>CM060910.1:497181468-498517302 GCA_030737875.1 Allium sativum | reverse complement strand
AGTTGGTATGTCCTAACATGATTACGGTCATAGACAGAAGTTGAATGAATAGTTGAGTAATGCTTTACTTTTCCCAGTCGTGTACTCGTGTGTAATGCATAAACTTGATTTAAAATCCTAGTAACAAACATATATGGATTATGGCCTTTGAATCTTCATTTTATCTGCTTTTAGGGAGTGCGTTTGTTTTCGCTTGTTTTCATTGTACCACGCGCATAACTAAAAAGAAAACTTAAAAGCATACTAAATGCTACCGTACTTTCTAAATCGTTAAGTTAAAATTGTCTACCTTTACTTGTTTCGTATCAACAAATCGGTAATTGTTCACTAGTAATGTTCGATTACCGTTTGCCTACAAAAACAAAAAACTTTGCATGCTTTTCCATTATACCAATGTTTAATCACACTTTTTTAAACTAAATGTTACCATATGCTTCTCTTTTAAATGCCCAAAATACAACATAGAATATTCTCAGTATAATAAGTGAATTTTTTTAAAATGCAACTACTGTAGTTTTTAGCAAATTTACTGAGGTGTGTTGTTCCCAGCAAAGGTGGTTGTAGAGGACGTGTCAACAATGCTACCAAGTCAAAATGGATCGTGTTTTCATTGGGCGAAATCGAACCTTTTGGCGTTCGATGTCGGACGCAGCATTTCCTCTTAAGTATGTAAATTCACTCAGCTCTCCGCTTGAATTACAAACACTCATTTCGATTTTAATATCAATTCTTTTTATTTATTTCCACTGTATTATATTATTTAAATCAATAAAAAGGAGGAATAGCGAGTATTAAAATCGGAATTAGTTGTTGGAATTCAAAGGAAGATAAAGGTGTAGCCTACAACACGTAGCGCGGCATAATTCTAAATTTCCAGTGTTAGCTGTGGATTTTAACAAACCAGTTAATGACAATTGGACCCTAACGGAGATGAAAAGTTAGAACAATCTGAAACCTCTCCTGATAGATTAAAATGGATTGCTCGAGATTCAATGTGGCGAATGAAATGTTGAAAATGAGTGCCTTGACAGACCTGTGTAACGGTGGAACCATCATCGGCGCAACTACCAGAAATTAAGAAACAAAGCTCCGTTAAAATTCATATAGACCTAGACGACCCGCCTTAAATAGATATGTGAGTTCAGATAGACCGTTTCTCCATCGCGGCAATGCATTGTTTTCTTTTGCTTAAATTCATATGTGAGTTATTATGGATATTTTTCGCATCGTTTGCTCAATCGTTAATACGTTGGATGCTCAATCGTGAAAACGTTGGAGGCACCATCTGACAAATACCTACTTGAATATGTTAATTATCAGTTGAACAAGTTTCACCGGTAGTAGGTTTTTTTTTTTTTTTTTTTTATTTGATTTAGCTTAATTTTCTAGTTTATTTGGTTTGGTTTACTTCTTTTTTTTTTTTTTTTTTTTTTTGTGTCTTTTTAGTTTGTTTAGATATCGTTGGTACTTGCAAGCATTCTGATATTTCACCACAGAAACGTGTAAATTTACATTCTGCACTGGTAAATTTGAGTTTAACATGCCGATTGTACATAATCATTTCCAGCTTGTTCGCAGTCGTCCTCTTACAACCGCACATTAATGTTCTCTGGGCCATATTAACACTGTTTGTTTCATTATTGTAATGGTTTAAACGAGGCATCGAGATCCATGTGTTTCTATGTTAGCCGTCATCCAGGATTATATAAATTAACAATAGATACGAATCAACGCCGACCGTCCATCCATGCAAGGGTTAGGTCACTCCAAGCCTCCACCAGTATCCATGGCATGGGCCCCCGTAAATTCATATTTTTAAACATCATTTTCTTGTTTTTTTCAAAAGTTTGCACATGACGTTTTCTCGTTGCTTTCTTTAAGCGGAAAGTACAGTGTGAGAACTAGTTGAAAATAGAGAGAGTATGTCAGCAAATGAACTTACGGCATTGAGTAAATATAAAATTTATCATTCAACATGTTACAATGAAAAATCATGATTGAAATTCAAACGGTGCACAAAACATCAAATGTAAGACCAAAGGATAGTTGTGTTCTTCTTTCTCCGATCTTTCTCCTTTTTCGTCCACTTACAAACACTCATTTTCAATCTCTGTTAAACTTTTAGATACAAATGCTTCAGTAAAGTGCAGCTCATATCAAATCGAATTCAGTTTCTAAGATATAAAAGTTAGGCGGATAGTGAAAATGAACGTTCGAAAAATGACAAAACAAATGAAGGCCGAAGAAAGAAGAATACATATCCTTCGGTCTTATATTTGAATTTGATGTCTCATGCACCGTGCGAATTTCGATTTTCTGACACTACGGACAAGTAACAAATCAATGTATTTGCAAATATAAAAAATGAATAAAAATACGTATATTTAAAAATGTGGAAACAAAGCTGTATTTTGATCAAAAACGGAATTCACTCTATTGGTTGGCAATTTAGGTTACAAGATTGAATGCTACAAGTTCAATCATTGAAACCAACGCTTGTTGGCACTCTTGGACCTTGTTTCAAAAGTATTTGCATTTATCTTAATACTTTGACACATGCGTTGCATAGAAATAAGAATGTTAATGATGTAGTTGGGAAACATTTTACTTAATGAGAAGCAAATTAGAACTAGATAGTTTTACAAATATGATTCAATAAAAATGTACAGATATTATCGTACATGACCAATAACATTTCTTGAAGTCGTCTAATGATAAACTAAAAAGGAAAAAGAAAAACACGCTTCTAAAACTTATCTGGGTTGATTCTGCAAAATGTTCGAATATTGTCGAAGTAAAATATCATTTTGAATTACTTATTCTGCTTAAATAATTGCTATTGTGTATTTTATTTATGTTTAGACCTTAATTCTTATCTTCTAAAAAATTACTTCATTTGGGATCTCAAATGATATATAATTTAGCAATTACGAATAAACAGTAGAGTTCCATATATATATATATATATATATATGTGTGTGTGTGTGTGTGTGTGTGTGTGTGTGTGTGTAAGCTAGGATTTTCGACAGAGATTTGAAATGATTTTTTTTTTCAAGCTGAGAAAAGTAGGCAAATGGAAAGGTTTCTGGCACTCAAGTAAGGAGGCATGACTATCAAAGAGTATGTTAACAAGTTCAACCAACTGGCGAGGTTTGGTTTGGAGCTAGTAGATATCCCACATAAGAAAGCTTTACGGTTTGTTATAGGACTGAATAAACCCCTCCATGGGTTAGCTATGTCTCATATTCCGATGGGAGCAACTTTTGAAAGGCTCGTTGACATGACATTGATTCATGAGAAAGATAAAGGTAAAAAGAAAGAAGCTAAGGTTGAGGAAACACAAAACAAGAAACTATGGCCTAAGAAAGGACAACAACAACAACAAAAGAAGGGCGGAAAGAATGACAAGACTAAAGATAAGAGGAAGTGTCATGATTGCGGACGCGAGAGTCACTTGATCAAGGACTGCAAAAGAAGGAAGAATGCTTGTTTCAATTGTGAAAATGAACGTTCAAAAGATGACAAAATAAATGAAGGCCGAAGAAAGAAGAATACAAATCCATTGGTCTTATATTTGAATTTGATGTCTCATGCACCATGCGCATTTCAATTTTCTCACACTATGAACAAGTAACAAATCGATGCATTTGCAAATATAGAAAATGAATAAAAATATATATTTAAAAATGTGAAAACAAAGTTGTATTTTAATCAAGAACGGAATTCGCTCTATTGGTTGGCAATTTAAGCTAAAAGATTGAATGTTACAAGTTCAATCATTGAAACCAACACTTATTGGCATTCTTGGACCTTGTTTCAAAACTGTTTGCATTTAACTTAAGTACTTTGACACATGCATTGCATACAAATAAGAATGTTAATGATGTTGTAGGGAAACATATTATTTAATGAGAAGCAAATCAGAACTAGATAGTTTTACAAATATGATTCAATAAAAATGTACGGATATTATTATACATGACCAATAACAGTTCCTGAAGTCGTCTAAAGAGAAACTAAAAAGGAAAAGGAAAATACGCTTCAAAAGCTTGTCGGGGTCGATTATGCAAAATGCTCGAATATTCTCAAAGTAAAAAAAAAATCATTTCAAATTACTTATTCTGCTTGAATACTTGCTATTGTGTATTTTATTTATGTTTAAACCTTAATTCTTATTTTCTAAAAAGATACTTCAAATGAAATCTCGAACGCATACACATGCATATGTCTCAAATGATATATAATTGAGCAATTACAAATAAACCAGTAAAGTTTCAAATTAATATATGTTTTTGTGTGTGTGTGTGTATGTGTAAGCTAGGGTATACACTCCTTTATTTAGCTTCATTTGTGGCCTTCTGATATCCACCGCATGTTTACGTTCAAATTTTAAGCATTTCTCTCGCATTCATCACAAGCATTAAATACTTAAATAGAAACTTGTGGAAGATGTCTGTAACGGCCCGCAAATCCGTACTATCTGTGTTGACTAATAACACCACACGTCCAACCCAAATTGCACAGAAATGTGAATCATTGTTAGAAAGAAGTTAGAGGATGAGAAATAGAAAGAAATAAATATTAGAATAGAAGAAAACGAAGATCACAAACTCACAGCGGAACGAATAAAATATATTAAATAACATAACTTTTGAAATACAAATCAGTAACTGTATATACATACCATTATCAGAGCACAACAGTTATTCCTGGAACAGTTATAAACACCTATTTCCAGATACAAACATGGTACACAACAGAATATATGATAGTCTATAGCTAACTGGTGAAGCCTCCTGCATCAAACTCCTCCAAGTGAATCTGTAAAATCCCGACTACTTGACTGCCCTTACAAATTTAGGCACCCAAGAGTTTAGGGAAAACAAAAACAAAATAAACTCTGAGTCAGTCATGGGACTGGTGTGAGTAAACTCCAATCATTTGTTTAACTTTAAAAATCCTTTCAAAAGAAATGATAATCGTAAGACCGATCCACACATAAACATGGATGGTTTTTACCTTACGATAACCCAAAATATTTTTTGATATCAAATCCAGTGATATTACAATAATGTCTACATCAAATAAATAGAATCTAGCGGAACGCTTGCATCTCACGCTCCATATATAATATAAAATTTAAAACCGCAGGGCGCTTATTGGATAATGCATTTCCAACTATGACAAGGTATGGAACCACCTTCCGATAGTGTATCTCTAGAGAGGAATACACTGGGTTCAACAAGAACATCTTGCAACCCGGCCCACACATGACCGACCACTCATTTCGCTCGAGTGTATCTAATGTATATCACCAACGGTTGGGATCAGCAACCGTTTCCCGAAAAGGGACAACATCGATAGATTGAAGAAGTAAAAGGAATTTCTCTAGATAGGTGATTATACACCCTAATGGGAGCGACCCACATAGCCATGCTGCCTACTCAATTTTTGTCATTCCCCGGTTGTTGAGGCCTGAGGCTACGATTTCTTATCATTCATTGATAGCACAATCACTTTGAATGCCACATTTTCAAATCCGTAAATCACTAATTGATTTGCACAAATATATTTTGGATATTATGCTAAGAGAATAAATCATCCGCCACCATATATAACTATACAGACCAACATATGCGATCATTGGAAATACTTTGTCAGACATTCGTCCATATTGACAATACAGAGTGGTTCTCAGATAATAATCCAACCGGTCTCTCCATATTGACAACGATATTGGCAAACACTTCGATAGTCGATTATTTAACTATCGAAGAAAAACAAACATCCATTCATAGCACCAAACACTGGGCCCCTTAGTTAGTATTTCATTAATTAAATCACTTCTTCATTTCCTTGCAAATATTTGTTAACCAAATATTTTCAATAATCATCTTGGTCTCTTACACTGTTTGGGAAACATTTCCATATTTCGCCATCTTTAATTTTATATACTTAGAAAATATCTTTTATTAATAATTGGAAATTATTCCAATTACTTCTCCATTTCGCGACCATTCATTTCTATACTTAGGAAATATTTTATTTTTATATTTCCATAATTTACTTACTTTGATAAAAACGAATGTTATGTAAAACATCGTCACAACAACCCAAAATATTTTATTCAACTAACTCTTATTCAAACACTTCTCTTCGAGACTGGATCTTGCTATTTATCAATTAAAAATGAAATCAATCAAGTTGGGCATAACTACCTCTCAGACCTTGACTGAAAATATTAATAACTTCAAAACAGACAAGACCGCTAACTCGCATAATCAACACCATATTAAACCAATTTTCCATTTCTAAACGTACGTATATTCATTTCACTTTCTAATTTTACCAGATTTAATTATAGATTTCCTTTTTGTTTATAATATTCTATTTTTAAGTTTGTTTCCTTATCGAATTCTATATATATATCGATACACTGATTTCTAACTATCAAATTTTCTAAAAAATATTCTAACTCCTTAAATTTCCGGAAAATTTCGCCATAATCTCCTTTGTACCGGTTGATAGTTCAAACCTCAACTCGCCTCTCTAGGTCCTTTCCATTCAAAAAGAAAATCAAAAAGCCAAGTGGCTTGCCGATTCGGCGCATAAAACCCCATATGAAATTTAAACGTGTACCTTTTTGTCGGGCACTAAATTTATAAACTTCATTTTCTTCATTCCATACCTGTTTAACACGTGTTTACCTGTTTTCAATTCAACTCAATCCAATCGTTTGAATTCAGTTTCGCCCATTTATTCTTTAATTAGCTTCTTAGCCTATTTCACTTGTTATTTGAATGTATCATGTTCGTATGTATTTTTAGTTTGTTAATAAATCAATTGGATTCCATTTTCATTGCAGATTTCAAATTCGATTTCGAATATGAAATTAACAAGTCTCACTTACTTATCAAAAGAAATATCTCGATCTAAAATTCGATTAACAAATTATTCTTCAACTTAGTTAATTCTATTCAAAAATAAATAACTGATTTTATTTCAAAAAAAAATCAATCCATTTACTCCACTCGAGTTCATATTTATTTTATAACTCAAGTCCGCATTTTTCAAATGGAAATTTGGATTTTATTTGCTCAAATTCCTTATATTTAATTAAATAAACCGTTATGGTTTTTAAACGATTATAGCGCTGTTTTTCTGGAAATTTGATTTTGACATAACTCAAAAATATTCGACGAAATCCAGATTTTTCTCTTCCATTAGAAACTATTATCTAATTAGTCCTAACAGTTCTTGTTTCAAAGAATTCCAACTTAATTTGAGTTCTATATACTCAATTGAAGTTCGAATCGCCATTTTACAAACTACCGCGCTGCGGCGAGTTTGTTTTAATTATACTTATATATATAAACATTTAAACTTTGTTTATATTAAATTCAACTCCATTCTGATATATTTTAATATATGTCAAATCAGTTTCCCAATTCAACATAATATTTTCGATTATCTATAATTGTCGATTTTTCCTTACCCGGTAATATATTTATTTATACTTCGATCTTCTATATTTAATTCCAATTCCTTCTATAAATAAATTATTTATAAATTTCGATATAATCAAATTTCAAATTATAAATCCTTCTGATTTATCTCAACTCAGTTTATATTCCGAATTCCAGAAATAAACCCATCGTTCCCTTTTCTGAAACAAATTTCCAATTCACGGTTAAATTCATATTTGAATTTAAATTTCTAATTTATCAAATGATAATTTATTTATCTTTAATTTATAAACAATGTTTATAAATTAAATTTCCTTGTTTTATAAATAAAACAAGTTCCCATTTCGATTCCATTTCAAATTCTACATTCAAATTCTACTTGAATTTAAATCTTTAAATTATCTAATGATAATTTAATTTACTAGATTTATAAATATCGTTTACAAATCCAACTTCCTTGTTTTAAAATAAAACAAGTCCCATTTCAAAATCTGTTTGAAAACCAAAAGATTATTTTGGAATATTCTAATTATTATAACTAACCTATATATAACATATAATCTATTTAAATATTTAATTTAAATATTAGTCTCTGGTTAATTCGATTCTAATATTACTTCTTGATATAATTTATTTTATAAATTCATTATAATCTAACTTAATTATCCAATTAAATTTCCATTCCGAACATTGGAATAGATTTCATCGTTTTATACTTAAAACGATTTCCAATTCATACCTTTAAATTCACATTATAATTTAAAATATTCATATCATCCAATGATAATCTATTTCCCTTCATTTATAAACATCGTTTATAAAATTCAATTCAATTCCCTGATTATCCAATCAAAATCACTCCATTTTATTTATAAATTTACTTCAATTCCCTGGTTATTTAATTTATAGACATCGTTTATAAATGCAATACTTGCTTTTATTTATTTTCAAAACAAGTGAATATCTTTAGTCCATTCTAAATTCAAATTTTATTTTAGAAAAATAGAATTTTCCTTTTTAAATTTCAAAACCCTATTTACGATATTTCTATAAATTACCATTTAGGCCTAGTGATATTTCAAACATCCAAAATACCAAATTATCAAATCACGGGTTTCATAACACATCATATACGATAATATATATGTGAAAACAAACAGTAATAAATTTTGAGGAATCTAGTTGGATTCTTCCAACCTGTTTTTCCTGCATCCACAGACGTTAGCCAACATAAATAATATTCATCCTACTATGAGGCAGGATATCGCGGTATGAAGGTCATCCACTATCATAGCGTGGGGCGTATGGGGTCATCCGTTGATGATACTGTGGGCATCCGCTAATGGTACTGCGGGAATCCAACCACCAATATATATATATATATATATAATAACCATAAACACCAATCCTAAATAACTAATATATAATAGCCACAAAAATATTTAAACGCATTCAAGCAACCAACAATTATTTTAAACGATTAAAATAATTCTAAACAGTAAATTTTGTGTGACATTTACTGACCAGTTTTTTTTTCCATTGCTGAATATCCTGTTTTATTCAACAATGCAGCGACTATGAATCATCTCTAATGAATTTATCTAGCATGGTAGCACCTACAATAAATTATTTTAATTTACGGATTAAACGATTATTCAATTTAATCAACTACTATACTAAATAAATAAATAAATTGTTAACTAAATAATTTATTTAATTACCTTAATCCATTTCTTTACTGTTAAAACTATCACTGCAGATTTTTCTTCCCAGTCCCTCGAAAATCGCCTTCTACAACAACCCTTTACAGGAGTGACTTCCAACTTGTCGACCTACCCAATAATCCCCTGTGAACACCCAATCCCCTAGTTCCTCCATCAGGTTTCACGCACCTTAATTGACAATCAACCAGCAATCACCTTCCTTTCAACTACAACCGCAGTCCTCCTTCGATCAGGCGCTCCAATATTGAACTCACGATGACCCTAACTCCACTGTCACCTTCACGTTTTCACACTTCATCGCTAATTAGCTGAAGTCGCAACCCAAAATAAAGAACCGCACCACCCAAGCTTCTGACCAACGATGCTACAGTACGACGAGATCATCCATAGGCTATCGCCTATCTTTTTCCACGCATTCCCTTTGACGTCGACCCCCCACACGACATCGCGAGCCTCCAGATTCGAGCTTCAGAAGATCGTGGTTTTTGAAATTGTGAAATTCCGATTTGGGGACTCCGTGGTTTTCGAATTGATATCTCGAATCACCATCGCACTCTTGAAAACCCGGGAATTCGAATGAAGTTGAGGACTCAAATTAGAAGACTTTGATTTGTTTTAGGAACGACATTGTTTTCTTTTGAGGATTTGGTTTCCTGAGGAACGAAAATGGAAGGTATTATAAAGGGATGGTAGCGTTATTTATAGATGAAAATAGGCAGTAGCAGGTCGGCTAAATTGTCCTTATGATTTTGAAATAAACTAAATAGATTTTGATTTGATATTAAAAATGTTTTAATTAGATTTGATTTTATAATTAATATGATTCGGTATAAATAGATCTTTATTTTATTTAAACAGATTCTGATTTGATTACTGATTCGATTTTGATCTTATCCATAAAAATATCTCAGGGTTCACACACGAACCACTATTTCAACGTACCGACCGACATTTCAATGTAATAACCCTATTTTGAACTCAACATTAAATATTCTGAAATTTAATTTCATCATATATACCATATTAAATTAATATAATTTAAATTCAGAAACAAATCATTTTCTCGATAATATATTATTATTATCGTTTATAGTCACATAAAATTCCTATTTATCATCTGAATCTTTTTGATTCAGTTTTTAACTTCGATTTCAATTTTATTTCGAATTACAATAATTCGATATTTTCTAAATTAAATTGTATTCGATTATTAAATCGATAACTCAATATAAATATCGATTTATATTAACAACTAAATATATAAAATAAATATTAAATATTTAAAATAAATCGATAAAAAATACGGGTCGTTACATTCTTCCCCACTTAAAAGAATTTCGCCCCCAAAATTACTAAGGTAGAAAAATGCTACAAACCCATTAACTTTTTTCATAATCCATCTATGTTGAAACTCAACATTTCAGATTTCTACAAATTTTAGTTCCCATAAAATTTTGGTTTTTATTCATATAATCTGAATGATTTAAATTAAATATATTCATATCCAATTCATATTCATTCCAGATTCATTCAAATTGATTTTTTTTCAAACCAACTTATTTTCTTTCAAACAAATTTTCATCAAATGTTCCTAAGGTAGCAATCCATCACTTAGAAACTCGAAAATGAACACCGATGATGCTGCAATCATCATCAGAATTATTTCCCAACCACTGAAGTGAGTTCAGTGCTCAATCACTTTCAAAATCCATCTCAAAATGATTTTATTCAAAAATCCTTCTAAAACAAAGCTATATTATTTTAATATACTTTGGAAAATATTTCCAACTTCTCAGGATTTAAATTCAAAATTCTGGTTTGAATTCAATTCCAGTTCATCTCATTTGTATATTTCATTCTTATACAAATTTTATTTGGTTATAAATAGCCATTTTAATTCTACAATCTCATTTGATTATAATTATAACAACCAACACATCCATATAATATAATAATTCTAGAAAATTATTCGTTTTATATCAAAATATAATTTTGGGTAAACTTACTTCATTTACCCACTTGAAAACAATATCATGTTCAATCTTTTGTCCAAGTATTTACAAACTCTTATCGACGTCGTAGCGTCCCACGATTCGACCAGAATTCATAAACCACCCAACAGACTAGCCAACATAATATAAAATAGTTTTTATATCAGTTAACAAATACGCGCTCTCATATATATATATATATATATATATATATGCTCAACTCATTCTAGGGTACTACTGACCCTATCTCTAGTGAGCACAATCCCACTAAAGCCTAGGTATTCGCTCAACCTAGGCTCTGATACCAACTGTAACGGCCCGCAAATCCGTACTATCTGAGTTGACTAATAACACCACACGTCCAACCCAAATTGCACAGAAATACGAATCATTATTAGAAAGAAGTTAGAGGATGAGAAATAGAAAGAAAGAAATATTAAAATAGAAGAAAACGAAGATCACAAACTCACAGCGGAATGAATAAAATATATTAAATAACATAACTTTTGAAATACAAATCAGTAACTGTATATAAATACCATTATCAAAGCACAACAGTTATTCCTGGAACAATTATAAACACCTGTTTCTAGATACAAACATGATATACAGCAGAATATATGATAGTCTATAGCTAACTGGTGAAGCCTCCTGCATCAAACTCCTCTAAGTGAATCTGTAAAATCCCGACTACGTGACTGCCCGTACAAATATGGGCACCCAAGAGTTTAGGGAAAACAAAACAAAATAAACTTTGGGTCCGTCATGGGACTGGTGTGAGTAAACTCCAATCATTTGTTTAACTTTAAAAATCCTTTCAAAAGAAATGATAATTGTAAGACCGGTCCACACATAAACACGGATGGTTTTTACCTTACGATAACCCAAAATATTTTTTGATATCAAATCCAGTGATATTATAATAATGTCTACATCAAATAAATAGAATCTAGCGGAACGCTTGCATCAAACGCTCCATATATAATGTAAAATCTAAAATCGCAGGGTGCTTATTGGATAATGCATTTCCAACTGTGACAAGGTATGGAACCACCTTCCGATAGTGTATCTCTAGAGAGGAATACATTGGGTTCAACAAGAACATCTTGCAACCCGGCCCACACATGACCGACCACTCATTTCGCTTGAGTGTATCGAATGTATATCACCAACGGTTGGGATCAGCAACCGTTTCCCGAAAAGGGACAACATCGATAGATTGAAGAAGTAAAAGGAATTTCTCTAGATAGGTGATTATACACCCTAATGGGAGCGACCCACATAGCCATGCTGCCTACTCAATTTTTGTCATTCCCCGGTTGTTGAGGCCTGAGGCTACGATTTCTTATCATTCATTGATAGCACAATCACTTTGAATGCCACATTTTCAAATCCGTAAATCACTAATTGATTTGCACAAATATATTTTGGATATTATGCTAAGAGAATAAATCATCCGCCACCATATATAACTATACAGACCAACATATGCGATCATTGGAAATACTTTGTCAGACATTCGTCCATATAAGTTCGTTATGGGATTGAACGAAACCGAAGGCACAATTTCCAATAATGGAAAGAGCCCTTGCACTTTACTCCGTCTTCGATTATCTTCATATAATCTGATTCACAACGCTACTGTCAATACAGAGTGGTTCTCTGATAATAATCCAACCGGTCTCCCCATATTGACAACGATATTGGCAAACACTTCGATAGTCGATTATTTAACTATCGAAGAAAAACTAACATCCATTCATAGCATCAATCACTAGGCCTCTTAGTTAATATTTCATTAATTAAATCACTTCTTCATTTCCTTACAAATATTTGTTAACCAAATATTTTCAATAATCATCTTGGTCTCTTACACTGTTTGGGAAACATTTCCATATTTCGCCATCTTTTATTTTCTATACTTAGAAAATATCTTTCATTAATAATTGGAAAATATTCCAATTACTTCTCTGTTTCACGACCATTCATTTCTATACTTAGGAAATATTTTATTTTTATATTTCCACAATTTACTTACTTGGGTTTAAACAAATGTTATGTAAAACATTGTCACAACAACCCAAAATATTTTATTCAACTAACTCTTATTCAAACACTTCTCTTCGAGACTGGATCGTGCTATTTATCAATTAAAAATGAAATCAACCAAGTTGGGGTATAACTACCTCTCAAACCTTGATTGAAAATTTTATTAACTTCAAAACAGACAAGACCGCTAACTCGCATAATCAACACCATATTAAACCAATTTTCCATTTCTAAACGTATATTCATTTCTCTTTCTATTTTTACCAAATTTAATTATAGCTTTCCTTTTTGTTTATAATATTCTAATTTTAAGTTTGTTTCCTTATCGAATTCTATATATATCGATACATTGATTTCTAACTATCAAATTTTCTTAAAAATATTCTAACTCCTTAAATTTGCATTAAAATTTCGTCATAACCTCCTTTGTACCGGTTGATAGTTCAAACCTAACCTCGCCTCTCTAGGCCCTTTCCATTCAAAAAGAAAATCTAAAAGCCAAGTGCCTTGCCGATTCGGCGCATAAAGCCTCATATGGAATTTAAACGTGTACCTTTTTGTCGGGCACTAAATTTATAAACTTCATTCTCTTCATTCCATACATGTTTAACACATGTTCACCTGTTTTCAATTCAACTCAATCCAATCATTTGAATTCAGTTTCGCCCATTTATTCTTTAGTTAGCTTCTTAGCCTATTTCACTTGTTACTTGAACGTATCATGTTCATATGTACTTTTAGTTTGCTTATAAATCAATTGGATTCCATTTTCATTTCAGGTTTCATATTCGATTTCGAATATGAAATTCACAAGTCTCATTTACTTATCAAAAGAAATATCTCAATCTAAAATTCGATTAACAAATTATTCTTCCACTTAGTTAATTCTATTCAAAAATAAATAACTGATTTTATTTAAAAAATAAATCAATCCATTTACTCCACTCGAGTTCATATTTATTTTATAACTCAAGTCCGGATTTTTCAAATGGAAATTCGAATTTTATTTGCTTAAAATCCTTTTATTTAATTAAATAAACCGTCATGGTTTTTAAATGATTATGGCGCTGTTTTTCTGGAAATTTGATTTTGACATAACTCAAAATCTATTCGACGAAATCCAGATTTTTCTCTTCCATTAGAAAACTATTATGTAATTAGTCCTGACGGTTCTTGTTTCAAAGAATTCCGACTTAATTTGAGTTCTACATACTCAATTGAAGTTCGAATCGCCAATTAACGAACTACAGCGCTGCGGCGAGTTTCTTTTAATTATATGTAACAACCCGGAATTTTGGGGCCAATTTAAAATTTTTATTTTAGAAATTTTAATGGATTTTAATATTTAAAATAATTTATTTTAAATAATAACGAGTAAAAATTTATATTAAAGCAAATAAATTTAATTTAAATATAAAAGGAGTTTAAAACAGCGCTACAGTTTGAAAATTTGAATTTGAACTTTGACTGAATGTACAGCATCCAAAATAAATCGGATTTGAGTGAAACAAGAAATATTTAAATCTGTTTAATCATACATTTCTAATGAATCTAAAAAACTGAAATTTCACTTTATATTTTGAAAGTTATGGCCAGTTCAAAATTTAGAAAAGTCGCTGTAGAATTTATATATTTTAATTAAAAATATTGCCCTTAAAAATAGCCATTTTGCAAACGACCTCGGTTTTCGACGAAACCACTTTTGTTGGAACCGGAATGTCAAATTATTGCTAAGTTTCAATTTTCATAATTTTTCGAATTAATATGTGAGCGTGGCAAAGGAAAATGTGTTTTGACTGTTTTAGTCAAATTTAATCGACTAGAAAATAGCCATTTTTCAGACAGTCTCAGAATTCGACGAAATTAGTCTTGTTAGAACCGTATCGTCAAAACATGACTAGAAATAATTTTTCTGTAATTTTTAGAGGTCGTATGTGGCCCCGGTAATTTAAAATATACGTTTGAATTTAATAATTAAATGATTTATAATTTAATTTAAAGAAAAACATATCGTAGCAGCCAAATTGGGTTACGAAACATGTTCCACTGTGTCCGGGATGGGGGTTATTAGCTGGGTGCGACACTCGTTGGGTTTGATTTGGAGTACGGGATGTTAAACAATAATTTTTGAATTAAAAGAATTAAATAAAAGGGAAAATACACTGTATAAATACAGTTGAATACGCTCAACCCTAATCCTCTATCCTGTAGCCGCCGTATACAATCTTCAATGGCTAAAACGCTCTGAATTTCTTTCCTCTCGTTCTTCCAATTCTCACAACAAAATCCAAATATCCAAACACCAAATCGAAGAGCATCGCGAGCTCTAGCTTCTCAACGGTCAAGATCGAATTTAATGTGCTAAATTGGGAGTATTGCTATCACAAAGGCCATGCGTTTGGAGGGGAACTCGCGAGGCAAGGGGGGTGCGAGTTGGCCAGGCTCGGGGGCGTTGGGTGGTGCCACTCAGCGCTTGGAGGGGCGGTGTCTGATCAGGGTTTAACCCCCTCGGGTGGCGCGCGCAGGGATGGATTGAAGGGCAAGAGTTGGGATCGAACGATACAGGTGCTAACATGAAGAAGAACGGCCTAATTTTATAACTAAGGTTTAAGGAAATTAATTTTTAAACTAATTATTTTATTAAATTGTTTAATGTTTGAAGTACCATAACTTAAGGAAACGAAAACGAAATCAAATGATTTCAGGTGCGTTGGAACCGTAGTGAAGCGAACTAGACAATGAAACTGACCAGGACTGAAACTGAGCAAATCAGGATTTGGGGCAAATTCGAATCTGAACCGTACAGAAATGGAAATCAATATTTAAAACTGATCAAGGTGAGATTTCTTCTTTTTAATAATTAATTATTTAATCTATTTGCTGAGTGATGATTGAATGTGTATAATTCAGATCTGTTATGTGATGATATTGTGGATGATTGTCTGTTTGTTGGTGATCTACGAACATAGATTTGTTCGTTAAATTACAGATCTGTATGCGTTGGTTAAAATAAATCATAGTTGTTCATATTTTGTTCAAAAATATATATTAAACAAAAATGGATTTTCATATTTGTTGAATTGAATTATATTGTCAGTTCAATATAAATAAAATATTATTTTGATCATTTTTAGCGAAAAATGTATATTAAGGATAAAATATCATTCTTAGTGTAAAAGTACATTAGAACAAAAATAACATTTTTGTAAAAACATGCTTAGTGAAATGAAATCACATTTTTATCAAAACTTGATTATTGAATTGAAATATCACTTTTATCAAAACTTGATTAGTGAATAGAAAATTCACATTTTTATCAAAACTTGAATTAGTGAAATAAATATACATTTTTGGTCAAACTTGATTAGAGGTGCAAATATATATTCAAAATAAAATTTGTTCTTTTATTTGCATTCACAAATGCAAATATATATTCAAAATAAAGTTTGTTCTTTTATTTGCATTCATAAATGCAAATATACATTGAAAGTAAAATTTGTTCTTTTATTTGTATTCACTAATGTAAATATTCATTGAAAATAAGATTTATTCTTTTATTTGCATTCACTAATGTAAATATTCATTGGAAAAAAGTTTGTTCCTTTTTACATTCAATCAAATATACATTGAAAATTAAAAAGTTACATTTTTCTTTTATTTACATTTCTTGATGTAAATAAAACTAGAAATAAAAAGTTAAATCTTTTTCTGCATTCCTTGTTGCCAAAAAAAAAGCATGAAATAAAAAGCTATGTTTTTTATTTGTATTCCCTTGTTGAAAATAAATCATGTAATGAAAAATATACATATTTCATTATGAAATTTGTTTCACATTAAAAACCCATTTTTAATGTTAATATTAAAAAAAGTAGAAAAATTTACATATTTCATTATGAAATATGTTTCACATTAAAAACACATTTTTAATGTTAATATTAGTAACTTAGAAAAAGAATCATTTTATGTTTTGTTTAATCAAAACATTATCATTTACCTGTTAGTAGAAAAATAATCCTTTGTCATTATATGTTTTGTTTATTTAAAACATTACCATTTACATGTAGTACAAAATTAATCATTATATGTTTTGTTTATTCAAAACATTATCATTTACATAGTGAATTAGAAAAATGTTCATTTGTTAAGTAGGTATCGATTCATTAAAATCATGATATTTACATTTGATCGATCGATGTTAAAATAAAAATGACCATTTGTTAATATGCTTTGTTAGACTAAGAAATAAGGTCATTTACATGTTAGTCATGTAGAGATAATTCGAACCAAATTATAATTGGTTAAATTTATTAACCAATGATTTGTGTATGTAAATTGTTGTTGTGTGAAAACCCCACACGGGTGTTGGGATGATATTTGTCATACACTAGTCCCAATATTTAGCTGTATGTCAATCGATGGATTGACAGTCTGTGATGAGCGTTATTTATTTATTTTAATGCTCGCACAGTTATAAATTTCACTCTGGATGTGAATGGATTGTTTAGTGGTTATTTATCATTACTGTTATATACATATGCAATGTATGAAATCCATATGACCGAATTTATATGGTAATTAATTGAGTCGCGTTCCGGTTCAGAATATCCTTAATAAAACCATGGTTTAAATTAAAGAATATTTTAAAACAAAGAATCGTTTAAAATAAAGAATATTTTAAAATAACTAATATTTTAAGATAATATTCATTGAAGGATAAAATATAAAAATATGAAGCCGTGTTATGTAGAAACGCTAATTTAACCCGAATGGGTTATCGATCGATTTTTATTCATTTTATAATGAATATTAAAAAAAGTGATTTCAAAAATATGGTATTTTGAAATATTATTATTTTAATATAATAAAGATATAGAATATTCAATTTTGCTTTAAAATTGAAAATGAAGTTAAAATCATTTTTAACGAATTTGCAAATGTTTTATAAAATATGTTTTAAATAGAAACCGACGATATATATATTATATATTTATATAATGGCCTGAATAGAACGCGCCGGGCAGCGACCGTTCGCGAATTTCGACTATTAACTTTAAATTGACGTAACGGGAGACCTGACCGTCAGATTCTCCTAAAACCAGAACCGTTGGGTTCGTATCGATAAGAGCTTTCCAATGAATATAAGAGTTTTGAAATCTAACGGTCGGGTTTGGAATTATGTCCAAATCAAATTTGGAAAAGGTCGCTGTGGATGCAGTTCGGTGGCCGTTATTGGAATCCGACTGTACGAGCGATAATAAAATTATTAAAAATATTAATAAATTATGTAAAATCATAATAAATGATTTAGAAAGAATTAGGATGAAAAAATCCATATTTGAAAAGATAAAAATATATTTTTATTAAATGAACTAGTTATTAACTAGAATAAATCATTAAATTAAGATTTAATGAAGTTTTCCAATTAGTGAATATTTAATTGAAAATTAAATTAAATTAATTGGATTTTGGGTTTGTCGTGAATGGTGTCTTCAATAACACCTTTCTTAAACCCAGTTGAGAAAAGAATAAATCTTTTAATTAAAGATCAATAAAGTTTTCAGTTATATTTAGTAATTGGAATAAGATGAAACGTGAGTTGGGTTTATTGTGAACAGTGTTTTTAAGCGACATTTGTTCTTTAACCCAACTGACAGTGAAAATATGATTTGGAATCTATAAATCTTTTATTAAGATTTAATGAAGATTTTTCCAAAGTAAAGTTTTCCAATTTAATATATTAAATTGGTATTGAATGGAATTCGAATTAATAATAACCGAGATAAGCTTCTGTAAAAGAAGACCGATACTACATATGGAATTTAAGAGGGTTTATCGTTATTCCATTTATATTATTGGTCGGATACGGAAATTTATAACGATTATATATTGACTTGATTTCTGTGAAGATTCCATATTTAATGGAAGTCGATTTTGGGTATATCGTGAACGGTGTTTTAAAACGACATTAGTTCTTTAACCCAGTTAAAGATAAGATTAATTTCTTAAATTTAATTAATCATTGAATAATGATTTGTGATATTTAAAACCAAATTGGGTTCTTAATAAATCTTTAAAAATAAGATTTAAGAATAATTTAAAGAGTTTATCTTTGATAAAATAAAGCGAATATTTTATTAGAAGAATATTCTGAATTGGAAGGAGGCGTTGGATGTGTTTTTATAGTACTTGATTTTTAATTATAAAATACGTGAGTGATTCGGGAAGACCGGGTTTAACCCATTCCGAATAATTACTACGACGATGAAGAGTCGAAGATGAAGACGGTGGTTGAAGACCGACGATCTTCACATCGAATGGATGTGTTGCTACAGAGACCCTTGATGGGAGTAGCTACCTTGAAGGGGCTTGAGTGGTGGCCTTCCGGAATATTGTTGATTGTTCGGATTTGGTTTTCGCTCAGACCCAGAGCATAAGCTAGTAAATGGATGTGTGTATGACATTGGATTTCGTTCCATGTGAATTAAATCGATTTATGTTAATGTATGTTTGTTTGGTGGTGGAGGATTTATTCTCTGCTTAACACCCTGGTATATATTAATAGTGATTGATCGCATGGCGTGAATTGTCAATGTGGCACGCCAAGATACAAATGATCAAGGCTTTTGTTGAAAAGCAGGGCCTTGTGGGGTGATCAAAGTATAGCCTATTACGGCATAGCTTTGTGTATATCGTGACTTCGCGAGCCTCACACCCCGGTATGAGTCAAAAACGGGATATGGACCGTAGGGAGTGCACACGTTTCTTTCTAGCTAGTGGTAGTGTCAGTGCTTAAACTGGCTGGCATTTTACTTATGTGGATGATGGATTTTGAGGCGCCTCGGATTTTTATAGGCCGTTAGTGGTCATACTATAGGTTCAAAGGTACCGGGAAGCGTGTGTTCAGGCATAACTAATCCACTGCCGATAGGCGGGGACCGGCTCTACCGCTCCAAGGGTTCACTGCGGGGGATCCTGAGGCATTTGCTAGAGTGTCTCGAATCGGAGAGGAGCTTGCTCCTAGCCTCGACTCATGATGGAAAACCAACTTCCAATACGACCTTGCGGTTTTGATTGTAGAACTAGTATGGCGACATGATATATGGTACCCATGTCGTCTATGATTGATACATTATGATTGAAATGTTTTATCAAAACATATATACACTAGTATTAATATTAAATCCGTTTTATCGTATCAAGCATCTTTTGACCATTATAAGGTAAAACCCTATCCTCCGATTTGTGTTGCATTGTGTGATGGGATTTGGGTCTTATAATGGTTTCATTTTTCTAAAAAGCATTGCGTTGTTTAACGATTTACCTTATGTTATGCACTGGCAATCCAATGGAGTAAACCCGTTCCGCGTTAGCGGCGTGGTCCTGTGATTGGCCTTATTATTATCTAGGTTAAGTTAAGATTTCTCATATCAGTCCCATGACTGACCTGTAGTTTGTTTCACTGGCAAACTCGGGTGCCCATATTTTCCATGCGGGCAGTCGAGTAGCTTTTTGCAGATATATTTACAGGATCCTGACTTACAGCTGAAGCGGTATTCGGAAAGCTCTGTATCCGTGTATTCCTTCCAGTTGTATATTTGTATTATTTTTCCGCTGCTATTTAAATGTAATTTAAAACTTTGATATTAATGTATTTCTATTATGTAATAAGTATTCATACTCAGTTATATTCTTGTACCCTGATGTAATTGTTGTAACCAACAAAAAAATGTTCTCCAGTTTATGTTCTGATGTGTATTGTTCTCAAAGCAATCCAGCCTTTCCTTTACTGGGAAGTTTGGGTCGTCACATTATACTTATATATATATACGTTTAAACTTCGTTTATAATAAATTCAACTCCATTCTGATATATTTTAATATATATCAAATCAGTTTCCCAATTCAACATAATATTTTCGATTATCTATAATTTTCGGTTTTTCCTTACCCGGTAATATATTTATTTATACTTCGATTTTCTATATTTAATTCCAATTCCTTTTATAAATAAATTGTTTATAAAATTCGATATAATCGAATTTCAAATTATAAATCCTTCTGATTTATCTCAACTCGGTTTATATTCCGCATTCCATAAATAAACCCATCGTTCCCTTTTCTGAAACAAATTTCCAATTCACAGTTATATTCATATTTGAATTTAAATTTTTAATTTATCAAATGATAATTTATTTATCTTTAATTTATAAACATTGTTTATAAATTAAATTTCCTTGTTTTATAAATAAAACAAGTTCCCATTTCGATTCCATTTCAAATTCTACATTCAAATTCTACTTGAATTTAAATCTTTAAATTGTCTAATGATAATTTAATTTACTAGATTTATAAATATCGTTTATAAATCCAACTTCCTTGTTTTAAAATAAAACAAGTCCCATTTCAAAATCTGTTTGAAAACCAAAAGATTATTTTGGAATATTCTAATTATTATAACTAACCTATATATAACATATAATCTATTTAAATATTTAATTTAAATATTAGTCTCTGGTTAATTCAATTCTAATATTCCTTCTTGATATAATTTATTTTATAAATTCAGTATAATCTAACTTAATTATCCAATTAAATTTCCATTCCGAACATTGGAATAGATTTCATCGTTTTATACTTAAAACGATTTCCAATCCATATCTTTAAATTCACATTAGAATTTAAAATATTCATATCATCCAATGATAATCTATTTCCCTTCATTTATAAACATCGTTTATAAAATTCAATTCAATTCACTAATTATCCAATCAAAATCACTCCATTTTATTTATAAACATCATTTATAAATTTACTTCAATTCACTGGTTATTTAATTTATAGACATCGTTTATAAATGCAATACTTGTTTTTACTTATTTTCAAAATAAGTAAATATCTTTAGTCCATTCTAAATTCAAATTTTATTTTAGAAAAATAGAATTTTCCTTTTTAATTTTCAAAACCCTATTTACGATATTTCTATAAATTACCATTTAGGCCTAGTGATATTTCAAACATCCAAAATACCAAATTATCAAATCACGGGTTTCATAACACATCATATATGATAATATATATGTGAAAACAAACAGTAATAAATTTTGAGGAATCCAGTTGGATTCCTCCAACCTGTTTTTCCTGCATCCACAGACGTTAGCCAACATAAATAATACCCATCCTGCTTCGAGGCAGGATATCGCGGTATGAAGGTCATCCACTATCATAGCGTGGGGGCGTATAAGGTCATCCGCTAATAATACTGCGGGCATCCGCTAATGTTACTGCCGGAATCCAACCGCCAATATATATATAATAACCATAAACACCAATCCTAAATAACTAATATATAATAGCCACAAAAATATTTAAATGCATCCAAGCAACCAATAATTTTTTTAAACGATTAAAATAATTCTAAACAGTAAATTTTGAGTGAGATTTACTCACCAGTTTTTTTTTCCATTGCTGAATATCCTGTTTAATTCAACAATGCAGCGACTATGAATCATCTCTAATGAATTTATCTAGCCTTGTAGCACCTACAATAAATTATTTTAATTTACGGATTAAACAATTATTCAATTTAATCAACTACTATACTAAATAAATAAATAAATTATTAACTAAATAATTTATTTAATTACCTTAATCCATTTCTTCACTGTTAAAACTATCACTGCAGATTTTTCTTTCCAGTCCCTCGAAAATCGCCTTCTACAACAACCCTTTACAGGAGTGACTTCCAACTTGTCGACCTACCCAATAATCCCCTGTGAACACCCGATCCCCTAGTTCCTCCATCAGGTTTCACGCACCTTAATTGACAATCACCTTCCTTTCAACTACAACCGCACTCCTCCTTCAATCAGGCGCTCCAATATTGAACTCACGATGACTCTAACTCCACTGTCACCTTCACGTTTTCACACTTCATTGCTAATTAGCTGAAGTCGCAACCCAAAATAAAGAACCGTACCACCCTTGCTTCTGACCAACGATGCTACAGTACGACATGATCATCCAGAGGCTATCGCCCATATTTTTCCACGCAATCCCTTTGACATCGACCCCCCACATGACATCGCGAGCCTCCAGATTCGAGCTTCAGAATATCACGGTTTTTGAAATCGTGAAATTCCGATTTGGGGACTCCGTGGTTTTCGAATTGATATCTCGAATCACCGTCGCACTCTTGAAAACCCGGGAATTCGAATGAAGTTGAGGACTCAAATTAGAAGACATTGATTTGTTTTAGGAACGACATTGTTTTCTTTTGAGGATTTGGTTTCCTGAGGAACGAAAATGGAAGGTATTGTATGGCGATGGTAGCGTTATTTATAGATGAAAATAGGCAGTAGCAGGTCGGCTAAATTGTCCTTAAGATTTTGAAACAAACTAAATAGATATTGATTTGATATTAAAAATGTTTTAATTAGATTTGATTTGATTTTATAATTAATATGATTTGATATAAAGAGATCTTTATTTTATTTAAACGAATTCTAATTTGATTACTGATTCGATTTTGATCTTATCCATAAAAATATCTCAGGGTTCACACACGAACCACTATTTCAACGTACAGACCGACATTTCAATGTAATAACCCTATTTTGAACTCAACATTAAATATTCTGAAATTTAATTTCATCATATATACCATATTAAATTAATATAATTTAAATTCAGAAACAAATCAATTTCTCGATAATATATTATTATTATCGTTTATAGTCACATAAAATTCCTATTTATCATCTTAATCATTTTGATTCAGTTTTTAACTTCGATTTCAATTATATTTCGAATTACATTAATTCGATATATTCTAAATTAAATTGTATTCGATTATTAAATCGATAACTCAATATAAATATCAATTTATATTAACAACTAAATATATAAAATAAATATTAAATATTTAAAAATAAATCGATAAAAATACGGGTCGTTACAATGTCAGGGCTATATGATGGTGTGTTGCTGGTAAACAAAACACTTTGATTTGGTTTGACTCTTGATTAAATAGTGATATCATGGTTAATATTCTAGGATGTGAAAAATTGGGTTTTTAAGGTAGATGTGTTATTTGTTGGAAGTATTATTCACAACTAGTATTTTTTGCCCGCTTTGCTGGATAATAAAATTTATGTTATTAAAAAAATATTGTAATGATTAAATATTAAAAATAAAAGAAAAATAAACTATTGCAATTAATATTAAAATAGTTATATATATATTTAAATATTATAATTTATGCGGCAACAATAATAAATTGTTTTGTTGTTCATCCAAAAATAATTTTATCATGGATGATTATTTTGATTAATTGTTCTATTATCCATCTAATAATTTATAGAGCAACAATAATTAATTGTCATGTTGTTCACCCAACAATAATTTTGCCGTAGATGATTATTTGATTAATTATTCTGTTATTCATCTAATTTTTTTGTTATGAATGGTTATTTTTTGGCATAGATATAATAAAAAATGATTATTTGTGATTTTATTCTGAAAACATGTTCTTAATTCATTACAATTTAAACTTATTTTGTGATCTTTAAATGTGAAAAATTGAACAAATAATCATTAAAATTATATAAGTGATACAATTCAAGTAATATTATATAAATTATATACAAACTACAATATGTTAACTTTTTTTGATGAAGCAAAAAAGTGTATATGATGTCATCATATATATTTATATATATATACATATATATATAGTATGATGCAATATATGCTTAAGTTTTAAATATATTTTTGTATGTATAAGAGGCATTCTTTTTTATATGCAATGTATTCAAACAGCCTCTACAAGTAATAACTTATTCGCTTGCACAACAAATCAGCGCAGATTTGCACTTTCAAATAAAATTTAACTGCTTGGTTCGATTTTATTTTTGAAGAATTTCAATGGTCTAGGAGGAAGAAAAATTAGATGAAAAAGAAAAAATAGCGTTCGGCCTCTATTATTTTTCTCGGTCGAAATCTGAGGATAATGTAGACGTGCCGAACAGTTTACATAAAAATAGGATCAAGGTTTTACCGTCTAAAAAAAAAGGTTTAGAAAAACAAGTTTTTTTTTTTTTTTTTTTTTTGATCTAAAAATATAAGTGTCTACAAGCCCAAGCCATTCATACACTTATTCAAATTTTTAATAATTCAGCCTTGTAAAAAAACATCATTTTTCCAACATATATATATATATATATATATGCTATTATATAATTGATGTCAAAATTTTAAATTTTCAGCTGTTTTTTTTTTTTTTATTGCCTTCAGCACTACTGAAAATTGGACAAGTGAATGCACTAAAGCTTTCATTGCCATATACGTCACCTGCCTTGGACTAAAAAGGAAGCTACAGCTTGCCTTTAGTGGTTGTAGCTATGGATTTTAGTGAACCGTTTAATGACAATTGCACCTAGCCGGAGATGAAGAAGTAAAACAATCTAAAATCTCTCCTAGAGATTAGAATGGATTGTTAGAGACACCATGTTGTGAATGAGATGTTGAAAATGAGCGTCTTGAAAGACCTGAATAATAGTGGAATGGTCATGCGTGCAAGGACCATAAGTTAAGCAGAAATGCTCCGATAAAATTCAAAAAACAAGACCGGTGTGTAGGATAGGACTCTTGCAAGTATAAGATACCATAAGTTTCATCGTCTCGGGCTTGATCTTTCACTATTGCTGATACAATTTTATATGATTATTGGGCGACTGGTGACAGCACATCCGTTGACAAAAGGATCACTCTAAGATGATCATCTCATGGCTATTGAGAACGAATCAAATCAGATGGTTCTATTTCTCAATCTTTCTGACTTGTGCTCCTATGGAACCAATGTGCTTGCGATTGAAAAAGCCAAGTCATTAGCAACCCAACAAGCCACGGCTACATCTATTTCATTAAGGATTGATGATCTTTTAACAATACCATTTAAGGGGTGGTTAGTCCAAGATGCTGAACAACAAAGTTTTATTTTGGAGAAACACCATCATTATAGGAATGTACACGCGGTAGAAAAATTACATCAATCCATTGAGATATGGTATGCTACAAGTGAATGTTTGAGACAAGAAATGAATCCTAATTTTCGGATGACTGATCCATTTAATCTTCTTCTTTGATCCTAAATGGAAAGCATTCAATTGGAACATGAAAACGTGAATGAATTAATCTTAGTTACTCTTCGGGGCAGAGTGGAAGAAGAGAAGAGATTCTCGAACGAAGAAAATGATCTAATTACTTCGAAAGAATTGAACGAGGAGCCGTATGAGGGGAAAATCTCATGTACGGCTCTGTAGTGTTCGGTAGAACCCACTGCCACTATTACTACAAACATATATTTATTTTTTTTTCAATTTTTACTTTACCTTTACTCTATACTATAAGAGTCGACCAACTATTCTGATTCTATGTCTGAGCACTCATAGCCTTTCGTGAGTTTAGCTACAAAGTATCTTCGTGCCTTTCTACAAGCCCTAAACTTATTTGCCGCCGGTGACGCATTATGTTTGTTTCATGTCTACTTTTGCTCAAATTCAGACGTAAGATATTATGAAACTTTTTTGCACTACTCTCTCAGTCTTTGCTCAAATAATAATCTATATAATAAAATTCCCCCCCTAGACAAACCCTTAGACAAACAAAGAGACAAAGAGCGGCTGAGATTTATTCTTAGTTTGGACAAAGGACGGCCTGGATTTGTACACACATCGTTTCATTTATTCTTAGCTTACCAAAATCAGCGCACATCATCCCTTTTATAAGTAAATCTATTTAATCGCTATATATATAAGGAATGACTTATGTATAATTGTTAATTACAGCCAAGTAAAATTAATTGTATATAGTATATACAATTAATTTTTTCATATATGCTTATTTCAGATTTGAAATATTGAATGTTTTGTTAAAATTCATTATCTTACATATGATTCATCCCTTTTATAAGTAAAAGGGATTTAAATTAATTGTATATAGTATATACAATTAATTTTTTCATATATGCTTATTTCAGATTTGAAATATTGAATGTTTTGTTAAAATTCATTATCTTACATATGATTCATATATAGTATATTACCAATTGATATTATAAGTAAAGCTATTTAATCGCTATATATATAAGGAATGACTTATGTATAAATTTAAATTAATTGTATATAGTATATACAATTAATTTTTTCATATATGCTTATTTCAGATTTGAAATATTGAATGTTTTGTTAAAATTCATTATCTTACATATGATTCATATATCATATATAGTATATTACCAATTGATATTATAGATTTAACGCATTTATTAGTTACATATGGTACTCAATCGCTATAAATTTACATAACACCTTCTTTACTCTTCCTTCCACATTCATAGCCTCTCTTTTTTACTCCTCAGTTTTGTTCTCTTCCTAACACATCATGACTAAGGTAATTCTCTTTGTGTAACTTAACTCCTACTTTTTTTACCATCTACTTAGCTCATTTTACATTAAATCTATGCAGTCCAAGCTTTTTCTGCCAACCAAACAGTCTCAATTACCCATTTCAGCAAGAAAACATAAACGTAAAAGCATACGTCTAACTAAACCCCATAATTCAACCAGCTATGAAACCACCACAACTGTGACTAATGTCCCATCTCCTACTGCTCCTCAAGTTCAACCCAACGATTTTCAGAACGAAAATGAAGCTCACGATCTTCCGCCTACTACTCCACAACATACGGATAACGAAGACGAAGCTCATTGGAATGCAGTGGTTTGATACAATTTTTTTTCCACCATTCATACAACTATATGTATCATACGTATTCCTTTACTAACCAATTTCTTTTAAACTGCAGTTTGCGGACTGTGACAGGATCCAGGCAGAGCATCTGGCGTCAAATTTCTTTTTTTTAAATTTATGAAACTGAGAATGTATTCTGCACTAATAAATTACGTTTGTTTCTCATTTGCATTTCCGGTATAAACACCTAGATGTATTTCTCTGTGTACCCATTTCCCTTATGTAACTCTTATACATAAGCAGTATATTGCATAATTTTGTGTTCTGCTACACGTTTTTTTTGTGCACCTGCTCATGTTGTCGACTCAGTTTTACTTTATGTTTCTAACTTCCTATGCACACTTTTATGCCTCATGTAAAATATCAACACCAACTCATAAAAAGTAGTGTGAAACTATTTCACCTCCCTGCAACATTTTGCCAAACTTATTTAAGTTTTTAATTAAACCAATTTGTTATAAATATAGTTTCTCCTAGCATATGCATCTGAAACAGAAATGAAAAAAGTATTTTACATAGGCAGGTGGATATGATAATGTAAAATATTGTTCAGTGGAAATTAGGATCAATTGTTTTGGCATGTGTCTTGCTTGGCCACGTGTAATTATAAACTCATAGTTAATGGTTAATAAATGAGGCCTGCAACGACTAATCCTACACATAACTATATTTTCGTCTTATTTCTTGGGTATACTTTAATAAACTGTGATCAAATAGTTTACATACACAGTTGGATATGATAATGTAAAATATTGTTCAATGGAAATTAGGATCAATTGTTTTGGCATGTTTCTTGCTTGGCCACATGTAATTATAAACTCATAGTTAATGGTTAATAAATGAGGCCTGCAACGACTAATCCTATAAATTTAAATTAATTGTATATAGTATATACAATTAATTTTTTCATATATGCTTATTTCAGATTTGAAATATTGAATGTTTTGTTAAAATTCATTATCTTACATATGATTCATATATCATATATAGTATATTACCAATTGATATTATAGATTTAACGCATTTATTAGTTACATATGGTACTCAATCGCTATAAATTTACATAACACCTTCTTTACTCTTCCTTCCACATTCATAGCCTCTCTTTTTTACTCCTCAGTTTTGTTCTCTTCCTAACACATCATGACTAAGGTAATTCTCTTTGTGTAACTTAACTCCTACTTTTTTTACCATCTACTTAGCTCATTTTACATTAAATCTATGCAGTCCAAGCTTTTTCTGCCAACCAAACAGTCTCAATTACCCATTTCAGCAAGAAAACATAAACGTAAAAGCATACGTCTAACTAAACCCCATAATTCAACCAGCTATGAAACCACCACAACTGTGACTAATGTCCCATCTCCTACTGCTCCTCAAGTTCAACCCAACGATTTTCAGAACGAAAATGAAGCTCACGATCTTCCGCCTACTACTCCACAACATACGGATAACGAAGACGAAGCTCATTGGAATGCAGTGGTTTGATACAATTTTTTTTCCACCATTCATACAACTATATGTATCATACGTATTCCTTTACTAACCAATTTCTTTTAAACTGCAGTTTGCGGACTGTGACAGGATCCAGGCAGAGCATCTGGCGTCAAATTTCTTTTTTTTAAATTTATGAAACTGAGAATGTATTCTGCACTAATAAATTACGTTTGTTTCTCATTTGCATTTCCGGTATAAACACCTAGATGTATTTCTCTGTGTACCCATTTCCCTTATGTAACTCTTATACATAAGCAGTATATTGCATAATTTTGTGTTCTGCTACACGTTTTTTTTGTTTTTTTTGTGCACCTGCTCATGTTGTCGACTCAGTTTTACTTTATGTTTCTAACTTCCTATGCACACTTTTATGCCTCATGTAAAATATCAACACCAACTCATAAAAAGTAGTGTGAAACTATTTCACCTCCCTGCAACATTTTGCCAAACTTATTTAAGTTTTTAATTAAACCAATTTGTTATAAATATAGCTTCTCCTAGCATATGCATCTGAAACAGAAATGAAAAAAGTATTTTACATAGGCAGGTGGATATGATAATGTAAAATATTGTTCAGTGGAAATTAGGATCAATTGTTTTGGCATGTGTCTTGCTTGGCCACGTGTAATTATAAACTCATAGTTAATGGTTAATAAATGAGGCCTGCAACGACTAATCCTACACATAACTATATTTTCGTCTTATTTCTTGGGTATACTTTAATAAACTGTGATCAAATAGTTTACATACACAGTTGGATATGATAATGTAAAATATTGTTCAATGGAAATTAGGATCAATTGTTTTGGCATGTTTCTTGCTTGGCCACATGTAATTATAAACTCATAGTTAATGGTTAATAAATGAGGCCTGCAACGACTAATCCTATACATAACTATATTTTCGTCTTATTTCTTTGGTATAATTTCATAAACCTATTGGCACAAAATTAAAAATTGAATTGGATGAAAAACAATTCCTCATTTGAATGTTTTCACCATGGAAAGTAAATTCGGTTTCTTTTATATTTTGGCATTTTTCTTGCTTGGCCACGTGTAATTATAAACTCATAGTTAATGGTTAATAAATGAGGCCTGCAACGACTAATCCTACACATAACTATATTTTCGTCTTATTTCTTTGGTATAATTTTGGCACAAAATTAAGAATTGAATTGGATGAAAAACAATTCCTTATTTGAATGTTTTCACCATGGAAAGTAAATTCGGTTTCTTTTATATTTTTATTTTTCCTTTTTTATACCTGTAACATTTTGCATTCTTCCTTGGAATGAACGTGACTTTGTAATATAAATGGTATTTATTTACGCCGACATCTTTTTCATCTACTATTATAACTACCTAATTATTTTGTCAGTTTCCTTCAACAATCACCTTTACTGAATGTGCATTTTTGGTTTACTTTAAATACTTTGGTATTGTGTCGCTACTGTAATTGCATATTACCATTCGTGTTTCCTGTTCATTTATTTCCATAAATATATTTCCACTTAGGTTTGATTAATTTATAGTTGTAAAAATGGAAAATCGATGCTAATGTATTTATGCTGCTGTTCTTAATTTAAGCACTTGAATTATGCAATCATATATATTAAATTGACATTAATGAAAATGATGCCTAAATCAGATGAATCACAAGTTGAACAACTTTTTTAATATAGTTTGCGATAAATGGCAAGTACAATTAGTTTATCAACTATTGTAATCAACTTCATTTTTATTTACGATAAATGACATGTGTTAAAAAAAGAAATATATCCAACATACACTGTATAAAAATACCTGTCTTTTCTTCTTTCCACTGTATAAACAACTCATTTTCTTCTTTCCACTGTATAAAAATACCTGTCTTTTCTTTGTATGCATAAGTTTGTATTATGCAGTTTGTTTCTGCATTTTGTTTTTAATTATGACACTTTTTCCCTTTCATTTATTATTCTGTTGCCAACTTCGCGCATCTTTTACTACTCAGCTGAAATAATTCCAACATTTTACATTCATCCACTTCCAATTTACATTAAATAACCTACGACAAATAAAAAATTAAATATACAATTACTCCACATATAAATAACATTTGATGAACATCAATCGACGCGCAAACGACTTGCATCGATCACGCACGAAGCGCGTGCGACAACCACGCGCGTACAAACTACAACACCCTGTACTCTATGCTCCCGTGCAAACTACAACATCCCGTATATGATTACTTTCACTCTAAGTATATGATTATTACAATCCACGACACACACAATTGTATCATCTCAACAAATTATGACACCCAACATCTTATGCATCCGTGCAACGCACGGGTTTCCACTCGTTAACTATAAATTAGGGGTGTACACAACTCAAATCCAATTTAACCGAACTCACCGACCCGACCCAACCCACATAAATCCAACTCATCATATCCTGATTCGGGTTGGATATGGGTTACAATGTGTAACCCATACTATATATGAGTCAAATGTAATATTTTATTCAATCCAACCTTATTTTAATTCAACATAATCCTGTACTAAAAAATAATTTAATACCAGCCCACTTATAATTAAAATAGTCTAATCCTAGAATAATGTTTATCCATTTTATTAAAAATGTACCCAAAAAAAAAAAAACATATTTTTTTGTCAATCCAAACAAGATAGAATTTGACAAAGATATTTTAAAGAGCAATTTAATGTATTTCACAATGAAACACTTCTACTATATAATGAATAAATTTCATATGACCTATTTTACAATGAAATTATAATAAAATATGTGTTATAATGTCAAATATTGGTTGAACTACCTTAAAATCATATCTATCCTAATTGGATGAAGTATTTGGTCTAATCCGATCAAATTTATACTTTGTGGAGCCCTACTATAAATCAATATCTCGTTTAAATGTCATGCTTAAAACCATAGACACATATCTTGTTTAATTCTCTACTAAGCATTCTGATATTTTACTTAAAAAAGGGGTAAATTTACATTTTCTACTAGTATATTTGCATTTAACATGGCGATTGTACATAAACCGACTTTAAATAGTTGTGAGTTTATATTGTCTATTTGGTTGAAATGACGTTCTGTCTTAGTCTTACATTATCATTTCCAACTTGTTCGCAGTCGTCCTCACCGCATACTAATGTTCGCTGGGCCATATTAACCGACCCCTTTTCACTGTTTGTTTCATTTTTATAACTGTGCAGATGAAGCACCGAGATACATGTGTTTCCATTTCGGCCGTCATCCAGGATTTATACAAATTGACAATAGATACGAATCAACACCGACCGTCCATCCATCTGAAGGTTAGGTCACTTCAGGCCTCCACCAACATCCATGGGCCCCCGTTAATTCATATTTTTAAACATCATTTTCTTGTTTTTTCATAAAGTTGCACATGACGTTTTCTTGTTGCCTTTCTTCAAGCGGAAAGTACAGTGTGGTGTGGGAACTAGTTGAAAATAGAGCGTTGTGCCGCCGTATTCGAGTATGTCAAATGAACTTACGACATTGAGTAAATATAAAATTTATCATTCAATACGATACAATGAAAAATTAATAACTCATAATTCAAGCGGTGCACCGGAACAACAAATGTAAGACCAAAGGATATTTGTATTCTTCTTTCTTCAACTTTTCTCTTTTTTCGTCCTTTTACAAACGCACATTTTTCAGTGTCTGTCAAACTTTTAAATGCAAACCTTCAATTAAGTGCGGTTCATATCAAATCGAATTCAGTTTCTAAGATATAAAAGTTGAACGGATAGTGAAAATGAACGTTCGAAAGATGACAAAACAAATGAAGGCCGAAGAAAGAAGAATACAAATCCTTTGGTCTTATATTTGAATTTGATGTCTCATGCACCGTGCGAATTTCAATTTTCTGACGCTACGAACAAGTAACAAATTGATGCATTTGCAAATGAATAAAAAAATATATTTAAAAATGTGAAAACAAAGCTGTATTTTAATCAAGAACGGAATTCACTCTATTGGTTGGCAAATTAAGCTACAAAATTGAATGTTACAAATTCAATCATTGAAACAAACACTTATTGGCATTCTTGGACCTTGTTTCAAAACTTTTTGCATTTAACTTAAGTACTTTGACACATGCATTGCATACGAATAAGAATGTTAACGATGTTGTAGGGAAATATATTACTTAATGAGAAGCAAATCAGAACTAGATAGTTTTACAAATATGATTCAATAAAAATGTACGGATATTATTATACATGACCAATAACATTTCCTGAAGTCGTCTAAAGAGAAACTAAAAAGGAAAAGGAAAACACGCTTCAAAAGCTTGTCGGGGTCGATTATGCAAAATGCTCGAATATTCTCAAAGTAAAAAAATCATTTCAAATTACTTATTCTGCTTGAATACTTGCTATTGTGCATTTTTATTTATGTTTAGACCTTGATTCTTATTTTCTAAAAAGATACTTCAAATGAAATCTCGAACGCAAACACATACAGATGTCTCAAATGATATATAATTGAGCAATTACAAATAAACAGTAAAGTTCCAAATTAATATATGTTTGTGTGTGTGTGTGTCTATATAGTATATATATATATATATATATATATATATATATATATATATATATATATATATATATATATATACACTACAAGAAAAACAGCATATAGCAGCGGCAGAAAACGCTGCTAATCCGTCGCTAAACAGGCATTAGCGACGGATTTCCGACATAATGGCTCGGTCGGCAAAACCCTTGACGGTATCTGTGTCAGATTTTGCGACGGAATTTAGCATGAATTTTCCGACAATTTACCATCAATTGACTAATTTTATAACAAAATAAATATTATTTATTAATTTACTTTTATTTTACTTTTTATTTATATACCGACGATTTACCAACGGATTATTAATTTAGTATAAAATATTATTTACAAAAGCTGTCGGTAAACCCTTACTAATTACCAAGGGATTAGTGACAAAAAAATTTAACAAAAAATCTAGCTCTTTTTTTTGTCAGTAAACCCTTACTATTCAGCAAAGGATTAGCGACGGAAACTTAAATTGAAGTAAACTTAACCTCCCTTTTTTGTTGGTAATCCGTCGCTATTCCACTTCTGATCTGCACATATATATATATATATATATATATATATATATATATATATATATATATACATACATACGTATATCGAACTAACATCATTCAACTGCGAACACTGAAATAAATAACATATTAAAAAAACAACGATAAATTAGCCAACGATATTAATTTAGAACTAAAAAGAGCACTCGTAATCACATACAAAAAAAACCACGACATCCATAATCCTTCATCAATTAACACACCAAGCTGAATTATGAACAACAAAACTATTCAATTGGTGCTAACATTATCCCAAATACAAACACATCCATAACCATACTAAAACCACATAACGCCATATTTACACCAAAATAAGTCTAGCATACATACCCAACCAGCTTACGAAGATGATGATGACGAAGTCATGAGAAATTCAGGATTTTATTAATTAACGTGTTTGCTTCCTCATTGCCGTTACATTCCAAATTCTGTTTTTTTTCATCCTCCTGCACAAGTACCGACAAAATATAAATGCATTCATTTTTACATGAAAAACAGAAGTCATCATAAAGACCCAGTTACTTGCAAAATATTCAGCAATTGTGTTAAAAATTGTGCTAAAAAAAATTAACGGACTGAATTGCAACTCAATAGTTCAAAACTGAGTTGCTTGCAAATTCTAAACTAAGTTACAACTCAGTTTTAAAACTGAGTTGTAAGCAACTCGATTTTAAAACCGAGTTGCAAGCAACTCAGTTTTAAACTGAGTTGAGTTGCAGCTCAGTTTTAAAACCGAGTTACTTGCTGAGTTGCTTAACTGAGTTCCAAGCAACTCGGTTTTAAAACTGAGCTGCAACTTATTTTAAAACTGAGTTGCAAGCAACTCAGCAGCCAGCAACTCAGTTAATTAGCAAGTGCCCAAGGTTATCATCCATAAAATGGTACAAATCTACGCTAATTTCATGTGGAAATGAAAATATAACAAAGTTAATTAGCAAACTGCGTGCAAACCCAAAGCAAAAGGAGGACTAGGACTGAGGAACATGAGCAGGCCTGGATACTTATCTAATCTAGATATATTTGCAACATAGTTTAGGCAAATTGATGCATAATACATACATTTAGTTAAAAGAATTACGGATTGTCAATAAAAGATATGATAATGAATAAATGGTCAGTAACTGACCAAATTAAAACATAATGGTGCTATCCTTACGTTAGAAGTTTCTTTTTAAAGCACGAGAATGAATTCATGATGCTTTGGCTCATTAATAATTTTCTAAACAACTTTTATGCTAACATGAAACATTTAACATTTTAATTAAATATTGAATATTTATGGCAATTAATATCGAATTTTTATGGCAATTAATATTGAATTTTTATGGCAATTCAAAGGAAATGGGTACTGGTCATCTTAATGCATTGCATGTGACAACTTAAATTTTCATTGTACTTGACCATTAATATAGAATTTTGATGGCAGTTAATAGTCACTGTTTATATAATGAATGAGTGCGAACCCATGCTACGCACACGAACAACTCTAATTTCTTCCCAGTAGAGTCTTACTGTTGCTACTCGTTTCAAGCATGATATTGGAGATTTGATTTCAGGAAAAGACCTACTCGTATTTTAATCCAATTTTCAACAAAAATGACTTGACTTGAGATGCATATATGTAAATAATGGAAACTATGTTTAAAAAAAACATCTTTAGCAAATCAAATGTAAAGGTAGGACAAAAAGACAAGCATAATGCCAGATTGAATAAACACTAAATTGCCTACTGATTAAAACATTAAGTTACTGTTGCAAAATTTTGATATTCAAGCTTTTAACTAATCTCATAATAAAATATGTACATATGTTATTTCAGTTTGTATGGGTGTGTAGGAATCCAATCCATATTGGTTAGCACGTAAATAAACAGCAATTAGTTTTCAGAAGGCAGAGGTGTAATAAGTTATGATAAGTGGCCTAAATGGATAAAAGAAAAATCAAATTACTAATCAAAAGATAAGAAAATACAGCGAATTGAACAGATGGTAAACACTTCAGTTGCGTTACCATGATGGCGAGGTCACTTATCCAGATTTTCCTATAAGATTAACATTAACAGAAAAAATCTAACCTTAACAGATAAAATATAACATTAACAGATAATATCAAATAGGAGATTCTATACAAGCCAATCTAAATGTGAATGTGGTACTCAAACCTGCACCCATAGGCACAACACTGCATACACAAAGAAACTGCACGCACACGGACCATCACACACACAAAATATATCTTGTACGCAATTAAAAAATTGGATTAAGACAGTTTGCCGGTTTATTTGCATGGGTAAATAGAGTTTAATTTAAGATACTTGTAATTGTAGCAGGACAAGGACGGTTGGACAAAGGATGTTTTATTTATCACTTCTATGCTTATTATACTTGCAAACAGAGTTCTTTTTTCTTGACACAGATCACTTACCTATTGGAATTTTCTTTTCGTGATAACTTTGTCTGTCATTGTTTCAGTAAGTAACATGATGCCAAAACTTGAACTATCTCTGTTTATGTTCATTATTGTTCCAGAGCATCTTCAGGCTTTATGCTGGATAAAGGCTGTCCCTGAAATCAACTTAGAAGATGCTGTTTTTCCCCTTCATTAGTAGAAAATAAATAAATCTTACTATAGATTTTTTGTTATACTTCATCCCTAACTTTTAACTGATATGAAACCATGTTTCATAGCAGGTTTAGCTTGAAAATGAGAAGTTGACCCTGTATGATTTATGGGGACATGCAGATAAACCGTTCAGGTGTACTCATGGTGGGAAGAGAGGATTGCTGCAAAAAAAAATAAGTATGCTCAAGTTAGATCTTTACCAGACAGAAAGCTACAAATGAAAAAAAAAATAAGTATGCTAAAGAGAGGATTGATCCCATGCCGGACAGCAAACAGAGGAAGCTTTCCACTTTACGACACTTATTTTCAAGTTAATGAGGTTTTTGTTGATCGTTATACGAGTCATTATCCTCTTAACGTTCCCACAAGATTGCCGTGGTCATTGCGAAAGGTGTCTGTTTATGTTGGAACTTTTGACAACAATGCTTAAAGGTCTTTTTTACTGCTGAAATACAAATGTGCTTTTTGAAAAGGAAGGATACAGATGATAACTCCATGATAGCATGAGTTTAATACTTGAATTTAGAAAGAAGGTATGTGATGGGTATATATATTATGTACTGGGAATTACCGGCAAAGGAAAGAAATTATGACATAGGCATCATTAAAGTTCTCATGAAAGGATATTTCATTAGTAAATATGTATAAACTGCACGAATTAAGTTTCAGGCCCAGTTGACCTCATGTGTCTGTTGAAATTGATGATATGGACTGTCTGAAACCGACATGCATCATCCAGGGCGTGTTTGTATTTTGTATGTAAATATATTCTCAGGTGAAAGCAAACAACGAAGTATTTTAAGGAGATAATATTCCTTAGGACATATTTAAAGCCAACATAATGGAAGTCCAAAGGCATGTCATTTTCTAGTTTTGTACTTATGTTGATTTCAATGTATATTAACATGATCATATTATCAAACACAAAATCCGACGATAAAAATATGGATGATTTGAAACTAGCAATACATTTCAATCATGCAATAAACAAATGGAAGAATATATACATTTGAGATTTTCATAAAGATGATAAACACATACTTTTGTCAACAGACCGAATGCTAATGTGTATGAAGTGACTGTGAACAGAATACATTATGCAATAGGCATATACCCTAATGAAACATATAATATTTCTGAAACTTGTGGCTACAAACAAAGATTTCTTGTAAATTTACATAGAAAGGCATATACTGATTTGTGAAGTCGCAGATTGTAATGAACAAGCCATGGACTATTATATACATATACAGCTCAGCAGTAACTTGTTATATCTTTTCTCAGTTTGTCATTGTAAAGTAGTTTTGGATGGTAATGTAAGGTTACGTACTGAAATCAAAAACATTTCCTAGACTAAGCAAACAAAACAAAAACACTAGGACATACGAGAGCTTATAGAAAAAGAGTATATGAAGAGAAGACATACCATGATACCAACAAACACCAAGTACGCAAATGCTTCTGAGAAAAGCCCAAAATTGCTCGCCTGCTTCTGAAACCATCGGCCTACCTGCTTCTGAGAACCACCTACCAAATCAACTATTGTCTATGTAAACTTTCGCCAATTTTATGATTAGGGATTCCTTCTCGTATGCCTTTGAGTTAGAAAATCTTCGGTAAATTCCAATCTACATCTGAATCAATCTCAGAAATCTTTAAAAAAAAATTGTAAAGTAAACAAAAAAAGAGACCTGCTTGTTGATCTATAACTGAGTTTCAATCTACTTCGTCAAAGTCGAATCATGGAGCACACGTTGAAGGCGCAAATAGGGAGGAGTGGGTCGGCAGAAACAGCGGCGACGATCAGCGCTACAAAGGGACGACCGGATCTTGTGGCAAAGCGAGAAATAGGCTTAGATCTAGGGTTATAGGGATTGAAGAAGAAAGGGAACATGAACTGGGTAACGTAGAAGAAAGGCAAAGTGCGATTTAGGGTTATAGGGACTAGGGTAAACAAAAATTAATCTGAGGAAAGCGAAACGAAAATTTTGGGAGCCCTCCTTTTTTTTTCTACAAACCGCCTTCTCAGTATTATTACTGTTTTTTTTATTTACTGCTGATTTAATTACAATTAAATATTTAAAAAAAACTATGAATGTTATTTTTTTGTTATAACTTTTTTTGAATATTCTGAAATTAACAAGCAACATCGGACCAGAATAAGTATTGAGATTTGTAACGTAATATTTATATTTTCTAGAATTGCCGATAATAATAAGTTATTAAGTATATATTACTAAACATTGTTTATATATTATTGTTAAAACATTACTATTTTAACTTATCAATCAATTAGTTAGTTAATAATAATTAATTATACGATATCATTAATTATTAAAAATAATTATAAATTACAAATTATGAAAATGCTACTCAATAATTATTAAAAGTAACTATAAACTCTTAACATATTACTTATTAATGATTAAAAATATTAATTATAAATCTTTACATAATACTATTAATGCTAACTATTGAACTTTATTTATATAATACTATTAACCCACCTTGGGGGGTTGCCACCCCCCCGACCCCCCCCCTCCGTAGGGGATCATATTTGACAAAAGGTTTTGGATAAACTTCCAACAAGTACTAGTATGAAAATAGTTCTGGCTTATAATCATGTAAAGAAAGTCCAAAAACGCCTTAACTCGGCTTAAAAATGGACATAACACATGATATTAAACATAGCCAAAAACCATTGTCTTCTAAAACTATCCTCAACCCATGTTAAAATTACTTTTGAATCGCTACTTTTCAATTATTAATACTAATTATAATTTCTTCACAATTAATTAATAATATTAATTATTCATTATCAAAATTAATTATTGTTAGTAATTATTAATTATTTAATAGTATTTATTTCTTATTTTCCATTAACTATTATATTAATTGTCAGTTATTGAGTTTATTTTTTTAATTAATATAAATTATCTTATATTTTCAAATTAATATTATATAATTGTGATTATTAATTATTAATATTTCAATAATTATTTGATTAGTATTTATTATCTTTTAATTATAATATTAATGTATTATTATAACAGGTAATGAAAAAAGTTGCAATAAGGATCTATAACAGTTGTCAAAAAGAAATGTATGTATTAATAATTTCTTGATATTAATTTAATTAATCATATTAAAGACTATTAAATAATCATTGATTATCAAAACAAATTTAATAAACATCGAACAATAATGTATTTTATTAATTACTATCACTTCTTATTTATATTATATAGTAATTAATAATTAATCAGCATTAATTTTCAAAAAAATAATTAATCAGCATTAACTATTGAATTTTATTTACTTCTAATAGTTATTATTTATTATTAATTACTAATGTATTGTTAACATTAATTATTTATAATTTAAATTTACAAATTAATTACTAAGTAATAACAATAATTTATAACATTTAATAAATAAAAAAATATAAAAGTTTGTTTCAAATCTCTTGGAAAACTGCAGGAAAATAGCTTCAAAATTATGTCGACGGTAATCCGACTCTATTAGCAACGGAATTTAGCGTCAAATATTATATGACGGTAAAGAGCTGCAATTTCCATTCATTTAGCGACAGAATTAGTATTCGACGGTAATAATTTATAATAAGATGACATATAAAAACCAAAATATTTTCTCTTACAAAGCACATGGAAATCCGCCGCTAATTAGCGACGGAATTTTCCGCTGCTAAAAATCTGTCGCTAATCTCGGTTTTTCTTGTAGTGATATATGTGTGTGTGTGTGTGTATATATATATGTGTGTGTGTGTGTGTGTGTGTGTGTGTGTGTGTAAGCTAGGGTATGCACTCCTTTATTTAGCTTCATCTGTGGCCTTCTGATATCCACCACATGCTTACGTTCAAATTTTTAACATTTCTCTCGCATTCATCACATGCATTATATACTTAAATAGAAACATGTGGAAGATGTCAGGGCTATATGATGGTGTATTGCTGGTAAGCAAAACACTTTGATTTGGTTCGACTCTTGATTAAATAGTGATATCGTAGTTAATATTCTAGGATGTGATAATTTGGTTTGTTTTAGGGGAGATGTGCTATTTGTTGGAAGTATTGTTCACAACTAGTATTTTTTGCCCGCTTTGCCGAGCATTAAAATTTATATTATTAAAAAATATATTGTAATGATTAAATATTAAAAACAAAGAAAAATAAACTATTGTAATTAATATTAAATAGTTATATATATATTTAAATATTATAATTTATGCGACAACAATAATAAATTGTTCTGTTGTTCATCCAAAAATAATTTTATCATTGATGATTATTTTGATTAATTGTTCTATTATCCATGTAATAATTTATACAGTAACAATAATTAATTGTCATGTTGTTCACCTAACAATAATTTTGTCGTGGATGGTTATTTGATTAATTATTCTGTTCTTCATCTAAATTTTTTGTTATGAATGGTTATTTTTGGCATAGATATAAAAAAAATGATTATTTGTGATTTTATTCTGAAAACATGTTCTTAATTCATTACAATTTAAACTTATTTTGTGATCTTTAAACGTGGAAAATTGAACAAATAATCATTAAATTATATAAGTGATACAATTCCAGTAATATTATACAAATTATATACAAACTACAGTATGTTAACTTTTTTGATGAAGCCAAAAAGTGTATATGAACTCATCATATACATACATACATACATATACATATATATATACATACATGCATATACATATATATATATATATGATGCAATGTATGCTTTGTTATTAAGTTTTAAATATACTTTTATATGTATAAGAGGCATTCTTTTTTATATGCAATATATATATATATATATATATAACTTATCTTTTCTTTTTAATAGATTTCAGTTTTGAAATAAATCCATTTTCATCATCTTTTTTATCCTTAAAGTTGTTAAAAATGATTTGTAATTTTCAAGCATTTTAATTTACCGAACTCTTTTCTATGCAAGAAGAATCACCAAGTCAAATAGCATTTTAATGGCTTGTAGCTTCCCATATGCATTAATTTAATCAATATCTTGTAACGACTTTCTTGAAATGCTGCACTAAGAAAATAAAGTTCATAAAAAAAGGCATTTTAGCCAGATTTGTAAATGAAAATAAAATTTGTGCTGCTTCACTGAGAAGGAAATAATGACATATATTAGACGGACTAAATGGTTTGTTCCATCGTAAACATTTAGAAATGCATGAAGAGACAGAAATAAAGTATTGATAAATTTTTTACTGATGCACTCTAATTGGAAACTCTCTTATATTTGACTGATTGGTTGGTGGTCCAAAACAATGGACATTAGATAGTGAAAAGGCCAAAACCACTGAATTTAAGTCAAGAAATCATTCGTATAGATCTGTTGTGAATTTAAGTCAAGTAAATATATGTGCAAGTATTAGAGAATTTAAAGCGGGCAAATACATGGTGTGCTAAGAGAAGCTCAGAAATACATGAAATAACCATAAATATATGCTTATAAAAAACTTATCATGCAATATTGATTCAGAAAATATAGCGCTTGAAAGCATGGCTAATTATGCTATGTTGTAGCCCGTTAGAGTTATCCTTCTCCAATAAACTAATTTATTTCATGCAATGCAGATATTGTTGTGCAAAACTCGACCTATGTGAGGAAAAATCTGAATTGCTAATATTGGTATGTATTTGGCATCCTAACCTTTTATCTTAACTATCAAATACGCATGACATGTCAAAAAATATATACAACAACTACTATTGGAAATGATATGTTGATAATCACTACAAGAAAATATGTTATTAATAACGCCATTTAATAACACGTTGTTCTAAAGTGTTATTGTTTATGGTTAAACATTTGTTCCATAACTCATTTTATTCTATAATCTGTTGTGTTACACTTCTTCGCTCCAAAATTTTCATTTCCCACCAAAATAACAATTAACCCGTGTTTCCCTCTCCAAAATACAATCAACTTCATATCTCCTTCCCAATTTTATCTTCAACGAAATAACCTTAATCTAATATGTCCACTTCATCTCAGATTTTCACAGCCGTCCTTCTCCACTGCAGTAGTTCGCTACTCAGTAGTCAACTCACGATGTCTGAAACCCTAATCTTCGATTTCGTCTTTCATCCGTATTTGGTCATTTCTACGACCATGGAATCAAAGAAAGAAAGACTCCCGGGTTCAAAATCCAGGTTTTATACTGCAAAGCTCTTTCTTTTATACACAGTGGCTTGCTTACGATTTGTAATCTAAACCGCAGCCTCTATGGTTTGTTTTTTTCTAAATGAAATTTATTAATAATCAATGTACGGTCGACGGAAGTAATTAACATTGATGATTTATAGATACTTTTTTGTTACTGACAACGTAATCTACAACAGTCCCTTTTATTTTGAGATAGTAAATTAATTTATCTAGCAAAATTATTATTTGCTTATTTTTATTTTATAATCTTACTCAAACAAACTTCTGGATTCACTATGTTGGATATGATCTGAATATCACAAAAAACATGGATGCTCAGCTACAACGAGAGGGAGGAAAAAAGGACAACTCCAATTTTGTTTCAACTTGCTTTTATATGGCTTATACAAAATGATTAACAAGAAGAGACGGAGAGAGAGAGGAAGACAAAAAAAAACTCCTGTGTAGGGGTGTGATCCAAAAGTTCACTTACAGGCCTTGAATCAGCAAAAGGATTGTCAGTTGGAAGCTCATATACAATTTGGTTAAGTTCCTGAAGAGGCCAGCATTTCATTTTCACCAAAAATACTTTTGTTCAAGTGAATTTATTACACATAATCTTAGCTAGAATTTCTACAGTTTCTTGCTAGTTTTGAATCTTTTAATCGAGGACAAAATAACGTGTAGTTGTACGAATGTCCCCGAGCTTAAAGTTTATATGTTGTTTGATAACACTGTTGTTCACTTTCCAGGTATACACTAAGGTACAAATGCTAATATGTAGCAGTATATCAGATTTTATACATGTCTCATGTACAGAAGGCTCAATAAAAAATAAAGCTATTCATTTCCGTAAGCATAAACAGATCCATAATTTCAAGATCAGGCTATCTCAGTCTTCCCGCATCTCAGGTTTTCAACTATATGCGTTCTACTTTTTCCAGCCTGTATGTCTAATGTTATCCTGCCTGCTTGCTCTGCATCTAAATTTGATGATAACACAAAGAGCATATGTTTTTACATCGTGCTACTTTTCGATTTTATAGTAACAAGGATACTTGAAACCGTCATAGTGATTTGGGTCTTAATTGAGATTTAGTTCCTTCCATCTAATCTACTCTATGAACCATGTGTACAACAGTCCACTATTTTTTTGTACCTTTTGTGCCTTGATTTTTTTAGATTAGGCTGTATACTACATTTATTTTGTAATGACCCGGTAGTGATTCGACGCCCGAATTCCGACATTAATACATAACCATGTATTACCTGCCAAAAACTCAAGTATCGAAAACCACCAGATAGTTATTAGAAAGAATTTAGAGGGTGAGATAAGAAAGAAAGAAATATTAGAATAGTAGAAGAAGAAGATCCAACACAACACAGAGTCTCACATCGCAGCGGAACAAAATATAATTATAGAAATAAATCTTTAACGAGAGCTTGAAAATATACTTACAATCATCAGAGTACATCACACATCTGGACAGTTATAATAATTTGTCCTCATATACAACATACAGCGGAATATACTAGATAAGATCATACGTCTAAACTCCTCCAGCCCGTCTTCTGAACTTCGTATTATCTAACAACCTGAACCTGTACAACCCAGTCTAACCCGAGCATTACAAATACTGAGTCAGTCTGGTGAACCAGAGTGAGAAAATCTCGCAAAGTTTATATAACAGCCATCTTGATTTTTAAGTTCAAAATCCTTTTGAAAGAAAAGGATAATAGTAAGACCAGCCCACACATAAACACGGATGGTTTTTACCTTACTATAACCCAAAACAGTTTTGAAATCATATCTTGACTGATATTATAATAGTGTCTAAATACACATAAATAGAATCTAGCAGAACGCTTGCATCTCACGCTACACATATGTAGTATACAAACAAAACCGCGAGCGCTTATTGGAGATTGGATTCCGACTATGACAAGGTATGGAACCACCTGTCGATAGTGTATCTCTAGAAGCAAATACACTGGGTTCAACAAGAACGTCTTGCAACCCAGCCCACACATGACCGACCACTCATTTCGCTTGAGTGTATCGAATGTATATCACCACAGTTGGGAGCTACCCACCATTTCCCGAAAAGGGACAGCATCAATAGATTAAAGAAGCAAAAGGAATTTCTCTAGATAGGTGATTATACACCCTAATGGGTGCAACCCATATAGCCATGCTGCCTGGCCAATTTTTGTCATTTCCCAGTTGATGAGGCTTGAGGTTATAACGATCTTTTGATCATCTGGCCGCCAATTACTTTGAATGTCACGTCTCAAATCCGCCAGAAATCACTAATTAATTTCCACAAAAATACTCGGGTTGTTAAGTTAAGAGAAGGTGTCTTCTCCGCCGCTACAGAAATACGTTTGAGGAAATCAATGTACGTGATCCATTTGGAAATACTCTATCAGACACTCATCCATACGAGTCATCCAGGAATAATATGAACCGGAGACACCCTCCTACTGCATCCAAAGGATCAATAGCGAATAGTTCTTGCGAACCCGTAAAATCCCACGTACGACCGAATCACGTCAGAAAACCTCTGGTTGCGACACAGAGAATATTCGACAAGTAATCCTTCTGCTTATGAAGATCCACGGTTTTCAATTGCTCCATCTCGATCAGCTTCTGAACATCTTCAACGTTTACGTATTTGCTAGTCGGAATGGTTTTCGAATATAAATTCGATCCCGGTTTTTCCGTACCAACAATGCATTGGCCATGATTTTGATAATCGGTTATTTAACTATCAAAATAAACAATCATAAAAGAAATCAATTGGTTCATTACATAGCGTCACTTGGCCATTAAAATAATATATCAGTTGTAATACCAAAGATAATATATTAGTTTATATACATATATTCTCAAATCGTTTTATTTTAAATACTTACAAATATATTAAAATCATACCCAATTTCAGTTAACTATCATTTCAAAATATTTGCTATAACATTTTGTATTTTCCCTAATTGGGAAATCGATTCAATTTATCACTCGTAAAATAATCGTTACGAAATCCCTCCTTTTTGTTTTGTTATATAAACAAATTAATCCACTTACCTTTTAGAATAAACTCATTTTTAATTTCATCTCATTACTTTTGAAAATCATTATATATTTACAAATTTCCTTCTTTACTATGGAATTATCATTTTATATTCTCAAACCATTTTTATTTCCTTTTATTTAGGAATCCCATAATATATATTCCAAATTCTTCAAATTATTATTCCTCAATATAAATCACTTCTAACGTCTCCACCCTTACAACTCATATCATCCTTTGATAATCCTGAAGTTGTTCAAGTTGGTGTATTTTAATTACCTCTCAGACCTTGATCAACCATATTCTTATCATAAGGTAAATATGACTTGTAATTCCAAAAATAACCATAATCATTTTGGTACCACTTCACTATTGTATTAAAATACGGTTTTATAAACCTTCTCGCTTTTCAAATCTCCTTTCTATATATATGGTTATTACTAAATTCATTGATTTAGTAAATGATCAATACACATTAACTTTCAAACTTTAACTCCTTTAAAACTCTTTGTTCTAATATTCGGATTTATATTCAAATCCCATTACTTAACATTTCACCAAATTCAATTACAGAAATCCATTTCCTAATTCTTTAAATTATTTCCTTTAGGCAACGTACTTCAATTTCATCGATTACACTTAATGTCATCATTAGGTTACGTTAAATTTCAATTTAACGCTTCACTCCCCATTTCCTTATTCACAACTCGTTTACACATCTCTGATTTAATATAAAGTCCTTTCCATTCTGATTCCCTTTACTTAGTCCAACGTTTATTTAAGCTTACGGTATTCGCTTAAAATTACTTTATAACTTCATTTATCAAATTCGGTTTAAAAATAAACCCGTTCATCAACTTCCTTTGAAATTTAATTTTTATCTCTAACCCCAATCACTTACTTAAATAAACTTCATTTAAGAAATAGTTTCTTAAATTAAATTATAATTTACCTCATCATTAACTAGGATTAAATTCCCTTTTTAAAATTCGATTAAGTCAAACAATTATTCGCTAATTTATTTCATTAGATTAATTGGCATAATCTAATTTAATTAAATAATCAATTACTGCTCAAAACAGTTGGCTTGATATATCTTGAAACATGATTAACCCATTAGTTAACTCTAACTCGTCTTTCCATTTTGAAATAATAAATAATATTTGTTAATCCAAATAACCTTATTTACATTGATTATTATAATAATAATCTATTTCCAAATAATCTCGTTTAATTGTTTCTTAAAACAATAAAATCCCAATTATTAATCATCAAGTTAATTCCCGCCTACCTGCCCATAAATCTTATTAATATATGAATCCACTTTATAAAATTTATTCAGTAATTACGGTGAAAACACGTGCCTCGCACACAGTAGATTTTGGTGCATAAACAGCGGTTGAAACAAACGACACACACATATATATATATATATATATATATATGGTTAGTTTATTTTTTATTTATAGCCTTTGTTTAAAAATATATTTAAAAAGCTATATTCAGCTATAAGAATAATTTCATTACTAACGGTAAATCAAAACAGTTTGTATTTTGGCCATCTGCTATAAATTTTCTCAACCAATATCACTATTGGTGAATTAACCAAACAAATGTCGAATTTGGGTTTAACAATCAACATCTAATTCAATAATCTAATCATATGGGTTTAACAGTTTCATAAATGATAATATAACAATAAATTTGAGGGATCCGGTTGGATTCCTCCAGCATGTCCTTCCCTACATCCAATGGGTTACCTCAAATACAACAGACCATTCAATAAAATATGATTAATTTAACTAATCACGGTCAATTAATACCGACAATTTAATCATCCAATTCAAATTCACTTCATTTATTTTTTAATAAACGTACCCAACAGGGTGAGTTATTTTGTTTGGAAATCATCATTAAAAATACGATTTCATTCGATTTAAATTAAACAACCATTTACTATAAATTATTGATATAAAAATAATCAACACGCGTCCAACCAAAAATTAGCAGTCATAGCAAACAAATGATAAACCCAACTTATAATCAATATAAGTGGGGAACTGAGTGAGTTTAACTCACCTTGATCTGCGTTCTATAAACAACTCGTTCCAGATAATTCCAACCCCGTTCGATTCAATTTCATTCCATAACGTTCTGTTCATAAATACAGCCCTATTCTGTTTTGAATCAGTAAATTCTGATATAATATAAATACATTATTATTGTTTTAAAATTAACATTATTAAATTTAAATCATACTTTGTTTGAAAATATCGACGCTCAACTTCTTTTATTCACCACTTTGTCCATGCCTGCTCTGTTCCAACTCATGACCGAAATCCCAGAACCCCAGGTCAATTGTTTAAATCCTGTCCTAATTTAAAATGTTATATGATCATTAATAATTTAAAATATAATTTAAGTAACTTTTAAATTCCAAATAGTTTTACCTCAATTATTAGTAAATAACATTAGTAGGCCACTTGCCTTTCATTTCTAGAATTGAGCCCCCTCAATTGCATGTCCATGCCTTTGGAAGCCCACCCTCCAACACGTTATAACCCAAAACCCGACTCACTTTAAAACCCTTCTAGATAAATAACGGAGCCGTCTTCAACTTGTTATATCGGTTCTTCATACATCTTGCTCAACAAAATAAAACCCCCTTCTGTCAGAAACAAAACGCGGCGGCTTCCCCATCTCCGTTGATTGGAGTTCCGTCCGAAATCCCTAAATCAGGCGCGATCGTCAGCTCCTCCTTCGACTTGGACCTCGTCGCTCCTAACCCTACCATTAGCCTGTAGTTCACTCACAACGATCCCGCCCTTCAGCGAGATTTGGATTCTTACGTCAGTCCGATTTCCATTAGAACAGGTTAGAGTATAGATCCCTTTACCCCTTTTCACATTTTTTGTTTAAAATTTGGTGAATAAGTGGATAAATCAAGAGTTTATTCGAATGGATTGCTATCTTTTATCTTTGGTTTGTGTGACTTAGTCGGGTTTGTTTGTCATGAATTTCGGAAGTGGAACGAAGTGTTTTGGGTTGTGAAGTATTGGTAATGAAATGGGTATATATAGCTGAATGGTTCTGGAGATAAGAACGATGTCTTTCTCAGTAGGTCTAGCAGCTACGCATTCCCTGTTCATGTAGGTGTGGTGCTCCTGTCCACCGATGTGAGAAGATGTGAGGGAGAAATCGTACTGTGTTGATGGATTTTGAGCCTCGAGCATGAGTGGTCTTCTCAGATATGGTATTGCGTGCTACAGAAAGGTATAAGTTAGGCCTACCGCTTGTGAGTAGTCACATTGCAAAGTATTGTCATCGATGGTGGAAGTAATACAGTTTATTCAGTTCGACTTGAAAAAAGAGTTGTACTGGAGGGTATACATGTGAAGAACTGTTTCTCTTTATTTGATTTGATCTTTCGTTTAGTTTTGAATAAGATTTTGTGGGATGAGTATTAAGTTGCTAGATTTTGCTTGGCAGAAAAATCTTGTACAATAACATATACATATGAAGATGTTGTTATATCACATTGTATTTCCCCTTTTTTTCTTCATTTATTTGGTACTATGCTTTCTAATTGTTCACGTCAGTATTAAAGCTTCTTATAATCGGCAAGGCAAAAGATTTGTACTTCAGTACATGACGGTGAAAAGGGTACTCCCATCTTATTGTATTATTTTCTTTCTCTCCTTTGTTCATTTGAATTGGTACTTTGCTTTGTAATCTTCACGTCAATTTTTTATATATTTAATTTGGCAAAAGATATTGTACAGGAGCAATCACATGTGAAGAAGCTATTCCACCTTATTGTATTTTTCTTTTTACTATATGTGATTTGCTGTTTTTGCAATGAGCTCATGTCGGTTGTAATTCGACATGGCCAAAAGATATGGTACAGGTACATGGACATGAAGAACTGTTGCTATCTTATTTTATATTGTTTTCTTTTTCTTCTTTATTTGATTTAGTGCTTGGCTTTGTCTTTGAATAAGTTTGGTTGGCAATTCCTATATGTTGTTGTAAATCTACACAGTTTGTTTTAATAAAATATCCTATACATTTTACTATCATGATTTATTGCTTGCATGCTTAGCACATGCTTGATATGTCCCACTAACTAAGACGAAGTACTTATATGTTCGCTACATAATGGTTGTATACGGCACCATATGTCCCATTTGTTTACTATTATACACGAAGTCCAAACGTTAGATATTTCTGTACATACGTACTTACATAAAGAGTTTATAAAATAATATCGATAAATTATTAAATAACTCCCGAACTATTAAATTCAAAAATAATAAATAAATGAATTATCATCGTCGGATATACCCAACTGGAATGGTGTATCACTTCAAATTTAGTCAATATCGAATTATAACTCAGTATCAAAAGGTTCGAATCAACCGATATCGAAAATTTATATAGAAAAACGTTATTAAATTTACTTAATAAACGTTATCGTTATTTAACGATGTCCATAGCGACTATTTTAAAATTTGAATTGGACATAACTAACAATTTATAAACTGAAATCCTGATTTTTCTCTTCCATTAGAAAATTATCATCAAAAAGGTTCAAACGTTTCTCGTTTCACGAAATTCTGATTCTATCGTATCTTGTACATTCAGTTGAAGTTGAAAACTGAATATTACAAACTGCCGCACCATTATGAGCTCGTTTTATAATTATATAAATTATAACGTTTAAACTTCGAATTTAAATATTAAAAATCCATAAATATTCCAATTAGAATATTTAAAACAAAATTAAATATTGAAATTGCAATAGCTAATAATCTGGGTCGTTACCTATTTTCTCAAATGGACTTCAATCCCATTAACTTCCATTTTTCTACTATATAAAATTTTATTTTTGGAATGCATTTACATGTTGTATTTATTTATTTCTCATTGTACATGTCAAACACCAATTGATTACTTTTTTATTTTGGATTTTCCTTTTTATTAGAGATGTTATAAAAGCAATATTATATTTCAAAAGTATATCATATGAACTTGTAAGCATTATTCAACTGAAGCAATATAATTATGTTTAGTTGTGCAAGTATATAAGTTGATTCTACATGTCTCTTGGATAGTCACAAAATCCTTTTTTATTTGCTGAACTGAAATGGAGTTGATTTGATAGCTATCAATTATTAAACTTTTCCTTTCTATTAATGGATTAATATTAATTTTTTTAGGTCACTACAATAGTATAACACAATGGGTAAAGGTTGCTGGATAAAGAACATCTGGATACAGTAGGAAATTACTAGGAGACACAACAAAGTCAACCTTGTGTGTGTTTGAGGAACAACCTCAAAACTATATAGATAAGCAGAGTCAACGTGCACAAAAAAAGTTCCTGGATGGGATTAGCTTGTTATCGTCATGATCATGTTAATAGGAGCTTAATTTTGGAGTGAAAGTTAAACATGCTTCAGTGAGCGAAAGTTAAAAATCTTTGCAGCATATAATAATATGGAAAAATCTTGTTACTAATAGTGACTGCCTACTTCTCACTTTGCCATGATTTTCAATTTCATTTAAAACTTGGAGATTCATAAATTGTATTTTAGTTTCAATTATCTCTGATTTATCCGTATAATGTTAAAACCTTAATCTTGACTGGATAACCTTATATATTAATTAACTTGTTCATAGGTCACTGAAAATATATTTTTGATAGCTGTTCATCTGTTTGAATTTCAAAATTAGACGTTTCATTCTAGAAATTCATAATAAAGATGGTTGAATTTGACAGGTACTAGTAACCAATTTGAAGATGCCTTTCCGTGATGACTTGTTGAAGCATGTAGCCTGGTTAATAAAACATTCTGATTGACTGACATTAAATGTTATCCATCATTTATTAAGCTTCACTAAAAAAATTATACCATATGCCATATATTGCAGGATGGGTTGGCAAGAACAGGTTACAAAGAAGCTGGGTTGTCGAAAGAGGTGGCTGAGATGGTAAGTACTGGTAATAGATTTCATTCGCGTTTTCCTTATTTGTTATGGTAAGTACTAGTAATTCAATGTCGCGTTTGTTCTTTCTTTCTTAATGATTTTTAGACTCAATGCATTTGTAGACAGAGTTAGACATTAACACTGCTGATGATCTTTGGAATTTAGTCCTTATCAGTTTCCGATACATTAATAGCCATTTGTGTCTGAACAATTATTGTCAAATCCAGGATGGAGGAAGATTCTGTATGCAAAATGTCATACAACCGAAAATTTTCTTTTTGAACTTCAAATGCATGCTTAGTTACTAGGGTACTGTTTTCATACACGAGGTTATGATGAGTGAAAGTTAGGATCATCCCCTTATTTTCAAACTTAATTCCTTAAAACCCTTCTTAAAAACATGTTCTACAAAAAACCTCTATTAAAGCTTCCAGCAAAAACATGTATTCGAAGTGTATGTATTTATTGTTAGAACTGCAAATATTTGTAGTTCTAACTGCACATTTTCATAAAATAAAAATTACAAAATGAAAATTGTAGTGTGGATTACAAATATTTAAAGTGTAGAATGCACATTTTTGTAGTGTTGACTGTAACCTTTTCATTTTACAAAAATATGCAGGTTGAATCGGAAATATTAGCATTATAAATGCAGATATTTGCGATTATGGCTGCAAATATATACGATTTAAACTGCATATTTTACTGGAAATTTTGATAGAGGCGTTCCGTGAAACTGTGTTTTTTCAGAAACTTTTGAAACTGTTGAATGGGTGGGAGAAAAACTGTCCCTAATAATAATCCCATCCAAAACTATTATGTTTGATTTGGGGCATCTTAAAATTATGAATGCTAGTTGGAATGCAGAAAATTGAAATAACTGAACAATTTTTTTACAGTAATTTGTGCACGGGGTGCATATGTCAGTTTCAATGTAGTGTTTTTTGATTCAGTCCATTTATAAAATCAGTGTTATAGTATTTATTTTGATTTACACAATCTGCTTTCAGATGGACAGTTTTAATATTATACAACAAGATGAGAAGTCTCTGCATCCATATGATAAGCATCAGAAGAATTTTTCACTGTAAGTGTGTTGCACTTTACATCTTTCAATGTGAAACTAAGTTAAAGTTAAAAAGTAATTTAAAGAGAAAATCCACGAACTTAATGTTACAGACATTAATTTCTAATTTTTATTTGCATGCAGCGCACTGATTTTTTCTTTCCTCGTCAATTGGTTGAAGTGATTCCCACAATATAAATCTCGTGACTTCTTCATATCAGGAGAGAGTTATGCTGGTATAATTACACTTCTCATACTAACTTTTTTTGTGTATGGAAATTTACCTCCATCAGTTACAGGGCATTATGTTCCTCAACCGTCCAACAAATATTTGATGCTAATAAGCATACATAATGTATATATTACTTTATTTTCTCATATCACAGAAGATAAATCAACATCATTCCTAGCGGGAACAACACAGGCAACAGTCATCAACAAAAAATAAGAACCACTTCAGGGGACCAACTTCAACGTGTTGCTTGAACTCCCAGAGCAGGGCTGAGCGAAAACAAATCCGGACTCGATCTCGTTGCATTTGAATTGTTGCTTTATATGTATCAACATTATGCATGACATGCACAAGTGGGAATGGCACAACAACATTGAACATTTGATTGAATGGAGACAGTGGATGCACTATTGAGACCGACAATGACTGATGCGAGAGCATGGGATTCGGTAGATAAATTTTAGACTGAGGGAGATGAGGATCAGTTGTGGATCACTGCATCGATGGGAGTACATCATACATACATACTGAATGAACACGTCCTCTAATTTTGAAGGTATACTTAATGTTTACATTATTATACCGACCTGAGTGGCTACTCCTCTATAGCGTTGATTGCAGTCTGATATATATATATATATGGTGTAATAACTTACCGTGTGTTTATAGTCTATTTCATAAAATTTGAAAATCTTTGCTAAATACTCAGCCATAAGATCACCTTGTCTAACTTTGCAATTAAATACCATTAATCTAGTTTACTATTATCTAGAATATGCTGATTAGAGTCAATATCTTGGCTTCTTATTATAAATGACCATCAGACCTCATTTTGTCCTCTTAATGCTTGTTTGTATTGAACTTGCTCCCATACAAGTTTAGGATTGTTTGAAAATGTGCAAAAACTGGTTTTCATGCCATTGAAAATGAACAGACAATTGCATATTACTATCTAGTTTGTTTTCTTATCTCTTGAGTAAACATGCTTTAAAATTGTATCATAAAGTTTCATTGTTGATTACTTCTTATACGAACAAAAAAAATGTAACAAAAAATATATGCAGGGGGACATTTTAGATATTGGATGGAAATTTTCTCTTACTTCCTTACCAAGGAGTACGGGCTCATCTTCCTTGTGATGTAAATCGCAAGGTTGTTAATTTCTATAAAAGTTTATCATAAAAAGTAGAACTTAAGGAGTTGCCGCTTAGCAAAGTATGGCCGAAAATATCTGAGTCTGAACCGCCCGACACAGATGATGTTGCATTATACTTCTTCTGTAATACAGGAAGGTACCACTGTTTGACATCTGCAATTTTTTGCCTTCTAAAAATTATTGCTATTGTGAAGAAAATGAGTGCCCTTTTCCTATATTTATCTGTTTTTCATTAATTAGACAAATTTGTCATCAAAATCACCCAAAAAAATAATGTTACATGTTGTATTTAGAGCATACAAATGACCATTTCATTAATGAATACTGATTTCTAGTTTAATGTAAAAGAAACTTAGGAGTCGTTCAAATAAAAGAGAAATACAAAAGGAATAATATGCATGACGGTTGATAGTTCATTACTGAGTGCATGATTCATATGGATTTACTGAATTTATATAAGTAGACATATATCATTGGTCCTAGCTGATTGGTTGCTCGTTGCTGTCTTCATTTGACTCTCTTCATTTATCTACTTATAAGATATTTTATTGTATTTCTTTTGGGTCCCACTTTTTGGGGCTAAAACTATTTTGTCTTTCACACTAATAAGAGCAATTTAAGGAATTTTATGGCCTCTGTTTAAAACAATAGGGGTATCAATAAATTTCTTTAATGCTTTCAATTTCGGTAGGTAGTCGCTGTAAAACTACTGGATAGGAATGGACTTCAGGGAAATAAGGAATTTCTTGTGGAGGTTCTTATGATTTTATGCACACATTGAGACTAAGGGTAGTTAGAAAAGGATTCATAGCATTTATGATTTCATGTGATCACTTTTATTCATGTAGTTCAATTAGATAATGTGAATTGGAAAAATTCGATAGAATGATTATCCAATGTGGCTAACTAAATCTCAATAGACAAGATGACACTCTGTGCGGATCCATGTCTAGCGTCAACTCGCATATCTCTCCCATGTGTTTAAATACCCTTATATTGAGGATGACAACCATGGTCCTTGAAGAAAGCTTCAAGGAGCATAACATGCTTAATAATGTAAGTTACGCTGAAACTTGAAAACAAATTGCTGTATGTTGCATTGTCGGACTAGTTTTGAGAATGATATGTATGTGCAGAAAGAGGAGGCGGCACTACCAAAGCAGCTGAACTTAACTCCCAAGCAAGTCGAAGTCTGGTTTCGAAATAGAAGAGCAAGGTATAAACCTTTTAGCATTTGGAGAAATTGCATAATACAAGTATACTTTCGTGTTTAACAATCTTAACAATAATCATCTAATAACAGGATAAAACTGAAGCAAACAGAAGTAGAATGTGAGTAATTGAAGAGATGGTGCTAGAAGTTATTTTTGTTAGTTGATAATTTATTTTGTTATCATGAATATGGTAACTTATGGATTGAACATATATGTATTGAATTTGGTAACTCATGGATTGAAATTATTTTTTGTTAGTTGATACTTTATTTTGTTATCATGAATATGTGTTATATTTGTTGATTATTATATTTTTTTCGTTCTTACATTGCTCTTTAAATTGTTATGAAGATTTATTTTGGTTGCTAGTATTAAAATGTTATATATATGCATAGCTCTACGAATTTTATGGCAGCATATATGAGCTGTAAAAGGTTTTAGCAATACTATAAAAGGATAATTTAATAGCGTCATATTGCCGTTATTAAATAAATATGTTATAGTGGTTATAATGTGTTATAAAAGATTCCCACTTTCATTAAGATTCAGATGTTTAATAGCGGTGAGCATGAGCTATTGTCTTTAAGTGCCATAACGGAAAATTTGTGCTATAAAATCATGCTCTTTTATAGCGGCAAATAAAGCGTTATAAATATTTAGCAGTTTTTTATAACATGTTCATATACAGTAGTTATGAAACCGCTATAGTTCTTATTCATAGCGGCTGTAGGCCGCTATAAAATGCTAGTTCTGTTGTAGTGAATAAGTCTTGTATTTTCATCTTTTTCAATAAATATAGACAATTATACCAATAGTTAACACTTTTCAACTTAAAACATAAAACATATGCATTAAAGAGTGAAGTTTAACTACTTTGTTAAGAAAAGAACATATGGTTTGACTTCTTCGTTTTTAGTGCACTCAATTTGATCAATGCATCAAAGCAATTATGGATGGAAAAGATGACGCATTTGCTAAGGCTGTGGAGGCACAATAGTGATATTGGGAAGAAAATTGTCAGTTGCATCAACTCTTTTTGGGTGAGTGAATTTATACATGGTGAAAAGAATTCCTGATTTGATTTCGATCGAGAATAAAGATATTTCATTAGCACTATATAAATTTATGAAGTTGCAAAAGGCAAGAAAAAGAAGAGTCGGGAGGCTGAATGAAATGAAGTATTATTTTAAGGGAAGTCGAGGAACTTTCAACTTAGAAATATATGCATACCCACAAAATTAAATTTCATTGAGAATTTGGTGTACCCGGTATGTATTAATAATGTAGTGCAATATAGATGAGTAAAGTAAATGAATTTTGGGAAATCAACTAAATACTTTAAGGCAATACAATTGACTGTATCAATTTATGATCCATATAAATATGTATATGGTATTAATAATATGGTACAGTATAGATTACTAATCAAAATGAATTTTGGAAAATTAAATAAATAATTTAAGACAATACAATTGATTCTACCAATTTCTGTATAAACATGCACTGCTAATAAGATATTATAACAAATATGAATAGTCAGAGTAAAACCTTGAAGCAGCATATGTCAAACAACAATTAGCATATAGATTACTAATCAAAATGAATTTTGGGAAATTAAATTAATAATTTAAGGCAATTTGTCATTTAACAGATCACAAACATCTTTTATCCCCATACTCATGTAATAACAGAATATTATCGGTGATACCAAGTGAGAACTATCATGCAACAATTGAGCTAAGTTAAACTTGATAGTATATCATTTTTCTAGGAAAAAAAGAAAAATAAATTATGTCAATAGTATATCGGTTACAATGTATGATGCAAGGTTCTGACTCCAAAGTGAGAAATGTTAATATTAACACGCTTATGTAGTACACTGGAAGACAGTTGAAAATTTTCATCTAGCTAATAAATTTTGGAGAACTGTATTTGGGCCACCAGCACCATAAAATTCATGTATAATACAACATTCTCATGGAAAGCTGATTTTAGGATGGTGCAAGGTTAGCATACAATATTGTGCGGTTTTATTGCAACAATGTCATTAATTAATAGTCCCACTGTGTAACATACCAGAACTTACAAAGGTCTTCCTTGTTTGACTTCCTCGTTTTCAGTGCACTCAATTTGATCAATGCATCAAAGCAATTGTGGATGGAAAAGATGACGCCTTTGCTAAGGTTGTGGAGGCACAATAGTGATGTTGGGAAGAAAATTTTCAGATGCATCAACTCTTTTTCGATGAGTGAAATTGTACATGGTGAAAAGAATTCCTGATTTGATTTCGATTGAGAATAAAGACATTTCATTAGCACTATGATCAAGGATATAATGAAATCGATTTTGTCGAATTTCGAGATCGTTGGAAAAATGACCAGGCATCATCACAATGCACTATTTGAGTGTCAAAGGACTTCGTCAAACTATTGAGACTCTGAAATTCGTTTATTGGCTAGTTTCATGTGTTAACAACAATCGATTGATAATAATTCGCTTTCAAAAGACTCAAATTCATTGATAATAAGTTATTATTTTCGTCTATTTTAAATAGAATTTTACATAACTTCTAAAAAAATCTAATAGAACTTTAAATTCAAGATTTACAATATCTAGTTAATTTAACATTCAATATCATATTTAAATTTAATTTGAATCATTTAAATCGAAAATTAATTGGTTTTAATATTGAAATTAGTTAAATATTCATGTATTAAAAATCCAATTGTTACATTCTTCCCCCTTAAAAGGATTTCGTCCCCAAATCACAAATTAAGTAGTATGTCACAAACCGATTAATTTTACTTTAAAAATATTTCTTATAAATCATGTCAAATTTTCCTAACACTTTAAATCATGGAAAATTTCAGCAGCACCTCCTTTGCGCGGCTCGATCCAGAAAACCACAAACGCCACACATGACCTAGAGACTAACCATATCTAGGACATTAAATCACACAAATTAGACAATATAAATGTGTACCTTTTTCGGGTAGCAAAGCTATATTTACAAAATCAAAAGTGACTAGTGTCATTTGCTTCCATGCACCTATATATACTTACATAACCAATTATCTTGGATTAAAAATAAAAATCTATTTTAATCTAACCAATTATCCATGGTAGCAGTTCGTACTTAGAAACTCGAAAACGAACACCGATGACGTCACGATCATCATTGGAATCATTATCCAATGATCGAAGCAAGATCAGTGCTTTTGAAATCTTTAAAATATATTTATAAAGATTTTCAAATAATCTTCTAATTCTACCTTAAACTTTGAAAAATATTTTCCAAATTAATTAGAAATTCGAATCTTTCAATCCACAACTCAAATCCATTTTCTTTTTAAAAATCTCATTAATAAATCTACACTTGTATACTTCTATTTCTATATAAGATTACTCCACACATATTCATGCGCACTTAAATTCATGTTCAATAATTCACCTAGGTTAAATTCTTACCCAACATCATCATCAAATGCTATATAATCAAATCGTGAAACTAAATTCACAAGATGTTCGTTTTTAATGTTTTTCTAATTATAAATCTACTCATCACATGCAAAAGAGCGATAAAATTGCCCTTTCAAATCAAAGTAGCTAATATTCATAAACTGGCAGGGTACAATTACCAACCAACCAATAATAGCCAACGCTTGGAAGTGAGCATGAATAATTAAATAATAAATGATCTTAATTGAATATCATCATTTCTACCAAACTAACCATCCATAAAACTATACTTAGTTTGAAATTTTTATTTATATATAAAATATAAGAAATATTGATAAAACTGTTTCACTTACTATATTTTAAAACAATATCGCTATCACCCAGATTCGACTTGTTTAATTATTCGGGAATTCTTATAAAAAAAAGAAGGTCGATCGATGGACTCGAATCCAAAACTCAGGCTTAACAAATCAAACAACTCAATATATAGCATTTTTATATTCACTAACAAATACGCTCTCGTATACACACACACACAGACACACACACAGAGAGAACTCAATCTAGAGCAGTTATGCCACAGAGCCAAGATACTCACTTAACCTTGCACTATGATACTAAATGTAACAGCCGCAAAATTCGACTTTCAAATTTCTACACTAATACCTTCTCTGTGTTCACGTGCTTAGACTTAAGTATTGAAAACCCAATAGTTAGAAGTTAGTGGGTGAGAAAGAAGATCGTAGTCTCACAGTAGAATAAATAAAATATAATATACCAATGACCTTTACACAAAAGAAAAGCTGCATATATACATGAATAAATTATCAGACCACACAAGTAGATCAACTTATACAGTCATAACAATCTATCTGTAATATAACACACACACACACACAAAAGAGAAATAAGATAATACAAGAAATACGACTCAACTCTCCTCTCCTGCGGCTCCAAGAAAATGTAGAAAATATACTCGGTCTAACCCAAGCATTAAGGGAAAAACAAAATGCCTAAATCAATTTGGAATATTAGAGTGAGAAAACTTACATCGCAAACAACTAACTCAAATTTTTAGAAAAATCCTTTAAAAGAATGGTGCTCTCATAAGACACGATACATATAAACATGACACATGTTTTCCCATTACGACAACCTAAACACCATTATATCAAATCTAATGACATTATTATAATGTCTATTAATCATATAAAAATAAAACAATAAACATATGCGAAATTGCTGCCCATACTCAAATTTCATGCCCTAATAGGCTTTACATACAAAAATGTGGCACACATTGGGATTTGGATTTCCATACAATGACAAGGCACTGAGGTATCGCCCGTCATGGTACCTCTCTAGTTAAAGAGTACAAAGAGCCTAACATGGACTCTCTACGAATCTGGATCGGCCAACCCCTCTCTGGATTGTACAGAATATTTCACCTCTTTGGTTGTGATCAGCAACCAACCGCCGCATACAATAATCAAAGGGTCATATGTTCTATATTAGGGGTGATAGTATCTTACTTGGGCTCTACCCACTTAGCCTTAAAGCATCTTCCCTCTTTTAGTCATTATTGGTTGATGAGGCCAGATACTATTTTTTTTACCTTTCATACATGACGTACACCGATCTTTGGATGCCACATTACCATTCCATCGATCACAAACTGATGTCCACATAAATACAACCTTTAAGCTCATACGTCCCACAGAAGGGCGTTAAACTAATAGAGGTTGCATTTCCAGCCACTAAACAAATGTACACTTGTACTCGTAGTCTAAGAATGTGATTTCAGACATGCATTCATATAAGTTGTCCAGGAATAGGGAAAACTAGAAGTACTTTTTTTACTACATTCTATCAGGAATATTCTCTTGGATCAGTAACAAGAAGTCCTCGCATCATGTAGAGCGTCAAAACATAGGGGTTATTATTACAAGTATGATCCAGATAGCTAACCAGAGACATTAACAAGTATCCCTCTCCGCTCTGAAGGTCTATTAAATCATCTTCATAAACATAACCACACCTACAAATCCCAATTCAAAAATGTAAAGCCTGTTCAAAGAGGTATTGGATCCTGTTCCAATCCCAGTTCCTCGAACTAACATGTTATAGGTTAAAAGGAAATTTATTGATAGTCAGTTCTTTATATATCAATCTAAAGTTATATCGTTAACTACATTAGTAACACATAAACTTTTAATTAAATCATTCATTAAATTCACTTCATCAGTTCTTTAGAATCAATTTCATATACTTATCTTAACCGAATAATCATATTTACAAATATTTTGTTTTCATTATTCCAAAAACCATAGTAATACACTTATCACTTTGCAATAAGTGTATTTACAAAACTATATTACTTTAAGTAATTAAAAATATTATTATGTACTTAACAAATGGTACAATATTGCCACAACTCATATTTGAGATAAAACAATGTCATGTGATACATTGTTTACCATAAAACCAAAACTATTTTATTCAACTTTTAAACTTTGCAAATATAAGTTATAATATCATTTATGGAAATAATGATTTAGTTCCCAACAACCACTTTCGTTTTCAAACTAGTACCACCCCTTGGATAACGATGAAGTAATTCAAATTGGGTATTTTATTTACCTCTCAAGTCTTGACCCGACAACATTCTTATCTTCGAGATAGATAAAATTTCATAATCAGGAACCTGGTATCAAATATATGTCACAACAAGTTCCATTCACTATTCAAATTAAATGGGGTTTTGTAAACAATTTCTTGCATTCGGAAAATTTATTTCAATCATAATCATTTTTACTTAATTTGTTATTTAAGTAAACCCTTATTAAAACCAATATTTTCTAGCTTTAAATTTCATTTTATAAAACTTTCTTATAAACATTGGAACTATTTATAAATATCCCTCTATAAAATCCTTTATAGATTTCATTTAAAAATCTTATTATAAAACTTCATTCTTATTTGTTTATAACAATTCAAATCCTACCAAGTCTTGCTTGATTATGAATCAAATCTTTTGTAACTTATCTTCTAATGAAATAAAATCATTTATAACTTCTTTCATGAATATCAATTTTTCATAAATTTCTATTCTAAAAACCAAGATCATTTCTGCGTCATGTTACAAGTTCAATAATGCTATTTATTAACTTGTTCAAAAATAGTTTGTAAACTCTGCTTTTACAACTTCATAAAACTTATTTATAAAACTTAGCTAAGTTTTAACTCTTGAAATCTCCAGTTATAAACTTATTTAACAAAGGAATTTGCTAAAGCAAATTATTTGATGGTTCCTTTATAAACTCCAATTACTAATATTGATTTAATTATAAAACTTTTATTTGATATAACATATATAAAATTCGATTCAAATTCTTACTTTTGTTGTAAAAACAAATTTATAACTTCAAACTTGGCCAATTCGCCGTACGGTGAATCAACATCTTCAAAATATTAAATTTAGGTCATCTACAACCAATTACTTAACCAATACTGTTTATTGATTGAACACATACCAGGGTTGAATTTAATTCAACAACCATCATCCAAATCATATTTTAGCATTACTTAGGTTAGATAATTCATATGTGTATAATATGAAAACGAATATCATGCAAAACAATGAGGAATCCTTTTAGATCTCTCTAACTAGTCCCCTTGCATGACAACTCATATACCAGTTCATATAAGCATGTAAATCAGATAATATAATCTAATTTATTTAAGATGAATCTTCCACTTAAAAGCAGGTAGTGTCAAAGGCCTCCGCTCTATAGACGAGAATATATAACCACAAAGTAAACAGTAAATCATCCGAACAACCAATCATATAATTTTAATACAAAATCAACAATGAATAATATTATATGAAATAACAATATTCCAAAAAGTATGAGTTTTTAACTCACCATTCAATGCAGTCAATGTTCAGTCAATGTTAATGTTTTCACGTTGTTTCATCTAACTTCAAACATGCGTTTAATATTAGATGAAATTCCAAGCAGCTTCATATAAGCTTAATCTAACTTGTACACGTAGAATTCACGAATATGAACATAACATAACTTGTTTCATCCGAATCTGACCTCGTATGAAACATACACAATAGTCACTAGCTAACTAACTAATTAATTACCTTAATCAAGTTTAACCCAAATCTCCCTCCACCTGCGATACCCAGTTCGAATAGCATTACTCCCGATCATAAAATCCACCTCCACTACATCACTTCAGCCACCGAAATCGCTCACAAACATCATCTAGCGTTGCCACTTCCAAACCCTACCTTCCAGCATCCGCCTCATCCTCAATGGCCTTACCACCATCAAGATAATGAGGTCAAACGAAATTTCATTCATACTGCTCTACCGACCACCAGGACCCACCATCAATGACCGCATCTGACTAGTTTGACGAGACTCCTCATCGCTGACCATCCTCCTTCAGACCATGGTGCCATTTCGCAATATTCCCAAAACCAAGACCAACATTTCCCCGTTCAAAAAGACGGACCGCTACTGCACCCCTTCGATGGCAAAGAAAGACCATCGATCAACTCAATGAGTCGAGTCGCTCCGCATCATGTTGACCACATTCGCTGGTAATGCCTAGATTAGTTGGAGAATCCATAGTCAATGATTTTGGAGAAAAAGAAGGGAAAAATATGGCGGCTATGTTGATATTTAGGATTTTAGTGAAAATTGTGAATGTTATTGTCGTTTTATAAAAATATTCCCAAAACACTATTCATGACCGAAAATTGACGGACGCTAAATAAGAGGATTCAATGGAACTAGTTTCGAAAGCTAATTCGGTCATCTTTAATAGTTATTCTTAAAATCAAATCGTATATTATTATAATTTCAAATCGATTATCGATACGTGTTTATATCGCACACGATAACAACAACTCTAATGGGTTCAAAATTTGGAATCTTACAATAATTTACCATTTCAGATCCGATGAAACTGGTTTTGTCAAATTCCGAGATCGTTTACAAAATGACTGTTTTCACATGTTAATGAAAATAGAGTGATAATAATTCGATTTCAAACCACATAAATTCATTGATAATAAATTATTATTATCATTATATTCAAGTGAAATTTTATATGGCTTCTGGATAATATTTAACTAGATTTTTAATTTTAAGATTGACAGTTTCTAAATTAAACGTTTTTAATACTTAAATAAACTATATATTCTTTTATTAAAAATTTGGGTTGTTCCACTAACATTAAGATCATATGGTATACATGCAGGTTTATAATCAAATTGACATTTGCTTCACCTAGAACTTTCATATCAAAATTGGCAATTAACAAAGATTTAACAAAATTTATGGTATGAATGTTTAACATAAAAATAAGTAGGTCATCTACATACAAACATATTATAGTACAAATGTCATTCTCTGATTTATAGTAAATGCATTTGTCATAAACTTTGAACCCACGTGAGATTATTAAGTTATCAAAATTTTCATGTCATTGTTTAGGTGCTTGTTTTAAGTCATATAATGATTTATCTAACTTGCAAATTTTATATTCCTTACCGTGGACTACAGATCCTTAGAGTTGGTCCATATAAATTTCCAATTTTAATTCACTATTTAAAAAGGTAGTTTTAACATCCATGTGGTGTATAAATAATGAATAGATGCAAGTGAAATTAGTACTCGAGTGAATGTAAATCTAGCTACAGGTGAAAAAGTATCAAAAAAACTGTACATTTTCTACTCGCTTAAATCTTTTAACTACTAAACGGGCATTATATTTATCAACTATGCTATTAGGATTTAATTTTTTTCTAAGTATATATTTACAAATTATAGAATTACAATAGGGTAGTAGATTTACTAAGTGTCAAGTTTTATTGAATCCCAAAGAATCCATTTCATCATTTGTAACAACTCGTATTTTTAAATAACATGTTATAACATAAATCAAGGCAGAATTAAATGATAAAATCTGAATCAAGGGAAACAGGCTGTGCCATTGCGTTCGTCTCGGAAAAATACGCGAAATAGAGTCCGAGTTTTCGAAAAATCGGAGTCCGTATGACCCAGTTATGGCCCATAGAAGTTTTCAGAAAATTCAAGTTTAAAAACAGATTCGAATTCAAATTCAGCTGGGCAGGATAGGCGGGAAAAGTTCCCGCCACTCCCCAAGTCGACTGGGGAGTCGACTTGGGAGTCGACACACCCCAGGTTGTGTCGACTGCCCAGTCGACACCCCTGTCGACTTGGGTGGTCGGCCAGTCTGGCCTGGGTGCACCTGACTTGTTTCTCAAGACATGTTTGGAGGCTAGTGACGTGAATTGATGGCCCAGATCTGAATTAGGGTTAATCCTATGGCCTAAACTAACCTAATCTTCTATAAAAGGACCCTAATACCTAAACCCTCATTAATCATCCCTACAACTAAACTATGCCAAAATGTTTCTTGATCATGGCCTCCATCTTCATATCATGGCCTCCATCCTCTTCATGAAAGTTTGAGTGTTCTAAGCTAGTAAAAGAGCCACCTTTGTTCATCAAAACAAGGATCTTTCTTCATACAAATCAAAGGAACTTCTTGTTTCTCAAGACAACTTGGAGCTTGTATTCATTTGGGGTTTTTAGAGTTGCTAGTGGCTTCGTCTCAATCTTATTTTATTTTATAAGTCTTCATAGCATTGTAAGCCCTATTCTACTCTTAGATTCTAACTATGAAGTTAAATATGACATGTTGCAAGTTGAGTTTGGGCCTAAGTATGATTTGTGCTTTGATTCTATCATGTTATGCATAGATTTATTCTATGCATGTTTGTAAAGCTATCACCTTAACTTTGTGCATAGAAAGCTATGAACTTTGATTTGAAATGTTGCATAAAGCAACATAGAAACTCTCATAACCCTTATGTTATCTTGCATATGATGTTATATGCGAATCACTAGCTAACATCCTATGTCATTTATGACCATGTTTCACCTATTTTGCTAAAGTTTGATATCATGCATGTTTTGAGGCTTATAATGTAATATGCAAGTTATGAACACATTTGCCTCATATGCCACCATGTTTAACTTGTGGCAAAACCTTAACCCCTCATGTTCCTTAATATGCTTGTGGCCAAATCACCCTTATGCTATTATGCATGCTTGTGGCCAAATCACCCTTATGCTATTATGCATGCTTGTGGCCAAATCACCCTTATGCTATTGTGCATGCTTGTGGCCAAATCACCCTTATGCTATTATGCATGCTTGTGGCCAAATCACCCTTATGCTATTTGATATGTTTGAGGCCAAGTCACCTTTTATGCTATCATACATGTTGAGGCCATATGCTAGTATGTTGAACCCCTTTTGGCCTCAAATATCACCATGTTTAACTTGTGGTAGACTTTGCCATCTTATGCCCACCTTGTCATATTGTTATGTTCCCTCTTTGATCTAATTGCGTTGATGCGAATTTACGTGCGATGGGAATACATTATGGGTAGTTGGGCAAACTTAAATAACATGAAAACATGACTTGAAAATATGACATGAAAGTTTGACATGTGTTTATGCTTGAAAACATGAACGTGGACATGACATGTAGAAAACATGGAAGTGGCCAACTCGAGGTTGGGTTGAGTTTGTAGCATAAATCTACCCGGAACCGACCGGCTTAACTAGTGGCTACAAACAATAGGACCCAATGTGAGTAGTTGGTCACATCGCACTTAAAACCCTAGGTTAGACTAGGTTGTGGTGTAAAGCTACCCGGACCCGCCCGGCTTAACTAGTAACCACAACAAAGTCTAATGTGAGAGGTTGGGGTGCATTAAGTTAATTAATGCCACATGATAGGGTTAAGTCATGGACCGCTTGAATACTTAACCAATTAAACACGATGGGTTGGTAGGGTTAAGTCATGAACTACTTGAATACTTAACCAATTAAACACGATGTATTGATAGGGTTAAGTCATGAACTACTTGAATACTTAACCAATTAAACACGATGTATTGATAGGGTTAAGTCATGAACTGCTTGAATACACTTGACCGACTCAATACATGGTTAGGATAAGGTTAACCACACTTAACCCGCTTGAAATCCTAGTTACGAGGTCCTTTTCAGCCGTAACCAACTTGGGAGTATCTGGATACCCTGGACTAGGCTAGGGTGGGGCACGATTACTGGACTGATTGTAAGAGACCAAGAGAGGCGGCTGAATGGTGCACCGATTGTTCAGGCGGACCATGGTCGTGCACATTAAGTCCGGAGTTGAACATGGGCACCAGTAGGTTTAGACTGTGCGTGCTTGAATTGTGTTTGTGGTTTACACCTTAGGGCTGGATACACCCTAGGGTGGACCTTGCACAGTTAACTACATTGCATGATTAAGCCGTATGACACCGATACACGACGAGTTAGGCTTATAGGGAGCCGATCGACTAGACCGAGTAGTTGGACCTTGATTTAGGTCATCTCATGATGTTGGGCCAACTTTGGGCCAAGGGATCATTTCTTGTTTATACTTGACATGGATTAGAATACTAGTACACCTGGTGCAACTTAACCTTGTATATGCGATGCCACACTTGATCTATCTTGTTAACTTTTCACCATGTCAGTTATCACCCTATGTCTCATCTCTGTTTTACATGTCCGGTTAACTTTATTAGTTTTTATACTAATAGTAGGTAGGGCTTACCAGTCTTTTTGACTGACCCGTTTTCTTTCGCCTCTTTTCTTCCGTTTCCCCCCCTCCAGGTTTACAGGGTGGGAACACTGATACCTAGCTTGGATCTTTAGCTGCTTTTCTGGATAGCTCATGCACGGTTTGGACTTGAGCATGCTATGGCTTTATTCTACTTTGGGGATAGTTACTTTATGTTTTTTTTCCAGTTTTCAGTTTATGTTTCTAGACTTTGTTTTGTGGGAAAATAATGACCAAGTATTATGATGTAACTTGACTATGGTTTTGAAATGTTAGTTCTTACCCGCTGCTTTACTTACTCTGTTTTACTTATATGTTCTGTCTTGTGATATCTGCATGCATGTTTACCTTGACCAACACCCCTCCAAAGCCAGTGTACTTGCAAGAGTGACCCTGGCGGAGGTGGGGTGTTACATCATTTATAATCTTTTACCAAAAATTGGCATCTAAGGAAGATAAAGCCTCTTGGGGGTTTAAGGGATCCTTTTTTATAGTAAAAGCATCAAAATTTGAATCAAAATCTTTTGAATTCTTGTTCTTTACTTCTTATATGTTCATTTTAAAAAATACATTAACTTCTTATCTAATAGGCATGGTGCTACTTGTTGTGACTTCACTATGCCTCAATTTAAAAGGAAATCTAAACTCATAAAAATCAGCATCGGTAGATTTATTATATTATGTGTATTTACGTCATAAAATCTACATGCTTCGCTGTTAATAGCTTAGTCAATAAATTCACTTTTGTATGCTCTACTTGCTAATTTTATTCCCTTAGGATCTGGTATACAAACACATTTCAAACATCCCCAAGTTCTAAAATAAGACACATTTGGTTTAAAATTTCTTAAGATTCCAAAAGACGAGATTTCAGTTTTTTATTTAGGGATTATGTTTAATACATAACATACAATCAATAAAATATTCCCTACCAATGTTTTGCTGCATCCGAATTCAATAAGATAGCTACAATCAATTCGGTAAAGATTATATTTTTTCTTTCATATTTACCATTTATTTCAGGTGAAGAAGGCGCAGTTCACTCATGAATTATACTATGCAATTTATAGAAATCGAAAATAAACCAGATTCATATTCCATTCCTCTACTACCACTACAAATTCTCTTTATTACCTTATTAGACTTATTCTCAACTTCAGTTTTAAATGATTTAAACATATCAGATGCATCACTTTTATTTTTCATAAGGTATACATAAGTAAAATCCGAACAATCATCAATAAAAGTGATTAAGTAAGTGTGTCCATGTCTAGTCAAAGTTCTGTCAAGCTCACATATATCATAATGAATCAAATCTAAAGGTCCAGAAGTTCTATCAACTAATTTACGTGGTTTCTTAGTGTTTTTTGCTTGACTACAGAATTCACATTTATCAAAATCAATTTGTGACATTTTAGGGATAAGATCTAAGGCACTCATACTATGAGCTATACGTTTATTCACATGACCTAACCTAGAGTATCAGATATTAAAATCACACAACATCTAAGCAAAAAGGGACATTTTATTACATTAAACATTTAGTTTAAACATATCACCAGTTGCAATATCGTTTCCTGGAACGTCTTCAACTTGTTGGAGACAATGAACTTTGGCTGAGTGGTATACATTGTCACTCTCTTTAGTACGTTTCAACATTCTGCTTGAAGGTGCAAAACAATTCTGAAAAAACAAATGTCCCGCTTCTAGGATAAAACAATCTCTCTAATTTGAAAAATATCTCGACTTGTTTGCACTGACAAAATCATTTCTCATTTGAACTCCAAAATACTGTATATAGCGTTTTGTTTTGTTAAAGGAAGATAAAAAAAACTCGTCAATTACTCATTTTTTTGAAGAAAGAAAATAATATATGTTATTATTGTCATTTATATCTATTTATCATTTAAATATGTAGCAATGAAATTGCACACTTTGCTAAAGTGATGGAATGTTAATGTATTTTAATTTATTCTCATTTAAAACAGTATTGTAATACCATTAGCATTTGTAATAGCTCAATAATAATGTTGCATAAATATATTGTCGTTATGCAAATGTAACAGCCCAATTAATATAATAATTCATAAATATATTATCGTTATAAGTTTGCAATGGTTCAGTTATAATCAATGGTTCAATTATAATAATAATTCATAAATATATTATCATTGTGAACTTGCATCGATTCAATTATAATAATGATTCATAAATAAATAACATTAACCTACTTTTATTTAAGTTTCTTAATAAATTCACTTTATAAAAAAAACATTTCTAACAAAACAATTTTAGATTGAATTCAAAGCATATGAGTATGAAAATTCTTAAATGAAACATCATATGGTTCTAGCTGCAAATAGCTGTAAACATGACTAATTAATCATAACCAAAATAACCTTTTATTTTAAGTATTCTTTGTAATGATGCTTTGAGGAAGTATATCGATACATTCTCTGAGATTAGTATGCATGACGTTATCCAAATGCTTGATAGTGTACTTACTCGTGATTGTTGAGAGCACGTTGAAACTACATTGATAATAGTCAAGTGAGTAATTAATACACGATTATCTCGATTTGAGATCGATGTGGAGCTTTGATATGAACACTTCACATTGATTACAATCAGACAATGACAATGCTTCGTCGAATGATTATAACTTTGATTATAATCACATCATGACATTGCTTCGTATCAAATATATCATAATATGACCTTCCATATCAAATATATCATATTACTCCCATATCAAATATCCGCATAAAGTATATCCTAGTATACCCTAATGTCGTATCAAATATATCCTAATATAACCTCTCATGGTGATCCGGAGTTAAAATGTACTTCTATGATTTAAATAAAAAGGTTAATAATAAATGTTATCAGTGTACCTAAACTGCTCATGTTTTCTGTCGTTAATCTTCAGCCGATGATTGCCAGCAAATTTATCGACTTTTACGACTCCAACAAGAAGCCCAGTAAAAAAGAAACTATTACATTAGTAGACGTACATCTGTCCGGTTAAACGTTGCCCTTGAATTGATTGACAAACAAACAAAGTTAAAGCAACACGAGAACAAATATGGTCCGTCGAATTAAAAATATCATAAAATAAATGTCACAAAGGCGATTGTAAAACAACCTGTTTATTCGTCGCTTTCTTTCTCGCCCAAAACATCGCTTTATTTTCCTCACACTATAAAACCGGCAGCGCACGCACAGTATCTCTATCACTAAAACACACATCTAGCCTTCCAGTTCCACTCACCGGCGGAAGACCATACCCGCCATGGATGCTCAAGACATTGAGTCCCGTCACCCCCTCATCGGCGCGCGCCCTCGAAGGAGAGCTTTAAGGTCTCTTTCGGTTCTTCTGGCCGCTGCTCTTTTGCTCGGTTTGGTTCTGTTTTATGCTAACGGGACTGGTTCGGGTACGGCCGTGGATCCGGTACGGGTTGATAACGAGTTTCCATGGACTAACGATATGCTTGCTTGGCAGCGTTGCGGGTTCCATTTCCGAACTGTTAGAAATTATATGAACGGTAATAATATCTAATTCTTGGTCTTACTTTTTTAAGACTTCTTGAGACTTGAGTAATTTATTTTTGAATTTTTCACTGACTTTATGCTGGTTTCTTTTGTTTTGCATGTTCGGATATTTGTTGGGCATCAGATCCGAGTGGTATGTTATATCTGCAATTTTTTATTTATTTAATGTCAAGTAGTGATTATATGCTTTCTATGTTTACTTGTTTAGAGCATGGTTGAATAAAATTTAATAAAAGAAAATATTATCCTGTGTGCTGATAGTAAGATTCGTGAAATTTGAGTACGGGCAAATTCTACTGGAATCCAGCAATATGCTGAATAGCCCCCAAAACATGGAAAAACTGGTATATCCCCAATTTTGCTGAGTAGCCCTCCGCTAATTTAAAAAAAAAAAAAATTCTAAAATACCCTTCCACGTAGGAAAAATGCATGGTTTACCAGTGTTACCTCGTAGGAGCCCTACGTGGTTACTTAATGTACCTCGTAGCAGCTCTCCGTGGTTCTTTCAGAGACCACGTAGGGCTACTACGAGTTACACTGATAAATCACGTAAGAGAACTACGAGGTGTTCAGGAAACTGGAAAAAAATATAATACAGAAATGGCATTTTCATCCTTGTATTTTTTTAATAAAATAGGGGGCTACTCAGTATATTTTTGGGTTCGAATAGAATTTGCCTTGAGTATTATATATTGAACTATAAGTTGTCAGAACACCGAACCTCAACCTGGTGTCTGCTGAGTAGGAGGATGGTGGAGGGGTAATGGGTTTAAGCAATTTGAGTATGCGGGTCTAGTAGGGTTTTGTCCAACCCAAGCCCAGTTATGGACCAGTCTATGGCTAAAGGTTGATTGTTTCCTAAAACAGGTTAACTGATCAAATTATTTCTCTGGCGTGATGAAGAATTCTTAGTATAAAAATATAAACATTAAAAACTATATGATTTAATGTATTGACGATTCAAAATCAATATAATGCATTTATTATTGTAAATTTAACAATTTACAATTGGGAACTTTTGTACAACATCCCCGTCAGTCCTCATCAAAAACAAGTTTTAAGAATAACCCTTATTTCTAAGTTTCAGCATATTTGCAGAAAATTCCGAAATATTTGCAGAAAACTTTGCAAATATGCAATTTAGGATTGAAAATATTTGTGAAGAAATATGCAAATATTAACATTCGATATTTTTCTTTGAAAACGTTATAATTATATAAGGATGCTTACAAGTTTTAATTTAATTTTCGTAAAAGTAGAGGCGTAATTTTTTTTATTTTTTTTACAATTTTCTTTTTTCAGTGAAATTATAAATATGGTTGTAATTTTAAGCATGTTTTTGATAAATATCCCATGTGTTGTCCCTATACAACATACATCGTTAATTCATGATTAATTATTTTTTGACAAAATTTATCACATCAATGAAATTAACGATGGTGATTGTGTGGAGATGGACACATGAAGTTCAAGATATAGAATCTCAGCTCAAAAACAGTAAATAAATCTTACTTACAAGAGATACAATGATGTGTGTAGTCAACATGTATTATGAGTACCAAAAACAGTAAATATTAACATCTATTTAAACTTGGAAAGTTGCTGAGTTGCCCCTGAATTTTTGAAAAATAAAATACCGAAATGCACATCATTTTGCTAAGTTGTCCCTCGTTCCTGAAAATATATATTAAAAAAAAACTCTCCCACATAGTGTCATTACGTGGTGACCTCTGTGTGGTGCTATAATGTCACCACATAGTAGCAGTGCGTGGTGACTTCAAAGCACCACGCAGGCCCATTGCGTGATACCCTAAAGGTACCACGCAGGGATACATCGTGGTACCTTGAAAATGATATTTTTATCATTGGTTTATTTTTCCAACACGGGGTAACTCAACAATTTGCCGAGTTCAAATAGCATTTCCCGTTATTTGTGATATTTACTTAAGATATCAATAGCATGAGCAGCATTTTGATGTTTCTTAAAACTTTCCACATTATAATATTCTAATCACAGTATTTTAGAACAATAATTTTATATGAGATCTTATATTATAGTCCTAGTACATTCATAATGTTTTGGTTTTGTCATGTTTTCAAAATATTCTTGGAATATGTATGAGTTTATGAGATCTCTCACAGAATCCAGTTACATTTTTGATAGATATCGTCCTTATTTTCCCTTATTTTTATGAAAATTATGGTATATCGATGAGGTCACAAATGTTAATCTCAATCTCATTAAGACAAAAGATTTGTATTTTTTAACCATTTTTTGTGTGTTGGTTATGTTCTCATCCATTATTATCTTTGTTCGAACTCATTTTAGATATTCTATTTGTTTTACTTTTGTTTTACTGTTCAATCATTATTTTTTGCAAAATTGTGTTCTCGTTTGATGATTTGAAGTTTTAAGATGCTACGAGATTATGAGTTCGTATCTCGTCAACCTTTGTTATTAGTTGAATTTTGGTACATAAGTGGAATAACAACTTTGAATTTCGGTCGTGACCCATGACAAAGTTTAACCTTTGTTTTTAGTTGAAAAATCTTACATGTGAGCACATTTTCAAATCTCAACACTGACCAAAAGCTCTTTAGTTCCTTCCAATTTATTTATGTATTTTGTTTGGTATTTTCATTATTGATGCATACACTTCTGCATATCTAATTTTCATGTTTCATGTTCTTACTTTACACCATTCTCTTTGTATTTTGCTTTTTTTTAAAATAGGTTCAATAGTTTTTGGGTATTAAAGATCATACGTAGATTAGAATTTAACGAGTTAAAATCGCTAGTTTTTTTTTTTTTTTTTTTTTTTTTTTTTTTTTTTTTTGCGCACCCTTCATTGTGTTGTTTTGGATATTTCTGAATTCTTATTATTGTTTATAACACATACGGGGAGTCTATTGAGATAATAAAAACACAAAAATGTGACACGATTAATCTTGTCCGTTGAATTACCCAATGGTTTAAAGCTTGAATCACAATGAGATCCAGTCACAAAATTAAATTCACATTTTGCGACTCTGCGTATTTATTTGTGTTTCAATAATCATTCACTGTATGTTTTTATGTATGTATTTGTGTGCACTCCACACATGTGTGAATATATATGTGGGCTGTCTACTGAAGCACAAGTTGAGGCATGATTGTTGACAATGGATTTCAACTAGTGGATCTCCATCATATCTAAGATACAAGTAGAAACACATTGAAATCTAATGTTTGAGATTTGTTGTGTTACCAGTTGTGTCATTAGCTCGCATTACAGTAAACTTTTCCATTGTACGTGTGTATGCATGTGTATACAAACATCTTATACCATCTAATTTTGTATTAAATAACCTAGATTACAACATTGCACATAGACTTTTATGGATTTAAGCAAAAATGTAACCTTAATCCCTAAATGAGCGGACTATTTATCCCATAGCCAGTTTGTTCAACCTATAAACCATATGATATTTAAGATGGAGTATAGCTTATAAAGGTTTTTTTTCCACTGCAGTATACAAGTATACATCTAAATGTATCCGTGTTATTACACCAAATTTATCAAGTGTTAACACATTTACCAATATTTTTATTGACTTTTTTTGAATTCGAGTGATGAGTTGTGATAAAAAATGGATGTGTTGCGAAATAATGGATAATGCCTTTTCTATTAGCATACGTTTACGTAGCTCTTTCTAAAGGCACTGCTTCAGTGATTAAGTAAGTGTTTGAAAAACAGCTAGTTTTGTTTTTGAATAACCATTTCGAACATAAATTGCATCAATGCACCAAAAAAGAGAGGAAAGTTAGGATCCTGCTATACTTCTACAAATTATTTTTTAGTGTTTGATATGTATTATTCTTCTAATTTTGTGCTGTTGGCTCATTGAACTATTGAAATATTATTAACCTTGACGTGTTGCTGGCACTAATTAGAGAATTTACGCTTCATACAATAAAGCAGAGGGATAACATTAACAATTGTAAACGGTCAGTTCTTACGAAAAAAATAGATTTAAACCTACACATATATATGAACTTGGACGAGATTACCAACTTAAGAAATTCATGCGCTATAATTCAGAAAGTTATTTAAGGGTAATAATCTGTTTTGTGCGTGTATTATGACTATTAACCAGTTATCGTGGATGTATTTTAGGTCCAATGTATTACAAGGGATGGTACCATTTATTCTACCAACACAACAAAGATTTTGCATATTGGGGCAATATTACATGGGGACATGCAGTCTCACGTGACCTTATCAACTGGGAGCACCTCCCCGTTGCAGTTGGACCTGACCATTGGTACGACATATCTGGCGTGTGGACAGGGTCCATTATTGTTGTCTCTGAAGATCGAGTTGTGATGCTATTTACAGGCGGTACAAAATCATTTGACCAAAGTATAAACCTTGCAGAAGCTGCAGATCCATCAGATCCATTATTGTTAAAATGGATCAAGTATGATAATAACCCAATACTCTGGCCGCCTCCTGGCATTGTGAGAGATGATTTCAGAGATCCAAATCCCATTTGGTAAGTTCCAACTTTATGAAGGTGTTATTTGTATATTTGGAGTGCTTATGTTGAACCATAAACATCTTACACGTTCCCTGATAGGTATAACGCATCTGAATCAACATATCACATAGTAGTCGGTTCAAAGAACGACTCTTTACAACATACGGGGATCGCTCTTGTTTACTTAACAAAAGATTTCAAGAAATTTGATCTCCTCCCTACTGTTCTTCATTCAGTCGACAAAGTTGGTATGTGGGAATGTGTTGAGGTCTACCCTGTTGCAACTACAGGCCCATTACTCCACAAGGCTATTGACAATTTTGATGTCGACCGCGTCCTTGATAGATCCACAGTGAAGCATGTGCTTAAAGCAAGCATGAACGATGAGTGGCATGATTACTATGCAATCGGCACCTTTGATCCAATAGGAAATAAATGGACCCCAGATGATGAAACAGTTGATGTGGGAATAGGATTAAGGTATATGATTTGTTATTTTAGAGTCCCTTTTGCAACAGCTTTAAATCTTCTTAAAAAGAGTTTTGAATATTAACTTATATATTGTTTTGTGTAATAATAAAATTTGGGAGTGTATGTATAGAAAAGTTGAAACTGTGATAAAATTTAACTCTAGCATTTCAACTAAATACCTCACGCTACTAAAGTAATTTTTACGAGCTATTGCCAAATTCCCTCTTAGCTTGAAGTGTTCATCTGGCTTAATTAATCTTTGTAATGAAATAGGTATGACTGGGGTAAGTTTTATGCTTCAAGGACGTTTTTTGATCCATTGAAGCAGAGGAGAATAATATGGGGATATATTGGAGAGGTTGACAGTCAAAAAGAAGATATTGCAAAGGGATGGGCCTCTCTACAGGTACGTTCACCCACACCCCTTCGCCCCCTCTTCCCACTGCCCCTCAAATATGATGAGATATGGCTACTTAATTGTTATGGCTCATGAATAACTGAAATTTGGTTTGCTTGAACTCTTTTGACTTTCAAAATGTGATCAAATTTATTGCCAACTGACTGGTTTTATGAATATCAAAGTTATACGTGCATTGTTGCAAGCCAGTAACTCAAATTGGCGATTAACTGATTTTATTGAAATAAAAGATGCATGTGCATCGATCTAAGTCAACAATTTGAAGAAGAAAACGAGTCTGAGTACATTATGGTGCTGAACAAGGATTTTTAATTCAATGCAGGGTATTCCTCGATCAGTGCTATACGATGTAAAAACAGGTACTAATGTTTTGACTTGGCCAATTGAGGAAATGGATAGTCTTAGAATGGCCAGAAAAGATTTCAGTGGCATCAAGATCAAGAAGGGATCAACCGTTGAGCTTTCTGACTTTGGCGATGCTTTTCAGGTGCGCTCTATTCCTAGTTGTTTTTGTTTTTGTTTTTGTTTTTGTTGCTGTTGTTTTGATTGACCTTTAGTAACCTTATCAAACTGTTTTTGGATAACAAAAGAGATGTGCTAAATGCGCTATGTTACGGACTCCACTCATTGTCAAAATTTTCAAGTGGCATGCCATCATTGAAAACCTGAGGTAAAATAAAGTGCTAAATGTGGTTGTATCACGATGAATGATCAAATTGTTGAGCATTAAGAAAGGCACAGCCGCACAAAGATGTAACTATGTTTACAGCCAAGGTTTTGATAACAGGATTCAAATCTTACAGTTTGAATTTTGAATCTGAATCGGATTTGAATCATTGATTGTGGATTCAAGTATTCATATTCCAACGAAAATATTTAATTTTTCATGTTAGAAATTTTAGCCAATGAAGGTTATCAAATAGCATTTACGCACATGAAATAATTAATTTTATTCTTTGCCAGTAATATTATATTTTTGAAATTGATTCTGATTTTGGAATCATGCGTTCAAACATAAAAACTAAATTTTGTCTAATAAAAAAAGGGATTGAATTGTAAGTTCAAGTAAGTACTTCGATATAATTTTACCTCAGCATGAACTGACCGTGTTTCCTCAATCCCGATTGTAGCTGAGCTTTTAATGGTAATTTGAGAGTACTGTCCTCACCGGGGAGATTCAGTTAGAAAGGAGATTCAAATCGCAAGACTTTACCATTTGTGATAACGATGATAACTATATAGAACTCACTGAATTATCCTGTTATCCTTTAGGGATGCAGTCTCTTAGAATTTACCAGTTAAGCTTGGGCTCTTCGCAAATTGCGATTAAAAAATATGAAATAAAAACAAGGTTGTATATGCCCTAATTATGGTTCTAAACCTACATTGTCCCCTGTTCACCCACTTCATTGATTTATACTTATCCCTTCCCCTTGAGGCTTAGAAGGCAATTTCTTCCTTCATGGTTTTATGTTGTAACCTAGTAGTCTGATATATCTGAATAGCAAACCATATGAATGAACGTTGGGTTGATTTAACAGATCGACATAGAAGCTGAATTCACGATAAGTAAAGAGGCACTCGAGGCTACAATAGAAGCAGATGTGGGATATAACTGCAGCTCTAGTGGAGGTGCTGCAGTACGAGGCACGCTCGGACCTTTTGGTCTTCTTGTTCTCGCAAATCAGGACTTAACCGAAAATACTGCAACTTACTTCTATGTTAGCAAAGGAATCGATGGCTCTTTACGCACTCACTTTTGCCAAGATGAAACAAGGTTACAAACTTCTACGAAAACACTTTAAATCGACGAACCATTACGTTTTGATGTTATGTCTTGCTTAATTATTTGGTGCAATTATAGGTCATCAAAGGCTAACGATATCGTTAAAAGGGTGGTAGGAGGCACTGTTCCAGTGCTTGACGGTGAAACCTTTGCAGTAAGAATATTGGTAAGTTTTCATACTCTGCTTTGCAAATATGGAAGCATAATATCTCATGATAAGGTCATAGAAGAGATCAAAGTGCAAGTTATAACATGACTTTAGGTTAAGTGTACCTGTAGCTGTATACATAAATATATTTTTGTTTGGTTAGGTGGACCACTCGGTGATTGAAAGCTTTGCCATGGGAGGTAGGACGAGTGCGACTTCTAGAGCGTATCCAACCGAGGCAATAAATTCCGCGGCTAGGGTCTTCCTCTTCAACAACGCAACCGGCGTAGATGTGATTGCCGAATCTGTGAAAATTTGGCAAATGAACTCCACTTACAATGATTTTTATCATTTTTAAGTGTGCCATGAAGAGCTCTCTTTATCTTTAAATGGTTCCACTGCTAGCTATGCTTCATTCGAGTTCTTCATTTTGTATTCTAGTTCTAGCTCTGTAGCACTGAATTTTCAAACGGATATTGGTATTTGGTTGTAATAGTTCGTTGGGAAGTCACGGCATGTTTCTGATGATGTGATTAGTTATGAATGTTTTACCTTGTGGCTGCGTTCCGTACTCTCTTGTATGTGCAGCATTTATAATGATTTCAATATATGTGGTATTCATATAATGAAATAATTTCTTTATTAAAATAAAGGGCATTTAAATTACACAACATAAAATGTGTACATAAATATAATAACTATAAATTTCTAATTTATTTACCTCTCAAAAAAAAAAAAAAAAAAATGATGGAAAAGAAGAAGAAGAAGATAGCTTTAGTCGTTTATCTAAGAAAATAAAAAAATCACTTAACATAATTTTGATAGTTTTTTTGAGATAAATTATACTGGAGATTTTATTGTGAAGCACAAACCTAGCAACTTTTTTAAGTTCAAGGACATACTGTAAAACTGATACTTAAAAACTGATAGTTATATTTTGATATCATACACGCTGTAAAACCGATAGTTAAATTCTGATACCATGTACACGATAAAACTGATACCTAAAATATGATGTTTTGTCCTTTAAAATAAAATTTTAACAGCTTGTCCTTACAGTTAAAAAATCCGTAATTTTGTCCTTGACGCTATTTTCTTGATTTATATTTTACAATATTAAGATGTGAGCTCATAAATTATCATAATGTGAATTTATTAAACATTCTCACTTTCAAAACGTTTTCAAAGTTTGTCCTTCAACCTTAACCTAGTGTCCTTCAACCTAATTTTTTTAAAAGTTTATCCTTCTCCCTAATTACCTTATTGCAAAACATGTTTTATTTTAAGGTGGAAGGATAAACTTTGAAAAAGAATCCGACTGAAAGAAAATGCTAAGTATAACTAGCATTATATTCACTTTTTAATCTGTAAAAAAAATGTTATTTATAGCTAACATTACATTCACTTTTATGCTATACAAAATGCTAGTTCTATTTAGCACTCGTCAACCTAATTTTTTTCGATGTTTGTCATTTAGCCTAAAATTTAAACTTAGTGTCCTTCAGTTTTTTTTTTTTTTTTTAAAGTTTGTCTTTGTGCCTATTTCCCATATTTTACAATTATCAAAAGTACGATCTTCCTCCCCTTCGAAAAAAAGAAAGAAATATACTGTTAACTTTAAAGATAAAATTGTTTGAATATGAAAAGTAAAGAATGGACAAAGGATCACAAGCAGATAAACTTGCAATAAAATGTCCTTATCAATTATAAATAAGTAGAAAGTTATTTTTCCCAACATTCTTACGTTCAACTCCTTATATTTCATAAGTCATGTTAAGTATTAACTCAATTATTAAATAAATCAAATGTTTATTAATCCATTCGTAAATCCTTAAGAAATGAGAGCTGAATGTATACACAACAGTTAGATTAACAAAAAATGGTAAAGTAGTTTATTTAATTGTACGTGTAGAATATAGATCACATGACATAAATTGTTTATATACATTATTAACAATTATATTTTGCATTTCATTTGTATTATAGTTCTAGCTCTGTAGCACTGAAAATAACCAAAAGTGCAAACATACTTGTATTCATCCAACAGAAAACATACTCTCCCCAAACCACATAGTTCTGCATGGAAGTCATGAAAAGAAGGTTGAAAATCAACAAGGGCTGAAGTGTAGCACTGGCACCATTGGTTCCTACACCTGTATTCAACCACATAGTTGTGTCAATAATATCTCCACATTAGCAAACTGAAAATAGGCTAACTGTATGAGAAATAACCAATTGGTAAAAAGAAAGTTTGATCTCAAATATACTTTCATGCTAACTATGACAAATTAAGACATGCTTTCATTTCTTTTCCACCTGGATAAAAGAATTGCAGACTTTCAAATGTGTTGTAACATCTAAATAAAATGTGATGGTTTTCCGCCCATACTTGCAACATCATGCAATATAAATAGAAAAATCACAAAAATGCCACCATTCAAGAGCAGAAACAACCACAAACCATAGAATTACCTCTTATAAATGCCACCATACAAGAGCAATATAAATAGAAACATCACAGCAGAACATAAAGACCAGAAACAACCACAAACCAGAGAATTACCTCTTATAAATGCCACCGTTCAAGACTAATATTTTTTAAACAAACTTTCATATATATTGTAACTTTAACTTATAAACAAACTAGTACAAAAGGAACACCAAAAGCCCAAAACTATCACAAAAATTAAGCAGTTTCACCAAAATGCATCATCCGGTCATTTTATTTGTAGACGTCAATTTTTCATTGCTTGAAAGCGTTGTATTATAACATCATCTTCAATTGTTATGGATATATCTTTTTCGATGTACGCAACTAGATTATCATTTAACCATTGATCTCCCATAGAGTTTCTAAGTCGGTTTTTAACAATTCCCATTGCGGAAAAAGCCCTTTCAACTGTTGATGTAGCTATAGGCAAAGTAAAAGCAAGTTGCAAAAGTAAATATACTAATTGAAATGTATTAGATTTCTTTAACTCCACCATTTTTTAGGAAAGATCTCCGATACAATTCAAATTCCAAAATCTTGCATCCATACGCATATCAATTATATAAGTTTGAAGTTGACCATCCAACATTGAAATTTGTGACTCTGTGAATTCCCTTGGATAGAATTGAGCAAGCTTCAATAAAGAATCTTTGTTGAAAGATGAGAAAGAATCTTTAGGATCCAAACATGCTACACAACGTAATAATTCGGTAGAAGTCACCGTAAATCGACTATTTAATTTCGATAGTTGCATGTCAAGAATGGTATAATACAAGCCCACTTGGTAGTGATGCATGTTTGTAACTTCAAATTGATTTCTTCTTGAACGACCGGGATTAATAAAGATTCCATTCATACCTAAAACTTCTATATTGTGCTTTTCAAAAAATTCATTAACATCAGATAATAAATTACCCCACATTCTTTCTCTCATTTCTTGCAAACATGTCTTTGATACATCAACCAAATTCATCGCAGTCACAATATCTTGGTCCTTCCTTTGTAATGCTTGAGACAATTCACTGGTTATGCATAGCACATTCTTCATCAAATGCATGTTGAAAGCAAATTCAAAGGTGTTGATTGCATCAAATAAAGTACCTGTTTCGGCTTTTTGTTCAGATCTTACTGCATCAGTCTCCACCGACTTGATGACTATATTAACCACTGAAAATATATTTATTAAATTTATTATGGAAGCATAATGTGAACCCCATCTAGTATCTCCAGGTCGTTTGAGTCCAAGCTCTTGATGTTTTCCACGACCACTAGCAATTTCATTACTATTAAGTGCCTCTGAAACTTGAAGAGCTTGTTGTTCTCGAAGAATATCCCGACGTTTAAAAGAAGTCTTGGCCACATTAAATATATTTGTCAGGGTGTTAAAGAAAATCCCTATCTGAACATGGTTTTTTGCAACTCCAACTAAAGTTAATTGGAGTTGATGTGCAAAACAATGAATGAAATACGCCGAAGGGTTGTTTTGTAAGATAAGAGTTTTGAGTCCATTTAATTCACCACTCATATTGCTTGCTCCATCGTAACCTTGACCACGAACTCTTGATAATGATAATCCATGTTTAGTTAATAAATGTTCAGCTGCTAGCTTTAATGTTAAAGCTCTTGTATCACCAACATGAACGATGCCTTAAAACCTCTCCACCACACACCCATGAGAGTTAACATATCGAATCACTAATGCTAGTTGTTCTTTGATTGAAATATCTCTTGATTCATCAACCAAAATAGCAAAATAAGAATCATTGAGATCTTTGATTATTACATTTGTGGTCTCCTTGGCAATACAATTCGCTATGTCTTTTTGAATGTTTGGAGATACCATTCTATTGTTAGATGGAGCATTTTCTAGCTCAACTTTTTGTATTTTTTCATTATGATCCGAAACAAATTGTAAAAGCTCTAAGAAATTACCGCGATTATTAGATTCATTAGACTCATCATGTCCTTGGAATGCTAGCCCTTGTTGTTGTAGGAATTTGACACAATGAAGAGACGCTTTCAATCGGATGTTGTATTCATTAAGTTGTAGCTCAGAGAAACCATCAAGCAATGTACTAACATGTTGTTACGTATTCATAAGGTCCTCACATTTGTGGCGAGCTTGATTATGCAAACTTCCATGATCTCCAACATGTGTGTCCAATAGAGATTTATTTTTCCATGCTCGCCAACCTTTTGTTACAAAACAACCACCTCCACCTTGATCACCTTGATCTTACTTAAACAAGTAACAGAACAATGGCGTTTTGTTTGATACTATATTCTAACCATTCTGGATATTGACTAAACCAATTTGGATTAAATTGTCTATTATCATTCGTCTTCGTATTTCTTGGAAAACAATGATTAAGAGGTTGACACGGCCCCTTTAATAAGTAATCTCTTCGGACCTCTTCTTGACGATTTCCTTATTCAGAAATTCGGATTCTTTCTCCGGGATCGGTAGGAAGGTTGGAAATATTTATTTCAATATCCATACATGCTTTTTTAGAGGAAGACTCTACAACATCATCATGTTGCATGCTTGAGTTTTCTGAAATGTAACACTTATCATAAGCATGTTTGTTCTAGTTTGCCCAATTAAATTGATATACAAATAGAAAAATAATCAGTGGTAAAGATTAGAGAATCACATACTTGAAACTATGCTAAAATAATTCTTCATATTCTCTAATCTCTATCAATCAACCTCTGATCCGGGTTTAAACCTGTAAATAAACAAACAAGTTTCTTTATTCTGTAAATCATTTTTCAGTTCTATATTTGCGAACCACTGAAATCAGGGGCCGATCTAGCTTTTGATTTCAGATAGGGCCATATTTTAATTAGCACTAAAATTAGCCAAAAGTGCAAACATACTTGTATTCATCCAACAGAAAACATACTCCCCCCAAACTATATAGTTCTACATGGAAGTCATGAAAAGAAGGTTGAAAATCAACCAGAGCTGAAATGTAGCACTGGCACCATTGGTTCCTACACCTGTATTCAACCACATAGTTGTGTCAGTAATATCTCCACATTAGCAAACTAAAAATAGGCTAACTGTATGAGAAATAACCAATTGGTAAAAAGAAAGTTTGATCTAAAATATACTTTCATGTTAAGTATGACAAATTAAGACATGCTTCTATTTCTTTTCCACCTGGTAAAAGAATTGCAGACTTTCAAATGTGTTGTAACATCTAAATAAAATGTGATGGTTTTTCGCCTGTACTTGCAACATCATGCAATATAAATAGAAAAATCACAAAAATGCCATCATTCAAGAGCAGAAACAACCACAAACCATATAATTACCTCTTATAAATGCCACCATTCAAGAGCAATATTAATAGAAACATCACAGCAGAACATAAAGACCAGAAACAACCACAAACCAGAGAATTACCTCTTATAAATGCCACCATTCAAGACTAATATTTTTTAAACAAACTTTCATATATATTATAACTTTAACTTATAAACAAATTAGTACAAAAGGAACACCAAAAGCCCAAAATTATCACAAAAACTAAGCAGTTTCACCAAAATGCATCATCCGGTAATTTTATTTGCAGACGTCAATTTTTCATTGCTTGAAAGCGTTGTATTATAACATCATCTTCAATTGTTTTTGATATATCGTTTTCGATGTACGCAACTAGATTATCATTTAACCATTGATCTCCCATAGAGTTTCTAAGTCGGTTTTTGACAATTCCCATTGCGGAAAAAGCTCTTTCAACTGTTGATGTAGCTATAAGCAAAGTCATAGCAAGTTGCAAAAGTAAATATACTAATTGAAATGTATTAGATTTCTTTAACTCCACCATTTTTTTGGAAAGATCTCCGATACAATTCAAATTCCAAAAATCTTGCATCCATACGCATATCAATTATATAAGTTTGAAGTTGACCATCCAACATTGAAATTTGTGACTCCGTGAATTCCCTTGGATAGAATTGAGCAAGCTTCAATAAAGAATTTTTGTTGAAAGATAAGAAAGAATCATTAGGATCCAAACATGCTACACAACGTAATAATTCGGTAGTAGTCACCGTAAATCGACTATTTAATTCCGAGAGTTGCATGTCAAGAATGGTATAATACAAGCCCACTTGGTAGTGATGCATGTTTGTAACTTCAATTTGATTTCTTCTTGAACTACCGGGATTAATAAAGATTCCATTCATGTCTAAAACTTCTATATTGTGCTTTTCACAAAATTCATTAACTTCAGATAATAAATTACCCCACATACTTTCTCTCATTTCTTGCAAACATGTCTTTGATACATCAACCAAATTCATTGCATTCACAATATCTTGGTTCTTCCTTTGTCATGTGCATGCTTGAGACAATTCATTGGTTATGCGTAGCACATTCTTCATCAAATGCATGTTAAAAGCAAATTCAAAGGTGTTGATTACATCAAATAAAGTACTTGCTTCGTCTTTTTTTTTCTTCCAGATCTTACTGCATCAGTCTCCACCGACTTGATGACTATTTTACCACTGAAAATATATTTATCAAATTTATTATAGAAACATAATGTGAACCCCATCTAGTTTCTCTAGATCGTTTGAGTCCAAGCTCTTGATGTTTTCCACAACCACTAGCAATTTCAATACTATTAGTTGCCTCTGAAACTTGAAGAGCTTGTTGTTCTCGAAGAATATCTCGACGTTTACAAGAAGCCCCGGCCACATTAAATATATTTGTCAGGGTGTTAAAGAAAATCCCTATCTGAACATGGTTTTTTGCAACTCCAACTAAAGTTAATTGGAGTTGATGTGCAAAACAATGAATGAAATACGCCGAAGGGTTGTTTTGTAAGAAAAGTGTTTCGAGTCCATTTAATTCACCATTCATATTGCTTGCTCCATCGTAACCTTGACCACGAACTCTTGATAATGATAATCCATGTTTAGTTAATAAATGTTCAACTGCTAGCTTTAATGTTAAAGCTCTTGTATCACCAACATGAACGATGCCTAAAAACCTCTCCACCACACACCCATGAGAGTTAACATATCGAATCACTAATGCTAGTTGTTCTTTGATTGAAATATCTCTTGATTCATCAACCATAATAGCAAAATAAGAATCATTGAGATCTTTGATTATTACATTTGTGGTCTCCTCGGCAATACAATTCGCTATGTCTTTTTGAATGTTTAGAGATACCATTCTATTGTTAGATGGAGCATTTTCTAGCACAACTTTTTGTATTTTTTCATTATGATCCAAAACAAATTGTAAAAGCTCTAAGAAATTACCGCGATTATTAGATTCATTAGACTCATCATGTCCTCAGAATGCTTGCCCTTGTTGTTGTAGGAATTTGACATAATGAAGAGACGCTTTCAATCAGATGTTGTATTCATTAACTTGTAGCTCAAAGAAACCATCAAGCAATGTACTAACATGTTGTTTTGTATTCATATGGTCCTCACATTTGTGGTGAGCTTGGTTATGCAAACTTCCATGATCTCCAACATATGTGTCCAATAGATATTTATTTTTCCATGATCTCCAACCTTTTATTACAAAACAACCACCTCCACCTTGATCACCTTGATGTTGCTTAAACAAATAACAGAACAAACAATACACAACATTTTGTTTGATACTTTATTCTAACTGTTCTGGATATTGACTAAACCAATTCGGATTAAATCGTCTATTATCATTCGTCTTCATATTTCTGGGAAAACAATGATTAAGAGGTTGACACTGCCCCTTTAATAAGTAAGCTTTTCGGACCTCTTCTTGACGATTTCCGTATTCAGAAATTCAGATTCTTTCTCCGGGATCGGTAGGAAGGTTGGAAATATTTATTTCAATATCCATACGTGCTTTTTTAGAGGAAGACTCTACAACAGCATCATGTTGCATGCTTGAGTTTTCTGAAATGTAACACTTATCATAAGTATGTTTGTTCTAGTTTGCCCAATTAAATTGATATACAAACAGAAAAATAATCAGTGGTAAAGATTAGAGAATCACATACTTGATACCATGCTAAAATAATTCTTCATATTCTTTAATCTCTATCAATCAACCTCTGATCCAGGTTTAAACCTGCAAATAAACAAACAAGTTTCTTTATTCTGTAAATCATTTTTCATTTCTATATTTGTGAACCACTGAAATTGATTCATCATTCATTATACACCCAAGTGAAAATTTTCAACTCACACAGTCATATTCACAAGCAATTTAGCCCTATATTTCAACTTTAAATAGAAATGAGATTGATGCAAACCAAATTGGGTTTAACTGAAAATTATAAGCTGAGATTTAATAGGAAATTTCTTACCATAAAATGCTGCTACATAGGGTTCACAATTTGCTGATTTGAATGATATATTTTGGGCTAATTTAATTTTTGATTTGAAACTGGTAATAGAAGGTAGTCTAGGTAGAAATGAAGCTGAGACCAGCTGTGGCGGGCTGCGGAAGTGAGAACGAAAGGAAGAAAGAAACAGATGTAGGCTGGAAATTCATTTTTGGAAATTGAATTTCTGAAAGAACGAAAGGAAGGAAGAAAGATGCGGAAGTTTAGAGCAACTGTAACGATGTAGAAAGAAAGAAACGCATGGGCTGAAAGTTCAGTTGTGGCCCAATCAAAAATCCACCTAGGGCCTGCTGTGTAAACTTGATTTTTGGAAACTGGTTTTGTAAAAGTGAGGTGCGGCATTGGAAGGGCTTGCCAATGCATGAATCTGCCTCTAACTGAAATTGATTCATCATTCATTATACACCCAAGTGAAAATTTTCAACTCACACAGTCGTATTCAGAATCATCTTAGCCCTATATTTTAACTTTAAATAGAAATGAGATTGATGCAAACCAAATTAGGTTTAAGTGAAAATTATAAGCTGAGATTTAATAGGAAATTTCTCACCATTAAATGCTGCTACATAGGGTTCACAATTTGCTGATTTGAATGATATATTTTGGGCTAATTTAATTTTTGATTTGAAACTGGTAAAAGATGGTAGTCTAGGTAGAAATGAAGCTGAGACCAGCTGTGGCGGGCTGCAGAAGTGAGAACGAAAGGAAGAAAGAAACAGATGTAGGCTGGAAATTCATTTTTGGAAATTGAATTTCTGAAAGAACGAAAGGAAGGAGGAAAGATGCGGAAGTTGAGAGAAGCTGTAACGATGTAGAAAGAAAGAAACGCATGGGCTGAAAGTTCAGCTGTGGCCTAATCAAAAATCCACCTAGGGCCTGCAGTGTAAACTTGATTTTTGGAAACTGGTTTTGTAAAAGTGAGGTACGGCATTTGCCCTTGCTAGCCAATGCATGAATCTGCCTCTGACTGAAATTGATTCATCATTCATTATACACCCAAGTGAAAATTTTCAACTCACACAGTCATATTCAGAAGCATCTTAGCCCTATATTTCAACTTTAAATAGAAATGAGATTGATGCAAACCAAATTGGGTTTAACTGAAAATTATAAGCTGAGATTTAATAGGAAATTTCTTACTATTAAATGCTACTACATAGGGTTCACAATTTGCTGATTTGAATGATATATTTTGGGCTAATTTAATTTTTGATTTGAAACTGGTAATAAAAGGTAGTCTAGGTAGAAATGAAGCTAAGACCAGCTGTGGCGGGTTGCGGAAGTGAGAATGAAAGGAAGAAAGAAACAGATGTAGGCTGGAAATTCATTTTTGGAAATTGAATTTCTGAAAGAACGAAAGGAAGGAAGAAAGATACGGAAGTTGAGAGCAGCTGTAACGATGTAGAAAGAAAGAAACGCATGGGCTGAAAGTTCAGCTGTGGCCCAATCAAAAATCCACTTAGGGCATGTTGTGTAAACTTGATTTTTGGAAACTAGTTTTGTAAAAGTGAGGTGCGGCATTGGCCCTTTCTGGCCAATGCATGAATCCGCCCCTGCTTGTGGCTGTGTTCGGTACTCTCTTGTATGTGCAACATATATAATGATTTCAATATATGTGGTATTCATATAATGAAATAATTTCTTTATTAAGATAAAGGCATTTAAATTACACAACATAAAATGTGTACATAAATATAATAACTATAAATTTCTAATTCTTTTATCTCAAAAAAATAAAATAGACTAAAAATCGCCTTACTCGTTTATCTAAGAAAAATCACTTAACATAATTTTGATAGCTTTTTTGAGATAAATTTATACTGGAGATTTTATTGTGAAGGTCAAACTTAGTAACTTTTTTAAGTCCAAGAACAACCCATCAAAAATTTATTCATAAGCACAATACACATTGTAAAACTGATAACATATACACCTTAAAACTGACAACTATATTTTGATATCATACACAATGTAAAAACTGATACTTAAAAACTGGTAGTCAAATTCTGATACCATGCACACGTTAAAGCTGAATCCTAAAATCCGATGCTTTGTTCTTTAGAATAAAATTTAAGCAGACCGTCCATATGGCTAAAAAAATCTGTAACTTTGTCCTTGACACTATTTTCTTGATTTATATTTTACAATATTAAAATGTAAGCTCATACATTATCATAATAAAAATAGGAATTTATTGAACATTCTCACTTATAGTATGTTTTCAAAGTTTGTCCTGCAACCTTAAAATAAAAACTAGTGTCCTTCAACCTAATTTTTTTTTTAAAGTTTATCCTTCTCCCTAATTACCTTATTGTAAAATAGGTTTTAATTTAAGGTTGAAGGACAAACTTTGGAAAAGAATCCGATTGGGGGAAAATGCGAAATATGACTAGAATTATATTCACTTTTTACCCTGTAAAAAAATGCTATTTATAGCTAACATTACATTCACTTTTATGCTATACAAAATGCTAGTTTTATTTAGCACTCTCCAGCATAATTTTTTTTCGATGTTTGTCATTTAGCCTAAAATTTAAACTTAGTGTCCTTCAAAATAAATTATTTTTAAAGTTTGTCTTTGTGCCTATTTTCCACATTTTACAATTATCAAAAGTATGGTCTTCCTCCCCTTCCAGAAAAAGAAAGAAATATATGATTAACTGCTAAGACAAAATTGTTTAAATTTGAAAAGTAAAGAATGGACAAAGGATCACAGGAAGATAAACTTGCAATAAGATGTACTTCTCAATTATAAATAAGTATAAAGTGTTTTTTCCAGTATCCTTACGTTTAACTCCATATATTTCATAAGTCATGTTAAGTATTAACTTAATTATTTGAATAAATCAAATGTTTGTTGATCCATTCGTAAATCCTTAACAAAAATGAGAGCTGAAAGTATACACAGTAGTTAGATTAACAAAAATGGTAAAGTAGTTTATTTAATTGTACGTACAAAATATATATCACATGACATAAATTGTTTATATACATTATTAACAATTGTATTTTGCATTTCATTTTTGGCTATGACATTAACTGTTAGAAATATATAGTTAATGAGGATGGAACACTTAAACTTACATTTGAGCATTGTATATCATTTTAGTTCATAATTTACATATCATAATAAATTTATCATATGTTTCATAATAAAATTCTACTTTTAACAATAGTTTAAATATAAACACTATTTAATAATATTATCATATGCAATACATGAGCTAAACACTATTTTATTATACTTATGACAATATTTTATTAATTTATGCAACCATTTCATAGTAATTTACCGACATTTTCAATCCCTATAATTAAGTACAATTGTAACACCCCGTGTATTCTATAACGGTGAAATTCACAAATTAAAGTATAACTAATTTGAAATCAAAGAATTAAGGGAAACGGGATACGTCATTGCGTTCGTCTCGGAATTCTGCTTGAGATAGAGTCCGAGTTTGCGTAAAACAGATATCGTATGAAGAAGATATGGACGAACGAAGTTGGGCGAAAAACCAGAAAACGGGTCAGGGTGCACTGGCGCACTTGGGAAGTGCGCCAGTACATTTTTTAGCCTGGTGCACCTGCCAAGTGCGCCCAGGTCAGAATGACCTGCTGGTCAGGTCTTGGCTGGCCTGGTCTGGGTTTGGTCGATTTTCTGAGCCTTGCCTTGTCACTAGGGCTAGGTGTCAGCTCCTGGTTGGTCTCCCCTTCAAACGAACGGCTATTATTGAACCAAGCTCCATCGACGGTCTAAATCAACTCACAAACTCTATAAAAAGGACCTAAGACTAACCCTAATTCACACAAACTAAAATGGAGATGAGACCGTCATGTTGCTGAGGAGAGACTAAGGATAACCGTCAGAAATAGAGAGACAATTAGGAGATAATTCAAAGCTTAAAGCAACGTCAAATCAATCAAAACAACGCCTACAACAAAGGATAGCATCTCCAAATTCAGAACTCAGATTCCTGAATTGAAGATTCATCATACGTTGTAAGTAGAGTGCTATTCCGATGTGAATAATTAATTGCGTTTGATTTGTGTAAGATGCGAAATGGAATTGTGGCGATAATAATATATATTTGTATGTTATTTTGATTCTAAACGATTTGGGAATATTATGGTATACGATTGGATATTTGCAAGTACGTGATTTGCGTTGGAAGTTAACAACGAAATGGAATTGTGGCGATAATAATCTATATTTGTATGTTATTTTGATTCTAAACGATTTGGCAATGCTATGGTGTACGATTGGATTCATACAAGTATATGATTTATGTTGACAACCACATGTTGTGGAATTTTAATTGGGATTCATGCAAGTATATGATTCATTATTATGCTAATGTGATGTACATACTTTTATGATAACTTTTACTGTGTAATTGAATCGATTAAGTACTATGATTTATATGAATCTATGTTGAAATTTGCAAATCATACTTTTGTGTTAGAAACAAAAGTAAGCACCTTTATGAACATGACCAAACTATGTTTGGTATTATGCCTAGTTGAATTATGTTTTAGGCCTAAGTTGTTGTCAAAACCATATGGTGATATATGTGACACAATTAAGTTAGATTTACATTCCAATTGCAAGTTTACAATGATTCATGTTTAAGTATTGTCTATGCCATAATCATATGAATAGAATGATTCATGTTTAAGTATTGTTTATGCCATAATCATATGAATAAATGATTCATGTTTAAGTATTGTTTATGCCATAATCATATGAATAGAATGATTCATGTTTAAGTATTATTTATTCCATAATCATATGAATAGAATGATTCATGTTTAAGTATTGTTTATGTCATAATCATATGAATAAATGATTCATGTTTAAGTATTGTTTATGCCATAATCATATGAATAGAATGATTCATGTTTAAGTATTATTTATTCCATAATCATATGAATAGAATGATTCATGTTTAAGTATTGTTTATGCCATAATCATATGAATAAATGATTCATGTTTAAGTATTGTTTATGCCATAATCATATGAATAGAATGATTCATGTTTAAGTATTATTTATTCCATAATCATATGAATAGAATGATTCATGTTTAAGTATTGTTTATGCCATAATTATATGAATAGAATGATTCATGTTTAAGTATTGTCTATGCCATAATCATGTGAATAGAATGATTCATGTTTAAGTATTGTTTATACCATAATTATATGAATAGAATGATTCATGTTTAAGTATTGTTTATGCCATGATTATATGGATTAAATGATTCATGTTATGCCATGATTATATGATGTTACAATTGCAAGTTCACATGTGCCTACTTTATGTTAAATTGAATCGTTCGTTGCAAGTTCATGCGTTCACACTCCCCTTTTTCATGTTACCTTATAAACACCATGTTATAAGCCTCCCCTTTTCATTTGGCTAAATTGGGTTTAAGTATTAAACCCAACACACCTTACATTGGAGCAAACGTGTAAAACGGGGGTAAAGACATTTGGGCTAAAATATAGAACATATGTGTTGGCATGTTTGACGCATGCCAACAATCTTGAAAAGCAATTAAGTGGCATAAATAAATTTTAACCAATAAAGGTGAATTTGAATAATGGGCCGCAAATATTTACATATAAAAAGAAAAGAGACAAAATATGTAAATGTAGAAAATACGATGTGTTTAACCCGAGGTTGGATTGAGTTGTGATGTAAACCTGCCCGGAACCACCCGACTGTCCAGTAGTCACAACAATACCTATCCAATGTGGGTGGTTAAACACGGAGCCCAATAAGGACCCGAGGTTAGACTGTGTTGTGGCGTAAGACTGCCCGGACCCAACCCGCAACAGGCAGCCACAACAATACCTGTCTAATGTGAGAGGTCAAGGCTTTAATAAGACAATTAAGGCTGAGTCAGGATTGATAGGATTAAGTAAATTATATTAATACTTAATCAAAATGGAACATGCTAAACTATACAGACTGATTGGGGGTTAGGTTTATAAAACACTTAACCAACCTAGCATGTTGGCTAGAAATAGAAAACCTAGTAGCGGGGGACCCTTTTCAGCAGTAACCCTACAAGGTGTATCAGGATACCCTGAACTAGGCAGGGTGGGGCACGATTACTGGGCTGACTGTAAGAGGTCAAATCGACGGCGGTGGTGCAGCAGTGTAGGTTCTAATGGGGTGCGGGGGTGCACACACTCCGGCGTAGAAAAATAAGGCACTGGGCACCAGTAGCATACCAGTGCATTCTAGAGTTGTGTCGGGCCGCCACCATGGGACTTGATACACCCCATGGTGGGACCAGCATAGGTAACTACAACATCGGGGGCCGTAAGACACATGTAACTATGCGAGTAGGAGCCGATCATCAGAAATGGATCACTTCACCCTGATTATGGGGTGCCTGTTGGGAACTAGTTTATATGGGTACAGAGATTAATATGGGGTACGATAGTATATTCAACCCTAGACAACTTAACTTAGTTTATGGTGTTTTCCCATTTCCAGTTTATACTTATCATACCCAGTTCTTTATTCATAGACTGAATAGTCCTAGACTTACTCAGGCTTTATGTCTGACTCTACTTTTCTTTCGCCTTCTTTTCTTTCGTTTCCCCCCCAGGTCCACAGGGAGGGAACACCGCAGCTTGACCAGATTTCGCATCCAGCTTGAAGAGAAAGAATGTATTGCTTGGATCTTTTCCGTTTTGGACTATGGCTTTGGACAGCAATTGTGGGACTTTTGCAGTTTATTTATGTTTTCTTTATACTTCTTTAAATAATGTAATCAAGACAGTTATGATTTTGGAAGTATTGTAAGACAATTATGGCATGGTTTGTGTAACACGTATTTTGATGAAATAAAAGTTGTTGTTTTCCGCTGTTCAAAAATATGTGTTATTATATTTGTCTTGTATATCTGTGACTTATACTTATAAACCTCCACCAAAATTAGAGCATTCCCTTTGAGAGTGACCCTAACGGAGGTGGGGTGTTTCAACAATATTCTTTTAGACATTCAAGTCCATGCATTCAAATAACAAATAAATTTCGTAACATCAAATTATGCCTCTTTAAAAACAAATCCCATTAATCAATATTCAACGTTGAAAATTAGGTCCACGTCTTCATTTTGGTTTTGGTAAGTAAAAAAACTTTTCTTGATGTAAAGTTTATACAATCTTCCACTCCTAGTCTTCTCTTTCTTTTTTGCCCTTCTTATTCATTGGAGTTTCTGTTCAATAAAACCTTTGGACATCAACCTATTTTTCGTTTGCTTTTGTTTTTTCTTGTTCAGTTCAAGTTAGCGCATACTGCAGGCTCTAATTTTTGGGCTTAGTCTACTTTTGGTATCAATACTTCATTTCCAAGTCAACCTTCTTTTTACATTGAGTCAATGCCATCTTTTTTTGGAACTAAGTCAATGCCAGCTTTTTGGCATAAATTTATTTACTTCTTCCTTTTTTATATGTTCAAGCGGTTCAGATTTATTTCATGGTATCTTTTGTTCATTTTGCTAACATTTGTAATTATTTATTCTATTTTTGTTGTTGTTGGAATAAGCATGGTATTGACTTGGATTTTTTTTATACTAATAAGAGATTGGCTTCTCATAGTTTACCTGGATTTGATATGATGTCTTATTTAATTGAAGTCCTAGTAAAGTTAAAGTTCTATCTAATCCGGATAATAACGTTATCTTAGAGGAAATTGCCGTTACTCATCGATTTAAACCGGTTTTTATTGAATTTGAACCATGATTAACAGATTTCAATTATGTTGTCCATTGATACTTTTGGATGATGCGCTTATGAGAGGTGGAAGAAGGGTGTTTGATGATAGATATGAATAAAAATAGCAATGAAGGTAAAATTTCTTTATAATTTGTGTTTGCAAATATTTTCACCTAACACTGTAAATATTTATCTTTTTATTTAACTATAGCATTTACATTTTCAACTGCAAATTATTTTGGTTTTGACGGTAGATATTTGAACTTTTACAGGAAAATTTTGCAGCTTTATTTGTGTATATTTTCTTACTAAAGTTCAATTTTTGCACCATTCAAGTATTTTTTTTGTATCTTTTATATTGTTTATGAGGATAAATCATGTAACAACACAGGTTTTTTAGACAACCAGGCTACATAGATTTTGTGTTTTATACGATTTTAAAAACCTAGAAGTATATGATACAAGTTTGTGCGCCTAACTTGTGTAATAATTTAATATGAAAATTAAAGAATTTGAAACTTATAAAAAATTGGGTGTATTAGAATATTCCAATTTCATTTAGTGCAATAATGGAATTCCTTTCATATTGCATTTGCTAATTAAGATATTATATAATATTGAAAATATAAAATATTAACTAGCAATCAATGTTTAAGTGTAAAATACATTTTCAATATAGAACATAAGTTGTTTTAATAAAATCCTCGATAGCGGTAAATTTGTGTATAGAAGTGTATGCCGTAGTAATTATAAAGTAAAAAAGGGGAATTGTGTTTCAAAACCCTATCGGTAATGGTTAAGTGATTTTTGGGATAATGATAGGATGTTGAATCATGTTGAGGCGGAAATAAACATGCAAAAGTGTTGTTAGAATGAATTTTGCAGAAAAATAGTGAATGTTATATTAAATATTGTATAAATGAAAATATAAAATTTTAAATGTTGATTGAAACTCAATATTTATGTGTGTTAAATTTTTTTAATAAAATTCAGTGTTTATCTTGGCATGAAAATGAGATTTTCACGAATTAAAAATTAAGAACGTTGGTTTAGCTTAATTAAAGTATTAAGTGTGTATTTTGTGAATATATAAATTTTGTATGTGTTACAATTATGGTGGTTAAAATGTTTTAAAAATTATTTAAACATGAGTATTAGTGTTTTGGAAATTAAACACAACCTAATTTGTGTGTGTGTGTGTGTTAATTGGTTTGAAAGTGTGTTAGTAGTGTTTGTAGTTGTGTAAAAAAAAGCTTAATTAGCATAAGTTATTTATACTTGGGCTTGTTGGGGAATGAAATTTTGATGACAACAACCTTGTTTCAGTTGTTAACATTATTAATTGTAAAATATATACTAACATCTTTACCCAAAATATATATAGATATATATGCAGAAATTATATACAAGTGATATACAAGACCATATAGTTTTAGAGAATCAAGATATCAAGGAATTTATGACTCATGAGTATCAAGATATCAAGAGCTCAGGATTATCAAGTAATAGAGTCTAGTTTATATATAAAACTCCGGTTATCACTTTCGAATTCTATTTTCAAATTCCTTTCTTTTCAAACTCCTTTTCCAAAAATGATTTCAGATTATTAAGATTTACTTATGATTTCAAATATATATATGTTCATAGTTTGTAAAGTTTTATAATATATATGTATATAATATATATATATATATGTTTTATAGTTTTACATTATATAATTTTATAAATATGTTTATATTATATAATTTTATAAATATGTTTATATTATATTTAACAATGGTTTTTATACTTTAAGAAAATTCATTTGAAACACTAGTTTTGATTTAAGAATTTCCAATATATATATATATATATATTAATTTAAACACTTAAAAAAAATCAAAATTCAAAATACCCTATATATGTCGACATACAGTTTGGACATGTCGACATATATAACAGTCACTTTTTCAAATTTCAAAGGAATTTCCTTTTCATATTTTGAAATGTAACACTCCTAAGTCCCACATCGTGGAAAGCTTGTGTGAAGTGGGTACTTATATAGTAGAGCCCATCTCTTACTAACGCCGAGGCCTTTTGAGGAACAAAACCCCACACCTATATGGTACCTAAGTTGGGGACAATATCTTGCGTGAATGGATATGCGGGTTATTACAGTGGTATCAGAGCCAATACTCAGCTGGAATTATAGCTCCTGTGTGGACCACATCGCCTGGGTGAGGTGTTTATGAGCCAACGGAGACGTTGGGCTCTGTAGGAGGGGAGAATGTAACACCCATAAGTCTCACATCATGGAAAGCTTGTGTGAAGTGGGTACTTATATAGCAGAGTCCATCTCTTAATAACGCCGAGGCCTTTTAAGGAACAAAACCCCACACCTATACGGTGGCTAAGTTGGGGACAATATCTTGCATGAACGGAGGTGCGGGTTGTTACATGAAATACTTCAGAAACGTTGTAACCATTCAAACTCTATTAATAGGGGTTAATTTCGAATTGTTATCACTTCTTCATCTTCTTCTTCATCCCTTCTCTTACCACCATTGTAACGACCCGCATTCTACGTATCGAAGGATCGTAGAATATTTATTTCTTTCACATATGAAGTCGTATGGTCATGTAACTTTGGGAGACGACTATTGGGGTCATTTCCCTTGTTCATGATTTTTGCCGATTTTTAAATGACTGTTTTGCCCGTTGCTGATCTTGTTTCGGCCATAACTTTTAATTGGAAAGGAGTTTTGACCTGAAACCACTTCCATTGGATCTGGATGATAGTTTACCTTTCCGTAGAGTGGTCACACTAGCCAAACGGACTCACCGTTTGGGAGATATAGATGAAACAAGTTTCAAATGGTGAAAAACAGCTTAATTAGGCTTAACCGGGTGATTAACAGCTAGGCCCAAAGGGGAATTTCGGGATTAGGAGTTTAAAAGGGCTGTTATGGTTTGGAGAATACTTTTTTCTCATTTTTCAGCCGTCACTATTCATTCCTCTTAACCTAGCCATGGCCTCCAACATCTAAAACATCCCCAAACCACTTTCTAATTGAAGATGAGCCTAATCAACATCAAATTAAGGAGGAATAGCACCAAAGCAAGGTTAGGACTGCTGTATTGCTTTGGGAACAGTGCCAAATAGAGAATCATTTCAGATTTGGTAATTTATTTGTGGCATAGGTGAGTGATTTGCAAGGTTTCTCACTAATTATGGTTAATTAAGGGTAATTAGCGTTGATTAGCGAATTTATACACTAATAAATTTTGGAAAAATATTTAAAAATTTCAAAATATTGTTTTAGGCCTCTGTTAGAAACTTGGGTTAATTTGGTTAAGTTTTACTAATCTCATCATTAGTTGTTGTTAAACATGCTTAAGGGGAAAATAAGGGTTTTTGGGTATGTTTGATCCGTTTTGACATATCATATTGTTGTTTTGTTGTTTGTGGATGTTTATACATGTTGCTATGGCTGTATGGTATACTTTGTGATTGTCTAGAATAGTTAGAATGGTCGAAAACGCCGTCGTGTGGCGTAAACAGGTCGCTGGACAAAGTGCAGGAAACGTGCAGAGATCGGATCGGATCGGATCCAACGAACCCGATCCGACCCGCTTACACTTGAAACTCATGACCCGACCTGCTGGAGAGAGGGGACTCTGATCCGACCCGATGCCACTCACAAACTGCTTCATCCGATCCGATCCGAAGGGGCTTGTCACGAGTCAAGATGTTGAGCACGAGCAGGGAAGAACCGAACCGAACTGAAGATAGAAGGAAGGACTGAACCGATCCGGAGAAGACCAAACCCGAGATGCAAAGGTAGTCCAAGTGGGAAATTTGTACTCAGGATCCAGTTGGGAACCAACGAGTAGACTTCATGAGTTTAGCTTTGCTGCGGGACGTGTGCTAAGGGGTTATCTGTAATGACCCGGATATTTGACGGTGTAATAATTAACTTATTTAATTATTTAAATAATGAATATATCATTTAATCGACGATGTTAGAACGTATAATTATATTATAATTAAAATCGAGTTTGAAATGGCGCTGCAGTTCGTAATTTGGCGATTTGAACTTCAACTGAATGCACATGATTCGTTTTAAGTTGGATTTCTATGAAATAAGAAACGTTGGAATCTGTTAAACTATATCTTTCTAGTGGAAGAGAAAAATCGAGATTTCGTCGTGTAGATTTTGATTTGTGTTCAAATCAAATTTTAAAATAGTCGCTATAGAACCGTTTATCGACCATAACGGCTTATTCGATATAACTAGAGATCGGGTTTGAATTTAGACAAGGTTCATTTGGGACATAACGATAATTTAATTTTTAGAATTTTTATGTAATTTTTAATTAATTAAATAAGCGACATTTTATTTTGAATATTTTGCACCCTGTAGTCAACATTTTGGGGTTTCAAAATATGAGTTAATCTACCGGTATTATTATATTTTTGGGATCGTGACACCGAGCTCGACACAACAATATGGTTATTTCTGTCTATAGCCGTTCGTAAACAAACGAAATTTCACGAAATAAAGTACCCTTAATAAGCAAACATATGTATATATATATGCGATTCCTTCGTTCTTAACCAAAAACAATTGTCCACGTTGCACCCTTCTAAAACTACCGTCCTTCTGTGGTCTCAACACATAAACGTGGCCTAACTGTGTACTCTAATAACACCTATCCTATTACTTAAGAACCACGTATCTCCCTCTATATAAATACATTATAGTTGAACGCCAGTTTTAGTACCTTATATTAAAACGCGAGATCTAAACCCTCAAACAATTCATATAAAAACCCAAAATATCAATATGTGTGTATATATATATATATAGTGATTCATCTGAGTATACTGTACTAGACCGATGGAGGATTCCAAAAAAAAATTTTCGACGCTGAGAAGCTTGCACCGTGACTTAGGATTTGGACGATGGCTCTAGTTCGTTCAAGCTTGCAGATGGCTTCTGGCATGGAAGTTTGGCGCTAGTATTCGATGAGGTTGGTTGTCTGTCTGAAGACGTAGAGTACTGTAGGAGCATAAATGAGTGGTATAAAAACAAGGTAAAGAGGCGGTAGAAAATAAAATGGCGTGAGGGGTTAGTGCGTTGAGGAGTGTGACCGTGAGTGGAGTTGGGTTCAGCGGCATATTTGAAGAGGAGTGGTGAAGTTGGAGCACGTGCAGTGTAATACTGAAAGGAGAAATAAGCATGTAAGGAAAGAAAACATAAAGACTGTTCAAAACAAACAGGGTTTCATATGTTGTTGGGCTCCTGTGGACGGAAGTCGTGATGAAAAGGGGTAGTCAAGGAATCATGGAGTTGGTGTTTGAAGTGGTAAGCGAGTTGTTCAAGTTGGATTTCATGGATTCAAGGAATTCTAGCCTCGAGTGAGGTTCTGGTTATGAGTTTTGGGATGTGAGGAAGTTGGCATTTTCTTTGCACTACCTGGAGCTCGAAATTTGGGAAGAAGATTTACTGGGGTATTAAGCGGCTAGTCCAATATTTAGGGAATCTAACGAAAACAAAAGACGTTGGAACCATCTCAACAAATACTACAACGTGGGATTGACTGGGAGTGAATTCGAGCTAGTTACAATTTATGGCGAAATAAATTGTCTGATCAGAATCAAATAACGCAAACCGTTATTTAACGGTTAACGCGCAATGTGAGTAAAACTCACTAACTCTCCTCAATTTATATTTTAATATAAATTGTACTTTATTTATTGACTGCTGTATATTGATTGTTAAACTGGACTGTTAAATAGATTTGATTGAAAACGTAGTTATAGTTAATCTATGTACTGTTAATCAAATATGGTTTTGTACAGCAGGATATTTCATTTCAAAATAAAATATGATATATATTATACTGTGTAACATCTGTGGATGCAGGGAGATAGGTTGGAGGAATCCGATTGGGTTCCTCAACAATTATTTTACTGTTTTCATATATTGTGATATATGTTGTGATTTATAATCTGTTATTGATTATGGATGTTAGAACGATATTGATCATCGTTGTTTGATATTTTAAATATCATAAGAAACCCTGGGATGTAAAAAGGAATATTTCAATGTATATCGAAATAAAGGAGTTTTATAAAATCAACCGATTTTATAAAAGGAAAACAATTTGAAAATAGAGTATTTATAAAACGAACACGGTTTTATAAAAGGAAGTATTTATAAAACAAATAGAGTTTTATAAAAGGGATATTTATTTAGAAAATAAATAGGAATAAGGAATATTTATTTAGAAGATAAATAGAAGTTGTAAATAGGAAATATTTGTAACGGTAAATAGAAGTTGTAAATAGGAAATATTTGTAACGGTAAATAGAAGTTGTAAATAGGAAATATTTGTAACGGTAAATAGAAGTTGTAAATAGGAAATATTTGTAACGGTAAATAGAAGTTGTAAATAGGAAATATTTGTAACGGTATGTAAACGTTAAAAAAAGGAAATAGTTGTAACGGAAAACGTAGTTTATCAAAAGGAGTTAATCAAACGTAGTTTATAAAAAGGGGTTAATCGAATATAGAAATTAAGAAGTGAAGTTAAACAAAAATTAGAAACTGACTAGAGATTAGTAAGTTGAATAGTTTTCTGAGTGTTGATCTGATGTTGGTTTCGGCCTTCGGGGTTTATACTTAGAGAATTGTTCTCTTACTAGTTTACAGTTAGGGACTAATAGTTGTGGAATGATAGTGATGCGTAAATGAGGATTGGAAATGATTTCCAATGTTGAAAACATATATTTTCTAATTTTAGAAAATAAGGAAATAGGAAATATATGTATATATATATATATATGATTGATGATTGGATCGATAATTCCATTTGGAATTAAGATCGTTGTTTGTACACCGACATATTTTCATTTGATAGTTAAATCACAGACTATCGAAGTTTTGACCATTTTACGTTGTTAATATGGAGAGACCGGTTGGATTATTATCCGAAGAACCACTCCGTATCGACATAAGCGTTGTGATCAAATACGATGAAGAAATTGAAGACGGAGTAAAGTGCAAGGGCTGTCCTGTTTACAGAATAGTGCCTTCGGTTTCGTTCAGTCCCAGAACGAACGTATATGGACGAATGTCTGACAGAATAGTTCCAATGATCGAAAGAGTTGGACTGTACAAATATATATGGTGGCCAACGGATTTATTCCCTTCGCATAATATCCAGAATCTATTTGTGCAGATCCAACTAATGATTAACGGATCTGATAATGTGGCATTCAAAGTGATCGTGTTATCAATGAATGGAAAGTAAGCGTAGCTTCTAGCCTCACATCTGGTAAATGACAAAAATCGGGCAGGCAACATGGCTAAGTCGGTCGCACCGAAGTAGGGTGTATAATCACCTATCTAGAGAATATTCATTTGCTTCTTTAATCTATCAATGCTGTCCCATATATATACGGGAAACGGTTGCTGATCCCGACCGTTGGTGATGTACATTCGATACACTCAAGCGAAATGAGTGGTCGGTCATGTGTGGCTGAGTTGCAAGATGTTCTTGTTGAACTCCAGTGTATCATTCCTAGAGTACACTGATCGGAAGGTGGTTCCATACCTTGTCATAGTTGGAAACCCAATCATCCAATACGCACCTGCGGTTTTGATTGTATACTATATATGTAGAACGTGAGATGCAAGCGTTTCTACTAGACTGATATCTATTTGTATTTAGACATTATCATAATATCAGAATGATATTGCTTTTCAAAGATGTTTGGATTCTCATAAGGGAAAAACCCGTTCCGTATTCACGGCGTGGTCTTATGAGATATCATATACCTGTTTAAATGATTTGAGTTTACTCACACCAGTCCCATGACTGACCCGGAGTTTATTTTGTTTTGTTTCCCTAAACTCTTGGGTGCCTAAATTTGTACGGGCAGTCAAGTAGTCGGGATTTTACAGATACACTTGGAGAGCTTGGAGCAGGAGGCTTCAGGATTCTATAGCTATTATTATTTCCGCTGTTGTTGTAAGTGCTGTACTCTGATAAGTGCTATTGTATATATAACTGTTTGTATTTCAAAAGTTATGTTATATTTTATTCGTTCCGCTGTGAGATTCGTGTTTACTCTGATGATGATGTTTTTCTTCTTCTTCTTCTATTCTACTAGTTCTATCTTATCTATCCTCACCCTCTATCTTCTTTCTATTAGTTTCTTGAATTTCTAGTGCAATTTGGGGTTGGACTTGTGTTATTTAGTCAGCTCAAATTGGACTGGATTTTTGGGTCACTACATTTGGTATCATAGCATTGGTTTAGTTAATACCTTGGCTCTGTGGCGTGATTCAGTAGAGATGGGATTAGTAATATCCTAGACTGAGTTTGAGTGTATATATACGAGTGCGTATTTGTTAGTTAACATAAAGTGGTTTTATATTGTGGAGATTTATTGGTTGAGTGGCTTATAAATTCTGGTCGATCAGTTTGATCCACGGTATCGGTAGGAGTTTTATAAACACTTGAACACGATGAACCGACATGGTACGTTTTGAAATTAACATAGTATAATTGGTTGTGATGGTTGTTATTATAATCGGGTAAGATTATAAAAGTGAAATAGTTATAAATAACTAATCAGAATTCATATAAGTAAGTATATTAAATAAGTTGAATTAAGTCTGAAGTTAAATCAGAATTGGAATTAAAATAAGGAAATTTTAAGTTCCTGGGAGATTTTGAAATGTTTTCAAAATGAAGGTGTTTAGAAATGATTTTCGAAAGTGATATAGTATTGAACTCACTTCGATCACTGGAGAATAATTCTGATGAGTGCGGCCGCATCATCAGTGTCATTTTCGAGTTTCTAAAGTGATGGATTACTACCAAAGATTTTGTTTTGAAATTGTTTTGCAAAAACAAGTTATTCAGGAATTCGAAGGATTTTGAATTGTTATTATGATTTCAAGTGATTTGAATAAACACAGGGATTTGAAATTTGAAATCTAAATTTAACTTATGAAGTTAAATGGGTTAAAATAGTGAAAGTGAATAATAAATTTGAATTTAACTTGAACTAAGTTAAATTAAAACTGGATTGGATTATAGAAATTAAAACTGGATTGAACTAATCTGAATGAAATTAAGTTGATAAACCAAGAGTTGAAATTGGATATTGGAGTTTAAATGAAATTCGACTTAAGTATAAGCGAATGGTTTGAGTTGAGGATATAAACTAATCGAAGTTAGATTAGTATGACATTGGTATATGCAGGGTGTTAATCGATGGAAATGATATAATGGTAGGCCCGACAAAAAGGTACAAGTTTATATTTCATATGAGTTTGAGATTTTGATGAGCCGAATTGGCAAGCCGCTTGGCTGTTTGATTTTCTTTTGGGTTGGAGAAGGCCTAGAGAGGCGAGTTGGAGTTTTACCGATAGGGCTGTACAAAGGAGGTTATGGCGAAATTTTCTGAAAATTTAAAGTGTTAGAAAATTTTCAGAATTTTTGAAAATTTAGGTTAGTCGGAACCAATTAATATTTTAGTCAGTATTAATTGGTTCAGTTGAAACTGAAGTTAAGGGGTAAACCGATAAATATTTACCCAATAGATAGGGTCGTCCTCTACCTTAGCAATTTCGAGGACGAAATTATTTTAAGTGGGGAAGAATGTAATGACCCGGATATTTGACGGTGTAATAATTAACTTATTTAATTATTTAAATAACGAATATATCATTTAATCGACGATGTTAGAACGTATAATTATATTATAATTAAAATCGAGTTTGAAATGGCGCTGCAGTTCGTAATTTGGCGATTTGAACTTCAACTGAATGTACAGGATTCGTTTTAAGTTGGATTTCTATGAAACAAGAAACGTTGGAATCTGTTAAACTATATCTTTCTAGTGGAAGAGAAAAATCGAGATTTCGTCGTGTAGATTTTGATTTGTGTTCAAATCAAATTTTAAAATAGTCGCTATAGAACCGTTTATCGACCATAACGGCTTATTCGATATAACTAGAGATCGGGATTGAATTTAGACAAGGTTCTTTTGGGACATAACGATAATTTAATTTTTAGAATTTTTATGTAATTTTTAATTAATTAAATAAGCGACTTTTTATTTTGAATATTTTGCACCCTGTAGTCAACATTATGGGGTTTCAAAATATGAGTTAATCTACCGGTATTATTATATTTTTGGGATAGTGATACCGAGCTCGACACAACAATATGGTTATTTCTGTCTATAGCCGTTCGTAAACAAACGAAATTTCACGAAATAAAGTACCCTTAATAAGCAAACATATGTATATATATATATGCGATTCCTTCGTTCTTAACCAAAAACAATTGTCCACGTTGCACCCTTCTAAAACTACCGTCCTTCAATGGTCTCAACACATAAACGTGGCCTAACTGTGTACTCTAATAACACCTATCCTATTACTTAAGAACCACGTATCTCCCTCTATATAAATACATTATAGTTGAACGCCAGTTTTAGTACCTTATATTAAAACGCGAGATCTAAACCCTCCAACAATTCATATAAAAACCCAAAATATCAATATGTGTGTATATATATATATATATATATATAGTGATTCATCTGAGTATACTGTACCAGACCGATGGAGGATTCCAAAAAAATGTTTTCGATGCTGAGAAGCTTGCACCGTGACTTAGGATTTGGACGATGGCTCTAGTTCGTTCAAGCTTGCAGATGGCTTCTGGCATGGAAGTTTGGCGCTAGTATTCGATGAGGTTGGTTGTCTGTCTGAAGACGTAGAGTACTGTAGGAGCATAAATGAGTGGTATAAAAACAAGGTAAAGAGGTGGTAGAAAATAAAATGGCGTGAGGGGTTAGTGCGTTGAGGAGTGTGACCGTGAGTGGAGTTGGGTTCAGCGGCATATTTGAAGAGGAGTGGTGAAGTTGGAGCACGTGCAGTGTAATACTGAAAGGAGAAATAAGCATGTAAGGAAAGAAAACATAAAGACTGTTCAAAACAAACAGGGTTTCATATGTTGTTGGGCTCCTGTGGACGGAAGTCGTGATGAAAAGGGGTAGTCAAGGAATCATGGAGTTGGTGTTTGAAGTGGTAAGCGAGTTGTTCAAGTTGGATTTCATGGATTCAAGGAATTCTAGCTTTGAGTGAGGTTCTGGTTATGAGTTTTGGGATGTGAGGAAGTTGGCATTTTCTTTGCACTACCTGGAGCTCGAAATTTGGGAAGAAGATTTACTGGGGTATTAAGCGGCTAGTCCAATATTTAGGGAATCTAACGAAAACAAAAGACGTTGGAACCGTCTCAACAAATACTACAACGTGGGATTGACTGGGAGTGAATTCGAGCTAGTTACAATTTATGGCGAAATAAATTGTCTGATCAGAATCAAATAACGCAAACCGTTATTTAACGGTTAACGCGCAATGTGAGTAAAACTCACTAACTCTCCTCAATTTATATTTTAATATAAATTGTACTTTATTTATTGACTGCTGTATATTGATTGTTAAACTGGACTGTTAAATAGATTTGATTGAAAACGTAGTTATAGTTAATCTATGTACTGTTAATCAAATATGGTTTTGTACAGCAGGATATTTCATTTCAAAATAAAATATGATATATATTATACTGTGTAACATCTGTGGATGCAGGGAGACAGGTTGGAGGAATCCGATTGGGTTCCTCAACAATTATTTTACTGTTTTCATATATCGTGATATATGTTGTGATTTATAATCTGTTATTGATTATGGATGTTAGAACGATATTGATCATCGTTGTTTGATATTTTAAATATCATAAGAAACCCTGGGATGTAAAAAGGAATATTTCAATGTATATCGAAATAAAGGAGTTTTATAAAATCAACCGATTTTATAAAAGGAAAACAATTTGAAAATAGAGTATTTATAAAACGAACACGGTTTTATAAAAGGAAGTATTTATAAAACAAATAGAGTTTTATAAAAGGGATATTTATTTAGAAAATAAATAGGAATAAGGAATATTTATTTAGAAGATAAATAGAAGTTGTAAATAGGAAATATTTGTAACGGTAAATAGAAGTTGTAAATAGGAAATATTTGTAACGGTAAATAGAAGTTGTAAATAGGAAATATTTGTAACAGTAAATAGAAGTTGTAAATAGGAAATATTTGTAACGGTAAATAGAAGTTGTAAATAGGAAATATTTGTAACGGTAAGTAAACGTTAAAAAAAGGAAATAGTTGTAACGGAAAACGTAGTTTATCAAAAGGAGTTAATCAAACGTAGTTTATAAAAAGGGGTCAATCGAATATAGAAATTAAGAAGTTAAGTTAAACAAAAATTAGAAACCGACTAGAGATTAGTAAGTTGAATAGTTTTCTGAGTGTTGATCTGATGTTGGTTTCGGCCTTCGGGGTTTATACTTAGAGAATTGTTCTCTTACTAGTTTACAGTTAGGGACTAATAGTTGTGGAATGATAGTGATGCGTAAATGAGGATTGGAAATGTTTTCCAATGTTGAAAACATATATTTTCTAATTTTAGAAAATAAGGAAATAGGAAATATATATATATATATATATATATATATATATGATTGATGATTGGATCGATAATTCCATTTGGAATTAAGATCGTTGTTTGTACACCGACATATTTTCATTTGATAGTTAAATCACAGACTATCGAAGTTTTGACCATTTTACGTTGTTAATATGGAGAGACCGGTTGGATTATTATCCGAAGAACCACTCCGTATCGACATAAGCGTTGTGATCAAATACGATGAAGAAATTGAAGACGGAGTAAAGTGCAAGGGCTGTCCTGTTTACAGAATAGTGCCTTCGGTTTCGTTCAGTCCCAGAACGAACGTATATGGACGAATGTCTGACAGAATAGTTCCAATGATCGAAAGAGTTGGACTGTACAAATATATATGGTGGCCAACGGATTTATTCCCTTCGCATAATATCCAGAATCTATTTGTGCAGATCCAACTAATGATTAACGGATCTGATAATGTGGCATTCAAAGTGATCGTGTTATCAATGAATGGAAAGTAAGCGTAGCTTCTAGCCTCACATCTGGTAAATGACAAAAATCGGGCAGGCAGCATGGCTAAGTCGGTCGCACCGAAGTAGGGTGTATAATCACCTATCTAGAGAATATTCATTTGCTTCTTTAATCTATCAATGTTGTCCCATATATATACGGGAAACGGTTGCTGATCCCGACCGTTGGTGATGTACATTCGATACACTCAAGCGAAATGAGTGGTCAGTCATGTGTGGCTGAGTTGCAAAATGTTCTTGTTGAACTCCAGTGTATCGTTCCTAGAGTACACTGATCGGAAGGTGGTTCCATACCTTGTCATAGTTGGAAACCCAATCATCCAATACGCACCTGCGGTTTTGATTGTATACTATATATGTAGAACGTGAGATGCAAGCGTTTCTACTAGACTGATATCTATTTGTATTTAGACATTATCATAATATCAGAATGATATTGCTTTTCAAAGATGTTTGGATTCTCATAAGGGAAAAACCCGTTCCGTATTCACGGCGTGGTCTTATGAGATATCATATACCTGTTTAAATGATTTGAGTTTACTCACACCAGTCTCATGACTGGCCCGGAGTTTATTTTGTTTTGTTTCCCTAAACTCTTGGGTGCCTAAATTTGTACGGGCAGTCAAGTAGTCGGGATTTTACAGATACACTTGGAGAGCTTGGAGCAGGAGGCTTCAGGATTCTATAGCTATTATTATTTCCGCTGTTGTTGTAAGTGCTGTACTCTGATAAGTGCTATTGTATATATAACTGTTTGTATTTCAAAAGTTATGTTATATTTTATTCGTTCCGCTGTGAGATTCGTGTTTACTCTGATGATGATGTTCTTCTTCTTCTTCTTCTATTCTACTAGTTCTATCTTATCTATCCTCACCCTCTATCTTCTTTCTATTAGTTTCTTGAATTTCTAGTGCAATTTGGGGTTGGACTTGTGTTATTTAGTCAGCTCAAATTGGACTGGATTTTTGGGTCACTACATTATCGATGTCTCTAACTTTAGATCACTATGTGTAGGGGGTACCTGAATGGATTCAGAGCCACAGTGGCCTAGGTACGACTAAAGAGCTATAGACCAATGAAGTCGGGTCATTTGTAAAGATTTGGTCATGACTCCATGGGGTAAGCTTGGTAGTAGCAGTAGTTGTATAAGTCGAACTCCGTCACTACTTCGATGGGTCTAGTGATTGACAGTGCTGGACATCATATGCTTTACGCATTGAGTGAGAGATGTGAGGATGGTCGCTATGTTTGATTGTTTGCCTTCATTACGACATGCACACCCCCTCCCCCGTTATCTTTACACCATCTGTTTAGTGGCACCTTAGAGTATTGTACGGTATGTAGTGCTAACTCTTTGGTTGCAAGTTCAGGTATGGTTTAGTATACCTGTTATTGTTCTGTTTTGCTGCTTATCGCTCATACCAGACTTTTTGTCTGACCCAGAGTTTTATGTCTCGTCTTATTACTCTGGGTGCTCTCACGAGCAGACTAGAGACAGGTTAGCTGGTAATGCACGAGTAGCTGTACCGGAGACGAGCAGGAGGCTTCCACGTATGATATATAGATATTCTCCCTGTGTTGCTGCGGTCACTACTTTGAGCATTAGTGGTGTACCCTTTCTTTCTCTTGTTTAGAGATAGTAATTTGGAAAGTTGTAATAAGCTGTATTTGGATTTCTGCTACTCTGATGATGATGTTGATGTTGGTTTTAGTTATCAGCTTATGCATTGTCTCGCCTGTTTTATGTCAAGTATATTATTATTATATTTTGTTCCATGCGCTATGAGACATTCTACAGGTTTTCAATTAGTTCATTCTCTTCTTTCCTTTTTTTGGCGACCGTTCTGTGCTAGTAGGTCATGCGTACAACGCACTTTCGGAGGAAATGCCGGCTGATGCGAGACGGGCCGTCACACTTGGTATTAGAGCACCAGGTTGCGTAGTTAACCTAGGGAAAGACACCAGGAAAAGATAATACGTATATGAGAGCGCGTATTTGTGATTATTTTGGTTTTCAAAAGCTACATATATATATACTATTAGTATATCTAAGGATGAAGTCGCACTGCACTGGCACCGCTATTGAGATGGTTAATCGTTTTCTCTTTACAGACTGAACGATGAGCCGATACGCAAGGGGTACCGGTAGGGGAGCCAATAATGGGAATGCTGCTGAGATGAGGACGATGTTTACTGACCTCATGAGAGAGATGCTTAGAGATGTTTAGAGGGAAACTCCCAATGCTGGTAATGGTGGTGGTCCAATAGTGCAGGCGCCTAGGGCCGATTTCGCCAAGTTGAATAAGGATTATACTAGTCTTGGTGGGAAGCCATTCCACGGAACAGAATCAGCTACGAATGTTCAGGATTGGTTGGATAGCTGCGAGCGTATCTTCGAAGACTTGGATATCGAGGATGCGATGAAGAGAAGGCTAGCATCCCGTCAGCTGCAAGGACGGGCAATGAATTGGTGGAATGCTATAAACGCAGCTACTCCCGAAGATCAGATTACTTGGGATCAGTTTAAGGTTCGCTTTAGCAATAAGTTCATTCCAGCTGCTCAGAAGTCAGTGTTGTTTAAGAGATTCTTGGAGCTTAAGAAAAATGGCAGAGCTGTCTCGGAGTATATTGCCGAATTCGACACTTTGTCGAAATATGGGTTATCCCTAATAGATACTGCCGAGAAGAAGAACGAGAAGTTCATAACTGGCTTGGATGGATACTTGGAGGAAAGTCTTATTAACCACATCGATGAGACGTTTGAATCAATTATGGGGAAAGCTTTAAGATCGGAAAGTCTTTACCCTAAGTCAAAAACTGAGGTCGCATCTGCAGAGGAGCTAAAACCGCAAGCAAGCGGTGGAGGGAAGAGTGGTTCTCAGAATAAGAGGTAGCAGAACCAGAATAAGGATGGCCAGAAGAAGAAGAAAGATGTTGAGTGCTTTAGCAGTGGCAAGAAGGGTCACTATGCTAGTAATTGTCGAGCGAAGCCGACAGACAGGAAGTGCTTTAACAGTGGCCACATGGGACATCACAAGGACAAGTGTCCGCAACCCCCTAAAGAAAGGCAGATGGTTAAAGCATATGCCCTTAATGCTATTCCCTCTTCGTCGAATGCCCCAACTGTGGCGGAGAAAGGAAAGAATGTCGTTATTCAAGGTATGCTTTTTGTTTATGATGTTCCTGTTAGAGTTTTGTTTGATACCGGAGCTTCCAATTCTTTCGTATCTACTGACCTGGTAGATAGGTTGGGATTGGAGCCTGAGATTGTCGACGATTGGTGGTTCGACTAGCCTTAGTATGATTTGTCGTAATGTGATCTTGTCGAATCATGGATGTATGCTTGTGATTGCTTTATTTTGGGCTTTACTGGGTTTGGCATTATTTTGGGAGTCGATTGGCTCCAAAGATACGGGGTGGTAGTAGACTGTGAGGGCTTTTTGGTGACAGCTAGAGCGGATGATGGGCAGAGGGTACTGTTTGGTGGTCTACCTAGTGATGGGGGTAATGGCTAGTTTTCTAAATTCCCTCGACATCCCGCATGGTGAGTTATCAGGTTTGCCCGTGGTTGGCCAGTATCCGGACATCTCCGAGGAAGTGACCGAGCTTCCACCACACCGAGAGATTGAGTTCCGTATTGATTTAGTGAAAGATGCCAGACCTATAGTAATGCCACTTCGTCGTATGGCACCAAGGGAGCAGCGAGAGCTCGGGGTGCAAGTCAGCGATCTTTTGAAGAAGGGATTTATCAGAAGGAGTGTTTCTGAATGGGGAGCACCAATTGTGTTTGCTACCAAGGCGGATGGTTCCCTTCGGTTGTGTGTAGACTACCGCGAGTTGAATAAGGTAACGAGGAAGAACAAGTATCCTATACCATGGATAGATGATTTGTTTGATCAGTTGAGTGGCGCGAGAGCATTCTCTCAGTTGGATCTCGCTACAGGTTTTCATCAACTTAGAGTGGAAGCTGAGAGTATAGCTAAAACGGCATTTCGGAAGTCGTCTGGATTTTATGAGTGGTTGGTCATGCCATTCAGGCTGACCAACGCACCAACATATTTTGTGGATCTTATGAATAGGGTATTCAGAGATCAATTAAATAAGTTTGTTCTTGTGTTCGTGGGCGATATACTTGTTTATTCGAGGATGGAGGAAGAACACAAGGAACATTTTAGGATAGTGATGGAGGTTTTGAGAAAACACCAATTGAAAGCAAAGTTTTCTAAGTGTCACTTCTGGAGCAGAGAAGTGAGATTCTTGGGCCATGTTGTTTCAGAAAATGGTATCACCGTGGACCCTGCGAAGGTGGCTACGGTACAAGATTGGTCTATGCCTAAGAATGCAACAGACATAAGAAGTTTCTTGGGGTTAGATGGATAATATCGTAAGTTTATCCAAGACTTCTCCAAGATAGCAGCACCGTTGACTCAGTTGACCAAGAAGAATCAAGCTTTCGTCTGGGATGAAAAGTGTGAAAATGCATTCGAGAGTCTAAAGGAAAAGTTGACATGTGCACCAGTGTTAGTCATTCCTGAGGGGAATGAAGAGATGACGGTATACACGGATGCATGTGGTGCCGGATTAGGTGTTGTGTTGATGCAAGGAGGTAGGGTTGTAGCTTATGCAAGTCGGCAACTGAAACCACACGAGAGAAGATACCCTACCCATGATTTGGAATTGGCAGCGATCGTGTTTGCATTGAAGATGTGGAGACATTATATCTTGGGAGAAAGATTCGAGTTGTTTACTGATCATAAATCATTAAAATATCTCTTCTCTCAGAAGGATCTAAATCTCCGACAGGAAAGATGGTTAGAATTCTTGGCTTCCTATGATTTCGATATCGCATACACACCAGGAAAGGGCAATGCGGTAGCTGATGCATTGAGTAGAAGACATGCCAGTTTAGGGGCTATGTTTCTAGAATGGAAGCAACTGGAGTACATCGCTGGGTATGATTTCAGACCAAAGTGCGAATTGGATCCAGAAATGTTAGCAAGTTTGACGATCAGACCCACTTTGATTGAGTGGATTGGTTCCAGTCAGAGGAACGATCCTAACTTATTGGAAGTCATCTCCAAGTTAGAGATGGGTATCGACGAGGAGATGGACAAGTATGGGTTTGATCGAGATGGATGGCTTAGAAAGAATGGATGACTAGTTGTACCCAATGTCAATGGATTGAGAGACGAAGTGCTTAGGGAATGTCATCGCTCAAAACTGACTATACATCCCGGTGGTAACAAGATGTATCGAGACATGAAGCAGACCTATTATTGGGAAGGGATGAAGAGAGACGTTGGGAAGTTTATATCCAAATGCATGAACTGCCAGCTAATTAAAGCTGAGAAAAAGAAGCCTAGTGGATTGTTACAACCATTAGAAGTTCCAGAATGGAAATGGGAACAAGTCTCAATGGATTTCATTGATGGATTACCAAGAACTAGATCGGGCCATGATAGCACTTGGGTGATTGTGAACCGATTGACCAAAAGTGCAAGATTTATACCCGTCAAGTCAAACAGGATGGCAGCTAAGTTAGCGGAACTGTATATAAAGCGGATAGTGAGATTTCATGGGATACCTAAACGCATTGTGAGTGACCGAGATCCGTTGTTCACTAGTGGATTTTGGAAGAGCTTACAAGAGGCGTTAGGATCGGAATTACATCTCAGTACCGCGTATCATCCTCAAACCGACGGACAGACAGAGAGGGTGAATCGAGTGTTAGAAGATCTTTTGAGAGCTTGCATATTGGATTTTTGTGAATCATGGGATGACCATTTGCATCTAGTAGAGTTTGCATATAATAATAGTTATCAATCCAGTATCGGTATGGCTCCATTTGAAGCTTTGTATGGAAGACCGTGCAACTCACCGTCATGTTGGTTAGAAACTAGTGAGAAGTTTGTGCTTGGACCAGATGTGATAAGAGAAACTTCAGCTAAGATTAAGGTTATTCTACAGCGAATGAAGGCTTCCCAAGATAGGCAGAAAAGTTATGCTGATAAGAGGAAAAGAGAATTAAAGTTCTCCATTGGCGACTTGGTATTTGTCAAGATTTCTCCGTTGAAGAGAGTGATACGATTTGGCAGGAGAGGCAAATTAGCACCAAGATTTGTTGGTCCATTCCCAGTTCTTGAGCAAATTGGGAATTTGGCGTATAAAGTTGGATTACCAGACAAGATGGCAGGAGTTCAGAACGTATTTCATGTTTCCCAGTTAAGGAAGTTCGTACACGACCTAGATGTGAGTATTTCACCTGATCAGTTGGATAATATCGAGGTTGAACCCGAGGCAGTTAGGAACCGTAGGCCTGTGTGTATTATTAGGAATGATACGAAGTAACTTCGAAGGAAAGCGGTGAAATTAGTCAAAGTTCAGTGGGGCGAGAATGAGAATGACTGTACTTGGGAGACAGAGGAGAGCATTAGGAAGACGTATCCAGAACTCTTTGCCTGGTAAGATTTCAGTTTCGATTTAGTCTTTCTGCATGCTAGGATAGGCTTGTTTTGTTTGTTTTGCATGTTTGATTGTTGTATGTGGCTGGTAGGCATGCGGGATCCTTTGTATGTTTTGGGTTAAGGAATTTCGGGGATGAAATTTCTAAAGGGGGGGAGAGCGTAACGACCCACATTCTACGTATCGAAGGATCGTAGAATATTTATTTCTTTCACATACGAAGCCGTATGGTTATGTAACTTTAGGAGACGATTATTGGGGTCATTTCCCATGTTCATGATTTTTGCCGATTTTTAAATGACCGTTTTGCCCCTAGCTGATCTTTTTCCGGCCATAACTTTTGATTAGAAATGAGTTTTGACCTAAAACCACTTCCATTGGATCCGGATGATGGTTTACCTTTCTGTAGCATGGTCACATTAGCCAAACGGACTCACCGTTTGGGAGATATGGCTGAAACAAGTTTCAGATGGTGAAAAACAGCTTAATTGGGTTTAACCGGGTGATTAACAGCTAGGCCCAAAGGGGAATTTCGGGATTAGGAGTTTAAAAGGGCTGTTAGGGTTTGGAGAATTCCTTTTTCTCATTTTTTAGCTGTCACTATTCATTCCTCTTAACCTGGCCATGGTCTCCAACATCTAAAACATCCCCAAACCACTTTCTAATTGAAGATTAGCCTAATCAACATCAAATTAAGGAGGAATAGCACCAAAGCAAGGTTAGGACTGCTCTGTTGCATTGGGAACAACACCAAACAGAGAATCATTTCAGATTTGGTAATTTATTTGTGGCAAAGGTGAGTGATTTGTAAGGTTTCTCACTAATTATGGTTAATTAAGGGTAATTAGTGTTGATTAGCGTATTTATACACTAATAAATTTTGGAAAAATATTTAAAAATTTCGAAATATTGTTTTAGGCCTCTGTTAGAAACTTGGGTTAATTTGGTTAAGTTTCACTAATCTTATCATTAGTTGTTGTTAAACATGTTTAAGGGGAAAATAAGGGTTTTTGGGTATGTTTGATCTGTTTTGACATATCATATTGTTGTTTTGCTATTTGTGGATGTTTATACATGTTGCTATGGCTGTATGGTATGCTTTGTGATTGTTTAGAACAGTTAGAATGGTCGAAAACGCCGTCGTGTGGCGTAAACAGGTCGCTGGACAAAGTGTAGGAAACGTGCAGAGATCGGATCGGATCGGATCCAACGAACCCGATCCGAACCGCTTACACTTGAAACTCATGACCCGACATCAAGAAGAGAATGAACTAATTTCTTGATTTCTTGATTTCTAAGTTTAATTTCTTGACCCGACATTAAAGTATGACAAGCATTATCATACTTTAATTTCTTGATTTCTAAGTTTATTGATTTCTACTCAAATTATATCAAGCTTCTTCTTTTCTCAATCTCTTTCGAATACTCTCTGATTGAAAGTGTTATTCAAGAGTTCTAGGACTATTGTAATCATTTTGGAATTGTTTGTGAAATAGTGTGTTCCTTGTAGCCTGAAAATTAAGAAAACGAAGCAGTGTTAACCTTGTAGCCGTGAAATCAAGGGTGTTGGAATCAGTGTTAACCTTGTAGCCATGAAATCAAGGGTGTTGTAATTAAATTCTGATATTATTAAAACTCCGCCTAATCCAGCGTTGCATAGGACTGGATGTAGGAGTAATCCGAAACAGTATAAAATTTGGTGTGTTCTTTCCATTTCTGCATTTTATATTTACTTATATATGTGTTTGTGAATGTTACTGTGTTTGTGATCATTTTAGGTGTGATAATCATTGTATGATAACTCTAGATTGTTAAAGATTTCTATAAAATCCTTATAAACACTATTCATCCCCTCTCTAGTGTTAGTCCTGCCTTAAGATCCTTAATCCACATCCTTAACAATTGGTATCAGAGCATAGGTTTTCAAAATTTCATCATCTGAATTTTGGAAATATTAATTGGGGAACCAACACTGGAATTGTTAGTAATAAAATTTCATTTGTAGAGGGTCAGTCCACCATTATTTAATGACAGTAATTATTCATATTGGGTATGTAGGATGAAAATATATCTACAATCCATAGGATTATACACTTGGAATAGTACACAAACTGCATATGTTGAATCCACTAATAATTTTGCACAATGTACTAATGAACATAAGGCTGCTGCACAAAGTAATTCTAAGGCTATGAATATGCTATTCTTTTCATTAGATAGAAATGAATTTAATAAAGTGTCAGTTTGTAAATCTACTTATGAAATATGGAGAACATTGCAAGGTACTCATGAAGGAACCAATAAAGTTAAACAAAATAAGATATTTATTTTAATTAACCAGTTTGAGTTATTTAAAATGAATCAGAATGAATCTTTCTCCGGTATGTACTGCAGGTTTCAGGAAATCGTGCATTCATTTATGGCTTTGAGAAAAACTTATTTTGAGGAGGATCAAGTCAAAAAAATCTCAATTCAGTAACTCCAGATTGGGATAAGAAAACATTGGCAATTGAAGAAGCAAATAATGTTAGTGAAATGAAGATTGAGGAATTAATAGAAAATTTGATGTTATTTGAAGTTTAGTTACAGAAAAGAAAGGAGAGTTAGTCGACAAAAAAGAAATCTATAGCATTCAAAGCAACAACTGACGATTCTGATTCTTGTGAGGATGATGAAGAAATTGCCTTAATGTAAAGGAATTTCAGAAAATTCATGAGATATAAAAGGAGAAATAATTTTCCAAGAAATAATTAAGGAAGTTTGAGAAGAAATGCTGACAGATGTTACAACTGCAACAGGCAGGCCATATAAAGAGAATGTGTCCATATCCAAATAAATCAAATCAATAAACAGACAATAACAATTCGTCAAAGAAGAGGAAAATGGCATATGCAGCAACTTTAGATGATTTAGACTCATCATCATGCGATTAACAGCCAGAAACAGGAAATTCGAATATGTTCTTCACAACATTCAAAATTCAGAAAATATTGAAGAAATGTATCTAAAAACTACGTACACCTTAATTAATTTTTGATTGAATTAGCCAAATGGATGTTTTTGATTGCTTGCCTTGTTTGAATTTAAAATTTAAATTCTAAAAATTCAAACTTGAACTTCAAAATTCAAATTTGAAATTTGAATTTTGAAATCCAAAATAATAATAATGAATAATAATATAATAAAAATTAATTTTAAATGTTTATTAAAATTAATATTATTTCAGAAAATAATAAACCTGAAAATATAAAACGTAAAAATAAAACAAAGTTAAAAAGCAACCTGTCTTTTGAAAACATACATATATCAATATGTCGACATACCAGAATCGACATGTCGACATATGTACTAGTAATTGAAATTCGAATTTTTATTTTCAAAAGTTTGAACTTTCAAACTTCCCTCCATCTTTTCAGCAACTTCCAAGGTATGAAAAGGTGTCCTTATTTTCAGAAAAGTTATGTCCATTCACTCTCTATTTATTTATCTATTCAATTTTATTCTCTCTACTTCTCATTCAAAATTCAAAACAACTCTCTTCATTCTATTCTCTTCAAAACCTGTCTCCTATGGCTTCCTCAAGTACACCAATAACAATGAGATTGACCAAAATTCTCAAAGGTCATCTCTACAATGATCTGGAAGCCATTTAAGCCTATAATGACTATGCCGCTAATGGAAAAAGTCAATACAGGAACCTTTGCTATCTTTGAAGATTTCCCTTCTTATGATCTTCATTCTCTTTTTCATCAAAATGAAGTTCTAAGTTTGATTGATTGTCGGGATAACGATGAAGTATGTTACCCGAATCTCATCAAAATGTTTTATGCGAATTTGAATCGTGGCTTTTATGAAGGAAATGAAAATCAAGTTTGGAGTAGCGTAAAAGGCACTCAAATCATTTTGGATTGTGATATTTTGGGTATCGTTTTAAATTGTAAGAGTACGGACTCAGATTTTTTGGAATTCGAAATTGATGAAACAGATTTGGAAACTTTTCATCACATCTTTGAAAGCGATGAACATATGGAATTTAAAAATTGCTTTTTCCACCCAAAAGCAAGAATCGTCAACCTGCTTCTTCAACATATTCTCACTCTCCGCTCTGGAAATTTCAATAACCCTACCCTCAAGGTCCAAAAAGCTCTTTTTGCCATCTTTGGCACTTATGATATTAATTAGGCTGATGTAATTATGAAAGAGTTTAAACCCTAAGAAATGTCCACCATGGAAAACACTTTATCATGGAGTTTCTCTTATCTGTATCTTTAAATATTTTGGAATGGATCTCAAAGGAGAGGAATTTATGCCAAGAAAGGTTGTTAACTCAAGAAATATAAACCTTATGCAAATTCCAATCACTTTTAATCCTTATGAAACATTTAAGGAAAAACAAGCTCAAATGGAACAAGAAGAAAATCCAATGGAAATCGACAAAGACGAAGAATCCTCTTTAGAAATTATAGAGTGTCCAATAAATAGTAGGGCCATAACAAAAGAAACACTTGTCAAAAACCAATCCAAATTAGCCAAGAACCAAAAGAAGATAAAGAAGACACTCACTAAAACGTCTTCTGAAATGAACAAGTTTTTTGGCAAAGTAAGAAGAAAACTTGGATTATCATTTCCCTTATCTTCATCTGACGAGATTTAAGTTTATTAATTTAAGTTATCCTTTCATATTTGCTTGTATTTCTTTTTCGAATCTCATATTTAGTACCTTGTATCATTTGAATGTATTTGCTTTCTAGTAGTAAAGAATGATATTTATTTCTGTCAAATCAATCTTTAATGCACTATAAAAACACATCAAAACTAAATTAATATAATATAATAATAAATAATTGAAAAATGTAAGAAAAATCAAAACCCAAAAATCAAAGGGGTATGTCGACATGTATAAATGGACATGTCGACATATAACTATCGGGAAATTCAAGTTGTTTCAAAATTGAAATTTTTAAATAACTACCTTATCTCTCTTCATTTTAAACGAATTCCAGACCCTATAAACACCTTTTTCTTCCAAAAAAGCTCAGTTTTATTTCTCTCTTCATTCTCTAAACACTCCTTCAATAAATTATCAAAATTATGACCAATCCTATTCACAATTTGAGTGAGAATCTTGAAGAAACACTCAATTCGTTTAAGAATATTCTTTCTGTAATACTTCGCAATCCGCGCCACCTATAATTAAGTCAAATAAATATAGTTGAACATCAAGAGAAACACTTTGATGCCATTCGTTGGTTAACCTTTTCGCTTTTAAGAGATGAAGACAACAACCTCACTAAAGCACCATTCACAAAAGAAGATGAAGACTGGGAAGTCATCGAGAAGGATCCAATCTTTTGAAGAGATGGATGAGTGGAACTTCCAGGAGATGGTTGAATATGTTTAACTGGTATGCTTGAATTTGGTTGAATTTCTACATATTGCTTGGATTGATTGATTGTAAATATTAAACAAATTGTTTGTAAATACTTTGTTGATTTGCTTGGATAAGGAGGAGTTATCTAGATATGGTTATTTAGAATTATTTATAGCATAAATTTAGGGGGGAGTATAATTTAGTATAGTCTAGTTTAGTCGAGTATAATATAACTCAGTTTAGTATAGTCTAATTTAGTATGATATAGTTTATTTTAGTATAGGATAGTTTTTGATAATGACAAAGAGAGAAATTATAAAATATGACATTTAACATAAGCATAGTTTAAGGGGGAGTCAGAAGAAATTCATGGTGAAAGGGTGAGTAATCAAGGAATCAGACCAACAGGTAATATCACGTATGAAAATTTTATAAACCAAGGTTGTCATCATCAAAAAGGGGGACATTGTTGGGGAATGGAATTTTGATGACAACAACCATATTTCAATTATTAATATTATTGATTATAAAATATATACCAACGTCTTTACCCAGAATATATATAGATACATATGGAGTAATTATATACAGGTGATATAAAAGACTATACATGTAACGACCCACATTCTACGCATCGGGGGATCGTAGAATATTTATTTCTTTCCCGTATGAAGTTGTATGGTCATGCAACTTTGGGAAACATCTATTAGAGTCATTTCCCATGTTCATGATTTTTGTCGATTTTTAAATGACCATTTTGCCCCTAGTTGGTACTGTTTTGGCCATAACTTTTGTCTAGAAAGGAATTTTGACCTGAAACTACTTCCATTGGATTCGTTTGATGGTTTACCTTTCCGTAGAGTGGTCATAATAGCCAAACGGACTTACCGTTTGGGAGATATGGCTGAAATAAGGTTTGGAGGGTGAAAAACTGCTTAACCGGGCCAAATCGGGTGATTAGTGAGTAGGCCCATAACCCATTTCGGGATTAGGGTTATGGGGAGGCTGAAATGAGATAGAGGATCATTCCATTTCAGTTTTCTAGCCTCCATTTATCACCAAGGAACCCTAAAAATGGCCTCCAACCTCTAAATCACCTCCAAATCACCTTTTGGTCAAGGATTTAGCTTAGCAACCCCTAATCAAGGAAGATCTTCACCAAAGCAACATAGGAGCTGCTGTTTGGCATTGAGATTCACATCAAATCAGAGAATTATTTCAGATCTTAGTTTATTTGTGGCTAAGGTGAGTGATTTGCATAGTTTTGCACTAATTATGGCTAGTTTGGGATGATTAGTGTTAATTAGTGAATTTAAATATGATAAAGTCCTGGAAAAATAGTTATAAAATTCGGAATGATATTTTAAACCTCTGATATGAATTTGGGTTAATTTGGTTAAGTTTTGCTAACCCTATCATTAGTTTCACCTAAACATGCTTAAGGGGAAATATGGGATTTTGGGTATGTTTGATCCATTTTAACCTATCATATTGTTGTTTTGATGGTTGTGGTTGATGATGCAAGTTGCTATGACTGTATGAAATGCTTTGTGATTGGTTATAATAGTTGGAATGGTCGAAAACGCCGTCGAGGGGCGTAAGCTGTTCGCTGGAAGAACTGCAGGAATCTGCCCGAACCGGACAGGATCGGTGGGCATAGGGGCGATCCAACCCGAAGACAATGATCCGTATGGCCACCCCCGATCGCGAATCCTCTCCACGATCCGATTCAGCTTGATGAGGCGCCACGATCCGAAGGGAGGAGCACGACCCGATCCACTTCAGAAGCTCACGAGCTGATGACCTGGGAAGATGCACCCGACCCGACCCGACCAGTGGGGGAACACGAACTGACGTGAAGGAGGAACCACAGCCCGATCTGAATGGACGTCACGACCCGATCCGAAAGGGTGGCTACGACCCGATCCGTATGGGTGACCACGAGCTGATGACGTGACTCGATCCGAACCGTGGTGACGAGGAAACTGGACTCCGAACCGAACCACTATGAACTGAAGGCTACGACCCGATCCGATCTGGTGATGACCAATAACCCGAGATGCAAAGGTAGTCCAATATGGGAAGTTAGAGCTCAGGATCCAGTTGGGAACCGACGAGTTCACTTCATGGTTGGGCTTTGCTGCGGGACGTGTGCTAAGGAGTTGTCGACGTTCATAACTTCGATTCACCACTAAGAATTGGATGATGGGATACTTATCAGTGCAGTAGGGTCATTATGACCTGAGGGGCAAGGTGATGGTAGCAAGACTACGTTATCAGTGCAGTAGGGTCATTATGACCTAAGGGGCAAGGTGATGCGTAGTAAGACTATGAGCCAGTGCAGTGGGGTTCTTGTGACTCCATGGGGCAGAGTGGACATAGTAAGGATTAGTAAGGCTATGAGCCAGTGCAATGGGGTTCTTGTGACTCCATGGGGCAAAGTGGACATAGCAAAGGATTAGTGGCTACGTTATCAGTGCAGTGAAGCCATTTATGACTTCATGGGGCAGAGTGATCGTAGCAAGGTATGTTGGGTGATCGAAGTGGTGAATATCGTATGCTTTACGCACTGAGTGAGAGATGTGAGGATGGATGCTATGTTTGATTGTTTGCCATCATTATGACATGCACACCTCCCCCACCTCCGTATCTTTACACTGTTTGATATGGTACCTTAGAGTGTTGTACAGTATGTAGTGCTAACTCTTTGGTTGCAGGTCCAGGTTCAGGTATGTTTTAGTCTACCTGTTATTGTTCACTTTAGATGCTTATCGCTCATACCAGGCTTTATGTCTGACCCAGAGTTTTATGTCTCCTCTTATTACTCTGGGTGCTCACACGAGCAGACTAGAGACAGGTTAGCTGGTGGTGCGCGAGTAGCTGATTCGGAGGCGGGCAGGAGGCTTCCACGTATGATATATATATATATATATATATATATATATATATATATATATATATATATATTTATACACACATTCTCCCTGTGTCGTTGGTGGTCGCTACTTGGGCATTAGTAGTGTACCTCCTTTATCTTATTTTTGCTTTGAGATCGTTTGAAAGTTGTAATAAGCTGTATTTTGGATTTCCGCTGCTATGATGTTTAGTTCTGATTTTCAGCTTATGCACTGTCTCTCCTGTTTTATGTCAAGTATGCTATTATTATATTTTGTTCTATGCGCTGTGAGACATTCTACAGGTTCTTTGTATGCTCATTTCCTTCTTCCCTTTCCTTCTCACGACCCGTCCCGTGCTAACTGGACATGTGTACAACGCACTTTTGGAGTAAATGTCGGTTGGTGCGGGGCGGGCCGTCACACTTGGTATCAGAGCTCTAGGTTGCGTAGTTAACCTAGGGAAAGACACTAGGGAGAGTTAGTACGTATATGAGAGCGCGTATTTGTGATTACTTTGGTTTTCAAAAGCTATATATATATATATACACTATTAGTAGTATAAAGAATGAAGTCGCACTGCATTAGCACCACTATGGGGTCGTTAATCGTTTCCCTTTTTCAGATTGACGATGAGCCGAGATACGAGGGGAGCTGGTAGAGGAACCAACCCAGGGAATGCCGCTGACATGAGGGCAATGTTTACTAACCTCATGAGAGACATGCTTGGAGAAGTGCAAGGGGCAGTTCCCAATCCCGGAGTTGGTGTTGGCCCAGTAGTGCAGGCGCCTAGGGTCGATTTCGCCAAGTTGTGCAAGGATTACACTAATCTTGGTGGGAAGCCGTTCCACGGGACAGAGTCGGCCACAGATGTTCAAGATTGGATGGATAGCTGTGATCGTATCTTTGATGACTTGGGCCTTGAGGATGCGATGAAGACAAGGCTAGCGTCTCGTCAGCTGCAAGGGCGAGCGATGAATTGGTGGAATGCCATTAGAACAGCTAGTCCAGAGGACCAGGTTACTTGGGATCAGTTCAAGGCTCGCTTTAGCGAGAAGTTCATTCCAGCTGCCCAGAAATCAGTATTGTTCAAGAGGTTCTTGGAACTCAAGCAGGGTGGCAGGGCGGTTTCTGATTATATTGCTGAGTTCGACACTTTGTCGAAGTATGGACTGTCTCTCATTGACACTCCTGAGAAGAAGAATGAGAAGTTCATTACTGGTTTGGATGGATACTTGTGGGAAAGGCTTATCAACCACATCGATGAGACTTTTGAATCGATCGTGGGGAAAGCTTTGAGATCAGAGAGCCTTTACCCTAAGTCAAAGACTGAGGCTGCATCTGCAGAAGGGCCAAAGCCGCAAGCAGGCGGTGGAGGCAAGAATAACTCTCAGAATAAGAGGAAGCAGGACCAATCTAAAAGTGGCCAGAAAAAGAGCAAGAAGGATGTTGAGTGCTTCAGCTGTGGAAAGAAGGGCCATTATGCTAAGGAATGTCGGGCCAAGCCAGCGGTAAGGAAGTTCTACAACTGTGGTCAAGTGGGACATCATAAGGACAAGTGTCCGCAACCTCTTAAGGAGAAGCAGATTGTGAAAGCATATGCTATTGATGCTGTTCCTTCTTCGTCGAATGCCCCAACTGCGGCGGAGAAAGGAAAGAATGTTGTTATTCAAGGTATGATTTCTATTTATGATATACCAGTTCGAGTTTTGTTTGATACTGGGGCTTCCCGTTCCTTCATATCTAGTGACCTAGTAGATAGGTTGGGACTGGAACCCGAGATAGTCGATAGACCATTGGTTGTGACGAACCCGATTGGTGGTTCGACTAGCCTTAGTATGATTTCCAGGAATTTGGTCTTATCGAGTTATGGATGTATGTTTGTATGTGATTGCTTTGTTTTGGGCTTTACTGGGTATGGCATTATATTGGGAGTCGATTGGCTCCAAAGATACGGGGTGGTGGTAGACTGTGAGGGCTTTTTGGTGACAGTGAGGGCGGATGATGGGCGGAGGGTAGTGTTTGGTAGTATACCCAGTGATGGGGTTATGGCTAGTTTTGTAAATTCCCTCGACATCCCGCAGGATGAGTTGTCAGATTTGCCCGTGGTTGGCCAGTATCCGGACGTCTTCGAGGAGGTGACCGGGCTTCCACCACACCGAGAGATTGAGTTCCGTATTGATTTAGTGAAAGATGCCAGACCTATAGTGATGCCACTTCGTCGTATGGCACCAAGAGAGCAGCGAGAGCTCGGGGTGCAAGTCAGCAATCTTTTGAAGAAAGGATTTATTAGAAGGAGTGTCTCCGAGTGGGGAGCACCTGTTGTGTTTGCCACTAAGGCAGATGGTTCCCTTCGTTTGTGTGTGGATTATCGCGAGTTGAATAAGGTGACGAGGAAGAATAAGTATCCTCTACCACGGATCGATGATTTGTTTGATCAGCTGGAAGGAGCTAGAGTGTTCTCCCAGTTGGACCTCGCGACAGGATTTCATCAGCTTCGAGTAGCGGATGAGAGTGTTCCGAAAACGGTATTTAGGATGCCGTCTGGATTTTATGAGTGGTTGGTCATGCCGTTTGGATTGACCAATGCACCAGCCTACTTTGTGGATCTTATGAATCGAGTATTCAGAGATCAGTTGAATAAGTTTGTTCTTGTGTTCGTGGACGATATCCTTGTTTACTCAAGGACAGAGGAGGAACACAAGGGACACTTGAGGATAGTGATGGAGGTGTTGAGGAAACACCAATTGAAAGCGAAATTCTCTAAGTGTCATTTTTGGAGAAGGGAAGTGAGATTCTTGGGTCATGTTGTTTCAGAAAGTGGTATTGCCGTGGACCCTGCGAAGGTGGCTACGGTACAGGATTGGCCTACGCCCAAGAATGCGACAGACATAAGAAGTTTCTTGGGATTAGCTGGATATTATCGTAAGTTTATCCAGGACTTCTCCAAGATAGCAGCACCGTTGACTCAGTTGACTAAGAAGAATCAGTCCTTCGTCTGGGACGGAGTGTGTGAGGATGCCTTCAAAAGTCTAAAGGAGAAGTTGACGCATGCGCCAGTGTTAGTCATTCCTAAAGGGAATGAAGAGATGACAGTATACACGGATGCTTGTGGTACCGGACTGGGTGCTGTATTGATGCAAGGAGGTAGGGTTGTAGCTTATGCTAGTCGACAGCTAAAGCCGCATGAGAAGAAGTACCCTACCGATGATTTGGAATTGGCAGCGATTGTATTTGCGCTGAAGATGTGGAGACACTATCTCTTGGGAGAAAGATTTGAGTTATTTACCGATCATAAATCATTAAAGTATCTCTTCTCTCAGAAAGATCTGAATCTCCGTCAGCAAAGATGGTTAGAGTTCTTGGCTTCGTATGATTTTGATATCGCATACACACCTGGGAAAGGTAATGCGGTAGTCGATGCCTTGAGTAGGAGACATGCCAGTTTAGGGGAAATGTTTCTTGAGTGGAAGCAACTGGAGTATATCGCGGGGTTTGATTTCAGACCAAAGTGCGAATTGGATCTAGTCATGCTAGCTAGTTTGACGATCAGACCCACTTTGATAGAACGGATTGGTTCTAGCCAGAGGGACGATCCTAATCTATTAGAAATCATCTCCAAGTTAGAGATGAACATCGACGGTGAGGAGATGAATGTGTATGGGCTTGATCGGGATGGATGGCTTCGAAAGAATGGAAGACTAGTTGTGCCCAACGTGAATGGTTTGAGAGATGAAGTGCTTAGAGAATGTCATCACTCAAAACTGACTATACATCCCGGTGGTAACAAGATGTATCGAGACATGAGGCAGACTTACTACTGGGAAGGGATGAAAAGAGACGTTGGGAAGTTTATATCCAAATGCATGAATTGCCAGCTAGTTAAAGCCGAGCAAAAGAAGCCTAGTGGGTTGTTGCAACCATTAGAGATTCCCGAATGGAAATGGGAACAAGTCTCGATGGATTTCATCGATGGATTACCAAGGACTAGATCAGGATATGATAGCATTTGGGTAATTGTGGATCGATTGACTAAAAGTGCAAGATTTATACCAGTCAAATCGACCAGAACGGCAGCCAAGTTGGCAGAATTGTATATGAAGTGGGTAGTGAGATTTCATGGAGTACCCAAAAGCATTGTGAGTGACCGAGACCCGTTGTTCACTAGTGGGTTTTGGAAGAGCTTACAAGAGGCTCTAGGGTCAGGATTATATCTCAGTACCGCATATCATCCTCAGACCGACGGTCAGACGGAGAGGGTGAATCGTATATTGGAAGATCTCTTGAAAGCTTGTATATTGGATTTTGGTGGATCATGGGATGACCATTTGCATCTAGTAGAGTTTGCATATAATAATAGCTACCAATCCAGTATCGGTATGGCTCCATATGAAGCTTTGTGCGGAAGACCGTGCAACTCACCATCATGTTGGATAGAGACTGGCGAGAAGTTTGTGCTTGTACCAGATGTGGTGAGAGAAACTTCCAATAAGATTAAGATCATTCAGCAACGAATGAAGGCTGCCCAAGATAGGCAGAAGAGTTATGCTGATAAGAGGAGAAGAGACTTGAAATTCTCCGTTGGTGACTTGGTGTTTGTCAAGATCTCTCCGTTGAAGAGCGTGATTCGATTTGGCAGGAGAGGCAAGTTGGCACCAAGATTTGTTGGCCCATTCCCTGTTCTTGACTAGTCGGGAATTTGGCATATAGAGTTGGCTTACCAGAGAAGATGGCGGGAGTTCACAATGTATTTCATGTTTCCCAACTAAGGAAGTTCGTCCACGACTCAGATATGACTATTTCACCTGATCAATTAGAGGACTTCGAAGTAGAACCCGAGGCGGTTGGGAACCGCAAGCCGATTCGTATTGTGGGGCACGATACGAAGCAACTTCGAAGGAAGGCGGTGAAGCTAGTCAAGGTTCAGTGGGGCGAGGACGAGGATGATTGTACTTGGGAGACAGAGGAGAGCATTAGAAAGACATATCCAGAACTCTTTGCCTGGTAAGATTTACTTTGCGATTTAGTTATTCCGCATGCTAGGATAGACTTATTTTACTTGTTTTGCATGTTTGATGGTTGTTTTATGGTTGATAGGCATGCGGGAACCTTTGTGTGTGTTTTGATTAGGGAATTTCGAGGGCGAAATTTCTTAAGGGGGGGGGGGGGGGGGGAGTGTAACGACCCGCATTCTACGCATCGGGGGATCGTAGAATATTTATTTCTTTCCTGTATGAAGTTGTATGGTCATGTAACTTTGGGAAACATCTATTAGAGTCATTTCCCATGTTCATGATTTTTGTCGATTTTTAAATGACCATTTTGCCCCTAGTTGGTACTGTTTTGGCCATAACTTTTGACTGGAAAGGAATTTTGACCTGAAACCACTTCCATTGGATTCGTTTGATGGTTTACCTTTCCGTAGAGTGGTCATAATAGCCAAACGGGCTTACCGTTTGGGAGATATGGCTGAAATAAGGTTTGGAGGGTGAAAAACTGCTTAACCGGGCCAAATCGGGTGATTAGTGAGTAGGCCCATAACCCATTTCGGGATTAGGGTTATGGGGAGGCTGAAATGAGATAGAGGATCATTCCATTTCAGTTTTCTAGCCTCCACTTATCACCAAGGAACCCTAAAAATGGCCTCCAACCTCTAAATCACCTCCAAATCACCTTTTGGTCAAGGATTTGGCTTAGCAACCCCTAATCAAGGAAGATCTTCACCAAAGCAACATAGGAGCTGCTGTTTGGCATTGAGATTCACATCAAATCAGAGAATTATTTTAGATCTTAGTTTATTTGTGGCTAAGGTGAGTGATTTGCATAGTTTTGCACTAATTATGGCTAATTAGGGATGATTAGTGTTAATTAGCGAATTTAAATATGATAAAGTCCTAGAAAAATATTTATAAAATTCGGAATGATGTTTTAGACCTCTGATATGAATTTGGGTTAATTTGGTTAAGTTTTGCTAGCCCTATCATTAGTTTCACCTAAACATGCTTAAGGGGAAATATGGGATTTTGGGTATGTTTGATCCATTTTAACCTATCATATTGTTGTTTTGATGGTAGTGGTTGATGATGCAAGTTGCTATGACTGTATGAAATGCTTTGTGATTGGTTAGAATAGTTGGAATGGTCGAAAACGCCGTCGAGGGGCGTAAACTGTTCGCTGGAAGAACTGCAGGAATCTGCCCGAACCGGACCGGATCGGTGGGCATAGGGGCGATCCGACCCGAAGACAACGATCCGTATGGCCACCCCCGATCGCGAATCCTCTCCACGATCCGATTCAGCTTGATAAGCACCACGATCCGAAGGGAGGAGCACGACCCGATCCACTTCAGAAGCTCACGAGCTGACGACCTGGGAAGATGCACCCGACCCGACCAGTGGGGGAACACGAACTGACGTGAAGGAGGAACCACAGCCCGATCCGAATGGATGCCACGACCCGATCCGAAAGGGTGGCTATGACCCGATCCGTATGGGTGACCATGAGCTGATGACGTGACTCGATCCGAACCGTGGTGACGAGGAAACTGGACTCCGAACCGAACCACTATGAACTGAAGGCTACGACCCGATCCGATCTGGTTATGACCAATAACCCGAGATGTAAAGGTAGTACAATATGGGAAGTTAGAGCTCAGGATCCAGTTGGGAACCGACGAGTTCACTTCATGGTTGGGCTTTGCTGCGGGACGTGTGCTAAGGAGTTGTCGACGTTCATAACTTCGATTCACCACTAAGAATTGGATGATGGGCTACTTATCAGTGCAGTAGGGTCATTATGACCTGAGGGGCAAGGTGATGGTAGCAAGACTACGTTATCAGTGCAGTAGGGTCATTATGACCTGAGGGGGCAAGGTGATGCGTAGTAAGACTATGAGCCAGTGCAGTGGGGTTCTTGTGACTCCATGGGGCAGAGTGAACATAGTAAGGATTAGTAAGGCTATGAGCCAGTGCAATGGGGTTCTTGTGACTCCATGGGGCAAAGTGGACATAGCAAAGGATTAGTGGCTACGTTATCAGTGCAGTGAAGCCATTTATGACTTCATGGGGCAGAGTGATCGTAGCAAGGTATGTTGGGTGATCGAAGTGGTGAATATCGTATGCTTTACGCACTGAGTGAGAGATGTGAGGATGGATGCTATGTTTGATTGTTTGCCATCATTATGACATGCACACCTCCCCCACCTCCGTATCTTTACACTGTTTGATATGGTACCTTAGAGTGTTGTACAGTATGTAGTGCTAACTCTTTGGTTGCAGGTCCAGGTTCAGGTATGTTTTAGTCTACCTGTTATTGTTCACTTTAGATGCTTATCGCTCATACCAGGCTTTATGTCTGACCCAGAGTTTTATGTCTCCTCTTATTACTCTGGGTGCTCACACGAGCAGACTAGAGACAGGTTAGCTGGTGGTGCGCGAGTAGCTGATTCGGAGGCGGGCAGGAGGCTTCCACGTATGATATATATATACACATTCTCCCTATGTCGTTGGTGGTCGCTACTTGGGCATTAGTAGTGTACCTCATTTATCTTATTTTTGCTTTGAGACAGTTTGAAAGTTGTAATAAGCTGTATTTTGGATTTCCGCTGCTATGATGTTTAGTTCTGATTTTCAGCTTATGCACTGTCTCTCCTGTTTTATGTCAAGTATGCTATTATTATATTTTGTTCTATGCGCTGTGAGACATTCTATAGGTTCTTTGTATGCTCATTTCCTTCTTCCCTTTCCTTCTCACGACCCGTCCCGTGCTAACTGGACATGTGTACAGCGCACTTTTGGAGTAAATGTCGGTTGGTGCGGGGCGGGCCGTCACAATACAATTTTAGTGATTCAAGATATCAAGGAATTCAAGACTCATGCGTATCAAGATATCAAAATTTCAAGAGCTCAAGATTATCAAGTAATATAGTCCAGTTTGTATGTAAAACTTTGATTAGCACTTTCAAATTCTGTTTTCAAATTCCTTTTCAAATTAATTTCAAACTCTTTTTCCAAAAATGATTTCAGATTATTAAGATTCTACTTATGATTTCAAATATATATGCTTATAGTATATAAAGTTTTATTATATATATATATATATGTTTTATAGTTTTATATTATATAATTTTATAAGTATTTTTATATTATATTTAACTATGTTTTTATACTTTAAGAAAATTCATTTGAAACACTAGTTTTGATTCAAGAATTTCCAGAATATGTATATATATGTATTAATTTAAACACTTTAAATATTCAAAATACCCTATATATGTCGACATACAGTTTGGACATGTCGATAAATAACCGTCACTTTTTCAAAATTCATAGGAAGTGTCTTTTCATATTTTGAAATGCTTCAGAAAAGTTGCAACCTTTGAAACTCTGTAAATATGGGTTAATTTCGAATTCTTTATAACTTTTTCATCTACTTCTTCATCCCTTCTCTTACCGCCATCATCATACTTTAATTTCTTGATTTCTACACTTATACTCTGCCAATTTCTACTCAAATTATATCAGACTTCTTCTTTTCTCAATCTCTATTAACTACTCTCTGATTGGAAGTGCTGTTCAAGATTTCTGGGGCTATTGTAATCATTTGGGAATTGTTTACGAAAGGGTGTGTTCCTTGTAGCCTGGTAATCAAGGAAAGGGGGCGGTATTAACCTTGTAGTCGTTAAATCAAGGGTGGTGAATTCGGTGTTAACCTTGTAGCCGTGAAATCAAGGGTGTTGTAATTGGATTTTGATACTAATAAAACTCTGCACAATCCAGCGTTGCGTAGGACTAGACGTAGGAGTAATCCGAATCAGTATAAGATCTGGTGTGTTCTTTCTTTTTATGCATTTTTATTTACCTATATCTGTGTTTGTGATCATTTCTGTTGTGATAATCATTGTGTGATTCATAAAGTAATTCTAGATTGTTAAAGATTTCTATAAAAAATTATTAAACACTATTTACCCTCCTCTAGTGTTAGTTATGCCTTAAGATCTTTAATTCACATCCTTAAAAGGGATTAGTTGGGTCGGTTAGCTTATTCTCTTTACTAATTATTTCTGGAAAAGGCAAGGGGGAAATATGCATTCCCCCCCAAAAGCTTCTCTTCTTCCTGGATCCTCTTTACTGATTGAAAATATGGATTCTCCCAATTTCAAAAACTTCCACAAAATTCAAGCTCAATCCGAGATTAGTAAAGGTAAAAGTTATCTCTATCTCCAGCCTGCAGCTAATAAAAATCTTGGCAAGGGAATTACTCTATCAAAGTGCATAAATAGAAGGGGAAATGATTTACTGTGAGATTCTAGGCTGCATGTTAGAGTTCTTCAACCTACAGGTTTCAAATACTTCAACCCATCTGCTTGCAAGCCAAATCAAGTTAAATTCATTCAAATCCATGCATAGTGAGTTGTTTTACATACACAATCTTGTTTACTCTTCTTTTCATGTGGTTAACTTCATGTTTGTTGAATATTTCAGTGAATTATTCGTATACTATAGCCTAAATATCGTTTACAGTGATCCCTTTTTTTGCATTGATCTTTGTGGCCTATTTTCTTCTCCAGCCTTTGTCATTTTGTGTGATTTATTTTCTAGTATGCAGTAGATCATTTACTCTTTGTGACGTCAAATTTCAGTTGATTATGAGTTGGAGAAGTGTGGGAATTAGTGTTAGAAAATTGGACACGAAGAAGGAGATCAAGCCTGGGGAATTCGCATCCCCAGGTCGACCAAACTTACGTTGGGTCGACCTGATGATCGACCCTAGTGCAAAAGGGTCGACCCTAAGTTTGACTCAGCTAAAGTCAAGGTTGACCCAAGGTGCGCAATTTCACTGGGTCAACCGTAAAGCATGCTGCAATTTGTTGGCTTGTGTTTTGTAGTGGGTTATTCTATGCTTGGAATACTTGTTCTCAAGCTCTAATCCTTGTGAATTCTTATTGGTTTAATGTATGCATTTCTAAGCTAATATTGTGTGAATTCGAATCTTGGAATATTTTACATCTTCACGTGTGAATCTTGTGTAATATTTCTCAAGTGTTTTCTTGTGGTTCTTCGATACTACACACATTTTATATGATGATTTCAAGTAAAGACTATTGTTTATGTAATAACGTTGAGGTAAAGGATTTTTTGTTTTGCTTTCTAAATAAAATATCTTAAGGCAATATTATATGCGCTATTTTCCAATATGTATATGATTTTTCAAGAATATAAAACAAGTCATTTCAAAATGGTTTTGTAACGCATTTTCTAAAGTTAAAGTACTTTCTATATATATATACACGAACACCATACATTTTGCATCCTTCAAGAAGTCGTGATAGTGATTAATTGATAGCTTAAACCCTATAGTATGAGACTTGACGATATACGAAATTGATTAATCCCAGACCCATCAAATTAAAGCTGTTGTTTCATGTGTTTTATTGCATTTTCTTGTGTTTCTTGTGATTTCTAGTATGGAACCGACTAGCCAATAGTGAGAACATGTGGTATGAGATGCACAGTTAACACTACTTAGATTACTAACTGTGAGTTTGTGATACATTCCTATGCGATAGCTAGTACTAGATCTTTAGGTCAATTCTGTGTGAACTTTGTGTACTTTTGGGTCAATTCTATGTGAATTTTGTGGACCTTTAGGTCATTCGGGTACCCTTCCTATGGATAGTAATACTGGCTGTGGCTTCAAGTCATTCCTGTGTGATAGCACGTGCATGCATAGCTTCGAGTTTCCAATTCCGTACTGGATCCAAATCCTGTGGTTTTTGTGTTTTTGTGTTCACTTATGATTTCACCATCTTTGTGAAACTACTATTATATAAATATATACACCTCACTTCCTGCTATCAAAGGATTAATGTTTATATTGTAATTTCAGCGATTCATGTGATTCAAGTTATACATGTGGTTTCAATGACTCGTACGATTTTAATGAATCATGTGATTTCAGTGATTTCCGAGTTTACAATCTCGTATTAGGTGATTCCAAGTGTTAATACCCAAATCGTAGAGTTTGGGTAGTTCATACTAAGAAATATTTAAATCCATGTTTGAGTTTTTCTGTGTAGCTCGCTTAGTAATTACGTTGCGTTATATAGAGATAGTGCTAATCTTAAGTATATGGATTCCCTTCTTAAAGAAAGGGATTACCGCATCTATGACGACCGCCCTATACCACTTGCATGTACATGAGTAAAATAGTGCACTGTAGCATGCCAAGCTAGTATGGGTCTACCATCGAGAGTGATAACCATAAGCAGACCTATCTTATATCTCACAACACATGGATAATATATAATAAAAAAATATAAACAATTATGCTGTGATAGATGACAGAACACAAAACAATTAAGATACCATGAAAACCATAGAGTCATGTACATGAAATCCATAATATCTGAATACATGTCGTCCTCACTACAAACTCTCAGAGTATGCTCGTAAGTGGAAAACAATATATACAAGTAACTACATGCTATAGCTCCTCCAAGCTCGTCCCCGGCCTGACACTTCGTATAACCTACCCAGCTATCTAGTCTACTCATCAACAACGTCGATTAGTACCCAAGATAATAAGAAGAAACATAAAACCTTGGGCCAGACAACAATCTGGTGTGAGCGATAAAATCTATCAAAAGTTGTACAACAAGATATGTAAATAGACAGGTTAAGTGTCATACCTGACCTGTCCTTGCAACCAAAGAGCCAACATATAATAACAAGGTAATATATTCTACTCAAGTAAATAATGCTACGCAACGCAATAACAGAAGACATAGGTGAAGTTACAAGATCAAATAATCTATCTAGCCCTCCCAGCTCCTATTCCCTATCTTCTCTAAGCCCTACAGGTGATAGTCTACCCAAAAAGTGTAGGTGTGAGTGACAAACCAACCATCATTCAAAACCTAGCTATCTCCTTCTAAAGCCGCAAATACGTTGATACTCATCAGACATTACCAGTCAGGGACTAATAGAAATCCTGGTTCAAGCAGAAACTCTGTGCTTCACCAGCACGTGCCTCGCTGGCCTAAGTTCGCAACCCAGGGTACACGATCCTAATAGACGTCCCCACGATACCCCTGCTTTCAGCTCCACTAGAACACTCCGAGCTATCAATGATTCCTTGGCTACTCACTAGCAGAGTCACTTTACTCTGTAAGTCTAAAGCTTGAGTGCCCTCAGCGGATCCATTATCTTGAAGCTCCACTACAACGGATCACTTCAACCTCTATAACGTCGTTCTCCATGAGCTGTGTCCATAATCTCGTTCGCTACGAATCAAATTTGTAGTGTTGTTCGCTACAAACTGATTCACTGTCCTGTAGCTACATTCACCACGTATAACCATTCCTCTAGACCTACTGTAACACCCCACCTTCGCTAGGGTCACTCACAAAGGGAATGCACTAGTTTTGGAGGGGTATTATCGAGATAACATCACAGAATTATCACAAGACAGAACATAAATAAATAATTAAGTAAACAGCAGAAGAATTTATAAGCAAAACAGAACTTCATTTTATTCCAAAGTAAACCATGTCTTCTACAAACATTTCAAATAACAACTTCATTACAATTGTCTTGTAATAATAGCCAAAGAAGCAATAACTTAAAACAGAAAATCAGCTTATTCCCCAAGTGCAGTAAAAAGAAGCAGCCATAGCAGACCGTACATGCTGAGCCAAAACAAGTGATATCCAGGCTAAGAGCTAGTGTTTCCTCCCTGAGAACCTGAGGGGGGGGAGACGAAAGAAAAAGAGGCGAAAAGAAAAAGGGTCAGTCATAAAGACTGAGTAAGTCCTAGTGACTTTCAGTGTAAAAACAGTTAAAACAACAGGTCATGTATGGACTGGAACTAAACTTAAGAATGGTGTCAAGGTGAGCATGATAACCAAGGTGATCATGATAAGTCAAGACAAGTCAAATAAAGCATCACATGTTCAAGATTCGTTACATCGACTATACTAGTATACTAAGCCCATATCACAAGTTAATCACGAAATAAATCCCACGGCCCAATATCATGAAATGACCCTGAAACGGGGTTTGACCCAAGTACGGGGTCCTACGAAGCGATTATCTAGTCGATCGGCTCCCTACAAGTTCTAGCTCGTCAAGTGTCTGTGTCGTACGGCTAATCACGAATGTAGTCACCTGTGCTGGGTCCACCTTCGGGTGTATCAGCCCTAGGGTGTCAACCCCTGACACGATTCAAGATGCACAGATAAATCTACGGATACCCAGTGCCTGCCCCGGAATACGTGCACGACCGTAGTCCACCGAACCTACACTGGCATACCCCACTGCCGTCGTTCACCTCTTACAATCAGCCCAGTAATCGTGCCCCACCCGGCCTAGCCCCAGGGTACCTTGATACATCTAGAGGGTTACTGCTGAAAAGGGTCGTGTCTAGGGTTTTGCCTAACAGATTAGGTCATGTAATTCGTGACCTAACCCGCCTAACCGATTAAGTCATGTAATTCGTGACTTAATCCTTTTCCAGTCTAGTCGTGTCAAGATGGTTAAGTATGTCATTTAAATTCGTGACTTAACCCGCCTACGTGTCATGTCAAGTTGGCTAAGTGTTGTCGTTTCAAGTTCATGACTTAGCCCTACAAATCGTGTTCAAGTTGGTTAAGTTTTCTTTTCATGTTCATGACTTAACCCTAATTGGCATAAATTGATTCGTAAATGCACCGAACCACTCACATTGGATCCTATTGTTCGTAGCCACTGGATTTGTCGGGCGGTTCCGGGCAGGTTTACGCTACGAACTCAACCCAACCTCGGGTTTCAAGCGCGATGTGACCAACTACCCACATTGGATCCTATTGTTTGTAGCAACTGGATTTGCCGGGCGGTTCCAGGCAGATTTACACTACAAACTCAACCCAACCTCGAGTTGGCCACTTTCTTGTTTTCTAGAGTCATGCCCATGTTCTTATCAAATTCGTGCTATTTTCATAGCATGTTCATATGTCAATTTCGTGCCCAACTAAGGCATGTTTCAAGTCAAGTTATGGCATGTTCAAGTCAAGTTTTCGTGCCATATTTCATGTTCTACTTATGCCAAATTTCACGATTTATGATTATAATCAATTCAAGTTTTTCCTATTCTACCCAATCGTATCCCCAATGCATATAAACGTACTTCGTTCACAAGCATAAACAATTCAAGAGATAAAGGGGAATAACACCAAACATATGATAGGCATATGTGACAATTCCACCATCACTTGCATAATAAACAGGCTATAACATATCACATGGTTTCAATACTAGCATGATGATAACTTGGCATAGTAATGGTTCCAACTTAGTTCAACATGATGAATTTAACTCTACATCATAGGCATAATAATAATTGCGGGCATAATAATAATTTTATTACAAACATGAAACATTAAAGGCATGGTAATTCTAATAGGCATAGTGGATTCCAATTTAGTATTTTTGACATAATGATTCTCATCTAGCATTATAAACATAATGATTCCAACTTTTAATCATGACCTAGCAATTCCCAATTTGTCATTAATATGATAGGTATATTAACATCACATGCATAGTTTCATTAATATCATAGACATGGTTTAATTAGCATCATAGGCATGGTTTAATCAACATGAGGATTTCAATGAACATAATGATTCCATGGACATGTATTAGTCCAACTTGCCATACAACTAAGCCCAAGTGATTCATAACCACATCAAAATCATGATAAGTTTAACTTGCAACATAGACATAGCAGTATTTCCAAATTATGATTCAAAGTTAAACAATATAAACATGGATTAATAATAGTTCCTAAATCCGGTTTCAATTCATAGCATGTCCATGTTATTTTAGCGTTTTTGCCTAAAAAGTGACATAGAACTTACAATATGAAGCAAGCAATCCAAATCAAAACTTTAAATCAAATAGCCCCAAATCCGTTGTCTGAAGCGTCGTAGTTGTTGTAGCTTCTAGTTGTAGCCTTCAAGAATCGTCCTTCGTCATCTTTAATTTTGTTCCTTGTATTTTTAATTTAAAATTCTAGGTTTAATGGCGGCTGCAAGAGGCTAAAATGAAATAGTATGATTTAAGCTAGGTCTTAGGGTCTTTTTATAGTTGTAGGCAATTGATTTCAGCCTTTAGATTAACCCTAGGATAGATCTGAGCCATCTAAAATCGTCACAAGCCCCCAAAACAAGACCCAGGAGCCAAAACAGGTGCACCAGGCCGACCTGGCCGACCAGGGAGGTCGACCCCCAGGTCGACGCCCAGGTTGACTCCCAAGTCGACCTGGGGGGGGGGGAGGTCGACCCCCAGGTGTCGACCTGGTTGGGGGGGGGGGGAGGTCGACCCCCCTGTCGACCTGTCTGGACGGGATTTTTCCCGCCTACCCTGAATTCTGAAAATTTGAATCTGTTTTTGAATTTGAATTTTTAGTGAAACTTTGTGAGGCCATATCTTGATCATACAGACTCCGATTTACGAAATTTCGGACTCTATTTCGCGTATTTTTCCGAGACGAACGCAATGGCGCAACCCATTTTCAGTGATTCAGATTTTAACATTTAATTCTGCCCTTTTTTAAGTTATAACGTGTTGTTTAAATTACGGGTTGTTACATTCTCCCCTCCTTAAAGGATTTCGTCCCCGAAATCTTCAAGTTAGGAAGAACGTATCCTACCATCCATCATCCATCTACTCAAAGCATCATCCACAGGCAGTCATTGTCCTTAAAAGATTTCTAATGCTGTATGAACATATGCAGAAAGTGTGTGTATATGTTCCTTATCTAATGCAAATGATCAGGCCTGATTGATCTTCTCAAATGCAAAATATGTTTAGTGAAATGAATCCAATATGTATGTAAATTTTTTTCCTATTATAATTCATAATTTCTAAATGAGTGCTCAAACATTCAATCATATGCAACAACCAAATGATAGCACAACCAAGTTTCCAAAATAAACACTCATGCATATGCAACATGAAAATGTGTCTGAGCCGATCTAGTGCCTAATGTGTATTCATGCATCCACGAGCAACCACTTGCGACCACTTGCAACCATTTCGCAATCATAACATGTTTCAATTACATGTTTACATCCAAAAAGATTCTACCTATGGTTCTCAAGATAGGATCGAGGAGAGAAACAAGATAAAACAAAGTATCTAGAAAAAGAAGTTAACGATGTACCCCCAGAAGGTCCGGTCTGCTTCTTAGGACAGTCCTTGCTGATGTGTCCAGTCTTCCCACAATGAAAACATTCACCTTGCTTTCTCTTCCTCTTTCTACAATCCTTGGCTATGTTCCCTTCCGTACCATAGAAATTGCATTTCCTTTTATCACGTGAGTTGTCGTTCTTGCCTCCCTTCTCGGAGTCTACCTTATTATTCTGAGAATCATTGGGCTTGACCTATTTCTTGCCCTTCTTATCTTCCTCATACAGTACGGCCATATCCACCAAGCTTTCAAAGGTCGCCCCCATGGGCACATGAGTCATGGCCAAACCATGTAGTGGCTCGTTCAAACCTCGTGCAAAACGTAGCGCCTTTTTCTGAGGAGTGTTGACTAACTCCAATCCGAAGCGAGCAAGCTGATTGAAACGGTTCACGTATTCTTTAACTGTCATATTTCCTTGTTTAAGGGCCAGAAACCGTTCCATTTGGAGACTCTCCTTTGCCGATGACAAGAACTTAAGCCCAAATCTCCCTCTAAAGTCCGCCCAAGTCTCAATGGGCCTAGTAGCGTTGGTGACTTCCCACCAATAAGAAGCTTCCTCTTTCATGAGCCACGCCGCCAACTGTACTTTCCTATTGTCCTCTACCTCAAAGATAACAAACAAGTCTTCGGTTTCCTTCAACCAATTCCGTGCCTCAACAAAAGTCTCAGTTCCTAGGAAATCCTTTCCGCCCATGGCCTTAAAGTCCTTGCATACCTTTGAAAAAGCGGTTTCTCGCGGAGGATGAGGAGGAGGATTGGCTGGGCCTGTCACATTAGCCCGAGCCTCGAGGAAACGACGGAACCAAGTGGGTATATTGACACCCTCGGGAAGATTAAGATCGTCGGCCATGATAAGATGAAAACGAAAAAGGAAAAGATTCAAACGAGGAAACAAAGATTGTGCTAATGGCTTTTTGCGGAATAGCCTTTTAAAATAAACCAACTTTTCTTGAAAAGTGCTTCTTTGTAAATGGTTTTGAAAAAAAAATTCAAAAGGTTTTCAAAACTTTTGCCCAATCTTGGTAACCTTCTGCTCTGATACCAAGTGTAACACCCCACCTCCGCTAGGGTCACTCACAATGGGAATGCACTAGTTTTGGAGGGGTATTATCGAGATAACATCACAGAATTATCACAAGACAGAACATAAATAAATAATTAAGTAAACAGCGGAAGAATTTATAAGCAAAACAGAACTTCATTTTATTCCAAAGTAAACCATGTCTTCTACAAACATTTCAAATAACAACTTCATTACAACTGTCTTGTAATAATAGCCAAAGAAGCAATAACTTAAAACAGAAAATCAGCTTATTCCCCAAGTGCAGTAAAAAGAAGCAGCCATAGCAGACCGTACATGCTGAGCCAAAACAAGTGATATACAGGATAAGAGCTAGTGTTTCCTCCGTGAGAACCTGAGGGGGGGGGACGAAAGAAAAAAGAGGCGAAAAGAAAAAGGGTCAGTCATAAAGACTGAGTAAGTCCTAGTGACTTTCAGTGTAAAAACGGTCAAAACAACAGGTCATGTATGGACTGGAACTAAACTTAAGAATGGTGTCAAGGTGAGCAAGATAACTAAGGTGATCATGATAAGTCAAGACAAGTCAAATAAAGCATCACATGTTCAAGATTCGTTGCATCGACTATACTAGTATACTAAGCCCATATCACAAGTTAATCACGAAATAAATCCCACGGCCCAATATCATGAAATGACCCTGAAACGGGGTCTGACCCAAGTACGGGGTCCTACAGAGCGATTATCTAGTCGATCGGCTCCCTACAAGTTCTAGCTCGTCAAGTGTCCGTGTCATACGGCTAATCACGAATGTAGTCACCTGTGTTGGGTCCACCTTCGGGTGTATCAGCCCTAGGGTGTCAACCCCTGACACGATTCAAGATGCACAGATAAATCTACGGATACCCAGTGCCTGCCCCGGAATACGTGCACGACCGTAGTCCACCGAACCTACACTGGCATACCCCACTGCCGTCGTTCACCTCTTACAATCAGTCCAGTAATCGTGCCCCACCCGGCCTAGCCCCAGGGTACCTTGATACATCTAGAGGGTTACTGCTGAAAAGGGTCGTGTCTAGGGTTTCGCCTAACAGATTAGGTCATGTAATTCGTGACCTAACCCGCCTAACCGATTAAGTCATGTAATTCGTGACTTAATCCTTTTCCAGTCTAGTCGTGTCAAGATGGTTAAGTATGTCATTTAAATTCGTGACTTAACCCGCCTACGTGTCATGTCAAGTTGGCTAAGTGTTGTCGTTTCAAGTTCATGACTTAGCCCCACAAATCGTGTTCAAGTTGGTTAAGTTGTCTTTTCATGTTCATGACTTAACCCTAATTGGCATAAATTGATTCGTTAATGCACCGAACCACTCACATTGGATCCTATTGTTCGTAGCCACTGGATTTGCCGGGCGGTTCCGGGCAGGTTTACGCTACGAACTCAACCCAACCTCGGGTTTCAAGCGCGATGTGACCAACTACCCACATTGGATCCTATTGTTTGTAGCAACTGGATTTGCCGGGCGGTTCCGGGCAGATTTACATTACAAACTCAACCCAACCTCGAGTTGGCCACTTTCTTGTTTTCTAGAGTCATGCCCATGTTCTTATCAAATTCGTGCTATTTTCATAGCATGTTCATATGTCAATTTCGTGCCCAACTAAGGCATGTTTCAAGTCAAGTTATGGCATGTTCAAGTCAAGTTTTCGTGCCATATTTCATGTTCTACTTATGCCAAATTTCACGATTTATGATTATAATCAATTCAAGTTTTTCCTATTCTACCCAATCGTATCCCCAACGCATATAAACGTACTTCGTTCACAAGCATAAACAATTCAAGAGATAAAGGGGAATAACACCAAACATATGATAGGCATATGTGACAATTCCACCATCACTTGCATAATAAACAGGCTATAACATATCACATGGTTTCAATACTAGCATGATGATAACTTGGCATAGTAATGGTTCCAACTTAGTTCAACATGATGAATTTAACTCTACATCATAGGCATAATAATAATTGCGGGCATAATAATAATTTTATTACAAACATGAAACATTAAAGGCATGGTAATTCTAATAGGCATAGTGGATTACAATTTAGTATTTTTGACATAATGATTCTCATCTAGCATTATAAACATAATGATTCCAACTTTTCATCATGACCTAGCAATTCCCAATTTGTCATTAATATGATAGGTATATTAACATCACAGGCATAGTTTCATTAATATCATAGACATGGTTTAATTAGCATCATAGGCATGGTTTAATCAACATGAGGATTTCAATGAACATAATGATTCCATGGACATGTATTAGTCCAACTTGCCATACAATTAAGCCCAAGTGATTCATAACCACATCAAAATCATGATAAGTTTAACTTGCAACATTGACATAGCAGTATTTCCAAATTATGATTCAAAGTTAAACAATATAAACATGATTAATAATAGTTCCTAAATCCGGTTTCAATTCATAGCATGTCCATGTTATTTTAGCGTTTTTGCATAAAAAGTGACATAGAACTTACAATATGAAGCAAGCAATCCAAATCAAAACTTTAAATCAAATAGCCCCAAATCCGTTGTCTAAAGCGTCGTAGTTGTTGTAGCTTCTAGTTGTAGCCTTCAAGAATCGTCCTTCGTCTTCTTTAATTTTGTTCCTTGTATTTTTAATTTAGAGTTCTAGGTTTAATGGCGGTTGCAAGAGGCTAAAATGAAATAGTATGATTTAAGCTAGGTCTTAGGGTCTTTTATAGTTGTAGGCAATTGATTTCAGCCTTTAGATTAACCCTAGGATAGATCTGAGCCATCTAAAATCGTCACAAGCCCCCAAAACAAGACCCAGGAGCCAAAATAGGTGCACCAGGCCGACCTGGCCGACCAGGGAGGTCGACCCCCAGGTCGACACCCAGGTCGACTCCCCAGTCGACCTGGGGGGGGGGGGAGGTCGACCCTTAGGTCAACTCTAGTGTCGACCTGGTTGGGGGGGAGGTCGACCCTAGTGTCGACCCCCCTGTCGACCTGTCTGGGCGGGATTTTTCCCGCCTACCCTGAATTCTGAAAATTTGAATCTGTTTTTGAATTTGAATTTTTCGTGAAACTTTGCGAGGCCATATCTTGATCATACGGACTCCGATTTACGAAATTTCGGACTCTATTTCGCGTTTTTTTCCGAGACGAACGCAATGGCGCAACCCGTTTTCCCTGATTCAGATTTTAACATTTAATTCTGCCCTGTTTTAAGTTATAACGTGTTGTTTAAAATACGGGTTGTTACACCTACTCACCATCTGAGGCTTCGTCAAAGAGTTCATTTCTCAACATGCTTTAATTATCAAACCAGAGCAAAAACTGTCAAGTCAAGACAACCAGCATACTAGAGGAAGCTTCCCCATCATATGAACTGCTCGACAATCCATTCCGTCCCGATGGATCAGTACCGGTCCATGGTCGATGGACCAGTTCGATCCATGTACTTAGGCTACTTTAGGCTAAGTGCTTCAAATCCTTGAAGCACATCTTCCCTAGGTTCCAGTTTGCTACCGGTCCATATCCTACCAATTCATGATGCTTTCTGATGATTTCTGATCAGTCCATGACTTAGAAAATTCTCTACGTAACATGCCAACTCCATTTGACACTAGGCTTCATCCATGACCTACGAATAATCCCTCGAGCCAACATTAAATTTTTGGAATCGAAATGAAGCTGCTCCATGGACTGGTACTGGTCCATGTACTTATCACATTTCGACCTCAATTTTTTTGAATGCCTTCTCGCCGCCTTCCAGAATTCAACCCCCAAATTTTGGGCGATTTATATGATCTTTAATTCTGTTGTGCTCAAACCTTCATTCCAACACCTAGTTTTGTCGATACTAACATGCAAAATCCAATATGACATACAAATAGAGATTTCAACCATTCAAACAACATACATATCAACCAACAAGCATATTCAAAACCCCATATTCTATTCAAGCATGAAATAAACATTCATATGCATAGATTAACACATACCTACATGTAAATGAATCTAAACCTACCTTTTAATCCATTTTTCACTAGTTTAATTATCCTTAAGGGTTATAAATGGGATTTTAACATATATGATGATGATCCAGTGTGATCTAACATATAATCACGATAAAAATGCCAAAACTAAGGATATGATGAAGCATAACATAGTGAGAAATCCAAATCATTCACCAAATCAATAGTTTTGATGAGAATCAATGCATAGCTGATTTGGGCAGCGACGAAATGAATACAAATAGCCTCTAAATGGTGCAAACTATGTAGATTAATAAAGATCTAATCTCTTCTAAAAGTTTGGAGGAGATCAGAAGTGATTTGAATGCGTATTTTGAGGTTGTGGAGGAAGAACTAAAGAATTTTAGTTCTTTCGACTGCTGGGCAAATGAATGGAGAGCCCTAATTAATCTCTCTAGCCCCTTATTTATACCAACAACATTAGAACCTATGGGCCCGCCTAATCAACCCATTGGTGTAACGACCCAGAGAAATTCGACATCCTAATTCTAACAATAATACATAAACCAATATTACTTGCCAGAACTCAAGTATCGAAAACACCGGATAGTTATTAGAAAGAAATTAGAGGGTGAGATAAGAAAGAAAGAAATATTAGAATAGAAGAAAAAGAAGAAGAAGAACAACACAACAGAATTAGAGTCTCACATCGCAGCCGAACAAAATATAGTAGAGAAATAAAAAAATTGCAAGGCTAACCAGTTTTTTAAGTGATTCGTAACACTTTATTATAGAAAAAAAATAAAAAGGGTACAACTCATACGTCTGCTACACCAATCGTATATCAGCACCAGAATACTTGTTCCCACGCAGGGCAACCTACAACTGCATTACTTCAATACATTTAATATTACATTAATCATTACTTTTCATGTTTTCATAGTGCTAGAATTAAGCACTGGAACTACACAGCCCTAACAGCTTTCAACCATTATCAAACAGTGAGCGCACCCCAACTCTCGACATACAACGTGTGATCGGAGAACTGCCAGCGTCGTTAACAATAGCAGAAGAGGCTGAAGTGCTAGCGATAACGTCAGGAGGTCTCAGTTTATAACCTTGTGGCGGAGGGGTGTTTGCATAAGGATTTGAAGCTTGTTTCATGCCATTATCGTTTGCTGCTTTCCTGTTTTGAAAGGCTGAGTAATTCTTTGACATAATCTCCATTAGCTTTCTCTTTTCATTACAAATGTATGGGTCAAGCTTACCACTTTCAATTTCAACTCCCAAACTAGCTATGGTGTCGAGCGCTGTTTTTTCAACATTTGGCTTCATTTTTGCTTGAATGCTCGGTTGCGTTGCTTTGGCATCACCAATGTCTGACATTAAGTCGAAATTATTCTGAAGAAAACTATCCACATCACCAATAGTTTCAGATGAAGCATACTCCGAAGCTGTCAACAAACACTGGCTGTCAACGTTCACAGCAGTGTCAGATTACACATGCCCCATATTTTGCTTTGAAAGGTCATTTTAAGCTTGCTGAGAGATGAATTTCCTTGTAGAAAACCCGGTTTGAATCCGAATACATTGTTCATTTGAAAGTTGCTGTTGGTTAATGGAACTTGAGCATCTAAACTTCCACATTCAGAGATTTTTCGAACTCAATTACATCATCTGATATTTCTTGCATGTCATTCTTATTACCCGTCCCTTCCAGTTGAACGTCAGCATCAGCGTTTAGGCAATCAATATTGCCTACTTTACTTACCAGAACTGTTGAAGTCGGTTCAACAGATACCTCATTTCCCTTATGATTTTCACTACTATTATTATATAAAACATCAGCATTCATATCCATGTTGATTACCACATTACCATCCATCTTACATTCTTCTGTAGCATCTAAAATCTCACCTTCTTCAATGATGTGAACGTTGATGGAGTACCTACCATTTCCAGTCGAATCGTTTAAAACTGCATATCTGTTGGCCGTTGGTATAGGAGTTCTGGTGCTCTGTTTAGCTGCATTGGACTCAACTATTTTCCATTTTTGTTGACTTCCATTAGCGTTACCTTTCGCATTGAACCTTCTAGTCATTGTATTACCTTTATTTTGTCGGTGCATTGCAGTTTTGTAGCCAGCATCACTCCTAGTTTCACGAGTGTTCACCGCTGTTCTTTGTCCACCATCAACAACACTTGCTTTCCTTTTATCCTCCTTCATTTCTAGAGTCTCATTGCACTTAGCAAAAGGTCAATTGTCACTCAAATGACTGAAGGCCCTACATGTGCAGCAGATGTCAGGCTTCTAAACATATTCAACATTTACGTCATATTCCGAACCATCCGGTAGGAGCATACTAATATTGTCTAGAAGCTCGCTTTCTGGAGTTATCTCAACAAGACATTTAGCCAAGCTTAGTCAATCCAGACTTTCCGTAGCTTGATCCATACAAAGAAATTTTCCCATATGAGATGCTTACCAACAAATACCAAATTTCGACCAAGCCACCATTGGAAAGTTCGTCATTTTTACCCAAACTGGAACGTTTCTAATCACTTTACCAGATAGCCCCATATTGATGTCCCATTTTTTTTATTATAAAGACTTTATTTCGAATTACAACAGGGTCAGCCTCCAGAATACGTTTCCTATCCTCCTTGTCATCTACTAGAAAGAAAAATATACTTCCATTAGACTTTACCTTAATTGATCCTCGTGCTCTCCAGTGCTTGAAAAGATGACTGACAACGGTAGTGTATGTCAGTGGAGAGTCCAAGAAAAAACCAGCGATGTATTCTTTCCATTCGACGATGCTTGCTTCGACAACATCTGCAATAGTGATAAGGCGTTTCCCTTCATATTTGAGGGAGATCAGAAGTGGTTCAGAAACGCCGGCGCTACGCGGTTTAGTCGCAAATAAAGTCGACCATCTAATGGTGGGATATGGGTGCTATGGGAAGAGGGTTAGGTGGTGGGGGCTGGGGAGGCGGAGGAGGAGGAGATGGATTGGCATGAGGGGGAGGATCCAGAGGGGGAGTGTTCGGATCTTGTGGCGGTTCTGGAGATTGGGTGTTATGAGGAGCTGACGAAGAGGTAGGGTTAGCGGTAAACGCGGACAAAAAGAAGGCCGCCATTTTCGAGGGTACACGTGCCGCCCGGATGTGATGGGCTTTAGAAATAAAACTTTATTGAGAGATTTGAAATAAAATTTACAATCATTAGAGTACATCAATACATCTGCACAGTTATAATTATTTGTCCTCAAATAGAACATACAATGGAATAACTAGATATAGATCATACATTTGAACTCCTCTAGCACGTCTTCTGAAATCCATAGCTTCTTCACCTAAACCTACAAAACTCGGTCTAACCCGAGCATTAAAAACTCTGGATCAGTCCGGTGAACCAAAATGAGAAAACTCGCTAAGTTTATAAGTATCATCCAACTTGATTTTAAAGTCAAACCATTTCTTTTCGGAAGAAAAGATAATCGTAAGACCATCATACACATAAACATGGATGGTTTTTACCTTACAATAACCCTAACATTTTGAAATCATATTTTATTTAGATATTATAATAATGTCTAAGTACAATTAAATAACCATTTAGCAGAACGCTTGCATCTCACGCTCTACACATAATATAAAATCAAAAAACCGTGAGCACTTATTAAAGATTGAATTCTGACTGTAATAGGTATGAAACCACCTTACGATAGTGTATCTCTAGAGGCGAATACATCGGGTTCAACAAGAACATCTTGCAACCCGGCCACACATGACCGACCACTCATTTCGCTTGAGTGTATCGAATGTATATAACCAACGGTTGGGAGCTATCCACTGTTTCCCGAAAACAGACAGCATCAAAATAGATTAAAGAAGGAAATGAATTTTCTCTATATAGATGATTATACACTCTAATTAGGAGCGATCCATTTAGCCGTGTTGCCTGCCCGATTTTTGTCATTTCGCAGTTGATGAGGCTTGAGTTTATAATTATCTCCTTGTACATTTGGCCATCATTCACTTTGAATGCCACATTGCCAGATCCGCCAAATCACTAATTGACGTCTACAAAAATACTCTGGTCGTTAAGCTAAGAGAAGGCCATTCTCCACCACTAACAGAAATACATTTGTAAAAAATCAACGTACGTGATTTATAGGAAATACTCTATCAGACATTTTTCCATACAAGTCATCTAGGAAAATGATAAACCAAAGGTACCTTCCTACCACATCCTAGGTATCACCCTATAGATCAATAACGAGTAGTACATGTAATTCGTAGATTTCAATCACGACAGAACCCAGTATATCTCCGAGTCGAATCAGAGATTGTAAGCAACTCTTTCGTTTTATGAAGATCTATGGTCTTCGATTGCTCCATCTCGATCGACATCTTTAATATTTTCGTATTTGTTGGTCGGAATGTTTTTCGAATATAAATTCGATCCCAGTCTTTCCGTACAAACAATCGTATATGCCAGATTTGATAGTCAGTTATTTAACTATCAAATAAACAACCATTCAATCATAAACATGAAATAGAATTTACTGGTTTAGTACTCAACATCACTTAGCTTCTTTAATTAAAGTTAATTAACGAAAGGTTAATTTAAATATTCCAATATTTGGCAAACACCAACATTTCACTTCTTAATATACTAATATTCACAAAACCACTTCATTTTAATATCTAGAAAAATATGCATAACAATTTTCAATACTCCATTTGACCATAATCCATTTTCTAGAACTAGGAAATCAATTTAACTTATTATTCATAAAACAATCATTACGAAAATTTCTTTTATTACATTACTTGAAAACAATAATCGGCCCTTTTCTTTTTAAAATAAAACTATTTTAACACTCATCTCTTCATTTCCTTTTACCATGAAATATCGTTATATTTCCAAAAAATCTCCTTTTATTTCTTTTACTTTAGAAACATCATCTCATATTCTCAAACTCATATTAATTCCGTTACTTTGGATATATTTATATTTATATATATATATATATATATATTCTCAAATCCTTTCTATTTCCTTTATTTGGAAACCTTATTATACATTCTCAAATCTTTCAACTAACATTGCATTAATATTTCACTTATGGAAATAATAAATTAGTTCTAACATTCTTACCATTACCAACTAATATCATCCTTGGATAATCTTGAAGTCATTCAAGTTGGTGTATTTTAATTACCTCTCAGACCTTGATCAACAACGATCTTATCTTAAGATAAATACGAATTATAAATCAAAAACCGATATTCATTCTAATATCAAAACAGATCCCATTTAACTATTTTATAAAAATATAATTTTATAACCCTTCTTGTCTTTTTAGAATTCTCCCTTTTAAATATAAATAATATTACATAATTCGTAGATTAAATAATCATTTACTAAACTTCACCTTTTTATCTTTCAACTAATTTAAATAACTTATTTCCTAAACTGGATTTTTATTACAAATCCTATTACCAACTCCTTTTACCAAACCCAATTACAAATGCCTTTTTACCAATCTGTTTTCTCTCTGAAAATCTCATTTCAATTCCATTTATTTAACTTAATTCCATTATTAAGTATCGCCAATTTAAAATCAACGTTTTAACTTTACATCCCATTTATAAACCTTTTTAATAAATTCAGGTTTTATACAAACCTTTTTTTGCCTCGATTTCTTTGAATTAATCCAAATATTAAGTAAACATTTATTTTAAACTATCGTATTCACTTAAATCTCTTTTATAACTTCGTTATAAAACTTGGGTTCATAACCTCTTTTGAAAACTCAACCATATTCCATTCCAAAATCGATTACTTATTTAAATGTATTTCATTTAAGAAGTAATTACTTAAATTATTATTAATTAAAGTAATAATTTACTTCATCATTAACTACCGAAGAAGTAGTTAACTTCTTCATTTACTTAAATAAATAGTAAATTTCTTATTAAACTCTTACTAAAAATTTAAACAAATATTCGTTAAGCTAGTAATATATTAATTGACAATAAACTAATTTAATTAATAATCAAATCCCAGTTAAAGAAGTTGACTTAGTCAACTAAAAACATGGTTATCTCGTTAAATTTAGATATATTTGATAAATTTAAAAACCTTATTCTACCTCTTCCCTTTTGAAATATAAGATATGCATTAATGGTCCTGATGAATTTAAACAAAGTTATGTAGTAAAACCTGACTCATTAATTTGATAACCACCTCATTAAACCTCTCCCCTTTTGTATTTATCGACCTTTTTTTAATATATTTTTTCAATAATAGAATACACCATGACTTATTTAATCCATATTGAACCAAGAAATGAACCAATGCTAAAATTTTGTAATGTTAAAATCAGGACTAATTGGTTACGGTTTACAGAATTACTGAAAAGAAACAATTACCTTGTGTAAACTCCTATTTTCATTCAGAATTAGAGAAAAAGGTGAATTATAACACCGTCAAGATTCTTTTTTTCTTAATTTTTTTCCTCAAAAACCATTCGGACATGGACAAAACCACAATATTATGTCAGTAAATTCCAAAACTAGTCCAAGTTAGCAAATAATAACATAGGGTAAAAATTAACCATGCACATGTTAAAATTCTTAACTGTAAAGATCGTAAAATTACTGTTATGGACTCATATCAAGAGCTACAGTTTAGAGTAAATTAGAACAACGAACATCAAATGTATGCAAATAACGCATGTCAAACCCTAAAATCAAAACATTTTCACTATTTTATTCAAGTTTCGTCAACAAAAGCAAATTCAATTGTTGCATAAAAAAGTTTAATATAAATGTAGATCACTCGCTCAACAGATTGAATCAAACCTAAAAGAGTTGTAACTTAAAATCAATTTTAAAAAAGTATAAATAACTACCCTCCATAAAGTTGAGATCTTCTACTAAAAACAGAAAAGAAGATGGTGGACGGAAGTTTGACACAACAAATCTTAAAGCATAGATCAGAAGAAAGCAATAAAATTCAAGTTCGAACGAACAAGAGGAGAGAGAAGTACCTTCGAGAATAGCATAAAAGAGTTTATAACTCAAACAATCATCCTTGCATTTGAAACCCGATGCCTCAATTTGAAACCCGACGCAACTGAAATTAAGATTAAATCCCCCACCTTGCGCTTGAAGTTCTAAATGAAGAAATTAAATGAAGTAGGGTTTAATTAGGTGTGAGGTTGACTTCAATTGACTTAAGAAAAAAACTAAGAGGCAAAGATTGTGGCCATTGGGATTAAGTATGAGTAGGCTTGATTTTTATTAGAAAAGGAAACAAAGAGTAAAAGTTAACTTTATTTTATTTTAAAAGCTGTGAAGCTGTTGGGTTTAATAAAATAATGGATTGGAGGGAAATTTTTGGGATGGAAGAAGCTTTACGAACTAGAGGGAAATTTTTGTATTAAATCCAAAATTTTCATGGTATTTAGACCTAAAAATTATAATGTCTTTGGGTCCCAAAAGAACGTGCACACAAAATGAAGATACTTATAAAAGAAAACTTCTGGATACATATGATGGTAGTAACTTGCAAAATATTATTTAAAACATTTGAATTATGAGTTAGTGACGTCGAAAAGTGGGACTCTTGACAATCAACCCCCAAAGTGTGTAATCCACACACAAATCAAAGAATATTCTCAAAATCTCAATTACAGAATGCAAGAAATAAAACAAACATAGGGAACACATAAGAGTTTTTATCGTGGTTCGGCCTAATCCAACCCTGGGTCCACTTATAATCTTTGTCTACACTATCGATTCAATGTTACATTTGTTTGATTTGTAAGAAAGTAGAGAAAAAAATTATTTAAACACAAAATCCTTGTGTTAATGTGACGTAATTCGAGCTTTAGTAATGGCAATGTCCTTGTGTGAAGTATGAAACCTGAAGGATTAGAAGAAGTCGAAGTCCTCTTTCCAGCCTTGAAATGGAGTATTTATAGATGGAGCCTCGTTTGGATCGGTATGCAATGTGGAGACCACCCCGGTTCATGTCAACCACGTTTCGTATGATCCAGAGAATCGTGGCATGCGACCCGACCTTGAGTTTACATGAGGAATAGTTTCCTTGGAGTCGTGTAGTACGCGTGGCGCTCGATCCGTATTTCCAAGAGTAAAGCGGGTCTGTAACACCCCACATTTTTTTAATTAAATAATAAAACAATATTTGAAAAGCTTTCAAAATTTAGTCACGGAAATAGCGTTATTGCGTCCGTGGCGATTTTCAAATAAATTTAGACTTATGGTTTGTAGAAAACAGATTTAAGATAAAAATATATATTTAAATGAAATATTGCAACAAACTTGAAAAGAAGATATAAGGAAGAACACTAAAAAGAACAATGACCACCATTGTTTTTATTCTTGTTAACAAAAGCCTATGTAGCCCAGTTGGTAGAGATAGGTCTTTTCCAAGTGAGTGGCGCAAGTTCGAGTCTTGCTGTCACTATATTTTTATTTTAGAGGAACGGTTAAAGAATTACAAATTCTAAGAGGAAAATATGTATAAACGTACACATAACGAAAATTATATATAAAGGTGAGTATAAAAATATACATATACATGCATATGTAAATTTATGTGTATGTGCATGCAAATATATATATATATATATATATGAAAGAGAAGTCCAAAATAAACTTGCAATCAATGAAAGTAGGTTGACGACATAACGCCATCTAAATTTTGAAAAATAAATAAAGACTACATGTATATATATATGTATATATTTGCACAAATTCAAATGTTGAGGTAAAAAATGCAAGTTAAGATCAGAAAACAATTAATGCATAATAAATGGAAAATGGGCAAGAAATTAGCCGCCTTTGAAATTAGAATGCATTAAAAGGTATGAAACAACGAATTAATAGCATTATAAATTACAATAACCAAGCAGCTCTTAACGGCAAGGAATTGAAAGGTTATATGCGTATAGACATGTATAAATTCAAAATTTGAACTTAAAGATGAATTATGACTGGAAAATAATAAGTCAAATAAGTTATATTAAGAAAGAAATTAACGTCATTAATTAACTTTAAAAACAAAAAATAAAACAAGGCAGAAATTACACATTCGGACCTGGGATGGGTCGACCTACCTCTAAGGTGGGTCGACTCAGGGGTCGACCCAATCGTGTCAGATCTATTTTTTAGATGATGTGCATTTTTGGAATAAACGGTTCAGAATTTATTTGGTTAAACGCGATGGACCATACTTTCTTGTACACCTATAAATAAACTAGTAGGGCCTAGCTCTAAACTCATATTTCCTAAGATGATGCCTAGGCTCTTCCATTCTCCTTCCTCTCTAAATCTTTTCAGAAATTAGAATATTAGTTTTAGGAAATTATGATTCAAGATTTGAAGGTAAAAGAATGTAAATCTACAACATACGTGTACTGATTTCTAATCAACGTGATGTAAGTTCTTGAATCTGGTTTATTTAGGTTTCTCTCTTCCTTTCCCTCTTCTTTTAGCATAAGATGTGTGAATCCGCGGTTGTTTCAATAATAGATTTAGTTAGGAAAGCGACAAAATAATAGATCTGGATAAGTTCAAGGATTGGAAAGCTGTTAGGTGAGTGGATTCAAATTATACCTTTTTAAATAATGGTATATTTACCGTTTACATTCCCCGTCATTCATAACATGTTAAATAACTGTAAATTGTGGTAATTGCAGTATAATTTACTTTTAGTTATGTTAAGAATATTCTTGTTGTATAGATTTATTCTATGAATCTGTTAACTGGATTGAAAATCACTATAATACTGAAATTGTGAAATTTACAATAAAAGTGAGTATGCTACTGGAAATGTTGTTAATGACAAATCGGATATTGTAAATCAATTTACAGTAAAATTGGGAATAATGAAAAAAGAATAGATGTGCCTAATTTGTATGGAAAATTTGCAGTGATTGGGAAATTGTAAATAACCGCACTAAGACACAAGGTTAAGTTCAACTTGTGGTAAAAGTCTACCGGAACCGCTCGGCAAATCCAGCATCCACAAGTGGTCAGCTTAATGTGAGCGTTCTAGTGCATAAACATATATATAAATATATGTATACAACATGCAATAAATAAATAAACTAGTAATGTCTGTTGGGGTATAACAAACGAATATTTTGGGTATTGATAAAATAAGGATACTTCATTGTTAATTAATATCTTATTAAACTACAACCGCTAGGTTCATAAGTGACATTAATTGTAATCAATGGAAATAAATGGTATGTGTGAAAATATAAAAGACGGTAAAAAGATGGATGTTACAACAGTAAAAGTTTGGTTAATGTTAAAGAACCAAGGAAAATATGATAAACGAGGAATATAACCTATTATAATTAATTATATTAATGAGAATGCAATATAATAGGTAGGTTTGTCCTAGGGGCAAGTGGAATTATAACATGTGTTATAATAAATAAAATGGAAACTTATTAATAAACCTTAGTTAAGAGAACTAAGTTTATTAATAAGTAAACAACAACGATAGGTTGTGATGATAATGTAAGATTCATGATTAAATAAGGAAGAAAGAAGTTGACTTATGGAATGAAATAAGTTGTACTTAATCATATACATTAAGAAACATGTTAACAGAAACATATGGATTGGAATAAGATACACTTAATTATACATTAAGTATAACATGTTATTAGAACTCGTAAAAACGTAACTAACAGTAAATGAAATGGTAATGAAAAGGGGTTGTAGATTATTTTGTTAATTACAATCCGGGGTCAAAGGTTGTAGAATAGTGTCGTTAAAGAAAGAGCGAACAAAAAATCATAAGGTTTAATAACACATTTTCATGATGCGCTTGGAGAAGTCGGCATGAACGAAGGTGAAGAACTCAACGGGGTAAATCATCGGGGTGTCTGGAGATACGGGTGGAGCACGTCCACTTGATTACTCTGCTGGATATGCAGCTTGATTACTTGGTGGGACTGGCCATGGAAGAACGCGGCTTTCGAGGGACATGATAGGGTGCTCCGTGGTGGTTCTCTTTTGCGGTATACGCTCAGGATGTACTCGCAGAAGTGGGGGTCTACGCGATACCACCTAGAGGGTATATGTTGACTGCAATAGTAACTTGGCAGTCAGAAGGCGGTGGCGGTATGCCATTGGGTTGATTCAACAGTTTGTCTCGCTCTGGGAGGGAGGTTGGTCGGGACCAAATTAAGGATCGTAATCATCGGAAATCTGTCAGCGGCAGTCAGTGGGATGCGGAAAGACTAGAGCTAAACCAAGATATCATTGTCCTTTCACTACTGAGGCATGGTTGAGGTACATGCCAAATTGGATGTTATATTGGTTGTTAGGGGCATGCCATTAGCTTTTGATGAAGTCTTTCACTAGTTGAGGGAGGGGCCTGGGTAGGGCCATTGCCGTCGTGAAAAGCAGACCATACTTGGATACCTGTATTATAGGTTCTTTACGTGGACCTATATAGATATAAAAAGGCTCCCGACTGAGTTATGTACATTGGATGCAGCCCTATTACGGGACTCGGGATACAATATGCAATATGTTAGGTTGAGCGTCTAGGTACGCACATCGGATGGTGTATCGTAGACGTTAGGGTATTACTCTGTACGGGTATGTGGCATAGCGAGGAGGGTTCTATGCGGTAATGTGGCATTATGATTTGGATTTTCGTACATTGTTCGACATAGGATATGCTTCCGTGCCATGAAAATGGAGACCGTGCGAGGAGAGTACTATGGTAAGTTTCTTGATATGTTGGGGGTAGCTTCATATATACTATGTTAGGTTAATCTACTGGGATGTAGATGGGTACGACGCGCGTATTGTATCTTGAGTGCTGTTAACCCAAACAACCTAACAAATAAGAAAACATAACTGAACGGTATGTGTAGGACTATATCCAAATGTATAATTTGTCCAGTCACCATAACTTTTGTGTTCTGACCTCCTCCTCATAACACGCTTGCAGGTTAAGTTTGTAGTAGAGATAAGATAACTCTGGATACTGGTTAAATAGTATTATTACTTCGGTAAGGCTATATTTGATTATATTATATTTTATTCATTCCGCTGTGATATATTTTCTAAGCTCTGATATATTTATTATGTCTATCTTTTCTACTGGATATCAGACAAGTCAACTCGAGCTTCAATAGATTGGATTTAAAAAAAAAAATGGTCTGTCGAAATTCATGTTGTTACATCTGGTATCAGTGCTTAGGTTTAGGATTCCTATGTAAATGTTGTTAATGACAAATCGGATATTGTAAATCAAATTACAGTAAAATTGGGAATAATGAAAAAAGAATAGATGTGCCTGATTTGTATGGAAAATTTACAACGATTGGGAAATTGTAAATAACCGCACTAAGACACAAGGTTAAGTTCAACTTGTGGTAAAAGTCTACCGGAACCGCTCGGCAAATCCAACATCCACAAGTGGTCAGCTTAATGTGAGCGTTCTAGTGCATAAACATATATATAAATATATGTATACAACAGGCAATAAATAAATAAACCAGTAATGTCTGTTGGGGTATAACCAACGAATATTTTGGGTATTGATAAAATAAGGATACTTCATTGTTAATTAATATCTTATTAAACTATAGCCGCTAGGTTCATAAGTGACATTAATTGTAATCAATGGAAATAAATGGTATGTGTGAAAATATAAAAGACGGTAAAAAGATGGATGTTACAACAGTAAAAGTTTGGTTAATGTTAAAGAACCAAGGAAAATACGATAAACGAGGAATATAACCTATTATAATTAATTATATTAATGAGAATGCAATATAATAGGTAGGTTTGTCCTAGGGACAAGTGGAATTATAACATGTGTTATAATAAATAAAATGGAAACTTATTAATAAACCTTAGTTAAGAGAACTAAGTTTATTAATAAGTAAACAACAACGATAGGTTGTGATGATAGTGTAAGATTCATGATGAAATAAGGAAGAAAAGGTTGACTTATGGAATGAAATAAGTTGTACTTAATCATATACATTAAGAAACATGTTAACAGAAACATATGGATTGGAATAAGATACACTTAATTATACATTAAGTATAACATGTTATTAGAACTCGTAAACACGTAACTAACAGTAAATGAAATGGTAATAAAAAGGGGTTGTAGATTACTTTTGTTAATTACAATCCGGGGTCAAAGGTTGTAGAATAATGTCGTTAAAGAAAGAGCGAACAAAAAATCATAGGGTTTAATAACAAATTTTCATGATGCGCTTGGAGAAGTCGGCATGAACGAAGGTGAAGAACTTAACGGGGTAAATCATCGGGGTGTCTAGAGATACGGGTGGAGCACGTCCACTTGATTACTCTGCTGGATATGCAGCTTGATTACTTGGCGGGACTGGCCATGGAAGAACGCGACTTCCGAGGGACATGATAGGGTGCTCCATGGTGGTTCTCTGTTGCGGCACACGCTCAGGATGTACTCACAGAAGTGGGGGTCTGCGCGATACCACCTAGAGGGTATATGTTGACTGCAATAGTAACTTGGCAGTCAGAAGGAGGTGGCGGTATGCCATTGGGTTGATTCAACGTTTGTCTCGCTCTGGGAGGGAGGTTGGTCAGGACCAAATTAAGGATAGTAATCGTCGGAAATCTGTCAGCGGCAGTCAGTGGGATGCAGAAAGACTAGAGCTAAACCAAGATATCATTGTCCTTTCACTACTGAGGCATGGTTGAGGTACATGCCAAATTGGATGTTAGATTGGTTGTTAGGGGCATGCCATTAGCTTTTGATGAAGTCTTTCACTAGTTGAGGGAGGGGCCTGGGTAGGGCCATGGCCATCGTGAAAAGCAGACCATACTTGGATACCTGTGTTATAGGTTCTTTACGTGGACCTATATAGATATAAAAAGGCTCCCGACTGATTTATGTACATTGGATGCAACCCTATTACGGGACTCGGGATACAGTATGCAATATGTTAGGTTGAGCGTCTAGGTACGCACATCGGGTGGTGTATCGTAGACGTTAGGGTATTACTCCGTACGCGTGCGTGGCATAGGGAGGAGGGTTCTATGCGGTAATGTGGCGTTATGATTTGGATTTCCGTACATTGTTCGACATAGGATATGCTTCTGTGGCATAACAACGGAGACCATGCAAGGAGAGTACTATGATAAGTTTCTTGATATGTTGGGGGTAGCTACATATATACTATGTTAGGTTAATCTACTGGGATGTAGATGGGTACGACGTGTGTATTGTATCTTGAGTGCCGTTAACCCAAACAACCTAATAAATAAGAAAACATAACTGAACGGTATGTGTAGGACTATTTCCAAATGTATAATTTGTCCAGCCACCAGAACTTTTGTGTTCTGACCTCCTCCTCATAGCACACTTGCAGGTTAGGTCTGTAGCAGAGATATGATAACTTTTGATACTGGTTAAATAGTATTATTACTTGGGTAAGGCTATATATGATTATATTATATTTTATTCATTCCGCTGTGATATATTTTCAAAGCTCTGATATATTTATTATGTCTATCTTTTCTGCTGGATATCAGACAAGTCAACTCGAGCTTCAATAGATTGGATTTAAAAAAAAATGGTCTATCGAAATTCATGTTGTTACATCTGGTATCAGAGCTTAGGTTCAGGATTCCTATGTAAATAGTGAGGGAATGTATTTGTATTTAATATATATATATATATATTATATACACCTAGATACATAAAGAAACCCAATAAATTGGAAGAACGATATATGGAAAAATTTGGGATATCGGTTATGTACACACGGGAATGAAAAAGGAAATTTGAGAATAAGAGACCCTTAGGAGGTTTGGGTGAAAAGTGTACAATGTATTTTGTAATAAAGAAAGATGGATCACATATGTTAGTATTTGAAATGTTAATATTTCGGAGGGGGTTTAGCAGTTGAGCCTTATCGATGGAGAAGAAGAAAATGGATTAGGAATATATATATATACACGTATATATTTGCTTTGGAGGAAATATTTACAGAGGTCTAAATAAATTAAAATCCCACTTTGAGTCTAGCCCTATTGTTGACTTTTATGAACTTGATTTTTTTTAAAAGCTTTTGGGTAATAGTTTATAGTGTTTTTCAAGTCTTGACCTTAAAAGGTTACAATTTTAAAAGTTTGTACAAGATAAAACTGTGTAGAAATAATTTTTGATACAATAAGAGATATTTTTGACATTTGAGAAAAAATATGTAACATATTTGAAATGTACATATTGGATTTTGGGGAAAACGAGGTATATTTTGAAAACGGTGATTTCTTATGAAATTTTTGTCTAATAAAATTCTTTCAGAAAGATGTGTACATTATAGAGAATGTACAGCTCGCTAGTTGTAAAGTGTGAAAGAATCAAATAACCAAACATAGAAAAGATCGTATTTTGTTAGAAACTAAAATTTTTGATAAAGAAAATTTTGAAAATCTCTATTCTTTTGACAATAAGTTTTGACAATTGTTTCGACATAAAACTTTGATGGGTGAACAAAGTAAGTTGTTAAGAATTTAGAATAAAGTAGATGTTTGAGATAAGTTTAAAAATTTACACCTTATTGTAAGTAATTGAACCGACATAGTAAGAATGAACAATGGTGAAATTAATTGAGAAATTGTTTTCCTTGTCCACTCCAGTTTTTATGACTTGAAAAAAAAAGTTTTGAAGCTTTTAAATTTTGAAAAGAAAAGTGATAAAACCAAACCACATTTTTAAATCATGGAGTAGGTAAGGATTAGTACCTAGGAAATACGAGGAAAATTTATGCACTATAAAGTAAGTAGCAAGAATTACTTTGGAATAATAGTAAATTCTCATATAGTGCATAAGCACTACAAAGCCAAGGTTGTTGCTTTGAAAAGACTGTTAGTACACAACAAGAACTAGTTGTGACTGCTAGATGGTAGAGGGCAAACAAGTTGTTTAGATCCGGTGGTTTGAACTTTTCTTTGTCAGAGGTGATGTGATCCTAGTATTCTTAGCCCTTGGTAGTCGATGTGTAGCGTTTTTGTTTTCCTATTTTAGTTTTGAAAGAATTAGAATGCCTATTTAAGATTAAACTTAGATCAATGGATTGAGTTGACGACAACTGCAGAATAAAGCAACAAATACGACAAACGAAGATAAATGGAAAGTTATGAGAAATAGAAAAAATGGTTCTTCCAAAGTAAGTTGGAAAAGAAAAATTATAATAAAGGAAATTTTTATGTAAACCGTGGTAGGGTAGGAAGATAGAGAATCTTTATATAGTAGTTGCATAAAATCCAAATACAGATAGAAAAGGTACATAAAAGAAAAATGGAAGATGTGAAGTTCTCCATTTTCCATATTTTTGTAACATGAGAAATCGAAAACAGAAAATTAGAATTTTCTATAATTCAAAATTTTTAAAGTTGGTTGATAGGGCTTGATACAAATATTGGATGAGCTGCGCTCTTTTTCTTTGTAAGAGTATAGAAAAATTAGATGAAAAAGTATTTTGATTTTCAAAATATTGCATTCATATAGAAATTGCCAGTATATTTAGGATGTGTGTATCATGTTTTCAAAAAGATTTTCAAGAAAAATTTGCATTTATATAGGAGGTACCACTTAGGCATTCATTTCATTCATGTATTATTATGTTGTATTACACTTTGCACAAATGCATAAGTGGTTACAAAATTGAATGTACACATGATGATTTGTGAATTATGTGAGGAAGTACTTAATTTTACCCTTAACAAATTCCAGGGACGAAATTTTTTAAGGGTGGGAGAATATAACACCCCTCATTTTTTTCAAATTAAACAACAAAATAAATTTTGAAAAGCTTTCAGAATTTGGTTACGGAATTAGCATCATTGCATCCATGGTGATTTTCTGATCAATTTAGACCTATGGTTTGCAGAAAATGGAAGATGAAAAAGATATCTTTAAATGAAATATTACAATAAACATGAAAAAAAGATATAAGGAATAACACTAAAAAGAACAACGACCACCACTGTTTTTAGTCTTATTAACAAAAGCCTATGTAGCCCAATTAGTAGAGATAGGTCTCTCTTAAGTGAGTGGCGCAAATCCGAGTCTCACTGGCACCATACTTTTATTTTAGAGGAACGGTTAAAGAATTACAAATTGTAAGAGGATGTATAAACGCACATATAAGGAAAATTATTCATAAAGGTGAGTATAAAAATATACATAGACATGCATATGTAAATATATGAGTATGTGTATGCAAAAATATATACATATGAAAGAGAAGTTCAAAATAAAACTGCCATTAATGAAAATAGGTAAGAAATAAATGACGACATAACACCATTTGAATTTTGAAAAAGAAATAAAGATTGCGCATATACACACACACGCACATAATGTATGAGGGCTTGTAATGGCGACAGGCGTATTGTTTCCGCTTGTTTTCATTGTGCGTGAGTCCGCTTACCATTTTGATTTCCATCTTAATCCATCCGATTTCCATCTTAATTCCATCTGATTTCTTTATGCAAACAAATCGCTTCGCAATTTCAAATAACCTTAATTTTTTTATTCGTTGATAAGCCAAATTTCCCTTCATCTTCTATACCTAAGTTTTAACAAAGGAACTTGCCAGATTTGTTAATCCGCCTCGAGACCCATATGCAGATTCAATTTCTATCTTCCCAATCTTTATGGATCTGATTTAGTTTGATTTTGGATTATCAAGCCACTGTTAATTTAAGATTCGACATTGTCGACACAACTGAATTAGCTTCAGTTCCAAGTTATCCAACCGATCTTCCATCGTTAAGCTAGATCGTGTTCAGGCTGTATTGGGTAAGATTAATCTGGTTTCGGTTTTGGGTTAATGGTTTTTGAGTACTTTTGTTTCCCGATTAGATTTTGTTCAGTGGACTAGATATCTACAAATTATAGTATGCTAGTTATGTAGTTTTAAATTTGGTATCAAATAAGATCTGGTTTATCAGTTGTTTATGAAGTAGTTGGCTTCTTCATGACTCTCACCTCAGATTATTTATGACATTTCCCATTAACCGTCTATGTGAGTCTGTCTTCAGTAAATCCATAAATGGATATAGTTATTAGTATTGGTTTTCCGGTATAATGTTTACTAGTGCCTTTGAGTTCAGATATGTTCCTTATGGATGAATTCAGTTGAAGTTTCATCAATTTTAATCAGGTTTTAGCATGTTGTCAATCTCATGTCCATTTATTAGATAGGAAAACAGTGTTTGAATATTGGTTTGAGTTTAAAGATGGTTTTGGTTGAATACTCATGAGCAATAATTTATGACTAACAATGGCTTCTTCCTTTTTCCTATGCTTCCCAATATGTCATTACATCTTTCACCATGTTAAATGATCAAGGAATGGATTGTTATGACTGGTTCGATAATATGGATAACATCCAATGCCGGGTCGCAACCATATGGTTCCTTGTTTAGTTGTGTAAGAGATACATTTTCTTCGGTCATTTTATTTACGACATTATGAACAAATCTGAAGCAGATTAAACATTAGTATTTTACGGGAATGAATATCTCTTTAAACAAAATGAATTAATTCTTAAAAGGATGGAAAAGAAAGGCATTGTTAAACAAGTGTTTCCTCTGCATTGAACCAAGATGGAAACAACTTATAAGAAGTTGGTCTCTTAATTGGTTGGATTTTACATGGCAACCAATTGATGAAATTTATTCATACTTCGGGACAAAGATTGCGATATATTTTGCATCCCTTGGTATATATACCTGTTGGTTATTCTTTCCAGCCGTATTTGGACTTGCAATTCAGATGGTAGATTTCATCTCCATGCAGTTTTTTGCGCTTCCTAATTTCTTTATTTTCATCATATCATGGGCTACATTTTTCTTCCGGTTCTAGAAGCACAAGAATTCAGCTCTGTTAGCGAGATGGGGAATGGATAATGAAACAAATTCTTGGCTACTAGAGTGGAGAAAGAGTATCTAAAGCCTTCTTATACTGCATCTATAGGAGAAGATCTTGAAGATGGCCCTTTTGATGATTTCTTGGAGTTGGCATTGCAATTTGGAATGATAATGATGTTCACATGTGCTTTTCCTTTGCTATTTTGCTTTGCAGCATTGAATAATGTGACAGAAATCAGAACTGATGCGTTAAAGCTACCTGTCATGTAAAGAGGCATGTTCCACGTGCAGTTGCAACAATTGGAGCTTGGTTGAACATATTCCTGTTTTAATTGTTATGGCAATCTGCACCAACTGTGTCCTGGTTTTCCTATATGATCAAAAGGGAAAATGGAGAATTGGTTTAATCCTCCTTTTGATTAAATTTGTGTTTTCTCATTTTGTGCCAGAGTTGGCAACACCAATGAGGACACTAGGAAGAGCAGCTGCAGAGTTGCGAATAAAAAAGCTTATATATGTTGGTGTAGATCTGCCTTTTTCCATTCACAACTGGAAAATTAAATTTTCAAGCATTCCAATATGACATTATTTCCAATACCTTGTTTTCAGCTCCTTGATGGAAAAGATCAAAACTAACCTGTTATGATTGGTTCGAGAGTAGTTACAACATATTAATGATTCATAGTATGCATAACATGGCAGATATTGTCTCTGTTACAATTCTTTTATGTCATATGGTGGCGCTTGTATTCTTATTATATGAAATCTACATTCTTCGATTTTAGTACTAAGATTGATTCACTAATTGTTTGTGAATCATCAACCAGACTTAGTGTCTGAAATTGAATTATTTTTTGGGATTTCATTAGCATGAAGTTGTATAAAGGTGCTATATACATATATGTAAGGATTGTTGTGGTGTGAATGAATATGCTGCTTTGGATCATTTGATTGTAATGGGGGTAGTTATTGGATCTTGGACGTTTATGAGCATAATGGTTAATGCTTAGTAGTGACAATGGATTTATAAAGATGGGTAACAAGATCCCTACCATATGTTAGGGACAATGGAGAATTTGCCTGGGGTTATTGACATGAGGTTTTCATCTGATTAAACCAGTTTGATATGCTATGTAAGAGAGAGTTGTGGAGCAGCGTGTAGGATGCATGGAGCTTTTGTTTCAGTTGCAGCGAGCTATAAATGGAGTTTTCCTCATTAAAACCGGTTTATCTTTAGTTTAGATTTAGATTTCCTTTGTATTTCGTGTTTTTTTACGCTTATATTTTAGTTGTAATGGTTAGTACACTAACCAGTATCTTATACTACTTTATCTTATTTGATAAAAGTGAACTAATTTTCAAAATATATATACATACATATATATATATATACACACACACACACACATAAATTCAAATGTTGAGACAAAAAGTGCAAGTTAAAATCAGAAAATAATTAATAAATACTAAATGGAAAATGGGCAAAAAATTAGTTGCCTTTGAAATTAGAATGCATTAAAAGGTATGAAACAATGAATTTAAAGCATTATAAATTACATTAATTGGGCAACTCTTAAAGGGCAAGGAATTGAAAGGTTATATGCATACATACACGCATAAATTCAAAATTTAAACTTAAAGATGAAATATATCTGGAAACCAATAAATTAAATAATTTATATTAAGAAAGAAATTAATGCTATTAATTGACGTTAAAAACAAAAAACAAAACGAAGTAGAAGTTACACATTTGGACCCTTTACATGTTTGGACCCAGGATAGGTCGACCCAAGCCTTACCTGGGTCGACCCATGTGTCGACCCACCTCTAAGATGGGTCGACACAGGGGTCAACCCAATCGGGTCGGATCTATTTTTTTAGATGACGAGTTTTTCTGGAATAAACGGTTCAGATTTTATTTGGTTAAATCCGATGGATCAGACTTTCTTGTACACCTATAAATAGACTAGTAGGGCCTAGCTCTAAACTCATATTTTCTAAGATGCTCCTAGACTTTGCCATTCTCCTTCCTCTCCAAATCTTTTCGGAAATAATAATATTAGTTTTTGTAAATTCTAATTCAAGATTTTAAGATAAAAGAATGTAAATCTACAGGATAAGCGTTGATCAACGTGAGGTAAGTTCTTGAATTTGATTTATTTAGGTTTCTCTCTTCCTTTCCTCTTCTTTTGGCATCTGATTTGTGAATCGTGGTTGTTTCAATAATTGATTCAGTTAGGAAAGCCACAGAATAACAGATATGGATCAGATTCAAGGATTGGAAAGTTGTCAGGTGAGTGGATTCAAAGTATACCTTTTTAAATAATGGTATATTTATCATTAACATTCCCCATCATTCTTAACATGTTAAATAACTGTAAATTGTGGTATAATTTATTTTCAGTTATGTTAATAATATTGTTTTTGTATAGATTTATTATATGAATCTGTTATCGGATTAAAAATCACTGTAATACTGAAATTGAAAAATTTACAATAAAAGTGAATATGCTACTGAAAATGTTGTTAATGACAAATTGGATATTGTAAATCAAATTACAGTAAAACTAGGAATAATGAAAAAAGAATAGATGCGCCTAATTTGTATGGAAAATTTACAACGATTGGAAAATTATAAATAACCGCACTAAGACACGAGGTTAAGTTCAACTTGTGGTAGAAATCTTGCCTGGAACTGCCCGGCAAATCCAGCATCCATAAGTGGTCAGCTTAATGTGAGAGATCTGGTGCATAGACATATATGTATATGTATACAATAAGCAATAAATTAATAAATTAGTAATGTCTGTTGGGGTACAACAAATAGATATTTTAGGGATTGATAAAATAAGGATACTTCATTGTTAACTGATGTCTTAGGAAATTATAACCACTAGGTTCATAAGTGACATTAATGGTAATCAAAGGAAATAAATGGTACGTGTGGAAATATAAAGGACGGTAAAGAGATGGATGTTACAACAATAAAAGTTTGGTTAATGTTAAAGAACCAAGTAAAATGTGATGAACAGGCAATATAACCTATTATAAGTAATTATATTAATGAGAATGCAATATAATAGGTAGGCTTATCCTAGGGACAAGTGGAATTATTGCATTGGTTACAATAAATATAAAGGGAACTTATTAATAAACCTTAGTTAGGAGAACTAATTTAACAAGTGGACAACAATGATAGACTATGATGACAGTGTAAGATTCGTGATTAAATAAGGAAGAATGAGGTAGACTTATGAAACAAAATAAATTATACTTAATTATTTACATTAAGAAACTTATTAACAGAAACATGTGGATTGGAATAAGATATACTTAATTATACATTAAGCAGAACACGTTATTAGAACTTGTAAACATGTAATTAATGGTAAATGACATGGTAATAAAAAGGGGTTGTAGATTTCTTTTGTTAATTACAATCCGGGGTCAAAGGTTGTAGATTACTATCGTTAAAGCAAGCGCGATCAAAAGATTAGACATAGGGTCTAATAACATGTTTGCGTGATGTGCTTGGACAAGTCCGCATAAACGAAGGTGAAGCCCCCAACGGGGTAGATCATCTGGATGTCTAGATACACGGGAAGAGCACGTCTACTTGATTATTATTCTCGATACACGGCTTGATTACTTAGCAAGACTGGATGGAAGTACATGACTTCTGAGGGACATGGTAGGGTACTCCATAGTGGCCCTCTATTGCGGTACACACTCAGGATGTACTCGCAGAGGCGGGGGTCTTCGCGATAACACCCAGTGGGTATACCTTGACTGCAACAGAAGCTTGGCAGTCAAAAGGTTGTGACGGTATGGCAATGGGGTGATTTAGTGGTTTGCCTCGCTCGGGGAGAGAGGTTGGTCAGGACCAAATTAAGAACAGTAATTGTCGGATACCTGTCATCAGCAGTCTATATGATGCGGAAAGACTAGAGCTAAACCAAGATACCATTGTCCTTTCACTATTGAGGCATGGTTGAGACGTGCCAAATTGGATGGCAGATTTGTTGTTAGGGGCACGCCATTAGCTCTTGGTGGAAGTGTTTCACTATTTAAGGGAAGGACTTGGATAGGGCCATAGCCACCGTGAAAAGCAGACCATACTTAGATATCCATGTTATAGGCCCTTTAAATATACCAATATAGATATGAAAAGGCCACCGACCGAGTTCCCTGCGTTGGATGCAACCTTATCATGGGACTCGGGATACAGTAGGTGGTACATACGTGTGAAGGTCATGGTACACGCACCAGGTGGTGTATCGCAGACGTTAGGGCAGTACTTTGTAAGCTTGTGCGACATAGCAAGGAGGATTCTGTGCTGTAACGTGGCGTTATGATTTGGATTCTTGTACATCGTTCGGTGTAGATTATGCTTCCATGACATGACGTCAGAGGCCGTGTGAGGACGGTACTATAGGAAGCACCTTGATATGTTGGGGGTTGCTGCATATATACTATGTTAGGTTAATCTACTGGGATGTAGATGGGTACGACGTAATTATAGAGCCTTGAGTGCTGTTAGCCCAAACAACCTAATAAATAAGAAAACATAGCTAAACGGTATATGTAAGATTATTCCAGAATGTATAATTTGTCCAGTTACCATAACTTTTGTGTTTTGACCCCCTCCTCTAACACACTCGCAGGTTAGGTTTGTGGCATAGATAAGATAGCATTGGATACTGGTTATACAATATTATTACTTTGGTAAGGCTATTGTGACACCCCATAATTTTAACAACATTAAAGAGGGAAAATTAAAAAATAATTAATTTAATATTCAAAATTAAGGAAAACGGAATGCGCTATTGCATCCGTATCGAAATTCTGGTCAAGATAGACATTTGGTTTGCGTAAAACGGGCAACGTATGAAGGAGTTATGAAGGTTTGAAGTTTGTATATGCGCAAGAGAATTATACACACACACACATATAATTAAATCAGAAAATCAGAAAACAGTTTAAAAATCAAAACTCTGCGAGCGGCAAAATTTCTGCCCTAGGGGTGTTGACCCCTGGGTTGACCCCTCAAGGGAGGTGTCGACCCATGGGTCAACCACATAAGGGGGGTCGACCCCCCTGCGGCAGAACAGAAAATTAGGGTTTCGGGCTCTTCTTTTTGGCTATAAATACGGCCTCATTTCTCTAGTTCCTCACACTGAAAAATAATGGAGGACTAGATGCAGTCGGTGCCCAAATTGGATTAAACCTTTTTCCTTCTTCTGCAATCAAGTTATTCAAGTGTAGATCTATGATTCAACCTCTGCTATCCTTCTTCTATGTTTCTATATCCAAACACTGTGAGTTTAAGTTACTTTTAGATTTAAGTAATTAAAAAAGTAAAACATGATATGACTTTAATTTGGATCTGTGCCTATGACTGCTTGAATCATGTCATATCTGTAATAACTTGTGAATCCATGATATTCTGACATAACTATAACTTGGATCTTAACCTTTATCATGTCAGATCTTCCTTTGATTATATATCTAATTTGCTAATTATATCACCTTGTACCTATTATATTTGTGGTTAAATTGAATTAGTTATTATTTAAACATCTAAATTATTATTTAGATCTTACCATTCCTATTAAGACTTCCCTATTATGTTAGAATCAGTTCTATCATTTCATGTTCACCAGATCTGTTCTTATATGCATATCTTATCAATATGCCACTATGTGTTTATGTCAATCTTGTTAGTATAATCTTTTTTGTCATCTTCCCTTCATCTTTCCCTTTGTATTTGATATAGCCTGGCCACTTTCGAGCCTAGGCATGCTGCTAAAATATACGAACACATTAATATGGAACAAGGGGAAAACATTGAAATTTGGCATAACTTGAATAATGTTTATGTATATGAATTTAGGGCATATAATTCTTTATGAACATAATTAGGAAAAAAAGGGGCATGAAAACTTATAACGGACCTATAACGACATAGGTAAATTTGGCTAATAATGAAATGCCTAGGATTACAGTAATTAGAAAATGTAATTGCGCCTAGACACGAGGTTAGATTACGCTTGTGGTGGAAGTCTGTCCGGAACTGCCCTACATATACAGCGACCATAAGTGGTGAATCTAATGTAAAGGGTCTAGGTGCACAAATACGAGACGTGCTGAGATACGAGGTTAATCCTGACTTGTGGAAGAAGTCTGCCCGGAACCGACCGACATATCCAGCATCCACAATTGGTAGGCTTAATGCGAGGGGTCCAACAAATCATAACCATAAATGGACATGGTGATGAATTGGAATACTTAACCTAGTTGAATCCATAGGGATTGTATGAACATGAACTTGAATAGGGGTTAAGTAAACTTGGTTGAAACATTGGGTGGGTCAAATAAATCTGGGTAGGGTGGGTAATATTTATATATAGGCCCACGAACTTAACCGGTTGGGGTTATGTAATTAAAGACACCGTTAGGTAAGCATAACCTGTAGAAATGATGGGGTTATGTAATTAAAGACACCAATAGGTATACATAACTTGTGGAAATCCTAGTTGGGATACAAGACAAGGGGAGAGCTTGTATCATCTTGTGTGTGGGACCCGTTTCAGTCAGTAACCCATAGAATGGTATCAGATGAGTATCCGCCCTAGGTCGGAGTTAGGACACGCTTACTGGGATGATTGTAAGAGATCCAAACGTGGAGGACGGTGTGGGAGGCGCAAACCGACCGGGGACATGAGTTGCATGGGCCGGGCAAAGGGGGATAAGACGACCGTGACACCAGTAGATATGGTTGTGCACATCACGAAGGGTTTCCACTTTAGGAAGTGATACCTCCTACTATAGGGCCGACACAGGGTATCTACATAGTAGGGAGCCGATTGATTAGGTTAGTGGTTAGGGTACATCTAGACTCTGATAAAGTTTAGGAGCCTGTTAGGATTGGGCTGCTTGTGGATTGTATGGGGTTAAAACCTCTCACCAGAAGTATGCCTAAGTCTACCATTTTATAGTTTTGGGATCATCTTATTCTGGTTATACTAGTATTAGTGCAGAGATTCCGAGCAATCGTTAGGGAAGCGTATACACTCTATCATGTTTACCTTGTCGTACCTGCCGTTTATGGCGTTATCTTTCTTATCCACTTTATATGCCTTTCATGGTACTTTTACTTATTCACTTGCTAAAAGTAACTAGACTCGTCAGACTTTATGTCTGACCCTTTTTATTTTCTCTTCTTTCTTCCGTTTCCCCCCAGTTTCGGAGGGAATACTCAAGCTTAACCAGCATTCTGCTATCATTTGCTGGAGCTGCTTAGATGTATTGCTCAAGCTCCTATCCTTGTTACTATGGCTATGTTTTTATTTGGGGATTTTACTTCTTTTATTTTGTGCTCTGATGTTTAAGAGCAAGGCAGAAATTTTTATGGTGTACTGGTTTTTATGTTATTCAGACATATGATGTTTTGAACCACGATGCTTTATGATTAATAAAGTTAGTTTTTATTCCGCTGCTATTTTTATATCTGTCTTGTAATGTTTCTGTTTCTTTTTTCCTATAATGCTTCACGAAACTTAATGCATCCTCTTAATGAGTAATATTAACGGACATGGGGCGTTATTTGATTATATTATATTTTATCCATTCTGTTGTGAGATGTTTTCTGAGCTCTGATATATTTATTATCTCTGTTTTTTCTATAGGATACCAAACAAGGCGACTCGAGCTTCGATAGATTGAGATTTAAAAAAAAAAATGGTATGTTGAAATTCAGGTTGTTTTAGGGTTAGAGCTAACCAAGTAAAGATCCTCGAGAACCGTGTTATCAGCTGATATGAGGATCAGATGGTATAACTGACCTGACCAGAGCACGCCAAACCAGAAGCTTCATCTGAAGAAAAAAGTTGGTAGGGTCACGCTGACCCGACCCAAATGTGCTGATCCAGTAAGTTCAACCCGAAGTTAGAGTGCTTCGGTCCGGAGCCTTGTAGAGTGGTATCAGTCTGATCCGACCTAACCGATCTAGAGCTTGAAGTACACCATTTCCATATTTCTGGGAACATTATCACTTCAATCAAGTGAATTGATCTGACGAGAGATTATACTCATATCCTGAGTACTTCGCCTGATAGAAATCTAAGTTGTGACGGCCTTGCCACAACGTGTGTCAACACTTTTCCCTTCCCTCCTAGAACATATTTTTCTTGAGAAAAGGAAGGTGTGTTTTCGATAATTTGTTAGTAAAATAAATACATGATAGTTAAAAAAGAGGAATCCAATATATAAAAGTTTAGAAAGGCATGATCACGTCGGATTGTATTAAGTAAAAATAGAAGACCAGAATCCTACAATCATTAAGGATCGTATTAATTGAAAACCAAAAATCCATGTTCGCGTCAGACCATATTATAAGAAAACCGAAAAATCCAGAATATTAAGAAATCTGACGACCGGTTTGGATTGTATTATATAGAAATCCAAGAAAACCACGGCATCGCCGGGCTTGTCCAAGCGCTAGTGCAATATGTACATACAAGGAAATCAGACAAATAGTTATGTCAAAACCTGACAACACTGGTTAGTCTTTCCAAACATAAAGCTTGTTTGAAATTCGTAGTGAGTAATCTATACTCAATTTACGACTGAATCACCTTATTAAATCCAAATAAGATAACCTAGTCCTTCGGTCATAAACCATACCCGAAAATCCAAACTGAGTATAAATAATACTTGAGTTATGTTTGAGCTTTCTTGTAACATCCTGACAAGTTTATCCATCCTCACGGATATAAATCATACCGAGAATTTTAGATCGAGTATAAACCATATTCTAGAATCCAAACCGAGTAGAAACCTTACTCATACCATGATAGAACTATGCTTTTAATAACATAACAAGATAATCCGTCTCTAGGCATAATCCATACCTAGAGTTTAGAGCTGAGTATAATCATTCTCAAGTTTGTGATTAAGAAATCTTGCCACATCCTAACAAGACACTTAAGTACTGCCAATTGCCAAACATAATCCATGCTTGGAAATCCATAATTATTACATAACCAAAACAAAGCCTGATTGGTTTATCGTTGAATCCAGAGCACTCCTAGGGACTAAATCCTAATACCGTACGTGTGTACTTCAACTTAGCAATTTATTCGTTTGATGGTATTATTATCGAGATCAAAGTATCTCCAAGGATTAAATCCTAATCCCCTTGCACAAGTTAGTTGACGTAGTCATCCTGAAATCTTAAAACTGACAAATACATATCTTATTTCCTAAGAATTGCAGAAAATCCATGATGATCTAATCCAGATCAGTTGATGATGATTCCAACGAGTGTTAGGCACTGGATCTCTCCTATTTTGAGGAGCATGGGGGTTGGTAATGCCAATGTAGGCAATGTCTATTTCTTTGCATATTGTCTTACACGTTCAGGTGTGCCTTGTATCTCCCCCCAAGCCTAGGGTCGGTATGACCGAGCTGATCCGGGTTGGTAGGACCGAGCCAACCCGGGATAGCATTTCTCGTTCCCATCTCTGAGTTGCCCCCATGTGGGTATGCATTAGCTTGGTTTACATTAGCATTTCCCTCTGAAGTATCACGAGTTGTTGTGTCGCGATGTTCCATGAGTGGAGGGTGGCTGCCCCCGGCTGTGTTTGGATCAATATGAGGGATAGGCCGAGCCGAAGTTTGCATAGATCCATTTTGTGGTTAGATGTCGGGCCGATCCAATGTGGGGGACAACTCGAGCCAAGGTGCTGCTGCTGATGTTTCGGCGGTGCTATTTCTTGGAAGAGATGCGAGGTAGCTCAGCCTTCCATCCATCCGGACAAAGAACCGATCCATCATCTCTTGTTGCTTGCAAAAAAGTTCATATTAATATTCCATCCTTATCCTCAATTCCTTGAGAATGCTGTCAATTTCCTCCCTCTTCAGTATACGTAGGGGTCTCCGTGGGAGAAAGTCTCCTGGCTTGCTTCGTTGCCTACAGCTTGAGCTTAGGAAGACGCTCCGTCCTTCTTCTGCTTCACCATTTTTAATCCAAAAACAGCTATCTGAAACCTTTCAAGCTGGAAATTGCTGAAGGTTCGCATGCCTCCCACTTGGTGCGCCAAAGTGTTGACATCAAAAAGTGGGACTCTTGACAATCAACCCCAAAGTGCGTAATCCACACACAAATCACAGAATATTCTCACTATCTTAATCACAAAATGCAAGAAATAAAACAAAAAAGGGACACACAAGAGTTTTTTTAACGATTCGGCCTAATCCAAGTCTGCGTTCTGTTTATAATTTTTGTTTATACTGTCAATTACAGGTTACAATTGTTTGATAATCAAGTAGAGAAAGAAGTGCTTTATACACAAAATCCTCATGTTAGTATGATGTAATCCGAGCTCCAGTAATGGCAACGTACTTGCGTGAAGTATGGAACCCGAAAGATAAGAAGAAGTCGATGCCCTCTTTCTAGCCTTGAATGGAGTATTTATAGATGAAGCCTCATACAAATTGGTATGCCATGTGGCGACCATTTCGGGTCGGGTCGGGTCGGCCATGTGTCGTACAATCCAGAGAATCTGGGCAGGTGACCCAGCCTTGAGTTCACATGAAGAATAGTTTCCCATGAGTCGTGTAGTACACGTAGCGCTCGATCCTTATTTCTAGGAGTACAACAGGTCCGAGCTGACTGAGTAAAGAGCCTCGAGGACCGGGCTATCAGCTGATACGGGGATTAGATCAATATAGCCGACCCAACCTGAGCACGTCGAACCAGGAGCTTGATCTGAAGAAAGAAGTTGGCAGGGTCACACCGATCCAACCATAATGTGCCGATCCGGGAATTTCAACACGAAGTTGGAGTGCTTCGATCCAGAGCCTTGCAGAGTGGCACAAGTCCGATCTAACCTGGCCGATTCGGGGATTGAAGTAGCAAATTCCATGTTTCTGAGAACAATATCACTTCAAGCAAGTGAATTGATCTAACAAGAGATTATACTCATATCCAAAGCACTTCACCTAATAACAATTCGAGTTGTGGCGGCCTTACCAAAAGACGTGTCAACATGAGTTATTTTAAACATTTTAATTTTTTTAAAGGGAAAGCCTATTTGAACACAAGATTTATACATAATTGGTTACACAATTAATTTACACCATTGGATCACCCCATGAATTCCACTCCTCCACATAAAGACAAAATAATCTAACGGTTAAAATTTTGTCTCCTTTAATTTGTGTTTAATTTTTTGTCAAAATAGCCTCTCCCAATTTTAAATTTACCAAAATAATATTTATAATATTTGAATTACGATTTATTTATAATATTTAAATTTTATAATATTTAATTATGGCCTTAGTTTTAATTTTTGAACACTTAAAAAAAATTGGATTTATTTCAAAATTTTGAAAACTTCAAAAGTTTATATTTTAACTTTATATTTATTTTAGAAAATACGTAAGTTTTGATTTTTCGAATTACTACATCTTAAACAAAAATATCAATTATAATTATTGAATTTTAGATACTAGATAATAAATTTTACTTCTTAATTATTATAAATTACTTATTAATCATTGATTATAAAAGATTACTTATTAATCTTTATTATTAATTATTATTACCACTTAATTATTTAGTAATCATTAATTAATCAATACTAATTATTGAACTTTATTTACTATTAATAGTAATTATTTATTTTTTGTTAATAGTATATTATTATTAACATTAATTATTTAAAATTCATTTTTACTTATCAATTACTTATTAAAAACATAAAAGTAAAACTTTTATAAAGAATAAGCATACTAGTCCCTTGCAAATCCCTTGAAAACCTGCTACAAAATACCTTCAAAAAATACATGGCGGTAAACTGCCTTAAATTACAGCGGAGTTCAACGATGAAAAAATAATAATGATGTTAAACTATTCCAATTTGCTTTGGTTTAGCGATAGAATCCAGAACTTGACGGTAGTATTTTAAAAGAAGTCGAAATAAAAAAATCCTGGATAATATTCCTTACATTTTCTACGAAAATCCATCACTAATTCGATGAAATTTTCTACTGCTAAGATCTACCGCTATTTGTGGTTTTTATTGTAGCGTGATTGGTGTATGCCAAGGCTTTGATAGAAATTACCTCCAACAAACCATTGTCTTACGTGCTTACGGTTTGAATGCCTTAAGGGCCCGATGTTGAAGTTGTTGCCCATTACAATTGACAACCAGATATTTGCTCGAGATGGTAGTCCTTTCGTCATACTTTAGACACATGTATTATTCAATTTGATGTCATGACCCACTCTCCTTTGGTCTCCCATTTGAATGTGGACCCTGAAAGTCAAGCCGACCATTATTACTCTGCCAGAGCTAGTCTCTTCCATCTCCGACCCTGCCTCTAGTTGCTTTAGTGCCTGATGTTATCTATCCTCAGTCTGTCCTGCCTGAGCGACCTACTCATATGATGGGATGATTTGAGCATGAGCGAACTTGGTATCATGATCCATCGGACATGCGCTGCATCCGTGAGAAAGTTATATTTTGTACTTATGTTACTAAGGATGAAGGTGAGAGTATGCATTTAATCTGTCATGTTGCGGGTGAAGGTCTTATCCTGATTAGTGAAGGTCCGGGGGGTGAGGCGAACAAGAAGGTTTTCTTTGATGATATTCTTGATATGAGATATGTTTATTCTAGTGATTCATTGGATTTTACTCTAAACCTAGCTCTTATTTTTTCGGGCTACGGCCATGCAAATGGTCCTATTAAGGACAAATGATGTACTCTTTCTTCCTTTTGATGAGGAAGTTTTTAGTTGTATGATCACTCTGCCTATATACGTTTTTTTATAGTTGTTAGGCAAACTGCCTAGCTCTGGTTCTTTCTTGTATTTATTGCTTGTTGTAATGAAAAGTGGACAGACATTATAAAAACTGGTCAGTTTTGCATAGAAATAAAATAAACTGACACCATTAACCACCATTTACTTTTTTAGGCATGTAACTGCAAATTATTTTTTTGTGCGACCTAAATGACAATTGTCTTTCAAATGGTTGAAAAGTAGGGATCGGAGCAGAGAGCGAATATCGTGCAAGAAAAAAGTCAGTACCATATATACTAGCTTTCCTTTGTAATGGAGAAGATTTCAAAGAGAAGCATTGACTACCATTACTTTTTGAAGCGTTGAACTGCAAATTAATCTTTTTATTGTGATTAAAATGTAAATGCCTTTCAAATGATCGAGAAGTAAGAATTAGGGTTGAGATAGAATAAGATGCAAGAAAAAATTCGATACTATCAAATGCGGATTTAGGGGGGGCTAGTGGGGTCACTGGACCCACTAGACTTTTATATTGTATGTAATTATTGCTAAGATTTTGCAGTAAAGATCGAGTGGGTGAAAACCAAAAGTCTACACTCATTTTGTATAATGTTGTGGTTATTGGATATGTTCAGCAAGGAAGACTGAAAGAAGCGGAGGAGGTTTATGGGAATATGGTACAAAGTGGGTATCGCCCTGATATTTATACATATAATATTACATTGGTGGGTTATATGATGAAAAGAGATTTAAATCTACTATGCTATTAATCTTTTTGTTGTGATTAAAATGTAAATGCCTTTCAAATGACCGAGAAGTAAGAATTAGGGTCGAGATAGAATAAGACGTAAGAAAATTTGGGATACTATCAAGGGCGGATTTATGGGGGTCTAGTGGGGTCACTGGACCCACTAGACTTTTATATTGTATGTAATTATTCTTAAGGTTTTGCAGTAAAGATCGAGCGGGTGAAAACCAAAAGTTTGCAGTCATTTTGTATAATGCTGTAGTTATTGGATATGCTCAGCAAGGAAGATTGAAAGAAGCGGAGCATGTTTATGAGAATATGGTACAAAGTGGGTATCGTCCTGATATTTATACGTATAATATTATATTCGTGGGTTATATGCTGAAAAGAGATTTAAATCTGCTGTGTTATTACTCGAAGAGAGGAAGTTATGGCTTGTGTGCCAAATATCAGAGTGCGTTCTTAGCGAACGAAAACGGGGTATTTGAGCGGGGTATTTGAGCGGGGCATTTAAGCGGTGTATTTGAGCGGGGTATTGTAGCGAACAAGAAATGTGTTTTTAGCTACGAACGGAGTGTTTGAGAGGGGCATTTGAGCGGGGTATTTAATTGTTAAATAAATAGTTATGAATTAATTAAACACGATTACACAACATAATGCGACTAATATTTTCATTACAAGAACTGAAATACAAACATAAATAACACAACTAGAGTTGAAATTAAAATAAGTACATGAAAATCTAAAATAGACGACGATGCGGTAATGTGCTCAACTCCGCTGTAATGAATCCATGTATACCCTCATCAGGAAGTATCTCAACAATCTCCACATTCTTCTAGTCATTGCGGAAAATCATCAAAATCTCCCACAACTCCACATTTACATGTTCCCGAACAAGCTCGTAGCAACGTGTAGCAAGCTGCTGAATATGGTCGGTCAAAAACTGACGGCTCGAGCTACCACGCTCTACTTGTCTGCGCCTAGAGGGATGACCAGAAGGAGGATCGCTGGTAACCATCCAGTCTCCATAATAATCCGCGTCGGTAGCGGTGAACGAAGCGGCTGCCATGGGTGCTGGTGGAGGTGCATGTGAAGTAGGAGGCGCAACAGCAGGAATCTGATACGCACAAGCAGACTTACGCAAACAATCATTAAATAGAAGGTTCTTCCCTCTGAACTTCATCGGGGGGTTCTTCCTGAACTTTCTGTACGCTCTGCCAGCGCCGGTAGCCCAAAAATCATCAGGACCATTCAAATAATCGAACAATGCATCCCATTCCCCGCTAGGTGTCCTGAGTAGTCTGCCCCAGTCTCGAAATGTCCTCTTCATATTATTCCATTTATTTTTTATCTGGATTTCTGTAAACTCCAAATTAAAACGGGTGTTCATTGCTGTCGCGACTGTTGCATAATAGTTACTTACGCTGGAATCGCGCTCGACTAGATACTCAACACAAATATCTATTAATGTCGAGTCACGTTCCTCCGTTCAGTATGCAACTGGATGCGAAGTAGCGGTGGTGGAAGCGGCAGACATCTGCAGTCCAAAAAAAATTCAGAAAAACTGCACAAAAGTATATGTAATAGAGAATTAAAAAATAAACATAACGGCATAAGAAAATACCTTTTTTCCTGAAAATTTGGCATGAATTTTTTTATTTTTTTTTGAGGTTGAAAGGGGTTGTGTTCGAGTTGATGGAGGAGAAGAGGAAGGGGGCTGCACGGTTTTATAGCGCACGAAAGGGGGCGTTGAAAATCTATCCATTGGCGTCGGACGCGTCGGACGCCAACGAATAGATTTTCAACGTCCTGGGAAATGGTCATTTGACCGTGGAATTTTATTCTCGCGTCCGACGCGTCAGACGCAAGCACCTTCTCAAACGTGCTAGAAAGTGGCTGCAAACGGACCCTTAGTACCTATACGATCTTCATAAATGGCTTTTGTAAAACTCGCAGATTGAAGGAAGCTAATGATGTCTTACAAGAAATGTCCTTGAAGGGATTAAGTCTTAATGTTGTTGGATATAACTGCATGATTTTTGCTTTTTGCAAGAATAAAAAAAGTTGAAATTGCCATGAAATTATTAGATCAGATGAAAATGCCATGAAAATATCTAAAATGCTAATGAAAGCTACTGTTTGTTTTTACTGTCTCTTCTTTTGGGCCCCACTAGTCTGGAGCCTTGGCTCCGCCACTAGATACTATATTGACTTTTATATAATAAAATATATTAGTAATGGAATATATACTTGCTTATTGTCAATGTAAGTACGATATTAATAAAATTTTGAAAATAACTTAAGGAATGATGTTCCTGTAAAGTAGCTTGAGAGATTAAGCTTCATTGTGTCCATACACCAGTTTTAAAGCCTATAGAAAGTTTGGTGTCTATTTAATTTTTTTCACGACCACATTCATCTGCAACTACTTATCAAAGATTTGCTTTTTATTGGGAATCATCAATTCCTATGATATGGTGGATCATACTAATTCAATGTTTTGTTATAATAAGCGGTTGTGTTATTAACTGAGCAATATTATGTGATTCAAAAATGTCAAACCAATCTCAATTTTTTAAATTTTGCAATTAAATCTAAAAGGTCCTTGCTGAGGGATCTTTTGGAAAAATAAACATTATGTGTTACATGAACGGTGGATTTGCATTCTGAATGAGGATTAACTGATGGACTTGCCTACTTAATAGTTCATATTTAACTCATTGTACAGCTATTTAACATGACTGCATTATCCCCCGATTTCCTTCCAAGCAACTCAGCATTTTCTTGTTATAAATATACGTATCCCACCATACCCTTTGTTTCTTCACCAGCTAACTCTTAATCATCATCATGGCAGCTGAAGACATCAAGCCCCGACATTTCCTGATCAGGGTTTGCCATCCTCCAAGGGACTTGAAGTTGTATTTATTTATCCTGATGACCACATGTCTAGGCTGTATTGTGTTGTCAAGCGTGAACAGATATGATTTTACTTCAAAGCGCTATCGAGTAAGGGCCAGTGACAGCAATCTATGGACTCGAGAGAGTGTAAGGGCCAATGACTTTAATCCATGGACTCGAGAGAGTCTTGCTTGGCAAAGTTGTGCATTCCATTTTAGAACCGTCAAAAATTTCATGAGTGGTACCGCTTCTTATTTGTTTTAACTTTTAACTCTTGTTCATCTTTTTTTTCAACAACTATTTTATATATTTGTTGGTTTGTTTTCTATTTTCTGATGACTGGCGTATTTCGTTGCATACGCATGGCTATATAGATCCCAGTGGTACGTTCAGTTTTTCCTTCTTTTTTCCATTTTCCAGAGCGCATATGGATTTGTGACTTAATCCCATCCCATGAGGGCTAATTTGTTGTCTCGAAAAATTTGTGTTTTAGGTCCATTGTATTACAAGGGATGGTACCATTTTTTCTACCAACACAACAGAGATAATGCATACTGGGGAAACATAACATGGGGGCATGCAGTATCACGCGACCTCTTAAACTGGCACCACCTCCCTGTAGCACTGGAGCCTGACCATTGGTATGACATATCCGGCGTGTGGACTGGGTCCATTTTTGTGCTATCTGAAGATCGAATTGTGATGTTGTTTACAGGCGGCACTGCAAAGAGGTCCCAGACAATAAATATTGCAGAAGCCGCAGATCCATCAGACCCGTTACTGTTAAAGTGGATCAAGTATGATAGAAACCCAATACTCTGGCCACCTCCTGGAATCATTAGAGATGACTTCAGAGATCCCAATGTCATTTGGTGAGTGCTTTGGAAAGCAGGCATATGTACCTACCATGTACGAGAATATATCATATATGATATATATTGAGCAATAATAATTTCAGGTACAATGCATCTGAGTCAACATATCACATAGTGATCGGCTCAAAGAACGAGTCGTTACAGCACACAGGGATCGCTCTTGTTTACACAACAAAAGATTTCAAGCAATTTGATCTTCTCCCTAATATCCTCCATTCAGTTGATAAAGTTGGAATGTGGGAGTGTGTTGAGGTTTACCCGGTTGCAACTGCAGGTCCATTAATACACAAGGCTATCGACAGTTTTGATGTCAACCGTGTACTCGATAGATCAACTGTGAAACACGTGCTTAAATCAAGCCTTATTGAACGGTGGTATGACTACTATGCAATCGGAACGTTTGATCCAATAGCAAATACATGGTTACCAGATGATGAAACGATGGATGTGGGCTTAGGATTAAGGTATGTTTTGTTATTTTTAGTGCGGTACTAAAGACACCGTGATTTCTGCTGTGGGCTACCCGGGTACCGTCGACCAAACAACTTTTGGCCGGTGGTAACCCGACGAGCACAACTAAAAAATACATAAATAAATTCCGTTTGGTGGTAGCTTCTAGCATAATCTCAGTGTTCTTAACACCGCATTATTTTTAATCAATTATCTTGAAGTGTTCTTTTGGCTTTGATGGTCTGTTTAATTGGAATAGAGTAAATAGTTGTAAATTTTCTTAAGTAAATGAGCATTACTGATTTTCTTTGTTTTTGTTGTTACAACTGCTACTCAACCCAAGCTTAACATTTTTAGGAAGCTAAGTTTGTTGCTAGAGACTTCTGGATTTTTCTTCATTTGTTTTACAATGATTTTTCTAGATGTTCTACACAATTCTAGCTTAATTACAACTAGAAATATATAATTAAAATAGTCTAGAATAAAGTCTTCTATATATATATATATATATATATATATATATATATATATATATATATATATATATATATATATATATATATATTTCTTTAATTTCGATCATGTCCCGTAATAGCTTGAACTTGCCCATCGATAGTGCGTTGGTGAATATATCCGCTAACTGCTCTTCAGTCTTGCAGTGTTTGAGCTCTATTGCTTCTCTAATGAGATTATACTTGATGCTTATATGCTTAGTCCTGCTGTGAAATACATGATTCTATGCCATTGCTACAGCTGATTTGCTATTACAATATATCTTTGTAGCTTCTTTAAGTGATTCTCCCCTGTCTTCAAGAATTTTTTTGAGCCATATAGCTTGGTTTGTAGTCATGGCTGCTGTAATATATTCTGCTTTCAGTTGAAGATTGGGCAACCATTGCTTGTTTCTTTGAGGCCATGAAAATATTCCAGGTTCAAGTGTGAAGGCATATCCTGACATACTTTACATGTCGTCCATGGATCTTGCCCAATCACTATCTGTGTAGCTAATCGGTTTTGACTTATCCGTGACTCCGACCATGTTCCATAGAATTTTGTTCGTCGTAAGTATTTAACTAGTCACTTGACTGCTCCAGGTGAACTTGACTTGGATCATGAATGAATCTTGATAGGAGACTAACCGCGTACATCATGTCTGGTCTAATTTGTCTCTAAGCTATAAACTCGATAACCTTTTGATCGAGTACTATATCCTAAGAAAAAAATTCCCTTCTCAGTTTTCGTCAAGCTTGCCTTTATGTTTGAATGTGAGTGTAGCATATGCAGCCAAAGGCTTTGAGATGCTTTGCTGAAGGCTTCTGTCCGCTCTAAGCTTCAATTGGCATCTTATTTTGCACAGCTTTGTTTGGGCATCTGCTAAGCAAGTACACTGCGGTGCTTACTGCATATGCCTAAAATCTTTTTGACAGACCCTCCTCGTGGATCTTGTTGCTTCATAACAGTCATGCATGTTCTTCCTCTCAGATAGCCGTTATGTTCTTTTGCGTATCCAAGAGTGAGTTGCTGTTCCATCTTTCATCTTCACGGAACTTCTTGAGTTCATTAAAGGTGTATTTTTGCCTTTATCACTTCTAATTATGTTGATGTAGTGATCACTGTGTTTTTCGACATGGATTATTATTGTTGTTGTTGTTGTTGTTATTATTATTTGAAATACCGAAGACTTGATATTTTTATTGCATAAAATAAACCCATGTCATTCTAGGAAAGTCATCAATGAGGAGAATGTAGTATCTATTTTAGTTATTTGATGGAGTGCTCGTTGCTCGCAAACGTCGGTGTGGACCAGCTTTAGTGGCTTTTTGACTCTCCAAGCTTTGCCGGATGGAAAAGGTTGACGAAGGTGTTTCCCGAACATGCATCTTTCGCAGATTGTGTTGATCTCCTTAATTGTTGGGAGGTCGTGCATCATATTCATCTGCTTGAGGATTTTTACTCTTTAGCCCATGAAAGTTAAAGTGGCCGAACCTTCTATGCCAAAGCCACGATTCATATAATAGTGCTTGCATTGCCACATTGCTTGCATATCTCCATTCTCCATCGTATAGGGAAGCATATGTTTTCCCTAATTTTTACCTTTGCAATTGGAAAGGATTATCTTGCTTATCATAGATTGTGCGAAAGTCTCTTTAAAATGCAGAGAGTAGCATTTCTCAACCATTTGACCTACACTAAGTAGGTTTTGATCGATATTGGGTACCGAGAGTACATCATTGATATATCTTTTGCCTTTTTTGTATCAACGCCAATAGTGCCTTTGCCAACTGTTACATGAAGTCATCGTTTTACCAATTTCGACTTTAGTCTTGATTTTGTCCAAACTACAAAAGATGCCTCCGTTCTTCCTCATGTGGTTACTGCAACCACTATCTAGATACCAAGTATCCTTAACTAGCCCTTCTTCCGTTGCAGCTTGGCAACATAAAAGAGATTTTTTTATTACTTTCCTCATCAGTAAAATTAGCTTGATGAGATTTCTTTTAAGCAACATTTTTTCTGTGTGCCCAAATTTCTTATAATTTTGACACTTTGGTTTTCCATTGAAGCAACAATCTTTCACCAAGTGACTTTTTTTTTTTTTTTCTACAAACGCCACATGAATGATACTTGTCATTATTTTCTCTTTATTTTTCTTGTGTCTTTTTCCCTCAGGCTTTGATCTTTGAGACCGTGAATTGATTTTAGGCTAGAAGACATTTTCAGCTTCACTTTCCTTATGTCTTTGTCGTCTACTTTCATATGCTTCAAGTGGACCCATTAGTTTAGTTGATGACAAATTTTCTAAATCTTTTCCTCTGTCGCATAAATTATTGAATCCTACTTTTATTTATAAGAAATTAGTATCTTTTGTACTATATTCTTGTCAGAAATTATTTCATCATACGCTCCATTTGGTTCACTATTTCTTTAATTCTAAAATAGCAATCTTTTGCGATCTCATTATCCTTTATTTTAAGATTTTCAAAATCTCTTCTAAGTTTTTGCTGTCTAACTGTGTGCACCTTTAGTGTTCGTTGGAATTCCACTGCAGCGTACCGCAAGCTTCTTTCGATGTCGTTGCGCCCATAATTCATGAAAAGCAAATTCTATTTAAACCCAGAAAATTGTTGAGTTAACAAAAAATAATTAATGATCAAACTGTCCTTGTTTTGCTATAAATTTTTTTTTTAAAATTTTCTGCATACCTCGTAGAGACTCTATTAGGTTACATAGTAAACCTCGTAGAAGCTCTACTAGGGTACATATGAAACTTCGTAGGAGCTCTACTAGGGTACATATGAAACCTCGTAGGAGCTCTACAGGGTAACATAGAAAACCTCGTAGGGTCTCTACGAAGAAGGGTAAAATTGAGTTTTTTTAAATATTACATGGGTGAACTCAGCAAAACGTTGGATTTTATCATTTTTTAAAATTTCATGGGTTTACTCGGCAAATATGCGGGTTCAAATAGAATTAGCCTTCATGAAAAAAGTTTGTCTGTCATAGCTTGCTGCAAGCAGTATAATGCATGATAATCTTTTTGTTGGCTATCCTCCACTGCCTTATTTTGATCTTTTGTAAAAGACGTAATGTCTTCTTTTGATCTTTTGAAAAAGAAGCAATGTCTTCTGTAGTAGTGACTCCCTCTGCAACAATTTCCCATAGATTTTATGATTGAAAATAGGTACTCATTTTGATGGATCAAAAATCATAGTTTTCGTCATGAAAAATTGGAAGAGGTAAAGAAAACGGTATGAATCGTAACTTATAGTTATGGGAAGGAAAGATTATGCTCAGTGATTTGATCGAACCTTGCTTTGATACTACTTATAGCATTTTTATAGCTTAGAGTATTACTAAATCGTTCACACAATGAATTGGTAAATGTAAACAGTAGTCTCTTAAAATTTACCCATGATCTTAACTTTTTTTTTTTGGTTTTTTTTTGTTTGTGTGTTTTTTTCAACACTCTGCCTTCACTTGTAGCAAATTTGAGCAATCAACGTGACCATAGTGTTTTGAATGGAGCGATACAGTATGATGGTTAAACTTTACATATTAGTTGAACTAGTTAAAATCCCGAGCTCCGGGACCAGTGATGGTTTGTTTACTTAGAATATAATGAATAGTTGTGATTTGTTTTTAGGTCAATGAGCTTTATTGATTTTCTTTGTTTTTGTTACACTCACCAAAAGCTAGGGGTGACAATTAGACCGGACACGATAAACCCGGACCCGTACCGACGAGTCTCGGTTCTATGTGGATCGGGTTTTTTCTTGTTTGAATATACGTTTCAAAAATCTGGACTTAAACCTACTTTCAGTTCGGATTCGGTTAGATAGTAACACTAAAAACACATATATTTCAATGATTTTATGTTGGATATTTCGGCTCGAGTTGATTCGGATTGGGTTTAATCGAGTCTATACTGTATTTTTCATCATCTAAACCTGATCCAAGACTTATCGAATTCGGTTCGGTCTTGGCAGATCAGTTCGGTTCGGTTTTTCTGCTCTCGGTTCTAATTGTCAGCCTACCACAAACTTAGTATTTATAGAGAGCTAAGATTGGTGCTACAGACTTCTAGATTTTCTTTTTCATTTGTTTTACGGCGATTTTTCTAGATGTTCTAGACAATTCTAGCTTTATTACAATTATAAATATATATAGTTAGAATAGTCAGAACAAAAGTCTTCTAGATGTTTATGAATACCAGTTTCTTTAAAAAGTTCTAGAAGTATGTATTAACTTCTAATACACTTAATTACTACTTCTGATGAAATAGGTATGATTGGGGTAAGTTTTATGCTTCGAGGACATTTTTCGACCCAATCAAGCAGAGAAGAATTATGTGGGGTTTTGTAGGAGAGCTTGATAGTCGGGAAGCAGATGTTGCAAAGGGGTGGAGCTCAGTACAGGTATATGTTCTTTTCATGTTATTTTTCTTCTTCGGAACATGAAATGACATACAGCCTTTTCAAGTCTTGATACTTAATGGTAGCTGAAATAAGCGTACTTGAGCTCTTCTGATTTTAAAATGCAAATATATTGGTATAAAGCTATATAAAAACTGAATCATACATGTAGAATAAAAATTATTGAGCAGCCAAACTGCCTTATATATGACATTAAAAATGTACTTGCATAAACACGATTATCGATGGTAGATAACCATGCAAACAAGGACTTTTGAATCTTTGATGCAGGGCATTCCTCGTACAGTGCTATATGATGTAAAAACAGGCACCAATGTTCTGACTTGGCCAATTGAGGAGGTAGAGAGCCTTAGAAAGACTAGGAAAGATTATGCTAACATCACAGTCAACAAGGGATCAACTGTTGAGCTTGTCAACATCGGTGATGCCAATCAGGTACCATCTATTTGTAGTAGTTGCTGTTGTTATGACTATAACTGTAAAATGCAAAATGATCATGTTTCAAATTGACAAATGCATGAGAATGAAAATCAAAGACCCAGGCAATAACCTTATGTATACATGCTATTTATTTACATTCCAGTAAATTAAAAGGCATGCATACACATTACTATAGTGGAAGAATGATTATGGCATATAAACTTGCCAGGCTATCCTTTGCTCGGCCACTTCATTGTGGTATATACATATACTTTAACTTGATGTTAAAACAATTTCTTCATGCTTTACGAATGAAACTAAGTCGATCTTATGCGCTGGGTTAATATAATAGCTGGACATAGAAGCTGAATTCGAGATAAGTGAAGGTGAACTTAAGGCCACGACAGGAGCAAACATGCGCTATATCTGCAGTACTAGTGGAGGTGCAGCAAAACGAGGCATGCTTGGGCCATTTGGCCTTCTAGTTCTCGCGAACAGGGGTCTAACTGAATATACTGCAACTTACTTTTATGTAATCAAGGGAACTGACGGCACTTTACACACTCACTTCTGTCAAGATGAAACAAGGCAAGATACATTTCTCATGCATCTTTTATATACAAACATAATCACTATTGACGCACCTTCATAGTGTCGTATTATTATCATTATTTAAACTGTTTTTGGTGCAATTGTAGGTCTTCTATAGCTAAGGCTATGGCTGTCCAGAAAAGGGTGGTAGGAGCCAAAGTTCCAGTGCTTGATGGCGAGTCGTTCGCCGTAAGAATACTGGTAAGTTATTGTACCCTACTTGGCAGTCCGGAAGAATAGTACCCCATTATAAATTTATTCATCTCCACCGTCTGATCTCATGGTGCATATCGATATTTGTATATTTAGGTGTTGTTTAGATTGACTTATATAAACTTTTTATTGACACAGTTTGACTAAGATTCAGATTAAGTTTAAAAAACAAAAACAAAAATTTGTTTTAAAACTGTATAAATTAGGTCATTATTTGTTCAAAAATCATCAAAAAATCAACAAGAAAAAAAAGGTAAAATTTGTCAAACTTCGAAATTTAATTCAACGCTTAATCATCCTCAAATTAATGCAAGAAAAAAAAAAAAAAAGGATAATTCAAAAAAAAAAAAAAATCAAGTTCCTACAAATTTCAGCAATATTTTGAAAAATTGTAGACATCACAGCAATTATTTCAAAAAATTGCAAGTTTTCATGCAATTTTTGATAATCTGATTCAAAATTTTAAATTTAAAACCTAATTTATTTAAGCATCAAAGTATTGCATAAAAATCATTGAAAAAATGATAAAAATTGCATACATATGAAAAATGTTTCATCTCCAGTAAATTGCTGAAAAAGATGCTACAATTTGCAAAAGTTGCAGATATATTTGCAGACATATTTACAACTTTTTATATAGTAATACATTTTTACGGTTATACTGTAAAACAATTGCAGATATGTCTGCAATTGTTTATAACAATATTAGATATTGCTGCAATTATTCTTTCATCTTTTAATATATGTATTGTACTGTGTGAATAAATTGCAGAAATGTCTGCACTTATTCACAAAAAGTGCTGATATTTCAGTATTTATTTTGTAGAATCCTTCCGTGAATGTTTACAATTTTTTCAATTTTTTTAATACAGCAGCGCTAAAAAACACGAAAGTATGATGTTGCAGTAAAACATGAAGAACCCGGTTTACATGCAAATTTACATAGAAAGCCGCATTGCATTAAGTTTAAAAATAGGGATGTTTCCCTAATTTCCACCTTTTTTTCCAAATCAAAAACTTGTTTATTTTGAATTTAAAAAAACGACTTATATAAATCAATCCAAACGAGTTCTTACTTCAATTTTTAGTGCTTAATGGGATTTTCTTTCATTAGGTGGACCATTCTATCGTGGAAAGCTTTGCTATGGGAGGAAGAACATGCACCACTTCCAGAGTGTACCCATTGACTGCAATAAATGAGGAGGCACGAGTCTTCCTTTTTAACAACGCAACTAGTGCCAATGTGATTGCTAAAAATGTGAAAATATGGCAGATGAACTCTACTCACAATGGTCTTTATCGTTTTTAACCACCATGAGTTGCTGCATATTCGCGATGATACGATCGCCACCTAGGTTTTGTTTTCTTTACTTTTCAGCTGTGCATTATTGTTTTATAAAATTGTCGTTTTTTATTAAAGAGTAATGTTATTGACATTGTTGTTTGCTTATAATATTCTTGAAATATATAATATTGTTGTGAAATAAGTACCAAGAGAGACCTTTAGATAGGAATATTTTTATTCATTTTGGATATATAATACAATAAAATGAGCTTTATATTTCTGTCTTTTGACATTTAGCAAATCCACTCTTGTAATTTTTATATATTACAACGCTGCCATTTGAATATATGTTTTCAAAATCATTGAAACTCATATAATAACTCTAAATTATCCATTTTGAAACATATAAGATAATTTCTCCCTTTTGGTATTATTTTGCTTACATTTATTTATCCACTCAATATAGATATTGCTTATTACCTTATTAAAAACCACAATTAGGAAATCTCAATAGGAAAATTTTGAACGATGAAAAAAGTGCAACTTATAAAATCATAGATATTATATTAAAAAAAAATATTCCTCTGGAATGTTTTGTAACATCCTCCACTCCGAGGCACGAAACTAAGCACCACAGATGTTGCCGTCACCTATAGTATCAATTCCACACGACTGAACACGGGCGTGTATCGATATTAATACCAAACGCACATTAATATGAAACAAAATTTAACATTAATTTCAGGACAAGAATTATATTTCATATTCCTACATTACATAATTTCATAACGTTTCACATCTTTCAGTTAAAATATGGGTGCAAAATGCTTTTAGAGCGCCATATGAAGATGCATGCTAGCTTGATCAGAGTACTCCTAATATCAATTACTAAAACATCAATATAAGTTCAAACATGAGTTCAACAATACAACAGAATCAAAGTAAACTATTACGATTGTTTTGTGTGCCAGAAAAGGTAATAACTTGAAACTTTCTCCCAAAGTGTTGGACTAAGAACCTGAGATTGAAAGGGGAAAAACAAAAATTTGGGGTCTGACAAACAGTCTAATATGAATAAAAAAATGCCAACTCGACTTGAAATAAATAGATATCGAGCGGGACCATGATGCTTAGCGGAACGAGTTTTCCCTTCACTAGTGTCTTTAATCAAAGCAACCAATCAATTTTGCACGTGTAACCATGGTTAGTAAACATAATAATCAATAATCAATTATGAATAAATGTAAGCATGCATATCCTGATTGTCTTTCTCAAGACTATCCATCTCAACCTAATCTTGACTGGTCATCTCTGTGGTGATCCGAACAATCTGTCTCTCTTGGGTAATCTCTGACAGTTCATCTAATCCTGACTATTTGTCTCATATTAAGTGGCTGACTTAGGCCTACCAGATATATAAAAATATATAACTGGTTGTTAGATATAAACTAAACAATTTGTCAAGTTTAACTCTTTCTTAACTACTTGTCTTTCTTAATTTTTCTTGGTGAACGAGAACTTAATAATTTTGCAAGACACCAATAAACTATCTCATTACGTCTCTATTTGTGCGTATTATACTTTTGGTCCTAATCTTACCCCACCCTGCACAGTGGAATGTTGGACAAATTTAGTTAGGGTCGCAAAGTTGAAGTATAGGGCACGACCCTATGTTAGTCCTGTCTGGTTTTCGCTAATCTTCGGTGTCATTCCATCTTCTTCTCATCTATCCAATATGAAGAGATTAGAAATTTAGTACAATACTGGGTTAAATTATTTAGAAAATATTTTCCTGAAATATAGGCTTTATAGTTCAATACGTTTGAGTACCATCTCTTAAAAACAAGGAAATTCAATAACTTCACTAAAAAAAATTATACCAAATATAAGCTTTCAAATCAATGTTGATGATATTCTAAATATTAGAAGTTAACATACTTCAAAACAATATGGGATGGAAGCTAAGTCATTCGAAATAAGTATTTTCACAAAGTCGTTCAAACCCTTTTTGATACCATTCAAAATGAAGGAAGACAAGTCATAAAATCGCTTTGGTTCAAAGCAATTCAAAAATGGTTCCAAAAAAATGAACTGTATGGATTTATAAGCAATTATATGACATCATGGATTTTGAACCATTATGGCTTCGATGTAATTAAAGCAGAATTTCAAGCTTTTATGGCTTCGAAACAGAATAGTTGGGAATAATAGGCTTCTTTTCTCTAAAACTTCGGAACAATTATAATACTTTAGGGCTGATTTCAAGTATAAAGCTTTTGAAACTATTGATACTAGTTCTTTACAAGCTTTTAATCAATTTAAATGGGTTGAAACATCAGCTTTATAGCAAGAGGGTATTGATCAAAATCTTTGAAAAGCAGATTACCCTTGTGAAGCGAAACAAGTGTTCAGATCGAATCAACTAACCTCGAAGCACTCAATCATGTCTCCCTAACTTCAAAGCACTCCATGTTAAGTTTCCTTAGCATCATGCACTTTTCCACTAGTCGAAGAAATGAAGCGATTTCATCTACAACCAATGAGTCAAAGTGAAACGCTTCTCGAGTGGTAAAACCATGAATTAGTTAAAAATTACAAAATATCTGTTCTAAGAAATACATTTCCACCAACCCTTTGATATTTTACAGAATCTTATTGGTTTAAAAACTTTCTTTTTAGCCCTATATCATAGGTTTGAAAATTATGAACATTAAAATACTGGAATACAAGGATTTCCAAAACTATTATTTAATTAAGCTTTAACTAAATATTTATTCTTTTCTAGCTTTATGAGTTCATACTAAATCATAAATCCATGGTAAAAAAATAAAAAGAACATAATAAATCCCTTTTCAAATATGTGTGTGTATTTCAACATATACAATTTTATAAACCAATAATTAAACCCAAATTAAATGAGTTTATTAACTTAGGAAATTTACAAAACATTCATATTTGTTTACAAAATTCTACAATAAAATCTCATTTCCAAAATATTAATCCTCACCCGATGCCATAACACCAGGCACTTGGGCATCATTTGATTGGGTTTCAATGCATTCTTTCTTGAGAACTTCGTGAAAATACAACTTATCATCAACAAACATATATGAATAATCGCCTATCATATAAGCATGGCACAATAATACATATGAACAAGCAACGATTTGAATTCAAACACGAACCCGAATGAACAAGCATATAAACATGTGTGAATACTATTATTCACCTTAAAAGGTTAAGACAAAACTTGGGATTTGAATATCTTTAATTTTATAAGCTTGATTCCCTCTTTAGCATATGTTTTCCCCTCTTGCCAGCCTTTGTGTTGTTCTTAAGTTTGTAAATGAAATGTAAGGTCAGGAAATAAGATAGGGAAGGTCACTCTCCTATTTTCCCCTTCTTATGTTCCTACTTTAGTTTACCCATTACTAATTGATCTAACTAGTTTATTAACTATGGCTTTCCTTATTTAGTAAATCAAATCTCATGCTTACATATATGAAGTCGTATTCTACGCATCGGGGGCGAAATTTCTTAAGGGGGGGGGGGGGGGGAGAGTGTAATGACCCGCATTCTACGCATCGGGGGATCGTAGAATATTTATTTCTTTCATATATGAAGTCGTATGGTCATGTAACTTTGGGAGACATCCATTAGAGTCATTTCCCATGTTCATAATTTTTGTCGATTTTTAAATGACCATTTTGCCCCTAGTTGGCACTGTTTTGGCCATAACTTTTGATTGGAAAGGAATTTTGATCTGAATCCACTTCCATTAGATTCATTTGATGGTTTACCTTTCCGTAGAGTGGTCATAATAGCCAAACGGACTTACCGTTTGGAAGATATGGCTGAAATAAGGTTTGGAGGGTGGAAAACTGCTTAACCGGGCCAAATCGGGTGATTAGTGAGTAGGCCCATAACCCATTTCGGGATTAGGGTTATGGGAAGGCTGAAATGAGATAGAGAATCATTCTATTTCAGTTTTCTAGCCTCCACTTATCACCAAGGAACCCTAAAAATAGCCTCCAACCTCTAAATCACCTCCAAATCATCTTTTGATCAAGGATTAAGCTTAGCAACATCCAGTCAAGGGAGATCTACACCAAAGCAACATTGGAGCTGCTGTTTAGCATTGAGATTCACATCAAATCAGAGAATTATTTTGGATCTTAGTTTATTTGTGGCTAAGGTGAGTGATTTGCATAGTTTTACACTAATCATGGCTAGTTAAGGGTAATTAGTGTTAATTAGCGAATTTAAACATGATAAAATTTGGGAAAAATGTTCATAAATTCTTAAATGATATTTTAGACCTCTGATATGAATTTGGGTTAATTTGGTTAAGTTTTGCTAATCCTATCATTAGTTTCACCTAAACATGCTTAAGGGGAAATATGGGGTATTGGGGTATGTTTGATCCATTTTAACCTATCATATTGATGTTTTGATGTTTGTGGTTGATTATGCATGTTGCTATGACTGTATGAAATGCTTTGTGATTGATTCCAGTAGTTAGAATGGTCAAAAACGTCGTCGAATGGCGTAAACACTTGCTGGAACAGTTTCAGAAAACAGTGCAGGTTTCAGATCGGATCGGATAAGGGGCTCGGATCGGACATGTTGAACTGGGCAAGGGATTCGATCGGATCGGAGCCTGACACTTGGGAAAAGTGGCAAAAAGGAAGGCCACGCTAACTGAACTGGGATCGGAGCGGATTAAGGAGGACGGATCGGAGCGGAGGCATGAGGATGGATCGGATAGGAGCATGTGAAGGATGAGGAGACGGATCGGAACGGAGGCACGAGCTGGAGGGGAGATGGTACCCGACACGACCTGAGGTGAAGCACCCGACCCGAACCGATGGAGGACACCCGACCCGAACCGCACCAGAAGAAGACCCGACCCGAACAGATGGAGGATACCCGACCCGAACCGATGGCTTGAGGAAGAACCCGACCCGACCCAGTATTGACCAATAACCCGAGATGCAAAGGTAGTCCAATATGAGAAGTTAGAGCTCAGGATCCAGTTGGGAACCAATGAGTTCACTTCATGGTTGGACTTTGCTGCGGGACGTGCGCTAAGGAGTTGTCGACGTTCATAACTTCGATTCACCACTAAAAATGAATGATGGCTACTTATCAGTGCAGTAGGGTCATTACGACCTGAGGGGCAAGGTGATGGTAGCAAGACTACGTTATCAGTGCAGTAGGGTCATTATGACCCGAGGGGCAAAGTGATGCGTAGTAAGACTATGAGCCAGTGCAGTGGAGTCACTACGACTCCATGGGGCACAGTGGACATAGTAAGGATTAGTAAGGCTATGAGCCAATGCAGTGGGGTTCTTGTGACTTCATGGGGCAAAGTGGACATAGCGAAGGATTTATGGCTACGTTATCAGTGCAGTGAAGCCATTTATGACTTCATGGGGCAAAGTGATCGTAGCAAGGTATGTTGGGTGATCGAAGTGGTGAATATCGTATGCTTTACGCACTGAGTGAGAGATGTGAGGATGGATGCTATGTTTGATTGTTTGCCATCATTATGACGTGCACACCTCTCGCCCACCTCCGTATCTTTACACCGTTTGATATGGTACCTTAGAGTGTTGTACAGTATGTAGTGCTAACTCTTTGGTTGCAGGTCCAGGTTCAGGTATGTTTTAGTCTACCTGTTATTGTTCACTTTAGATGCTTATCGCTCATAGTCTGACCCAGAGTTTTATGTCTCCTCTTATTACTCTGGGTGCTCACACGAGCAGACTAGAGACAGGTTAGCTGGTGGTGCGCGAGTAGCTGATTCGGAGGCGGGCAGGAGGCTTCCACGTATGATATATATATACACATTCTCCCTGTGTCGTTGGTGGTCGCTACTTGGGCATTAGTAGTGTACCTCCTTTATCTTACTTTTTCTTTGAGACAGTTTGAAAAGTTGTAATAAGCTGTATTTTGGATTTCCGCTGCTATGATGTTTAGTTCTGGTTTTCAGCTTATGTGCTGTCTCACCTGTTTTATGTCAAGTATGTTATTATTATATTTTATTCTATGCGCTGTGAGACATTCTACAGGTTCTTTGTATGTTCATTTCCTTCTTCCTTTTTCCTTCTGACGACCCGTTCCGTGCTAACTGGACATGTGTACAACGCACTTTTGGAGGAAATGTCGATTGGTGCGGGGCGGGCCGTCACACTTGGTATCAGAGCTCTAGGTTGCGTAGTTAACCTAGGGAAAGAAACTAGGGAGAGATAGTACGTATATGAGAGCGCGTATTTGTGATTACTTTGGTTTTCAAAAGCTATATATGTATGTACTATTAGTAGTATAAGAATGAAGTCGCACTGCACTAGCACCACTATGGGGTCGTTAATCGTTTCCCTTTTTCAGATTGACGATGAGCCGAGACACGAGGGGTGCTGGTAGAGGGACCAACCAAGGGAATGTCGCTGACATGAGGGCGATGTTTACTAACCTCATGAGAGACATGCTTAGAGAAGTGCAAGGGGCAATTCCCAATCCCGGAGTTGGTGTTGGCCCAGTAGTGCAGGTGCATACGGTCGATTTTGCCAAGTTGTGCAAAGATTACACTAATCTTGGTTGAAAGCCGTTCCACGGAACGGAGTCGGCCACGGATGTTCAAGACTGGATGGATAGCTGCGACCGTATCTTCGATGACTTGGGTCTTGAGGATGCGATGAAGAGAAGGCTAGCGTCTCGTCAGCTGCAAGGGCGAGCAATGAATTGGTGGAATGCCATTAGAACAGCTACTCCAGAGGACCAGGTTACTTGGGATCAGTTCAAGGCTCGCTTTTGCGAGAAGTTTATTCCAGCTGCCCAGAAGTCAGTGTTGTTTAAGAGGTTCTTGGAACTCAAGCAGAACGGAAGGGCAGTTTCTGATTATATTGCTGAGTTCGACACTTTGTCGAAGTATGGACTATTTCTTATTTACACTCCTGAGAAGAAGAATGAGAAGTTCATTACTGGCATGGATGGATACTTGGGGGAAAGGCTTATCAACCACATCGATGAGACTTTTGAATCGATTGTGGGGAAAGCTTTGAGATCAGAGAGTCTTTACCCTAAGTCAAAGACAGAGGCTGCATCTGCAGAAGGGCCAAAGCCGCAAGCAGGCGGTGGAGGCAAGAATAACTCTCAGAATAAGAGGAAGCAGGACCAATCTAAAGGTGGCCAGAAAAAGAGCAAGAAGGATGTTGAGTGCTTCAGCTGTGGTAAGAAGGGCCATTATGCTAAAGAATGTCGGGCCAAGCCAGCGGAAAGGAAGTGCTACAACTGTGGTCAAGTGGGACATCATAAGGATAAGTGTCCGCAACCTCTTAAGGAGAAGCAGATTGTGAAAGCATATGCTATTGATGCTGTTCCTTCTTCATCGAATGCCCCAACTGCGGCAGAGAAAGGAAATAATGTTGTTATTCAAGGTATGCTTTCTATTTATGATATACCAGTTCGAGTTTTGTTTGATACTGGGGCTTCCCGTTCCTTCATATCTAGTGACCTGGTAGATAGGCTGAGACTGGAACCCGAGATAGTCGATAGACCATTGGTTGTGACGAACCCGATTGGTGGTTCGACTAGCCTTAGTATGATTTGCAGAAATTTGGTCTTATCGAGTCATGGATGTATGTTTGTATGTGATTGCTTTGTTTTGGGCTTTACTGGGTATGGCATTATATTGGGAGTCGATTTGCTCCAAAGATACGGGGTGGTGGTAGACTGTGAGGGCTTTTTGGTGACAGTGAGGGCGGATGATGGGCGGAGGGTAGTGTTTGGTAGTCTACCTAGTGATGGGGTTATGGCTAGTTTTGTAAATTCCCTCGACATCCCGCAGGATGAGTTGTCAGATGTGCCCATGGTTGGCCAGTATCCGAACGTCTTCGAGGAGGTGACCGGGCTTCCACCACACCGAGAGATTGAGTTCCGTATTGATTTAGTGAAGGATGCCAGACCTATAGTGATGCCACTTCGTCGTATGGCACCAAGGGAGCAGCGAGAGCTCGGGGTGCAAGTCAGTAATCTTTTGAAGAAGGGATTTATTAGAAGGAGTGTCTCCGAGTGGGGAGCATCAGTTGTGTTTGCCACTAAGGCAGATGGTTCCCTTCGTTTGTGTGTGGATTATCGCGAGTTGAATAAGGTAACGAGGAAGAATAAGTATCCTCTACCGCGGATAGATGATTTGTTTGATCAACTGGAAAGAGCAAGAGTGTTCTCCCAGTTGGACCTCGCGACAGGATTTCATCAGCTTCGAGTAGCAGATGAGAGTGTTCCGAAAACGGCATTTAGGACGCCGTCTGGATTTTATGAGTGGTTGGTCATGCCATTTGGGTTGACCAATGCACCAACCTATTTTGTGGATCTCATGAATCGAGTATTCAGAGATCAGTTGAATAAGTTTGTTCTTGTGTTCGTGGATGATATCTTTGTTTACTCAAGGACAGAGGAGGAACACAAGGGACACTTGAGGATAGTGATGGAGGTGTTGAGGAAACACCAATTGAAAGCGAAATTCTCTAAGTGTCATTTTTGGAGAAGGGAAGTAAGATTCTTGGGTCATGTTGTTTCAGAGAGTGGTATTACCGTGGACCCTGCGAAGGTGGCTACGGTACAGGATTGGCCTACGCCCAAGAATGCAACAGATGTAAGAAGTTTCTTAGGATTAGCTGGATATTATCGTAAGTTTATCCAGGACTTCTCCAAGATAGCAGCACCGTTGACTCAGTTGACTAAGAAGAATCAGTCCTTCGTTTGGGACGGAGTGTGTGAGGATGCCTTCAAGGGTCTAAAAGAGAAGTTGACGCGTGCACCAGTGTTAGTCCTTCCTAAAGGGAATGAAGAGATGACGGTATACACGGATGCTTGTGGTATCGGACTGGGTGCTGTATTGATGCAAGGAGGTAGGGTTGTAGCTTATGCTAGTCGACAGCTAAAGCCGCATGAGAAGAAGTATCCTACCCATGATTTGGAATTAGCAGCGATTGTATTTGCACTGAAGATGTGGAGACATTATCTCTTGGGAGAAAGATTTGAGTTCTTTACCGATCATAAATCGTTAAAGTATCTCTTCTCTCAGAAAGATCTGAATCTCCGTCAGCAAAGATGGTTAGAGTTCTTGGCTTCGTATGATTTTGATATCGCATATACACCTGGAAAGGGTAATGCGGTAGCCGACGCCTTGAGTAGGAGACATGCCAGTTTAGGGGCAATGTTTCTTGAATGGAAGCAACTGGCGTATATCGCGGGGTTTGATTTCAGACCAAAGTGCGAATTGGATCCAGTCATGCTAGCTAGTTTGGCGATCAGACCCACTTTGATAGAGCGGATTGGTTCCAACCAGAGGGACGATCCTAATCTATTGGAAATCATCTCCAAGTTAGAGATGAACATCGACGGTGAGGAGATGAATGTGTATGGGCTTGATCGAGATGGATGGCTTAGAAAGAATGGAAGACTAGTTGTACCCAACGTGAATGGTTTGAGAGATGAAGTGCTTAGAGAATGTCATCACTCAAAACTGACTATACATCCCGGTGGTAATAAGATGTATTGAGACATGAAGCAAACCTACTAATGGGAAGGGATGAAAAGAGACGTTGGGAAGTTTATATCCAAATGCATGAATTGCCAGCCAGTTACAGCCGAGCAAAAGAAGCCTAGTGGGTTGTTGCAACCATTAGAAATTCCCGAATGGAAATGGGAGCAAGTCTCGATGGATTTCATCGATGGTTTACCAAGGACTAGATCGGGATATGATAGCATTTGGATAATTGTGGATCGATTGACTAAAAGTGCAAGATTTATACCAGTAAAATCGACCAGAACGGCAGCCAAGTTGGCAGAATGGTATATGAAGTGAGTAGTGAGATTTCATGGAGTACCTAAAAGCATTGTAAGTGAACGAGACCCGTTGTTCACTAGTGGGTTTTGGAAGAGCTTACAAGAGGCTCTAGGGTCAGAGTTACATCTCAGTACCGCATATCATCCTCAGACCGACGGTCAGACGGAGAGGGTGAATCGTATATTTGAAGATCTCTTGAGAGCTTGTATATTGGATTTTGGTGGATCATGGGATGACCATTTGCATCTAGTAGAGTTTGCATATAATAATAGCTACTAATCCAGTATCGGTATGGCTCCATATGAAGCTTTGTACGGAAGACCGTGCAACTCACCATCATGTTGGATAGAGACTGGCGAGAAGTTTATGCATGGACCAGATGTGGTGAGAGAAACTTCAAATAAGATTAAGATCATTCAACAAAGAATGAAAGCTGCCCAAGACAGGCAGAAGAGTTATGCTGATAAGAGGAGAAGAGACTTGAAATTCTCCGTTGGTGACTTGATGTTTGTCAAGATCTCTCCGTTGAAGAGTGTGATACGATTTGGCAGGAGAGGCAAATTGGCACCAAGATTTGTTGGCCCATTCCCTGTTCTTGAACTAGACGGGAATTTGGCGTATACAGTTGGCTTACCAGAGAAGATGGCAGGAGTTCACAATGTTTTTCATGTTTCCCAACTAAGGAAGTTCATTCACGACTCAGATGTGACTATTTCACCTGATCAGATAGAGGACTTCGAAGTAGAACCCGAGGCGGTTGGGAACCGCAAGCCGATTCGTATTGTGGGGCACGATACGAAGCAACTTTGAAGGAAGGCGGTGAGGCTAGTCAAGGTTCAGTTGGGCGGGGACGAGAATGATTGTACTTGGGAGACAGAGGAGAGCATTAGGAATGCATATCCAGAACTCTTTGCCTGGTAAGATTTACTTTGCTATTTAGTTTTCCGCATGCTAGGGTAGATTTGTCTTGCTTGGTTGCAAGTTTGATTGTTGTTTTATGATTGATAGGCATGCGGGACCTTTGGGTGTGCTTTGATTAGGGAATTTCGGGGGCGAAATTTCTTAAGGGGGGGGGGGGGGGAGAGTGTAATGACCCGCATTCTACGCATCGGGGGATCGTAGAATATTTATTTCTTTCATATATGAAGTCGTATGGTCATGTAACTTTGGGAGACATCCATTAGAGTCATTTCCCATGTTCATAATTTTTGTCGATTTTTAAATGACCATTTTGCCCCTAGTTGGCACTGTTTTGGCCATAACTTTTGATTGGAAAGGAATTTTGATCTGAAACCACTTCCATTAGATTTGTTTGATGGTTTACCTTTCCGTAGAGTGGTCATAATAGCCAAACGGACTTACCGTTTGGAAGATATGGCTGAAATAAGGTTTGGAGGGTGGAAAACTGCTTAACCGGGCCAAATCGGGTGATTAGTGAGTAGACCCATAACCCATTTCGGGATTAGGGTTATGGGAAGGCTGAAATGAGATAGAGAATCATTCTATTTCAGTTTTCTAGCCTCCACTTATCACCAAGGAACCCTAAAAATAGCCTCCAACCTCTAAATCACCTCCAAATCATCTTTTGATCAAGGATTAAGCTTAGCAACATCCAGTCAAGGGAGATCTACACCAAATCAACATTGGAGCTGCTGTTTAGCATTGAGATTCACATCAAATCAGAGAATTATTTCGGATCTTAGTTTATTTGTGGCTAAGGTGAGTGATTTGCATAGTTTTACACTAATCATGGCTATTTAAGGGTAATTAGTGTTAATTAGCGAATTTAAACATGATAAAATTTGGGGAAAATGTTCATAAATTCTTAAATGATATTTTAGACCTCTGATATGAATTTGGGTTAATTTGGTTAAGTTTTGCTAATCCTATCATTAGTTTCACCTAAACATGCTTAAGGGGAAATATGGGGTATTGGGGTATGTTTGATCCATTTTAACCTATCATATTGATGTTTTGATGTTTGTGGTTGATTATGCATGTTGCGATGACTGTATGAAATGCTTTGTGATTGATTCCAATAGTTAGAATGGTCAAAAACGTCGTCGAATGGCGTAAACACTTGCTGGAACAGTTTCAGAAAACAGTGCAGGTTACGGATCGGATCGGATAAGGGGCTCGGATCGGACATGTTGAACTGGGCAAGGGATTCGATCGGATCGGAGCCTGACACTTGGGAAAAGTGGCAAAAAGGAAGGCCACGCTAACTGAACTGGGATCGGATCGGATTAAGGAGGACGGATCAGAGCGGAGGCATGAGGATGGATCGGATAGGAGCATGTGAAGGATGAGGAGACGGATCGGAACGGAGGCACGAGCTGGAGGGGAGATGGTACCCGACCCGACCTGAGGTGAAGCACCCGACCCGAACCGATGGAGGACACCCGACCCGAACCGCACCAGAAGAAGACCCGACCCGAATAGATGGAGGATACCCGACCCGAACCGATGGCTTGAGGAAGAACCCGACCCGACCCAGTATTGACCAATAACCCGAGATGCAAAGGTAGTCCAATATGGGAAGTTAGAGCTCAGGATCCAGTTGGGAACCAATGAGTTCACTTCATGGTTGGACTTTGCTGCGGGACGTGCGCTAAGGAGTTGTCGACGTTCATAACTTCGATTCACCACTAAAAATGAATGATGGCTACTTATCAGTGCAGTAGGGTCATTACGACCCGATGGGCAAGGTGATGGTAGCAAGACTACGTTATCAGTGCAGTAGGGTCATTATGACCCGAGGGGCAAAGTGATGCGTAGTAAGACTATGAGCCAGTGCAGTGGGGTCACTACGACTCCATGGGGCACAGTGGACATAGTAAGGATTAGTAAGGCTATGAGCCAGTGCAGTGGGGTTCTTGTGACTTCATGGGGCAAAGTGGACATAGCGAAGGATTTATGGCTACGTTATCAGTGCAGTGAAGCCATTTATGACTTCATGGGGCAAAGTGATCGTAGCAAGGTATGTTGGGTGATCGAAGTGGTGAATATCATATGCTTTACGCACTGAGTGAGAGATGTGAGGATGGATGCTATGTTTGATTGTTTGCCATCATTATGACGTGCACACCTCTCCCCCACCTCCGTATCTTTACACCGTTTGATATGGTACCTTAGAGTGTTGTACAGTATGTAGTGCTAACTCTTTGGTTGCAGGTCCAGGTTCAGGTATGTTTTAGTCTACCTGTTATTGTTCACTTTAGATGCTTATCGCTCAAACCAGGCTTTATGTCTGACCCAGAGTTTTATGTCTTCTCTTATTACTCTGGGTGCTCACACGAGCAGACTAGAGACAGGTTAGCTGGTGGTGCGCGAGTAGCTGATTCGGAGGCGGGCAGGAGGCTTCCACGTATGATATATATACACACATTCTCCCTTCGTCGTTGGTGGTCGCTACTTGGGCATTAGTAGTGTACCTCCTTTATCTTACTTTTGCTTTGAGACAGTTTGAAAAGTTGTAATAAGCTGTATTTTGGATTTCCGCTGCTATGATGTTTAGTTTTGGTTTTCAGCTTATGTACTGTCTCACCTGTTTTATGTCAAGTATGTTATTATCATATTTTATTCTATGCGCTGTGAGACATTCTACAGGTTCTTTATATGTTCATTTCCTTCTTCCTTTTTCCTTCTGACGACCCGTTCCGTGCTAACTGGACATGTGTACATCGCACTTTTGGAGGAAATGTCGGTTGGTGCGGGGCGGGCCGTCACAACCCGGTTAACTGTTCCAATGATATCTAGTAAAATTGGGGATGTTACATACATACCTACTTAAATAATTTCATCCTCGAAATTATGTTAAGAGCATACACAATAATAAAACATGCAAAATGGTAAAGATTCAAATAAATCAGGCCAAATAGCCATAATCCTGGCCTCAATCTCTCAAGTATAGTCATTATCATTGTCACCTCACTGGACTTTCACTAATTTTAAAGTCTCGTTTCTTAGCTTCTTCTCGTCATTAGCGAAGGTCCTAACTAGATTTGTAATTATAGTTAAATCTATTTCTACTACTAAATCTTCCAATGTCCTTGGTTCTATAGTCGTTCCCATATCTCCACTAGACATTCTAAGATGAAACATGAAAACATTGTGGACCTTTGCTAATCTACTTAGAAATTCTACTTCATATGCCAGTTTTCCAATCCTTTCCAAGAGAGGGAATGATAATATAAACCTCAGTTCTAACTTTTCATTTTTTCTAATCAAATTACACCTTTCACTAGTGATATCTTTACAGAAACCTAATCCTTAACTAGGAATTTTACATCTTTTCTTTACTTATCCACATACTTTTTCTACCTCGATTGAGCATCTTTTATTCTGTCCTAAATAAATCCAGTTTTTTCCATAGTATCCTATGCTAAATTTGGTCAAAGAATTACTCTATCCCTAATATTTGTCCAACGAGCTAGTGATTTACATGGTTTTCCATACAGAGCTTTAAATGATGTCATTCCTACGTTAGCCCGAGTGCTATTGTTATAGGAAAACTCTATTAAACGTAGATGGTTCTCCCATGAGCCTCCAAAATCTAGTATACAAGCCCTTAACAAATCTTCTAAGACATTATTAGCTCTCTTAGTCTATCCACCAATTTGTGGGTGATATGTAGTACTCATCTTGAGCTAGGTACCTAAAACTTTTTACAAACTCTTTCAAAAATCACTAGTGAATAATGAATCTTTATCACTAACTATACTGTTTGAAATCCCATGTTGTCTGGTCATATTGTTCATGAATAACTTAGCCAAAACTAGTTCCATTCCAGTTGACTTCACAAGGATGAATGAACACTCTTGGTTAGTCTGTCTGGCATGACCTATATGCTATCGTTTCGTCTATTTGATCTTGGCAACCTATCAATAACTTCCATGAATTTGAAGTCCATGTCTAAGATGGAATGTCTAAAGGTTGGAGCAATCTACTTGACAACTATTCAACTTTCACTTGCTGACAATTCAGACATTGCCTTACCATAAGCCTATATCCTTCTTCATTCCTTCTCAAAAGAAACTTCTCTTTATATCATGATAATTTTGGTTCCTGGTAGATAAATAGTATACTATGATTGATGACATTCCTTAAGAACTTCCCTACTGAGGTTTCCGACGTCTGGAACATGTAGTCTTCCTTTCTTCCTCAACTGGTCAAAACAGAAATCCTTCAAGTCGTCCATCTTAGCTCCATCTCTAAGCCTTTTAATCCTATCGGCTAACACTAGGGCTTCCTCATATCTTTCAAAATCGATTAAACATCTAAACATGATAACATAGCGATAATCTAGATCGAACTAGTCATTAGTCTCAATTACACATCTCAAGTAGTCAAGGGCTTTAAATCTTTCCAGTCTTGCAACATAGCCAACATTGCATTCTGAAGTTTCTAACTAAGTAAATATTTCACTGTATTTCCTTTTCCAGTCGTATATTCTATTTTAAAGTCATTGTCAACAAGTAACTCTAACCATTATTGTAGTCTCAGGTTTAGCTCTTTCTGAAAGAACAAGTATCTCCGAGACTTGTGATCCGTGAACAACTCGAATCTTCCTCCTAGTTGGTAATGTGTCCATATCTTCAAAGCAAAGATAACTACAACCAATGCCAAATCATAAGTAAAATATCTAACTTTACGCAATTTGAGTAGTCGAGAAGCATAAGCAATGACTTTGCCATGTTGCATCGATACTACTGCTAATTTAATTCCACAAGAATCAGTGTAGACAACCAAATCCTGGTTCCCCTTAAGTACAACTAACATAGGTGCATTGGTCAAGAAGTATTTAAATTTATGGAATTCTCCCTCATATTTTTCATTTTAAGCAAACTTGACATCATTCCTAGTTAGCTTAGTCATCGGTGCTGCTATATGCAAGAAATCCTTGATAACTCTCCTACAACAGCCAGCTAATCCAAGAAAACTTTTGATCTTTGTAAATGTCTACAGTATTTTACAAGCTTAACAGTTTCTCTCTTGAATTAATCCAATTCTAATCCTCTTTATGAAACTACAAAACCAAGAAATTTCATATTCGTCTCCTAAAAGTGACACTTCAAGAACTTAGCCTTCAACTGGTGTTGTCTCAAGCATCCGAAGGCGAACTTCATGATCTCGATCACTCTTAGGATATACCAAGATATCATCCAAAAATACCAACATGTATCTATCTAAGTGCTCTTGGAAAATCTATTTCAATAAGTCTAAAAGAATTTAGGTGTGTTAGTCAATACAAATGGCATTAACCACCCATACAAACCATATTTTATTTGAAATGCCATCAAGGGAATACTTTTATCTGCTATCCACAATTGATGGAATCATGTAGCCAAATACTTTTGAGAGAATAATTTGGTTCCACTCAGTTTATCAAACAAATCATCAATCCTCGTTAAGGGATACTTATTCTTCTCTATCTTCTAACTGAGCTTCCGATAGTCAAGGCATAAACCTAACGATCCATCTAGCTTCTTCACGAATGCTACAATCGCTACCAAAGGCAAATTGCTTGGTCCAATCAAGCTTTTTCCGTCCAAGTCCACTTGCTCCACCTTTAATTCATTCCTTTATCATAGTTGGTGTCATCTTGCTAGGTGGTCTACTCATGATTTTAGTTCCTAGAATAAGATCTATTTTGAACTTGATAGCTCTTTTGGGTGGTAATCCTATAATTGGTTTCAAAGAACATCTGCAAAATCAACATGACTTATCCTAACATCCAATTCTATTACTCCCAATAATGCATACATTTTTGAACTTTAATTCTCGATTTTACAATTCAGTCACTACAACTAGGGTGTCTCAGTGATATTTTCCTAGCTTGGAAAAATATATTAGCATCATATTCATTTAAACAATCCATACCCAATATGATCGTAAAACCAATGAAATCAAACACAAGATAAGAATAAGTAGAAGTGTATCCTAGCAAATTAAATTCTAGATTATCTCATATCATCCCTAGAGTTGCATATCCTCCTATAGGATTAGTTACCCCAAAGGATATAACAAGACATGATAGTTATAAAGATATCTTATCCACTAAATAATGAGATATGAAAGAACGTGATGCACCAGTATCAGACAATTCATTGATAGGTGAGCCCTAAATCAAAATCATACCTGCCATCACAGATTTCCCCTTCTCCACAGTAGTAAGATTTGAAGTAGAAGGTTTTAAAGAAAAATCTAGCATTTAACAAGCTTCAAACACTTATTCTTATAATACCCTACTTGGTCATAGTTGAGACACATGATAGTATTCTTCCTTATAAAAACCAAGCTATCTCCCGAACTACACTCATTTGAAAAATGACCCTTCTTGTTGCCCTTAAAACAAATAAGATTAGCTTTTTCTTTTTTTTCCAACTCCACTCTTCTGAGCTCAGAACTTCCTTTTTCGACTTAGCCCACTCTAAGCACTGTCAATCTTGTTATCTAAGAAAGTAATCATCTCTTTATTTCTTAACGTCATTTTTATCACCACATCACAAGAATTTCAGATGTGATGTAAGGTAGCTTTAGCCAACTCTGTCTTCAAATAACCATGGTGGGAAAGTTCCTTAAATCTTGCAGCATACTCAAAAGTATACATGTCTCTTTTCTCTAGGTCGACAACTTTTGAAGCAATGCAATCTTTGAGACTTTGATATAAACATTTCTTTAAACCTCATCCAAAACGTTTCCTAAGGCATATCATCTTCTGCTACTCCCACTGTATACTATTCCAGCAGAAAAGAGCAACTCTTGTAGATGTCTAAATGCAAGACTCCACATCTTCTTATCACTCAATCCTAGATCAGTAGATATCCACTTATAATGAAGTAACCAATTTTCCAATTTAATTGTGTCCTCAATACCGATGAATAGATTTCCTCTGAGCCTTGCTGTGACGGCCCGCCCCGCACCAGCCGACATTTCCAATGAGAGTGCGCTGCGCCAAGGTCCAACCAGCACGGGATAGTCGTCAAAGAAAGGAAAGAAGGGAATGTGAGCTAACAAGGGACATGTAGAATGTCTCACAGCGCATGGAATAAAATATAATAATAACATACTTGACATAAAACAGGCGAGACAGATTATAAGCTGAGAACTAAACCATAATAGCAGTGGAAAATCCAAAATACAGCTTATGTTTCACATCACCATTATTACAACTTTTTAAACTGTCTCCAAAATAAAGTAAAGGAAAGGTACACTACTAATACCCAAAGTAGTGACCAGCAGCGGCACAAGGAGAATATCTATATATATCATACGTGGGAGCCTCCTGCTCATCTTCGGTACAACTACTCGTGCATACTACCTAACCTGTCTCTAGTCTGCCCGTTTAAGAGCAACCAGAGTAATAAGAAGAGACATAAAACTCTAGGTCAGACAAAAGTCTGGTATGAGCGATAAGCAACAAAACAGAACAATAATAGGTATACTAAACCATACCTGAACCTGGACCTGCAACCAAAGAGTTAGCACAACAAGATGTACAATACTCTAAGGTGACACTAACATATGGTGTAAAGATACGGGGGAGGGGGTGTGCATGTCATAGTGATGGCAAGCAATCAAGCATAACAACCATCCTCACATCTCTCACTCAGTGCGTAAAGCATACAATATCCACTGCTTTGACCACCCAAATTCTTTGCTATGATCACTCTGCCCCATGGAGTCATGATGGCTCCACTGCACTGATCCATAGCCACTAATCCCTTGCTATGTCCACTCTGCTCCATGAAGTCATGACGACTCCACTGCACTGGCTCATAGCCATGCTACGATCACTCTGCCCCATGAAGTAATAACTACCCCACTGCACTGATACGTAGCCTAGCATCCATCTTGGTGGTGAATCAAAGCTATATACGTCGATAACCCCTTTGCACACGTCCCGCAGCAAAGCCCAATCATGAAGTTAACTCGTTGGTTCCCAAATGGATCCTGAGTTCTACTTCCTATTTGGACTACCTTTGCATCTTGGGTCCTGGTCTCCTCCGGATCGGTTCGGTCCTTCTTCTCTTCTTCAGTTCGGTTCGTGGTCCTCGAAGTGGCTCGTGGTGCTCCGGTCCGGCTCGTGGGAACTAGCTCGAGTACTCCTGTTTGTGGTCAGCACCTGGTTCGGGTTGTGTTCTTCAGTTTCCTCCGGGTCGGGTCGTGACCAAGCTTCATGGTTTGGGTGTGCTCCGGTTCGTGATTAGTGAGCGCGAGCGGTTCGGATCAGAGGACTTCAGGGGCGAACGGATCGGGGATAACAAGCTTCAGGAGGCGGCTCGTATGCTTCTTGTCGGCTCATGAAGGGGTGTCACGATCGGGGTGTGGGGTTCGTGATCATCCTCACGATCGGGATCGTGGATTGCTCCTCGAGCGGGTCGGTTCGGGTAGGGGCGATTCGATCCGGTCTGGCTCCTGCATATTTTTCCTGCAACTTCCAGCGACTCTTTTTATGCCACACAATGGCGTTTTCGACCATTCTAACTATTCTAAACAATTACAAAACATTCTAGACAGTCATAGCAATATGTATAATCAACAATAAACACCAAAACAACAAATAATCATGTCAATATGGATCAAACATACCCAAAACCCATGTTTTCCCCTTAATCATGTTTAAGCACAATTAGTGATAGGATTAGCAAAACTTATCCAAATTAACCCAAATTTCTAACAGAGCCCTAAAATAATATTTTAGAATTTTACAAATTTTTCCAGAATTTAATTACGTATAATTTCGCTAATTACCACTAATCACCCCTAATTAGCCGTAATTAGTGAAAAACGATGCAAATCACTCCTTGGCCACAAACAAACTATAGATCTGAAATATTATCTGTTTTGGGTAGAATTCTAATGTAACACAGCAGCTCCTACTTTGATTTATTGTTATTTCCTCTTGATTTGACGTAGCTTGGCTTAATCTTCAATTAGAAAGCGATTAGTAGCGATTTGGGATGAAATTAGAAGGTGGAGGCCATGGCTAGGGTTAGAGAAATGTTTTAGGCGGCTGAAAAATGAAATAAAAATGGTTTTCCTACTGTTCTCAGCCTCCCCATAACCCTAATACCGAAATGGGTTATGGGCCCTCTTGCTAATCACCCTAATTAGGCCTGGTTAAGCTGTTTTTGACCTTCTAAACCTTGTTTCAGCCATATCTCCCAAACGGTGAGTCCGTTTGGCTAATGTGACCACTCTATGGAAAGGTAAACCATCATCCGAATCTAATGAAAGTAATTTCAGGTCAAAACTCCTTACCAATCAAAAGTTATGGCCAAAACAAGATCAGTTAGGGGCAAAACGGTCATTTAAACATCGACAAAAATCATGAACATCGGAAATGACCCCAATAGTCGTCTCTCAAAGTTACATGGCTATACGACTTCGCATGGAAAAGAAATAATTATCTACGATCCCCTGATGCGTAGAATGCTGGTCATTACATTTTTCCCCCCTTAAGAAATTTCGCCCCTGAAATTCCTTAACTAAGAAACAAGTAAAAGGATCCCGCATGCCTACCAACCATTCACAACAATCAAACATACAAAACAACAAACAAGTCTATCCTAGCATGCGGAAAACTAAATTGCAATTAAAATCTTACCAGGCAAAGAGTTCTGGATACGCCTTCCTAATGCTCTCCTCTGTCTCCCAAGTACAGTCATTCTCATTCTCGCCCCCACTGAACTTTGACTAGATTCACCGCTTTCCTTCGAAGTTGCCTCGTCTCGTGCTCGACAATACGAATCGGCTTGCGGTTCCCAACCGCCTCGGGTTCTACTTCGATATCATCCAACTGTTCAGGTGAAATAGTCATATCGGGGTCGTGCACGAATTTCCTTAACTGGGAAACATGAAATACGTTATGAACTCCCACCATCTTGTCCGGTAATTCAACTTTATATGCTAAATTCCCAACCTGCTCAAGAACTGGGAATGGACCAACAAATCTTGGTGCTAACCTGCCTCTCCTACCAAATCGTATCACGCTCTTTAACGGAGAAATCTTGACAAACACCAAGTCGCCAATGGAGAATTTTAAATCTCTTATCCTCTTATCAGCATAACTCTTCTGCATATCTTGGGCAGCCTTCATTCGTTGTCGGATAACCTTGATCTTATCTAAGGTGTCTATTATCACATCTGGCCCAAGCACAAATTTCTCACCGGTTTCTAACCAACATGACGGTGAGTTGCACGGTCTTCCGTACAAAGCTTCATATGGAGCCATACCAATACTGGACTAATAACTATTATTATATGCAAACTCTACTAGATGCAAATGGCCATCCCATGATCCACCAAAATCCAATATGCAAGCTCTCAAGAGATCTTCTAATATATGATTTACACTCTCTGTTTGACCATCAGTTTGAGGATGATACGTGGTACTGAGATATAACTGTGACCCTAGAGCCTCTTGTAAGCTCTTCCAAAACCCACTAGTAAACAACGAGTCTCGGTCACTCACAATGCTTTTAGGTACTCCATGAAATCTCACTACCCACTTCATATATAATTCCGCTAACTTAGCTGCCGTTTTATTCGACTTGATAGGTATAAACCTTACACTCTTGGTCAATCGGTCCACAATCACCCAAATGCTATCATGACCCGATCTAGTTCTTGGTAACCCATCAATGAAATCCATTGAGACTTGTTCCTATTTCCATTCGAGGATTTCTAATGGTTGCAACAAACCACTAGGTTTCTTTTGCTTAGCTTTAACTAATTGGAAATTCATGCATTTGGATATAAACTTCCCAACGTCTCTTTTCATCCCTTCCCAGTAACAGGTCTGCTTCATGTCTCGATACATTTTATTACCACCGGGGTGTATAGCCAGTTTTGAGTGATGACATTCTCTACGCACTTCATCTCTCAATCCATTGACATTGGGTACAACTAATCTCCCATTCTTTCTAAGCCATCCATCTCGATCAAGCCCATACTTCTTCATCTCCTCGTCGATACCCATCTTTAACTTGGAGATGATTTCCAATAGGTTAGGGTCGTCCCTCTGACTGGAACCAATCCGCTCAATCAAAGTGGGTCTGATCGTCAAACATGCTAATACTTCTTGATCCAATTCGCACTTTGGTATGAAATCATACCCAGCGATGTACTCCAGTTGCTTCTACTCAAGAAACGTAGCCCCTAAACTGGCATGTCTTTTACTCAATGCATCAGCTACCGCATTGCCCTTTCCTGGTGTATATGGGATATCGAAATCATAGGAAGCCAAGAATTCTAACCATCTCTGCTGTCGGAGATTTAGATCCTTCGGGGAGAAAAGATACTTTAATGATTTATGATCGGTAAATAACTCGAATCTTTCTTCCAAGAGATAATGTCTCCACATCTTCAATGCAAACACGATCGCTGTCAATTCCAAATCATGGGTAGGATATCTTTTCTCATGCGGTTTCAGTTGTCGACTAGCATAAGCTACAACCCTACCTCCTTGCATCAATACAACACCTAGTCCGGTACCACAGGCATCTGTGTATACCATCATCTCTTCATTCCTTTTAGGAATAACTAACACTGGTGCACATGTCAACTTTTCCTTTAGGCTCTTAAATGCATTCTCGCACTTTTCGTCCCAAACAAAAGTTTGGTTTTTCTTAGTCAACTGAGTCAACGGTGCCGCTATCTTGGAGAAGTCTTGGATAAATTTACGATGATATCTAGCCAACCCCAAGAAACTTATTACGTCTGTTGCATTCTTGGGCGTAGACCAATCTTGTACCGTAGCCACCTTTGCAGGGTCCACGACAATACCATTCTCTGAAACAACATGGCCCAAGAATCACACTTCCCTCCTCCAGAAGTGACACTTAGAAAACTTTGCTTTCAATTGGTGTTTTCTCAACACCTACATTACTATCCTTAAATGTTCCTTGTTTTCATCCTCTGTCCTCGAATAAACCAAGATATCATCCACGAACACAAGAAGAAACTTATTTAATTGATCTTGGAATACTCTAATCATAAGATCCACAAAATATGTTGGTGCATTGGTCAACCCGAATGGCATGACCAACCACTCATAGAATCCAAACTGCGTCCGAAAGACCGTTTTAGCTATACTCTCAGCTTCCACCCTAAGCCGATGAAAACCTATCGCGAGATCCAACTGGGAGAACACTCTCGCGTCACTCAATTGATCAAACAAATCATCTATCCTTGGTAGAGGATACTTATTCTTCCTCGTCACCTTATTCAACTCGCGGTAGTCCACACACAATCGAAGGGAACCATCCGCCTTGGTAGCAAACATAACTGGTGCTCCCCACTCAGAAACACTTCTTCTAGTAAATCCCTTCTTCAACAGATCGCTTACTTGCACCCCGAGCTATCGCTGCTCCCTTGGTGCCATACGACGAAGTGGCATCACTATAGGTCTGGCATCTTTCACTAAATCAATACGGAACTCAATCTCTCGGTGTGGTGGAAGTTCGGTCACTTCCTCGAAGATGTCCGGATACTGGCCAGCCACGGGCACATCTGACAACTCATCATGCGGGATGTCGAGGGAATTTAGAAAACTAGCCATTACCCCCATCACTAGGTAGACCACCAAACACTAACCTCCGCCCATCATCCGCTCCAATTGTCACCAAAAAGCCCTCAAAGTCTACCACCGCCCCGTATCTTTGGAGCCAATCGACTCCCAAAATAATGCCAAACCCAGTAAAGCCCAAAACAAAGCAATCACAAACAAACATGCATCCATGACTCGATAAGACCACATTACGACAAATCATGCTAAGGCTAGTTGAACCACCAATCGGGTTCGTCACCGCTAAAGGTCTATCGACTATCTTGGGTTCCAATCCCAACCTATCTACCAGGTCACTAGATATGAAGGAACGGGAAGCTCCGGTATCAAATAATGCTCGAACATGAACATCATAAACAGAAAGCAAACCTTGAATAACGACATTCTTTCCTTTCTCCGCCGCAGTTGGGGCATTCGATGAAGAAGGAACAACATTAAGAGCATATGCTTTCACAATCTGCTTCTCTTTAGGGGGTTGCAGACATTTATCCTTATGATGTCCCACTTGGCTATAGTTGAAGCACTTCCTGTCCGCAGGCCTTGGTCGACATTCTTTAGCATAATGGCCCTTCTTGCCACAGCTAAAGCACTTAACATCTTTCTTATTCTTTTTCTGACCATCCTTAGCTTGGTTCTGCTTCCTTTTGTTCTGAGAATTATTCTTGCCTCCATCGCTTGCTTGCAGTTTTGGCCCCTCTGCAGATGCAACAGCGACTTCAGTCTTGAGCTTAGGATAAAGGCTCTCTAACCTCAATGCTTTCCCAATAATTGATTCAAAAGTCTCATTAATATGATTTATAAGCCTTTCTCCCAAATACTGATCTAAACCAGTTATGAACTTTTCATTCTTTTTCTCGGGAGTGTCGATAAGGGATAATCCATACTTCGATAAAGTGTCGAACTCAGCAATATACTCCGAGACTGCCCTACCTTTCTGCTTAAGCTCCAGAAATTTCCTAAACAACTCTGATTTCTGAGCTGCTAGGATAAACTTATCACTGAATCGGGCCTTAAACTGATCCCATGTAACTTGATCCTCTGGAGTAGCTGCCTTAATTGCATTCCACCAATTCATCGCCCGTCCTTGCAGCTGACGAGATGCTAGCTTTCTCTTCGTCGCATCCTCGATACCCAAGTCTTCGAAGATATGCTCACAACTATCCAACCAATCCTTAACTTCTGTAGCCGATTCCGTTCCATGGAACGGCTTCCCACCAAGACTAGTGCAATCCTTGCAAAGCTTAGCGAAATCGGCTCTAGGCGCTTGTACCGCTGCACCACCACCATTTGCAGCATTAGGAGCTGCCCTCTGAACATCCCTAAGCATTTCCCTCATGAGGTCTATGAACATCATCCTCATATCAGGAGCATTCCCATTATTAGCTCCTCTACTAGTACCTCTAGTATATCGGCTCATCGTTCAATCTGTAAGGAGAAAACGATTAACCGTTTCTTCAGTGGTGCCAGTGCAGTGCGACTTCATCCTTAAATATACTAATAGTATATATATACAGCTTTTGAAAACCAAAATATCACAAATACGCACTCTCATATATGTACTATCTCTCCCTGGTGTCTTTTCGTAGGTTAACTACGCAACCTAGAGCTCTGATACCAAATGTGACGGCTCACCCCGCACCAGCCGACATTTCCAACGAAAGTGCGTTGTGCCGATGTCCAACCAGCACGGGACGGTCGCCAAAGAAAGGAAAGAAGGGAATTTGAACTAGCAAGGAACCTGTAGAATGTCTCACAGCGCATGGAATAAAATATAATAATAACATACTTGACATAAAACAGGTGAGACAGTGCATAAGCGGAAAACTAAACCACAATAGTAGTGGAAAAATTCAAATATAGCTTATATTTCACATCGTCATCATTACAACCTTTCAAGCTGTCTCTAAAGCAAAGTAAAGGAAGAGTACACTACTAATGCCCAAAGTAGTGACCATCAGCGACACAGGGAGAATACATATATATATCTTACGTGGGAGCCTCCTGCTCGTCTCTGGATCAACTACTCGTGCATAACCAGCTAACCTGTCTCTTATCTGCCCGTTTAAGAGCACCCAGAGTAATAAGAAGAGACATAAAACTCTGGGTCAGACAAAAGTCTGGTGTGAGCAATAAGCAACAAAACAGAATAATAACAGGTATACTAAACCATACCTGAACCTGGATCTGCAACCAAAGAGTTAGCACAACAAGATGTACAATACTCTAAGGTGACACTAACATATGGTGTAAAGATACGGGGGAGGGGGTGTGCATGTCATAGTGATGGCAAACAATCAAGCATAGCAACCATCCTCACATCTCTCACTCAGTGTGTAAAGCATACGATATCCACTGCTTTGACCACCCAAATCCTTTGCTATGATCACTCTGCCTCCATGGAGTCATGATGGCTCCACTGCACTGATCCATAGCCACTAATCCCTTGCTATGTCCACTCTACCTCATGGAGTCATGACGACTCCAATGCACTGGCTCATAGCCATGCTACGATCACTCTTCCCCATGGAGTAATAACTACCCCACTACACTGATACGTAGCCTAACATCCATCTTGGTGGTGAATCAAAGCTATAGACGTCGATAACCCCTTTGCACACATCCCGTAGCAAAGCCCAATCATGAAGTTAACTCGTTGGTTACAAACTGGATCCTGAGTTCTACTTCCTATTTGGACTACCTTTGCATCTCGGGTCTTGGTCTCCTCTGGATCGGTTCGGTCCTTCTTCTCTTCTTCAGTTCGGTTCGTGGTCCTCGAAGTGGCTCGTGGTGCTCCGGTCCGGCTCGTGGGAACTAGCTCGAGTACTCCTGTTTGTGGTCAGCATCTGGTTCGGGTCGTGTTCTTCAGTTTCCTCCGGGTCGGGTCCTGACCAAGCTTCACAGTTTGGGTGTGCTCCGGTTCGTGATTAGTGAGCGCGATCGGTTCAGATCGGAGGTCTTCAGGGGCGAACGGATCGGGGATAACAAGCTTCAGCAGGCGACTCGTGTTGTTCTTGTCGGTTCGTGAGGGGGGGTATCATGATCGGGGTGTGGGGTTCGTGATCATCCTCACGATTGGGGTCGTGGAGTGCTCTATGTGTAGGTCGGTTCGGGTAAGGGCCATCCGATCCGTTCTGGCTCCTACATATTTTTCCTGCAACTTCCAACGACTCTTTTTACGCCACACGACGACATTTTCGATCATTCTAACTATTCTAAACAATTACAAAACATTCCAAACAGTCATAGCAACATGTATAATCAACCATACACACCAAAACAACAAATAATCATGTCAATATGGATCAGACATACCCAAAATCCATGTTTTCCCCTTAATCATGTTTAAGCACAACTAATGATAGGATTAGCAAAACTTATCCAAATTAACCCAAATTTCTAACAGAGTCCTAAAATAATATTTTAGAATTTTACAAATTTTTTCAGAATTTAATTACGTATAATTTCTCTAATTAGCCGTAATTAGTGAAAAACGATGCAAATCACTCACCTTGGCCACAAACAAACTATAGATCTGAAATATTATCTGTTTTGGGTCGAATTCTAATGCAACACAACAACTCCAACTCTGATTTGGTGTTATTTCCCCTTGATTTGACGTAGCTTGGCTTAATCTTCAACTAGAAAGCGATTAGGAGCGATTTGGGATGAAATTAGAAAGGTGGAGGCCATGGCTAGAGTTAGAGAAATGTTTTAGGCGGCTGATAAATGAAATAAAAATGGTTTTCCTATTGTTCTCAGCCTCCACATAACCCTAATCCCAAAATGGGTTATGGGCCCTCTTGCTAATCACCCTAATTAGGCCCGGTTAAGCTGTTTTTCACCTTTTAAACCTTGTTTCAGCCATATCTCCCAAACGGTGAGTCCGTTTGGTTAATGTGACCACTCTACGGAAAAGTAAACCATCATCCGAATCTAATGGAAGTGGTTTAGGTCAAAACTCCTTAGCAATCAAAAGTTATGGCCGAAACAAGATCAGCTAGGGGCAAAACGATCATTTAAAAATCGGCAAAAATCATGAATATGGGAAATGACCCCAATAGTCGTCTCTCAAAGTTACATGGCTATACGACTTCGCATGAGAAAGAAATAAATATTCTACGATCCCCTGATGCGTAGAATGTGGATCGGTACACTTGCAAAGTTTCAACTCAATGTAACATAATTGGTAGCATATACTTTAGGATTTATCACTCCAACATTATCTCCACCCAATCCAGCAACAATCCCGACTTGCATTCAATTGACGAAAAAGTATATATAGATTTGGCCCCAACCCACCAACGGTGTCCTAATTGTAACATCATTTTCAGTGGTAGTGGTGCTTCATCTTCCATTATTGAGTCGTCCATTCATAGATTTAGCATCTTATGTCCTTTATTTGTATATAATTTCTTATAAGATACGTAAAAATTTCTTGAAAGCTGAAAGAAAGAGTAAATACTGGAGATATAATCTACATAATTATATAATACAAACATAAATATGTAACTAATATGTTATCCCATATCCTAGTTTCTCTTTATTTCATTAGGGTTATGTTCTAAAATCGATTTTAAAGTTGAAAAACCGTTTGATATTTCATAGCCTTGTACTCCAATATCAAAATATTACATCCCCATTTTGATGCCTAATACTAAGCGCTACAAATACTGTGGTTATATATAGTATTAATTTCTGACAATTGAACATGGGCCTTGTTATCGATGTTAATACCAAATGAACATTAATAATAACCAAAATTTAACATTAATTCCAAAAAAACTTTTATATTTCATATTCATTCATTACATTTTACCATAATGTTTCCCTGCTTCTAGATGGAATATGAAATATAGAGCATCATATGAAGATTCCCACTAGATCAATCAGAGTTCTCCTATTATTAATTATTAAAGCACGAGCATAAATTCAAACATGAAATCAACAATACAACAAAATAAAAATATGCTCCTAATATAGCTAGCGATGCCTCATGCATATCACCGCCAGCTTTAGTCGTCAAAAGAGCTAAAAACCTAAAACTTACTCCCAAACTACTCAGTAAAGCACCTGAAAGTTAAAGAGGAAAAATAAAAATTTCAGGTTAAACAAAAAGTCTAGTATGAAAAATAATATGCCAATTTGAATATTTAGTGAGGCCACACCGCTTAGCTGAACATGTTTTTCCCTTAGTAGTATCCTTAATCAAAGCGACGATCATTGCTGAACATGTAACCACAAAGGTTAATAAACATAATAGTTAATAATCATTTATGAATGAATGTATGCATGAATGTCCTGACCATCTATATATAATTATCTACCTCAACCTAATCCTGACTGGTGGCCTTTAAGGTTATCTTGACTATTTGTCTTTGTTAGGTAATTTCTGACTATTTGTCTACTCCTAAATAACTGGCTATTAGAACTACACCGAATGATTTGTTCAGGTTTAACTGTTTCTTGACTACCTTTTTCTCTTAGTTTTTCTAGGTGAACTTGAAAAAAAGAGTTAGTATATATGACTAAAGTAGGATACTAATATGGATAAAGCGGAAATAATAAACTAACTAGTAATATATATAGTTATGCAGGTAAAAGCTAAGATAGATAAATATATCACATGTAAGAAGTAAATGCGATAAGAAACGACACCAGGAATTTTATATTGGTACGGATTTCCCGCCCTACGTCTAGTCCCGAAGCTCGTCTTTGGAACTCACTATTATGCCTTCTCTTAATCCGAAGGAATAGGTCACAATACATGTAACGTCCTAGATTTTTCGATCATTTAAATTGGAATATTTAAATCTGTTTTATATATTATATTAGAAATATAATGCATTTTATATCGAATTTACTTATTTAGAATGGAGTTATAATATATATTTATAAATTAATTTAAACGAGCTCGAAACGCCACTGTAGTTTGTAATTTTCGATTTGAACTTTAATTTGATATACAGGATCCGATATAAATCTAATTCCTGTGAAGCAAGAAATGTTTGAATCGATTTGATTATATTTTTTTAATGGAAGAAAAAAATGGAGATTTCATATTATGGATTGTAAGTTATGCTCAATCCAAATTTCTGAATAGTCGCTATGGAATTTCGTTAATAAACGATAGCGTTTATTCAATAAATACAAAAGGATTTCTATATATTTGAATTTCGTTTTAAACTAGATTTTTGAATATTGAGTTTAAAATATATATTGGATATTCCATTTGGATAAATACGATAATAATAATTTATTATTTATTTAAATAAGATTTGTTTTGAATTTAAATATATTTTATCGATATTTCAGGCCTTAAAAATAGTTTTCTTTTCAAATGATATCCGTTTTCGACGAAACAAATTTTATTGGAATGCATACAACTAATTGTTGCAAGATTTCCAATTCGGGCCAATTGGAGTTGTTTTATCGGTAGGCAATGTTTAGAGGTGAACCGGTAGATTAAAATATCGTCGTTGTGCAAACGAAATCCGTTTTCAAAAAAATTAATTTCATTGGGACCGGAGCGTCAAGACGTAGTGGTACGACCATTTTTTGCGACGATTGGAATTCGTATATATTGTTACAAAAATAAAATGTGCAACGACGGTTAATGGAATAAAATTTAATAACTGTATATTATAACAGCACTAAATCAAACCCTTATAAAAACAAAAACAAAGTCTGTCCATGTTATCTCTTCGTTCATAAGCCAAGATGTGGAGTACAAATACCATATCGCAGAAATGAAAGAAAGGAACGACATTACCCTATAATTATCACACAACAGCCTAGGAGATCATTTCGAATTCATTTCACCATGTCCACATTTGAAAAATCTGCACCAACCATAAAACATATACCTTTCTTGCCTATCCTACCTTGCACGCACATGCTACCATTTATTTTTTTCATCTGTCTTTCTTTAAATTGAATGTTGCACATGCAAGCTCTGATATATTTCTTCTATCCCGTCATGACTAGCTAATCTATCCAGCAAGCCTAGAACTTAAAACGTGCTGACCACGTCTTCTGAAATCTCCACCTTCGTAATAGATTAGATTATAGACGCCAAACTAAAAGTATTATATATATATAAATAAATCTTACCGTGGTCACCACGGATTCTCCATTATAAGTAGGAGTCTGTAGCTCCATTCTTTTCACCCAATATAATGAAACCCAAAGCAATATTAATGGCGAGCTCCTGTGTTTCGCTATTTTCTCCTCCGTATATATAAAACATAACAAAAAATCCCCCTCTGCTTAAATTTAACACAAGCAAGCCACGGCTTGTAAACCAAATCTCTCAAACTACATAAAACCGAAACTCTCTGGTGAGATGGATGAGGCAGCGCAGTGAATTAAAGAGGACGCTGTAATATAGCGCTCGGGGAGGAGGAATTAGTTGCGAAAAATGAAATGGAAGTCTTAAGCTCGAAGAGGACAACGATGCGGAGAAGGGTGATGGGGTCAGCTCGGATCGTGAACGCGGTGTGGTGGTAGCAACGTGAAGCAGAAAGAGTGGTTCCAGCATGGGGTCGGGGAAATGGCTGCTATGGTTTCTAGAATGAGTTGGAGTTCTTTACATGTAAAGGGGACGTGATGATAAGGTAGCAGGGGGAGTGGGACGTCGCGGGTAGCAAGGTGTAACAGGCGCTGTGTGTGTACTGCAGAACGTGGGAAAGCAGTGGGGAGCGATGAAAACGGGTGGAGTTGCGAAGCAGTTGCAGAACGTGGTGAAGAAAGGGGCTAACATATGTGTACGTATGGAAATGAAGGGGGTATGCGAATGGCATGCAACGCAAGGTGAAAGTGGAAATAAAAGTGCAGCGGTGGTTTAAAACATGGAGGAGTTGCGTGTACTTTGTTTAAGTACAATATGGCGTGAGTTAGCTTGAAGGGAAGAAGAAGTTTAAAGGATAGGTATGTGTTCACCGGAGGCTGGAAGAATGGATAAATACACATGCGAGGGAAGTTGCGTTCTTTGTTAATGGTGCTAAAATGGCGAGAAAAGGGAAGTGGCAGGAATGTTTATTCATGAGGAAGAATAGTGTGAGTAGGCAAGCAAAATGGGTTGTGCGAACAGTTGTAGGGAAGAAGATGTACAGTGGGTAATGCGGTATATATCTATTGCCTAATCTCTTTTTAGTATATAATTAATTTTCCTAATTAAGTTAGTTTTACACAGTCAAGATTCTAAAACGTACATAAGTATTTCTTTAATCACGTGTTGCCTAATCCTCTGTTACGTGAACCTAGCCATGTTTACCTATATGCCTGGGAATATGTTAAGTTGTGAAATTAGTAAATAACGTAAGTATGTTTAGCAAATTATATGAATATGGCATCCGCTTGTGTATATATGGTAAATGCATCTTAATGTGATAGGTGACTTTTAACGTAGATTTCCGGTTTATAGAAGTGCATAACTAATTCCATGTTTATTCGTACACAATGGTGAATAAAATTTATAACGTGCAAAAAGTATGTATGTATGCCTAGTACTGAGTTTAACGTCGTCGGGTAGAAATTAATAGTGTGATTATAGGATTTAGAAATGCCTAATTGTGATTTAAACTGCTTAACCCTATAGCATGCCCGATCCATGAATAAATGAAGCCAATTTATTTAATAATGAAATGAACATGATTAAGATCTAATCGAAAATTTATCTAGTTTTAAATTAAAACCAATGCGTATAACATTATGTAACGTACTCTTCATGTTATCAGAATTCGGGAAGGCCAGAGACGATGAAACCGCATCGATAAGCGTAACATTTTGAAGCTGGATTAACATTGTGAAGACAACGAGATTTTCAATTAAATAAAACGCAAATTTAATTTAACTGAAAACAAAAAACCCAAGGTGAGTTCAGCTCACTCAGTTTGTCCCGTTTATATTTTATATAAGCTGGGTTTTTGTTTTATGTACAATGGTTGCTGATGGTTAATGATTGAATGACTGTTTGCATGTGCTGAATATTTTTAAATATTCATTGATTAAATTAAACGTTTATTTAATTTAATCGTATTAAATCGTTATTTCATCGATTATATTCCAAACGAGGTAACTTACTTGGTTACGTTTATAATAATATAAACGTATTAAATAAATATTTGAATGGATGAATGGACGTTATAAATTGATTGTTGACTATTAAATTGTTTATTTCTATTTACAGTGATAAATATATTGTCGTATTGAATTTAAGGTAACCCATTTTGATGTAGGGAAGGACATGTTAGAGGGATCCAACCGGATACCTCAAATATGATTGTTTGTATTCATATCATATTATATGAAATATTTAACCAACATGATAGTATGAATTGATTTACTGTTGATCAACATTTGTTCTTATTAACCAATGATGATATTGGTTGAGTAATTGGTAACCATTGGCCTAAAATGAATCATTTTACGAATGTCAATTTACAGTCAGGTAAATCGATAGAAATAAGGTTATAAGAATTTAATTTATAACCAATAACAGATTTTGAAATCTATTTTATATAGATTATTTGAGTAAAGTTTTATTAAAAGAAATAAATAATTATTTTTATTTAGTAACTATAAAACGAGTATATAAAGAGAATTATTATGTTAATGAGTTATATAAGAAATGAGAAGAAATTAACAAATGATTAAGGATTGGATTAACTGTTTCAAACAACAACTAATGGCGATTATCTAATTTAATTAGATTAGTAATTAAATTAAAGGAAATTATTTAAGTGATTAAAATAAAGAACTAATGTAATTGGTTAATAGATTAACTTTGTTTTGAGTTGACTAAATCAACTATTTTAAACCAAGATAGATTATTAAATAAATTATTGAATCCTTTATTGATTATTATTTTAATTAGCTGGAAGGAGGATTAACTATAAATATTGAAGTAAACAAATTGGGTTCTAAGGGTATTGGAATTGAAGTGATAAGTCTTGAAATAATATCCTTTTAATGAAAGTTTATGAAGTCGTAAAACCTTATGTGTAGTTTAAATGAAGTGGTAAGAGAGTTTATATTTATTATGAACTCATGTTAAGAAATTCTATTGGTCGGATTTAGTGAAATCCAAATTAGAAATTATAAAGGCAAGTTGTGAGTGTATTAATGTTATAAGAGTCGAAACCAGTTCTAAATGGGAATTATAATCTGAAGAAAGTAAAAGGGAATTTAAAAGCCAAAGACGGAGAATAGAAATGTTTTAAATTGAGAAAGGGTGATTTTAAATTGCAAAGAGTTTTCCAAAAGGAAATAGACGGGGTTTAAAACTATGCTTAAAATCATATGATGAGTATAAGTGTTTAGGATAATTATTGGAATAAGAATTCGTTGATAAACTCATATCTATTCTGAAGATAAGAATGTTGTCGACTCATGGCCTGAGAGGTAAATAAAATACCCCAACTTGAATGACTTCAGGATTATCTAAGGGAGATATTAGTTTAGAAACGTGGTAGTTGAGGGAGTTTAAATAATATTTCCGTGGAGGATATTATATACTATAATTCGACGAATTATAAGTTGAGTGATTTGGAAATTAAGATTTGAAAGGCATTATTCCAAACATTGGAAGACATAGAAATTTAATTAACAATTGTTTAACTAAAGAGGCCAAGTGATGTTGTATACTGAACCAGTAAATCCACTTTATTTTTCTATGGATGATGGTTGTTTATTTTGATAGCTAAATCACCGACTATCAAAATCTGGCCAAATCGATTGTTGTTATGGAAAGACCAGGATCAAATTTATATTCGAAAACCATTCCAATCAGCAAATACGTTAACATTGAAGATGTTCAAAAGATGATCGAGATGGAGCAATTAAAGACCGTGGATCTTCATAAACGGAAGGATTGCTGTCGAATTTCCCTGACTTGCAACCAGAGGTTTTCAGACGTGATTCAGTCGTGGTTGAGATTTTGCGGATTGCAAGGACTACTCGCTACTGATCCTTTGGATGCGGTAGGAGGGTGCCTTCGGTTCATCCTGTTTCTGGATGACTTGTATGGATGAGTTTGTCTGACAGAGTATTTCCTAGAAACCACGTACATTGATTTTTACAAATATACCGAGTTGGTGGCAAAGAAGGGCACTTCTTTTATACCCAGAGTATATTTGTGGACGTCAATTAGTGACTTGACGGATCTGATGATGTGGCATTCAAAGTGATGTGCTGATAAGTAAACGTAACCTCAGGCCTCATCAACCGGGAAATGACAAAAATCAGGCAGGCAGCATGGCTATGTGGGTCGCTCCCATTAGGGTGTATAATCACCTATTTAAAAAAATTCCATTTCATTCTTAAATCTATTTCGATGCTGTCCCTTTTCGATAAAAGGTGGGTAGCTCTCAACCGTTGGTGATATACATTCGATACACTCATCCGAAATTAGTGGTCAGTCTTGTGCGGATGGGTTGCAAGATGTTCTTGTTGAACCCAATGTATTCCCCTCTAGAGATACGCTATCGACAGTTGATTCCATACCTTGTCATAGTCAGAATCCAATCTCCAACAAGTGTCGTGGTTTTGATTGTATACTATATATGTGGGGTGTGAGATGCAAGCGTTCCGCTAGATTGCTATTTATTTATATTTAGACAGTATCATAATATTAGAATATATATACGATTTCAAAATGTTTTGGGTTATCATATGGTAAAAATCGTTCATATTTATGTGTGGATTTGGTCTTATGATTATCCTTTTCTTTCGGAAATATTTTTAACTTAAAAATTAAGTTGGATGATTCCCCTTAAAACTTAGTGAGTTTTTTTGTCACTCTGGTTCACCGGACTGACCCGGTATTTGTAATGCTCGAGTTAGACTGGGTTGTACAGGTGCAGCTTATTGGATAATACAAAGTTCAGAAGACGTGCTGGAGGAGTTCAGGCATATGATTTTATCTAGTATATTCGGATGTGTGCTATATTTGAGGGCAGGTCGTTATAACTGTCCGGATTTGTCTGTTGTACTCTGATGTATGTAAGTATATTGCTTCAAGCTTTCAATAAAGTTATTTATGTATTATATTTTATTCCGCCGATGTGGGACTCTGTGTGGTGTTGTTTCTTCTTATTCTTTTATTCTAATATTTCTCTCTTTGTCTTCTCATCCTCTAAATTCTTTCTGTTAACTATCTGGTGTTTTCGATAGTGGGGTTTTGGCAAGTAATATGGGATTTATATATTATTGTCGAAATTCGAGCTTTGAATTTTCACCGGACGTTACAATACACCCGAGCACCCACAAGGATGTTCCTGCTCGAGCAACCACACAGGACTGCACACTTTGCAAAGGTTTTTGACTCTTGAATGTGTTCTCTCTCTCTCTCTCTCTCTCTCTCTTTTTTGAGGCAAAAGGTTGTGAAATTCAACAGAGTTTCACGCCATATATAAATATACCATAAACATACATAGTATCGATTACAGCCCCAAAACATGCTTGCATCCAGCAAGACTTATACAACAAAATACTACCAAACGCCCATCCATCAAGACTTATACAGCAAGACTTATACAACTAACCCAACCAAAGAACAACGCACACTACACAAAACAACCAAAATACAATAGCAAACCCAACCATGCACAAGAACTATTGCAACCATCTGCTGTGCTCCAAAGCAATCTTCCAGCAAATCAGCAAATTGCCAAAACTCCACTCTTGCCCAAATATGAAAAAACTATAGCACTTGAAAAAGAATAGAGTTAGATGATTTAGCAATGTTGTTAAAACATCTATTATTCCTCTCTCGCCACATAACCCAGCAAAAAGAAAAATTTATGTAGGCTAAAACATTAGAGTTGCAAGTATCCCAAAATGCATATTGATCACGAATAGCATCTCTCCATCGCAAATCAATGTTTAACTGCACCAACGCCTTACTCCAAACATAAAAAGCCACATCACAATCACAAAAAAGATGTACATAATCCTCCACCAACTCTTCACAAAACAAACATTTCTCTTCAACATTTAAGTTCTTTCTTTTAAGCATACTTCTCGTGTTGAGTTTGCCATGCATTATCGTCCACATATGTAACCTCACTTTCGCTGGAATTTTCTGATACTTCCGCATATTTTCAAAACCACACAATTTCCTCCCTGAAAAATTTAACAGCTTATAACAACTATTAACTGAGAACTTTGATTTGCCACTCCATTCAACTACATCAACTTCATCATTCAAATTAACAAGCTCCAGTAACTTGAACAAAACAAACAGCTGCCTGAACGCTCTCCCTTCAATAATGCGATTAAAGCATAGTTTCCATTTAAAACCATCTAGCTCCTTATCATAGACATCAGCAACACAAGCTAGCTTATCATTTGAAATTTCAAACAAGCAATTAAACTTTGAGGCCAAAGGGATTGGCAGTATCCATCTATCCAACCAAAACGAACAATGTCTCCCATTATTGATCTTGATATTAACATTAAATCTGAACACTTGAGAAGAGCTAAGAACACCCTTCCAAAAAGAAGAAGGACGAGTAACTTCTTCATGTAAAGAAAAAACTCCATTATAGTAAGTATTGGATACCCACTCACACCACAGAGCATCCTTTTAAGACAGCATACTCCACAACCATTTGCATAATAAAGCACAATTAATTTCCTTCAAGTTCACCACTCCTAAACCCCCTTGAATTCTTGATTTACACACTTGATCCCAAGCAACTAAACATGCAGCAGCACTTGAACCATTCTTGCCTGACCAAAGAAAGCTTCTTCTGATACTGTCAATTTTATTTAAAACCCATTGAGGAAATTTGTAGAAAGATAACCAGTATAAAGAAGTCGTTGATAAAATTTAATTCACCAATATTAGCCTGCCTGCTTTTGATAATGAGTTACCCTTCCATTTTGACAATCTTAAATCCACTTTACTAATTAAAGAATACCAATCATCCATCAAGAGTTTACTGGTCTAATGCATAACCCCAGGTAATTAATAGGAAATGAACCAGCCTTACAGTTTAACGTATCAGCAATATTATTAATCAACTCATCATGAACTCCCACAACTATAACAGAGATTTTATGGAAATTAATTCGAAGCCCAGACAAGATTTCAAAAGCATAAAGAATGAATTTTAAAGTGGCAATGTACTTACTCTCCGGACTACTAATCTTATCAACACGGAATAGTCACGATGAAGTACACCCTTCCTATAATCTTATCCTCAAGTATTTGAAGTGAATGCTAATATTTTAAGAAAGTTTGTTGCTTGTTGAATTGAAAGATGTGAAATGATATCAAAGATTCAATAAGAAACTTGAATTTTAGAGAGCTTTATATTGCAAAGAATATAGAAGTGCAATTTCAGAAAATAGAGAGAATATAATAAGAATTTGTAAATCGGGTAACTTGGAAAACTTGTTTGAAGTGTTTATATAATAGTAGAAGAGTATCATTCCTTTATGAAGAGTTTCAGTAAAAAGTTATGTCCATTTCCATTGATAATCGAAGAGGAATCTCTTCATGAAAGAAGGTGACTCTTCATAAAAAAGGCTTTAAAACATTTGGATTAAAATCTTTTTAAAACTAGCCGTTATGTACAAAAACTCACTGACCATTCGACTGGTCATTTTCTACCAGTCAATTGGTAGAGCTGAGTTTGTACAGTCAGCCTTTTTAAAGCCTAATATATATATTTATACTTTGTTTTGTATGTTTGTGTTGTACTTGAGGATAGACTTTAACATCATTCTAACACGACTCAACACATATTTATATATAACCTCATGACATGATTTCCATTCACTTCCTTTATTGACAATAATCAAAATCCTTGTTTTCAAAATTCTCCCCTTTTTTGATTGATGACAACATATATGATTTTCTCCCCCTGAGTATTTGCCCGCCTGAATTTCTACAACATTTTGTTAGTTTTTTCAAAAATTTATAGACTTACCATTTTGATTCCTGCAACAAAATGTTAGCGCATATATTCTTCATTATTAAGAGCATAAAATATATCATTGATTCATAGAATATAGATTCATCATAGGAGAAAATTTCTCCCCCTTTGTCATCGATTAAAAAGTAATTAAACACAATAAGCACAAAGTATTCGAATGATACTTTAGGGATCCTTGAAAGACATAATTCCTAGTTCTCGTCGTAGTCTCATGAAAGAATTCTCTAAAAGGGGTTTAGCAAAGATGTCAGAAATTTGATTTTCAGAGTTTACAAACTCTAAATTAATTTTTTTTTCAATATTATCTCTCAAGAAATGATGTCTTATATCAATGTGTTTAGTTCTAGAATGGTTTATCGGATTCTTAGATAAATTTATTGCGCTTGTATTGTTGCAATAAATTACGGAATTATACAAGTTTACGTTAAAATCTTTTAGTGTTTGCTGCATATATATTACTTGTGCACAAGCTAATGCAGCAGATATATATTCAGCCTCACATGTTGACAACAGGACACGATTCTGTTTCTTTCTAAACCAAGATATAAGTGATTTCCCGATAAAGTGACATGTACCACTTGTACTTTTACGATCCGTCCGTGATCCTCCAAAATCAGCATCACTATATGAAACTAATTCGAAGGAACAATCGTTTGGACAGAAAAGTCCAAAATCTTTGGTACTGCTAAGATAACGTAATATACGTTTTACTGCCCTTAAATGTGATTCTTTTGGATTAGCTTGAAAACGAGCACATAAGCAAACACTCATCATAATATCCGGTCTACTAGCAGTTAAATACAGAAGCGAACCTATCATACTTCAATATAATTTTTGATCGACATTTTTACCATTTTCATATTTATCTAAGTGTGTCATCATGCTCATTGGTGTAGGTTTAATTGAAGCATTTTCCATTCCAAAACGTTCTATTAGGTTAGTGCAATATTTTTCTTGATTAATGACAATTCCATCTGATAATTGTTTAATTTGCAAACCCAAAAAGTAAGATAATTCTCCCATGTGCGACATTTCAAACTCACTGGTCGTTATTTTTGAAAGTTCTTGACATAGTTGATCATTTGTTGATCAAAAGATAATGTCGGCCACATATATTTGTACTATTATGATATCTCTATTATCTTTCTTACTAAAAAGTATTTGATCAACTTTTTTAATTTGAAATCCTAAATCTAATAAATAAGTTTTGAGACGTTCATACCAAGCACGAGGTGCTTGTTTCAAACCATATAATGCCTTTTTCAGTTTAAAAACATGATAAGAAACTTTTCATGAACAAAAGCGGAGGTTGTTCAACATATACTCATTCTTTAATATAACCATTTAAGAAAGCGCTTTTAACATCCATCTGATATAACTTAAAGTTATGATGACAAGCGTATGCTAATAGAATTCGAATTGCTTCTAGTCGTGTGACTAGAGCAAAAGTTTCTTCATAATCTATACCTTCTTCTTGATTGTAACCTTGTGCAATCAGTCTAGCTTTATTTCTAGTAATACTACCCAATTCATCTGCTTTATTTTTGTAAATCCATTTTGTTAACAGTTGGATCAGTTGGTCTTGGAACTAATTCCCAGATTTCATTTCGTTCAAATTGATTTAATTCTTCTTGCATTGCGATTATCAATTTTTCATCTATAGATGCTTCTTTAGGGTTTTTAGGTTCGATGTTTAATAAGAAGTTTACATTACTTACTAAATTAAGTTGACTTCTTATTCTTACATTTGAAGTTATTTCTCCAATAATATTTTGAGTTGGATGATCTCATAATATTCTTGGTGGAGATCTAATTTCATTAATAGAAATATTTTGATTTTCGATATTATCTTGATTTTATATAGTATTTTTTCTATGTTATTATAAACAATGTTTTCATCTTCTCTATATATATCAATATCCTCATCATGAAAAGAATTATTTTTCATAATATCTGAATTAAATGAATTTTGAATAATATTTTCGTCAAATGAAACATGAAGTGATTCTTCTATTTTACCGGTTCTCTTATTGAAAATACGATAAGCTTTGCTACGCTCAGAATATCCTTAGAATATTCGTTCGTCAGATTTTGAATCAAATTTTCCAAGCTGATCTTTCGTATTTAAAATGAAGCATTTTGAACCAAAAACTTTGAAATAAGATATATTTGGTTTTCTACTAGTAAAAAGCTTGTATGGAGTGTTTTTAGTAAGAGGTCGGATAGAAACACGATTCAAAACATAACAAGCTGTTGTAACTGCTTCAGCCCAAAAATGTTTTGGCAGTGTACTTCCATTTAACAAAGTTCTTGCACATTTTTGTAAAGTTCTATTTTTACGTTCTACAACTCCATTTTGCTGTGGAGTTCTAGGAAAAGAGAAATTATGAAAAATTCCTTTATTTTGGCAAAATAAATCAAATTTCTCATTCTCAAACTCCTCCATGATCACTTCGAATGTTCTTTATTTTTAATTCAGTTAAATTTTGAATTTGTTTGACAAAATTCTTAAAGATATCAAAAGTATTGCTTTTATTCTTTAAAAACATAGTCCAAGTGTATCTTGAAAAGTCATTAACAATTACAAACACATATCTACTATGATTTATGGACTAAACTTGAGTTGGTCCGAATAAATCCATGTGTAGTAATTCAAGCGGTTGCAATGTAGATATAACCTTTTTAGATTTGAAAGACGATTTGGTTAATTTTCCAAATTGACAAGTATCACACAAATTTTCAGTTTTGAATTTTATTTTGCGTAACCCTCTTACTATATCATTTTTAGAAAAAAAATTTATTGTTTTAAAATAAATATAACAAAATCGTTTGTGCCATAACTAAGGATCATTGTCTTAAGCTAATATGCACATAGTTGGATTATTATTAACTACTATATTAAAAATATAAATATTTTTATCTCGATTTCCTTCAAAAATGAGATTTTGACTTGAATCAAATATACTACATTTATTTTTTGAAAAAGATATTATTAAAACTTTATCACATAATTGACTAATACTTAATAAATTATGTTTTAAATTCTTAACTAATAAAACATCAGAAATAAGAGGTGAATTAGATATACCGTAATTGCTCATATCGCCTTTACCGATGATATATCCTTTGGAATTATCTCCAAACGTGACAGTTCCTCCTTTTGAATAAATAATATTTGTTAGCATCTCTTTATCTCCTGTCATGTGTTTTGAGCAACCACTATCGTGTATCCATTTTCCTCGGTTTCTATTTAGTGGGACCTGCAAAAAATAATTTAAAATTTTATTGGCACCTACTTCCTCCATTATGGTCCTAAGGGTTAAACCTTAGGAAGCCAAACCCAAGAGGGTTCAGGATCTTTTTTGAAGAAATAATTATCGTTATTATGAACGAAATCTAAAAAATTCTTAATATACTTATTTCTAATAAGAACATTATTTGTTTTCGGAACCCATATACTAATATTTCCCTAATATTTTTTCTTAGTAGAAATATTTAATTTAGTACTGGAAATTTCCGTTTTAATTTTAGAATTTTTAGAATTGGATTTCCTTTTTGATTTAACCTTTTGATCATATCCGAGTCCTTTTTTACTAAAATCGGTTGAGAATTTTCTAATATTTTAGATAAATTCTCTCTACCTTTGTTAAAATTGTTAACATTTTTAGAAATTCTTTCTAATTTAACTTTTAAAATAGAACTTTCTAATTCTCTAATTTTAACTTTAGTATTTAAAACATGATTCTCAGAAGCTAATAAATCATATTTATTCTTTTGGGTCTCGATTTCTTGACTCAACATATAAATTGAGAATTTGCAACTATAAGAGATTCTTGTAATTTTCTAATTTCGTTTTCTAAAATCTCTTTTTCATCTTTTGAAAGATCTCTTTCAAATTCTGCTTTCTTTTTATCATCGTTAGCTTGTTTTAATTTTCGCTTAAACATTTTTCTAGATTCTAAAATTTCAGTATTAATTTCTACTAATTCATCAAAAGTAAATTCACTTACATCAGTATCCTTAGCCATGAAGCATACATTTGCTTGCTCACTGTCACTGTCGCTGTCACTTTCAAAAGACGAATCCTAGTTATCCCAAGTGACTGAAAAAGCTTGTCTCTTTGATATTTTCTTTTTGTGATTTTTCTTCAATTCTGAACAATTCTTTTGATAATGTTCTGCCTTGTGACAATTAAAGAATTCTACTAGTGTAGGGTCAGGCTCTTTTGATGAATTCTTCTTCGCATTTTTGCTTTGGTCTTTTCTATACTTCAGAAACTTTCTAAAATTCTTTGCTACAAACGCAATATCTTCTTCATTTGAATCTGAATCTTCTTTTTCAACATGGAAAGCTAAAATTTTCTTATCTTATATGTGTGCTATCTTTGCCTGCAAATTTACTTCATTGGACATGAGATTACCGATTAACTCTTCTGGTTTCGTGGTAGAAAGATCATTAGCTTCTTCAATAGCTAATACTTTTCTTTCCCACTCGTTCATCAAAGAGTTTAAATTTTTTGAAACTATATCAAAATCAGAATATTTTTCTCCTAATCCTAATAAAGAATGATAAATGTTTTGAAAACGTGAATACATGTCATTTATTGTCTCATTCTCGTTCATTCTAAAATTTTGAAACTGGTTTTTAAGCATAGATATCTTGCCTTGTTTGACGTTATTAGTTCCTTCATGAGTTACTTTGAGTGTTCTTCAGATTTCATATGCTGTGTTGCACATACAAACCCAGTTAAACTCCTTTCTGTCTAAAGCACAATGTAACATATTCATGGCTTTAGCATTGGCGGTAGCCTCGGCTTTTTCATTTGTGGACCATTTAGTGTATACAGTAGTAGGTTATGTATACACTTTTTGTGTAACATTCCATGCATCAAAACTATTTGCTTGCATATATATATATATATATATCCTCATTCGTTTAGCCCAATAGCTATAGTTCATGCCATTAAAGAATGGTGGTCTTGCAGTTGATTGGCCTTCAGTATATCCAGTACTATTATTAGCACTAGTGTTATTACGCATGTTGACTATGTATCAGATAACGGTTTTAAAGTTAAATGATGGCCTTGCTTTGATACCAAATGAAAAAAAGAGTTGGTGTATATGTCTTAAGCAAGATACTAATATGGATAAAGTGGAAATAATAAACTAACTAGTAATCTACAATAATTATGCAGATAAAAGCTAAGCTAGATAAATATATCACAAATAAGAAGTAAATGCAATAAGAAACGACACCAGGAATTTTATACTGGTTCGGACTTCCCGCCCTACGTTCAGTCCCGAAGCTCCTTTTCGGAATTCACTATCACGCCCTCTCTTAACCCGGAGGAATAGGTCACAATACACCCTAACACCAACAAGGATGTTCCCGCTTGAGCACCCACACAAGACTTCACATTTTACAAATGTTTTTGACTCTTGAATGTGTTCTCTTATCAACACGGAATAGTCACGATGAAGTAAACCCTTCCTATAATCTTATCCTCAAGTATTTGAAGTGAATGCGAAGATTTTAAGGAAGTTTGTTGCTTGTTGAATTAAAAGATGTGAAATGATATCAAAGATTCAACAAGCAACTTGAATTCGAGAGAGATTTATATTGCAAAGAATATAGAGGTGAAATTTCAGAAAATAGAGAGAATAGAATAAGAATTTGTAAATCAGGTAATTTGGAAAACACATTTGAATTGTTTATATAATAGTAGAAGAGTAGCATTCCATCATGAATAGTTTCAGTAAAAAGTTGCGTCCATTTCCGTTGATAATCGAAGAGGAATCTCTTCATGTAAGAAGGTGACTCTTCATAAAAAAGTTTCTGTTTCGAATCAGTCGATTGGTCTAAAAACCATCAGTCGACTTGTTGAATCATACTTTAAAATGTTTGGATTAAAACCTTTTTTAAAAATAGCCGTTATGTACAAAAACTCACTGACCAGTCGACTGGTCATTTTTCTACCAGTCGACTGGTAGAGCTGAGTTTGTACAGTTAGGCTTTTCAAAGCCTTATATATATTTATACTTTGTTTTGTATGTTTTAGTTATTCTCGAGGATAGACTTTAACATCATTCTAACACGACTCAACACACACACACACATACACACACATATATATATATATTTAACCTCATGACATGATTTCCATTCTCTTCCTTTGTTGACATTAATCAAAATCCTTGTTTTCAACAGAACTAGGAACTTGATGTTGTTGTAAGCTCGCCAATTACCTATCTCATTACATCCATTTCTATGCGTACTATACTTTTGTACTTACCTTAACCCTACCTTATGTACTGAAATGTTGGACAAAATTAGCTAAATGCAATAGTTGAAATACAGGGCGCGACCCTACACTAACCCAATCTAATTTTCACTAATCTTCTGAGTTATTACTGCCATCTTCCCATCAATCCAATGTCATTGGATTATCAATTTAGTAAAATAATAGGTTAAATACTTCAAGAGATATTTCCTTGAAAAATTAGCCTTTGTAATTAAATCCTTTTGAATATCATCTCTTTAAAATAAGGAAATTTTATAATTATTTACTAAACAAAGAAACTATACCAAATATATGTTTCCAAATCAATGTTCATAACATTCTAAATCTTGGATGTAAACATACTACAAATCAATGTGGCATCAAAGCAATAATCATTCAAAACAAGTATTTTCTCAAACTCCCTCACATCCTTTTGAAACCATTCAGAATGAGGGAAGATAAGTCATAAAATTGCTTTCATTCATATTAATTCAAATGGTTTAGAATCAAAAGAATTTTAAGGTTTATAGGTATTTATATGAAAGCAATGATTTTAGCTACTATTTTCTTTAAAATAATTAAAACAGAGTTTGGATCCCTTATAGGTTGAACAAAATAGTTGGGAATAATAAGCTTCGAGCCTAATATAACAATTGACACAGGTTCTTTAATCCGTAGAAACCAATTTGATTGGCTCAAAACATCTGATTCATAGCAAGAGAGTATTGGTAAAAAAGCCTTTGAAAAACAGGTTCTCCTCATAATGTAAATAAGGCTTCAAATCAAAATAATTGGCTTTGATTCACTCTTTGTGTCTCCTCGCTTCGAAGCACTCTATGATAAGTTTCCTTAGCATTATGCATTGCTCTATAGGCCGAAGCAATAAAGCGACTTCGTTCGAAGCTAATGAGTTGAAGTGAAATGCTTCTTCAAGTTGAAAAACCGTGAATTATTTAAACATTGTAAAATTTCTATTTTAAGAAATATTTTTCCATCAACCTCTTGATATTTGAAAAAAATCCTATTAGTTCAAAAAAATTCTTTTTATTCTTATGTGATAAATTCAAAAATTTTGAACATTAAAATATTGCAACCCCAAGATTTTGGAAACCATTATTTAGTTAATCTTTAATTAAATCTTCAATATTTTCTTGCTGTATAAATTCTTATTAGATCATAAATCCATGAAAAGAATCCCCAAAAGGCATAATAAATCCCTTTATATATACTTTATCAACGTATATAATTTATTGAACTAAAAATAATTGCTTAATAGCTCTAAATAATTAAACCTGAATTAATTAAGTGCAACGACTCACGTTTTGATTGTGCTGAATTGACAACATGTCTACCTCGAACCGTTCAAAACAACATATTGTTATTAGCTTCTAGGGTAAATAAAATAAACCGCAGAATCATAAAACACAAACACGGAGCAAAAAATATATCTCGCGGTGGAAATAAATAATACAATAATAGTTCATGAGGCTACTAAATAAAATTTTACAATATAGTTTACATAACCAATATAGTGGAAGTTTAATACAACAATCACTAGTACATAACAATGATAACTGTCTGAAATAGAAACGACATGAGTAGCTGAATGACTAGAACCACTGAATAAGCAGATAAAAGATGAGCAAAACCCCAATAAGCTTAAAGCTCTAAGAATGAATTTCGAAAGCTGTAATATTTAGTCTGGCTCGATCATTTTAATTAAAATGACAAAAATACTCAAATTAGGACTAACATTCTTGTGTAAGTGTCAAACTCAAGTGAAATATCCAAATGAAATGCAAAGTAACTTAAAGGATGTTTGGGATCACCATCCTCTAAGGATCCGTTAAACTAACTACTATATAGTAATATATGCTATTTACAATAGTGTTTATCTATAAAGTAAAATATCAAAGTAGCGTAAGCGGGATTACCATTATTACCCTTACACCATATATATATATATATATATATATATATTCGTAGTATATACAACATCGTAATTCCTCCGTAAAGTGGAGTGTTATCAGAGGATACTCCAGATAATAGAGTATAAACCAAAATCGTAGTGGGTTCGTATAAGGTATGTGGCAAGGCACATGAGGAATGTCAGGGTGGATACACCATTTGTAGAACCGAACTGGTGGTAACACATAGCAGCTACTACGGCCCACCTCGAGACACACTCCTATAATCAAATCGGTGGGTGGATACCAAACACATCACAAAAGTAATAGAATAGTATCTAAGAAATGCACTCGATAGGAGGAATGACTTCACTTGGTCTTGGCATAACTCCTCTTTTAGTCACATCAGGCTGACTCACGGGAGTCAGGGTCACGTAAATACCATGTGCTAGAATCGTTTTCCAAACCATCCTACTTCATTCTAGATTCCCCACCATGTGAACAGTTGCTAAAGTGGTTTTCAGTATTGGACGAGAGTAGGACAATATCTGATCCCGGTCTCTTTAACAATCAACCGCTTATTACATACTATGGTCATCATTTTATATCGTTTATAATAATTTATATGAAATCTCAAATTCATATTTGAAATCATATTTAAATATCCAACTTGGATTATATTAATTTTCGAAAGAATTCAATTAACAACTTTCAATCCAAAATGACTTATATAATCATACCTTAAAGGTATCAAATAATGTTTAAATCAATACTAAAATATCTTGCTTCAATGGTATTTTAGTTTGATTTATTTTCCTCAAAGTCCAAGTTCAAACAATTCATGTAATCCAATTTCAGCTTTATAAGAATTCAATTTAAGTCAATTCATAAAATCCAATATTTTTGGTTCAAATTCAACTTCTACGAACAAAACCATATCTTATATTCCAATTCAACAATCCATATCATATCTTATAAATTTCGAATTATACAGTTAAAAATCATTACTTATAAATTCAAATCATACAATTTAAAACCATTCATATATTGTAACGACCCAAGGATTTTCGGCCCCCATACATTTACCGTACCTAATGCCGACATTTCAAGCACCGAAAACACTGGATAGATTGTTAGAAAGAAGTTAGAGGGTGAGATAAGAAAGAAAGAAAGTTAGAATAGAAGAAGAAGAACCAAAACAACACAGAATCAGAGTCTCACATCGCAACGAAACAAAATATAATACAAAAATAAAACTTTATTGAGAGCTTTTAAAAATACTTACAATATCATCAGAGTACATCACACATCTGGACATTTATGATAACCTATACTCAGATACAATCACACAGTGGAATAGTAGCTATATAATATCATACGTCTGAACTCTTCCAGCTCGTTTTTGGACATCGCAGCATCCGATAACCTGAACCTGTACAACCTGGTCTAACCCGAGCATTACAAACACCAGGTCAGTCTGGTGAACCAGAGTGAGAAAAACTCGCACAGTATTAAGGGTAATCATCCATCTTGCTTTTAAAGTTCATGAATCTTTTCGAAAGAGAAGGATAATCGTAAGACCAAATCCACACATAAATACGGACGGTTTTTACCTTACGATAACCCAAGACATTTTTGAAATCAATATCTTTTCTGATATTATAATAGTGTCTAAATACAAGTAGATATCAATCTAGTGGAATGCTTGCATCGCTCCACATATATATAGTATACAATCAAAACCGTAGGCACTTATTGGAGATTCCGACTGTGACAAGGTATGGGACCACCTTCCGATAGTGTATCTCTAGAGGGAAATACACTGGTTGCAACCCGGCCCATACATGACCGACCACTCGTTTCGCTTGAGTGTATCGAATGTATATCACCAACGGTTGGGCTCAAACCACCGTTTCCCGAAAACGGACAACATCAAAATAGATTAAAGAAGCAAAAGGAATTTCTCTAGATAGGTGATTATACACCCTAATGGGAGCGACCCACATAGCCATGTTGCCTGCCCGATTTTTGTCATTTCCCGGTTGATGAGGCTTGAGGTTTGAATTTCCTTTTGAACATCGGGTCATCATTTACTTTGAATGCCACATCGTTAGAACCGCCAGATATCACTAATTGACGTCCACAAAAATACTCTAGTTATTTGGCTAGAGAAAAACCATTTCTCCGCCATCAACTACGGTACTTTTGAAGAAATCAACGTACGTAATTCCTTTGGAAATACTCTGTCAGATATCCATCCAAACAAGTCATCCAGGAACAGGATGAACCGAAGGCACCCTCCCACCACATCCAAGGAATAACCCTATAGATCAGTAGCGAGTAGTCCTTGCAACCCGTCGATTCCAACCACGACAGAACCACAGTTTATCTCTGCGTTGCAACACAGAGATTTTAAGCAATTACTCCGTTTATGGAGATCTACGGTCTTCAATACTCCATTTTGATCATCCTTTGATATCTTCACGTATTTGTTGGTCGGAATGGTTTTCGAATATAAATTCGTTCCCGGTCTTTCCGTACCAACAATCGTATTGGACAGATTTGATAGTCGGTGATTTAACTATCAAAATAAACAGTGATTCAATCATGTAAATCCAATGAGTTCACTGGTTCAGTATTCAACATCAATTTTCCTTTTAATTAAAACAAACATAAATTTTAAAACTCTAAAATATATCGATATCATGAATATAGTTTTTCACTTCTTATTTAACATAAGATTAGTCTTTAAACAAATTCATTTTAATACTTAGAAAATCCTATATCATATCCAGTTTTCAAATTCCACTTTCAAAATATTAGCCATGTTATTATATAATATCGGAAAATCAATTCAACTTATTTCTCATTAAACAATGTCACCAGATATCTTTTATTCATTTCATGACAGCGTCCAGTGCTTATTCTTATTCAATAAAATTCAACTTTTACATTTCCTTTTTAAATCTCGACAATAACGTTATAATTCATGCAATTCCCTTTTTATTTCTCTTTTCCACTCTGGAATTCTCATTGATATATTTCCCAAATCTTCATTTCACGTTGCATTATTATTTCTGTAACGGAAATAAATAATTATTACTAACTCCTTTTACCATTACCAACTCATATCCTCCTCAGATAATTCTGAAGTCGTTCAAGTTGGGGTATTTTAATTACCTCTCAGACCTTGATCAACACGTTCATATCCTAATATAAATACGAGTTGTAATCCAAACCCACATTTCATTCTAATATAAATACAAATTCCATTTAACTATTTTAATCAAAATACGGTTTCCTATAACCTTAATACCTTTTGAAAATCTCTTCCTTATTATTCCTTAATACGATAATTAAATAATTTCTTATAAAGTACCACATTTTAACCTCGACCTCTTTAAACAAGCTCATTTTATAATTCGGATTTATTTACAAAATCCTACGACCCAGTTCTTTTATGGAATTCACTTTTCCAACTCCTTTTCAAAACCTTTCGACCATTTCCCGCTTGAAATTCCCATTTCAATTTCCCACTTTCACTTAATCCCATTATTACGTAACGTTAATGTAAAATTAACGCTTTAACACTTTAAACTTCATTTATCTAACTCTGGTTTTATATAAACCATTTTATCCCAATCTCCTTTGACTTAATTCATATAATCAAGTAACATTTATTTCAAGCTATTGTATTCGCTTGAAATTCCTTTTATAACTTTGTTATAAAAACTTGGTTTTTAAATATAAAACACGTACATAAACTCCTTCCACCATCCGCTAGATTTGGTTTCAACTCCAATTACCTTTTAAATGAATTTCCATTTAAAACGTATTTTTTCTAAATTATTATTAATTAAAATAATAATTTACATCGATCATTAATTTCTGTAAAAATAGTTAATTCCTTAATTAACTAAAATGAATAGTAAATCCCTTTTCAAATATCTTCTTAAAATTAAACAAATATTCTTTAAACTATTTAATTGGATTAATCCAAACAAACTAATTTAATAATTCATTCCAGTTAACAATGGTCAATTTAGTCAACTCTAAACACGGTTATCTCGTTAAAGATTCCAATTAGTTATCTCTTTTTAAATTAATTAAAAATGTAATTAATTTAAATAATTCCATTTAAATATTTCTTAATAAAACAATATCCAAATTTAACTGTTAGGTTAATTTCTAATCACTTGTTTATCATTCTGATTAACGTCAGAATTTCTTTATAAAATAAATTAATAATTTAATTCTAAAATAAATAATAAATATTTATTTCCCTTTTAAAACTTTTAATTGAAAATAACATATATATATTTAAAAATCTATCTCCGGTTATAAAATAAAATTATAACTTTAGTTCTATCGATCCACCAAACGGTAAATCAATATAAACAAAATAATTGATTTTATCGGCCATATGCTGCCCAAACCAATACTACCCATTGGTTTAAACCAAACATTTGTTGAATTTTCAGTCAACTATCAATAATCAAATCCCAATCAGGACAATTCATATATGATAATATGAAGATAAGGAATATATTTGAGGAATCCCGTTGGATCCCTCCAACCTGTTCTTCCCTGTATTCAAATGGTTATCTCAAATCAGATCAATCAATTCCATTAACTTTTAATTTAACAAATAACGACTATATAATATCAACTAATCAACAAAACAATTCAGACAATTCAAACAATTAAATACGCTTATTTCATAAACGTGACCAACATGGTAAATTACCTCTATTGGATCCAATCGTTAAAATAACGATTTGGTATTTCACTGAAATTAAACACAGTTTAATTTCATTGATTAAATCAATAAATGAATATATAATTAGCAAACAGGCAACCATCAGCAAGCAGAGCACACAAAATAAAAATCCAATTTATATAAAATATAAATGGGAAGAACCGTGTGAGTTTAACTCACCTTGATTTCATTTGGCGATCTGGTTCCCATTAAATTAAATGAATGTTTAATTTAACAACAGATTTCAACATTCTCCAGTTCAGTCCAAGTCAGTCTCTAAATGTATCGTTAAACACTGCAATCCCATCGTGGTTTATTTGGTTCAGTTCTGTTAGCGAAGATAATATTTATACCATTTTAGATATATACCATTTTAAAAATCCAATTATTTCTTTAAAATAATTATTACTTGTTTATATTTGCTCAAGATTAAGAGCCGATCCAATTTTATCCAACACCCTACATTTCTGATGTTCAATGCTGCTCCTATTCATAACATAAAAGAAAGGAACGTCTTAGTATATGATTTTAATTTAATTCTTTAATTAATAGTTTTTTTAAACCAATTGGTCTAATTACTTTCATAGCAGTATAGGTCGACCTTGACTCCTCCTTCGGTTTTCCTGTTCTCGTCCGTTCTCTTTTCCTGGACAAGTTAAACCAACTTAATTACAAAACTTAATTAATTAACCTATACCTTAATTAATCCATTCATAACAAAAACTAATTACTTCCAATCTGAATTATAGAGCCAGCTTATTTCTTCCGTACAATGGTATGCAGGCCGACATGTGAAATTTCATCCTTTCCATTGGAACTGTTTAGGAATAGCCCCTGTACCCATTTAAAATAATTTATGATCATTTAAAAGGATCATCTCCCTTAACTAAAATAAATCTTCAATTAGTTTTTAATTATATAGTTAATACCCTTACTTAAGTTCGTTCACACATCAGGTAGGCCGACCATCTTCCCGTTTTACACTCCAGAAGTAGACAAATCGCTGTTTCGAACCTCCTGAACTTCAGGCTGCCGCTGCGCCTCTTCCCGTCAATTGGAACTCCATCGGCGACGACCCCTGCAAGCGCCGACACGCCCTTGACATCCGAGCGCAGTCCCGACCAGCTCGACATCACCTGGCACCGTGAATCCCAGTTTGAACGTTAGAGCTTCTTTGAACGATTCCAGCCTCCACGACCATCCAACGCTGATCACCACCGTTGGTTAGGTGGCTCTAGTGTAGATGAACATGTTTCCAGTTGGCGGCTTCATGAGTTAATCAGCGGATTAGGAGATTGGAGAGGATGATCACGGTGAAGTTTCGGCCGTTAAAACAATGGGTGGCGGCTCCATTTCGCATTGACCACGCGTGCTGCTTTTGATCGGAGAATTAGGTTTACACGTAGGGTATATATGATAAGGTGGGATTGAATATATTAATATTTAATTATATTGAAACTTCATCGTGAAGTCTCATGTAAAACTAACCACAATTGACTTCTGTTTTCTAATAAAAAAACTAATCCTAGCATAGAAAAATATTTCGGATCCAATGGGACAGGTTTCGTCGAAATCCGACATCGTTTGAAAAAAATTCACGCGTTTAAATTTTCCACGGTCACTAAATAAATCCAATCAACTTGAAACCTTGAAATCCTATAATAATTAATTAATACGAACCCAATGGCACCAGTTTTGTCGCATTCTGAGACTGTTTTCCCGGTAGGCTATTTTTTTCATGCACCGAAATGCCATTTTGGACACCAAATTTCCCGGTCTCCAAAAATAACAAACTATATACCTATCCTGACTATAATCGACGATACGAACTCAACGGAACTAGTTTCACAGCCTAATTCGACCATCTGCTCAAGTTTCACTCAAATATCCCTCTATTGAATTAAATTAATTTAATTAAGCGCTATAGAAATTTGAATGGACATTTACAGCTACCATGGTCACATATGACATCGGTTTTCCACGCAGTTTGATTTTCTTACAATAGTGTAATGATACGATTCCAATGAAACTAATTTCATTGAAAACGGAGTCCGTTTGCAAAATCGTTATTTTAAAGGTCTATATTTTAAATAACGATTTCCATAGCGACTATTTCAAAATTTGATTTGGCCATAACTAACAAATTATAACACGAAATCTGAATTTTTCTCTTTCGTATGAAAATTATCATCAATACGGCTCCAACATTTTTGATTTCACAGGAATCCGACATACATCGGACTCTGTATATCCAATTGAATTTCAAAACTCCATTTTACAAACTGCAGCGCTATTTCGAGCTCGATTTATATTACATATAAATTATAGCGTTCAACTTTGTTTAAATAACGAATTAAATATTAAAATCCATTAATATTCCAAATATAATATTTTAAAATAATAAATTAAATAAAATATTTGGCTGCCAAAAATACGGGTCGTTACATATATATTCGATTAATACAATTTCTTGATTCAGATCAAACCAATTTATATAATCAAGTTCATATATAAACAATTTTTATATTCCAAATTCATTAAGTCGTTTTATAATTAAATTCATTTTATATCCATATAATCAAATTCATTTTTCTTCGAACAGTAATTTAGATTCCAAAAATCAATTTACACAATTCAAGTTCATTTCTTATAAAAGTTCATATTTAATAAATTAAATTTCATATCTTATATGCATATTTAATCAAAATATCATTACTTAAATTTAATCCTTAAATATTAAATTTAAATCATGAAACCCTACTTATCCATCTTAAGATTGTTATTAAAGTTCACAAAATGTATTAAAAATAAATTTTGAAAAATAAATTTAGATATATATAAGTTTTATAAATTATTTATAAAAAGATTTTAAAATTATTTATTATAATATATTAAATTAAGGTTAAAAAATGCTTATATTATTATCTTTATTAAATTATATAGTTTTAAAAATAATTAAATTATAAGCAAAATCATAAATGTATACTTAAATCTGTATTTAATCGTAAAATCACTTTTAAAACAAATAATTTAAAAATAAAAATTTTTAGATTTCAGAATCTTTAAATATGAAAAAAGTTTAAATAAAATCTTAAGTTATAGTTCAAAAATCAAAATTTCCAATTTACTTTACTTCAAAAACATGACCAACGGTGTCCGTATATAAATTTCTACCATATGGTCAAATGAAACGGATATTTATCATTTCAATAAACAATTTAAAATTTTATGGGTACATATATTTTCAATCCATAATCCCAAATTCAGTAAATATCGCTCAGGTCTATCATTTCAACCCATAACGATTTTTTCTTAATCTAATGTTCGTTCAAGTATGTAACAACCCACCCGGATGGGCCTAAATTCTGATGTAGAAAATTCCCATTGGACTTATAGCCACTATAAATGAATCGTTGATTCCTATAGGGATTAACTTAAATAAATATACAAAGTAATCTAAAATGGAAATCAGAGCTCACACAGCGGATGGGACAAAATATAATAACGTAAATATAAGATGTACCAATTATTAAAAACCACATTTCAGAAATAAAACATGTCTCAATTTTCAAAAAACATCATTATTATTCATCAAAGTTACATAACAATAGTACAAAAATAAGAAATAGCCACAATAACTAGATCTTCAAGAGGCTCTTCCTCCAAGAGGTCATTTGTAACATCCCGTATTTTCTGACCATTTATTTGAAATATTTTATTCATTTAAAACATTGATTTGAGTTTAAATAATGGGATTTGACCATTTTAATTTGAATATTTATTTATTTTGAATATTATAATAATATTTTATTTTCAGCATATTTGGGAAAAATGTTGATTTTGCTATATAATGTGAACGAGCGATTTAAAGTGGTTTAATATGGTTTATATTGAATTATATAAATATATTCGTTATTAAAATGACGTCAGAACGTTTAATTTATAAATATATTATAAAACGAGCTGTAGCGGCGCAATAGTTCGTAAATTGGCGCTTTGAACTTTAAACGGCTGTACAGGGCCCAATATGAGTCGGATTTTCTCGAAACAAGAAACGTTCGAATCTGTTGAATAATATCTTTTTAATGAAGAAGTAAAATCCAGTTTTCATAGCGTAGATTTTATTGTATGTCCAAATCAAATTTTGAAAAGGTCACTATGGAATTCCTTTATATATTATAACGATTATTTATATAAAATAAATGGTTTTTAAATATTTATAATATCGATTTGGCTTCAAACTCAACCCGAGCTATTTTATTATGGTAGTATATGAAATTCCGGTCGTGTATGGCTAATTTTTATATTTTTATATTTTTATATTGAGGTACTTTAAAATTGGTTTATTTTTCTGTAAATTGGGCAGTTCAAAAGGGACTTTATTCAAACGACCTTCGTTTTCGACGAAACAAATTTTATTGGGACCATAACAGTAAATTATTGCTAGATTTCAAGTTGCGCATCAATCAGGGTTAATTTGTAAGTGCAGCAAAATAAAATACAAATAAAAGCGACCATTTGAACGTGAACGAGGGGCATTTGAGAAAATGAACTCGGAATTCGACGAAACAAGTTTCATTGGGACCGTATCGTCAAATTATACAATGTCGTCCATTCGCATCTCGAACGGGGCTTGCATGTGAGCGCAGGAGCCAATAAACAGCGTTCAAAATTGTGATAGACACGAAATAAAAATCGTTAGTCAACATCGTTTGTCACGTCAACTTAAAATATATTATTTTCCCCCTATATATACGCCTAAAAATCTGCCTAATACCATATTCTCCAAACAAAATTCCTCCACCAGCAAAACATATTTGCAGAAAAGCCCCTGATTCCTTTTTAATTTATTTCTTCAATTTGGTAATGAATTTGAGGGGGTTCCAACGGGAAAGTGGAAGACCGGGACGATACCTACCTACTGAGAAAAATCGGGGTGGTAAGAACGAGTGTGGTGGCCGGAATCGACGAAGAAAGGTCAGATCTGAGTTTTGGATTTTGACCAATTGTTCGACGCTGGAGGAGTTTCAGGTGGGGGGTCAGTGGCAAATGAAAGGGGGAAGACATGGCTTTGATTTGGCTCTGGTCTGGTGTTCTGAAACGTTGTGTGGTGGGCGTGGGAGGTAGATGAACGGAGCGGGCCATTTTGGGGGTTTTTCAAAAAGTTGTTAACGGATCTTGCTAATTTCCGGTGGTTGGAGGGCAACTGGGTGTCGCGGTCTGGAGGGAAGTGAAGCGCGGTTGCAAGGCGGTGATAACGGAGGTGGTCCGGTGGTGTGTGGCGGCGGAATTCTGCAGATGATCGGAATTGGGGGTTTTCGAGTTTCCAGGCGGAGGAGGCGGTGCTGGGTCATGGCGTCAGGGGCGAAGGCACCTGGTGGAGCAGTGGTTCCGATGGGTGGTGGCTCATGGTCTCCAGTGGTCGGAGAGACGAGCGGTGGTGGCTTGAAGTTTTGGAGTAAAGTTGGGTTTTCACGGTGAAAAGAGGAGAACGGGTTTTAGATGGTTCGGGGAAGAAAACACGTATGGTAATGCTGACGTGGCTGATTAGCGGTAATTTAGGTTGACGTGGCCCGGAAATTTAAGGTAATTAGTGATTTTAATTAATAACTAAAATTAATTAATAACCGTATAACATATATATACTTCTATAGGCCATAACTTTCACATACGTTAACGGATTTCAACGAAACATGATCCGTTGGGATCGCAAGAACGAGGCCTAGGTGATGGCACTGACTAGGCACTAATCTGATGTAGTTGAAATTTCAGCTAATTTGAACGTTCGACTAAAATTAAAAGGTACAAACGCGTCAACCGCCAACCGAATAACCTGGTGAGTTAATTCTCACACCTTCTGCAATCATGTGATGTGGTAAATTCATATAAAAATATAATTTATCGTTAAAAGTATAAATTGGTTGATTGGTTGCTTTTGGCTGATTATTGTTTGATTGGTTGCTGTTATTTATATCTCATTGTTTTAAATTAGTAGATCATATGAAATTTATCTCATATATTATTATGAAATGTATAACGAGTTGTGATGCAGGGAAGAACAGGTTGGAGGGATCCGACCGGATTCCTCAAATATTATATATGTTGTTTGTTTGTTTTATATTGTTGATATATGAGTCGATTTAACCCCAGATGGTAGTGAAACCTGTTCGAACATGGTGGTTGAATAAATATTCACCTGTGTTGTGTTTAAAATCAATCGACAGTGTTGATTTGGTAATGGCAGTGAATGGCCTAAAATGTGTTGTTCTCAGACGTCGGTTTACCGTTCGGTGAATCGACGTAGTTTTATAGTTATAAATTATTTTATAACTAAACTGAAGCTTTTCAGGCATTTTATATAAATAATCTAATAAGAAATTTATAAATAAATATTTTATCAAGTTTATAAAAGAATTATTTAAATGATTTGAGTAGCAAAATCGTATGATGTAAACAGGTTATAAAGCAGAAAATCCAAAGAAATTACCCATGGGTTGGTAAAATAGAATAATTGTTTTAAAACAATTAAATGTTAATTAAGTTATTTGATTAACTTATAAGGGGGAAATGACAAATGAAAATTTAGTTAATGGTTAACTGAGATGTACGGTTAACAAAAATCAACCGCGTTTAATTAGAATTGGTAATGGTTTTAAAATAAAATATAAGAAGTTGTTTAAATGCTTAATGGGTTTTTATAAGTCAATGGGGAAGGAATCCAAACAAGGTTTAAAAAGGTTTAAAAAGATTTTTAAACCAAAATGATGAGTTAAATGTTAAAGAATTGAATTAAGCAAAATGCTGTAATTGAAATAAGGATTTCAATAAAAAGGGAAAATACATACAATTGGATTGTGTTAAATATAGGTATATGGCTTTTGGAAATAACATCCAAGTAATGAGGTCTTATTGTAGGAAGGTGGTAACCAAGATAAGTTTATTTTAAGAATGCCAATAGATGGAAATATATTATTTAACATGGGATTTTTATATAAACCCAAAAGGTTATAAGTGGAATCAATGCTTTAAGGGTAAAGTTGTGGGTTTAGTGAATATTTACTTAATTAAAGGAATTAAGTAAGAGGATTTTTGAACGAGGATTTCAAATATATGAAAACGATTTTGTAAAACTAGATTTGAAATCAAAGTGGTAAACGAGATTTGAATATCAGTGGTTAAGTGACGAACTGATATTATTCTGAGGTAAGGACGTTGTCGATCAAGGTATGAGAGGTAAATAAAATACCCCAACTTGAACGGCTTCATTATTATCGGGGAATGGTATCGGTTTGAAACGAGTGAAAGGTATTGTAATTGGTGTGATATCCCATATGTGAAGTATCAAATATAAGTGCAATATTTTGGTAATATGAATAATACCAAAATGTTATTTACAACGTAAATAAAAGTAGTTGGTTTTAAAGTATGGTTTGACATTTTCTTTGCCATATCAAAATCGATAATTTGTTTATACCATGTACTATTATATATATATATCGTGAGATGTCTGAAAATAAGAAAAAGGGAAAAAGCGGTTTGAAGACATATATCGCTATTCCAAAAGTAATGGTAAATTCAGTATATATATATACATATTCTAAAATATATAAAATAGTTTTGATAAATAAATTAAGGATAATTAAAATGTTTGGAATATATGGGAAGATTTAGAAGTTTGTTAACCAATTTGTTAAATATATTTTAAACAGGCAAAGTCATGGCAAGTACTAAATCAATAAACCCATTTTATTCACACGATTGTTATTTGATAGTTAAATCACCGACTATCAAACCTGACCTATACGAGTGTTGGTACGGAAAGAACGGGATCGAATTTATATTCGAAAACCATTCCGACTAGCAAATACGTGAAGATGCTGATCAAAGATGGAGCAAATTGAAGACCGTGGATCTTCATAAGAGGAAGAATTACTTGACGAATATTCTCTGTGTTGCAACCAGAGTTATTCTGACGTGATTCGGTTGTGGTTGAGATTTTGCGGATTGCAAGGACTACTCGCTACTGATCCATGGGGTGATTCCTATATTGGATGCAGTAGGAGGGTGCCTTCGGTTCATCCTGTTCCTAGATGACTTGTATGGACGAATGCCTGACAGAGTATTTCCGAAGAACCACGTACATTGATTTGTACAAATATACCGAGTTGGTGGCGAAGAGGGGCACTTCATTAATACCCAGAGTATATTTGTGGACGTCAATTAGTGATTTGACGGAACTGACAATGCGGCATTCAAAGTGAATGATGACCAGGTGTTCTAGAGATAAATTCTAGCCTCAAGCTTCATCAACCGGGAAATGACAAAAATCGGGCAGGCAACATGGCTATGTGGGTCGCTCCCATTAGGATGTATAATCACCTTTCTAGAGAAATTCAATTTTCTTCTTTAATCTATATTCGATGCTGTCCCTTTTCGGGAGACGGTTGCTGATCACAACCGTCGGTGATATACATTCGATACACTCAAGCGAAATGAGTGGTCGGTCATGTGTGGGCCGGGTTGCAAGACGTTCTTGTTGAACCCAGTGTATTCGCCTCTAGAGATACACTATCGGAAGGTGGTCCCATAACTTGTCATAGTCGGAATCCAATCTCCAATAAGCGCCCGCGGTTTTAGATTGTATAATATATATGTGGAGCGTGAGATGCAAGCGTTCCGTTAGATTGTTAATTATTTGTATTTAGACACTATGATAATATCAGAATAAGTCATGATTTCAAAAACGTTTTGCGTTATAGTAAGGTAAAAACCGTCCATGTTTATGTGTGGGCTGGTCTTACTAATATCCTTTGATTTCATAGAAGATTTTCCAAAGTTAAACAAGTTGTTTTATTATGTGAATTTATCACTGAAAGTGTTCCAGACTGACCCGGTGAAATTTGCTTTGCTTCAAATGTGCTCGGGTCAGACCGAGTGTATTTCCAGGTTAGGCTCACTTGGAGTTTCAGGAGCTGGAAGCAGGAGGCTTCACCGCTAGTTATATAAAGTTATTATTCCGCTGTGTCTAATATATGTTGTACTCTGAGGGTTGGTATGTATATACAGTTCTTTTGTATAAAGAGATTTGATATTATATTTCATTTGTTCCGCTGTGAGATTCTGATGTGTTGTGCTTCTTCTTTCTTCTATTCTAATATTTCTTTCCTTCTTTTCTCATCCTCTAACTTCTTTCTAATAACAATCTGGGATTCGATACTTGGGTTTTTGGCAAGTAATATGGTTTATATATTATTGTCGAAAATTCGAGCATCGATTTTCCTCCGGGTCGTTACAGTGGTATCAGAGCTATTGGTTTAGAGATAACCTTGGCTCTGTGGCGTGACTTGATAGAGATAGGGTTAGTAATACCCTAGATTTAGTTTGAGTGTATATATATGAGAGCGCGTATTTGTAATTTGTTATAAACTATTTTTGAAATTTATTTTGCGTAATTTATTCTATTAAAGAATAAAAGTAATAATTTTCTCAAATTATTATGATATGGGCAAATCGATAGATTTGTTAATGTTGATGTGCATGATACGTTTGGATTGTGTGTGGAACTAGTTGGATTGTATGATATGGATATTTGAAACTAATTGATGTTGTTTTGGGGACTAATGAAATACATTTGAGTTGAGAAACAGGTGCAAAAGTGCCAATTCATCTTTAAAATCCATCCAAGAGAAAACTCTGGAGATAACTGAATCCAGTTTGAATAGAGCTGCATAATAACTAAGCAAGCTCGTGTATAAATTATAGCTTATCGCATAATAACGCTCGCAAAAAGGTACGCTTATGCAAATATGAAATTTTGGTTTTTGAATTTTTCCGACCGTGTTGGTCGATGTATAGATATTTCTTGAACCTGCGATATTGCAGATGTCCTCCGTGCAGGAGAGACTCTGCCAAAAATTTTCCAAAATTTAAGGTGTTAGAAAATTTTGAAGATTTTTGGGAAATTCTTTCATTTGAATTAATTTGGTTTTACGACCGATTAGATTAGTTTTGAAAATAAAATCGAATTTTAAATTTAATATTTTTGTAAAGATAATGGATTGTAACGTTCTTTCTACCTTAGCAATTTAGAGGACGAAATTATTTTAAGGGGGAAGGAATGTAACTTCCCGTATTTTCTGACCATTTATTTGAAATATTTTATTCATTTAAAATATTGATTTGAGTTTAAATAATGGGATTTGACCATTTTAAATTGAATATTTATTTATTTTGAATATTATATTAATATTTTATTTTCGGCATATATGGGAAAAAAGTTGATTTTGCTGTATGATGTTAACGAGCGATTTAAAGTGGTTTAATATGGTTTATATTGAATTATATAAATATATTCGTTATTAAAACGACATCAGAACGTTTAATTTATAATTATATTATAAAACGAGCTGCAGCGGCGTGGTAGTTCGTAAATTGGCGCTTTGAACTTTAAACGGCTGTACAGGGCCCAATATGAGTCAGATTTTCTCGAAACAAGAAACGTCCGAATCTGTTGAATAATATCTTTCTAATGGAGAAGAAAAATCCAGTTTTCATAGCGTAGATTTTATTGTATGTCCAAATCAAATTTTGAAAAGGTCGTTATGGAATTCCTTTATATATTATAACGATTATTTATATAAAATAAATGGTTTTTAAATATTTATAATATCGATTTGGCTTCAAACTCAACCCGAGCTATTTTATTATGGTAGTATATGAAATTCCGGTCGCGTATGGCCAATTTTAATATTTTAGTATTTTAATATTGAGGTACTTTAAAATTGGTTTATTTTTCTGTAAATTGGGCAGTTCAAAAGGGACTTTATTCAAATGACCTTCGTTTTCGACGAAACAAATTTTATTGGGACCGCAACAGTAAATTATTGCTAGGTTTCAAGTTGCTTGTCAATCGGTGTTGATTTGTGAGCGCAGCAAAATAAAATACAAATAAAACCGACCATTTAAACGTGAATGAGGGACATTTGAGCAAACATACTCGGAATTCGACGAAACAAGTTTCATTAGGACCGTATCGTCAAATTATACTACGTCGTCCATTCGCATCTCAAATGGGGTTTGTACGTGAATGCATGAGCCAATAAACAGTGTTTAAAATTGCGATAGACACGAAATAAAAATCGTTAGTCAACATCGCTTGTCACGTTAACTTAAAATATATTATTTTTTCCCCTATATATACGCCTAAAAATCTGCCTAATACCATATCCTCCAAACAAAATTCCTCCACCAGCAAAACATATTTGCAGAAAAGCCCCTAATTCCTTTTTAATTTATTTCTTCAATTTGGTAATGAATTTCAGGGGGGTTCCAACGGGAAAGTGGTAGATCAGGACGATACCTACCTACTGAGAAAAATCGGGGTGGTAAGAACCAGTGTGGTGGCCGGAATCGACGAAGAAAGGTCAAATCTGAGTTTCAGATTTTGACCAATTGCTCGACGCTGGAGGAGTTTCAGGTAGGGGGGTCAGTGGAAAATGAAAGAGGGAAGACAGGGCTTTGATTTGGCTCTGGTCTAGTAGTCTGAAACGTTGTGTGGTGGGCGTGGGAGGTAGATGAACGGAGCGGACCGTTTTGGGGGTTTCTCAAAAAGTTGTTAACGGATTTCGCTAATTTCCGGTGGCTGGAGGGCGATTGGGTGTCGCGGTCTGGAGGGGGGTGAAGCGCAGTTGCAAGGAGGTGACAACGGAGGTGGTCCGGTGGTGTGTGGCGGCGGAATTCTGCAGATGATCGGAATTGGGGGTTTTCGAGTTTCCAGGCGGAGGAGGCGGTGCTGGGTCACGGCTTCAGAGGCGAAGGCACCTGGTGGAGCGGTGGTTCCGATGGGTGGTGGCTCACGGTCTCCGGTGGTTGGAGAGACGAGCAGTGGTGGCTTGAAGTTTTGGAGCAAAGTTGGGTTTTCACGGTGAAAAGAGGAGAACGAGTTTCAGATGGTTCGGGGAAGAAAACGCGTATGGTAATGCTGACGTGGCTAATTAGCGGTAATTAAGGTAGACGTGGCCAGGAAATTTAAGGTAATTAGTGATTTTAATTAATTATTAAACTTAATTAATAACCGTATAACATATATATACTTATATAGGCCATAACTTTCACATATGTTAACGGATTTCAACGAAACAGGATCCGTTGGGATCGCAGGAACATGATGGCATTGACTAGGCACTGATCTGACGTAGTTGAAATTTCAGCTAATTTTGAACGTTCGACTGAAATTAAAAGGAACAAACGCATCAACCGTCAACCGAATAACCTGGTGAGTTAATTCTCACACCTTCTACAATCCTGTGATGTGGTAAATTCATACAAAAATATAATTTACCGTTAAAAGTATAAATTGGTTGATTGGTTGCTATTGGCTGATTATTATTTGATTGGTTGCTGTTATTTATATCTCATCATTTTAAATTAGTAGATCATATGAAATTTATCTCATATATTATTATGAAATGTATAACGAGTTGTGATGCAGGGAAGAACAGGTTGGAGGGATCCGACCGGATTCCTCAAATATTATATATGTTGTTTGTTTGTTTTATATTGTTGATATATGAATTGATTTAACCCCAGATGGTAGTGAAACCTATTCGAACATGATGGTTGAATAAATATTCACCTGTGTTGTGTTTAAAATCAATCGACAGTGTTGATTTGGTAATTAGCAGTGAATAGCCTAAAATGTGTTGTTCTCAGACGTCAGTTTACCGTTCAGTGAATCGACGCAGTTTTAAAGTTATAAATTTTTTTATAACTAAACTGAAGCTTTTCAGTCATTTTATATAAATAATTTAATTAGAAATTTATAAATAAATATTTTGATCAAGTTTATAAAAGAATTATTTAAATGGTTTGAGTAGCAAAATCGTATGATGTAAACAGGTTATAAAGCAGAAAATCCAAAGAAATTACCCACGGGTTGGTAAAATAGAATAATTGTTTTAAAACAATTAAATATGGATTTTAAAATTAATTAAGTAATTTGATTAACTTAAAAGGGGGAAATGACAAATGAAAATTTAGTTAATGGTTAACTGAGATGTACGGTTGACAAAAATCAACCATGTTTAATTAGAATTGGTAATGGTTTTAAAATAAAATATAAGAAATTGTTTAAATGCTTAACCGGTTTTTATAAGTCATTAGGGAAGGAATCCAAACAAGGTTTAAAAAGATTTTTAAACCAAAATGATGAGTTAAATGTTGAAGAATTGAATTAAGCAAAATGTTGTAATTGAAATAAGGATTTCAATGAAAAGGGAAAATACATACGATTGGATTGTGTTAAATATCGGTATATGGCTTTTGGAAATAACATCCAAGTAATGAGGTCTTATTGTAGGAAGGTGGAAACTAAGATAAGTTTATTTTAAGAATGCCAATAGATGGAAATATATTATTTAACATGGGATTTTTATATAAACCCAAAAGGTTATAAGTGGAATCAATGCTTTAAGGGTAAAGTTGTGGGTTAGTGAATATTTACTTAATTAAAGGAATTAAATAAGAGGATTTTTGAACGAGGATTTCAAATGTAAGAAAACGATTATGTAAAACTAGATTTGAAATCAAAGTGATAAACGAGATTTGAATATCAGTGGTTAAGTGACGAACTGATATTATTCTGAGATAAGGACTTTGTCGATCAAGGTCTGAGAGGTAAATAAAATACCCCAACTCGAACGGCTTCATTATTATCGGGGAATGGTATCGGTTTGAAACGAGTGAAAGGTGTTGTAATTGGTGTGATATCATATATGTGAAGTATCAAATATAAGTGCAAAAATTTGGCAATATGAATAATACAAAAATGTTATTTGCAACGTAAATAAAAGTAGTTGGTTTTAAAGTATAGTTTGACATTTGCTTTGCCATATCAAAATCGATAATTTGTTTATACCATGTAGTATAATACATATATACATATATATATATATATCGTGAGATAACTGAAAATAAGAAAAAGGGAAAAAAGGGTTTGAAGAAATATATCGCTATTCCAAAAGTAATGGTAAATTGAGTATACATATATATATACATATTCTAAAATGTATAAAATAGTTTTGATAAATAAAATTAAGGATAATTAAAATGTTTGGAATATATGGGAAGATTTAGAAGTTTGTTAACCAGTTTGTTAAATATATTTTAAACAGGCCAAGTCATGCCAAGTACTAAATCAATAAACCCATTTTATTCACACAATTGTTATTTGATAGTTAAATCACCGACTATCAAACCTGACCTATACGATTGTTGGTACGGAAAGGCCGGGATCGAATTTATATTCGAAAACCATTCTGACCAGCAAATACGTGAAGATGCTGATTAAAGATGGAGCAAATTGAAGACCGTGGATCTTCATAAGCGGAAGGATTACTTGACGAATATTCTCTATGTTGCAACCAGAGTTATTCTGACGTGATTCGGTCGTGGTTGAGATTTTGCGGATTGCAAGGACTACTCGCTACTGATCCATGGGGTGATTCCTATATTGGTTGCAGTAGGAGGGTGCCTTCGGTTCATCCTGAACCTGGATGACTTGTATGGACGAATGCCTGACAGAGTATTTCTGAAAAACCATGTACGTTGATTTGTACAAATATACCGAGTTGGTGGTGAAGAGGCGTACTTCTTTAATACCCAGAGTATATTTGTGGACGTCAATTAGTGATTTGACGGATCTGACAATGTGGCATTCAAAGTGAATGATGACCAGATGTTCTAGAGATAAGTTCAAGCCTCAAGCTTCATCAACCGGGAAATGACAAAAATCGGGCTGGCAGCATGGCTATGTGGGTCGCTCCCATTAGGATGTATAATCACCTATCTAGAGAAATTCCATTTGCTTCTTTAATCTATATTCGATGCTGCCCTTTTTCAGGAGACGGTTGTTGATCCCAACCGTAGGTGATATACATTCGATACACTCAAGCGAAATGAGTGGTCGGTCATGTGTGGGCCGGGTTGCAAGACGTTCTTGTTGAACCTAGTGTATTCGCCTCTAGAGATACACTATCGAAAGGTGGTCCCATACCTTGTCATAATATATATGTGGAGCATGAGATGCAAGCGTTCCGTTAGATTGTTAATTATTTGTATTTAGACACTATGATAATATCAGAATAAGTTATGATTTCAAAAACGTTTTGGGTTATAGTAAGGTAAAAACCGTCTGTGTTTATGTGTGGGCTGGTCTTACTATTATCCTTTGATTTCATAGAAGATTTTCCAAAGTTAAACAAGTTGTTTTATTCTGTGAATTTATCACTGAAAGTATTCCAGACGGACCCGGTGAAATTTGCTTTGCTTCAAATGTTCTCGGGTCAGATCGAGTGTATTTCCATGTTAGGTTCGCTTGGAGTTTCACGAGCTGGAAGCAGGAGGCTTCACCGCTAGTTATATAAAGTTATTATTCCGCTGTGTCTGATATATGTTGTACTCTGAGGGTTGGTATGTATATACAGTTCTTTTGTATAAAGAGATTTGATATTATATTTCATTCGTTCCGCTGTGAGATTCTGATGTGTTGCGCTTCTTCTTTCTTATATTCTAATATTTCTTTCCTTCTTTTCTCATCGTCTAACTTCTTTCTAATAACAATTTAGGATTCGATACTTGGGTTTTTGGCAAGTAATATGGTTTATATATTATTGTCGAAAATTCGAGCGTCGATTTTCCCCTAGGTCGTTACATCATCCTCCTCCCTAATCAAATGTATCACCTATTTACTGTTAATGTTAAGAGGAGAGAGAGGTCAAAACATGAAGTTCTGGTGAGTGAATATAAGTAAGTTAAGAAGGCTACTCCCTATAATTGACAGTTGTAAACTTTTCAGGTTACAAGGAAAACATATGAGGCGAACATCCTAATAGTCACTTAATACTCTAAAATTAAATTAAGGTTAAGCATCTTCCTATGGTTACTTACTATCGTATTTGTTTAGGGTGGACACTTTTATAGTCACTTAATACCCAATGGAGGACCCCATGCCACTTAAGACCCCGTCCTAACATTAATACGTTATAAATGATAACTCTCTTGTAGGGAAAGATATAGTAACAACTACTTAATATTAGGCGCTGGGTAAGGAACACAGCTTCTTATAAGAAGAACCCCCTAGCGGACCCTCTTATTACTATCCAGCTGTCCGATCCAAAACGGCAAAAACCCTATAGACATTAACTTTGGGCATACAACAACATTAGACAGAAATAAAAGACTTTTCATTAACATCATCAGAGTACAAGAATATCAGAGTACAATAAATAATACATTTCACAACGGAAATATAAATACATAACTCTCAGCGGAAGACTTAGAATGCTCTGGACAAAACTCTAGCTTCAATCCAAAATCCTGCACTGTAAAATATCTGCATAACCAAAACTACTAGCTGTACGTATGGAAAATTCTGAGCATCCAAAGTTTATGTGGGAAACGATAAACACAGAGTCAGTCATGAGACTGGTGTGATAACTAAATCAGTTATTCCTAACTTTATTTTAAATTAAGGCATATTACGGGACCATGCGAAATAACACGGAATAGGTTTCCTCCACCTGAATAGCGACCCATTAAACTGAAAACTAAAATAGCTTCATCTTCATATTTATATTTATTAAATCAACTGAAATTCCTTTTAACAAAAATTGAAACTAAATAACGAACCATAATCCATATCATACAATCATCAACCAAGGTTCAAACTTCAAAATTAATGTTTTTGAAAAATGAAGCTATTATAAGACTCAAGTCCAATCATATAATACAACACAAACCGGAGGATAAAGTTTTACCTTAAAATAGCCAAACATGCATGATATTCTTTAAAACAAATATTTTGATATTATTATTAATGTTTAGGTGTGAAAATCACTTTCAAAAGTGAATGTATCAATCTTGGCTCGCATAATGCCCCATCCCATTATGTTGGCTATATTGTGTACAATTAAAAAACGAAGTCTCGTATTGAAAATTGGATTCCAACTATGAAATAAGACAAAGGACCTTCCTTAACCGCATTCAGAACATTCTATCAAATGTCCCAGGAGTCCACTATCAATTCCTAGGATCGGCAGAGTCAGTCAACACTAAACATGGTTGACTGGAATCTTACCTGAACTTAACGTTCTCCCGTTCATATTTGAACGCCATCTTGGCCCCATTTGACCACTATCTGAGGCCTCAGTCTATCATCCACATTAGTAAATCTTCCTAGGATACATACCATGGCAACACTATTCAAGTAGAAGGTAATGTTATCCTATATCTCTGTTGTCCACTATCTTGTTTTCGTCTCATTCCAGGGTGTGAGGCCCCAGTGTAAACATCCACAAAGCTCTGCTTTTCAATAGGAGCTTTGATCTATCTACCAGTAGCACTGAACATGCCACATTGTCAATTCAAACAAATATGTTCGGTGTCTATTAATATATATCCCTCCAAGTACATAAGTCTCAGAGGAGGGTATTAAGCTAAGAGAATAAATCATCAACCATCAATGATATAACATTAACATAAATCATTCAGTTATGTTGTAAAATACAAAGTCAGGCACATATTCCATTTACTACTTTGGTCTGGGTTTGAACGAAACCGAAGGCACCTTATTCGTCATCTAACTTTGGAGAGAGGGCCTTGCATATCCAGACAATCAACAAGTATGTCCAGACCACTTCCACTATAACCCTTTAATGGGAGAAAATCATTTCAAGGCATCAACAAGCATCGGTATGAAGATTTCCGGTCTTCCACCATCTTCGACTTTTAATCATCGTATAATTATTCGAAATGAGTTAAACCAATCTTTTCGAAATAACTATCACTAAAACTGAATCCTTTTTGGATTATTAACCCACCAACTAAGTCTCCATTAATAAGACGAAATCTTATTTTCATATTTGGTTAAGTTATTTAGACTTCCAAAAATCATCTTTAATATTCTATTAAATTTGGTTAAGCTGTTAGGCTTCTAAACTCAGAATAACTATCGCATCTTTCAAATCAATTAAGGTATACAAGATGTTCTAAGTCTTATTCCATTTTGGGAATATTCTTCTATTTTACAAACCTTTATAATATATTTTGATAAAGATTTCTTTTAAACTAATCTTGAGAAATCATCTTCTCTTTTAACTGGGTTAAAGAACAGACGTTATTTAAAACATCATTCACGATAAATCCCTAACTAATTGATATTAAATACAAGAATTCGAACGGAATTATAACAACTTATATTTAACACCAATTTCAGTAATCAATGAATACTACAAGTGGAATAACAATGTAAAGCATCTTCCAAATTCCTCGTAATAGTAAATGTCTACACAACGGTAATCAATGCCAAATAACCGAAGATCATTTCTACCCAAATCCAATTTTTATTCAAATCGGTAATCATTTTTAATCAAAATATTTATCTAATCACTTCTTTCTAATCATGGTTATATTTGATAAATCAACTAATTTAAGTTTATTCCACCTAAATTTTCTAAACACCGTTTTATCGTTTTCAGCCAATTGGGATAAAAGAGGAAATATCCCAAAATATAGTTCGAAACTTCCTATTTTTTTTAAAATCACTCTGAAATCTTTTATTATGATTTATTATAACTTTTCCTTATTTTTAATAATTTAAAAATAGCTCCTTTTACTAAAATCCATTTTCAGGCCACTTATGGCTTTGATACCGTTTTTATTCAAAATTGATTTCAACTTATCTAAAAATCTAGTGTTGGATTTTCAAAACTCTACATATCATTTGAAAGCTATTTTCATTTCTAACCCAATATTTCCGGTTTTGGGAAAATCCGATGGTCGGATATCCTGGTATGTCAGTTTGAAGTTACAAGTTGAAATTTGCGAACTACCACTGTGCGACGAGTTCTATTCTGACCATATTTCAACGTATATTATAACTTACGTTGGATCACTTCTAAAATAGTTTAAAATAATTTCCGACAACTATATTTTTTATTTTTTAGTTCAAAATCCAATATCTCTATTAAATGCTAATTATAATATTATTTTATTATTAAACTAATATTATTTTTCATACTTCAATATTTTAAACCCAAATTTTTCTTGACATCCATTATTAAAATAAATAAGGTAGTTTTGAAAAGAAAATTCTTTTGAAACCTCACCAAGATACACTAACCTAACTTCACTTTTTCTAGTTGCTATTCATTTTAAAATAAAAACTTCGATAGACTATTACCTGCTTTTAATTTCTCCAAAACTATATCTATCTTTTGCAAATGTTCATTGTAATGAATTAAACTTTCATCCATCCAAAATAGAACGTCAAATTTTAACTTTTATTTTTCACCCATTAATATATTAATAAAATATTCATTAAAAATCATTTTAATAAATAGAGACTTAACTAATGAGCCAATAATTATAATTTTTGGCCATAACAACTATGGTAATCACATACCATATTATCAATAACTATGATAACATTTGATCACAACTATTGTGATAGAGTTCATACCATATAAGCCTTAAACTATATAATGCTTATATGGTTTTGTCAATCAACAGATTAACCGCAATACACATTTAACTATCAAATAACATATATACTTAACACCAATGGGATTGATACCCATATCCAATAATAAACATCAAGTTAATATCAATTTCAATGACCACTCAAGGTTCATACTATTTCAATGTCCATAATAACTATTTTACGTGTCATATATGCAAGTGATAATATAAATCTCACTTAAAGATCCAATCTTTTTCATACTATGCCACATTAGCCCATCCCAAACATTATCAAACCACAATATGGATTTATATACAACATTATAGGTAATTAATACTCATACAAGTTCACAAACACAAGTTAATAATTAACTAGCCATTTTTAAGTTCAACGTTTCTCACCTCGGTTTCCACTTCTCCTAAATTCGATTGTAGATACCCTAAAGACCCCGAACGATTTCGGTAGCCTTCCAGCGTTATCTCAAAATTTTTGGAAAAATTTTGACAGAGGTTCGATGCTATGGGGTTTTAGATTTTACCTGGCGGTTATATGGACTTTTTTCTCCAAGGAGCTAATAGGTAGGTTTTTTAGGCAAATAGAGCTAAACGGGGCTCGGGTTTTGGAAGTGGGGCCCATGGCTGGGTTGTATGGGCGGAGGGTCGCTGGTGGGGGCTGAATAGTGGAGGTGGAGGTGAGTTTTGGGACGAAGGAGGAAAAAAGAGGTGGCTTTAGGGGTAAAAATGAGTTTTAAGCGGTTATATGGAGGTGGTGGGGTCCACTTGGAGGAGTGGAGGGGGTTGGAGGCTTTAGGCCAGAGGGGGAGAGTGGCGGAGCTGCTATTGGTGGTGGTGGAGGACCATGGCCAGTGGGTTGGAGGAAGAAAAAAGGGTATAGGAAGAAAGGAAATGAATGTAAAATGAAAACGTGGTGTAAAGCCTTGTATTTATGGGCAATTTTTTTCCATGGATCACTGAAGTGTCATGCATATAGGATATGGGAGAAAGCACACATTTTTGCCTCCACAGCATGACAACTCAATGAAAGCACAAATAGTAGATAACCGGTTCAAGATGTGAATGCAAACTTAAGGTACGTTCAGTCCATTACGTGTTATCTACTCGTGTAACCACGTACCGATTCGGTTTTCGACGAAATTTGGAATCCTGGCATATTTTTTCAATACTGTTCCAATGAAACTAATTTCATCAATTTCCGAGTCCATTTGCTCAAAAAGTGGAAGTTCGAGCTCAATTCGAGTTCAAATTATTGATCGGTTTATATTTAAATTTTGTACGGCCACATACTAATTCCGTTTGACGCGAAATTTGTAATGCTACCTTATTTTGACATTCCAGATCCAATAAAATTAGTTTCATTGAATTCCGAGATCGTTTGCAAAATTTCTATTTTCCAGGCTATTAGAATAACATTAAAATATCGAGTTTTAATATAGTTAACTTTTAAATCAATTTTAAAAGTTCACTAACCTTATCTTTACTATTTTATAAGTTTTACTTCAAATACTTAACTCAAAATCTCAAAATTTATAATTTTGGTGAATAATATCAAAATTTCAGTTTTGACTAAAATTATTTGAACTGATAAGTTGATAAAACTAATTTAAATAACTTATTTGATTGTTATACTTTTTGAAATCTTAATTTAAAATGAGCATATGTATCCAGAACCATGCGCGGTTATTCCAAAATTTTTAAAACTCGAATTTTCAAAATATCAGAAATTCTGGGTCATTACATTCTCCCCTACTTAAAATCTTTTCATCCCCGAAAAGGAAAGAAGACGTAAGCTAATTTGGCTATAATTACCCTTTAAACTATTGCCAGATACCTTTTAGTCAAAATTATGAAACTTAATTCACGAGGTATTCTTAACTACTTACTCTTTTACTTCCTTACCTAACAGGTTTCAAAAATTATCGACTATCCAGAATCGTCGATAATTTCAATTTCTAATCTACATTCTTTATAATTAATCATTTTATTTCAATTCTCTAGTTTAACCTAGGTCATTTACCATTTGACTTATACATTTTATCCAATCAATTCTATATTAATACCTTTCTTAACTAGTTAAACTAATTATCACATATCACCTCCAGCAATCAATCGGTTGATTAACTTTCAAATTTTTATATGTTATCAAAAACATGTGTCTTTTATACATTTGGAATATATTTTCAAAGTCAAAAATCATTTATATATGAAAATCACTAATATGTTTCTCATATATAATACTCTCAACCTTATTCTAGGGCATTACTAACCCTATCTATAACGACCCACTCATCCTAGGATACTACTAATCCCATATCTAATAAGTATTCTTTTATAGGATGTTAATAATCCTACCTCTGATGAGTCTTTTATTTCAATTCTAACGAGTTGTACCCCAAAGCTTTGTATAAACCAAAGCTCTAATACTAGTTGTAACGGCCCGAAAATTCCCGCTTTTCAAATCGACTATAAACCACACAAGTCTGATCCAGAATAGTAGAAACCCTCAAGACATTAACTTTGGGCATACAATAAAATTGGACAGAAACAAAAGAATTTTCATTAACATCATTGAAATGTTACATCAGAGTACAAGAATATCAATGTATAATAAATAATACATTTCATAGCGGAAATATAAATACATAACTCTCAACGAAAGACTTAGAATGCTATGGACATAGCTTTAGCTTCAATCCAGAATCCTGCTCTATAAGACAACTGCAAAACCAAATCTATTAGCTGCCCATATGGAAAATTATCGGCACCCGTAGTTTAGGGGGGAAACAATAAACTCCGAGTCAGTAATGGGAGTGATGTCAGAACTAAATCAGTTATTCTCAACTTTATTTAAAAGTGAGGTATATCATAGGACTATGTCGTACAACACGGAGCAAGCTTCCTCCACATGAATACCGGTCCATTAAACTCAAAACTAAAATAGTTTCATCTTCATATTTATACTTATTAAATTAAATCAACTTCCTTTAACCAAAGTTAGGAACTAAAACGAACCATAATCCGTATCATACAATCATCAACCAAGATTCAAACTTCGAAATTTATGCTTTTGAAATATGAAGCTGTTATAAGACTCAAGTCCCATCACACAATGCAATGCAATACAAACCAGAGGATAAAGTTTTACCTTATAATAGCCGAACATGCTTAATATTCTTCAAAACAAATATTTTGATATTATTATTAATTTCTAGGTGCGAAAATCACTTTTGAAAGTAAATGTATCAATCTTAGCTCGCATAATGCCCCATCCCATTAAGTTGTCTATATAGTATACTACTAAAAACACGAAGTCTCGCAGTGAAAATTGGATTCCGACTATGAAACAAAGAAAAGGACCTTCTTTAACCGCATTCAGAACACTCCAGCAAATATCCCAGGAGTTAACTATTGATTCTACGGATCGACCGGGCCGGTCAACACTAAACACGACTGATTGGAATCTCACCTGAACATAATGTTCCTTCAGTCGTATTTGACCGTCATCTTGGTCCCATTTGACTACTATCTGAGGCCTCAATCTATCATCCACATTCGTAAATTTTCCTAGGCCCCACACCATGGCAAAAATATTCAACGAAAAGGGAATGTTAGCCCATATCTCTGCCGTCCACTATCCTATTTTCGAATCATCCCGGAGTGTGAGGCCCAAGAGTAAACGTCCACAAATCTCTGCTTTTCAATAGGAGCTTTGATCTATCTATCAATAGCAACAACATGCCTCATTGTCAATTCACAACATATGATCCGTGCCTATTAATATATCTCTCTCCGAGTGCATAAGTCTCAGAGGAGGGTGTTAAGATAAGAGAATAAATCATTCGCCACCAACGTATATAACATCAATAGAAACCGTTCGGTTATGTTGTAAAATACAACATTAGACACACATTCCATTTACTAGTCTGTTCTGGGTTTGAACGAAACCAAAGCCACCTTATTCCTCGTCCAACTTCCGAGAGAGGCCCTTGCATATCCAGACAATCAACAAGTATGTCCGGACTACTGCCACTGTAACCCTTTAATGGGAGAAATTCATTTCAAGGCATCAGCAAGCAATCCATTCCATATGAAGATTTCCGATCTTCCACCATCTTCGACTTTTAATCATCGTATAATTATTTGAAATGAGTTAAATCGGTCTTTTTGAAATAATTAGTGCTAAACTTAATCCTTTTAGCATTATTAACCCACCAACTAAGTCTCATTTAATAAGATTAAATTTTATTTTCATATTTAGTTAAGCTATTTAGGCTTCCAAAAATCATCTTTACTATTCTATTAAATTTGGTCAAGCTATTAGGCTTCCAAAATCAGAATAATTATTGCATCTTTCAAATCAATTAAGATATACAAGGTGTCCTAAGTCTTATTCCATTTTTAGAATATTCTTCTATTTTACAAACCTTGATGATCAATATTAATAAAGTTTTATTTTCAACTTATCTTGAGAAATCATCTTCTCTTTTAAATGGGTTAAAGAACATATGTAATTTAAAACGTCGATCACGATGAACCCCTAACTAACTGATGTTAAATAGAAGAATTTAGATAGATTTATATCAACTAATATTCAATACCAATTTTCATAATCAATGAATATATAAGTGTAATAACGTTGTTAAACATCTTCTGAATTCCTTGTAATAGTAAATGTCTACACAATGGTAATCAATACCAAATATCCGAAGATCATTTCTACCCAAATCCAATTTTTATTCACAACCCACAGAAATACAACCTCTTTGAGATATATGATTTATGCCAAAAAGGTACGAAGTTGGACGAATTTGGAAACATTAGGCCATTTACTTTATACCTACTATTCCGTGTGGTTTTTGGTTCCTAGTCTGATTTTATTATTTGCCAACACAGGGGCTATAGTACTGACTATGCATAGGACTGAAAAGGTGAAAAGACAGGATGTATTCTGATGAAATGCTATTGATTCTAGGAGGACTATAATGAGGAGGACGATAGACCAAATCGACATTTCGCTCATGCCTCTCGGTCAACCCTGTTTGCTACCAGGTTTTTGGCAGAAATAGGAGAGCCTTCATGTAATAACCCGGAAAATCTGGGCCAGTTTAAAATTTTTATTTTGGCAATTTTAGCAAATTTTGATTATTTAAAATGAATTATTTTAAATAATATCGACGAGAAATTTGCTTTGAATAGAATTCGACGTATATATTTATATACGTCGTCGTTAGAATATAAATATTTATATATAATTATAAATAGAATTGAAAATGGCGCGGTAGTTCGATAATTCGATTTCAAACTTCAATTGAATGTACCGGGTGCAAAACAATCCGGATTTTAGTGAAACCAAAAACATTAGGATCTATTTGTGAATATCTTTCCAACGAATCCAACAAATCAAAATTTCATAGCGGGAGTCAAAAGATATGTCCAGTTGAAAATTCTGAATAGTCGCTATGGAATTCAGGCCCTTAAAAATGGACATTTTGCAAACGACCTCGGATTTCGACGAAACCAGTTTTGTTGGGTCCGTGATGTCGAGTTATTGCTAGATTACAAATTTCATAATTTTTCGAATCAATATGTGAGCGTGGCAAAGGAAAACGCGTTTGACCAGTTTCAGTTGATTTTAATCGACTGGAAATTGGCCATTTTTCAAACGATCTCAGAATTTGACGAAACTAGTTTTATTAGGACCGTATCGTCAATACGAAGCTAGAAAATATTTTTCGGGGATTTTTCTAGTCAGTATGTGACCCCAGTAAATTGAAATGTACGTTTAAAATAAAATATATAGAGTTATATTTTAATTTTGACGAAAACTGATCGTAACGGTCGAATTGGCCAACGAAACATATCCCATTGTGTCCGGGATGGGGGTAAAACGCTAAGGACGACAGTGGTAGGGTTGGAATTGGAGTTCGTATCAATGAGAGGGTATTTTTGGAATTAAAAATAAAATAAATAATTATTATAAATGTCGGGCCAATCATAATTCGAGAACCCTAATCTTAGCGCCGCCAGCTTTCAACGAAGGGCGGATGTTGCACGATTTTAAATCCTCTCCGATCTCTCTCGTTTTACAATGAAATTTGAAAATTCAAAATGGAAATCAAAGAGCTTTTTCTGATCTTCAAATCCATGTCAGGGTGATCGTTTATCGTGGGGTATTGAGCTCGCTATTCACGCTCAAAGGCGCCAACTTCGCCGGCGATTTTCCTCGCCAGGGCCCCACCGAGTTCACCCTCCTCTTGGCCGATGGTGACGCACTCCAAGGCGCTCCACGTGAGCTACTTGGATCCGGGTCTGGTCCCTCCTAGCGGCGGCGATAGGCAACCCTAGGTTGCGTGAATCAAAGAGAAACGACAGGGGGAGAAGAAGATGAAGACGACGGGTTCATGACTGACCTGGGACGTTGTACAGATGATTTCCCAAAGGTTTAGTTTTTTTATTTTTATTTTGTTTAGGCTGATTAATTTATTCAGACTAAAATGGGTTTTTATTATATAAATTAGCATTATGAAAATCAGTTTAAATTTGTTTTTAAAATATATAGGCTTTGTTAAAATATATAAATAGAAGTATGATTTTATAATATAAATAACTTTAGTTTTTAAAGGAAAATATACCCTTGTTTTGAAAATACACACGGCATTCCTTTTGGAAATAAAAATGGCATTAGTTTTGTTTGAATTAAAATTGTAATATTTAAATTTAAGAACTTCGTTTGTAAAATAAAATTTGCTTTGTAAAATAAAATTCGTTTGTAAAATAAAATTTGCTTTGTATATAAAATAAAATTTGCTTTGTTTTTGAAAATATAAAATAGAATGTTGATTTTGAAAAATATAAAGTGGAATGTTGTTTTGAAATATATATATCGCATTGTTTTGAAAAGAGAAAATATACATATGTTTTGAAAGGAAAAATAAACCTTGTTTTGAAAAAAATATACTTTGTTTAGAAAAAGGAAATTATATTTTGTTTTAGAAAACAAAATATAATGATAAGATTTTTATATATTGATCATCGAAATAAAAATAGGATTTTTATATGTTGAACTTCGAAATAAAAATATGATTTTTATATATTGAATAGCGAAGTAAAAATTCGATTTTTGCATATGTAGTGAAAGCGGTCAACGAAGGTGACAAAAAGGCGAGAACGACGAAGAATTCTGCAAAAGAAGAGTCGGGATGGTTGGATAGCTGGGTGAGAATTTCTCACCTTTCAATTTCATTTCTATTTATATAAATATACTAGGATGCAGACGGTGCTTAGTAGCACCCGACACAACCGTCCACAAACCATGGACTTGTTTGTTTGGTTGCATAGCTTAGTTATATGATTTGATTTGAATTTGGTTGTTTGGTGAATTTGATTGATGTGTGAATGGCGTGGGCCTTCACTAGACCGGGGATAAGGCTAGGCCTCGTCCCGTTTCTAGTATCGTGCCGTTATGCCGCCGAAATTTTCTAAAATATGTTAGAAAAATAAAAATATCATTTTATTTAAAGAATGAATTGAATAGAAGTTCATATGTTGGAATAAAATGTTTTGTCGTTAAAAATATAATTTTTAACGTGAATGTGAATAAATATTCATTTACAAACCAGACGGTTTGTTTATGTACACTTATTTGAAGCACATTGATTGGGTCGATAAATTTTACACATCGCCCAACTGCACAACTAAAATATGTGTTTGATTGTTTGAAACCCCACACGGGTGTTAGGATGAAATTTGAAGTTCACTCATCCTGATTGATTAAATATGTCGATCGATTGATTGACAGGCTGTTATAAGCGTTAGATATCTATATTTGATGCTTATACAGTGTAGTGCACTTTGGTTGATGGTTGATTATTTTTCAATGTTATTATATACATGTGTTGTATGAAAATCCATATAATTAATTTTATATGGTGATTGATTGGGCCTCATTCCAATTTGAAAAATAAAGAATATTATAAAATAAAAGTTCATGTGTTGACAGTACTCATTCATTGAGATTGGTCATGTGTTGAACGAAATATTTTAGTAATAAAATTTACATCTTTATCAATATTATAAAATAAAAGTTCATGTGTTGACAGTACTCATTCATTGAGATTGGTCATGTGTTGAACGAAATATTTTAGTAATAAAATTTACATCTTTATCAATATTATAAAATAAAAGTTCATGTGTTGACAGTTTCATCCATTGAGATTGGTCATGTGTTGAACGAAATATTTTAGTAATAAAATTTACATCTTTATCAATATAAAATAAAGGTTCATGTGTTGACAGTACTCATCCATTGAGATTGGTCATGTGTTGAACGAAATATTTTGATAATAACAACTATTTTGAAAAAGAAATATTTGAAATAGAATATTTGAAAATAGAAATTTATGAAGCCGTGTTGATTAGATTGACGCCATTTTTACGTGAACGATATTTATATCGATTTTATAACGATTTCGAAATGAATTGAATTGAAAATGAATTCAAATTGAATTGAAAATGAATTCAAATTGAATTGAAATTTGAATTGAATAGAAATGAATTTTAAAACGAATTTATAAAGAAGAATTCAAATTTTGATTTGAATTGAAATGGAAGTTGAAATTGCTTTTGAAACGATTTAAAACTATTTATATAATTCGTTTTAAAAAGAAATCGACGAAATATATTATATATATATTATATATATAATATAATGGCCTGAATAGAACGCGCCGCGCCGCGGCAGTTCGTGAATTTCGACCATTTATTTCAAACGGACATTGCGGGAGATCCGACCGTCGGATTCTCCTAAAACGGGAACCGTTGGGTTCGTATCGAAAAGAGCTTTCTAACGAATGTTAGAAATTTGAAATCTAACGGTTGGATTTGGAATTATGTCCAAATCAAATTTGAAAAAGGTCGCTGTAAGTGCAGTTCGATGGCCATTGATGGAAATCGACTGTACGGGCCTTGATAAAATTATTAAAAATAGTAATAATTTGTGTAAAATCATAAGAAATGATTTGGGAGAAATTGGGATGAAAAACTCCATATTTGAAAAGATAAAAATAGATTTTTATCGAAATGAACTAGTTTTGAACTAGAAATATAATTCTATTTATTTTTAAATAAATAAATTGAATTTAAAAAGGGTTTTGAAAATAACCAGAATATCCGATGATTGCATTGGAGTGGAATTGAATCGAAATTGTCTTCGGAATATTTCGATGTTGGAATTCGTGATTATGCATGTGTTGTTATGGAAATTTGAAAGATATATATTTATATCGTTATTTCCAATACGACATTTGTTAATCGTAGAATTTGATATTGAATATAAGCCGATATATTTTCTATTCAGAGCCTTATATTGAATATCAAATGTGATTTGGGTTTGTCGTGAATGGTGTCTTCACTAACACTGTTCTTGAACCCAGTTGAGAAAAGATTAAATCTTTTTATTTAGATTTAATGAAGTGTACCAATTAAATAATATTTAATTGGAATTGAATCGATATTGATTTTTTGGGTTTATCGTGAACAGTGTTTTGAATAACACTCGTTCTTTAACCCGGTAATTAATGGAATGTGACTTTGGGTTTATCGCGAACCGTGTTTTTAAATGACACTGATTCTTTAACCCAGTTAACGATTAAAACTAAGTGGAGTTTTAATGAATCTTTAATTAGATTGAAATAATCGAAATGGAGTATCACCAGTTTTGCTCCAGGCGATAGTTAAATCTTTAATTAGATTTGAACGTGAAATGGTAATTGAAATTACCGATAACACTGTGGTGTTAGATATGAAGTATTACCAGTTTTACTTCATGGGGATAAATAGGTTGGGATGGGGAAATTAAAATAAATGATTACTTCGGTAAGGTTCGCTAATCCCGACTAGTTTGAATTGAGATTCAAAAATAGAATAAAGAATAAATTCAAGAAATTTATCTTGGATAAAATTAATGGGAACCTTTCCCTATGAATGTGAAAATTAGAAACTAACTGTTGGTTAGCTAAGCAGAATGGTTTTCTGAATATTGATCTGATGTTGGTTTCGGCCTTCGGGGTTAATATTTGGGAAATTATTCTCTTGATTAATTTACGGTTAGTGACTGATGAATTGGAATGAGGCGTATGTTGTGTTTGTGTAACACTTATTTAAAATATACGCGAGTTATTCGGAAAGACCGGGTTTATCCCATTCTGAATAACTGATACGACGATAAGTCGAAGATGAAGACGATGGTCGAAGACCGGAAGTCTTCACGTTGTTTGGGTGATTACTGATGATCTTGATTGGGCTGTACACCCAAGAAGATGGAAACAGTTGGTGATCGTCCAGACGTACTTGGAGATGGATGGATATGCGAGGAAAGTGCCTCCGGTTTCGTTCAGACCCAGAACGGACTTGTAAATGGACTGTGTGTCTGACATTGGATTTTAGTCCATGTGATTGATCTCTATTAAATATATATTTGTTTGGCGGCGGAGAATTTATTCTCTTGCTTAACGCCCTTCTCTGAGACGTACGAGCTCAGGGGTTATATATTGATGGATATCAATCGCATGGAGTGAATTGCCTGTGTGGCATGCTAAGATGCAAATGATCAAGGCTTCTGTTGAAAAGCGAAGTCTTGTGGTGATGATCGAAGCACGGCCTTTGTGGCATAGCTTCGTGTAACGTTGATTCGCGAGTATCACACCCGGTATGAATCAAAAACGGGAGACGGACATCAGGGAGGACATGCGTTTCTTTCTAGTTAGGAGTGGCGTCAGTGCTTGAACTGGCTGACGAGTTTGACTCATGTGGATGTTACTTATTATTACTTGCTGAAAAGCGAGGCGCCTCGTGATATCGGTTTCGGCCGATGCTTCTGGTCGGCTGACGGGCCAGATTTACGCCCCAAAGGGCGGGGAAACGTAGTGTTCAGGCATAATAATCCACATCGGTGGACCGGCCCTGACGATCCATGGGGCAGTTGCGGCTGTTCCTGAGGCTCGGACTAGACAGTCTCGAATCGGTTGAGGATCTTGCCCCTAGCCTCGGTTCATACCATAAATGATAACCCAACTTCCAATACGACATTTGCGGTTTTGATTGTAAACTTATATATGGCGACATAGTGTTATGGGCCATTCATGCCGCCTATGATTGATACTTATGATTTGAAGTGTTTTATACACTATGCACTTATAATAGTATCAAATGATTTGTTTTAAACGTATCAAGCATTCTTTGGCTGTTATAAGGGAAAACCCTATCCTCGGCTGCGTTGCATTGTGTGATGGGACCTGGGTCTTATAACAGCTTCATTTTTCTTTATTTAGCATTGCGCTGTTTGTTTTATGCACTGGTATTCTTGGGAGGAAACCCGTTCCGTGTTATACGGCGTGGTCCCTTGATTTACCTAACTTTGAAAATAAAGATTAATAACTGTTTTAGTTCTCACACCAGTCACATGACTGACCTGGGGTTTATTGTTTTAACCTAAACTCTGGGTGCCCCTATTTTGACACGGGCAGCTAGTAGTTTTGGTTTTGCAGATTTATATTCACAGGATCCTGGTTTACAGCTGGAACGATATCCGGAAAGCTTTGTATCCGTATATCTCCTTCTAGTTGTGTATTGTATTATTTTCCGCTGCTATGTATTTAAATGTAATTTAAATCTCTGATATTTCTGTGTAATATTCATTTGTACTCTGTATATTCTTGTATTCTGATGCATTGTTGTAATATACAATGAAACGTTCTTTTATATGCGTTCTGTTGTGGCTTGTTCTCGAACTATCCGACGCTTTCCTTTACGGGGAAGTTACGGGTCTTCACAGTTGGTATCAGAGCTTTGGTTTACAAAGCAGAGAACAAGGCACATTAGAACCGTACGAAAGAATTCATCAGATATTGGGTTAGTAATATCCAATTAGAATGACTCGTTAGAGATAGGATCAGTAGTATCCTAGAACGAGTGTGAAGAGTATATTTTTCAAAGGAAAACAATTTTTGTTTTGAAAATCTAAATAAACTATTCGTATTTGATTATTTATTTATATTAATGTGGACAATCCAGTATATATAGATTTTGCGTATACGTCTGATCCGCGTGTATTCGAAGTTTTAATATATTGGATAGATATAGCATCACACTCTAGTCGCCCGAAGATGGTACTGATGATTGTCATGACATCATCAGTATTTATGTTCGTGTTTCGAAGGTGTGATTTTCTATATATTTCCATTAGGCTGGTGTGAGAACCAAAACTTATATATAGCTAGAACACATTGTTGTGAATTGGCATCAAAAACAAGATTTTCAGTATATATATCAAAATTATGAATTTGAAACGTTAATCCACTAATTGATTGATGTTTGTGATGTTTGTTTAATTGTTTGATAATTTTGAACCATTATGCCTAATTGTATCAAATATTGAACTATATTGAAAATTGGTCGCATCTGCTTGTATATACAAGTATATCATTGAACAGGTCATAGCAAGGAGGCTAGAGCCAGAGAATAAAATTTGTTTGCCCGACAAATAGGTACATGTTTACTACATAATTTACTGTTTTGTTTGGGTGATGATGATTTTATGAGCCTATTGGCTAGCCGCTTGGCTTTTTCTTTTTCTTTTTGAGATCTGAAGGACCGGGGAAGCTATTTGAAATTCCCCGATGCTCCCGGTGCAGGGGAGGTTATGGCGAAAATTTAGGGTGTTAGCCAAATTTTTGAAAATTCTCAGAAACTGAAAAGTTGGAGAATGAAAGCCAGATCGAGCGTAGAGCTGAATAATCAAACCACTTTCGACTTTGTTCCTTTTCGGGGACGAAAAGTTTTAAGTGGGGGAGATTGTAATAACCCGGAAAATCTGGGCCAGTTTAAAATTTTTATTTTGGCAATTTTAGCAAATTTTGATTATTTAAAATGAATTATTTTAAATAATATCGACGAGAAATTTGCTTTGAATAGAATTCGACGTATATATTTATATACGTCGTCGTTAGAATATAAATATTTATATATAATTATAAATAGAATTGAAAATGGCGCGGTAGTTCGATAATTCGATTTCAAACTTCAATTGAATGTACCGGGTGCAAAACAATCCGGATTTTAGTGAAACCAAAAACATTAGGATCTATTTGTGAATATCTTTCCAACGAATCCAACAAATCAAAATTTCATAGCGGGAGTCAAAAGATATGTCCAGTTGAAAATTCTGAATAGTCGCTATGGAATTCAGGCCCTTAAAAATGGACATTTTGCAAACGACCTCGGATTTCGACGAAACCAGTTTTGTTGGGTCCGTGATGTCGAGTTATTGCTAGATTCCAAATTTCATAATTTTTCGAATCAATATGTGAGCGTGGCAAAGGAAAACGCGTTTGATCAGTTTCAGTTGATTTTAATCGACTGGAAATTGGCCATTTTTCAAACGATCTCAGAATTTGACGAAACTAGTTTTATTAGGACCGTATCGTCAATACGAAGCTAGAAAATATTTTTCGAGGATTTTTCTAGTCAGTATGTGACCCCAGTAAATTGAAATGTACGTTTAAAATAAAATATATAGGGTTATATTTTAATTTTGACGAAAACTGATCGTAACGGTCGAATTGGCCAACGAAACATATCCCATTGTGTCCGGGATGGGGGTAAAACGCTAAGGACGACAGTCATAGGGTTGGAATTGGAGTTCGTATCAATGAGAGGGTATTTTTGGAATTAAAAATAAAATAAATAATTATTATAAATGTCGGGCCAATCATAATTCGAGAACCCTAATCTTAGCGCCGTCAGCTTTCAACGAAGGGCGGATGTTGCACGATTTTAAATCCTCTCCGATCTCTCTCGTTTTACAATGAAATTTGAAAATTCAAAATGGAAATCAAAGAGCTTTTTCTGATCTTCAAATCCATGTCAGGGTGATCGTTTATCGTGGGGTATTGAGCTCGCTATTCACGCTCAAAGGCGCCAACTTCGCCGGCGATTTTCCTCGCCAGGGCCCCACCGAGTTCACCCTCCTCTTGGCCGATGGTGACGCACTCCAAGGCGCTCCACGTGAGCTACTTGGATCCGGGTCTGGTCCCTCCTAGCGGCGGCGATAGGCAACCCTAGGTTGCGTGAATCAAAGAGAAACGACAGGGGGAGAAGAAGATGAAGACGACGGGTTCATGACTGACCTGGGACGTTGTACAGATGATTTCCCAAAGGTTTAGTTTTTTTATTTTTATTTTGTTTAGGATGATTAATTTATTCAGACTAAAATGGGTTTTTATTATATAAATTAGCATTATGAAAATCAGTTTAAATTTGTTTTTAAAATATATAGGCTTTGTTAAAATATATAAATAGAAGTATGATTTTATAATATAAATAACTTTAGGTTTTAAAGGAAAATATACCCTTGTTTTGAAAATACACACGGCATTCCTTTTGGAAATAAAAATGGCATTAGTTTTGTTTGAATTAAAATTGTAATATTTAAATTTAAGAACTTCGTTTGTAAAATAAAATTTGCTTTGTAAAATAAAATTCGTTTGTAAAATAAAATTTGCTTTGTATATAAAATAAAATTTGCTTTGTTTTTGAAAATATAAAATAGAATGTTGATTTTGAAAAATATAAAGTGGAATGTTGTTTTGAAATATATATATCGCATTGTTTTGAAAAGAGAAAATATACATATGTTTTGAAAGGAAAAATAAACCTTGTTTTGAAAAAAATATACTTTGTTTAGAAAAAGGAAATTATATTTTGTTTTAGAAAACAAAATATAATGATAAGATTTTTATATATTGATCATCGAAATAAAAATAGGATTTTTATATGTTGAACTTCGAAATAAAAATATGATTTTTATATATTGAATAGCGAAGTAAAAATTCGATTTTTGCATATGTAGTGAAAGCGGTCAACGAAGGTGACAAAAAGGCGAGAACGACGAAGAATTCTGCAAAAGAAGAGTCGGGATGGTTGGATAGCTGGGTGAGAATTTCTCACCTTTCAATTTCATTTCTATTTATATAAATATACTAGGATGCAGACGGTGCTTAGTAGCACCCGACACAACCGTCCACAAACCATGGACTTGTTTGTTTGGTTGCATAGCTTAGTTATATGATTTGATTTGAATTTGGTTGTTTGGTGAATTTGATTGATGTGTGAATGGCGTGGGCCTTCACTAGACCGGGGATAAGGCTAGGCCTCGTCCCGTTTCTAGTATCGTGCCGTTATGCCGCCGAAATTTTCTAAAATATGTTAGAAAAATAAAAATATCATTTTATTTAAAGAATGAATTGAATAGAAGTTCATATGTTGGAATAAAATGTTTTTTCGTTAAAAATATAATTTTTAACGTGAATGTGAATAAATAAATATTCATTTACAAACCAGACGGTTTGTTTATGTACACTTATTTGAAGGACATTGATTGGGTCGATAAATTTTACACATCGCCCAACTGCACAACTAAAATATGTGTTTGATTGTTTGAAACCCCACACGGGTGTTAGGATGAAATTTGAAGTTCACTCATCCTGATTGATTAAATATGTCGATCGATTGATTGACAGGCTGTTATAAGCGTTAGATATCTATATTTGATGCTTATACAGTGTAGTGCACTTTGGTTGATGGTTGATTATTTTTCAATGTTATTATATACATGTGTTGTATGAAAATCCATATAATTAATTTTATATGGTGATTGATTGGGCCTCATTCCAATTTGAAAAATAAAGAATATTATAAAATAAAAGTTCATGTGTTGACAGTACTCATTCATTGAGATTGGTCATGTGTTGAACGAAATATTTTAGTAATAAAATTTACATCTTTATCAATATTATAAAATAAAAGTTCATGTGTTGACAGTACTCATTCATTGAGATTGGTCATGTGTTGAACGAAATATTTTAGTAATAAAATTTACATCTTTATCAATATTATAAAATAAAAGTTCATGTGTTGACAGTTTCATCCATTGAGATTGGTCATGTGTTGAACGAAATATTTTAGTAATAAAATTTACATCTTTATCAATATAAAATAAAGGTTCATGTGTTGACAGTACTCATCCATTGAGATTGGTCATGTGTTGAACAAAATATTTTGATAATAACAACTATTTTGAAAAAGAAATATTTGAAATAGAATATTTGAAAATAGAAATTTATGAAGCCGTGTTGATTAGATTGACGCCATTTTTACGTGAACGATATTTATATCGATTTTATAACGATTTCGAAATGAATTGAATTGAAAATGAATTCAAATTGAATTGAAATTTGAATTGAATAGAAATGAATTTTAAAACGAATTTATAAAGAAGAATTCAAATTTTGATTTGAATTGAAATGGAAGTTGAAATTGCTTTTGAAACGAATTTAAAACTATTCATATAATTCGTTTTAAATAGAAATCGACGAAGTATATATTATATATAATATATATATATAATATAATGGCCTGAATAGAACGCGCCGCGCCGCGGCAGTTCGTGAATTTCGACCATTTATTTCAAACGGACATTGCGGGAGATCCGACCGTCGGATTCTCCTAAAACCGGAACCGTTGGGTTCGTATCGAAAAGAGCTTTCTAACGAATGTTAGAAATTTGAAATCTAACGGTTGGATTTGGAATTATGTCCAAATCAAATTTGAAAAAGGTCGCTGTAAGTGCAGTTCGATGGCCATTGATGGAAATCGACTGTACGGGCCTTGATAAAATTATTAAAAATAGTAATAATTTGTGTAAAATCATAAGAAATGATTTGGGAGAAATTGGGATGAAAAACTCCATATTTGAAAAGATAAAAATAGATTTTTATCGAAATTAATTAGTTTTGAACTAGAAATATAATTCTATTTATTTTTAAATAAATAAATTGAATTTAAAAAGGGTTTTGAAAATAACCAGAATATCCGATGATTGCATTGGAGTGGAATTGAATCGAAATTGTCTTCGGAATATTTCGATGTTGGAATTCGTGATTATGCATGTGTTGTTATGGAAATTTGAAAGATATATATTTATATCGTTATTTCCAATACGACATTTGTTAATCGTAGAATTTGATATTGAATATAAGCCGATATATTTTCTATTCAGAGCCTTATATTGAATATCAAATGTGATTTGGGTTTGTCGTGAATGGTGTCTTCACTAACACTGTTCTTGAACCCAGTCGAGAAAAGATTAAATCTTTTTATTTAGATTTAATGAAGTGTACCAATTAAATAATATTTAATTGGAATTGAATCGATATTGATTTTTTGGGTTTATCGTGAACAGTGTTTTGAATAACACTCGTTCTTTAACCCGGTAATTAATGGAATGTGACTTTGGGTTTATCGCGAACCGTGTTTTTAAATGACACTGATTCTTTAACCCAGTTAACGATTAAAACTAAGTGGAGTTTTAATGAATCTTTAATTAGATTGAAATAATCGAAATGGAGTATCACCAGTTTTGCTCCAGGCGATAGTTAAATCTTTAATTAGATTTGAACGTGAAATGGTAATTGAAATTACCGATAACACTGTGGTGTTAGATATGAAGTATTACCAGTTTTACTTCATGGGGATAAATAGGTTGGGATGGGGAAATTAAAATAAATGATTACTTCGGTAAGGTTCGCTAATCCCGACTAGTTTGAATTGAGATTCAAAAATAGAATAAAGAATAAATTCAAGAAATTTATCTTGGATAAAATTAATGGGAACCTTTCCCTATGAATGTGAAAATTAGAAACTAACTGTCGGTTAGCTAAGCAGAATGGTTTTCTGAATATTGATCTGATGTTGGTTTTGGCCTTCGGGGTTAATATTTGGGAAATTATTCTCTTGATTAATTTACGGTTAGTGACTGATGAATTGGAATGAGGCGTATGTTGTGTTTGTGTAACACTTATTTAAAATATACGCGAGTTATTCGGAAAGACCGGGTTTATCCCATTCTGAATAACTGATACGACGATAAGTCGAAGATGAAGACGATGGTCGAAGACCGGAAGTCTTCACGTTGTTTGGGTGATTACTGATGATCTTGATTGGGCTGTACACCCAAGAAGATGGAAACAGTTGGTGATCGTCCAGACGTACTTGGAGATGGATGGATATGCGAGGAAAGTGCCTCCGGTTTCGTTCAGACCCAGAACGGACTTGTAAATGGACTGTGTGTCTGACATTGGATTTTAGTCCGTGTGATTGATCTCTATTAAATATATATCTGTTTGGCGGCGGAGAATTTATTCTCTTGCTTAACGCCCTTCTCTGAGACGTACGAGCTCAGGGGTTATATATTGATGGATATCAATCGCATGGAGTGAATTGCCTGTGTGGCATGCTAAGATGCAAATGATCAAGGCTTCTGTTGAAAAGCGAAGTCTTGTGGTGATGATCGAAGCACGGCCTTTGTGGCGTAGCTTCGTGTAACGTTGATTCGCGAGTATCACACCCGGTATGAATCAAAAACGGGAGACGGACATCAGGGAGGACATGCGTTTCTTTCTAGTTAGGAGTGGCGTCAGTGCTTGAACTGGCTGACGAGTTTGACTCATGTGGATGTTACTTATTATTACTTGCTGAAAAGCAAGGCGCCTCGTGATATCGGTTTCGGCCGATGCTTCTGGTCGGCTGACGGGCCAGATTTACGCCCCAAAGGGCGGGGAAACGTAGTGTTCAGGCATAATAATCCACATCGGTGGACCGGCCCTGGCGATCCATGGGGCAGTTGCGGCTGTTCCCGAGGCTCGGACTAGACAGTCTCGAATCGGTTGAGGATCTTGCCCCTAGCCTCGGTTCATACCATAAATGATAACCCAACTTCCAATACGACATTTGCGGTTTTGATTGTAAACTTATATATGGCGACATAGTGTTATGGGCCATTCATGCCGCCTATGATTGATACTTATGATTTGAAGTGTTTTATACACTATGCACTTATAATAGTATCAAATGATTTATTTTAAACGTATCAAGCATTCTTTGGCTGTTATAAGGGAAAACCCTATCCTCGGCTGCGTTGCATTGTGTGATGGGACCTGGGTCTTATAACAGCTTCATTTTTCTTTATTTAGCATTGCGCTGTTTGTTTTATGCACTGGTATTCTTGGGAGGAAACCCGTTCCGTGTTATACGGCGTGGTCCCTTGATTTACCTAACTTTGAAAATAAAGATTAATAACTGTTTTAGTTCTCACACCAGTCACATGACTGACCTGGGGTTTATTGTTTTAACCTAAACTCTGGGTGCCCCTATTTTGACACGGGCAGCTAGTAGTTTTGGTTTTGCAGATTTATATTCACAGGATCCTGGTTTACAGTTGGAACGATATCCGGAAAGCTTTGTATCCGTATATCTCCTTCTAGTTGTGTATTGTATTATTTTCCGCTGCTATGTATTTAAATGTAATTTAAATCTCTGATATTTCTGTGTAATATTCATTTGTACTCTGTATATTCTTGTATTCTGATGCATTGTTGTAATATACAATGAAACGTTCTTTTATATGCGTTCTGTTGTGGCTTGTTCTCGAACTATCCGACGCTTTCCTTTACGGGGAAGTTACGGGTCTTCACACTTCACCATCGCTCATGACTTGTATTGTAGTCTTTGTAGTCGAGTCGGCCTGCCTCCTTCATTCGTTAAGCAGTAGCTTCCGCGATGCCTACAGTCGTTGAGCTTCGCTTTCCCTACCATTGAAAACCGCTATTGGCCTGCTAGCCTAGATCGTCAAAGTTCAGTTTACTATATTCGAATCCGAATTTGTATCTTTCGCTCCAGGCATGGTTTGGAATTGGACGAGAAAGATAAAAGGAATCACCAGCCCCAGTATATTAATTGCAGAGAACTCACTATCAATTCAAATTAGAAATATTTTCTAAAGCAAAAAATTTATCTAAACGCTTCTTTCTAATCATGGTTATATTTTATATATCAAATAATTTAAATTTATTCCACTTAAATTTTCTACACTGTTTTATTATTTTCAGCCAATTGGGCTAAAAACACAAATATCCCAAAATATAGTTCGAAAATTCCTATTTCTTTTTCAAATCACTTTGAAATATTTTATTATTATTTATCGTAATTTTTCCGTATTTTTAATAATTTAAAAACAACTCCTTTTACTAAAATCCATTTTCAGGCCACTAACGGTTCTAGCGCTGTTGTTTATAAAAAACGATTTGAACTTATCTAACAAACTAACCGTGGGATTTCAAAACTCTATATATCATGGAAAGGTATTTCCATTCCTAACGCAATTGCTCCGGTTTTGGGAAAATCTGATGGTCGGATCTCCCGGTATGTCAATTTGAAGTTACAGGTCGAAATTCATGAATTGCCGCTGCGCGACAAGTTCTATTCTTACCATATTTCGACGTACATTATAAAATACATCGAATCACTTCTAAAATAGTTTAAAATAATTTCCAAAAACTATATTTTCTATTTTTTACTTCAAAATCCAATATCTCTATTAAATTTCTATTATAATATTATTTTATTATTAAAATTATATTATTTTTCAAACTCCAATATTTTAAACCCAAATTTTCCAGACATCCATAATAAAAATAATTAAGATAGTTTTGAAACGAAAATTCTTTTAAAATCTCTCCTAGATACCCTAAATTAAACTTCACTTTTTCTAGTTACTATTTAAGTTAAAATATAAATTTCGAAAGACTATAACACGCTTGGTTTCTCCAAAACTATATCTATATTTTGTAAATGTTCACCGCAATAATTTAAACTTTTTGTCAATCCAAAATTAGACGTCAAATTTTGACTTTTATTTTTCATCCATTATTATATTAATAAAATATTCATCAAAAATAATTTTAATAAATGGAGGCTTAACCATTGAGTCAATAATTATAATTTTTATCCATATCTACTATGGTAATTGTGACGATCCCAAAACCCTGTGTCACGGAATTAAGGATAATCATTGGAATATAACACATTAATCATCATTAGCAGAGAACATATAATAGCATAAACAGAAAATAGAATAATTTACATCAATATGACAGTGGAATTATAATATGTAATAAACATCAGAGTAACACAGTGCAGGATACAACCTAGTGCATAAAAGGAAATGATCAATCTACATCAAGATCACTGGGACATATACATTAGAGAGTACATAATAGAAGTAAATCTGTCTACATCGCAATAAGCGGAATCATATACATAAGATACTAATGATGGAATGTCAAATAGCCGAAATACCGAGAAATCTAGTTTTTGCCATACAAGCCAAAAGGTGCACTCCATGCTGCAGTGCGAAAGCCAAAATATAACCTGTCACCTGTCACTAGGCTGCCCGTGTGAAAATAAGGGCACCCGAGTTTGCAAAGTGAAACAAACTACGAGTCAGTCATGGGACTGGTATGAGAAATCTACATAACTGGTTAAACAACAATAACAAGGCAAATCATAGGACTACGCCACTTTCGCGGAACGAGTTTACTCCAGTGATTGCTAGTGCATGAAATGAAGTAAATCTTTTGAACAACGCAATGCTTTTTATAAAAATGAAGCCATTATAAGACTCAAGTCCATCACACAATGCAACGCAAACCGGAGGATATAGTTTTACCTTATAATGGCCAAAATATGCTTAATACGTGTAAAGCAAAATCATTTTATATTACTAGTGCATATATGTTTTAAAAGAAAACTCAATCATAAATATCAATCCTAGATGGCATGGGTACCATATATCATGTCGCCACATATAGGTTTACAAACAAATCCGTAATTTCGTATTGGAAATTTGGATTCCATCATGAGTCGAGGCAAGGGATATACTCCTTTTCGCTTCAAGACACTCTAGCAAATGCCTTAGGACTACACACTCTAGGTAACCCTGGATCGGTTGAGCTCATCCACACTTACGTTAGTGGATTGGCAATTCCTAAACACACGTTTCCCGGTCCTATCGGACCTATCCATCGGCTCCTTAGAGACCGATATAACCGAGGCGCCTCGCATTCCAACATCCACAAAGGTAAAATGATCAATAATGTTAGGGCTAGTAAAATGCCAAAACCACCCACAGCTAGAAAGAAACGCCGTGTTCTCCCAACAGTCCTTATCCCGTTTTTAACTCATACCGGGGTGTGAGGCTCGCGAATTAACGCCATACACAAAGCTATGCCCTTTAAAGCCATGCTTTGACCATCAACCACAAGAGTTTGCTTTTCAACAAAAGCCTTGATCACTGCATCTCCGCATGCCACGCTGTCAATCCACACTATACCACTGATGTCTACCGATATCCAACCTCTGAGCTTGTACGTCTCAGAGAAGGGCATTAAGCCAGAGAATAAATTCTCCGCCGCTAAATAGATGTATATTTAGTAGAGATCAACGAATACAGCACAGAATACACGTCAGACACACACCCATTTACAAGTCCATTCTGGGTCTGAACGAAACCGGTGGCACCTTATTCCTCGTTCCGTATGTCCAATACGGAAGAGAGGCCCTCGCACACCCGGACGATCAACAAGTACATCCAGACCACTACCAATGTAACCTCGTCAAGTGAGGTACCCATCTCAAAGGCATCAGTAGTAATCTACATAATGTGAAGATCACCGGTCTTGCACCGTCTTCATATCTTCGACATTTATTTGTTGATCAATTATTTGAAATGAGAATTAACTCGGCCTTTTCAAATAATTCATGTAAACTAGAATTCAAAACAATCCTTTCCATGGTTAAATTATTCAACATCCATATTTCAGTTCTTTAATATAATTTTCATGTCAAACACATTCAACCATCAAATATCAAGAAAACCATAACTTGGCCCTGGCGCTATTTTTATTCCATATCATATCACTCATAATATTTTATGACACATGTAAAATCGGTTTATTTCCATATCATATCAAATATCAAGCAAACACATGTTAAATCGGTTTATTTCCATTCTATATCACTCATAATATTTTATGACGATATATTGCTATTTTCATTTATTTAAAAATAGCTCCATTTAATTAAACGACGTTTCAGGCCATAACGTGGCCCTGGCACTGTTTTTCTCCAAATTTGATTTACACATTTCTCAAAATCTAACCGTCGGATTTTAATGAAGTTAATTCCTTTGGAAAGATCTCTTCAAAGCGAACCCAACGGTTCCGGTTTTAGGAAAATCTGATGGTCGGATCTCCCGATACAATCATTTGAAATTACGATTTCAAAACACGAACTGCAACGTCGTTATTCGTTTTATTTAATTTATATATATATATAATTCATTCGATGATTTCTATATCATTTTTCACTTCAAATATTTCATTAACGCCTTTAAAATTTCAGAAAATTTCGCCATAACCTCCTTTGTACGGGAAGGGGTTTGGAAATTTATTAGGCCGTATTAGGCACCTAATAAATCCTAAAAAGCATACACATATTTATAGTGATATATTCGAGTGTCCACAGGGGAGTGTGTATAGATCATAACTCCAGAGAATAAACTCTCATCACCCTATAAATGGTTTTTGTGCCTTAATGACTAGAGAGACGTGTTTATTGTCATCTCCAGACCCGTGTAGGTTTTTTTATTAATCTGACAATTTACCGTTACATTTTATATAGTCCATATCAGTCTTCAGTTCAACCTGAAATATAGTCATCGCCATACAAGCCTCTTGCTTGTATTGTATATCTTCGACCTCGTCACATAAGCTCTAAATGCTTATGTGGTATATGATAAGGTACGCTATCTTCAAGAAGTATGCCGTACAATGTAGTTCAAAATTAATTGTCACTATCCTTTGGTGACATTTATGATTTCACACAGAACAACCAGCACTCCGCATCCAATGGCATTCACATGAGTTTTTATAATAATAAAATCGCGTAGCCAACTCATTAAGGCTTACCTATTTGTCGGGCACGCAAATATATTCTTTACTCAACAGCTAATCCATTTTCCTGTTCAACACACACACACACACACACACATATATATATATATATGTGCAAAACCAAGCTAAAAATAATATTTCTAGCGAACAAATTTTTATTTCAACACACGGTTATTTTTAACACTTCATACATAGGATAAAATGATATTTTTGGCGAACAAAAATATGTTTCAACACATGTGTATTTTTAGCGAGTCATATACATGATAAAAATGATATTTTAATCGTTCAAAATACTTATTCAACACATGAATATTTTCAGCACTTCATATTCACAATAAAATTGTTAATTTTATTGTTCAATCCTTTTATTCAACACACGAATCCTTTTCAATACATGAATATTTTATATAGTTCATACATATATTAAAAATGATATTTTTATTATTAAAACAATTTATTTTAAGCACGAATATTTTATATACTTCATACATAAGATAAAAATTGTAACACCCCACCTCCGCCAGGGTGGCTCTTGCAAGCAACTCTGACTTTGGTGGGGCGTTTTTAAAACAAGGTAAACATGCATAATGATATAACAAGGCAGGACATGACATATATATATGTAAATAAACAGAGTAAGTAGATAAAACAACGGAAGATTTTTTTAAACCATTTCAAAACACAAGTCTGGTACATCAAAATGTCAATTTCCCAAAATTACAAGTCTAGATAAAAACATCATCTGATAAACTGAAATACATAAGTACTATCCCCAAATAAGAGTGATAAACCATAGCGGGCTCAATATCCAAACGTACATGAGCTAATCCAGCAAGCAAGCTAAGCGATCCAAGCTAAGCACCAATGTTCCCACCCTGAGAACCTGGGGGGGGGGGGGGAAACGGAAGAAAAGAAGCGAAAAGAAAACGGGTCAGTCATAAAGACTGGTAAGCCCTGCTACGATCAGTCTATAAACTAATAAAGTTAACAGCATGATGGAAACTGAGATGATCATAGATAACAACATACTGGCATGATAAATTAACTACAAGATAGATAGAGGTGTCATCGCATAAACAAGGTTAAGTTTTGCACCACGGTGTACTAGCAAACCAACATAACAGGTATTGATCCCTTGGCCCAAGCTTTGACCCAATAACATGAAGTGACCTTAATATAAGGTCCAACCAAACGGTCTAGTCGATCGGCTCCCTATAAGCCTAACACGTCAAGTGTTGGTGTCCATACGGCCCACATATGGATGTAGTCAGACTGTGCTGGGTCCACCTTCGGGTGTATCAAGCCCTTGGGTGTCAACCCCAGACACTGAAGCAATAATGAACAGTCTAAACCTACTGGTACCCGTGCCTCGAGTTTGTCCAATACCGGACTACGTGCACGTCCGTAGCCCGCCTGGACCCGCACCGCTGTACCACTCAGCCATCGCTTTGGTCGCTTACATCAGTCCAGTAATCGTGCCCCGCCCTAGCCTAGCCTCTAGGGTTGTGAATGATACCAAACTGGGATTACTACTAGAACAGACCACGTTGCTAGAGTTTTCTAAGAGGGTTAAGTGCGATTTAACCCATCACTAATCATGGATTAAATTGGTTAAGTGTAACCGACAGTTCACAACTTAACCCCATTTCAATCCCTCGAACCCCCAAATTGGTTAAGTATTAGTGGACCCTGTCTTAACCCTAATCATGAGGCATTAATTAATTTAATGCACCTTAACCTCTCACATTAGACTTTGTTGTGGTTACCTAGTTAAGCCGGTGGGTTCCGGGTAGATTTACACCACAACTTGGTCTAACCTCGGGTCTTGGCACCACATGACCAACTTCTCACATTGGGTCCTATTGTTTGTAGCCACTAGTTAAGCCGGTAGGTTCCGGGTAGAATTACGTTACAAACTCAACCCAACCTCGAGTTGGCCACACTTATGTTTTCTAAGTGTCATGTCCACATTATTTCAAAACATAATTACAAGTCAACAAATACTTGGGTAGACCTAACTTAATAGGTAAATTCCCAAGGGGTAGACCTAACTTAATAGGTAAATTCCCAATCTTATATTTTCATGTATTTTAAGTTTACCCAAACCCCCCCCCCCCAACGTCATTCTATCGCTTACATATTCGTAATAACGCATAAAGGATAGGAAGAGGGAACTTGGCATAACATACATGATGAACTTGCATATCACAACAAACATGCATAACATGTTAAACTTGCCTAACATGGCATATGGAACTTGCATAAACATGCATAACTTGTCAAACATACATAACATGTCATTGCGAACTTGCATAAGCATGCATAACTTATTAAACATGCATAACATGGCATAGTGAACTTGCATAAGCATGCATAACTTATTAAACATGCATAACATGGCATAGTGAACTTGCATAAACATGCATAACCCAATAAACTTGCAAATCATGGCATAATGAACTTGCATAAACATGCATAACTCAATAAACTTGCAAATCATGGCATAGTGAACTTGCATAAACATGCATAACTTGTTAAACTTGCAAATCATGGCATAGTGAACTTGCATAAACATGCATAACTTGTTAAACTTGCAAATCATGGCATAATGAACTTGCATAAACATGCATAACTTGTTAAACTTGCAAATCATGGCATAATGAACTTGCATAAACATGCATAACTTGTTAAACTTGCAAATCATGGCATAATGAACTTGCATAAACATGCATAACTTATCAAACATGTGTAACATGGCATAGTGAACTCGCATAAGCATGCATAACTTATTAAACATGCATAAATCCCAACTTTCATCACATATTAACTTTAGAGTTTCTAAAATGAAGGTAAGAGGGCTTACAATGCTTATGCGGACTCAAATGAGTATAGCAAATGTAAGAAACCCCTTATGCAACTAATTAAACCCCAAAAATGCAAGCAAACTTGATCAAGACTCCCCCTTTATGATGCCAATAGAGAAACAAGCCTTTAATGCAAGCTAAAGAGGATCATACAAGCCTAAATATACTTGTATGCATGGAAAATCACTTAGGAATTAATTTAGGAATTGTATGAAGAGAGTGGAGGCCATGAGAGGTTTAATTTTGCCATAGTTTAGTTGCTAGAATGAATAATGAATGATTTAGGGTAGGTTAGGGTCTTATTTATAGATTAGGTTAGTGATTTAGACCATAGGATTAAACCCTAGTTGAATTAGGTCCATCAGATTTCGGAAGTCTCCAGAACTAAGCCACACAACCAAGCCCAGATCAAAAATGGTGCGCCAGGCAAAACTGCCCGGCCACCCCGTGTCGACAGGGCTGTCGACAGGGCAGTCGACACCCTTAGACCCCTGTCGACATGCCTGTCGACTTGGGGGTCTTGGCGGGAGTTTTTCCCGCTGACGCCAGTTGTGCCCTAACCCTTGTTTTTAACTTAAAATTTTAATCTGTTTTTAATATGGAAATTTCTGAAAACTTCAATGGGCCTTAACTGGGTCATACGGACTCCGATTTTCGAAAACTCGGACTCTATTTCGTGTATTTTTCCGAGACGAACGCAATGGCATAGCCCGTTTCCCTTGATTCACATTTTATAATTAAATTCTGCCTCGATTTATATCTTAACAGGTTATTAAAAATACAGGTTGTTACATTCTCCCCTCCTTAAAGGATTTCGTCCCCGAAATCTTCAAGTTAGGAAGAACATATCCTACCATCCAACATCCATCTACTCAAAACATCATCCACGAGCAATCATTATCCTTAAAGGATTCTAAATGTGGTATGAACATATGCAAAAGTGTGTGTATATGTACTTACCTAATGCAAAAAAAATCAGGCGGTTACTGATACAGTAAACCTCCTTAATGCATATGTATGTCAGTGAAATGAATCCATATGTATGCAAATTCCTAACATAATTCATAGTATCTATATGAGTGCACATAACATTCATCCATATGCAACATCCATGTGGTGGCACAACAAGTTCCAATCATGAATAAGTATAAACACTCATGCATATGCAACATGAAGAGTGTGTGAGCCGATCTAGTGCCTAATGTGTATAATGCATCCACGAGTAACCACTTGCAAACACTTGCAACCACTTGCAAACATCAAGCATAACATGTTTCAAGTACATGTTTCATCCAAAGGGTTTCTACATAAGGTTCTCATGACAAGATAAACACGATAAACTAGATAAACTAGATAAACATGGACAGAGAGATATGCTAAAAAGAGATCTTAGAAGATAAGCAAGATAAACTCCTTTTTGGATTACAAGAAATCCATTCAAACTCTGACATATAGTACTAACCGATGAGTCATAACCCCCTTATGGAGTTTACAACAGAAATAAGATCGAGAATGGGACCGAGAGGATATATATACAAAAGAAAACTTGCAAGCAAGCCCCACAGGAAAACAAGGATCAAGGATGCACTCTTAAAAAGAGATATGATGCGCGTATCTAGTCTTCACTCTTCTTAGTCACGTTTCCTTGAGCTTAACTCCACTGTGCTTTGACCGTCTTTTACTTCATGATTTCTTGGCTTCCTAACTCCTATTTCCCAAATTCGAGTTGGAACTCATTTCATTATCGCCTCTCGTCTTCCTTTTCCACTTATTCTTCTTTCTGTATACTTGGCTTAAACATAACTGTTACCTCATGATTTCATGCAAGCTCTCCAAAATTCACTAGTGAATCCTGGATCTCGTCTACTTACTATAAAGTATTCCACGCAGCAGAACTTTTCTTGAAAATACCAATCCACGTTGCCAATTGCCCTTATAAACGTGATTTTCTATAACTCATGCTTAATCGAAATGAACCATCCGCCTATGAGTGATAGGCCATACCTAGATTCAGTTGCCTACCCATGGCTTCCTGTAGGCTATTTCAAAACTGGCCAACTTCTTGAGGGTAAACCGTTGCTAACCATGATGCAGTCCTCTCGCTCTTCACCGGACTGAAATGAGCACTCTTCGTGAGTCTACCTATTATGACCCACATACCCGTATTCCCTTTCTTTGATCTAGGTAGTCCATCCACATAATCTATCGAGATGTTTTCACACTTCCCTTGCGGAACCTCCAATGGGGGTAATGGCCCGCCGGGCTTCTATGACTTGGCCTTAACCTGGTGGCACAACATGCATCCTGAGACCAACTCGGCCACCTCCTCGAGCGATGCGCATCTTCAAGAACCTTCTTTACCAAGTCTTCCACTCGAGGAACACATAATCTCTCATCGCGCCTTAGTCATCCCTTGTCATCTATAATATATCTAGCGAGGTGACTTAACATCTCGCCTCGAATCAACTGGTCCATGTTCTTGACTAACTGCGGGTCTTCTTCCTATGAAACCCCCTTCTTGATCCAGAAGAGTAAGTCTAAGCTCAGGGAATGCTAACTAACTAGCCAAACGGAGAAAGCTTCTTACTTCAATTGCCCTCCTTAGAGTTTTTCGGTCTTAAACCGCAACCACTTTAGCGGAATCCACCGCTAAGCCTTACTTAGGAACTATGTGCCCAAGAAATCCAACTTCTTTCCTCCAAAGTGACATTTGGAGAACTTGACCTTCAACTGGTGGTTCTAAGCGTATCCATCACCTCCTTGAGATGTCTAGCATGCTCTTCCTCTTTCTTTTAAGGAGATCAAAATATCGTCTACGACGACCACGACAAACTTGTTCAAAGACTCCCTAAACACCCTACCCATCAAGTTCACGTAATATGCGGGTGCATTAGTCAAACCAAATAGCATGACTAGCCATTCTAAAAATCCATCTAGAGTCCTAAACGCAGTCTTGTCAATTCCATCCTCAGCCATCCTAAGCTGATGGAATCCGGTAGCTAGATCAAAAGAAAACAGATGCTCCTACAAGCTGATCAAACAAATCATCGATCCTTGGTAACGGTTGTCTATTCTTCTCACGATAATCAACACATAAGCGAAGCAAACTGTCCACATTAGTAACGAATACTACTGGAGCACCCTACTCGAAAATGCTTCGTCTCAGGAAGTTCTTCTCAAGCAACTCCTTGACTTGCTTTCTTAACTCTCATCTCGTGAGGTCATGTGCCTAATCGGCCACGAAATTGGCTTGGTATTACCAACCAGATAATGCGGAAATCTATCCCACGTCTAGGGGTAACCCCTTTACTTCCCCCAAGATATCAGGATATTCTCGGACCACCCTCACAGATTGCAAACTATCGATAGACGAGTTGAGGGATTCAAGATAACATAACATGACGGGACCCATAGGGTTGCTAGAAATTTCTAGGGTATTACCGAGGAGAGTCATGAGCCTCACAACCCTATATACAAAAACCAAGAATGGCTCCAAAACAGGACAACCATTCCATGCCCAAAACCAACCCATATCCCCTGAAACCGAGAATATAAACATCCCACGAGAATTCTGTACTCAAGATAGAAATTTTCAAATCCACTCAGACCACAGACAAACGGGTAGAACCCCCAATTGGATTTGAAACACATACGGGATCATCAACTAGACTAGTACTTAGGTGCAAACTTTCAACTAGATCAGATGAAATAAAACTATGCGATGTGCCAGAATCAAACAAAGTACGAACAGGGAAAATCAGAAAATGTAAACAAGACTTTCAACAGAAATACTACCTCTATCATGAGCTGGAAGAACGGTGTTGAGGGGATGAACTCGCCCTCCAGATAGTCCTGCACACTGAGTCTGACCTTGCCCTTGTTTCCTCCTGCAATCCTTGCTGAGATGTCCAAACTCACCACAATGAAAGCATTCGCCCCGCTTTCTCTTCTTCTTCCTACATTCCCTGGATATATGTCCAACTTTACCACAGAAGTTGCATTTCCTATTCTCTCTTGGCTTGTCCTTGCGGTTGTTGTTATTCTTGCCTCGTTTCCCGGAATTTACCCTCTTTCCTTGAGACTCATTCGCCTTGACCTCTTTCTTGTCATTGTTATCTTCTTCTTGAAGTAGGGCCATATTCACCAAATTCTCGAAAGTCGCCCCCAAGGGTATATGAGACATGGCCAAACCATGTAATGGCTCGTTTAATCCTAGAGCAAAGTGTAGGGCCTTCTTCTGAGCTGTATTAACCAAGTCTAAATCGACCCGAGCCAGTTGATTAAACTTATCTATGTATTCCCTAATAGTCATGTCCCCTTACTTCAGTGATAAGAACCTCAGTCCAAACCTTCCTCTAAAGTCATCCCAAGTCTCAATTGGCCTAGTAGCGGTGGTGACTACCCACCAACATGCAGCTTCTTCCTTTAGCAACCATACTGCTAATAAAACCTTCCTGCGGTCACCTATATCAAAGGTGGCTAAGAGATCTTCGGTCTCTTTCAACCAATTCCTTGCCTCTACAAAAGTCTCTGTTCCACTAAAATTCTTGCCACCCATCATCTTAAAGTTCTTACAAGTTTCCGCAAAATCCGCTTGTGGAGGCTGAGGGAGAAGAGGAACATCAGCTACGGAAGGAGGAGGAGGAACAGCGGCCTTGACTGGAAAGACAACATTAGAGACACCCGGGACCGGTGCCGTGACTTCCAAGTACCGACGAAACCAATCGGGTATTGTTACTCCTTCGGGCAAGATGAGATTATCAGACATGCTGGAAACGAAAAGAAAAGAGTTCAAACGAGGGGTCAAAGGATAGTGCTAATGGCTTTTGGGGAATAGCCTTTAAAAATAACTAGACTTTTCTTTGGAAAATACTTTATACTTGGTTTTGAAAATAGTTTTTCAAAAGTTTTAAAAACCTTTTTATCCCTTCTCGTAAACCATATGCTCTGATACCAAATGTAACACCCCACCTCCGCCAGGGTGGCTCTTGCAAGCAACTCTGACTTTGGTGGGGCGTTTTTAAAACAAGGTAAACATGCATAATGATATAACAAGGCAGGACATGACATATATATATGTAAATAAACAGAGTAAGTAGATAAAACAGCGGAAGATTTTTTTAAACCATTTCAAAACACAAGTCTGGTACATCAAAATGTCAATTTCCCAAAATTACAAGTCTAGATAAAAACATCATCTGATAAACTGAAATACATAAGTACTATCCCCAAATAAGAGTGATAAACCATAGCGGGCTCAATATCCAAACGTACATGAGCTAATCCAGCAAGCAAGCTAAGCGATCCAAGCTAAGCACCAATGTTCCCACCCTGAGAACCTGGGGGGGGGGGGGAAACGGAAGAAAAGAAGCGAAAAGAAAACGGGTCAGTCATAAAGACTGGTAAGCCCTGCTACGATCAGTCTATAAACTAATAAAGTTAACAGCATGATGGAAACTGAGATGATCATAGATAACAACATACTGGCATGATAAATTAACTACAAGATAGATAGAGGTGTCATCGCATAAACAAGGTTAAGTTTTGCACCACGGTGTACTAGCAAACCAACATAACAGGTATTGATCCCTTGGCCCAAGCTTTGACCCAATAACATGAAGTGACCTTAATATAAGGTCCAACCAAACGGTCTAGTCGATCGGCTCCCTATAAGCCTAACACGTCAAGTGTTGGTGTCCATACGGCCTACATATGGATGTAGTCAGACTGTGCTGGGTCCACCTTCGGGTGTATCAAGCCCTTGGGTGTCAACCCCAGACACTGAAGCAATAATGCACAGTCTAAACCTACTGGTACCCGTGCCTCGAGTTTGTCCAATACCGGACTACGTGCACGTCCGTAGCCCGCCTGGACCCGCACCGCTGTACCACTCAGCCATCGCTTTGGTCGCTTACATCAGTCCAGTAATCGTGCCCCGCCCTAGCCTAGCCTCTAGGGTTGTGAATGATACCAAACTGGGATTACTGCTAGAACAGACCACGTTGCTAGAGTTTTCTAAGAGGGTTAAGTGCGATTTAACCCATCACTAATCATGGATTAAATTGGTTAAGTGTAACCGACAGTTCACAACTTAACCCCATTTCAATCCCTCGAACCCCCAAATTGGTTAAGTATTAGTGGACCCTGACTTAACCCTAATCATGAGGCATTAATTAATTTAATGCACCTTAACCTCTCACATTAGACTTTGTTGTGGTTACCTAGTTAAGCCGGTGGGTTCCGGGTAGATTTACACCACAACTTGGTCTAACCTCGGGTCTTGGCACCACATGACCAACTTCTCACATTGGGTCCTATTGTTTGTAGCCACTAGTTAAGCCGGTAGGTTCCGGGTAGAATTACGCTACAAACTCAACCCAACCTCGAGTTGGCCACACTTATGTTTTCTAAGTGTCATGTCCACTTTATTTCAAAACATAATTACAAGTCAACAAATACTTGGGTAGACCTAACTTAATAGGTAAATTCCCAAGGGGTAGACCTAACTTAATAGGTAAATTCCCAATCTTATATTTTCATGTATTTTAAGTTTACCCAAACCCCCCCCCCCCAACGTCATTCTATCGCTTACATATTCGTAATAACGCATAAAGGATAGGAAGAGGGAACTTGGCATAACATACATGATGAACTTGCATATCACAACAAACATGCATAACATGTTAAACTTGCCTAACATGGCATATGGAACTTGCATAAACATGCATAACTTGTCAAACATACATAACATGTCATTGCGAACTTGCATAAGCATGCATAACTTATTAAACATGCATAACATGGCATAGTGAACTTGCATAAGCATGCATAACTTATTAAACATGCATAACATGGCATAGTGAACTTGCATAAACATGCATAACCCAATAAACTTGCAAATCATGGCATAATGAACTTGCATAAACATGCATAACTCAATAAACTTGCAAATCATGGCATAGTGAACTTGCATAAACATGCATAACTTGTTAAACTTGCAAATCATGGCATAGTGAACTTGCATAAACATGCATAACTTGTTAAACTTGCAAATCATGGCATAATGAACTTGCATAAACATGCATAACTTGTTAAACTTGCAAATCATGGCATAATGAACTTGCATAAACATGCATAACTTGTTAAACTTGCAAATCATGGCATAATGAACTTGCATAAACATGCATAACTTATCAAACATGTGTAACATGGCATAGTGAACTCGCATAAGCATGCATAAATCCCAACTTTCATCACATATTAACTTTAGAGTTTCTAAAATGAAGGTAAGAGGGCTTACAATGCTTATGCGGACTCAAATGAGTATAGCAAATGTAAGAAACCCCTTATGCAACTAATTAAACCCCAAAAATACAAGCAAACTTGATCAAGACTCCCCCTTTATGATGCCAATAGAGAAACAAGCCTTTAATGCAAGCTAAAGAGGATCATACAAGCCTAAATATACTTGTATGCATGGAAAATCACTTAGGAATTAATTTAGGAATTGTATGAAGAGAGTGGAGGCCATGAGAGGTTTAATTTTGCCATAGTTTAGTTGCTAGAATGAATAATGAATGATTTAGGGTAGGTTAGGGTCTTATTTATAGATTAGGTTAGTGATTTAGACCATAGGATTAAACCCTAGTTGAATTAGGTCCATCAGATTTCGGAAGTCTCCAGAACTAAGCCACACAACCAAGCCCAGATCAAAAATGGTGCGCCAGGCAAAACTGCCCGGCCACCCCGTGTCGACAGGGCTGTCGACAGGGCAGTCGACACCCTTAGACCCCTGTCGACATGCCTGTCGACTTGGGGGTCTTGGCGGGAGTTTTTCCCGCTGACGCCAGTTGTGCCCTAACCCTTGTTTTTAACTTAAAATTTAAATCTGTTTTTAATATGGAAATTTCTGAAAACTTCAATTGGCCTTAACTGGGTCATACAGACTCCGATTTTCGAAAACTCGGACTCTATTTCGCGTATTTTTCCGAGCGAACGCAATGGCATAGCCCGTTTCCCTTGATTCACATTTTATAATTAAATTCTGCCTCGATTTATATCTTAACAGGTTATTAAAAATACAGGTTGTTACAAAAATGTTATTTTTGGTGTTAATTTTTTTTATTTAAAACACTAATATTTTATATAGTCCATATATATGATAAAATGTGATTTTTATCTTTCAAAGAATTTATTCAACATATGAATGTTATTCAACACATGAATTTCTCAACACATGAATATTTCAACACATGAATAATTCATATACTTCATACGCATAATAAAAATGTGAATTTTATTATCTACACAATTTATTCAATACATGAAAATAATTCAAACACATGAATATTTCTGAAATTTCGACAGCATAACGGTAGGGGGTTACCGACACCATCCCGAGTACGGCTCCTCGCACTACCTTAGGCCTCGCGGCATTCCATAAGGGGCTTATCTAAATGATCTAAGATCAATTTCATATCATATGAATTTTCCACAAACAATTTCAATTCATTTTCAGCCACAAACAATTATCTCAACCACAATCCATCATTCGCAACCATTCGCATTATCAACCAATTTTCTCGCCAATCACAATCAATTCATATCGTCCATGGTTTTTGGACGATGGGAGTATATATATACGTATATAAATATAGTTCATTTCCATTTCAACACACATATGATTTATACAATGCATGTATAATTTATACATCGCTCATATAACTTATACAACGCCCATGCATGAGGTATACAACGCATATATAATTTATATTCCGCTTATATAACTTATACAATGCATTTCCATTCCATATTTGAGTTTAGAAGTCTCACATCGATTTTTAATCCTTCTGAGATTGTAGCGAGCTCGGAATACGTTCTAGCTTCTTCTAGAATGTAGATGATGTCGCTACGAGTCCGATGTTTCCGGTTTCACTGGATTTCGATAGCATAGCAAAAAGATATGATTTTTATTTGAAAATCAAATTTCGCAATGCTTTAAAGCATTATAATCAGTTAAAAATATATATGCCGTTACCTCTCAGCAGAAGTTCGAAACTAGGTTTCGATTTCTAGTTCCAACCGTTGCGTGATACCAAAATCCAGTCACACCACGCCGAAGGGGGAGGATGGCCGCACCTGCGCGTGGAGGAGCAGTTGAACTCGGTGGACCTGGGCGAGCACAACGGTGCTTCGAAGTTTCGATCTATGAGGGGGTGAAACTCGATGCTGGGGCGACGAAAGGGGGTGCAATAAGTACTGATTTGAAGAGGAGGAGAAGGACTTCAAAAAGTTTAACTGGGGCAGGGTCTGATTCGATGTGGTTTGGCCGGAAATTGGTCGGGAAGGGGGTAGCAACTTCCGTCGCACGATACAGGGGGGAAGCGGGTTTTCTGATTTTTTTTAAATAAAATTTAATAATGAAAGAAAAAATCCTATTCGCCGATATTTATATTAATTCAAAAATAGGGTTTTCTCCATATGAATTCCAATTCAAACCCCATGACTGTTGCCCCTAGTTAAATACCCTCATCCCGGACACAATGGGATATGTTTCATGAGCCCATTCGAATGTTACAGTCAGATATTTTTAAAATTAAAATATAAAACATTCAAATTTGGAGTTGAACATACATTTTAATTTGCCGGGGCCACATACTGATTCTAAAAATTCCCAAAAAATAAATCTAGCTATGTTGGGACTATATGGTCCCAACAAAACTGATTTCGTCGAATTCAGAGACCATTTGAAAAATGGCCATTTTCTGGTCGATCTAATTTGACTGAAATCAACCAAACATGTTTTCATTTGCCACGCTCACATATTAAGTCCAAAAATTATGGTATTTGAAACCTAGCAATAAATTGACATCCCGGATCCAACAAAAGTAGTTTCGTCGAAAATGGAGGTCGTTTGCAAAATATTTATTTTCAAGGGCTATATTTATTCCATAGCGACCATTCTGAATATTCAACTAGCCATAACTTTTTATTCCCACTATGAAATTTTGATTTTTCAGATTCGCTAGAAAGATATTCTTAAAAAGATTTAAATATTTTTGGTTTCGCTAAAATCTTTTTTATTTTGCATCCTGTACGTTCAGTCAAAATTCGAATTCAAATTTTCAAACTGTCGCGCTATTTCTAACTCGTTATTTAATTAAAATAAATTATTTTAATTACTCCAAATTCGTTAAAATAGCCAAATTAAAAAAAATTAATTGGTTTTGATTTTACGGGTTATTACGGTAATCTCATACTATATTATCAATAACCATGATAACATTTAATCACAACCATTGTGATAGAGTTCATACCATATATGCCTTAAGTAATTTAATGCTTATTTGGTTTTGTCAATCAACAAATTAACTGCAATACACACTCAAATATCAACTAATATATGTACTCAACACCAGTGGGGTTCATTCCCATATCCGATAATCAACATCAAGTCAATATCCATTTCAATGACCATTTAAGGTTCATACTATTTCGATGCCCACAATAACTATTTTACGTGTCATATATGAAAGTACAACATAAATCTCACTTGAAGATCCAATCTTTTGCATACTATGCCACATTAACCCATCCCAAACACTATTAAACCACAATATGAACTCATATACGACACCATAGGTTATTATATACTCATACAAGTTTGCAAACACAAGTTAATAATTAACTAGCCCCTTTTAAGTTCAACGTTTCTCACCTTGGTTTCCACTACTTCTAACTTCGATTGTAGGATACCCTAGAGACACTGAACGATTTCGGCAGTCTTCCAGCGTCACCGAAATATTTCTGGAATTTTTTTGGTAGAGGTTTGATGCTATGGGGTTCTAGATTTTACCGGGCGAGTACATGGATGTGTTTTCGATTCGAGGAGCTAACAGATAGGGATTTTGGGCAAATAGAGCTAAACGGGGCTCAGGTTTTGGAAGTGGGTCCCAAAACTAGCTGTAACGGGCTCGAGGGGCACTAGTGGAGTTGGAAGGTGGCGATGGAGGTGAGTTTTGGGTAAAGGAGGCTAAACGAGGTGTCTTTAGGGGTAACAATGGGGTTTTAGGATATATGGATGTGGTGGGGTCCACTTGGAGGAGGGAGAGGGGGAAGGAGGCGTTAGGCAAGAGGGGGAGAGGGGAAGAGTTGGTTGTGGTGGAGGACCATGACCGGTAGGTTAGAGGAAGAAAGAAGGGGAGAGGAAGAAAGGAAATGAATTGTAAAGTGAAAAAGTGGTGTAAAGCCTTATATTTATACTCAAAATAATTGCCATGGATCACTAAGGTGTCATGCATAGAGGATAAAGGAGAAAGCACACATTGTTTCCTCCATTGCATGACAACTCAATGAAAGCACAAATAGCAGATAACCGGTTCAAGGTGTGAACACAAACTCAAGGTATATTTAAACTATTACATGTTATCTGCTCGTAGGACCACATGCAGATTCCGTTTTCGATGAAATTTGGAATCCCGACATGTTTTTCTGATGCGGTTCCAAATAATCTAATCTCGTCAAATTCCGAGTCCGTTTTGTCATAAAATACCCATTCGAGCTCAATTTGAGTTTAAATTATTGACCGATTTATCTTTAAATTTCGTCCGGCCACATACTAACAATGTTTGAAGTAAAATTTGGGTTCCAACCATATTTTGATGTTCCAGATCCGATAAAATTAGATTCGTTGAATTCCGAGATTGTCTGAAAATTTTCTGTTTTCTAGGCTATTAGAATAATATTAAAATAAAGAATTTTAATACAGTTAACTTTTAAACCAATTTTAAGTTTACTGACCTTATCTTAACTAATAAGTCGTATTTCAAACACTTAACTCAAAATTTCAAAATTTATAATTTCAATGAATAGTGTCAAATTTTCAGTTTTGACTAAAATTTGTTTGAATTGATAAGTTGATAAAACTAATTTAAATAACTTATCTGATCATTATACTTTCTGAAATCGTATTTAAAAATGAGTGTACATATCCAAAACCGTGCACGGTTATTCCAAAATCTTGAAAACTGAATTTTCCATATATCCGAAACTCTAGGTCGTTACACCTAACAACTTAATACCCAATAAGAGATAGGTCAGCCACTTATTACCTTTTACCCAAGTAGGCCTACTTCGCACACACACAACACACACACACACACAATAGGTATCTCACATTAAGCCTACCACTTATAGATGTTGGATTTACTGGGTAGTTCCGAGCAGACTTCTACTACAAATCAGGCCTAACCTCGCATCATAGCTTACTAATTATAATGTCCTATGATACCTAGACCTCTAACATTAACCAGATTTATTGGTAGACCTTGGATATGTCAGTCGGTTTCGGGCAGACTTCTACTACAAGTAACGATTAACCCCATGTCTGTGTCACTAATTAAGTCATTAACTCACACACATACAAGCATTAAAAACCTATGGGGACATTTTAATTCTATTCCTAATTTAATTGTATTTATAATGCACTAAATACACATATATATACACGTTACAGATATAGATATAATTATAAGCGTAATTTTAGCGAACGGAATTTACGTCCTTTCCATGTATTTAAAATATCAATCCTACCAAAATTCTCAAGTAAATTCTATTTTGAATAGATTCCATAATCTGATGGTTGTTCATTCACAACACATTAATATTTAGATGTATAGAAATTAATAAGTTCGAATTCTCTATTTCGAGGAAAAGAGATTCAAACCTATTGGATTTACAATTATCTAAATCTTAATCTTTTTCCCGAAAATCAAACATGTGAAAACAAAATAAAAAGGAATGAATTCAATATAGAAAATCCAAATGATATAGAAAATTATACAAAAGAACTATATCCTTCTTCTTTTTATTACAATAACCCAAAACCCAAGTAACTTGATTGAACACTCTTACGAACAATAAAATAAACTGATGATTTGGGGGGTTTAATCATATTTTCTTTTCGTATATCCCAATCCCCCAAGGCATAAAAGTCCAAATCCATAAATATCAGATTATATAAAATAGCAACTTAGTTAGATTCCACTCACAAAATTACAAGAAGAAGCAAAAATAGAATTGAATGGACAAAAGTATGGATTTGGCCTTCAAGAACGAACAAGCATCAACCTTTCAAATATAGGAATCACATATATTAAAATTTTATATGTATAATTTTAAATCTCAAAATAATTTTAATTCTAAATCTAAATTAAAAAGAATAAAAGAAATGAAAATAGATTACGAAGATAGAAGAAGAACCTATTTTCTTTTCCGAATATTTAGTAATGGCAGAAAGGCGCGGAGGCAGCGAAGAGAATGAAGATAGTGTTTAGAATGAGGGGTTGAGGGGCTATATATAATTTCGATCGCATGTTTGAACCATTAGATTAGTTTGATTAATTCTAGATAGTCCAATTGATATATATATATATATATATATATATATATATATATTATAAATAAGTCCCTACATAAAACAACCCTCACTGGGCTCGTCAGTAGAAGGTCGGTCGACACCCTACCTAATTGGGTGATCGACTTGGCGGTCAACACCCCTCTTAGATGGGCGATCGACTGCCCTTTTGGGGTGAGGACATGAGGGAATTCTTCCAAGACAAAATTGTTTTCATCGTTCCTTACTCAATTCCTGTTATTTCTTTCCTTAATTAGTTTATCCTTGTCCTCTACTGTAATGACCCGCATTTTCCAGGGTTATAATTAATTTATTTAATTATATAAATAGCGATTTAGGGAATTAAATCATCGTTAAGTAAATTTTAGTGAATATTTAATTAAATTAAATAATTAAATAATATATTTAATTTAGAAATAATCAAAAATATTGGAAATCACGATATTCTATGAATGGGGTCGTCCCTTAGATTTAATTCAGCTTAGAGTTAAATTATATTGACGAATATATTCAGTCGACGTCAGTTTGAACGTAGGATTATAATATAATTAAAATCGAGCTTGAAATGGCGCTGTAGTTCGCGATTTGGCGATTTGAACTTCAACTGAATGTACATGATTCGTTTTAAGCCGGATTTCTATGAAACAAGAAACGTGTGGAGCTGGTGGAGCATATCTTTCTAGTGAAAGAGAAAAATCGGGAATTCGTCGTGTAGATTTTGATGTACGTCCAAATCAAATTTCAGAAAAGTCGTTGTGGAATTTCCTTTATAATTTGCGACGCTTTAATTACGTTATAAAAGGATTTTCGATATAAATTTGAATATCGAGATAATCTGGAATCTGAAATATCAAGCTATAAATTCTGATATGATATTCTGGAGCTGTACGATATCATATGTGAAGATATACGATAATATAAATTTATTTATATTTAATTTAATTATATTTAAATATATTTATATATTTAAATGGGTCATACAGAGCATTAAAAATAGCCGGTTTTGCAAACGAAGTCGGAATTCGATGAAACTAATTTTGTTGGATCCGTAATGTCAAATAGTTGATAGATTTCCAGTTTCGTGATTTTTAGAGTCACTGTGTGGTTGTACGTATTTTTAGAGTGAAAAACAGTCAGTATTTTGACAGTTAAAAATACGCTATGTGAGCATACGAAGTCAGAATTCGACGAAACCAGTTTCGTTGGGACCGTAATGTCGAACTCTAGCTGCATGTCCAATTTCGTGATTTTTAGGTATCATGTGTGATCACACGGATTTTTAGAAGTCATAAACGAATATAAAGGATTAAATAAAATATTAAAATATTAATATAAAAATATCTAGATATTTTAGTGGCCTATAAATAGCCCCCTTACAAATTCTCTTAAGACCTAATGCTTCATTCCTCAGTCAAAATTCTGCGCCATCACTCTTCTTCCTTACAGCAAAAGCTTTGAGTAGAAATAAAATCAAAAGAAATACGAATTAATTCCTAAAAATCTCAAAGGAGATATCTTTGCGATCCTCATCGTTTTAGCTTGCTTCTGGTATCATTTGGGTGTGGTGCGATTCTTGTTTGGGAACATCCAGTTTTACCGCAAGACCCAGGGCTGAGGTGGAGTGCCGATGTAGGTGGAGCTGGGTTGAAAGGGGAATGGCGTTGCATTCTTGGTAAGGAGGAGCACCCGATGGTGTCGGAAAAAGGGACTTCGGTGGTGTAGGTCAAAGTGCGACGGCGGGGTTCAGGGTCGAGGGATACAGGTCGATTTCTGGGGGAGGCGTCGAACTGGATATAGGGATGGTTTTCAGGTAGAGGATGAGGAGGCGAGGGCATTGATGGTAGTGGCGCGCGGAATAGATTGTCGGAGGAGGAGGTGGTGTCAGTCAACGTGGAGGTCAACGAGGAGGTATAGGTTTGGGAAAATACTGAAGACCGAATTGGTTGGATTGGGGAAGAACGTTTGCGGATACAGGTTTATAAGGGGGAAGGTGGGCCGACATTTAAGGGTAAAGCCCATTTAATAATTTAAATTAAGTTTGTTTTAAATTAATTAAGTTCAAACTTGTAAATTTGATATCTCGGTCATATGAAATCAGAATCACGAACCGTAAGTTGCGTTGGGATCGTATGGACGGGAGCAACACAATGATACTGACTGAGAGTGAATCCGAGCTAGTTACAATTTATGGAGAAATAAATTGTCCGACTGAGTCAAATAACGCAAACCGTTATTCAACGATGATTGTCCAATGTGAGTAAAACTCACCAACTCTGAATATCTATATTTTTACAGTGTATTCTTAGAACTGTTAAAAATTGTCTGTTTGATTGTGTGTTGACTGGTTGATTGAACTGCTAGTCAGTTAGTAGAGATTATATGTATATGTATATGTATATATATAAACCGTTAAATATTTATATGTGATTCTGTTATCAGAATATTTCACAGTGAAGTGAAATCGATGTTAATTATATTGGCTAACATCTGTGATGCAGGGAAACAGGTCGGAGGAATCCAACTGGATTCCTCAACATTTATTTTACCATTTTCATATATTGTGATATATGACGTGATATATAATGTGTATGGATTATATGTGTTTGAATGATAGTGATTATTGTTGTAGAGTTAATCAAATTGAATTAGCGAGTAGAGTTAATCGAATTGAATTAGCAAGTTAAGTTAAACTAAGTGAATTATTTAAGTTAATCAAATTGAATTAGCAAGTTAAGTAAAACTAAGTGAATTAGTTAAGTTAATCAAATTGAATTAGCAAGTTAAATTAATCAAAGTGAATTAGTCGAGTTAATCAAAGTGATTAGTTCAAGTTAATCGAAATAAGTAAATTAAGTTAGGTTGATCAATTGAGTTAGTCAAACCAAGCAAATCAAGTTAAGTTAGTCGAAGTAAATCAAGTGGGTTAGCCAAGTGAGTTAATCAAATGAGTTAATCAAGTGTGTTAATCAAAGTGAGTTTAAATAAAATAAAGAGTTAATCCAGAGGAGTCGCCATTTAGCACGACTGCTAGCGGAATTCGCAGGGCTGTAGATAGCCTACGGCGGTCGGATGTTTCCTGAGGGAATCAGGCGTAACCATTGTGATCGCTGCGATCTAGAGTCAAATGAATGGAGTTAAATTCAATATTAGTTATTCGAATAGGAGTTAAACAAATAGAGTTAATCAATTAGAGTAAATCAAAATGGAGTTAAACAGAAATTAGAAACTGACTAGAGATTAGTTAAGTTGAATAGTTTTCTAAGTATCGATCTGATGTTGGTTTCAGCCTTCGGGATTTATACTTAGGGAATTGTTCTCCTACTAGTTTACGGTTAGGGACTAATAGTTGTGGAATGGTAGTGATGCGTGAATAAACAATGGAAATGTTTTCTAGTGTTAATAACATATATTTTCTAAACATAGAAAATAAGGACATGTGAATATATATATGTTAAATGATGATTGATCGATATAATTTCCATCTGGAAATAATAATGTTGTTTGTACATATATTTTTCTTTGATAGTTAACTCATCGACTATCGAAGTTTTTGACCATTTTAACGTTGTTAATGTGGAGAGACCGGTTGGATTATCATCCAAAGAACCATTCTGTATTGGCATAAGCGTTGTGAATCATATATGCCAAAGATAATTGAAGACGGAGTAAAATGCAAGGGCTGTTGTATAAGTCTTAGATAACAGTGACTAAGATGGATATACTAAATAGTGCCTTCGGTTTGTCCAGTCCCAGGACAACTTGTATGGACGAAGGTCTGACAGAGTATATCCAATGGATCGCGTAAGTTGATCTGTTCAAACGTATTCACGTTTGGTGGCGGAGGAATTCGTTTCTCTAAGCTGTATACCCGTGTTACTTTTGGATAAATCAATTTGTGAGTTGGCGGGTATGACGATGTGACATTCTAAGTGAATGAGGATGACTTGTGTTGATGAATGTCCGACAGAGTATTTCCAGAAAGGTCACGTACATTGATTTCTTCAACTTTACCAAGAGTGGAAGCGGAGAAGGAAACTTCTTTAGCTAACACGTAACGTACTATTGTAGACGCCAATTAGTGATTTTCGATGGATCTGACAATGTGGCATTCGAAGTGAATCTGATGTGATGATAACGTGTAACTTCTAGCCTCATCATCCGGTAAATGACAGAAATCGGGCAGGCAACATGGTTAAGTCGGTCGCACCGAAGTAGGGTGTATAATCACCTATCTAGAGAATATTCATTTGCTTCTTAAATCTATCAATGTTGTCCTATGTATATACGGGAATGGTTGCTGATCCCAACCGTTGGTGATATACATTCGATACACGCAAGCAAAATGAGTGGTCGGTCATGTGTGGCTGAGTTACAAGATGTTCTTATTGAACTCCAGTGTATCGTTCCTAGAGTACACTGATCGGAAGGTGGTTCCATACCTTGTCATAGTTGCAAATCCATTACCCAATACGTGCTTGCGGTTTTGATTGTATACTATATATGTAGAACGTGAGATGAAAGCGTTTCTGCTAGATAATTATTATACTGTGGTTGATAGACATTATTATAATATCAAAGGTTTTTGATATAAAGATATTTTGGATTCTCATAAGGGAAAAACCCGTTCCGTTCTGCGGCGTGGTCTTATGAGATATCGTTTACTTGTTCATATACCTGTTTAAACTGTTTTACTCACACCAGTCCCATGACTGACCCGGAGTTTACTTTGTTGTTTTCCCTAAACTCTTAGGTGCCTAAATTTATACGGGCAGTCAAGTAGTCGGGATTTACAGATATACTTGAAGAGCTGGAGCAGGAGGCTTCTGGATCATATAGCTATAGTTTATTTCCGCTGTGTTGTAAGTGCTGTACTCTGATAAGTGCTATTGTATACATAACTGTTATATTTCAAAGTTATGTTATATATTATATGTTATTCGTTCCGCTGTGAGATTCGTGTTACTCTGGTGTTGTGTTCTTCTTCTTCCTCTATTCTAAGTTTCTATCTTATCTATTCTCACCTTCTAATTTCTTTCATTAATTACCGGAATTTTTCGATGTTTTGGTTATCAACGTCGTGCTTACGTCGATAACCAAAGTCGCCGAAAATCCGGTTCGTTACAGTTGGTCTCAGAGCTTAAGTTAAGAATTACCTTGGCTCCGTAGCGTGACTCGGTAGAGATAGGGTTAGTAACACCCTAGATTGAGTTTGAGTGTATATATACGAGTGCGTATTTGTATTTGATATAAAAATGGTTTTATATTGTGGAGATTCATCGGCTGAGTTGTTTATGAATTCTGGTCGATCAGTTTGATCCACTGTATCGGTAGGAGTAAATAAACACTTGAATACGATGGACCGACACAGTATGGATATGTGATATATTATCATATATAGGTTGTGTTGGTAGTAATTATAATCAGATAAGATTATAAAAAGTGAAATGGTTATATATAACCAATCAAAATTTATACAAGTAAATTATATGGAATTGAAATGAATTAAATCTGAATTTAGAGCAGAATTGGAATTTAAAATCCCATAAATGGGAAAGGTGTTTGTAAATGAATCTGGATTTAATATATGTGAATTTTAAGATCCTGGGAGATTTTAAATTTGTTTACAACATTGTAAAAGGATATTTAGAATTGATTTCAAGGTGGAAATGTTTAAAAATGGGTTTTGAAAGTGCTATAGTATTGAACTCACTTCGGTAGCTGGAAAATAGATTCCGATGTTGATCATGACATCATCGGTGTTCATTTTCGAGTATGTTAGTGACGGATTACTACCAAGGATTTTTTTTTTGAATTTGTTTTGGGAAAACAAGTTGTGTTGAATTTCAAAAAGGAAAATTTGATTTTTGAAAGAGGTAAACTGTTTAAAAACTTCCAGGAAGAAAAGGTTGTTTGAATTTAAACAAATTAAAGTAAAATTTGTAAAATCCAATAGAATTGAGATTGAATTAAAAGCCAGTAAGTGAAAATCATTTGAAAGAGATTAGTGTCAAGTTGAATTAGACTTGATTAGAGATAATCTGGAATTATATTGGACTGGTGAGTTATGGATTTGAAATCAAGAATAGTACTTGAGTTTGAAATGAAATTCGACTTAGGTATAAGCGAATGGTTGGATTTGTGGATAAAAACAGATTGGAAATTGGTTGAGATGACCTTGGGTATATGTTGGATTGATAACAGGTGAAAGTGATAAAGTTAATATGCCCGACAAAAAGGTACAAGTTTATATTTGATATAAGCATGAGATTTATGAGCCGAATTGGCAAGCCGCTTGGCTGTTTGATTTTCTTTTGGGTTGGAGAAGGCCTAGAGAGGCGAGTTGTGGTTTTACCGATAGGGCTGTACAAAGGAGGTTATGGCGAAATTTTCCGAAAATTAAAGTGTTAACTTTTTTTCAGAATTTTTGAAAATTTTAGTTAGTCGGAAGGAATTAATATTGAAATCGATATTAATTGGTTCAGTTGAAATCAGAAATAAGGGGTAAACAAATCTTAGGAATTCCAATAGATAGGGTCGTCCTCTAACTTAGCAATTTCGAGGACAAAATTATTTTAAGTGGGGAAGAATGTAATGACCCGCATTTTCCAGGGTTATAATTAATTTATTTAATTATATAACTAGTGATTTAGGGAATTAAATCGTCGTTAATTAAATTTTAGTGAATATTTAATTAAATTAAATAATTAAATAATATATTTAATGTAGAAATAATCAAAAATATTGGAAATCACGATATTCTGTGAACGGGGTCGTCCCTTAGATTTAATTCAGCTCAGAGTTGAATTATATTGACGAATATATTCAGTCGACGTCAGTTTGAATGTAGGATTATAATATAATTAAAGTCGAGCTTGAAATGGCGCTGCAGTTCGCGATTTGGCGATTTGAACTTCAACTGAATGTACAGGATTCGTTTTAAGCCGGATTTCTGTGAAACAAGAAACGTGTGGAGCTGGTGGAGCATATCTTTCTAGTGAAAGAGAAAATTCGGGATTTCGTCGTGTAGATTTTGATGTACGTCCAAATCAAATTTTAAAAAAGTCGCTGTGGAATTTCCTTTATAATTTGCGATGCTTTAATTACGTTATAAATGGATTTTCGATATAAATTTGAATATCGAGATAATCTGGAATCTGAAATATCAAGCTATAAATTCTGATATGATATTCTAGAGCTGTACGATATCATATGTGAAGATATACGATAATATAAATTTATTTATATTTAATTTAATTATATTTAAATATATTTATATATTTAAATGGTTCATACAGAGAATTAAAAATATCCGGTTTTGCAAACGAAGTCGGAATTTGACGAAACTAATTTTGTTGGATCCGCAATGTCAAATAGTAGTTAGATTTCCAGTTTCATGATTTTTAGAGTCACTGTGTTGTTGTACGTATTTTTAGAGTGAAAAACAGTCAGTATTTTGACAGTTAAAAATACGTTGTGTGAGCATACGAAGTCGGAATTCGACGAAACCAGTTTCGTTGGGACCGTAATGTCGAACTCTAGCTGCATGTCCAATTTCGTGATTTTTAGGTATCATGTGTGATCACACGGATTTTTAGAAGTCAGAAACGAATATAAAGGATTAAATAAAATATTAAAATATCAATATAAAAATATCTAGATATTTTAGTGGCCTATAAATAACCCCCTTACAAATTCTCTTAAGACCTAATGCTTCCTTCCTCAGTCAAAATTCTGCGCCGTCACTCTTCTTCCTTACAGCAAAAGCTTTGAGCAGAAATAAAATCAAAAGAAATACGAATTAATTCCTAATAATCTCAAAGGAGATATCTTTGCGATCCTCATCGTTTTAGCTTGCTTTTGGTATCATTTGGGTGTGGTGCAATTCTTGTTTGGGAACATCCAGTTTTACCGCGAGACCTAGGGCTGAGGTGGAGTGCCGATGTAGGTGGGGCTGGGTTGAAAGGGGAATGGCGTTGCATTCTTGGTTAGGAGGAACACCCGATGGTGTCGGAAAAAGGGACTTCGGTGGTGTAGGTCGAAGTGCGACGGCGGGGTTCAGGGTCGAGGGCTACAGGTCGATTTCTGGCGGAGGCGTCGAACTGAATATAGGGATGGTTTTTGGGTAGAGGATGAGGAGGCGAGGGCATTGATGGTAGTGGCGCGCGGAATAGATTGTCGGAGGAGGAGGTGGTGTCAGTCAACGTGGAGGTCAAAGAGGAGGTATCGGTTTGGGAAAATACTGAAGAACGAATTGGTGGGATTGGGGAAGAACGTTTGCGGATACAGGTTTATAAGGGGGAAGGTGGGACGACATTTAAGGGTAAAGACCATTTAATAATTTAAATTAAGTTTGTTTTAAATTAATTATGTTCAAACTTGTAAATGTGATATCTCGGTCATATGAAATCAGAATCACGAACCGTAAGTTGCGTTGGGATCGTATGGACGGGAGCAACACAATGAGACTGACTGGGAGTGAATCCGAGCTAGTTACAATTTATGGCGAAATAAACTGTCCGACTGAGTCAAATAACGCAAACCGTTATTCAATGATGATCGTCCAATGTGAGTAAAACTCACCAACTCTGAATATCTATATTTTTACAGTGTATTCTTAGAACTGTTAAAAATTGTCGGTTTGATTTTGTGTTGACTGTTTGATTGAACTGCTAGTCAGTTAGTAGAGATTATATATATATATATGTATATGTATATGTATATATATATATAAACCGTTAAATATTTATATGTGATTCTGTTATCAGAATATTTCACAGTGAAGTGAAATCGATGTTACTTATATTGTCTAACATCTGTGATGCAGGGAAACAGGTCGGAGGAATCCAACTGGATTCCTCAACATTTATTTTACCATTTTTCATATATTGTGATATATGACGTGATATATAATGTGTATGGATTATATGTCTATGAATGATAGTGATCATTGTTGTAGAGTTAATCAAATTGAATTAGCGAGTAGAGTTAATCAAATTGAATTAGCAAGTTAAGTTAAACTAAGTGAATTAGTTAAGTTTATCAAATTGAATTAGCAAGTTAAGTTAAACTAAGTGAATTAGTTAAGTTAATCAAATTGAATTAGCAAGTTAAATTAATTAAAGTGAATTAGTCGAGTTAATCAAAGTGATTAGTTCAAGTTAATCGAGATAAGTAAATCAAGTTAGGTTGATCAATTGAGTTAGTCAAACCAAGTAAATCAAGTTAAGTTAGTCGAAGTAAATCAAGTGGGTTAGCCAAGTGAGTTAATCAAATGAGTTAATCAAGTGTGTTAATCAAAGTGAGTTTAAATAAAATAAAGAGTTAATCCAGAGGAGTCGCCATTTAGCACGACTGCTAGCGGAATTCACAGGGCTGCAGATAGCCTACGGCGGTCGGATGTTTCCTGAGGGAATCAGGCGTAACCATTGTGATCGCTGCGATCTAGAGTCAAGTGAATTGAGTTAAATTCAATATTAGTTATTCGAATAGGAGTTAAACAAATAGAGTTAATCAATTAGAGTAAATCAAAATGGAGTTAAACAGAAATTAGAAACTAACTAGAGATTAGTTAAGTTGAATAGTTTTCTAAGTATCGATCTGATGTTGGTTTCGGCCTTCGGGATTTATACTTAGGGAATTGTTCTCCTACTAGTTTACGGTTAGGGACTAATAGTTGTGGAATGGTAGTGATGCGTGAATAAACAATGGAAATGTTTTCCAGTGTTAATAACATATATTTTCTAAACATAGAAAATAAGGACATGTGAATATATATATATGTTAAATGATGATTGATCGATATAATTTCGATCTGGAAATAATAACGTTGTTTGTACACATATTTTTCTTTGATAGTTAACTCATCGACTATCAAAGTTTTTGACCATTTTAACATTGTTAATATGGAGAGACCGGTTGGATTATCATCCAAAGAACCACTCTGTATTGGCATAAGCGTTGTGAATCATATATGCCAAAGATAATTGAAGACAGAGTAAAATGCAAGGGCTGTTGTATAAGTCTTAGATAACAGTGACTAAGATGGATATACTGAATAGTGCCTTCGGTTTGTCCAGTCCCAGGACAACTTGTATGGAAGAAGGTCTGACAGAGTATATCCAATGGATCGCGTAAGTTGATCTGTTCAAACGTATTCACGTTTGGTGGCGGAGGAATCCGTTTCTCTAAGTTGTATACCCGTGCTACTTTTGGATAAATCAATTTGTGAGTTGGCGGGTATGACGATGTGACATTCTAAGTGAATGAGGATGACTTGTGTTGATGAATGTCTGACAGAGTATTTCCAGAAAGGTCACGTACATTGATTTCTTCAACTTTACCAAGAGTGGAAGCGGAGAAGGAAACTTCTTTAGCTAACACGTAACGTACTGTTGTAGACGCCAATTAGTGATTTTCAATGGATCTGACAATGTGGCATTCGAAGTGAATCTGATGTGATGATAACGCGTAACTTCTAGCCTCATCATCCGGTAAATGACAGAAATCGGGCAGGCAGCATGGCTAAGTCGGTGGCACCGAAGCAGGGTGTATAATCACCTATCTAGAGAATATTCATTTGCTTCTTAAATCTATCAATGATGTCCTATATATATACGGGAACGGTTGCTGATCCCAACCGTTGGTGATATACATTCGATACACTCAAGCAAAATGAGTGGTTGGTCATGTGTGGCTGAGTTACAAGATGTTCTTGTTGAACTCCAGTGTATCGTTCCTAGAGTACACTGATCGGAAGGTGGTTCCATACCTTGTCATAGCTGGAAATCCATTACCCAATACGTGCTTGCGGTTTTGATTGTATACTATATATGTAGAACGTGAGATGAAAGCGTTTCTGCTAGATGATTATTATACTGTGGTTGATAGACATTATTATAATATCAAAGGTTTTTGATATAAAGATATTTTTGATTCTCATAAGGGAAAAACCCGTTCCGTTCTACGGCGTGGTCTTATGAGATATCGTTTACTTGTTCATATACCTGTTTAAATTGTTTTACTCACACCAGTCCCATGACTGACCCGAAGTTTACTTTGTTGTTTTCCCTAAACTCTTGGGTGCCTAAATTTGTACGGGCAGTCAAGTAGTCGGGATTTACAGATATACTTGAAGAGTTGGAGCAGGAGGCTTCTGGATCATATAGCTATAGTTTATTTCCACTGTGTTGTAAGTGCTGTACTCTGATAAGTGCTATTTTATACATATCTGTTATATTTCAAAGTTATGTTATATATTATATGTTATTCGTTCCGCTGTGAGGTTCTTGTTACTCTGGTGTTGTGTTCTTCTTCTTCCTCTATTCTAAGTTTCTATCTTATCTATTCTCACCTTCTAATTTCTTTCATTAATTACCGGGATTTTTCGATGTTTTGGTTATCGACGTCGTGCTTACGTCGATAACCAAAGTCGCCGAAAATCCGGGTCGTTACATCTACAGTGTGTGAATATATACACATAAGTTTGAAATGAAAGGGAATATTCTTTACATGCTTATCATATTTAATATATTCCCAGCTTGTATATATATTTATTTGAAATTCAAGGAATATTCTTTTCATGCTTATCCTATTTAATATATTCCCAGCTTGTGTATATATATATTTATTTGAAATTCAAACCTTTGTGTACAACTTAATTAATTAATAACTTTTGCATATGGACTCCATTTTCAATAAATAAGATATGAAAATGGACCAGAATCTTGCCATGAACGCATGTACAATACTTTCGTAGTCTATTTCTTTATTGTCCAAAATTCCATTTTTAGCCGTTTAATATATTATTAATTATTGCTGTATATTTTTACATTAAATTAATCTATTTCTAAATTAGTTATATCTTACGGGTGTTACATTCTCCCTCTTATTAGAGATGTCGTCCCAAAATCTTTTGAAGGGGAGAAGAACACAACTCGCTCTAAACAACCATGTTGTATACCCATATTATTTTAAAAATATTCGTAAAACATCCTTAGCTCATAGTGATTACAAACTACGGACTTACTATAATGAGCCCAGTCCCAGCGTGTAAGTATAATAAGTGATGCAATATGCATGCAAAACATTATAATATGCATATAATTTTATATGAGTGCATAGTGTATTTGTGTTATATCCATACCCTACCATCCAATCTTCAAATCACGATGCAACAAAAAATGATAAATTAAGGGAAAAATAATTACCTAAGAGAAATTCGGGATGAGTAAGTTTAATCTTCTCCTCAGTCTCCTATGTGCTCTCCGAAGGGTTATCTCCCTATTGAACTTGGACAAGTCAAATAGATTTGTAGCAGAGTCATTTGATTCCATGATCCACGATCCTTGCAGTGGCACGAGGAAACCTAGGCTCTAAGTCAAGGCTTCTTATGTCCCCAATATTGTTAAGCTCGAGTCTTTCGGCTAAATCATGAAGGCATTTGCGAAGGTGGAAAACTTGAAAAATGTTGTGAACTCTGACAAATGCTCGGGAAGATCCACTCGATAGGACATATACATAATCCTATCCAAAATCTTAAAAGGCCCAATAAATCTATGAGCTAACTTCTCAGTCTTTCCAATCTGAACGACCTTCTTTAGAGGAGAAACCTAAACGAATACTAAATCTCTGGCATCAAATTCCAATTCTCTCCCCCTCCTATCAGCATATGACTTTTGCCGATCTTGGGCAGCCTACATTCTCTGTCGAATCAAAGCAATAATTTCTATGGACTCATGGATAAGGTCAGGTATGAGGAAAAACTTAGTGGTAGTTTCCCACCAACAAGTTCGCGATTTGCACGTCCGCCCATATAAAGCTTCAAAAGGGGCCATATCAATCGTCGCTTGGTAAATATTATTGTAGGAAAACTCGACCAAAGGTAAGTGCTGCTCCCATGATCCTCCGAAGTCGAACATGCAAGCTCTGAGTAGGTCCTCCAAAACTCTATTAACTCTTTCCGTCTAGCCGTCTTTCTATGGATGATAGGATGTGCTTAAATTTAGGGTTGTTCCTAATGCTTATTGAAGATTCTTCCATAATTTTCTAGTAAATAACGGATCTCTATCACTCAAAATAGTAATTGGAATTCCATGTAGCCTAATAATCTCCTTAACATACAATTGGGCTGACAAGGCGGCGGTTCAGTTCTTCTTAATTGAAATAATTTGGGTACTTTCTGTTAACCGGTCCACAATCTCCCAAATGGCCTCATTCCCTTTCTTACTATTAGGAAGCCCATCAATAAAATCCACAGAAATGTGTTCCAATTTCCAAGTGGGAACCTCTAATGGTAACAAAAGTCCTCTAGCTTCCCCTATTCCACCTTTACTCTTTGGCTAGTTAGGCATCTAGAAATAAACTCCGCCATATCTCTCTTCATTCCTTCCCAATAGAAAATCCTCTTCATGTCCTTAAACATTTTATCACCTCCTTGGTTAATGGTCATCCTTGGCCTATGACACTCTTCTAGAATATTTTCCTAAGATCCAAACTCTTCTGGACACAAATCCGACCATCTCATCTCAAGATATTATCATTATTATCAATAGAATACCTACTAGAATAAGAGAAAGACTCTACCTTAGAAACTTTTTATTTTAACGCCCTTAACTCATGGTCAAGGTCTTGTTTTCCCTTGACTCTTTCCAATATAATTGGTCTTATCTCCATCGCTCCAAGAAACCCTTGAGCTTCCTCAAATGATGGTCGCAAATTAAAACTAGAGAGAAACTCGAACTGCCTCTACTCGGTAATCGCACTAAGAACAACATGCTTCCAACTCAAATTGTCGGCAACGACATTACCCTTCCTAGGGGTATACTAAATGGAGAAATCAAAAGATGCAAGATATTCCATGAAACGACCCAAACTTCCCCTTTCGAGAAAGCCCGGATTGAGTTGAGAACACGACAAATTAGAACACAAACAACAGAATATTTCATTGCTATTACAACAATTACATCAGAGTACAATAATATAACAAAGTATGAATCAATAATATACATAAGAAAAATATAAGAGATTTACAATTTACAAAGCAGCGGAATATATATATATATATATATATATATATATAATGTACAACGAAAATCATCTACAACCACAACTGAAAGAGATATACGGATATAAAGCTTTCCGAATATAGCTCCAGCTGTAAATCCAGGATCCTGTGAAAGGAAATATCTGCGAATACCAAAACTACTAGCAGCCCGTGTGGAAAATAGGGGCACCTAGAATTTAGGTAGAAAAAATACTCCGAGTCAGTCATGGGATCGGTGTGAGAACTAAAAACAGTTATTAAATCTTTACTTTAAAAGTTTGGAAATCATGGGACCACGCCATATAACACAGAACGGGTTTACTCCACAAGAATCTTAATTTAAAATAAAATAACGCTATGCTTTTTGGAAAAATGAAGATATTATAAGACTCAGGTCCCATCACACAATGCAACGGAAGCTAGAGGATAGTAATTTCTCTTATAATAGCCAAACATGCTTAGTACATTTAAAACAAATCATTTTGATATTACGATAAGTGCATAGTGTCAAAATCAACTTCAAATATAAATGTATCAATCATAGACGGCATGGGTACCATATATCATGTCGCCATACTAGTTCTACAACTAAAACTGAAAAGTCACGTATTGGAAATTAGATTTCCATCTAGGAGTCGAGGCAAGGGATGTCTCCTCACTAATTCGAGGCACTCTAGCAAATGTCTCAGGGCTCAGACGCTAGCTAACCCTAGGATCTTCAGGGCCAGTCCACACATACTTTAGTGGATTTATTATTACTGAACAATACATTTCCCGGTCCCATCAGACCTATCACTTGGCCAGTAGCGACCAACATCTAAAGCCACTAGGGACTCAAACTGAGGCGCCTCGCAATCCATCGTCCGCAAAAGTAAAAATGACTAGGCTCCATACCATGACACAACTTCTAGCTAGAAAGAAACGCATGCACTCCTTGTAGTCACGATCCCATTTTTGACTCATACCGGGTGTGAGGCTCGCGAATTAACGCTGTACACAAAGCTATGCTATTTAAAGTTGTACTTTGATCATCAACCACAAGACTTTTCTTTTCAACAAAAGCCCTAATCATTTGCATCTCAACATGCCACACTGATAATTCACGCCATGCAACTGATGTTTATGAATATATAACCTCTAAGCTCGTACATCTAAGAGAAGGGTGTTAAGCAAGAGAATAAATTCTCAGCCACCAAACAGATATATATTTAATAGAAATCAATCAACGCAGAATAAAATCCAATGTCAAACACACATCCATTTACAAGTCCGTTCTGGGTATGTGCGAAACCGGAGGCACCTTATTTCTCATCCCATGTGTCCAATATAGGAGAGAGGTCCTCGCATATCTGGTCGATCTCCAAGTACATCTGGACGATCACCACTTATTACCTTGTCTTGCACGTACAGCCTAATCAAGACATCAGTAATCATACAAACGATGTGAAGAACTCCGATCTTCAACCATCGTCTTCATCGTCGGCTTATAGTCGTCGTATTAATTATTCAGAATGGGTTAAACTCGGTCTTTCTGAATAAATCACGTATTTTATAATCAATGACCAAGTGCTATAAAAACACATCATATGCCTTATCCCAATTCAGAATATTCTTTTATTCAAATATTCACATCATTATGGAAAGGTTCCCATTAATTTTATCAAAGATAAATTCTTTAAAATTTATTCTTTAATCTTCTTTTGGATATCAATTCGAAACCAAATTAAGGTTTGTCAACTAGTCGGGATTATCGAGCCTTATCGAAGTAATCATTTATTTATTAATCTCAATCCTAACCTATTCATCCCATGGAGAAAAAATGGTTGTACCCTATATCTAACACCCACAGTGTTATCGGTAAATTTAATTATCATTTCACATTCAAATCTATTTAAAGATTTAACTATCGCCTGGAGTAAAACTGGTGGTACTCCATTCTCGATCATTTCCCAAATTTGATAATTTAAATTATTGCATTCTCATTTCAATCTAATTAAAGATTCATTAAAACTCCAATTAGTTTTATTCTTCCAACAATCATTATTTAATGATTATTTAACTTTGGAAACACAAACATGCCACATCGAAAATCTACAACGTACCACTGATTTCTGCCAGTATATAACTTCTAAGCTCATACATCTCAAAGAAGGGTGTTAAGCAAGAGAATAAATTTTCCGCCACCAAACAGATATATATTTAGAAGAGATCAACAATACAGTTCGAAATACAATGTTAGACATATAATCCTTCCTTTAATCGGGTTAAAGAACTAATGTCATTCAAAAACACAGTTCACGATAAACCCAAAATCACATTCCATTAACCATGGAATCTTCATGGAAAACATATCAATATACATAATCGATATAAATTTCCGTATCTATAACTCCTTGTATTTTTTTACGACACTAAAAGAGGATAAATTAAATAATAATTAATTTAATATTCAGGATTAAGGAAAACAGACTACGCCATTGCGTTCGTCTCGAATTTCTGGTCAAAATAGACATTTGGTTTGCATAAAATGGACACCGTATGAAGAAGTTATGGGGCTTTTAAGTTTGTATACGCGCAAAAGAAATATGTATATACACATGATACACATATGAGTCAGATATGAATCATCACCTATCCAGAAAGCATTCAAAACTCAAAATTTCATATGGCGGCAAAATTCCCGCTCTAGGGGGTCCACCCCGTAGAGGGGTGTCGACACCAGGGTCAACCCACCTATAAGGGTGTCGACACCCCTAGGGCTGATGTGGCAGTCGGTTTCAAGGTCTCTGGCAGCTATATATACGTGTGCATTTTTCCTATTTTCTTCATTGAGAATTCAAGGGGGCTAAACCCTGCCGGTGTCTGAACTGAATTGGATCCGTTATTCTCCTACGACAATCAACCTAAGCAAATCAGTTAGAGATTCAAGATCCATTTTTCTCTATTTTCTAATCCAAACTCTGTGAGTTCCTAGTTGCATTTAAATTTAAATATATAAAAGTAAATGTGATATTATAATAGTTTGGACTTGTTCATGTGCCTATATTATATTGGAACCATTATAAATTGCGAACATATGACATCCTAAATTGTGTATAACTTGGATCTAAATCTCTATCTTGTTGGATCTATTATAACTTCTGTGGCATTCTATGATGTAGATCTTGACCTTATTTGTGTTAGATCTATTTTTAACCATTGATCTAAATCCCTATCTTGTTGGATCTATTGTAACATTCTATGATGCGGATCTTGACCTTATTTGTGTTAGATATAGTTTTAACATTTGGATCTGAATTATGTGGACATCTAAATTGCTAATCAGATCTAGTTTATCACCTTGTGCCTATCATATTAGATCTAAACCAGTTGGACATTTAAATTGTTAATTTAGATCTTATTATGCTTATTATGACATCATAGTTATGTTAGAATCAATTAGCTACCACAAATTCATCAGATTTATGCTTATATGTCCACCATATCACCATGCTAGTTTATGTTTATGCCTAAACAATCACCTTTGTCATATTACCATTACTTTTCTCTTTTTATTATGTATGACTAGGCTACTTTCTAGCTTAGATGCCGCCGAATATATGCGAATGCGTTAGTTAGGGAACAGGGAAAAAGGGTTAGAATTGGCATAATTTAAATAATGTTTATATGAATTGGACATATAATTCAAAATTGGGGAAGTGGGGACATAATCACCTATAAATACATAGGTAAGAATTGGATAAGAATGAAATGTCTAATAATTGTAATTGCACTTATGACACGAGGTTAGGTTGCATTAGTAGTGGAAGTCTGCCCAGACCTGACCGGCATATCCAGCAGACACTAATGTTGAACCTAACGTGCGAGGTCTAAGTGCGCAAATAAGAATCGGGCTATGACACGAGGTTAGGCCCAACTTGTGGAATAAGACTTAGCAGACCTGACCAGCATATCCAGCATCCACAGTTGTAGGCCTAATGTGGGAGTTTAGCCCATTATAAACCGTAAATGGACATGGTAATAAATTGGAGTACTTAACCAAATCTAATCCATAGGGATTGTATCGTTGTGAACTAAAGTTAGGGTTAAGTAAAATTGGTTGGACAGTGGGTGGGTGAAGTAATTTTGAGGGGGTGGTTAATATTTACATATAGGCCCACAAACTTACCCCGATAAGGTAATGTAATTAAAGATACCTAGTGGTAAGCATAACCAGTAGAAAGATTGGGGTTATATAATTGAAGACACCTTTAGGGTAAATATAACCTGTGGAAAACCTATTGGGGGATACAAGACAAAGGGGAGAGGATGTATCATATTGTGTGATACCTGTTTCAGTCAGTAACTCGGAGTATGTATCGAGTAGAGAACTCCGAACTAGGTCAGAGAAGAGACACGCTTACTGACTGATTGTAAGAGATATAAACGTGGAGGCGGTGGTGACGACGCAAACGACCGGGCCATGTGCGTTCATGAGCCGGGCTAAAGGGGATAAGATGACCATGACACCTGTAGATATGGGGCTGTGTATATCAGCGAGGGGTTGCCACTTTAGGACGTGATACATCCTACTATGGGGCCGACACAGAGTATCTACGGAGTAGGGTGCCGATAAATTAGGGTAGTAGTAGGGTACATTTGGACGTACGCCTAAGTCTACCACCTTGAAGTGTAAGGGATCATCTCATTCGGGATATACTAGTAATAGAGCAGAGTAATCATTAGGGAAGCGTATAAACCTTATCCTGTCTACCTTGTCACACCTGCCTTTTATGTAGTGTTCTCTCTTATCCACTTTATATGTTTGTCATGCCATTTTTATTTATTTACTTGCTAAAAGTAACTGGTCTCGCCAGACTTTATGTCTGACCCTTTTTGTTTCTCCTTCTTTCTTTCATTTCCCGCCAAGGTTCTCAGGGAGGAAACACTCAGGCTTAGTCAGGACTTAGTTATCATCTTGCTGGAGCTAGTTTCGAAGTATGGCTCCAGTTCTTATCTCTACTATAGCTTTGTCTCTTTTATTTAGGGAATTATGTTTTCTTTTAAGTATTTATGTACTCTGATAGCAAAATATAGAAGTTATATTGTTGCAATGGTTTTTGTGACTTATGGTATTTTGGACCACGATGTATAATTTGTGTTTGAAATAAAAATTTGAATTTCCGCTGCTATATTAATTATATCTGTCTTGTAATATTCAGTGTCAGTTTACCTATAACGCTTCATGAAACTTAATACATTCCCTTTGTGAGTGACATTAACGGACGTGAGGTGTCACACTTGGTATCAGAGCTGAAGGTTACCAGAATTGATAAAGTTTTTCAAAATTATTTTCAAAAAGGTTTTAAAAGAAAGCATTTTCAAAAAGAAAAGTCTGTTTTGAAAGACATTCCCCAAGAAGCCATATGTAATATCCTTTGGTCCTTTGTCTTAATCTCTTCCTTTTTCTTTTCAGCATATCTAGGGAACCTTATATTCCAGAGAACGTTGAAGTGCTGGATTGGTTCCTTAGGTATTTTAAAGCCATGACACCAACCGGGAGCCAAGGAGACGTCCCTCCCACAGCTGCAATCGTTGTTCCTCCACCGTCGCGAGTAGAAGATTTCTCTAAAAGAAAGAAGAAAAGGCTGAGGAAACACAAAACAGGAAGGTATGGCCCAAGGAAGGACAACAACAACAACAAAAGAAAGGCAGAAAGAATAACAAAGTTAAGGATAAGAGGAAGTGCCACAGTTATGAATGTAAGGGTCACTTGGTAAAAGACTGCACAAGAATGAAGAATACTTGCTTAAGTTGTGGAGAAGTCGGACACTTTGCTAAAGAGTGCCCGAAGAGGTAAGGACAAGGCCAAATGGAAAGGATACCTTGGAGGGCAAGTGTATGCTCTCGTGGCCATCGTACCGGATAGAGGTAAGAAAGTTTTGTAGAAGGTTTAATTTTTCTTTCAAACCACCCTATTAGAGCACTTTTTGATTCTGGCGCTTCACATTCATTTATATCTAGTTCTGTGGTTGAATCTCTGCACTTAATTACTAGTATGGTAGTGGATCCCGTAGTTGTTTCAAACCCCATTGGTTGTTTGGCTCATTTATCTATGATTTGTCAGGGTTTGAAAATATCTGTGTTGGGCTATGGATTGATTCTAGGAATGGATTGGCTTACCGCGTATGGTGCCATTCTTGATTATGAGAAGAGGGTCGTTAGGCTTCTGACTTGTCATGGGAGGACCCTCGAGATTTCTTGTGACCCACAAAGGTCGGTTATGCTTAGTTTCTTAGAGTCTCTTGATGCATCTATCGATGATCTGCATTCTATTCCTGTAGTCCAATATTATTCTGATGTTTTTGATGAGGTACGAGGTTTACATCCGAGGCGTGAGATCGATTTTCATATATATCTGGTGGACAATGCAAAGCCAGTCGCATTACCGGTGCACTATATGGCTCCAAGGGAAAGAAGGGAGCTGAGTAAGCAAGTAGGGGAGCTACTTGAGAATGTATTTATCAGACGAAGCATATCTGAATGGGGTGCTCCAGTTGTATTCTCAACTAAGGCGGATGGTTCGCTTTGTTTGTGTGTTGACTATAGAGTTGAATAAACTCACCAAGAAGAATAGGCACCCGCTCCCGAGGATCGATGGTTTATTTGATCAGCTTGTTGGTGCCTTGGTATTTTCTCAGTTAGACTTGGAAATGGGATTTCATCAATAGACGGTGGCTGAGGACAGCATAGATAAGCCCGCTTTCAGGACTCCAGATGGTTTATTTGAATGGCTAGTTATGCCTTTTGGGTTGACGAATGCACCCGCCTATTTTGTTGATATAATGGGTAGGTGTTTCGGGAGTTTCTAAACAAATTTATCATGGTCTTTGTTGACGATATTTTGATCTTCTCCAAAAGCGAAGAAGAGCATGCACAACATTTGAGAGAAGTCTTGAAAACTCTCTGTGCGCATCAACTTAAGGCGAAATTCTCCAAATGTCATTTTTGGAGAAAAAAGGTGAGATTCTTAGAGCATGTGGTCTCCAAAGAAGGGATAACTATAGATCCCGCAAAGGGGTTGCAGTGCAAGATTGGCAGATTCCTAAAAATGCAACCGAGGTGAGAATCTTTCTTAGGTTGGCAGGTTATTATAGGAAGTTCATTAAGGACTTTGCAAAGATATCAGCCCCACTCACCAGGCTGACAAAGAAGAATTTGGCGTTTTCATGGGATATAGATTACGAAGTTGCTTTCCAAGGATTGAAGAGGGCTCTGACAACAGCCCCGGTGTTGACCTTGCCTGATGGGAGTAAAGTTTTTATTGTTTACACTGATGCATATGGTATAGAGCTTGGTGCGGTTTTGATGCAAGAAGGGAAAGTGGCATGTTATGGGGGTTGACAGTTAAGAGTTCATGAGAAGAACTACCCCACCCATGATCTAGAGCTAGCTGCCATAGTATTCGCGCTTAAGACGTGGCGCCATTATTTACTTGGAGAGAAGTTCGAGTTATATACCAATCATAAATCTTTAAGTATATGTTCTCGTAGAGCAATTTAAGGCAACAACGGTAGATGGAGTTCCTAGCTTCTTATGATTTTGAGATTTCTTATACCCCTGACAAGGTTAATGTGGTGGCAGACGCACTAAGTAGGCAGAGGATGGCCTTCAGTCCTCTGTTTGTGGAGAGGAAGAGCTTGGAGTTCATATCAGCTTTTTATTTTAGACCCACCATTGAGATTTCGCCTGATTTGTTTGCATCCTTGGAGATACAACCAACTCTTATGGATCAGATAGGAGCTTCGTAGTAGGGTGAGCCACAGATTTTAGACATCATGGAAATGCCCATAAAAGGGGAGACTTCTAATCACCTTAGTAGATATGCCATAGATGAAAAAGGGTGGTTGCAAGGAGATGGAAGGCTTTGTGTTCCTCAAACTGGACACTTGATAAAACAGTCCTAGAAGAATCCCACCATTCTAAGATAACCATTCATCCAGACGGTGATAAGATGTACAGAGACATGAAAAGGGTTTTCTTTTGGGTTGGGATGAAGAAAGATGTGGCTGAATTTGTTTCCCAATGTCTAGTTTTCCAGCAAGTTAAGGCTGAGCAAAAGAAGCCTGGTGGTTTACTTCATCCTTTGGAGGTTCCTCAGTGGAAATGAGAGAGCGTCTCTATGGATTTCATAAATGGTTTGCCTAGATCGAAGAAAGGCAACACCAGTATTTGGGTAGTAGTGGACAGATTGACTAAGAGCGCTTTCATTCTAGTGAAGAGTAAGAGGATGGCATCATGGTTGGTAGTAATTTATGTTTGGGAGATAGTTCGTCTTCATGGAGTACCTTCCAGCATCGTGAGCGATCGTAACCCCATCTTCACTAGTGAATTTTGGAGGAGCTTGCAAGAAGCGTTAGGTACACAGTTGTGTTTGGGCACTGCTTATCATCCTCAGACTGATGGACAGACGAAGAGGGTGAACAGAATTCTAGAGGATCTTTTGAGGCTGTGTATCCTAGATTTCGGATGGACTTGGGAAGAGCACCTTCCTTTAGTAGGGTTTGCCTATAACAACAACTATCAATCCAGCATCGGCATGGCACCCTTCGAAACATTGAACGGACGACCCTGTAGATCACCAACTTGTTGGTGGGAATCTACAGAAAGATTATTACTTGGACTAGATATGGTTAGAGAAACATCCGAAAAAGATTGACCTTATTTAACGACAGATGAAGACAGCTCAAGATAGGCAGAAGTCCTATGCAGACAAGAGAAGGACTGACATCGAATTTGAAGTGGGAGACTTAGTTTTTATCAATGTATCACCTCTGAAGAATGTGCTTCGCTTCGGATCGGTAGAGAAATTGGCACCTATGTTTGTGGGGCCATTTCCCATAACCAAGAGGATTGGCCAAATGTCCTATAGAGTAAAGCTCCCAGAAAATCTATCCAGTGTTCACGATGTTTTCCACGTTTCTCATCTGTGGAAGTGCCTACATGACACCGTAGAAGTTGTTGAGCCGAGTGTATTAGAAGAGGTAGAAGTGGAACATGAGGCGACAGTCAGGCGATTCCCTACCCGTATTCTTGGATCAGAAGTTAAGAAGCTACGTAATAAAGAGATCAAGTCGCTAAAGGTTTAATGGGGAGATAACCCAGAGGATGCGACTTGGGAGACCGAAGCCAAGATTCGTGCTTCATACCCTTTTCTTTTCGAGGGTATGTCCTTAACTCCTTTTCCTAAGTTTTATCTGTGCTTGTTTCTATCATTTGAATATATCCTATCCATAATATTTTCGACCTTTAGATAGGAATCTTATGGATGTAAACATGTGTTTGAGACATGTTATGTTTGACGGATGCAAGTGGATGCAAGTGTTTGCTAGTGGTTGCCTGTGGATTCATATACACACACATTAGGCACTAGATCGGCTCAATCAATCTCATACTGCATATGGATGTGTGTGCATTTTTTTTCTTTTATGGATGGAAATGGATATATTACCATATAGATGATGCATTTAGACGAATGGGTGTGCACACATATAGAACTTACATGTTATAAGAGGATTATTTGCATACATATTGGATTCATGGCACTAACATACATTGCATTAAGGAGGTCAACTGAACCAGTAGACCGCCTAATTTCCACATTAGTGTTGGGACATATACACACACCCTTGCATATATTCATATAAGTATTGGAAATCTTTAAGGACAATGGATGTCAGGATTGATGGATGATGGATGGTAGGATGTGCATTCTTTTCAACTTATAGATTTCGGGGGCGAAATCCTTTGAGTAGGGGAGAATGTAACACTCCGTATTTTTTACGACATTAAAAGAGGATAAATTAAATAATAATTAATTTAATATTTAGGATTAAGGAAAACAGACTGCGCCATTGCGTCCGTTTCGAAATTCTGGTCAAGATAAACATTTGGTTTGCGTAAAACGGACGTTGTATGAAGAAGTTATAGGGGTTTTAAGTTTCTATATGCGTAGAAATTCGTTTATACACATGATACACATATGAGTCAGATATGAGTCAGCACCTATCCAAAAAGCATTCAAAACTCAAAATTTCGTGTGGCGGCAAAATTCCCGCTCTAGGGAGTCGACCCCCCTAGAGGTGTATCGACACCGGGGTCGACCCCCTTTAAGGGGTGTCGACACCGGGGTCGACCCACCTATAGGGGTGTCGACACCCCTAGGGTCGATGTGGCAGTCGGTTTCAGGGTGGCTGACAGCTATGAATATGTGTGCATTTCTCCTATTTTCTTCATTGAGAATCCATGGGGGCTAAACTCTGCCGGTGTCTAAACTGAATTGGATTCGTTATTCTCCTACAACCATCAACCTAAGCAAATCAGTTAGAGATTCAAGATCCATTCTTTCTCTATTTTCTAATCCAAACTCTGTGAGTTCTTAGTTGCTTATAGATTTAAATATATAAAAGTAAACGTGATATAACAATATTTTGGATTTGTTCATGTGCCCATATTATATTGGATCCATTGTAAATTGCGAACATATGACATCCTAAATTGTGTATAACTTGGATCTAAATCTCTATCTTGTTGGATCTATTGTAGCTTTTGAGGCATTCTATGATGTGGACCTTGACCTTATTTGTGTTAGATCTATTTTTAACTATTGATCTAAACCCCAATCTTGTTGGATCTATTAAAACATTCTATGACGTGGATTTTGACCTTACTTGTGTTAGATATAGTTTTAACTATTGGATCTGAATTACGTGGACATCTAAATTGCTAATCAGATCTTGTTTATCACCTTGTGCCTATCATATTAGATCTAAACCACTTGGACATCCAAATTGTTAATTTAAATCTTAATATGCTTATTATGACATCATAGTTATGTTAGAATCAATGAACTACCACATGTTCATTAAATTTATGCCTATATGTCCACCTTATTACCATGCTAGTTTATTTTTATGCCAAAACACTCACCTTTGTCATATTCCCATTACTTTTCCCTTTTTATTGTGTATAATTAGGCTACTTTCTAGCCTAGATGCCACCGAATATATGTGAATGCGTTAGTTAGGGAATGGGGGAAAAGGGTTAGAATTGGCATAATTTAAATAATGTTTATATGGAATGGACACATAATTCAAAATTGGGGAAGTGGGGACATAATCACCTATAAAGACATAGGTAAGAATTGGATAAGAATGAAATGTCTAATAATTACAATTAACAATTGTAATTGCACTTATGACACAAAGCTAGGTTGCATTAGTGGTGGAAGTCTGCCCGGACCAGACCGGTTGTCACTAATGTTGAACCTAATGTGAGAGGTCGAAGTGGACAAATACGAATTGGGTTATGACACGATGTTAGGCCCAACTTGTGGAATAAGACTGCCCGGACCCGACTGGCATATCCACCATCCACAAGTTGTAGGCCTAATGTGGGAGGTCTACCCCATTATATACCATAAAAGGACATGGTAATAAATTAGACTACTTAATGAAATCTAATCCATTGGGATTGTATGATTGTGAACTAAAGTTAGGGTTAAGTAAAACTGGTTAGACAGTGGGTGGGTTAAGTAATTCTGACGGTGTGGGTAATATTTACATATAGACTCACAAACATAGCCCGATAAAGTTATGTAATTAAAAACACCTAGTGGTAAGCATAATCAGTAGAAAGATTGGGGTTATATAATTAAAGACACCTTTAGAGTAAATATAACCAGTGGAAAAACTAGTGGGGGGTACAAGACAATGGGGAGAGCTTGTATCACATTGTGTGGGACCCGTTTCACTCAGTAACCCAGAGTATGTATCGAGTAGAGAACTCCGAACTAGGTTGGAGAAGGGACACGCTTACTTATTGATTGTAAGAGATCCAAATGTGGAGGCGGTGTTGGCGGCGCAAACCGACCGGGCCATATGCGTGCATGAGCCGGGCCGAAGGGGATAAGACGACCGTGACACCTGTAGATATGGGGTTGTGCATATCAGCGAGGAGTTGCCACTTTAGGACGTGATACAACCTACTGTGGGGCCGACACAGAGTATCTACGGAGTAGGGAGCCGATCGATTAGGGTAGTAGTAGGGTACATTTAGACGTATGCCTAAGTCTACAACCTTGAAGTGTAAGGGATCATCTCATTCGGGTTATACTAGTAATAGTGGAGAGTAATCATTAGGGAAGCGTATATACCTTATCCTGTCTACCTTGTCACACCTGCCTTTTATGTAGTGATCTCTCTTATCCACTTTATATGCCTGTCATGCTACTTTTATTTATTTACTTGCTAAAAGTAACTGGACTCGCCAGACTTTATGTCTAACCCTATTTGCTTCTCCTTCTTTCTTCTGTTTCCCCCCAGGTTCTCAAGGAGGAAACACTCAGGCTTAGTCAGGACTCAGTAATCATCTAGCTAGAGCTTCTTTCGAAGTATGGCTCAAGTTCTTATCTCTACTATGGCTTTGTCTCTTTTATTTAGGGAATTATGTTTTCTTTTAAGTATTTATGTACTCTAATGGTAAAAGACAGAAGTTATATTGTTGTAATGGTTTTTGTGACTTATGGTATTTTGGACCACGATGTATGATTTGTGTTTGAAATAAAAATTTGAATTTCCGATGCTATCTTAATTATATATGTCCTGTAATATTCTGTGTCTGTTTACCTATAACGCTTCACGAAACTTAATGCATTCCCTTTGTGAGTGACATTAACGGACGTGGGGTATCCAGTATCCGACTAATAATATAAATGGAATAACGACAAAGCCTTTTAAATTCCATATATAGTAACAGCCTTCCTCCGTAGAAGCTCACTTCGATTATTACTAAATCGAATTCCATTCAATTCCAATTTAATATATTAAATTGGAAAACTCTACTTTGGAAAATTTCCATTAAATCTTAATAAAAGATTTAAATATTCTAAATCACATTCCATTGTTAATCGGATTCAAGTACGAATGTCGTTAAAAATACAGTTCCCAATAAACCCAATTCACATTCCATTTTATTCCAATTACTAAATATAACTGGAAACTCTAATAATCTTAATTAAAAGATTTATTCTTTTCACACGGGGTTTAAGGCAGTGTTACTGAAGACACCATTCACGACAAACCCAAAATCCAGTTTAACACTAAATATAAGGCACTAAATAGAAATTATATCGGCTTATATTCAATATCAAATTCTGAAACCAACACATATCGTATGGGGAATAACGGTATTTATCTATCTTCCAAATTCCTCCATAATATCCACATAGCCACGAAATTCATTGTCGAAATATCCAGAAGATGATTTCTGTTCTGATCCATTCCAATTCGTACATTGGAAAATTCTGGTTAGATTAAAACCATTCACCAATCCAATTTATTTATTTAAAAACGTTGGATTATTTTTCTAGTTATTAACTAGTTCATTTTGATAAAAATATATTTTTATCTTTACAAACATGGAATTTTTCATCTAAATTCTTTCCAAATCATTTATTATGATTTTACACTACAATACAGTCAATTTCACCACAATTCAATTTAAACAAACATCCATGGTTTGTACAATAAGTAGTGTCAGGAGCTACTAAGCCCCGTCTGCAACCGAGAATATATATTTAACTGTAAAATAATTTGAGTGAGAAGGTGTTCTCACAATTGGTTTCCACTCAGTCATTCTTTAAAGGATGGTTTGGATTTGAAATCGCCCTAAATTCTAATTTGCTCCAAATTGGACCCGGTTAGTCTTTTTGTGAAGCCCTCGTCCCCACGATTACAACGGATCTTGTTTCATGCGATGTGGAGTTCGTATGAGAAAGATATGATTTTTATAAATTAATTTAACTTTGCAACGCTTTTTAAATGTTGTAAATAATTTAAATAATCACCTCGTTAACCACAGCCGCGATTTCCAAACTGGTTGGAAACTAGGTCTTAGTTTTTCGTCCAATCCTTAAAGTTTGAAGACGATCAGGTTTCACCACGACGTAGTGCTTCGAAAGCCGTGCCTGTGGGTCCCCCTTTGGTTGAACTCGACGACATCAGAAGGGAGGAACGAAGACGTGAACGGTGGATCTTTGGAGCGTGATTTCGTGACCAATACACAACGATGGTCCTCCAAACCACCATGGATCTGAAGAGCAAGAGAAACTCTTTGATTTTCCCTTCCGGAGCTTGCGAATTCATTGAGTGGATTGGAAGTAAATGGGAGGGAAAGAATCGAGCAGCTATCGCTGTTCATCGCAGGTCAACGGGGGCGGCATTTTGTTTTTCTTTCTCTATTTTCTGATTGGTTAAGGGGTTATATAAATAATATTTTTATTTTATTTAATTCCAAAATTACCAATTTATTGCCTCGAACCCCAACTCAAACCCAACGACTGTCGCCCCTAGCTAAATACCCCCATTTCGGACACAATGGGATATGTCCTGTAAGCCAATTCGAGTATTTCGATCAGTTTTCATTAAAATTACAATATAAATTAATATAACGTTCAAAATTGATTTCAACGTATATTTTAATTTACGGGGGCCACATACAGACTCCAAAAATTCCAGAAAAATAAATCTAGTTATGTTTTGACGATACGGTCCTAACAAAACTAATTTCGTCGAATTTGGAGACCGATTGAAAAATGGTCATTTTCCAGTCGATTAAATTCAAACTGAATTGACCAAACACGTTTAAGTTCACCACGCTCACATATCAATTCCAAAAATTATGAAAATTGGAATCTAGCAAAAATTTGACATTCCAGATCCAACAAAAGTGGTTTCGTCGAAAATGAAGGTCGCTTGCAAAATGGCTATTTTTAAGGGCTATATATTAGATATATTTTGAATTTTAAACTGGACATAACTTTCAATTCTATTATGAAATCTCAGTTTCTAACATTTGTTAGAAAGATATTATTAAACAGATTCTAATGTTTCTGGTTTTACTGAAATCTAACTTATATTGAATTTTGTATGTTCAATTGAAATTTAAAATCGAATTTTCAAACTACCGCTCCATTTCAGGCTCGTTTTATAATTAAAATAAATTTAACATAGTACATTTCTTCTATATCTTATATCTTTTTTTCTTTATCCAAAAAAACATTTTGTTTCCTTAATAGGAAAGAAAAAATGCATCGTTCTTTTTTATCCAAGTCGAATTGAAAATTTGATTTGGATAGAATTCTATATGAAGAAATGATAAAAAAATTTGTACTAAATTAAAATAACTGTAAATAACACATATAATAAATATTTTTATTTTTCCTGATCGGTAAAATTCGTCACACGTTCTAACTATGTTTAAAATAAATTTTAGTCGTTATTATTTAAAATAAATCATTTTAAATATTCAAAATCCATTAAAATAGCTAAAATAAATTTTTTAAATTCGTTTTGAAAATTCGGGTTGTTATAATCTCCCCCACTTAAAATCTTTTCGTCCTCGAAAAGGAACGGAGCTGAAAGTTGTTTAACTAGCAAACTCAACTTTCATTCTTCAAATTTTCGGTTTCTAAGAATTTTCTAATTTCTCAAAAATTTGGCTAACACCCTAAATTTTTGAAAAATTTCGCCATAACCTCCTTTGTACAGGGAGACCTTTAAAACCACAACTTGTCTAACAGGGCACTCATCAATTCAAAATAAAAAGGTAAGCGGTTAGCCATCGACTCATAAAATCATCAAAACACAAGAAAATAGTAAACACGTACCTATTTGTCGAGCATACAATTTTATTCCTCTTTTTAGCTTCCATACTATGACCTGTTCAACATATATACATGTATACGTATGCACTTCCAATCAATTTTCAATCTAGTTCAATATTTGATTCGATTTGGCTAAATTCAGCTTTCGCTTTCATATTGGTTAAATTAATTATTATTCCAATATTTTTATTAGTTAAACTAATAATCAATCACAACCAGCAATCAATTAGTTGATTAGCTTTTCAAATATATAATTTTTTTTCACACTCAAAAATCACATTTTTAAGGCCGAATAACATCAATAATTCTGATAAGTTTTGGTTCTCACGCCAGCCAATTGGAAATATATAGACATCCCACTTTCGTCGCTCGAAAATAAATAATGATAATGCTGCAGCATTATCAGAATCATCCCCGGGCGACTAGAGTTCGATTCTATATCCACCTAGTATATTTGAGGCTTCGAATACACGTGGATCAGACGTATACTAAAATCTCCATATACTCGATAGTCCAAATCAATTTAATATAAATTACTCAAATTGTAACGACCCAGATTTTCGGCGACTTTGGTTATCGACATAAGCTCGATGTCGATAACCAAAACATTGAAAAATCCCGGTAATTAATGAAAGAAATTAGAGGGTGAGAATAGATAAGATAGAAACTTAGAATAGAAGAAGAAGAAGAACACAACATCAGAGTAACACGAACCTCACAGCGGAACGAATAACATATATTAGATAACATAACTTTGAAATATAACAGTTATGTATACAATAGCACTTATCAGAGTACATCACTTACAACACAGCGGAAATAACTATAGCTTTATGATCTTGAAGCCTCCTGCTCCAAGCTCTCCAAGTATATCTGTAAAATCCTGACTACTTCACTGCCCGTACAAAATTGGACACCCAAGAGTTTAGGGAAAACAACAAAGTAAACTCTGGGTCAGTCATGGGACTGGTGTGAGTAAAACAGTTTAAACAGGTATATGAACAAGTAAACGATATCTCATAAGACCACGCCGCAGAACGGAACGGGTTTTTCCCTTATGAGAATCCAAAATATCTTTATATCAAAAACCCTTTTGATATTATAATAATGTCTATGTACAAATAGATACCAACTAGCAGAAACGCTTTCATCTCACGTTCTACATATATAGTATACAATCAAAATCGCAAGCACGTATTGGATAATGGATTTCCAACTATGACAAGGTATGGAACCACCTTCCGATCAGTGTACTCTAGGAACGATACACTGGAGTTCAACAAGAACATCTTGCAACTCAGCCACACATGACCGACCACTCATTTCGCTTGAGTGTATCGAATGTACATCACCAACGGTTGGGATCAGCAACCGTTCCCGTATATATATAGGACAGCATTGATATATTTAAGAAACAAATGAATATTCTCTAGATAGGTGATTATACACCCTACTTCGGTGCGACCGACTTAGCCATGCTGCCTGCCCGATTTCTGTCATTTACCGGTTGATGAGGCTAGAAGCAACGCTTTATCATTACATCAGATTCACTTCGAATGCCACATTGTCAGATCCATCGAAAATCACTAAATGACGTCTACAACAGTACATTACGTGTCAGCTAAAAGAAGTTTCCTTCTCCGCTTCCACTCTTGGTACGGTCGAAGAAATCAATGTACGTGACCCTTCTGGAAATACTCTGTCAGACATTCATTCCTACAAGTCATCCTCATTCACTTAGAATGTCACATCGTCATACCCGCCAAATCACAAATTGACTTATTCAAAAATAACACGGGTATACAGCTAAGAGAAACGAATTCCTCCGCCACCAAACGTGAATACGTTTGAACAGATCAACTTACGCGATCCATTGGATATACTCTGTCAGACCTTCGTCCATACAAGTTGTCCTGGGACTGGACAAACCAAAGGCACTATTCAGTATATCCATCTTAGTCACTGTTATCTAAGACTTATACAATAGCCCTTGCATTTTACTCTGTCCTCAATTATCTTTGGCATATATGATTCGCAACGCTTATGCCAATACAGAGTGGTTCTTTGGATAATAATCCAACCGGTCTCTCCATATTAACAACGTTAAAATGGTCAAAACTTCGATAGTCTGTGAGTTAACTATCGAAGAAAAACAAGTGTGCAAACAATGATATTATTTCCAGATGGAAATTATATCAAACAAACATCATTTAACATTTATCTCTTTAGTTCATTTTCATCTCCTGTTTCCCTATATTCAACATTTGCTATTTTCTATATTTAGAAAATATACATTATTAACACTGGAAACATTTCCATTACTTGTTTTCTGTATTTAGAAAACATTTCTGATTCTTGTTTGGAAAACATTTCCAAACTCCTACGTTTGGATTAAGCAGATGTTTTAGATAAAACATCGCTATGCCAACTCAACCATTTCCTTTAATTACTAAATTCACTTTACCATCCTTTACTGCCGAACCTTAACCATTCCTCAGTTAAAAACGAAGCCAATCAAGTTGGGGTAGAACTACCTCTCAGACCTTAACTGAACAACACTTCTAACCTTGAAATAGGCAAAGTTCACTTTATATTTCTTTAACTAACTTCCTTACTTAACCTTTCTTTCGAATAACTATATTCGGTTAACTCCTTTCAATTAACTCTATTCGATTAACTCCTTTGGATTAACTCTATTTGCTTAACTCTATTTGGTTTACTCTATTTGATTTACTCTATTCACTTAACTCCTGTCGAATAAACTATATTCGATAACTCCTCTAACTCTATTCGAATAAACTATATTCGATTAACTCCTCTAACTCTATTCGAATAAACTATATTCGATTAACTCCTTTCAAATATCTAGATTTGATAACTCCTTTCGAATAACTAGATTCGATAACTTCTTCTCGAATAACCAATATTCGATTATCTTACTTCGAATAACTTATATTCGATTATCTCGCTTCGAATAACCAATATTCGATAATTCTTCTCGAATGAACTATATTCGATTTCTCTTCTCGAATAACTATATTCGATTACTCTTCTCTTCGAATAACTTATATTCGATACATCTCTTTTCAAATACTTGGTTCCACCCACTCGATTATACTAACTTGGTTTGACTTACCATAATCGATTAACTCAACTCGATTCACTTAACTTATTTACTTAACTCGATCATCTTGACTTGATAACTTAACTTGCTAACTTAACTCGACTATCTTAACTTAATCACTTAACTCAATCATCTTGACTTGATAACTTAACTTAATCACTTAACTCAATCATCTTGACTTGATAACTTAACTTGATTAACTCATATCGAATAACTAATATTCGATTTAACTCCATTCGCTTGACTCTAGATCGCAGCGATCACAATGGTTACGCCTGATTCCCTCAGGAAACATCCGACCGCCTTAGGCTATTTACAGCCCTGCGAATTACGCTAGCAGTCGTACGAGAATGGAAACTTACCCTGAATACTATGTTTGACTAACTCTGTCTTAAATAACTATATTTGATTAACTCTAGTTCGTTTTAACTCTAATCGATAAATTCTAACTAATTAACTCTAACTGATTAACTCTACCTGATTAACTCTAACTGATTAACTCTAACTGGTTAACTCGACTTACCTAACCCAACTGGTTAACTTGACTGAACTGGTTAACTCTACTGACTGGTCAACTCTACTGATCTGGTTAACTCCACTGATTAACTCTTATTCGAATAACAAATATTCGATTAACTCTATTCAACTAACTCGACTCGATTAACCCCTTTCGAATAACATATTCGATTTACTAACTTTCGAATACCATATTCGATTTACTTAACTTCGAATACCATATTCGATTTAACTCCTTTCGAATACCATATTCGATTTAACTCCTTTTGAATACCATATTCGATTTACTTAACTTCGAATACCATATTCGACTAACTTTATTCACTTTATAAAGATTTCCTTTTAACAACGCTTTATTCATTTGAAAAGATTTACTTTTAAATAACGGTTCTACACTTTAAAAATGATTTCCTTTTTATAACGTTTTCCTCTTTATAACGGTTTCTGCTTTATAACGTTTTCCCTTTTTATAACGTTTCCTTTTTCATTCTATTTGTAAGTGGTTTACAAATATTTTCTTTTCAAATTTATTCTTGAAATATTCTAACTCCTTAAATTCTCGGAAAAATTCGCCATAACCTCCTTTGTACCGGGAGCATCGGGAAAATCCCCAAACCCGCTACACAGGCCTTTCCATTCAAAAAGAAAATGGTTTGAAATTATTTCCTGTTTGAATATCTCCTATTTATAAATATTCCAATTTATAAACATTTCTTATTTATAAATATTCCACTTTATAAATATCTCTTATTTATAAATATCCCATTTTATAAATATTCTGTTTTCAATATCACTTTGAAAATCCCCTTATCAACATTTCGGTATGTTATGGTATTCAATCATATCAAATCACGATGTTCAATATCGTCCAAGCACATATAATCGCCCACAGATTTTATATCACATCATATAACCATATATGAAAAACAATAAAATAACTGTTGAGGAATCCAATCGGATTCCTCCAACCTGTTTCCCTGCATCACAGATGTTACACAGTATAATCAACATCACTTCCAGTTAAATATGAAATATTCTGTTAACAGAATCAATATATAACTATTTAACTGTTTACATATATATATATAATATTCACTAACTGACTAGCAGTTCAATCAAACAGTCAACACATAATCAAACAGACAATATTTAACAGTTCTAAGAATACAACATGAAATTATAAGCTGTTCAGAGTTAGTGAGATTTACTCACATTGGACGATCATCGTTAATAACGATAACCATCGCTCGATTTGATTCAGACGGACAATTTATTTTGCTATAAATTTGTAACGGACCCCAATCCACTCCCAGTCAGTTCCATAACGCATATATCATCGTTACGATTCCAATGATATCGACTTCGTCTGATTCTGATGCAGTATGATCAATATATGATTTATACAAGTTCATGATATACATTTAAATTAAAATAAAACTTAACAAATTTCAATTTCGACTTAACCTCTCCAATTTCGGCCTTTCTTCTCCACCGATCAGAACAGAACGCTGCTCCTTGATTCAAAATCATCACCGCACCATAAATCATCTCGTCCTTCACCAATTCCTAAGTCACAAACTCTCGTTCCATGAACCCTCCCATGACCGAACATTCACCTCACCTTTCCCCTTCTATACATCACAAAAATCACGAACCAATTCCCACCAAACAACTCAACATCAACTTCATCACATCCTGTACAAACGAACACCGCAGCTCCTTCCACCATGGTCGGTATTCACTTCCACACTTCTAGTTAATTTCCACAATGATTGCTAAACTGAAAATACCATAACATTTTTGAAACCCCTTCAGCACCACAAACACAAACGATTCCATCTTCTTCCTCAGTGGGAAAAGCACGGTCCAGTTCCTCTTTCATATAACAGAGAACCCCAAATCTGAACCTAGTTCCTAAACTGCCACTGCGATTTGAACATTGCAAAATCGCACCCAAAATCCACAATAGAAATCCACTTTCTCCTCTGCTCCTTCACTGTTCGAAAGCAACCCAATCTTTCCAAGAATTCAGAATGATTTCAGGACTTCACCGCAAATAAAAACGCCACCTTACCAAACGTTGAAGCCTGTTTCCATATTCCCGCTCCCCTTCGCTGGAGACACAGACCCCAACGACCCACCGGACTGGCCACAACTACCTCAAAAACAAGCGCCACCTCCGCCTTGTTCAACGCCATAACCCCCATCAAATTCGACACTCCCAAGACCATCAAAACCGACACCCTAGCTCGGCTGTTGGAACGCCACAACCCCAAAAAGGACGATCGAACCATATGATTCGGGTATCAGGTTGAAGCGGAAGTCTTAGGGATTGTGAATACCTACTCATTATATTTTTAGGGGATTTATTTGGTTTTATAGGAATTTTCATTCACCGAATTGGTTTTCTGAGTAATGGTAGTGGCGGCTACCTTTTTGACCAGAAGAAATGAAAGTTTAGGGTTAAGAAAGTAGTGGAGGGGTTTTTATAGGAAGTTTTAAATATTATTATATTCAACCGTTGTTTTTATCTGACCTTTAAATTTCCTGTGACCACATACGATACCTAAAAATCACGAAAATTGGCATGCAACTATAGTTTGACATTACGGCCCCAATGAAACTGGTTTCGTCGAATTCCAACTCCGTTTGCTCACACAGCGTATTTTTAACCGTAAAAATATCGACTATATTTCACTCTAAAAATCCGTACGGCCGCACAGTGACTCTAAAAATCACGAAACTTAGAATCTAACAATAATTTGACATTGCGGATCCAACAAAATTAGTTTCGTCGAATTTCGACTTCGTTTGCGAAAATGGCTATTTTTAAAGCTCTAGATGACCCATTTAAATATATAAATATATTTAAATATTATTAAATTAAATATAAATAAATTTATATTATCGTATATCTTCACATATGATATCGTACATCTCCAGAATATCATAACAGAATTTATAGTTTGATATTTTAGATTTTAGATTTATCGATATTCAGTTTATATCGAAAAATTTCTTTTATAACGTATATAAAGCGTTGCAAATTATAAAGGAATTCTACAGCGACTTTTCTGAAATTTGATTTGGACATACATCAAAATCTACCCGACGAAATCCCGATTTTTCTCTTCCACTAGAAAGATATACTCCACCAGCTCCACACGTTTCTTGTTTCACAGAAATCCGGCTTAAAATGAATCCTGTACATTCAGTTGAAGTTCAAATCGCCAATTTATGAACTGCAGCGCCATTTCGAGCTCGATTTTAATTATATTATAATTATACGTTCAAACTGACGTCGATTGAATATATTCGTCAATATAATTCAACTCTAGGCTGAATTAAATCTAAGGGATGACCCTGTTCATAGAATATTGTGATTTCCAATATTTTTGATTATTTCTGAATTAAATATATGATTTAATTATTTAATTTAATTAAATATTCCCTATTATTAAATTAACGACCATTTAAATTCTCTAAACCACCATTTATACAATTAAATTAATTAATTATATACCGTAGAAAATGCGGGTCATTACACAAATTGTAACGGCCAGAAAAAAATTTGACACTCGAATTTTCAACAATAACACAAATTCCTGTATTACTTGTCAAAAATCCAAGTATCGAACTCTAACTGTTAGTTGAAAAAAAATTAAAGGATGAGATAGGAAAGATAGAACTATTAGAATAGAAGAAATAAGAAGATCAGAGTCTCATAGCGGAACGAACAAAATATAATAATCAATAATACTTTATTCAAAAGAACTGTATATATAGTACAACATCAGAGTATACATTAATACACACAGCAGAAATAAACTAGTACCAGTATCTATGGAATACGTCTCGAGTTCAACTCCTCTTCTGAAGCTCCAAGCGATTCCTAACCTGATAATATACTCGGTCTGACCCGAGCACATTTGAAGCAAAGCAAAATTCACCCGGATCAGTCTGGAATACTTTCAGTGATAAATTCACACAGCAATCAACTTGTTTACTTTAGAAATCCTTTTGAAAGAAAATGATAATAATAAGACCAGCCCACACATAAACACGGACGGTTTTTACCTTACTATAACCCAAACCAGTTTTGATATATCAAAATTCAGCGATATTATAATAGTGTCTATCATATCACAAATAAATAACGATATAGTAGAACGCTTGCATCTCACGCTCTACATATTTATTATATATTCAAAAACCGCAAGGAGCTTATTGGAGATTGGATTCCGACTAGACAAGGTATGGGAGCACCTTCCGATCAATGTACTCTAGAGGGATATACACTGGGGTTCAACAAGAACGTCTTGCAACCCGGCCACACATGACTGACCACTCATTTAGCTTGAGTGTATCGAATATATTGTCACCCATTACAGCTGCGCAGCTACCGTTTCCCGGGAGATACAGAAATGAAAAGAAGAACAATAATGAATTTTCTCTAGTTTGGTGATAACAAACCCTGCTTGGGTATGACCTAACTAGCCATGCTGCCTAGCCCAACTTTTGTCATTTCCCGGTTATGAGGCTAGAGGCTACGTTTATCCTTTAAAACATCTGGTTCCCATTCACTTTGAATGCCACATCGTCAAATCCGTCAATTCACTAATTGACGTCCACAAATATACTCTGGGTGTTAAGCAAGAGGATTTCTCCGCCACCAAACTTGGTACATTTGTAAAAATCAACGTACATGAGTTTTCAAGAAATACTTTGTCAGACACTCGTCCATATAAGTCATCCAGGAACAGGATGAACCGAAGGCACCCTCCTACCGCATACTAGGAATCACCCTATAGATCAATAGCGAGTAGTCCTTGTAATCCACAGATTTCAATCACGATAGAACCACAATATATCTCTAGGGATCAGCTAGAGATTGTAAGTAATTCTTCCATTTTATGAAGATCCATGGTCTTCAATGCTCCATCTTTATCCTTGTAGATTAGTTTCGTACGTAACGTTGATTCGAAGTGGTTTTGGGTCTGGTTCCCATTCCGGTCTCTTCGAAACAACACGTCAAAGGTCCAATAATATGATATTGATAGTCGGTGTTTTTACTATCAATCTTAAACTAGTATTTTCGAGTATATTGGCAGCTCAGGTCTTATTATTCAAAATCATTTGTTAGAACTCTTCGAAGTCATTACATCGATTTAAAATCGATTTCACTTATCTCGATAAAACTATATTCTTAACTATTAACAATAACCCATTCACCAATCTCCTACTTTTTCTTCACTTCGAGAATATCATTACATTTTCTAAGACCTTGCTCTTTTCTTTAACTTGGAAATATTAATTTACATTCTCAAAACTCTTTTATCGTTCCATTATTTCAGGCACTTCGATATATATTAATAACTTGATTGTAGAAAATCAATTATCCTTTCTTATATGGGCCATACAAATGTTAGTTTATACATTATTTATCTTAGGACCTAATGTGCTTATTTACATTTGAAATCTCGCCACTAAAGTTGCACTGTTATTCACATTCTGCAAATAACACCGCAATATATTATATTCAGTTTGAATTCCATAACTAAGTTGTAATATCCTTTCATATAAATAATGATTAATTTCAATAACCCTTACCGTTGCAAACTAACACCATTCCTCGATAATAGTGAAGTCGATCAAGTTGGGGTATTTTATTTACCTCTCAGACCTTGATAACAACGTTCTTATCTTAGAATAAATAGAAGTTTGTAACCTATATCTCCATATCATAATACCTCAAAACTTATTTTCTATTCTATTTAAACCATGGTTTTATAACCTTAATCTTACTTTGAACACTCGGTCGATTATGACCATTTAACGTTAACATTACGTTTTATACTTCGTTATACAAATTCATTTTATAGTTGGAATAATCTAGCGACAAATCCGTTACGGATTACTTAACCCAAAACATGGAATACCATATTATTAAACTAATTAGGATTTTATAATCAAAATCCCATTCAACTATTTATAAACCATTTACGTCATTCTTTGTTGTTTCCCAACCTTTCCATTTTATTTAAACCACTTACTTAATTCTATTTTAAGTAAAACCCTTTGGAAGAGAATCTCTTTGCTCATATTTCAAAAACAATTTAATCCTTAGTTCAATCTCGATCGTTTTCTTAAATGAATATCATTTAAGAAACGATTTATTTTAATGATTTTTAATTAGAATAATAATCACCTTCCTACCCCTTATTATAAAAGTAGATTTTATAATTTAAAAATCCATGTAACAATCTATAAGTAGATTATATTTGGAAACTTTCCCTCCTTATCTCGATTCACTATTTATTTCAGTACTTATCGCATCAGCCCAATTTCCTTTTACAACTTCATTTCTATTGTTTAATCTCTTCCTAAATCCTTTCAAAATTAGCCAATCTTATTACCCACTCGATTATCCTCTTAAATAATTTCATTTAAGAAGAAATTACTTTAATTATAATCAACTTCATTATTTACTGAAGTAAAAACAGTTTATTTCTTCATTAACTAAACCCGCTCAGTTAATCACTTTTGAAATTATTTAACAATATCTAATTATAATATAAATCTCCCAATATCGTTAATCAATACTAATTTACGTTGGAGAATCTTATTAAATTACACAACTAATTACTTATGACCACTTTTGATCGAACAGTTGACTTAGTCCCTTTGAAATTTATCTTTAACTCCTTAACAGTTTTCAATTTCTCCTTCCTATTAGATTAATATAATTAATCTAATAATATTACTAAATTATTTATTTAAATATAATTATTCCAGATAATAAACCTTATAAATGATTTAACCGTTCAGTCCTGACCGCATAATCATTTTATACTATTTAATGGAAAACCCATTTACTGATATTTATTTATTTTTAGCATCGTTATATCGTATAAGATATAAATAAAATTCCACTTCAGTTATAAAATAATATTATAACTTCACTTTGTTAACTCGCCTAATGGTAATTCAACGTTTAAATAAAACAGTGTATTTTGGACCATTGGCCGCTAATTCCTAAATCAATATTGTATATTGATTTAAATCACAACAACGTTGAATTCTAATTCAACGATCAACAAATCAAACAGATTTTAACATCCACGGGGTTCAGTCAGTTCATGTATGTAAATAATATGAAATGAAAACAACATACAGAATATTTGAGGAATCCGGTTTGATTCCTCCAAACTGTTCTTCCCTGCATCACAGATCATTATAATAACAGCGCATATAATTTAAACGACTAAAATATAATTAATGTAAACCATTTAATCAACGATGAGCATCCAAAGCAACCAAACATCTAATTATTAACGGTTAAATCTAATTATATGAATTTAATCACATCATAGCATTTCAGAAGGTGTGAGAATTAACTCACATTTGTTTCGTTTAATTTTAAACCGATGTTTAAAATTGAACAAAAATCTGAATGCTTCCGTTCCTTTCCGAGACTGCCCAGTAGCGTAGTGCTTTCCTTTGTGATTCCAACGAACCCAACCTCGCACAATTCTTGATTGCACGTCACAGACTCCATGCGTTTTCCTTCTTTGCTGTGAAATTTTCCCGATCAACGTATACCACTCTCTCTAGCTTCATGACCCCATAACTGCACCCACGTGTTCTTCTGTGCACTGACTTGTGCCACCACCTGGGTACCCGCCAACCTTCCCACTTGCATCGAACTACCCTGCGTTAAACTCCTTCTACAAGCACAACATCACCACGTCCAGACCTCATCAGCATCTGCCTCGACCCCCGCCAAGTCAGCAGTACCAGCCGCCTCCTCAGTCTCAGTTTGCACTGCACCTCCATAACCGAGCACTGGACAGTGGACTCGGCCCTGACAACATGACAATACCCCTCCAAACCTCAACGTACACAAGCCTTTATCCCGCTGGAGACACCTGAACCGACGTTGATCTCCACCATGCATGCAGATAGCTTTCACAACCCACTTCTTTCGAAAGGCCAAAGTCTGTACCCCCCATAACACCGCCCACGATCCTTCCTAGTGTATTTCCTTTTACAAGTTCTTTCTCCAGCTTATATGAAAACCGCTCTCCAACCTTCATCGTTTTCCACCTTAAACTTTACAGACAACTCCTTATTTGGTTCCACGCTAGCATGTCCTCCAATACATGAAACCGCCTCAAACAATGATACTCCAACTGCATTTACTTGCGCCTCCCCCATTCGCCACTTTTTCTCACTCCCCTTCTACTAAGACGCCACACAGCTCCACCGCATGCAAACGCCATGTTGTTCCCCTTCGTTTCCAAGCAGTACCCGCCACGTATCCACCAGTGACCCTCCAACCAATTTCCGGCGTCGCGCTGTCAGCACCAGAGATGGCGCTGACCTCAAACTTTCCCCCCTCGACTTGGATATAAGCTGCTACGCTTATGATTTCTGAGAGAAGCATCAATGCTTCGTTTCTTTCGCTGATATTCATGTTGTGAGGGCTTCGGTTGTTTTGGTTATAATGTGTTGTTTTTAGAAGAGGAAATGAAGTCTCTCCTGTGTTAAGAATGAAGAGAGGAAGGGTTATATAACGAAGCTAAATCTTCATGTGGAAGCAAACGCAAGATATTTTCATCTTTGTTTATTTGATTTCTTGGTTTTCAGAGCGTACGATAGGTATGGTTTACCATGCTTGTGTTTTTAATGAGAACATGGAGCTTTGTGCATTTGTCAAAGATATTTTCTTCTGTCCATACCTTAGAGTATGGTCTATTTCTTCAATTCTACACAATAGGTAATGGGACAAGCATGTTATAATTATATAGTTTGTCTTTACATTAGATATTTGTTAAGGGTATTCGTTACATACAGTTTTGTCCATTTATAGACTATTATCGACCGAAATAAATATACCATTGTGCCCAGCAGTGCGTCACGATCACAACCATATAATAAAATCGGTAGGTTGACTTATATTGTGATACCCCAAAATGCTGATATAGGGTGTAAAACATACCAAATAAAAAGTTGCATATTTAATTAATTAAAAATTACAGTAAAATTCTAAAAATTAAATTATAACTGCATCTAAGAAATCTTCTCCAAATTCGAAATGGATATTTAATTATAATAAATTATCGTTACGGTTTATAACACAGCGACTGTTTCAGAATTATATTATATTTCTATAAATTATTCTAGATCATTAAATTCAACTATTTAAATCCCCAAAACAATATTTAAAAGCATATTTAAATATTAAATATACAGTTAAAATCTGGGACGTTACACAAATACATATAATAAGATTTAAATTCCCAAAACTTAATTTGTTTTCATTTTTATTTTAAAAATAACACTCTTTGGAACTCATTCTAGGATACTACTGGTCCCATCTCTAACGAGTAATTCTTATTGGATATTACTAATCCAATCTCCATGAATTCTTTCATTTGGTTCTAACGTGTCTTGTTCTTGAGCGCTGTAAACCAGAGCTTTGATACCATGCTGAAACGACCCAAACCTCCCCTTTCGAGAAAGCCCAGATTGAGTTGGGAACACGACAAATCAGAACGCAAACAATAGAACATTTCATTGCTATTACAATAATTACATCAGAGTACAAGAATATAACAGAGTATGAATAAATAATATACATCAGAAAAATATCAGGGATTTTTAATTTACAGAGCATCAGAAAATATATATACATAAATATAATGTATAGCGGAAATCATCTACAACCACAACTGAAAGAGATATACGGATACAAAGCTTTCTGAATATATCTCCAGTTGTAAATCCATGATCCTATGAAAGGAAATATCTGCGAAAACCAAAACTACTAGCTGCCTGTGTGGAAAATAGGGGCACCTAGATTTTAGGTAGAAACAATAAACTTCGAGTCAGTCATGGGACTGGTGTGAGAACTAAAAACAGTTATTAAATCTTTACTTTAAAAGTTGAGAAATCATGGGACTACGCCGTATAACACGGAATGGGTTTACTCCACATGAATCTCAGTTTAAAATAAAACAAAGCTATGATTTTTAGAAAAATGAAGGTATTATAAGACTCAGGTCCCATCGCACGATGCAACGCAAGCTAAAGGATAGAGTTTTCCCTTATAATAGCCAAACATGCTTGGTACGTTTAAAATAAATCATTTTGATATTACTATAAGTACATAGTGTCAAAATCAACTTCAAGTATGAATGTATCAATCAGAGATGGCATGGGTACCATATATCATGTCGTCATACTAGTTCTACAAATAAAACCGAAAAGTCATGCATTGGAAATTGGATTTCCATCTATGATTCGAGGCAACGGATGTCTCCTCACCGATTCGAGAAACTCTAGCAAATGTCTCAGGGCTCGGGCGTTGGTGAACCCTAGGATATTCAAGGTCGGTCCACACATACTTTAGTGGATTATTTATTCCTGAACAATACGTTTCCCGGTCCTATCGGACCTATCACTTGGCAAGTAGCGACCAATATCTAGATCCACTAGGGACTCAAACCAAGGTGCCTCACAATCCATCATCCACGTAAGTAAAAATGTCTGGGCTCCATACCATGACACCACTTCTTGCTAGAGAGAAACACATGCACTCCATGCGGTCAAAATCCCATTTTTGACTCATATCGGGTATGAGGCTCGCGAATTAACGCTATACACAAAGCTATGCTATTTAAAGCTGTTCTTTGATCATCAACCACAAGACTTTGCTTTTCAACAAAAGCCCCAATCATTTGCATCTCAGCATGCCACACTGACAATTCACACCATGCAACCGATGTCTATCAATATATAACCACTAAGCTCGTACGTCTCAGAGAAGGGTGCTAAGCAAGAGAATAAATTCTCCGCCACTAAACAGATATATATTTAATATAAATCAATCAACACAGAATAAAATCCAGTGTCAGACACACATCCATTTACAAGTCCGTTCTGGGTATGAACGAAACCAGAGGCACCTTATTCCTCGTCATATATGTCCAATACAGGAGAGAGGTACTTGCATATTCGGTCGATCTCTAAGTAAGTCTGGACGATCACCACTTATTACCTTATCTGGGGTGTACACCCCAGTCAAGACATTAGTAATCATCCAAACGATGTGAAGAACTCTGTTCTTCAACCACCGTCTTCATCGTCGGCTTGTAGTCGTATTAATTATTCAGAATGGGTTAAACTCGGTCTTTCCGAATAACTCGCGTATTTTATAATCAATAATCCAGTGCTATAAAAACACATTATATGCCTTATTCCAATTAAGAATATTCTTTTATTCAAATATTCACATCAATAGGGAAAGGTTCCCATTAATTTAACAAAGATAAATTCTTTAAAATTTATTCTTTAATCTTCCTTTGGATATCAATTCGAAACCAAATTAAGGTTTATCAACTAGTCGGGATTATCGAGCCTTACCGAAGTAATCATTTATTTATTAATCCTAATCCCAACCTATTCATCCCATAGAGCAAAACTGGTAGTACCCCATATCAAACACCCACGGTGTTATCGGTAAATTTAATTCCCATTTCACGTTAAAATCTGTAAGAACCCGGATTTTTACAACATGCTAAGACGAGAATCAAGGCAGAATTTAATCATAAAATCTGAATCAGGAGAAACGGGTTGCGCCATTGCGTTCGTCTCGGAAAAATACGCGAAATAGAGTCCGAAATTTCGTAAATTGGAGTCCGTATGACCGAGATATGGCCTCGCGAAGTTGCACGAAAAATTCAAATTCAAAACAGATTCAAAATTTCAGAAAATCAGGGTAGGCGGGAAAAATCCCGCCCAGACCAGGTCGACCAGGGGGTCGACCTGGGTGTCGACCTGGGTGGGACCAGGTCGACTGGGGAGTCGACCCCAGGGTCGACCTGGGGGTCGACCTGCCTGGTCGAACCCAGGCAGCCTGGTGCACCTGTTTTGCTGTTTGGCTCGGTTTTGGAGGCTTGTGACGATTTTTGAGAGCTTGGATCTATCCTAGGGTTAATCTAACGGCCTAAAACTACCCTAATCTCTATAAAAACACCCCTAGACTTGCCTAAACCCTCACAAATCACTCATGCCACGAAGTGCTGCCCAAATGCCAAGTGATCATGGCCTCCATCTCCAGTCCCAAGAGACTATGCATTCAAATCGGATCCGAATCAAAAGGTGCAAGCTTGCTACACCAAATCGAGGCCAAATCAACGTTGCTATGGCGATTTCATGATGGTTCTTCATCAAAGGAGCCACTTTTCTTCGTCAAAGCGATTCATGCTCCTAGCCCTCTTGCCACGCTATGTAAGTTCTAGCTACTTCGAGATGTTAACGGTAGTTTAATGATGGCATGTAATAAAATGCGGTTAAACATAAGTGCTATAACCTATGTGAACCTAGTTTTGCCTCTTACCTTGAATATATGACTTGGAACTATGTTTTAGCGACTATATCATGTCACTCATGTTATGTTTAGCTTAGTCTATCATGAAAGATTGAACCTTTAACTTGTGAATGTGGGAATAAGACCTTAGAACCATTTTGGGCTTGTGAAATATCTGCATGAACTTAACTTGGGGCTTATGAAAGTATATGAACCCGAAACCCCTTATGATAATATGCAAGTTTGTGGCCAATCACCTTTTTATGTTATGCATGCTTGTGGCCAATCACCTTTTTATGTTATGCATGCTTGTGGCCAATACCTATATGACACTATACATGTTGAGGCCAAACCCCCTTATGATACCATGCATGTTTGGAGCTAGCCAATCCCTTTTGTGGCATCGCACATGTATTGGGGTCTATATGTAGCCATAGTATACCTACTATGTTGACTCGCTTTCACTCAAGTGAAAACACGATTTTGGGGTAGTTAGATAAACATGAACATGACGCGAAATCTTGACTTGAATATGACATGGAAACTTGACTTGAGGTTACATGTGAACACGACATGTAAGTTGAACCAAAATGGGGGCATGACATGTGGGGTAAACATGGAACTTGAAACTAGACACGGGGGTTGTAAGTGTAATATGACACTAGACCAAACATGAAAGTGGCCAACTCGAGGTTGGGTTGAGTTTGTAGCATAAATCTACCCGGACCCGCCCGACTTAACTAGTGGCTACAAACAATAGGATCCAATGTGAGAAGTTGGTCATGTCGCGCTTAAGACCCGAGGTTAGACTAGGTTGTGGTGTAAAACTACCCGGACCCGCTCGGCTTAACTAGTAACCACAACAAGGTCTAATGTGAGAGGTTGAGAGTGCATTAATTAAATTAATGCCACATGATAAGGTTAAGTAAATTTGACTAATGACACTTAACCGATTTGACACGAATGGGTAGGTTAAGTGGGACCGGGCTTGATTTCTTAATGACACTTAACCATACAAGACAATTAGGGGATGGGGTTAAGTAATTCATACTTAACTAATCCGACTTGGTAATTAGATGGGGTTAAGTAACTTAGACTTAACTAATCTAAACACGGTAATTAGATGGGGTTAAGTAACCTTCACTTAACTGATCTAAGCATGGTAATTCGATGGGGTTAAGTTAACCACTTAACCAATCTAAACTTGGTAATTCAATGGGGTTAAGTAACCAATACTTAACCAACTTAACATGATAATTTAATGGGGTTAAGTAACTTATACTTAACCAATTATACGTGATGATTTGATGAGGTTAAGTAACTTACACTTAACCAATCTAATACGTGGGTCTGGTATGGTTAAGTCACAAGACCTTTTAAATTAGGCTTAACCATTGTAATACGATTAGTGGATGGGGTTAAGTTAACCTACACTTAACCAATCCGACTCGACAATCTGATGGGATTAAGATAATCTATGCTTAATCAATCTAACATGATAATCTGATAGGGTTAAGACAAATAAATACTTAACCAATTTGATTTGATAGGGTTAAGTCATGAGCTTCTTAGTATACTTAACCAACTTGTAGGGCTAAACCTTGAACTTGAGTACTTAGCCAATCTTGTCATGATGCGTAGGCGGGTTAAGTCATGAACTTGGATAACAACACTTAACCCATTTGGCAAAACCTTAGCTCAGGGGACTAGATTGAAAATCGGGGTTAACAAGGATAGAGGGACGAGAAGCTAAGTGGTAAACCTTAGTTAAGGATAACTAAGTAATAATTCTTAGCCAAGGACATGGGACTAGTTCATAAATGATGAGTAACCTGATACGGTAGGTCATCGCTTAGTATACGAGGAGGAGCAACTTATCTGACTTGGATAAAAAGCTCCAACGAACTGGGTGGCGAAGCAGTAGCTTCGGGGGACGTGAGGGTACTCTTGGTATCCCTCTGTGAGGTGGCAGATGGTCCATGAAACCCGGCCTCACAGGGGTTAAGGTCTGCGGTAGAAGAGCCAAGAGTATGCCTTGGTTGCTATGCGAGCGACCTAAAGACTGGGATGGATTAGCGTGGAGTCGACGATACTTGATTTTGCCCTGGATAGCATGTCGCCGACTACCTACCATCTTTAGTCAATCGTGTACGTACGGAAAGGCAGGGAACTCCCAACAGACCATATACTTGCTATCGAGTTATGGGTGAGGTTGGCTATCTGGAAGTGGGCATCGATGGGCCGTAGTGTAGTTCTCATACATGATTTTTCTTGGATTGCCTTTCAGTAGTTGAGGGAGGGGTCACGTGGGACCATAGCCACGGGTACAAAAACAGACCTTGATATCTGCATCAGCAGACGACTTAAAGCTCCTGACCGAGTTCCGTATTTCTTGATTTGCCCTGGCACGGAACTCGGATGGCACATTGAGGAACATGTGCGTCTAGACATGGAAAACGATTCACGATACATACGCGGGATAAAGGGCGTGGTTGACGGGTGGCATAATCCCTAGTGGCCCTAGGTGGCTGAACCCAAACCGAGACATGGAAACGTTCATTAGGTAGCATAATCCCTAGTGGTCCTAGGTGACATAAATCCTAAGTGAACACGCGATATTCCATGGTAAGAAAACATAACTAGATCAAGGGTAGCAGTCCAAAATAACCTCAAGGATAAAACGTTTACGTGGGAAAGCCCGTATGGCCTACGGCAAAGGACTGAACTTATACATGGAAAGAAACATACGAGTTGGGAAAACCTACATATGCTATATATTAGGTTGACATGGACCATTACATGACATTGAGCCAGGGACATTCATAGTTAACACATGACGCGGGTTGGGATACTAGTATGAGAGGTGCAGAGAAAATATACATGTTAGAACCAGGAGAAATATACATGATAGATACCGTGGGATGTTATACAGGATAGATACCTTGGGATAGTATACTTGATAGAAACCTGACGATGTGATACCTTGATTTATCATGACCCCGTAGTTTATCATGATACCTTAGTTTACCTTGCTACGGTAGTTCAGCCTGTTACCCTGGTTTAGTTTATCTATCTTGTAGTCATCCTTATGTTTACTTTCAGTTTATGCATGTCATGTTACCTTTACCTGTTTTTATACTGGAAGTAGATAGGACTTACCAGTCTTTATGACTGACCCCGTTTTGTTTTGCCTCTTTGTCTTCCGTTTCCCCCCCAGGTTTCAGGGAGGAAACAATGTTATCTAGTTCGGACTTCTTCTGCTTGAAGGTCATCACGCATGGCTTGGACTTTTCTTGGCTATGGCTACTTTACTGTTTTACTTGGGGAATAATTCATGAAATGGTTTTATGCTTCTTTATTATTGCAAGACAGGTTTTGATGTATTCTGATGTAAAAGGCTTTAGACCTTATTTTATAAGGTAATGAAATTTGTTTTACTTCCGCTGTTTTATATATGTTCTGTCTTGTAATATTTCTGTGCATGTTTACCTCGATAATGCTTCACCAAACCTAGTGCATTCCCTTTGTGAGTGACCCTAGCGGAGGTGGGGTGTTACAAAATCTAATTAAAGATTTAACTATCGCCTGGAGTAAATCTGGTTGTACTCCATTCGCGATCATTTCCCAAATTTGATAATTTAAATTATCACATTATCATTTCAATCTAATTAAAGATTTATTAAAACTCCAATTAGTTTTATTCTTCCAAAAATCATTATTTAATGATTATTTAACTTTGGAAACACAAACATGCCACACCGACAATCTATACCGTACCACTTTCTGCTAATATATAACCTCTAAACGCATACGTCTCAAAGGAGGGTGTTAAGCAAGAGAATAAATTCTCCACCACCAAACAGAGATATATTTAGTAGAGATCAACAATACAGTTCGAAATACAATGTTAGACATGTAATCCGGTCTTTAACTGGGTTAAAGAACCAATGTCATTCAAAAACACTGTTCCCGATAAACCCAAAATCACATTCCATTAACCGTGGAATCTTAATGGAAAACAAATCAATATACATAATCGATATAAATTTCTGTATCTGACTAATAATATAAATGGAATAATGGTGAAGCCTTTTAAATTCCATGTATAGTAACAGTCTTCCTCCATAGAGGCTCACTTCGATTATTACTAAATCGAATTCCATTCAATCCCAATTTAATATATTAAATTGGAAAACTTTACTTTGGAAATTTTCCATTAAATCTTAATAAAAGATTTATGTATTCCAAATCACATTCCATTGTTAATCAGGTTATAGAACGAATGTCGTTATAAACACAATTCACAATAAACCCAATTCACATTCCATTTTATTCCACTTACTAAATATAACTGGAAACTCTAATAATCTTAATTAACAGATTTATTCTTTTCACATGGGGTTTAAGGACAGTGTTACTGAAGACACAATTCACGACAAACCCAAAATCCAATTTAACACTAAATATAAGCCTCTAAACAGAAATTATATTGGCTTATATTCAATATCAAATTCTGAAACCAACACATATCGTATGGGGAATAACGATATATATCTATCTTTCAAATTCCTCTAAAATGTCCGCATAGTCATGGAATTCAATATCGAAATATCTCGAAGATGATTTCTATTCAAATCCATTCCAATTCATATATTGGAAAATTCTGGTTAGATTAAAACCATTCACCAATCTAATTTATATATTTAAAAACGTTGGATTATTTTTCTAGTTATTAACTAGTTCATTTTGATAAAAATATATTTTTATCTTTACAAACATGGAATTTTTCATCTAAATTCTTTCCAAATCATTTATTATGATTTTACACAAATTACCAATATTTTTTAATAATTTTATGAAGGCCCGTACAGTCGGTCTCCAATAACGACCACCGAACTACATCCATAGCGACCTTTTCCAAATTTGATTTGTACATAATTCCAAATCCAACCGTTATATTTAAATCTCTTATATTCATTGGAAATCTCTTTCCGATATGAACCCAATGGTTCCGATTTTAGGTGAATCTGACGGTCGGATCTCCCATAATGTCAATTTGAAGTCAATGGTCAAAATTCGCGAACAGTCGCGGCGCGACACGTTCTATTCAAGCCATTAATATATATATATATATAATATTTCATTCAAAACATATTTTATAAATTCGTTTTTAAAAACGATTCCCACTTTCATTTCAATTTTAAATCAAAACTGAATACTCCTTATCATTATAATATTTAAATGATAATATTTCCAAAATATCATATTTTGAAATCATTTCCCTTTCAATATTCATTATAAAAATGAATAAAATCGATATAAATATCATTCACGTTAAAATGGTGCAAATCTAATCAATAAGGCTTCACGTACTTCAATATTTTCGTGTTCGTCCAAATCCGGACGTCAGATTCACTTTTTAATCCTTTACTGGATATTGTTTTAAAATATTCATTATTTTAAAATATTCGTTAATCTTGGATTGGAATCAGACACAATCAATTTCCATATAATTTATTTATATGGATTTCATACAACACATGTATACAACAATAATGATACACAATCAATCAACATCCAGAGTGCATTACACAACTGAATAAGCATTAAATATAAATAATTAACGCTTACAACAGTCTGTCAACCAATCGATTGACATACAACTAAACAATTGGGATAAGTGTAGGCCAAATATCGTCCCAATACCCATGTGAGGGTTCAACCAACAAATATTGAATATCATTTATTCCGTTGGGCGATGTGTAAAGTTTATCGTCCCAATCCAGGTCAGTTAAATGGGTGTACATAAACAAATCGTCCGATTTGTAAATAAATATTTATTTTCATTTCAGGAGAATTTTATGTCATTTATATATACGTTAAAAATTGTATTTTTAGTGATAAAATATTTATTTCAACAATTGACTATTTTTTATAGTTAATACATTCAATAAGAATGATATTTTTATTATTCAAACATTTTATTCAACACATGAATATTTTGTATAGTTTATTTCAGAAAATTTCATATATATTTCAATTTCAGAAAAATTCGGCATTATAACGGCACGACAATAAAACTGAAGTATTGTCTAGCACTACCCCTCTCCTGGTACTGGATCGTGCCGTACATAATAATCAATCCAAACAACAAAATCTCAATACAATCATTTTACCACAATACAGTCAATTTCACCACAATTCAATTCAAACAAACATCCATGGTTTGTACAATAAATAATGTCAGGAGCTACTAAGCCCCGTGTGCAACCTAGAATATATATTTAACTATAAAATAATTTGAGTGAGAAGGTGTTCTCACAATTGGTTTCCACTCCGTCATTCTTTAAAGGACGGTTTGGATTTGAAATTGCCCTAAATTTTTATTTGCTCCAAATTGGACCTGTTTAGTCTTATTGTGAAGCTCTTGTCCCCACGATCGCAACGGATCCTGTTTCATGCGATTTGGAGTTTGTACCAGAAAGATACGATTTTTATAAATTAATTTAACTTTGCAACGCTTTTTAAATGTTGCAAATAATTTAAATAATCACCTCGTTAACCACAACCAAGATTTCCAAACTGGTTGGAAACTAGGTCTTAGATTTTCGTCCAATCCTTGAAGTTTGAAGACGATCAGGTTTCACCTCGATGTAGTGCTCCGAAATCCACGCCTGTGGGTCCCCCTTTGGTTGAACTCGACGACATCAGAATGGAGGAACGACGACGCGAACGATGGATCTTTGGAGCGTGATTTCGTGACCAATACGCAACGATGGTCCTCTAAACCACCATGGATCTGAAGAGCAAGAGAAACTCTTCGATTTTCTCTTTTGGAGCTCGCAAATTCATTGAGTGGATTAGAAGTAAATGGGAGAGAAATAATCGAGTAGATAACGCCGTTCATCGCAGGTCAATGGGGGCCGCGTTTTTTTCTCTCTTTCTTCTGATTGGTTAAGGCGTTACATAAATAATATTTTTATTTTATTTAATTCCAAAATTACTAGTTTATTGCCTCAAACCCCAAATCAAACCCAACGACTATTGCCCTAACTAAATACCCCCATTCCGGACACAATTTGATATGTTCCGTAAGCCAATTCGACCGTTTCAATTAGTTTTCTTTAAAATTACGATATATAATATAACGTTCAAAATTGATTTCAACGTACATTTTAATTTACCGGGGCCACATACTGACTCCAAAAATTCCAGAAAAATAAATCTAGCTATGTTTTGATGATATGGTCCTAACAAAACTAATTTCATCGAATTTGGAGACCGTTTGAAAAATGGTCATTTTCCAGTTGATTAAATTCAAACTAAATTGACCAAACGCGTTTAAATTTACAACGCTCACATATCAATTCCAAAAGTTATGAAAATTGGAATCTAGCAATAATTTGACATTTTGGATCCAACAAAAGTGGTTTTGTTGAAAACGTAGGTCGCATGAAAAATGGCTATTTTTAAGGGATATATATTATATAAAATATATATAAATTCCATAGCGACTATTTTGAATTTTAAACTAGTCATAACTTTCAACTTATATTATGAAATCTCAGTTTCTTACATTCGTTATAAAGACATTGTTAAATAGATTCTAACGTTTCTGGTTTTACTGAAATCCGATTTATATTGAATTCTGTACATTCAATTGAAATTTGAAATCGAATTTTCTAACTACCGCGCCATTTCAGGCTCGTTTTATAATTAAAATAAATTTATACGTTCTAAATACATTTAAAATAATTTTTTAGTCTTTATTATTTAAAATAAATCATTTTAAACATTCAAAATCTATTAAAATAGCTGTAACACCCCGTGTTTTCGATAAACTTTAAAGTAACGAATTAAAGAATAATTAATTCTAAATGTAAGAATTAAGGGAAATGGGATAAGTCATTGCATTTGTCTTGGAATTCTGGTTGAGATAGAGTCCGAGTTTGCATGAATTAGACTTCGTATGAAGAAGTTATGGCCTTCGGAAGTTTTAAAATATATATTCAAAATTCAGATTTAAACTCAGAAGAGGGCAGGGCAAGAAAAATTCCAGCCCAGGCCAGGTCGACCAGGAGGTTGACCCTAGTGTTGACCAACCCCACAGGTCGACCTGGGGGTCGACCTACCCCCCCTTCGGGCAGATCTGAAAGGATGACGATTTCTGACTCCCTGCTGAGTCATTAGGGCTGAGGTCTTATCCTATCTTGACCGGTTGGTCTTGATTATTTCTAGGGTTAATCTGACGGCTCTAAATTAATTAAACCTCTATAAAAACAACCTAACTCTCAACCCTAAATCACAAATATTCATACCAAGAGCCGCCATGCCGTCAATGGTGAACCTAGAATAGCCGTCATCCCTTTTAACTCAAAGGAAAGATTGAAGCTACGTCAAAATTAAATCTAATCTAATTCAACTAAGAAAATTCAACGATCTACATCAAAGGCGAGCAATTCAATTTCAGAATACAGATCCCAGAACTCAAGAATTTATTTTTGTTTGTAAGTGTAGTAATCTTTTAGATGTGAATGAATTAAAGACATGGTTTGTAATAGATTGTAAAATAGAATTGTATCAAGTTGTATGTGATGCTGATTTATGTTTATTCATGTCCATTCTATCGTATATGCCTATGAATTATTATGATCTATCATGTTATTGGTGAATAAACCTATGATGTTATGAAATTATCATATGTAAGTTTAGTGATATTATACAAGTTTTAGGCTAAGTCATGTAGTTTATGCCTAATTGATTAGATCCATTATGCATACATGTTTAGATCTACGACCTTATGATGACATCTATATGTTGCATGTCAATTTAGAAATTATGCCATGTTTATGCAAGTTAAGTGATGCTATCATGTTATGAATACATGCAAGTTTATAGGTTAAAAACATGACTATGTAAACCTATATGTTTAGATTTACAACTTTACATGTTAGAACCATATGCCTTTATGTTAGATCAATATTAGCATGATTTAACCTATGCAAGTTCACCACTACATGTCTAATTAGATTTAGGTAGTTCTATGTAATACTTTTATTTTATGATTCATGTTGCATAGATCTAGTTTGCAAGTTCATAATTTAAAGTATATTATGCCAAGTTCATGTGACAAATCTATAGTTAGATCCATATTTTTGTATGATGTTGGAATGTTGCAAGTTCCACTTTTTCCATTTTTAATTTATTATTAGGCTAAAATGTCGAGCCTAACATCTTACGTAATTTTGCGAACGTACAACGGAGGTAACGTTGGGGAAAACATGAGAATTATAATTAACATATTTGGCTCATAACCATATAAATGGCATGGCATTAAAATGGTATAATTTACTTACCAAAAATTATGAATTTGACTTAGAAAGAAAGTGGACCATGACAATAAATTGTTGACAAATTCAAATATGAGCATAAAAGGATAAAAATATAAATTTAGAAAAGACGAATATGCCTAACCCGAGGTTAGACTGAGTTGTGGTGTAAAACTGCCCGGAACCGACCAGCACATCCAGTGACCACAACAATACCTGTCTAATGTAGGTGGTTAGTGCATTGAGCCCAAAAGGACCCGAGGTTAGACTGAGTTGTGGTGTAAAACTGCCCGGAACCGACCGGCACATCCAGTGACCACAACAATACCTATCTAATGTGAATGGTTAGTGCTCTAATAAAGCTAAGTCAAGAGTGGTAGGGTTAAGTCAATTAAGGAAACACTTAACCAATTCAACATGTTAGCTAAACTGATGGGTGGGGTTAGGTGAATTTGGACACTTAACCAATTTAACATGTTGGCTGGAAAAACCCTAGTAACGGGGACCCATTTCAGGAGTAACACGTAGATGTATCATGGGACCCTGAACTAGGCAGGGTGGGGCACGATTACTGGGCTGATTATAAGTTGTCAAAAACATCGGCAGTGGTGCATCAGTGTAGGTTCCGACGGAGTATCGGGTGTGCACTTACTCTGGAGTGGAAAAGGCAGACACTAGGCATTAGTAGTCATACACTGTGCATCTTGAATGTCAGGTTGCCACCATAGGATTAGATACACCCCATGGTAGGACCAGCACAGGTATCTACAGCCAAGCGGGGGCCGAAGGACACACGTGATATATATATGCGAGTAGGAGCTGATCGATATAAGGGAATCATTTCACCATGAACACATGGTGCTAGTTGGGCAAGTATAAGTAGGTGGAGAGAATTAAACATGGGTGCGATGTATATTCGGTTATCCTGCCTTATATAGTTTTAGGTTAGTTTGATGTTCTGTTGCTGTTCTATTTTCAGTTTATTCCTATCATGACCCTTTTCCTTATTCACACACTGAAAAGTCACTAGACTTACTCAGACTTATGTCTGACCCATTTTTCTTTCGTCTTCTTTCCTTCTGTTTCCCCCCCGCTCAGGTAGCCAGGGAGGGAATAGCTCAGCTTAATTTGGACCGTTCATCTTTACAAGCTTGAAGACTCTGTGATGTACGGCTTGGAACCTGTTAGCCCACTTTGTGAATTGGGCAACACAAAGTCAAGATGTGAAACATTGAAAAACTTGGGAAGCACTGAAGCGGGTCGGATCGAAGCAGTGTAGCGGTTCGGATCGGATAAAGTTTGCTGTTCGGATCGGTGAACTATTGCTGTTGGAATCAGAGAGGCACGACTGTTCGGATCGGAGAGCAACCTACTTCCAGTTGGATCGGAGAGCTACCTGCTACAAAGACAGATCGGAACGAAGTGAAAGAGAATGAAGACTTAGCCTTGGGACAAAACCGGATCGGATCGGATACCCCGATCTGAACCCCTCCTGCATACTCTTCCGATCCGAACCCATCTTCCACGTCATTCTCCTGCATGATCGCCTGGTTATTGGGAGCTGCTATGACCAGTTCCTACCCACAACGTCCACTGCTCTGATGCGTTGTCAACACAGAAATCCATCCGAACCCGAGGCTAATGGGATGGATGACATGTGGCTCCGATCCGGATCGGGTTCTGAGCGAATTTTCACCTATAAATACCCTGTCTGGAGACAATGAAAAGGATCTTTTTTCTGGCACTTTGAGAGTTCAACCACCTTCATAACCCGAATTCCAGCACTCCCGGAAAATCCAAATCTTCTTTCATTATTTGTTTTAGACAATTGAGTGAATGTAAGTGAGTTGTGAGAGAAATTCAGTGAATATTTCATTGTAATTGCAACTACATCATTGAAAATAGTGAAAGACAAGTGGACGTAGGCATTTCTTCGCCGAACCACTATAAATCCTGTGTGTTCATTTTACTTTTGATCTTATTTCATTCTGCTTTTAGTCAATTTGGGTGTTAGAACCACTTATTGGTCTAACATTTTGGTGCTTTCACTGAGAAATATCTGAATTCTTTGTTTTTCGAGGTTATCGTTCTACTTTTTGGACCGTTGAGTTCAAAGAAGTTAATCCTCAAGTTTCGACGCTCTTGGATATTTGTTGAATTGATTGTTGAAGAACCATGGCCAATGGAAAAGGCAAAGAAGTTCAATCTGGTCGAGGAAATGGAGTTGGCGAAGATCAGCAAAATGTGGTTGTGACAAGGTCTCGTGGGCAGAGCTCAGCAGCAGGACGAACCGATACAGGAAACCCGAACCGCCTTCAAGGGGAGAGCTCTGATCCGATCCGGGTAGGAGATTCTGAAGCAGTGCATTCCCCCAACCTGAACCGACCCGAGCAACTTGCCCTACACCGACCCGACCTGGCTTTCCAGCTCCGACCCGAACAGGCTTCCCAGCTCCGACCCGAACAGGCTTCCTAGCTCCGACCCGACCCGATTTCCCATCTCCGAACTGACCCGTCACTTGGCGATGTTGGAACCTCTACTCGAGCCCCTACAAATGCTCCAATTCCTTCCACCAGGGTCAATGATCAGGTCAATCCATCCGCGCCCATTACTCAAGGAGATTTCTCGCGCCTGCTTGACATGCTTGAGAGTACTAGGGAGGCTATGAAAATCCACGAGCGCACCAATCTCATGATGCAGGAAAATATGAGACTCATGAGCAGGGAGATTAGCGAACTCCGTAGGCAGGGAACCCCATCCCCGGTTCGCCAGACACCAATGGATCAGTCTTCATCTTCCGAGGAAGAGCGACCCCGTGAACGAAGGCCACTCGAACGACCTCAGAATTTGGAGCAGCTGACGTTCAGATCTTTGGGGTCCCGCGAGGATATTGCACGAGCACTAGGAAACAATGATCCCACTCGGGGGAAAAGGCTCCAGTCCCCTCCTCCCGAGATCGACCGGGAGCGTAAGGAACGGAGTAGAGCAGAAGCGGCTCAAAGAAGAAGGGCATCTCCTGAACAAGAGCCCAGAAGGAACCCGGATACCAGGGCCAGGGAACCTGAACGGCCCCTAACTAATGCTGATGTACAGGCAATGGTACGCCAGATTATGTCCGAGAGCCGGAACTATACCAATGAAGATTATGGCATTGAGCGAAGCCATACTCTTTTCACTGACGACATCCTCGACTTTCAGTTTCCCCGGCGTTTTAACCTGCCACAGATGGACAAGTACAATGGGAGAATTGATCCGGGACAGCATTTGATGCGATACTCGTGGCTCATGAATGTTGTTGCTGCTCCTGATGCAGTGAAGTGTAAAGTATTCCCGATCTATTTAGAAGATGTGGTGCTGTTCTGGTTTACCCGACTTCCCCCTCGTTCGGTTTCGAATTATAGGGAACTGAGCGAATGTTTTATGAATCAGTTCCGACTCCATACCCGAAAGTCCAAAAGTGTTATTGAATTATCAAGAATTAAGCAGGCGCCAGGAGAGTCTTTGAGGTCATATCTTGACCGTTTTAACTTAGCTGTGACTGAAGTTAGTGACCCGCATGAGCCCACCATTTTGATGGCATTAAAGGAAGGAGTCGATCCTGAATCTGAGTTTGGAGATTACCTTTCTGGGAAGACACCCTCCACGAGAGAGATATTCTATGTAAAGGCCGATATTTATTTAAGACGAGAGGAGGCCAGGGCAAACCGAAAGAGAAAGTCTGAAGCGGCTTCAAAAGAAAATGTTCAGAGTAACGTCGCCGTAAAGCAGTCTGGGGAAAGTTCCGGAAAAGTTGAAGTGAATGTAGGAAACAAGAGTGGAAACGACAATTCTGGAAACGGGGGCAACAACAATAACCGTAATGCGAACGGTAACAGAAGAAATAGAAATAGGGGAAGTGATCCTAGCAAAAGGCCCCGATTCCAGACTTATGAGAATTATACACCGTTGAACGACACTCTGGAGAACATTTACCTGGATACATACAACGTTTTGCAATATAAAAGACCGCCACCTCGTGACTCGACAGAGAAAGAAATGGCAACCGGGAAGTTTTGTTTGTTTCATGGAACTCATGGGCATTCAACCAATGAATGTTGGCATTTGAGAGATGTGATTGAGAAGCTGCTGCGCGAAGGGAAACTGGATGAATATAAGGTTGCCCCGAGGGACAGGGGGCAAGGAGAGCAGGCTCCAAAACAGATTCAATCTGCTCCCAAGCCTACAGCGCAGCAGAAAGGCAAGGGAATTGTTATCAACTCCATAGTGGGGGGACCTCACCCAGCAATCCGTAGTTTTAGAGCAATGGATCAATATGTAAATGCTGCCAAGCACGTAGATGTGAATGAAGGTGATGATTTGGAAGATATCGCCCCCATAAAACAACAGAAGACAATGTTTGACGACGTGGTGTTCCGCAGCAGAGATAATACTGGGATCCAATCACCCACTGATGATCCGTTGGTCATTACTACCACCATTGGGCCGGCCTTGGTTCATAAGGTGTTAGTAGACAACGGAAGTTCTGTTAATATTTTATTTAAAAAGTCATTCGATCAGATGAAGCTTGAATCTGAAGATTTGAAGCCATGTGAAGGATGGATCAGAGGCTTCAACGGGGCGTCAACGGCTCCCATGGGTTACATAGAATTTCCCGTGACCTTGGGGCAAGGAGAACGCCGAAGAGTGCGGATGCTTCAGTTCGTAGTGTTGGACGTAGATTCGCCTTATAATGCATTTTTGGGGAGGCCTGCCCTTGCTGAGTTCAGAGCTTGTATCGCCCCTTGGTGTTTATTGGTTAAGTTCCCAACTGAAGCCGGAACTGGAGTAATGAGAGGGGATCAAGTTTCTGGACGGGCCTGCTATGTTGCCGAATTAAAGATGTTGATGAAAGGACTTAACATCGAGAGTAAAGATGCCTCGCCTCCCCCAAAGGGGGGCTCGGCGTAGCAATTAGAGAGATCGACCCCGAAGGAGTTGCCTAAAGGAACGCCTGAAGACCTGGATCCCAGAAAAGATGAGGAACCAGAGACTAGAAATGCAACTCCTAATGAAGCGACAGTGGAAATTCCCATTGATGAAGCTGATCCAACAAGAGTTTTGAAGATTGGGTCTCAATTGGATCCACGTCGGGCCAAAGAACTAACGGATTTCCTGAAGGCGAACTTGGACGTGTTTGCCTGGACCCACGCTGACATGTGTGGGATATCGCCATCCATCATAAGTCACTCACTAAATGTAAACCCGAAACATCCGCCTGTGAAGCAAAAGAGCCGTATGCTGGGCCCAGAGAGGTCGGCTGCTCTCAAAGAAGAAGTGGAGAAGCTGAAACAGAACGGATTTATTCGAGATTCGACATATCCCGACTGGATATCGAATCCCGTCTTAGTAAAGAAGCCGAATGGAAAGTTGCGGACTTGCATTGATTTTTCGGATTTGAACAAAGCTTGCCCAAAAGATAGTTTCCCACTTCCCAGGATTGACCAGCTTGTAGATTCGACAGCAGGTCATGAACTTCTTTCTTTCATGGACGCATATTCTGGGTACAACCAAATTCCTATGCACGTGCCGGATCAAGAGCATACGAGCTTCATTACAAATTTGGGGTTATATTGCTATGTTGTGATGCCATTCGGATTGAAAAACGCCGGAGCCACTTATCAGCGCCTGGTGAACAGAATGTTTTATAATCAAATAGGGAAGACTATGGAAGTTTATGTGGATGATATGCTTGTCAAATCGAAACAGTCCTCCAGCCATACGCAAGACTTGGCAGAAATGTTTGGTATCCTGCGAAAGTATCGGATGAAGTTGAATCCTTTGAAATGCTCATTTGGAGTGGCATCGGGAAAGTTCCTAGACTTCATTGTGAGCTCCCGAGGAATTGAAATCAATCCCAGCCAAATAGCAGCGATTAGAAACATTGACGAGTCGAAGAGAATTAAAGACGTCCAAAGTCTTGCGGGGAAAGTAGCTGCGTTGAGTAGGTTTATCTCCAAAGCCACGGACAAATGCGTCCCTTTCTTTGATTTGATTAAACGGGGAAAGAAGAACTTCGAGTGGACTCCGGACTGTGTTGAGGCCTTTCGAAATTTATTGGAATTGCTAGAAAAACCACCAATTTTGTCAAAACCAGTGGATCACGAAGAGTTATTTGTTTACTTGGCAGTTTCGGCTCATGCCATTAGCACAGCCTTGGTTCGAGAAGAAGACAAAGTGCAAAGGCCAGTATATTATGTAAGCAAGAAGTTGGCATCGGCAGAACGCAACTACCCAAAGATTGAGAAGCTCGCTTACAGCCTCCTAATCGCATCCCGAAAACTTCGTCACTATTTCCAAGCTCATCCAATAACCATATACACTGACCAGCCGTTGAGGCAGGTGTTGCAGAGACCCGAAGCATCGGGAAGGTTGATCAAATGGAATATAGAATTAAGTCAGTTTGATTTAAATTTTCAGCCACGAAGGTCGATAAGGGGGCAAGCTCTGGCAGACTTTATAGCAGAGTTCACTATCCCAGAGGAGGAAGTGATCAACGATAAAGTGGTCAAGTCCGAAGATGAGTTAAAGATAGATCTATGGAAGCTATACACAGATGGAGCCAAGAACGACCGAAGGTCTGGAGCTGGAATCGTCTTAGTCACTCCTGAAGGACGGTCATTATATTACGCTCTACGATTAGAATTTTCGGCGACTAATAATGACTCTGAATACGAAGCCCTGATTGTCGGGCTGAAGCTTGCTAAAGACCTCGGAATAAGAATGTTGGACATATTCTGTGACTCCAAAATCGTTGTTTGCCAAGTGCGAGAGGAATTTGTGGCTCGGGGACCTCGACTTATCGCCTACCTCGGGAAAGTGAGAGAGCTATTGAGCAACCTGGAGCGGTACAGTATAACACATATCCCAAGAGCCGAAAACCAGAAGGCGGACAGGCTGGCAAAGCTAGCTAGTTCCGACAATCCAGAAGAGACTGAAATAATTCCAATTGAAACATCGGAATCGCCAAGCTTTGAGTCGATGGAAATTGAGTTCGCTTTCGAAGCGGAACCGGAGAAGGAGTCATGGATGACCCCAATTAAGAACTTCCTTAAGAATGGGACACTCCCATCAAAGAAGAGTGAGAAAAGGGCTATAGTTCGCAAGGCTACCAGATATGTCATGCAAGATGATACTCTTTATAGGCAAGGATTTTCTATGCCCCTGTTACGATGTATAGCACACGACGACATCAAACGTGTACTAAGAGAAGTGCACGAAGGTGAGTGTGGAGATCATACAGGAGGTCAGACTTTAGCGAAAAAGATATTGCGATATGGATACTTCTGGCCCACAATTAATAAAGATGCAGCTGATTATTCACGACGCTGCGATAAGTGCCAGAGATTCGCCAAAATCCCCAGAGCACCGTCGACCCAACTCAAATCAATGGTGAGTACTTGGCCATTTGCCACATGGGGAATTGATATCATCGGAGTTCTACCGATTGCTAAAGGAGGAGCAAAATATGCAATAGTCGCTGTGGACTATTTTACAAAGTGGGTGGAAGCTGAGCCCCTAACCAAAATCACGGCGAGAAAGGTGATAAGTTTCGTGGTTAGAAATATTATATGCCGATTCGGGATCCCAAGGACCATTATAACTGACAACGGGACCCAGTTCGATGGTACTGAATTCAGAGATTTCTGCCAGAAGTATAAAATCGACAAGCGATACACTACGGTTGCTTATCCGTAGTCGAACGGGCAAGTTGAAGCAATAAACAAAGTAATAAAATCCATCCTTAAGAAACGGTTAGAGCGCGCAAAGGCAAAATGGGTTGACGAATTGCCCTTAGCTTTGTGGGCATATCGGACAACATTTAAGACGGCTACTGGTCATACCCCTTTCTCTCTCTCTTTTGGCTCAGAAGCAGTAATCCCAGTAGAGCTTGAAGTCCCTTCCCACAGGGTGACGTATTATGACCCGATGACGAATCAGGCACTCTTACTCGAGTCTCTTGATGAAATCGAAGAAAAAAGGGACGAAGCGGATTTGCGTGCTGCAAGACATCGACGTCAGATGGCACGCTATTACGACAAAAAAGTTCGCCTTAGGACTTTTGAACCAGGAGATTTGGTGCTAAAGAGAGTCTTTCCATCCCTTCCTCACCTCGGTCCAAAGTGGGAAGGACCCTTTGTCATCCAACGGAAACTTGAAAAAGGAACCTTCAAGTTAACGACCGTAGATGGCGAAGAAGTCCCTAGGGCATGGAATGCCCAACACTTGATGCGATATTTGGATTAGAAATGTTGTACTCTTTGTTATTTTTCTTATGAACTCTGTAATAAGGCACGACTTGCCTCGGGAAAATCAGATGATATGAATAAAGGACTATAAAGTGGATGTAGGCTACGACTTAGCCGAACCACTATAAAAATATCGTGTGTTATTTACTTTTATGCATTATATATATACATTCATCGACTATTCTGTTGTGATTATGGAATATAAGATGATTCAAAACCTGAAAAGGTTGAAAACAGTTTAAACATAAGAAAAAGCACAGCGACTATTTGTACGACAAGACATAAAAGAATGAGAAAACGACATTCTTAACTCTAACTCTCCAGAGAGAGAGAGTATAAAAGCCTCTCCGACTGAGCGCTGAGAAAGAGATCTTCCCCGCTGAAAGACCGGGGGGTGAATAGATTGCTGAGCTCGAACTCTAACTCTCCAGAGAGAGAGAGTATAGAAGGACGGGAAGACGACGTCCTCTGAGGCGTGAAGGTGCACCCAGACAAGAGACCGCCTCAGTAAGAACTCTAACCTGAGTATAAGATAGGAGAGTATAAAAGAAATGCCAGAAAAAACGACAGGCATTGACGACACAGAAAATTCAATCCCGTCTGAAAATCGGGAGCATTCAGATTACTTGATTAAGCCTTAAATTACTTTTTGAGATTGACTGGGGGCATATATGTATACACATATTTCCTCCCTCCGTAACTTCATTTCATAACTATAGTAAGACATGCATTTTTACATAAGTGCAGAACTACTGACAAACAGACATTGCAGAAAATGAATTATTTTTTTATTTACGAATGAATGAATTTGTACATGAAAATAGCTAAAAAAGAAGGTGCAAGAGCCACTCTTGTAGCAGCAATTGTTGGTTCACTAAATGCTAAAACGACACAAGACAACCTACTATTTAGACTTCGAGTGAGGCTTGGACTTTTTGGCGGCTTTCTCCGCATCCTTCGCCTCTTTCTCGGCTTCAGTCAAGATGCGCTTTGATTTTTTCTTTCCTGAAGATGCGGTGCTGGAACCGGTTGACTTCTTCCCGGAGGGCGAAGCGCTGGAATCAAGAGAAGATTTTTCAGCGAGTTCCTCTGTAATAGATCTAGTTGAGAGCTTAACAACTAACCTTGATCCCGCATCCACAACTGCGAGAGGCTTGAGGGCTTCAGGGTCTAGGTCTTCGGCTTTTAACTACAAGCGTTTATCTTGATCAGCTTTTATTGCAGCCAAAGTAACATCATCTGCACTTTTCGACTCCCCGACTATTGCCACCTCTGGATCTTCCTCATGTCCTCCGTCACCGCCATCATCCTTTAAGGCTGCTATCATTTCTTCATCATGGGGAGTGTCAGCCTTAGTCGGCTCACTTCCTTCTCCCAAGTCTATAGGAGCAGCCTTGTCCTTCCCTCCTTTTGCCTTTTCCGTAGGCTCTGCCCCAGAGGCGGCTCCCTGAGTCACATCTGTCTTTCCGGATGGCTCAATACCTACAGAGTGAGAAGCAACAGTTATCAACTCAGGAGAAAATAATGGGTTTTTCATCGATTGCTCAATCACGTGGCGAAAGGTAGAAATAGCCTTGACGAATTGAGGAGAAAAGGTAGGGATACCTTCCGAAGACTTCTCAGCGGGGGTAACTGCTGTCTCTGATGCCATTTCAGGGATAGGGGATAGCAGAGTTGTTCGAGGGATTCCCGGGTGTTCAGGATCATACCCCTCTACTTCAGGAGTTGCGGGGGCAGCAGAAGAGGAACCAGCCTCGGGAATGTTCTTCTGTTTAGTCATCCGCCTCTCTTCTTCCATAGCATCAGCAATGAGGCGGCGCCCTTCAGCTAGGCGTTCTGGCTCATCATCCCTTAAGTATTTCTCCATCAGCTTGTCTTCATCGATGGAATCGACCTTGAGCTCCTCTTTTTCCCACTCAACGATTTGACTCCATACTTGGACTAGAGTAGATGGATAATCCTCAATCCAAGAAATGTTCCGACGACGGATGATATGTGCGAAGAATTCAATCATTAATTCGCCGAAACCTTGAATCTCTGCCTCCGCCTCTGACAATTGTTTGCGGGCCTCCTCCGTAGATTTGTTAGCACACTCAACGTTGCCCTCCGCCAGGGCAGCTCTGTTCTCTGCCTCCAGTAGCTTTGAAGACAAGTCAGCATTTTTCTTTTCTAGCTCAGCATTCCTCTTTGCTAACTCGGCATTTTTCCGTTCGAGGTCAGTGTAAGCAAGGCGCGTCTTAGCGGCATCTGACTTAGCATCTTCAGCTTGCTTTTTAAACTCAGAACGCTCTTGAGTGTGAGATTCAAGCAAGTCATGATAACGTTTTTGCATATCTTCAAATTGTTGTTTGAAGTTGGTAGCGTCCCTCTGAGCAATAGCAAGCTGGGCCTGTGTGTCCTCCAAATCTTTTCCTAGGTTCTTTAAGGCCTTTGCATCTTCTTCCGCGGTTTTTTGCATTGAATCAGCATTCGTGATTAGAGTACGGATGATTCTGGAAAGGTTGCGTGAATATTTGACCATTTCAGAATACTGTTTTTCAACCGCGTCTATCTTTGCTTTGGCCTCGTCTGCCCACCTGGAAGAAATAGGTTCGAGGGCAGGTAAAAAAGTCAAAGTCTCGAAGTAATGTTCGGGAAATTGCTCCTCCAAATACGCCCGCTTGATTGCAGTTTCCGCATCTAGTGGTGGAGGAGCGGGGATCGTCAATTCAGTGTCCCTGTGTGTGGAGGATTCAATAGTTTCTTTATCTGTCCTAGGCCATTTAGTAGCAGGGACCTTGCGTTTACTTCGAGACTCAGTATCTTTTGGAGGACTTCTCTCTCTGCTGCGCTTTTCGTGGGAAGAGGTGGATTCTTTCGATTGTGGCCTGTCCTCTTCCCTACGACTTTGATAACCTTTATATTTCTCTTGGTCCGATCGAACGGGAGAGCGAGAGCGTGAGGTTCGAGAGCGATAGGGTTCATAAGGCCTTCCCTCCTCCCTACCGCGATCGTCGCGACGATCATACTCGATATCCTGAGGTGGATTAGACATGCTGCGGCGAAGCTTCCTGATATCATAGTAAGATCGGGACATCGTGCCTGCACAATAAGACAAATGAAATTCAGAATCAATAGTTTCACAGAGAGAGAGGTGCAATGAATGCTAATGCTATTGTATAAAGTGTGTCCTAAGTGGTGTGTTTCCCCCCAACCAACCCGAGTCCGAAGCTAGACTAGTACGGGCAGGCTCTTTGGCCTTAGCAGGAGTGGTCTCTTCAGAAGAGGTGAAGACTAAAGGATCCTTCCTAAAATCCTCTGAAGTGTATATAGTTTCAGGTAAGGGGAGATCCCCCAAACCCTGAAATAATGGGTCACCAGTACTAGGGACATCTCCCTCGGAAGCATTAAGTGGCGAATCTTTGGAGGATGTTGACTTTTCCGGAGAAGTAGCCTCCTCAGGGGCAGTATACCCTTCACGATGCTTTTCGGCCAAGTTAGCCAATTCGTCATCTTGAGTAGAAGATGGAGATGGTGAAGTTTGAAGAGGCACTGCAGGAGCTCCAGAACCTTCTCCTGTCTCTGGGACTACATCCACTGGAGGAATACATACGTATGGAGCCGTCCCATGATCGATACTACGAAAAATGGATAACAGCCCATGAAAATGAAGATATTCGTCCTTAAGAACTTCATCAATAGTCAGGAATTTCTGGTCGCCATTAAGAAGCTGGTGCATCCGGTCAAAGAACACCTGATCTGATATTTGTTTTGGGTTGTCGACTGCAAGCAAAATGAAAAACAATTTAAGGCGATGACTCGAGTGTATAGAGCCCAGATTTAGAAAATCAGTGCTTTACTTGATTTCGTCCACCTCCTGGCACACCCAGGCTGTCGCTTCACATAAAACCATTCCAGTCTGGAATCTCCAGCTTTACTGCTGAATGGCGCTGAGATTATCTTCCTCTTAGGAACAGACTCAAAATAGCAGAAAGAAGGAGTCTCTCGAGTCCGATGCTTGAAGTTATAGAAGAATTGAACGTCATCGAAAGTGAGCTCTATGCCTAAGATCTCATGGCATGCTATGTATAAAGTGTGCAAGTAGGCATAAGAATTGGGATGCAGCTGCATGGGGGAAATCCGCATTTGTCTTAGAAAATCAACGATGAAGGGAGAAAATGGAGGGATAGCACCGACCATACACATCAACCGAGTGACCGCCATATATCCTTCTGGAGGGTTGTGGGGACGGTCAGATCTCGAAGGCACTAGAGTGTCCTTTTTCATTATCCCGTATTTCAAACAAATTCGGGTAAGTCGGTCGTTATCGATTGTTGATTCAACAGAATCTTGGGGTGATTCCAATATGACAGCCGATTCAAACTCATCAGGAGCCCGGTCGTCACCAACCCCTCCTTCCTCTTCAAAACCTAGAGAAACTTCATTCTCTGAAGACACTTCGTCACTTTCACGATTTCCAACCTCGTAGTCTGAATCCTCATTATTCCATTCTGGATCCGACGGAGAAGATATGTCCTCGAGAGTAATTTTGTTGGAGGTTTTCGGGGCTTCTTTCTTCTTAGCTAGTCTGGAAGAGCGTCTGGGTCTCATGGTCATAAAACTATTGAAGAAGCAATAGAACAAATTAGAGCAAATTAGCCCGTATCCCCCCGTGCATGTGTTCAAACTAAAGTGTAAACAATGTATGCGGAAAGTGCAAAGTAAATGTTTAAAAGTGCGATGAAAAAGTTTGGCAAAATATAAAGAGTTGAAGTAGTTCTTGATGTCCAGTTACGTTTGCAAGGCACTATCCTAACTGTCCATTAGGTTGAAGATTATGCCAAAAGTTGATTGGGCCAGTTAAACAAGTTTTTATGCATTAAGGTGAACTGCTCTTCGGTTCGGTTCGGGCGCGTTTATGGGGATCGGATCGGAGGTGCGGCCTCGACTTGAGCTCGGATAAACTGTGGAACTCAGAAATCAAAATCGGATCGGTTCGGAGGTAGAGTCCCCTGACGGTTCGGGTCGGATCACGTAGTCATACTTCTCCTCCTTTTATCTTACGGTCCGACCCGATCCGGTTAGGTAAGCTCCCTTTCCCCCTTCTTTAAATACTTGCTCCGACCCAATCCGATCTCCTGGATTTCTTTTCTTTTTCCTTTCTTTACTTTCCCTGACCCGGTCCGACTCCCTGAACTTCCTTCCTTTTTCCCTTATTTTTTCACCTTCCATATCCCTCCGAACCGAACCGATTCCCTACTATCTTCTTCTTCTCCTCCATCCTCTTTCCTCCCTAGCCAACGCCAAAGTCAGTCTCGTGTCAACCACCCAAATCAAACCCAAGCATTTATGCGCTGGCACATGCAACAACTGATTCTAATCCCCTCCGTTACAACCTCGAGATGGCGACGAGGCTACTAACGACGATGACGAGGGGGGGTCACGGTGTCGAGGTTGTCCAATTTTCATACTCAAATCGTCCTAATCATCTACGAATCCGAATCGAGAGCAATTAAAGAAGGAATTATCTAAAGTTTTGTAACCTACCGATGTAATTACTTCGGGAATTAAAAGGAATTTCGATGCGTCAGAAGTTAGGGTTTTTTCGTTTTGCAAAACTTGGGGAGCGGTAAAACAATAAAAAGAAATGAGAGAAGGAAGAAGACTCGGTTTATATAGAGAAATATAGCGACTATTCGTCTCCCCATTCGGATCGGACCGACAGTCCAGTAGCAGAGCCCCTATTCGGATCGGATTGATAGTCCAGAAGCAAAGTTTGGCCCAATAGTCCAATGAAAAATAGAAAGAATAAGGGGTCTGTTCGGATCGGATTCCGAACCGAACCGAATTCTTTAGCTCAGCAACGAATTAAATTGAAATTTGAAGAAAAAGATGAAAACACAAGGAAAATCAAAAGAAAAATTACCTCGAAGAGCGCTGTGCAATGATAGTCAAAGCATGCTCCGTCTCCAACAGAAGCATCCTTTGAGGGGGCAAAATGTTAGCCCACTTTGTGAACTGGGCAACACAAAGTCAAGATGTGAAACATTGAAAAACTTGGGAAGCACTGAAGCGGGTCGGATCGAAGTAGTGTAGCGGTTCGGATCGGATAAAGTTTGATGTTCGGATCGGTGAACTATTGCTGTTGGAATCAGAGAGGCACGGCTGTTCGGATCGGAGAGCAACCTACTTCCAGTTGGATCGGAGAGCTACCTGCTACGAAGACATATCGGAACGAAGTGAAAGAGAACGAAGACTTAGCCTTGGGACAAAACCGGATCGGATCGGATACCCCGATCCGAACCCCTCCTGCATACTCTTCCGATCCGAACCCATCTTCCACGTCATTCTCCTGCATGATCGCCTGGTTATTAGGAGCGGCTATGACCAGTTCCTACCCACAACGTCCACTGCTCTGATGCGTTGTCAACACAGAAATCCATCCGAACCCGAGGCTAATGGGATGGAAGACACGTGGCTCCGATCCGGACCGGGTTCTGAGCGAATTTTCACCTATAAATACCCTGTCTGGAGACAATGAAAAGGATCTTTTTTCTGGCACTTTGAGAGTTCAACCACCTTCATAACCCGAATTCCAGCACTCCCGGAAAATCCAAATCTTCTTTCATTATTTGTTTTAGAAAATTGAGTGAATGTAAGTGAGTTGTGAGAGAAATTCAGTGAATATTTCATTGTAATTGCAACTACATCATTGAAAATAGTGAAAGACAAGTGGACGTAGGCATTTCTTCGCCGAACCACTATAAATCCTGTGTGTTCATTTTACTTTTGATCTTATTTCATTCTGCTTTTAGTCAATTTGGGTGTTAGAACCACTTAATGGTCTAACAGAACCTATTATCTTTGACTATGGCTTTGGACACACTAGACTTGGGGATTTATGCAGTTTTACTTATGTTATATGCTTCTTTATGTTTTAATCAAGACAGAGATTATGATGGAATGTTTTGGAAGTTATGTTGAGACAATTTACTGTAATGGTTTTTGTATTGAACCCCGTACGAAATAAAAGTTAGTTTTATTTTCTACTGCTTATATTTTTGTCTTGTAAATTTTCTGTGTCTTTTACCTATAATACTCCATCGAAGTTAAGGCATTCCCTTTGTGAGTGACCGTAACGGAGGTGGGGTGTTTCACTTGGTATCAGAGCAAAGGTTTACTAGATTAGATAAAAGTTTTTGAAAACTATTTTCAAAAAGAAGCATTTTTCAAGAAAAAGTGTTATTTTACTTTAAAAAGGCATAATACCCCAAAACCATATGTATTATCTTTCTATCCTTTGTTTTGAATCTTTCCTTTTTCGTTTCAGCATGTCTGGGAATCTTAACCTTCCTGAGGGTGTACTGATACCCGGCTGGTTTAGGAGGTACCTAGAGGCTAGGGCCAACGACGCAGGCCCAGCAGACATTCCTCCTCCCCCAGCTGCAGCGGTTCCTCCTCCTCCTCGTGAAAATGTTTTCTCAAAAATATGTAGGGACTTTCGAGCCATGGGTGGAAAGAACTTTAATGGAAATGAATCCTTCGTGGAAGCAAGAAACTAGCTCAAAGAAACTGAGGATTTTTTTCGAGATCTTCGAAGTGGATGATAGGAAGAAGATACAGTTGGCGGTATAGTTGCTCAAAGACGAAGCTTCCTATTGGTGGGAAGTCACTAACGCTGAAAGACTAATTGAAACTTAGATGGATTTTAGAATGAGATTTTAAATGAAATTCCTCTCACAAGCTGAACCAAGCCTACAAATGGAGAAGTTCTTAGCTCTCAAACAGGGAAGTATGTCGGTCAAGGAATACGTTAACCAATTTAATCAGCTGGCTAGGTTCGGAATGGAGTTAGTGAACACTCCACATAAGAAGGCTCTCCGCTTTGTTAAAGGATTGAATGAGCCACTGCACAATGTAGCTATGTCCCATATAGCTATGGGTGCGACTTATGAAAGACTAGTGGACATGACACTATTACAAGAAGAAGATAAGGTTGGCAAGAAGGAGACAAAGGTGGAAGCATCTCAAGACAAGAAAGGGGAAGGATCATAGAGCAAGAAGACAGATGCCAATAAGGGCGGGAAAAACAACATAACCCATGATAAGAGGAAATGTAATTTTTGTGGCATTCCTGGACATCTGGTTAAGGACTGCAGGAAGAACAAAAGGAAGATGGGTGGTTGTTTCCATTGCGGCGAGGTAGGACACATGGCTAGGGACTGCCCAAGAAAGCAAGGGCAAGGATAGAGAGTTGGATCTACTTCTGGAGGGCAGGTTCACACTCTCATGGCACCTCCGCAAGAACAAGGTAGAAATGTTTCTGTTGAGAGTTTAGTTTATCTTTTTGATCATCCTGTTCGTACACTCTTTGATTCTGGCGCATCGTACTCTTTTATATCTACTGCTTTAGTTGAATCTCTGCACCTAGACATCAGTTTAGTAGAGGATCCCTTGGTTGTTTCAAATCCAATTGGGGGCTCAACTTATTTGTCAATGATTTGTTTGGATTTTGGAAATTTCTATATTAAGTGTGGGGTTTAGATGCAATGCCTATGTTTTGGGCTTCACGGGCTATGGGTTTATTCTAGGCATGGATTGGCTATCCAGTAATGGTGCCATCCTCGACTGTGAAAAGAGAGTGGTTAGACTCATGACTCGCCTTGGTAACACTCTCGAAATTTCTTGTAATCCCATGAACTCTGTTATGCTTAGCTATCTAGAATCTCTTGATGCGTCTATTGAGAATTTGCAGTCTGTTAGAGTAATCTGTGAATACTCGGATGTCTTTGAAGAGGTTAAAGGGTTACCTCCGAAACGGGAGATAGACTTCCGCATATACCTCGTTGATAATGCAAAACCCGTCGACCTACCCGTTAGACACATGGCTCCAAGGGAGAGGAAAGAACTCAGCAAGCAAGTTAAAGAGGTTCTTGAGAAGGGGTTTATAAGGCGGATTATTTCCGAATGGGGTGCTCCAGTAGTGTTCGCAACTAAAGCAGATGGTTCGCTTCGCTTATGCATTGATTATAGGGAGCTAAAAAGTGGACCAAGAAAAATAGGCACCCACTTCCAAGAATAGACGACTTGTTCGATCAGCTTGTAGGTGCATCGGTTTTCTCCCAACTAGATTTAGCTACCGGGTTTCATCAGCTAAGAGTGGCTGAAGACAGCATTGACAAGACCGCATTCAGAACTCCGGATGGTTTCTTCGAGTGGCTTGTCATGCCTTTTGGCCTGACAAACGCACCCGCTTATTTCGTCGATTTGATGAGCAGGGTGTTTAGGGAGTTCCTCAATAAGTTTTTGGTGGTCTTCGTAGACGACATTTTGATTTTCTCGAAGAGTGAAGAAGAGCATGCTCAGCATCTAAAGGAAGTCATGGATACTCTTCGTGCACACCAGTTAAAAGCCAAATTCTCCAAATGCCACTTTTGGAGGGAAGAAGTAAGGTTTCTTGGACACGTGGTGTCCAAAGAAGGATTAGCTGTTGTAACACCCCAGATTTTTGAATAATCGAATTAACTAAATTAAAGAATAATTAATCTCAGACGTGAGAATTACGGGGATTGGGTTGCGCCATTGTGTTCGTCTCGGAATTCTGGTTGAAATAGAGTCCGAGTTTGCGGGAAATGGGTACCGGATGAAAGAGTTATGGACGAACGAAGTTTGGTGGCTAAAAGAAAAAAAATGCACTGGCGCACTTAGGAAGTGCGCCAGTACATATTTGCACTGGCGCACCTGCCAAGTGCGCCCAGGCCGAGGCAGTGAGCCTACACAGTTTTCTGGTTCAGGCTGACCCATGTTTTTGAGTCCTTTCTGACTCCTTGCTGAGTCATTAGGGCTGACTCATCACCCTATCATGATTGAATGGTTTTGATTAACCCTAAGAACATCCGACGGCTTAAATTAATTCATAACTCTATAAAAAGACCCATAGACTCAAACCCTAAATCAGAATTAAAACTTAAACTATGGCCGTCATGTTGTTGCCTTGAACCCTAGAGCAGCTGCCACCAAAATTAAGAGGAAGAACAACGAACCAAATCAGAACTATTCAACCCTAATAGCGAATCTTCATCAAAGGAGCGCTAATTTAACTCCAGAAATCAGAATTTAGAACTCAAGACTGCTTTTGAGTTGTGAGTTCGATAGTTTTAACAAGATAATTAGTAATTTAATTAGATTAAGTTATAACACGGATTGTATGGATGTGATATGAAGTATTGATTGCATGTTGTAATTATGTTGTAGGATTGTGATTGAAATATCTATGATGTTATGTTGTGATGCTATCATTTATGATGCAAAGTTAAGTTGCTATCATCCATGTTGTAAATTTTATATACAATCAAATCATCATGTTTCTTATGCTAGTTTGTATTGATTCATATGATAAATCATATGTAGGAAAGTTTAGATGTCGATTCAAACATGAACCATATACAAGTTTGGGTAGAATTATATGTGACTTTACATGGCTATGGCACCTAGTTTATGTGAAATTTAATTGAAAGTTAGGCTATGATATATGCTAAATTCTACATGATACTTTACATGTTAGATATTAGTTTACACCATTGTTGCGATGTATAAATCACATTTGTGAGTTTATGAGTTGGATATGAATCATGTTATGTTATTACCTATGCAAGTTTACCCCCTTTAGATATAAATCTATGACATATGATGTTTATGTATGTTTGTGGCCATTTTCTCATCAAGTTCACACCTTTAGATTTGGATCCATGACATATGTTGTTTATGCAAGTTGTAACTTTGGCCTATGCAAGTTTTAGATGTAGAACATCATTCACATATGCAAATTCACCCCTATGTTAGATCTATGTTTTAATTATGTGTATATATTGTGATGTTTTCTTTTATTTCATGAGTTAGACTATTCGAGTCTAACGTATATTTTTACGTTGAACGAACAAACGTACTACATGGGGAAAAAGGGGATAATATTAATATTTAATTGGCATAAATGCCTTAAAAGGCATAAAATAAAATTGTGGTGAAATTGGTATGATTTTACATACCATAAATGGATGGACATAATTGAGTCAATTATGGACATCATTAAATTTGGAATTGATTGATAATTTGAATAGGGAACGTAATTCAAATTGGGGGATGATTAATTAGGAGTAATTAATCGTCTAAGACACGAGGTTAGGCTCTTTTGTGGTGTAAGACTGCCCGGACCCGTCCGGTAAATCCAGCTGCCACAAATGTCAGTCTAATGTGAGAGGTCTTAGGCACAAAATTAAATACGTAACAATTGTAAAGACACGAGGTTAGACTCTTTTGTGGTGTAAGACTGCCCGGACCCGCCCGGCAAATCCAGCTGCCACAAATGTCAGTCTAATGTGAGAGGTCTTTACGAGGTTACGGTCTTAATGAATTAAGAAACACTTAACCAGATAAGCATGTAGTGGGACATGAGGGGGTTAAGTGGGTGCCTTGGGTGGCATGTGGAATCTAGTGGGTGCCTTGGGTGGCATTTGAAATACGATTAGAAATACTTAACCAAAATTGAAGCATGTAATTGAAACATGAATAAGAAGTGGGTTAAGTGGGAAATACTAGAGGGGACCAAGCTTAGGTGGATAGCTTGTGTCAAATCATGGGGGACCGTTTCAACCAGTAACCCATAAGTATCTCTATGGGCTCGACCTAAGTCGAGGACGGGACACGCGTACTGGGCTTGACTGTAAGAGGCCAAAACGGGTGAGCGGTGGCAACGCAAGTCCAACGGGTTCATGTGCGTGTGTGGGCCCGGGCTGGTAGGTAAGACGTTGTTGCATCGTGTAGGTATAAGCCGTGCATCTCTGGTAGTATCGGGTTGCCACTTTGGGGAGTGATACACCCCACTGTGGGACCAGCACGGGTATCTACGAGTTAGGGAGCCGATAGCTTGGGGGTAGGACTTAGGGTACACTTAGTTCTGTCTATTTCTGTTGGTACCGTCTGTTTCTGTTGGGTGGCAACACCTGTCTGTTTCTGCGTGGTACCATCTGTTCGAGTGGTAAAGGCCCATTACTAGTGTACACCTAATTCTACATTCTGTTTCCGTAGGAATTATTCTGTTTCCGTCTCTGATTCCGTTCCAGACTCTGTTTATGTACCTTCTGTCTGTTGGGGTGGTAAAGGCCCATTAGTTGGGTGGTAAAGGCCCATTATTAGTATTTTACTTCTGTACCATCTGTATGTTGTGGTGGTAAAGGCCCATTACTAGCATTCTGCTTCTGTATAGATTATTCTGTTTCGATTCTATGGAAGTTTAAACATTAGGGTAACACCTAATCCTGTTATACTGGTGGTGGTGCAGTATAGTAATTATCTTGTAGTGGTTTAGGTGTGCCTTTAACGTTATCTTTGTTCATCTTAATTCCTTGTTTACTCTATCATACTCAATGGTTCATGGTCATTTCCTTACTTTCCAACTTATGCATTAGCCTAGTTACTTTGTTAATTATATTGTTAGAGTTATCGCACTCGCCAGACTTTATGTCTGACCCCCTTTTTCCATCTCTTTCCTTTTCCCCCAGGTTCTCAGGGAGGAAACACCCAGGTTTAGTCAGGATTTGGATATCATCTTCTAGGAGCTACTTCTGAAGTATGGCTCGAACCTCTGTTTCTTTATGGCTTGCTCTTTAATCTGGGGAATGATGATTTTCTTTTAAAAACCTATGTACTCTGATGATACAAGACAAAAGTTTTTTGTTGTAATAGTTTTATGACTCATGCTATTATGTAACAAAGTACTTTGGAGATTTAATAAAGTTATTTGTTTCCACTGTAAAAAATTTTATATCTGTCTTGTGATATTCTGTGTCTGTTTACCAAAAACGCTCCACTGAAGTTAAGGCATTCCCTTTGTGAGTGACCTTAATGGAGGTGGAGTGTTACAGCTGTGGACCCCACAAAAGTAGTTGCGGTGCAAGATTGGAAAGTCCCAAGGAATGCAACCGAAGTCCAAAGCTTCCTCGGGCTAGCGGGCTTTTACCAGAAGTTCATCAAAGATTTTGCGAAAATCTCAGCTCCACTTACAAAGTTGACAAAGAAGAACTTAACTTTGACTTGGGATTTGGATTGCGATATTGCTTTCCAACGCTTAAAAAGAGCCCTAACAACCGCTCCAGTTCTAACATTTACGGATGGGAGCAAGATGTTTACCCTATACACGGATGCTTGTGGTACGGGATTAGGAGCTGTCTTATTGCAAGAGGGGAAGGTAGTAGCTTATGGAGGCAGGCAGTTGAAAGTACATGAGAAAAACTACCCAGCCCACGATCTAGAGTTGGCTGCCATCGTCTTTGCGCTTAAGTCTTGGCGCCATTATCTCCTAGGTGAGAAGTTTGAATTATATACTGACCATAAATCGTTGAAGTACCTTTTCTCGCAGAAAGATCTTAACTTGAGGCAACAAAGGTGGATGGAATTCTTGGCATCCTACGATTTCGAGATTTCCTATACCCCTGGCAAGGGAAATGTAGTAGCGGACGCCTTGAGTAGAAAGAAGATGACCTTAAGCCCTCTCTTTGTTGAAAGGCAGAGCTTGGAGTATATAGCCAACTTTGATTTTAGACCCTCTGCCGATCATGTGACTGGTTTGTTAGCATCGCTAGAGGTGCGGCCTACTCTTTTGGACTCAATAGGGACCGCACAACGTGAAGACCCTCAGCTAGTTGATGTGATAGATAAGTTAAGTAGGGGTGAGACTTCTAGTCACCTCAATAGATACTCCATCGATGATAAGGGTTGGTTGAGTCGGGATGGAAGGCTATGCATCCCACAAGCAAGGGATTTGGTGAAGAAAGTTCTTGAAGAAGCACACCATTCCAAGTTGACCATACACCCCGGTGGAGACAAAATGTACAAAGACATCAAAAGGATTTTCTTTTGGGATGGCATGAAGAGGGATGTAGCTGAATTCATCTCGAAGTGCTTAGTACGCCAGCAAGTCAAGACGGAACAAAAGAAGCCTGGTGGTTTGCTTCATCCTCTAGAGGTCCCACAGTGGAAATGGGATAACATCTCGATGGACTTTATTGTTGGGCTGCCTAGGTCAAGAAGAGGCAATACCAGTATTTGGGTAATAGTGGACAGGCTCACAAAAAGCGCTCACTTCATACACGTTAATAGTAGAAGGACTGCCTCATATTTAGCATCCATATATCTTAAAGAGATAGTCCGACTCCATGGGAAACCTGTAGCATTGTTAGCAACCGAGATCCTATCTTCACGAGCGAGTTTTGGAAGAGCTTGCAAGAAGCTGTAGGCACACAGTTATGCTTAAGCACGACCTATCACCCCCAAATCGATGGTCAGACGGAGAGAGTGAACAGAGTGTTAGAAGACCTCTTGAGATTATGCATTCTTGACTTCGGAGGAACATGGGAGGATCATCTTCCTTTGGTGGAGTTTGCCTATAACAATAGCTATCAAGCAACCATAGGTATGGCACCCTTCAAAGCTTTATATGGAAGTCTGTGCCGATCACCAACTTGTTGGTTGGAGTCTACAGATAAGCTCATACTTGGACCAGATATGATTAGAGAAACTTCAGAGAAAGTGGACTTGATACGAAAAAGAATGAAGACTGCCCAAGATAGACAGAAGTCCTACGCAGATAAGAGAAGGACCGACCTTGAGTTTGAGGTTGGGGACAGAGTTTTCCTTAAAGTATCTCCTTTGAGGAACGTCGTTCGCTTCGGATCCGCAGGAAATTTGGCACCAAGATTTGTAAGTGTAACGACCCGCATTCTACGCATCATAGGATCGTAAAATATTTGTTTCTTTCACATAAGAAGTCGTATGGTCATGTAACTTTGGGAGACGATTATTGGAGTCATTTCCCATTTTCATGCTTTTTGCCGATTTTTAAATGACCATTTTGCCCCTAGCTAATCTTGTTTTGGCCATAACTTTTGACTGGAAAGGAGTTTTGACCTGAAACCACTTCCATTGGCTCTGGATGATGATTTACAATTCCGTAGAGTGGTCATATTAGCCAAACGGACTCACCGTTTGGGAGATATGGCTGAAACAAGTTTCAGATGGTGAAAAACAACTTAACCGGACCTAATTTGGGTGATTAATGAGTGGGCCCATAAACCATTTCGGGATTAGAGTTATGGGGAGGCTGATAGAGTTAGGGAATTCAGTTTCTATCATTTTCTAGCTGCCACTCTTTGTTTTTTCAAGTTTAGCCATGGCCTCCACTTTCTAAAACACCCCAAATCACCTTCTAATCGCTAATTAAGCCAAATCAACATCAAATTAAAGGGGAATAACACCAAAGCAAGGTTAGAGCTGCTGTGTTACATTGGGAACAGCGCCAAACAGAGAATCATTTAAGTTTTAAGGTTTTATTTGTGGCCAAGGTGAGTGATTAGCATTGTTTTGACACTAATTACAGTTAATTAAGGGTAATTAGTGAAGATTAGCTAATTTATACACTAATAAATTCTGGAAAAATATTTATAAATTCTAAAATAATGTTTAGACCTCTGTTAGAAATTTGGTTTAATTTGATTAAGTTTTGCTAATCATATCATTAGTTTTGCCTAAACATGCTTAAGGGAAAATATGGGATTTTGGGTATGTTTGATCCATTTCACATGATAAGATTGTTGTTTTGGTGTTTGAGGTCACTTCTATTTGTTGCTATGACTCTTTGGAATGATTTGTGGTTGTTTAGAAAAGTTAGATTGGTCGAAAACGTCGTCGAATGGCGTAAACAAGTCGCTGGAAAAAGTTGCAGAAAGTTGTGCAGGGTTTCGGATCGGATCGGGTTAGGGGCTCGGATCGGATAGGAGAGCTGGGCAAGGAATCCGAACCGAACTGAAGTCTGGCACAAAGGAAGTTTGGCAGGAAGGAAGGCCATTGCTTAGAGTTGGAGTTGGACAGAGGATCGGATCGGAGCTAGGGAGCGGATCAGATCAGAGTAGGCAAGCGAGCGGGATCGGATCGGAGCAGGCAAGCTGGAGCAGGAGGGACGAACCGAACCGAATGGAGCATGGCACCCGAACCAAACCGAATGGAGCGTGGAACCCGAACCGAACCGGATAAGGGCAACCTAACCGAACCGAGGCTGGAGCACTTAAACACGTCCGAACCGAACCGGATGGCCAGGAAGTGGAGTGAGCCGAACCGAACTAGGGAAGAACAACCGAACCGAACAGGACTGGAGCTACGATTACGCGACAACTCTTTTGAAGACCAACTCCAATTCGACCAAAACCCGAGATGCAAAGGAAGTCCAAATAGGGAGTAGAATTCAGGGTCCAGTTAGGAACCAACGAGTCGACTTCATGAGTTGGGCTTTGCTGCGGGACGTGTGCCAAGGTGCCGTCGATGTCTATGACTTTGGATCACTATGTATGGGATGTACGTGGACGGATTCAGGGCCAAAGTGGCCTAGGTACGACTAAAGGGCTATAGAGCAATGAAGTGGGGTCATTTGTAAAGATTTGGTCATGACTCCATGAGGTGAGCTTGGTAGTAGCAGTAGTTGTACAAGTCGAACTCCGTCACTACTTCGATGGGTCTAGTGATTGACAGTGGTGGACATCGTATGATTTACGCACTGAGTGAGAGATGTGAGGATGGTTGCTATGCTTGATTTGTTTTACATCATTATGACATGCACACCCCACCCCCGTATTCTTTACACTATTCGTTATGGCACCTTAGAGTCTTGTACGGTATGTAGTGCTAACTCTTTGGTTGTAGGTCCAGGTTCAGGTATGGTTTAGTATACCTGTTATTGTTCTGTTTAGCTGCTTATCGCTCATAGCAGACTTTTTGTCTGACCCAGAGTTTTATATCTCTTCTTATTACTCAGGGTGCTCTCACGAGCAAACTAGAGACAGGTTAGCTGGGTATGCACGAGTAGCTGATTCGGAGACGAGCAGGAGGCTTCCACGTATGATACATATAGTATTCTCCCTGTGTTGTTGAAGATCACTGCTTGGGCATTAGTAGTATATCTTCTACTTTAGCTTTCTTTTGTTTTAGAGACAGTAAATTTGGAAAGTTGTAATAAGCTGAATTTGGATTTCCGCTGCTATGTTGGTTTAGTTTTCAGCTTATGCATTGTCTCGCCTGTTTTATGTCAAGATTATGTTATTATTATATTTTTTTTCATGCGCTGTGAGACATTCTACAGGTTCCTTGTTAGTTCATCCTCTTCTTTCCTTTCTTTGGCGACCGTTCCGTGCTAGTCGGGCATGTGCACAACGCACCTTCGGAGGAAATGCAGGCTGGTGCGGGGCGGGATGTCACACTTGGTATCAGAGCTCTAGGTTGCGTAGTTAACCTAGGGAAGTCATCAGGGAGAGATAGTATATGTATATGAGAGAGCGTATTTGTGATTATTTTGGTTTTCAAAAGCTATATATATACTATTAGTATGGCTAAGGATGAAGTCGCACTGCATTTGCACCACCATAGAAATGGTTAATCGTTTCTCTTTACAGATTGAACGATGAGCCGATACGCAAGAGGTTCCGGTAGAGGAGCCAATAATGGGAATGTTGCTGACATGAGGACGATGTTTACTGACCTCATGAGAGAGATTCTTAGGGATGTGCAGAGGGTAGCTCCCAATGGTGATAATGGTGGTGGTCCAATAGTGCAGGCGCCTAGGGCCGATTTCGCTAAGCTGAATAAGGATTATACTAGTCTTGGTGGGAAGTCGTTCCACAGAACGGAGTCGGCCACGGATGTTCAGGATTGGTTGGATAGCTGCGAGCGTATCTTCGAAGATTTGGGTATCGAGGATGCGATGAAGAGAAGGCTAGCATCCCGTCAGCTGCAAGTTTAAGGTTCGCTTTAGCGAGAAGTTCATTCCAGCTGCTTAGAAGTCAGTGTTGTTTAAGAAATTCTCGGAGCTCAAGCAGAATGGCAGAGCTGTCTTGGAGTATATTGCTGAATTCGACACTTTGTCGAAATATGGGTTATCTCTTATTGATACTGCCGAGAAGAAGAATGAGAAGTTCATAACCGGCTTGGATCAATACTTGGGGGAAAGGCTTATTAACCACATCGATGAGATGTTTGAATCGATTGTGGGGAAAGCATTAAGGTCAGAGAGTCTTTACCCTAAGCCAAAGACTGAGGCTGCATCTGCAGAGGAACCGAAACCGCAAGCAAGCGGTGGAGGTAAGAATGGTTCTCAAAATAAGAGAAAGCAGAATCAACCTAAGGATGGCCAGAAGAAAAAGAATAAGCAAGATGTTGAGTGCTTCAGCTGTGGTTAGAAGGGCCATTATGCTAGTAATTGTCGGGCCAAGCCAGCGGATAGGAAGTGCTTCAACTGAGGTCAAGTGGGACATCACAAGGACAAGTGTCCGCAACCCCCCTAAAGAAAAGAAGATGGTGAAAGCATATGCCCTTAATGCTATTCCTTCTTCGTCGAATGCCCCAACTGCGGCGGAGAAGGAAAAGAATGTCGTCATCCAAGGTATGCTTTCTGTTTATGATGTTCCTGTTAGAGTTTTGTTTGATACCGGAGCTTCCAGTTCTTTCATATCTAGTGACCTGGTAGATAGGTTGGGATTAGAGCCCGAGATTGTCGATAGACCTTTAGTAGTGACGAACCCGATTGGTGGTTCGACTAACCTTAGCATGATTTGTCATAATGTGGTCTTATCGAGTCATGGATGCATGTTTGTTTGTGATTGCTTTATTTTGGGCTTTACTGGGTTTGGCATTATTTTGGGAGTCGATTGGCTCCAAAGATACGGGGTGGTGGTAGACTGTGAGGGCTTTTTGGTGACAACTAGAGCGGACGATGGGCGGAGGGTAGTGTTTGGTGGTCTACCCGGTGATGGGGTAATGGCTAGTTTTCTAAATTCGCTCGACATCTCGCATAGTGAGTTGTCAGGGTTGCCCGTGGTTGGCCAGTATCCGGATGTCTTCGAGGAAGTGACCGGGCTTCCACCACACCGAGAGATTGAGTTCCGTATTGATTTGGTGAAAGATGCCAGACCTATAGTGATGCCACTTCGTCGTATGGCACCAAGGGAGCAGCGAGAGCTCGGGGTGCAAGTCAGCGATCTTTTGAAGAAGGAATTTATCATAAGGAGTGTTTTTGAATGGGGAGAACCAGTTGTGTTTGCTACCAAGGCGGATGGTTCCCTTCGTTTGTGTGTATACTACCGCGAGTTGAATAAAGTGACGAGGAAGAACAAGTATCCTCTACCGCGGATAGATGATTTGTTTGATCAGTTGAGTGGCGCGAGAGTATTCTCTCAGTTGGATCTCGCGACAAGCTTTCATCAGCTTAGAGTGGAAGCTGAGAGTATAGCTAAAACGGCATTTCGGACGCCGTCTGGATTTTATGAGTGGTTGGTCATGCCATTCGGGCTGACCTATGCCCCGACATATTTTGTGGATCTTATGAATAGGGTATTCAAAGATCAGTTGAATAAGTTTATCCTTGTGTTCGTGGATGATATTTTGGTCTATTCAAGGACAGAGGAAGAACACAAGGAACATTTAAGAATAGTGATGGAGGTGTTGAGAAAACACCAATTGAAAGCAAAGTTTTCTAAGTGTCACTTCTGGAGAAGGGAAGTGAGATTCTTGGGCCATGTTGTTTCAGAGAATGGTATTGCCGTGGATCCTGCGAAGGTGGCTATTGTACAAGATTGGTATACGCCCAAGAATGCAACGGACATAAGAAGTTTCTTGGGATTAGCTAGATATTATCGTAAGTTTATCCAAGATTTCTGCAAGATAGCAACACCGTTGACTCAGTTGACCAAGAAGAATCAAGCTTTCGTCTGGGACGAAAAGTGCGAGAATGCATTCAAGAGTCTAAAGGACAAGTTGACATGTGCACCAGTGTTAGTCATTCCTAAGAGGAATGAAGAGATGACGGTATACACGGATGCCTGTGGTACCGGACTAGGTGATGTATTGATGCAAGGCGGCAGGGTTGTAGCTTATGCAAGTCGGCAATTGAAACCGCACGAGAGAAGATACCCTACCCATGATTTGGAATTGGCAGCGATCATGTTCGCGTTGAAGATGTGGAGACATTATCTCTTGGGAGAAAGATTCGAGTTGTTTACCGATCATAAATCGTTAAAGTATCTCTTCTCTCAAAAGGATCTAAATCTCCGAAAGCAAAGATGGTTAGAATTCTTAGCTTCCTATAATTTCGAGATCGCATATACACCAGGAAAGGGCAATGCGGTGGCTGATAAGTTGAGTAGAAGACATGCCAGTTTAGGGGCTATGTTTCTAGAATGGAAGCAACTGGAGTACATCGCTGGGTATGATTTCAGGCCAAAGTGCGAACTGGATCCAGAAATGTTAGCAAGTTTGATGATCAGACCCACTTTGAATGAGCGGATTGGTTCCAGTCAGAGGAGCGATGCTAACTTATTGGAAGTCATCTCCAAGTTAGAGATGGGTATCGACGAGGAGATGAACAAGTATGGGCTTGATCGAGATGGACGGCTTAGAAAGAATGGAAGACTAGTTGTACCCAATGTCAATGGATTGAGAGATGAAGTGCTTAGAGAATGTCATCACTCAAAACTGACTATACACCCCGGTGGTAACAAGATGTACCGAGACATGAAGTAGACCTACTACTGGGAAGGGATGAAAAGAGACATTGGGAAGTTTATATCCAAATGCATGAACTACCAGCTAGTTAAAGCTGAGCAAAAGAAGCCTAGTGGTTTGGTACAACCATTAGAAATTCCAGAATGGAAATGGGAACAAGTGTCAATGGACTTCATTGATGGGTTACCAAGAACTAGGCCGGGCCATGATAGCATTTGGGTGATTGTGGACCGATTAACCAAGAGTGCAAGTTTTATACCCGTCAAGTCGAATAGAACGGCAGCTAAGTTATCTGAGCTATATGTGAAGTGGGTAGTGAGATTTCATGGAATACCTAAAGGCATTGTGAGTGACTGAGATCCGTTGTTCACTAGTGGATTTTGGAAGAGCTTATAAGAGGCGCTAGGATCAAAATTATATCTCAGTACCGCGTATCATCCTCAAACCGACGGTCAAACAGAGAGGGTGAATCGAGTATTGGAAGACCTCTTGAGAGCTTGTGTATTGGATTTTGGTGGATCATGGGATGACCATTTGCATCTAGTGGAGTTCGCATATAATAATAGTTATCAGTCCAGTATTGGTATGGCTCCATTTGAAGCTTTGTACGGAAGACCGTGCAACTCACCGTCATGTTGGTTAGAAACTGGTGAGAAGTTTGTGCTTGGACCAGATGTGATAAGAGAAACTTCAGACAAGATCAAAATCATTCGACAGCGAATGAAGGCTGTCCAAGATAGGCAAAAAAGTTATGCTGATAAGAGGAGAAGAGAATTAAAGTTCTCCATTGGCTACTTGGTGTTTGTCAAGATTTCTCCGTTAAAGAGCGTAATACGATTTGGCAGGAGAGGCAAGTTAGCACCAAGATTCGTTGGTCCATTCCCAGATCTCGAGCAAATTGGGAATTTAGCATATAGAGTTGAATTACCAGAGAAGATGGCAAGAGTTCACAACGTGTTTCATGTTTCCCAGTTAAGGAAATTCATGCACGACCCATATGTGACTGTTTCACCTGATCAGTTGGATGATGTCGAAGTTGAACCCAAGGCGATTAGGAACCGCAAGCCTATGCGTATTGTTAGGAACGATATGAAGCAACTTCGAAGGAAAGCGGCGAATCTAGTCAAAGTTCAGTGGGGCGAGAATGAGAATGACTGTACTTGTGAGACAGAGGAGAGCATTAGGAAGACGTATCCAGAACTCTTTGCCTGGTAAGATCTCAGTTTCGATTTAGTTTTCCGCATGCTAGGATAGACTTGTTTTGCATGTTTGATTGTTGCATATGACTGATAGGCATGCAGGATCCTTTCTATGTTTTGGGTTAAGGAATTTCAGAGACGAAATTTCTTAAGGGGGGGAGAGTGTAACGACCCGCATTCTACGCATCATAGGATCCTAGAATATTTGTTTCTTTCACATACGAAGTCGTATGGTCATGTAACTTTGGGAGACGATTATTGGAGTCATTTCCCATGTTCATGATTTTTGCCGATTTTTAAATGACCATTTTACCCCTAGCTAATCTTGTTTTGGCCATAACTTTTGACTGGAAAGGAGTTTTGACTTGAAACCCCTTCCATTGGCTCCGGATGATGGTTTACAATTCCGTAGAGTGGTCACATTAGCCAAACGGACTCACTGTTTGGGAGATATGACTGAAACAAGTTTCAGATGGTGAAAAACAACTTAACCGGGCCTAATTTAGGTGATTAGTGAGTGACCCCATAACCCATTTCGGGATTAGGGTTATGGGGAGGCTGATAGGGTTAGGGAATTCAATTTCTATCATTTTCTAGCTGCCACACTTTGTTCCTTCAAGTTTAGCCATGGCCTCCACTTTCTAAAACACCCCAAATCACCTTCTAATCACTAATTAAGCAAAATCAACATCAAATTAAGGGGGAATAGCACCAAAGAAAGGTTATGGCTGCTGTGTTACATTGGGAACAACGCCAAACAGAGAATCATTTCAGTTTTAAGGTTTTATTTGTGGCTAAGGTGAGTGATTAGCATTGTTTTGACACTAATTACAGTTAATTAAGGGTAATTAGTGAAGATTAGCGAATTTATACACTAATAAATTATGGAAAAATATTTATAAATTCTAAAATAATGTTTAGACCTCTGTTAGAAATTTGGTTTAATTTGATTAAGTTTTGCTAATCATATCATTAGTTTTGCCTAAACATGCTTAAGGCAAAATATGGGATTTTGGGTATGTTTGATCCATTTCACATGATAAGATTGTTGTTTTGGTGTTTGAGGTCACTTCTGTTTGTTGCTATGACTGTTTGGAATGATTTGTGGTTGTTTAGAAAAGTTAGATTGGTCGAAAACGTCGTCAAATGGCGTAAACAAGTCGCTGGAAAAAGTTGCAGAAAGTTGTGCAGGGTTTCGGATCGGGTTAGGGGCTCGGATCAGATAGGAGAGCTGGGCAAGGAATCCGAACCGAACTGAAGTCTGGCTCAAAGGAAGTTTGGCAGGAGGTAAGTCCATTGCTTAGAGTTGGAGTTGGATAGAGGATCGGATCGGAGCTAGGGAGCGGATCGGATCGGAGCAGGCAAGCTGGAGCAGGAGGGACGAACCGAACCGAACGGAGCATGTCACCCGAACCGAACCGAATGGAGCGTGGAACCCGAACCAAACCGGATGAGGACAACCTAACCGAACCGAGGCTAGGGCACTTAAACACGTCTAAACCGAACCGGATGGCCAGGAAGAGGAGTGAGCCGAACCGAACTAGGGAAGAACAACCGAACCGAACAGGACTGGAGCTACGATTACGCGACAACTCTTTTGAAGACCAACTCCAATTCGACCAAAACTCGAGATGCAAAGGAAGTCGAAATAGGGAGTAGAACTCAGGGTCCAGTTGGGAACCAACGAGTCGACTTCATGAGTTGGGCTTTACTGCGGGACGTGTGCCAAGGGGCCGTCGATGTCTATGACTTTGGATCACTATGTATGGGAGGTACGTGGACGGATTCAGGGCCAAAGTGGCCTAGGTACGACTATAGGGCTATAGACCAATGAAGTGGGGTCATTTGTAAAGATTTGGTCATGACTCCATGAGGTGAGCTTGGTAGTAGCAGTAGTTGTACAAGTCGAACTCCGTCACCACTTCGATGGGTCTAGTGATTGACAGTGGTGGACATCGTATGCTTTACATACTGAGTGAGAGATGTGAGGATGGTTGCTATGCTTGATTTGTTTGCCATCATTATGACATGCACACCCCACCCCCGTATTCTTTACACTATTCTTTATGGCACCTTAGAGTCTTGTCCGGTATGTAGTGCTAACTCTTTGGTTGCAGGTCCAGGTTCAGGTATGGTTTAGTATACCTGTTATTGTTCTATTTAGCTGCTTATCGCTCATACCAGACTTTTTGTCTGACCCAGAGTTTTATGTCTCTTCTTATTACTCTGGGTGCTCTCACGAGCAGACTAGAGACAGGTTAGCTGGGTATGCACGAGTAGCTGATTCGGAGACGAGCAGGAGGCTTCCACATATGATACATATAGTATTCTCCCTGTGTTGTTGAAGATCACTGCTTGGGCATTAGTAGTGTATCTTCTACTTTAGCTTTATTTTGTTTTAGAGACAGTAAATTTGGAAAGTTGTAATAAGCTGTATTTGGATTTCCGCTGCTATGTTGGTTTAGTTTTCAGCTTATGCATTGTCTCGCCTGTTTTATGTCAAGATTATGTTATTATTATATTTTGTTCCATGCGCTGTGAGACATTCTACAGGTTCCTTGTTAGTTCATCCTCTTCTTTCCTTTCTTTGGCGACCGTTCCGTGCTAGTCGGGCATGTGTACAACGCACCTTCGGAGGAAATGCAGGCTGGTGCAGGGCGGGACGTCACAGTAAGGCCATTTCCTATCATTGAAAGGATTGGAAAGATGGCTTATAGACTAGAGCTACCCGAAAAATTGGCTGGAGTTTGTAATGTCTTTCACGTTTCTCACTTATGAAAGTTCTTACATGAGTCTGCGGAAGTGATGGAACCAAGCATATTAGAGGACGTAGAAGTAGAACGAGAGGCAACTGTGAGAAGAGTTCCAACTCGTTTCTTGGGTACAGAAGTCAAAAAGCTACGCAACCGTGAAGTCAAACTTGTAAAAGTTCAATGGAGTGATGCCGAGGAAGACGCGACTTGGGAGATTGAGGCCAAAATTCGCGCAGCCTACCCTTTTCTTTTTGAGGGTACATCTTTGATCACTGTTTCCTTAAGTTTGTTCATACTCGTATCTTTCTTTTTAGTAATTTCTTTAGTGTCGTTCTCGATCCTTAGGTAGAAACCAATAGATGTAAACATGTATTTGAAACATGTTATGATTGATGGTTGCAAGTGGTTGCTCATGGATGCATATACACACCCTTTAGGTATTAGATCGGCTCAGTCACTTTCATATTGCATATGCATATATGTACTTGTATATGATCGAAACTTGATGTGTTATCGTGTGGATGTTGCATTTGTATGAATGACTGTGCACTCATGTAGAAAGTATGATTAGGGAAGATTGCATACATTATGGATGCATGACACCGACATGACTTGCATTAAGGAGGTCAACTGAATCAGTAGACCGCTTGATTTTTCATTAGATAAGGACATGTAAGTATTTTAAGGACAATGGACGCCTGTGTTTGATGGTTGAGTAGATGGACGATTGGATGGTAGGATATGCGTTCTTCTTGAGTTGATTTCGGGGACGAAGTCCTTTAAGGAGGGGAGAATGTAACACCCCGTGTTTTCGATAAAACTTAAAGTAACGAATTAAAGAATAATTAATTATAAATGTAAGAATTAAGGGAAACGGGATACGCCATTGCGTTCGTCTCGGAATTCTGGTTGAGATAGAGTCCGAGTTTGTGTGAATTGGACTTCGTATGAAGAAGTTATGGCCTTCAGAAGTTTCAATTTTTTTTTTCAAAATTCAGATTTAAACTCAGAAGAGGGCAGGGCATGAAAAATTCCCGCCCAGGCCAGGTCAACCAGGAGGTCGACCCTAGTGTCGACCTACCCCACAGGTCGACCTGGGGGTCGACCTACCCCCCTCCTGGGAAGATCTGAAAGGATGATGATTTTTGACTCCCTGCTGAGTCATTAGGGCTGAGGTGTTATCCTATCTTGACCTAATGGTCTTGATTATTTCTAGGGTTAATCTGACGGCTCTAAATTAATTAAATCTCTATAAAAACAACCTAACTCTCAACCTTAAATCACAAATATTCATACCAAGAGCCTCCATGCCATCAACGGTGAACCTAGAATAGCCGTCATCCCTTTTAACTCAAAGGCAAGATTGAAGCTACATCAAAATTAAATCTAATCTAATTCAACTAAGAAAATTCAACGATCTACATCAAAGACGAGCAATTCAATTTCAGAATACAAATTCCATAACTTAAAAATTCCTTTTTGTTTATAAGTGTAGTTATCTTTCAGATGTGAATGAATTAAAGACATGGTTTGTAATAGATTGTAAAATAGAATTGTATCAAGTTGTATGTGATGCTTATTTATGTTTATTCATGTCCATTCTATCGTATATGCCTATGAATTATTGTGAACTATTATATTATGGTGAATAAACCTATGATGTTATGAAACTATAATATGTAAGTTTGGTGATATTATACAAGTTTTAGGCTAAGTCATGTAGTTTATGCCTAATTGATTAGATCCATTATGCATACTTGTTTAGATCTACGACCTTGTAATGACATCTATATGTTGTATGTCAATTTAGAAATTATGCCATATTTATGCAAGTTAAGTGATGCTATCATGTTATGAATACATGCAAGTTTATAGGTTAAAATCATGACTATGTAAACCTATATGTTTAGATTTACAACTTTACATGTTAGAACCATATGCCTTTATGTTAGATCAATATTAGCATGATTCAACCTATGCAAGTTCACCACTACATGTCTAATCAGATTTTGGTAGTTCTATGTAATACTATTATTTTATGATTCATGTTGCATAGATCTAGTTTGCAAGTTCATAATTAAAAGTATATTATGCTAAGTTCATGTGACACATTTTAAGTTAGATCCTTTGACGAAAGAGGGATTTCGCTCGGTCCGAATCAGTCGCTAAACCGACCCAGACCGCTCGAAACGCCCTATCGTTTTGAGAACACGACAAAACAGAACGCATATAAAAGAACATTTCATTGTATATTACAACAATGCATCAGAATACAAGAATATACAGAGTATAAATGAATAAATATTACACAGAAATATCAGAGATTTAAATTACATTCAAATACATCGCAGCGGAAAATAATACAATACACAACTAGAAGTAGATATACGGATACAAAGCTTTCCGGATATCGTTCCAGCTGTAAACCAGGATCCTGTTAATATAAATCTGCAAAACCAAAACTACTAGCTGCCCATGTCAAAATAGGGGCACCCAGAGTTTAGGTTAAAACAATAAACTCCAGGTCAGTCATGTGACTGGTGTGAGAACTAAAACAGTTATTTATCTTTATTTTAAAGTTCGGTAAATCAAGGGACCACGCCGTATAACACGGAACGGGTTTCCTCCCAAGAATACCAGTGCATAAAACAAACAGCGCAATGCTAAATAAAGAAAAATGAAGCTGTTATAAGACCCAGGTCCTATCACACAATGCAACGCAAGCCGGGGGATAGGGTTTTCCCTTATAACAGCCAAAGAATGCTTGATACGTTTAAAACAAATCATTTGATACTATAATAAGTGTACAGTGTTTAAAACAATTTCAAATCATAAGTATCAATCATAGGCGACATGAGCGTCCCATGCCACTATGTCGCCATACTAGGTTATACAATCAAAATCGCAAAGTCACGTATTTGGAAATTGGATTTCCATCTATGAACCGAGGCAAAAGATAGTCCTCAACCGATTCGAGACTCTCTAGCCCGAGCCTCAGGATCAGAACGCATCAACCCTTTAGATCGTCAGGGCCGGTCCACCGATGTGGATTATTATGCCTGAACACTACGTTTTCCGCCATTTGGGGCGTAAATGAGCCAACGAATGACTCCATCGGACCCGGATCGTCCGATCTAACCGAGGCGCCTCGCAACAGCAACAACCACGCAGGTGAAAAGTATATAAATGTCAGGGCTGGTAGGTCACTGACACCACCCTAGCTAGAAAGAAACGCATGCCCTCCCTGAGGTCCTCTGCCATTTTTGGTTCACAACCGGGGTGCGAAACTCGCGAAGTAAACGTTACACAAAGCTACGCCACAAGGTCGTGCTTTGATCATCACCACAAGACTTTGCTTTTCAACAGAAGCCTCGATCAATTGCCACTTAGGCATGCCACACAGGCAATTCACTCCATGCGTTTGATATCCATCAATATATAACCCCTGAGCTCGTACGTCTCAGAGAAGGGCGTTAAGCAAGAGAATAAATTCTCCGCCGCCAAATAGATATATATTTAATAGAGATCAATCACACAGACTAAAATCCAATGTCAGACACACAGTCCATTTACAAGTCCGTTCTGGGTCTGAACGAAACCGGAGGCACCTAGTTCCCCGCATATCCATCGATCTCCAAGTACGTCTGGACGATCACCAACTGTTTCCATCTTCTTGGGTGTACAGCCCAATCAAGATCATCAGTAATCACCCAAACGACGTGAAGACCTCCGGTCTTCGACCACCGTCTTCATCTTCGACTTATCGTCGTATCAGTTATTCAGAATGGGATAAACCCGGTCTTTCCAAATAACTCGCGTATATTTTAAATAAGTGTTACACAAACACAACATACGCCTCATTCCAATTCATCAGTCACTAACCGTAAATTAATCAAGAGAATAATTCCCCAAATATTAACCCCGAAGGCCGAAACCAACATCAGATCAAAATCCAGGAAACCATTCTGCTTAGCCAACCTACAGTTAGTTTCTAATTTCACATTCTTAGGGAAAGGTTCCCATTAATTTTATCAAAGATAAATTCTTTAAATTTATTCTTTAATCTTCTTTTGAATTTCGATTCAACTAGTCGGGATTAACGAACCTTACCGAAGTAATTATTTATTTTAATTTCTCAATCCCAACCTATTCATCCCATGAAGTAAAACTGGTAATACTTCATATCTAACACCACGGTGTTATCGGTAAATTCAATTACCATTTCACGTTCAAACCTAATTAAAGATTTAACTACCGCCTGGAGCAAAACTGGTGATACTCCATCATCGATCATTTCAATCTAATTAAAGATTCATTAAAACTCCACTTAGTTTTAATCGCTAACTGGGTTAAAGAATCAGTGTCATTTAAAACACAGTTCACGATAAACCCAAAATCACATTCCATTAATTATCGGGTTAAAGAACTAGTGTTATTTAAAACACTGTCCACGATAAACCCAAAAATCAATATCAATTCAATTCCAATTAAATATTATTTAATTGGCATACTTCATTAAATCTAAATAAAAAGATTTAATCTTTTCTCAGCTGGGTTCAAGAACAGTGTTAGTGAAGACACCATTCACGACAAACCCAAATCACATTTGATATTCAATACAAGGCTCTGAATAGAAAATATATCGGCTTATATTCAATATCAAATTCTACGATTAACAAATGTCGTATTGGAAATAACGATATAAATATATATATCTTTCAAATTTCCATAACAACATCTGTATAATCCCGAATTCCAACATCGAAATATTCCGAAGACAATTTCGATTCAAATCCACTCCAATGCAATCATTGGAAATTCTGGTTATTTTCAAAACCCTTTTCAAATTCAATTTATGTAACAACCCGAAAATCTGGGCCAGTTTAAAATTTTTATTTTGGCAATTTTAGCGAATTTTGATTATTTAAAATGAATTATTTTAAATAATATCGACGAGAAAATTTATTTTGAATATAATTCGAACGTATATATTATACGCGTCGTCGTTAGAATATAAATAGTTATATATAATTATAAATAAAATTGAAAATGGCGCGGTAGTTCGATAATTCGATTTCAAACTTCAATTGAATGTACCGAGTGCAAAACAATCCGGATTTTAGTGAAACCAAAAATATTAGGATCTAATTGATGATATCTTTCCAACGAATCCGAAAAATTGAAATTTCATAACGGGAATCAAAAGATACGTCCAGTTGAAAATTCTAAATAGTCGCTATGGAATTCAGGCCCTTAAAAATGGACATTTTGCAAACGATCTCGGATTTCGACGAAACCATTTTTGTTGGGTCCGTGATGTCAAATTATTGCTAGATTCCAATTTTTATAATTTTTTGAATCAATATGTGAGCGTGGCAAAGGAAAACGCGTTTGACCAGTTTCATTTGATTTTAATCGACTGGAAAATGACCATTTTTCCAACGGTCTCAGAATTCGACGAAACTAGTTTTGTTAGGACCGTATCGTCAATACGAAGCTAGAAAATATTTTTTGGGAATTTTCCTAGTTAGTATGTGACCCCGGTAATTTGAAATGTACGTTTAAAATTCAATAAAGTGATTTAAATGTAAATTTAACGGAAACTGATTGTAACGGTCGAATCAGCTTACGGAACATATCCCATTGCGTTCGGAATGGGGGTATTTAGCTAGGGGCGACAGTCGTTGGGCTCAGATTGGAGTTAGTACCAACGAACAACTATTTTTCGAATTAAAAGAATTTAAATAATATTAAAATATAAAATAATTCTTTAAAACCTAAGGCCTCTCTCATTCCTTCAGAGCCGCCTCCACCCTCACGAACGAACCAAATCGTTCCAGAAGAATTCGCCGATCTCTCCCAAAATACGAAGAAATAATCCACGAGTTCAAAGAGAAAATCGAAGCGTTCTCCTCCCTCTACAAATCCAGGCGGTTATGATCACGAATGGCGCTGTGGTTTGAAGGATTTTGGGGCTCAAAGCCACCAGTTTTTGAGCCGATCTCGAGGAGATGGACGGCGCCGAATCCAACGCCTGGCCAGGCGGAGGGAGGCACGGGGAAGGTCAACGCCATGAGCACCTCCGATCGTGCTCCGGCGGTCTCTGTCAGCGGCGCGATGTGGAGGAAGGGTTCGAGCGGTCCAGGCAAGAAAAAAAACGACAGAGAAAGGTTTTAACTTTTTCTTCTTTTTATTTTTGATAGCCTATAGAAATTAAAATCTGAAATTCTTATATATGTTTTGTGTTAAAATGAAAAATGGAATTTTATATAAAATAAAAATCTTTGTTTTTGAAAAGTAAAATTTGCATTACTTATAAAATAAAAATCTTTGTTTTTGAAAAGTAAAATTTGCATTACTTATAAAATAAAAATCTTTGTTTTTGAAAAGTAAAATTTGCATTACTTATAAAATAAAAATCTTTGTTTTTGAAAAGTAAAATTTGCATTACTTATAAAAAGAATAAAATTTGCTTGGCTTAGGAAATATAAACTTGAAGTGTTTTAAAATATAATTTTGAATTGATTTTATATATCGAATAGCGAAGTAAAAATATGATTTTTATATATTGAATAGCGAAGTAAAAATATGATTTTTATATATTGAATAGCGAAGTAAAAATTCGATTTTTATATATCGAATAGCGAAGTAAAAATATGATTTTTATATATCGAATAGCGAAGTAAAAATATGATTTTTATATATTGAATAGCGAAGTAAAAATTCGATTTTTATATATCGAATAGCGAAGTAAAAATGTGATTTTTATATATGTAGAGAATACGGGCAGTGGAAATTGACAAGAGGGAAGAACGGCGAAAATTTCTACATAAGAAGTGTCGTGGGATCGGATAGCAATTCGGTGAGAATTTCTCACTCTTCAATTACTTTTCTAGTCATATATATATACTAGGATGCAGACGGTGCTTAGTAGCACCCGACACAATCGTCCACAGACCATGGACTTGTTTGTTTGATTGCAAAATTAGATTATTTGGTTTGAATTGAATGGTTTGGTGAAATGAAATTGATTTGATTGATGTGTGAATGGCGTGGGCCTTCACTAGACCGGGGATAAGGCTAGGCCTTGTCCCGTTTCTAGTATCGTGCCGTTATGCCGCCGAAATTTTCTAAAATATGTTAGAAAAATAAAAATATCATTTTATTGAATAAATGAACTGAATAGAAATTCATATGTTGAAATAAAAATGTTTTTATCGTTAAAAATATAATTTTTAACGTGAAGTGAATAAAATAAAATATTCATTTACAAACCGAACGGTTTGTTTATGTACACCTATTTGAAGGACATTGATTGGGTCGATAAATTTTACACATCGCCCAACTGCACAACTAAAATCTGTGTTTGATTGTTTGAAACCCCACACGGGTGTTGGGATGAAATTTGAAGTTCACTCATCCTGATTGGTTAAATATGTCGATCGATTGATTGACAGGCTGTTATAAGCGTTAGATATCTATATTTGATGCTTATACAGTGTAGTGCACTTTGGTTGATGGTTGATTATTTTTCAATGCTATTATATGTGTGTAATGTATGAAAATCCATATAATTAACATTATATGGTGATTGATTGGGCCTCATTCCAATTTAGAAAATAAAGAATAATATAAAATAAAGGTTCATGTGTTGACAGTACTCATCCATTGAGATTGGTCATGTGTTGAACGAAATATTTTAGTAATAAAATTTATATCTTTATCAATATAAAATAAAGGTTCATGTGTTGACAGTACTCATCCATTGAGATTGGTCATGTGTTGAACGAAATATTTTAGTAATAAAATTTATATCTTTATCAATATAAAATAAAAGTTCATGTGTTGACAGTACTCATCCATTGAGATTGGTCATGTGTTGAACGAAATATTTTAGTAATAAAATTTACATCTTTATCAATATAAAATAAAGGTTCATGTGTTGACAGTACTCATCCATTGAGATTGGTCATGTGTTGAACGAAATATTTTGATAATAACAACTATTTTGAAAAAGAAATATTTGAAATAGAATATTTGAAAATAGAAATTTATGAAGCCACGTTGATTAGATTGACGCCATTTTGACGTGAACGATATCTATATCGATTTTAAACGATTTCGAAATGAATTGAATTAAAAACGATTTCGAAATGAATTGAATTGAAAACGATTTCGAAATGAATTGAATATATAACGATTTCGAAATGAATTGAATATATAACGATTTCGAAATGAATTGAATATATAACGATTTCGAAATGAATTGAATCTATAACGATTTCGAAATGAATTGAATATATAACGATTTCGAAATGAATTGAATATATAACGATTTCGAAATGAATTGAATATATAACGATTTCGAAATGAATTGAATATATAACGATTTCGAAATGAATTGAATCTATAACGATTTCGAAATGAATTGAATATATAACGATTTCGAAATGAATTGAATATATAACGATTTCGAAATGAATTGAATATATAACGATTTCGAAATGAATTGAATATATAACGATTTCGAAATGAATTGAATATATAACGATTTCGAAATGAATTGAATCTATAACGATTTCGAAATGAATTGAATCTATAACGATTTCGAAATGAATTGAATATATAACGATTTCGAAATGAATTGAATATATAACGATTTCGAAATGAATTGAATATATAACGATTTCGAAATGAATTGAATATATAACGATTTCGAAATGAATTGAATATATAACGATTTCGAAATGAATTGAATATATAACGATTTCGAAATGAATTGAATATATAACGATTTCGAAATGAATTGAATATATAACGATTTCGAAATGAATTGAATATAAAATGATTTCGAAATGAAATAAATTGAAAACGAATTTGAATTGAATAGAAATGAATTTTAAAACGAATTTATAGAGAAGAATTCAATTTTGATTTGAATTGAAATGGAAGTTGAAATTGCTTTTGAAACGAATTTTAAAACTATTTATATAATTCGTTTTAAATAGAAATCGACGAAATATATATTATATATATTATATATATAATATAATGGCCTGAATAGAACGCGCCGCGCCGCGGCAGTTCGCGAATTTCGACCATTGACTTCGAACGGATATTGCGGGAGATCCGACCGTCGGATTCTCCTAAAACCGGAACCGTTGGGTTCGTCTCGAAAAGAGCTTTCTAACGAATATTAGAAATTTGAAATCTAACGGTTGGATTTGGGATTATGTCCAAATCAAATTTGAAAAAAGTCGCTGTAAGTGCAGTTCGATGGCCATTGATGGAAATCGACTGTACGGGCCTTGATAAAATTATTAAAAATAGTAATAATTTGTGTAAAATCATAAGAAATGATTTAGAAAGAATTGGGATGAAAAACTCCATATTTGAAAAGATAAAAATATATTTTTATCAAAATGAACTAGTTTTGAACTAGAAGTATAATTCTATTTATTTTTAAATAAATAAACTGGATTAGAAATGGTTTTGAAAATAACCAGAATTTCCAATGATTGCATTGGAATGGATTTGAATCGAAATTGTCTTCGGAATATTTCGATGTTGGATTTCGTGATTATACAGTTGTTGTTATGGAAATTTGAAAGATATAGATATATATATCGTTATTTCCAATACGATATTTGTTGGTCGCAGAATTTGATATTGAATATAAGCCGGGATATTTTCTATTCAGAGCCTTGTATTTAATATCAAATGTGATTTGGGTTTGTCGTGAATGGTGTCTTCACTAACACTGTTCTTGAACCCAGTTGAGAAAGGATTAAATCTTTTTATTTAGATTTAATGAAGCGTAACAATTGAATGATATTTAATTGGAATTGAATCGATATTGATTTTTGGGTTTATCGTGGACAGTGTTTTAAATAACACTCGTTCTTTAACCCGATAATTAATGAATGTGATTTTGGGTTTATCGTGGACGGTGTTTTAAATGACACTGATTCTTTAACCCAGTTAACGATTAAAACTAAGTGGAGTTTTAATGAATCTTTAATTAGATTGAAAAGATCGAGAATGGAGTATCACCAGTTTTGCTCCAGGCGATAGTTAAATCTTTAATTAGATTTGAACGTGAAATGGTAATTTAATTTACCGATAACACTGTGGTGTTAGATATGAAGTATTACCAGTTTTACTTCATGGGATGAATAGGTCGGGATGGGGAAATTAAAATAAATGATTACTTCGGTAAGGTTCGCTAATCCCGACTAGTTTGAATTGAGATTCAAAAATAGAATAAAGAATAAATTCAAGGAATTTATCTTGGATAAAATTAATGGGAACCTTTCCCTATGAATGTGAAATTTAGAAACTAACTGTCGGTTAGCTAAGCAGAATGGTTTTCTGGATATTGATCTGATGTTGGTTTCGGCCTTCGGGGTTAATATTTGGGAAATTATTCTCTTGATTAATTTACGGTTAGTGACTAATGAATTGGAATGAGGCGTATGTTGTGTTTGTGTAACACTTATTTAAAATAATACGCGAGTTATTCGGAAAGACCGGGTTTATCCCATTCTGAATAACTGATATGACGATAAGTCGAAGATGAAGACGATGGTCGAAGACCGGAGGTCTTCACGTCGTTTGGATAATTACTGATAATCTTGATTGGGCTTTACACCCAAGAAGATGGAAACAGTTGGTGATCGTCCAGACGTACTTGGAGATCGATGGATATGCGGGGTACTAGGTGCCTCCAGTTTCGTTCAGACCCAGAACGGACTTGTAAATGGACTGTGTGTCTGACATTGGATTTTAGTCCGTGTGATTGATCTCTATTAAATATATATCTGTTTGGCGGCGGAGAATTTATTCTCTTGCTTAACGCCCTTCTCTGAGACGTACGAGCTCAGGGGTTATATATTGATGGATATCAATCGCATGGAGTGAATTGCCTGTGTGGCATGCCTAAGTGGCAAATGATCAAGGCTTCTGTTGAAAAGCAAAGTCTTGGGGCTGATGATCGAAGCATGGCCTTTGTGGCGTAGCTTTGTGTAACGTTTACTTCGCGAGTTTCACACCCGGTATGAACCAAAAACGGGAGACGGACCTCAGGGAGGGCATGCGTTTCCTTCTAGCTAAAAAGTGGCGTCAGTGGTTTTACACGCCCTGACGAGTTTGACTTATGTGGTTGTTGCTGTTGCGAGGCGCCTCGGATTGATCGGTCGTTCTCGAACCGATGGAGTCATTTAGTTGGCTCATTTACGCCCCAAAGGGCGGGGAAACGTAGTGTTCAGGCATTTTAATCCACATCGGTGGACCGGCCCTGTCGCTCCAAGGGTCACTCGAGCTCTGATCCTGAGACATGGGCTAGATTGTCTCGAATCGGTAGAGGACTATCTTTTGCCTCGGTTCATAGAAGGAAATCCAATTTCCAAATACGTGACATTTGCGGTTTTATTTGTAGAGCCTAGTATGGCGACATAGTGGGATGGGGCGCTCATGCCGCCTATGATTGATACTTATGATTTGAAGTTGTTTTATACACTATGCACTTATAATAGTATCAAACGATTTGTTTTAACCGTATCAAGCATTCTTTGGCTGTTATAAGGGAAAACCCTATCCTCGGCTGCGTTGCATTGTGTGATGGGACCTGGGTCTTATAACAGCTTCATTTTTCTTTATTTAGCATTGTGCTGTTTGTTTTATGCACTGGTATTCTTGGGAGGAAACCCGTTCCGTGTTATACGGCGTGGTCCCTTGATTTACCAAACTTTAAAAATAAAGATTAACTGTTTAAGTTCTCACACCAGTCACATGACTGACCTGGAGTTTATTGTTTTAACCTAAACTCTGGGTGCCCCTATTTTCGACACGGGCAGCTAGTAGTTTTGGTTTTGCAGATTTATATTCACAGGATCCTGGTTTACAGCTGGAACGATATCCGGAAAGCTTTGTATCTGTAATAACCCGAAAATCTGGGCCAGTTTAAAATTTTTATTTTGGCAATTTTAGCGAATTTTGAATATTTAAAATGAATTATTTTAAATAATATCGACGAGAAATTTATTTTGAATAGAATTCGACGTATATATTATATACGTCGTCGTTAGAATATAAATATTTATATATAATTATAAATAGAATTGAAAGTGGCGCGGTAGTTCGATAATTCGATTTCAAACTTCAATTGAACATACCGGGTGCAAAATAAACCGGATTTTAGTGAAACCAAAAATGATAGGATCTAAATGATGATATCTTTCCAACGAATCCGAAAAATCGAAATTTCCTAACGGGAATCAAAAGATATGTCCAGTTGAAAATTCTGAATAGTCGCTATGGAATTCAGGCCCTTAAAAATGGACATTTTGCAAACGACCTCGGATTTCGACGAAACCAGTTTTGTTGGATCCGTGATGTAAGATTATTGCTAGATTCCAAATTTCATAATTTTTCGAATCAATATGTGAGCGTGGCAAAGGAAAACGCGTTTGACCAATTTCAGTTGATTTTAATCGACTGGAAAATGACCATTTTTCCAACGGTCTCAGAATTCGACGAAACTAGTTTTGTTAGGACCGTATCGTCAATACGAAACTAGAAAATATTTTTCCAGAATTTTTAAAGTTCGTATGCGACTCCGGTAATTTGAAATGTACGTTTAAAATTCAATATAATGATTTAAATGTAAATTCAAAGGAAACTGATTCAAGCAATCGAATCAGCTTGCGATACATATCCCATTGGGTTCGGAATGGGGGTAAAACGCTATGGACGACAGGCGGTGGGCCTCGTTTTGAGGTCGAAAATAAAAGTTGCTTTTTGGTAAAAAAAAAAAAAATTAATTAAATAATAAATTAAATCATAATTTAAGCCCCTACATCGTTTCTCTCTCCCTCACTTTTAAATCACGTCGTTGACCCTCCCTTTCCCCAAATCGCTCAGGCGATTAACGCCGCCCCGCTAGGCCACGCGCCACCTCCCCGTAATCCGCCTCCCTCTCCTCCGATCTCTTCTTCCTCCACTCCGCTCCCTCCTCTGCCACGAAACCCGAATACCCCCAAAACCCCTATCGCCCAAAACCCAATCCGACGCTACCGCAAACCATGACCATTGGAGCACCGCTGGCGGCGCAGAACCACCCTCCGGCCACCTGAACGGAAAACGCGACCCCCCCTCCCTCTTGCTAAAACCTGTAAGTGTCTTTTCCTTTCTTCTTTGTTTTTTTATTATATATAGCTTTGTTTATTTATTTTTATGATTTCTATGTTTATAAAAGTTTAGATTTTTAATTTATAAAAGTTTAGATTTTTAATTTATAAAAGTTTAGATTTTTAATTTATAAAAGTTTAGATTTTTAATTTATAAAAGTTTAGATTTTTAATTTATAAAAGTTTAGATTTTTGTATTAGGAAAATATGATCTTTATATTTTTGAGGTAATAAAAATATAATCTTTACTATATAGAAGATGTAAAAATATGATTTTTTTTATATTTTTAAAGAATTAAAAATATAATTTTTACATGATAGGAATATTAAAAATATCATCTTTATATGTGTAGAAAAATAAAAATGAGATTTTTATAAAGATGAAATCTTTAAATTTAAAAAGGTGAAATCTTTAAATTTAAAAAGGCGAAATCTTTAAATTTAAAAAGGTGAAATCTTTAAATTTAAAAAGGTGAAATCTTTAAATTTAAAAAGGTGAAATCTTTAAATTTAAAAAGGTGAAATCTTTAAATTTAAAAAGGTGAAATCTTTAAATTTAAAAAGGCGAAATCTTTATATAGAAAATAGCGTGATAAAAATATAATTTTTATCTATATAACATAGTAGTAAAAATTCGATTTTTATATATTGAATAGCATAGTGAAAAATTCGATTTTTAAATATATGAAGTGATTATAAAAATATGATTTTTAAATTGAAAGTGAACAAATAAAAATGTGATTTTTATTTTAAAGACATCAAAATATGAAAATGTGTGATTTTTACATATGTAGTGGCTACGGACAAAGAAGATGATAAAAAGGAGAGAACAAAGAAGATTTCTATAGATGAAGTGTCGTGAAGTTAGGATAGCCTTCGGTGAGAACTTCTCACTCTTCAAATTCTTTTTCTAGTTATATATATACTAGGATGCAGACGGTGCTTAGTAGCACCCGACACAATCGTCCACAAACCATGGACTTGTTTGTTTGGTTGCATAAATTAGTTAGATGATTTGGGCTGAATTGAATTGTTTGGTGAATTGAAATTGATTTGATTGATGTGTGAATGGCGTGGGCCTTCACTAGACCGGGGATAAGGCTAGGCCTCGTCCCGTTTCTAGTATCGTGCTGTTATGCCGCCGAAATTTTCTAAAATATGTTAGTAAAATAAAAATATCATTTTTATTGTGTAAATGAACTGAATAGAAATTCAAGTGTGGAAATAAATATTTTTGTCGTTAAAAATATAATTTTTAACGTGAAAGTGAATAAATAAATATTTATAAACAAACCGGACGGTTTGTTTATGTACACCTATTTAAAGGACATTGATTGGGTTGATAAATTTTACACATCGCCCAACTGCACAAACAAAAATGTGTGTTTGTTGATTTGAAACCCCACACGGGTGTTGGGATGATATTTGGCGTACACTAATCCCAATTATTTAATTATTGTCGATCGATTGGTCGACAGACTGTGTAAGCGTCGATTATTATATATATTGGATGCTTATGCAGTTGTGTGGTGCACTTTGGTTGATGGTTGATTATTTTTCAAAGCTATTATATACATGTGTTGTATGGAATCCATATAATTAACATTATATGGTGATTGATTGAGCCTCATTCCAATCGGGAAAACAATGAATATTATAAAAGAAAATTCATGTGTTGAATATAAAAATAGTCATGTGTTGACAATGATCATGTGTTGAAACTATTCATGTGTTGAGTAAAATATTTTAAATAAAATAAATTACATCTTTATCACATTTAAAATTAGAACTACTTCCCACTAGAAGTCTAATTAAAAATCAAACGATAGATACCATAGTTTTATAAAATATTTTACATAACAAAAAAATAGTGAGGTGTTGACAGGACTCATGTGTTGAGATTAGTCGTGTGTTGAAAGAAATATAGATTCATGTGTTGAATGGGATAAATATTCATTTGTTGAATAGAATAAAGAAGTGGTGAAAAATATAAAGCCGTGTTGATTAGTTTTGCGCCATTTTGACGTGAACGACATTTATATCGATTTTATTCATTTTAAAATGAATATTGAAAAGTGATTTCGAAATCGAACATTTCGAAATAGAATGAATTGAAAACGATTTCGAAATGAATTGAATTGAAAACGATTTCGAAATGAATTGAATTGAAAACGATTTCGAAATGAATTGAATTGAAAACGATTTCGAAATGAAATGAATTGAAAACGATTTCGAAATGAATTGAATTGAAAACGATTTCGAAATGAATTGAATTGAAAACGATTTCGAAATGAAATGAATTGAAAACGATTTCGAAATGAATTGAATTGAAAACGATTTCGAAATGAAATGAATTGAAAACGATTTCGAAATGAATTGAATTGAAAACGATTTCGAAATGAAATGAATTGAAAACGATTTCGAAATGAAATGAATTGAAAACGATTTCGAAATGAATTGAATTGAAAATGATTTCGAAATGAAATGAATTGAAAACGATTTCGAAATGAATTGAATTGAAAACGATTTCGAAATGAATTGAGTTGAAAACGATTTCGAAATGAATTGAATTGAAAACGATTTCGAAATGAATTGAATTGAAAACGATTTCGAAATGAATTGAATTGAAAACGATTTCGAAATGAATTGAATTGAAAACGATTTCGAAATGAATTGAATTGAAAACGATTTCGAAATGAATTGAATTGAAAACGATTTCGAATTGAATTGAAAGTGAATTGAAATGAATTCAAATTGAATTAAAATTTGAATTGAATAGAAATGAATTTTAAAACGAATTTATAAAGAAGAATTCAATTTTGATTTGAATTGAAAAGAAAGTTGAAATTGCTTTTGAAACGATTTTAAAACGATTTATGAAATTCGTTTTAAATAGAAATCGACGAAATATATATTATATATATATTATATATATATAATAAAATGGCCTAAATAGAACACGCCGCGCCGCGGCAGTTCGTGAATTTCGACCATTTATTTCAAACGGACATTACGGGAGATCCGACCGTCGGATTCTCCTAAAACCGGAACCGTTGGGTTCGTATCGAAAAGAGCTTTCCATTGAATATTAGAAATTTGAAATCTAACGGTTGGATTTGGAATTATGTCCAAATCAATTTCAGAAAAGGTCGCTGTAAGTGCAGTTCGATGGCCGTAGATGGAAATCGACTGTACGGGCCTTGATAAAATTATTAAAAATATCTATAATTTGTGTAAAATCATAATATGTGAATTGGAAAGAATTGGGCTGGGAAATTCCACATGAGAGGATAAAAATAGATTTTTATCGAAATGAACTAGTTTTGAACTAGAATTAAAATCAATTTATTTTTGAAATAAATAAATTGAATTTGAAAGTGATTTTAAAAAAAATAATCAATATTCCCAATAGGTGAAGTGGAAGTGGAGTTGAATCGAAATTATCTTCGGAATATTTCGATGTTGGATTTCGTGACTATACAGATATTGTTTTGGGAATTTGAAAGATATATTATATATCGTTATTTCCAATACGATATTTGTTGGTTTCAGAATTTGATATTGAATATAAGCCGTTATATTTTCTATTCAGAGCCTTGTATTTAATATCAAATGTGATTTGGTTTGTCGTGAATCGTGTTTTTGATGACATTGGTTCTTTAACCCAGTTAAAGGCAAGATGTGGATTTTTTGAAAAGATTAAAACTAAGTGGAGTTTTAATGAATCTTTAATTAGATTAAAAATGTGAATTGATAATTTAAATTATCAAATCTGAAAAGTGATCGAGAGTGGAGTATCACCAGTTTTGCTCCAAAGCGATAGTTAAATCTTTAATTAGATTTGAACGTGAAATGGTAATTAATTTTACCGATAACACCGTGGTGTTAGATGTGGAGTATTACCAGTTTTCTCCATGGGATATATAGGTTGGGATTGGGAAATAAAATAAATAATTACTTCGGTGTGGTTCGTTAATCCCGACTAGTTTGAAATGATATCCATAGGAGGATTAAAGAATAAATTTAGAAGAATTTATCTTGGATAAAATTAATGGGAACTTTTCCCTAAGAATGTGATTTTGTGAATAAAAGAATATTCTGTATTGGAATGAGGCGTTTGTTGTGTTTGTGTAACATTCGTTTATTATATACGTGGGTTATTCAGAAAGGCCGGGTTTATACCCATTCTGAATAACCGATTCGACGAGATGTCGAAGATGAAGACGGTGGTTGAAGACCGGAAGTCTTCACATCGTTTGGGTGATTACTGATGATCTTGATTGGGCTGTACACCCAGGATGAGGGAATCAGTTGGTGATCGTCCAGACGTACTTGGAGATGGATGGATATGCGAGGAAAGTGCCTCCGGTTTCGTTCAGACCCAGAACGAACTTGTAAATGGATTGTGTGTCTGACATTGGATTTTATTCTGTGTTGATTGATCTCTATTAAATATACATCTGTTTGGCGGTGGAGAATTTATTCTCTTGCTTAACGCCCTTCTCTGAGACGTACGAGCTCAGAGGTTGTATATAGATGGACATCAGTCGCATGGAGTGAATTGCCAGTGTGGCATGCGTAAGTGGCAATTGATCAAGGCTTCTGTTGAAAAGCAAAGTCTTGTGGTTGATGATCAAAGCACGGCCTGTGTGGCGTAGCTTTGTGTATAACGTGAATTCGCGAGCCTCACACCTCGGTATGAGTCAAAAACAGGAGATGGACCGCTGGGAGAGCACGACGTTTCTTTCTAGCTAGGGTGGTGTCAGTGACCTACCAGCCCTGACATTTATATACTTTTCACCTGTGTGGTTGTTGGATACGAGGCGCCTCGGATATAGGTCTGTAAGGACCGGGAAACGTGTGTTCAGGAATAACTAATCCTCAAAAGTAAGAGAGGACCGGCCCAGCCGATTCCAAGGATCAAAGTGGGGTCCTGGGACATTTGCTAGAGTGTCTCGAACGCGGAGAGGAGCTTGCCCCTTGCCTCGACTCATGATGGAATCCAATTTCCAATACGTGTATTGCGGTTTTAATTGTAGAACTAGTATGGCGACATGATATATGGTACCCATGCCGTCTATGATTGATATTTATGATTGAAATTGTTTTGACACTATATACACCTATGATAGTATCAAATGATTTTTTATTAAACGTATCAAGCATTATTTGGCTATTATAAGGGAAAACCCTATCCTCCGGCTTGCGTTGCATTGTGTGATGGGACCTGGGTCTTATAATAGCTTCATTTTTCTAAAGAGCATTGCGCTGTTTTGTTATATGCACTAGTATTCTTGGGAGGAAACCCGTTCCGTGTATACGGCGTGGTCCCTTGAATTACTCTCTTTTAAAGTAAAGTTTTAAATAACTGTTTTAGTTCTCACACCAGTCACATGACTGACCTGGAGTTTATTGTTTTAACCTAAACTCTGGGTGCCCCTATTTTCCGCACGGGCAGCTAGTAGTTTTGGTTTTGCAGATTTATATTCACAGGATCCTGATTAACAGCTGGAACGATGCTCGGAAAGCTCTGTATCCGTGTATCACTTTCAGTTGTATTTTGTATATTTTTCCGCTGCTATGTAATTTATTGTAATCTCTGATATTTATCGAATGTAATCCATTCATTTATACTCTGTATATTCTTGTATCTTATGGAATTGTTGTAATAACAATGAAATGTTCTTCCGTATGCGTCCTTTTGTGTGTTGTTCTCAAAGTATTCGTGCTTGCCTTCACGGGGAAGTTACGGGTCCTTACAGTATCCGTATATCTACTTCTAGTTGTGTATTGTATTATTTTCCGCTGCGATGTATTTAAATGTAATTTAAATCTCTGATATTTCTGTGTAATATTTATTCATTTATACTCTGTATATTCTTGTAATCTGATGCATTGTTGTAATATACAATGAAATGTTCTTTTGTATGCGTTCTGTTTTGTCTTGTTCTCAAACGATAGGTCGTTTCGAACGGTCTGGGTCGGTTTAGCGACTGGTTCGGACCGAGCGAAATTCCTTGCCGTCACATTTGGTATCAGAGCTTTGGTTCATAGAGCTCGAGAACAAGACACATTAGAACCATACGAAAGAATTCATCAGATATTGGATTAGTAATATCCAATTAGAATGACTCGTTAGAGATAGGATCAGTAGTATCCTAGAACGAGTGTGAAGAGTATATTTTTCAAATGAAAACAATTTAGTTTTGAAAATTTAAATCGTTTTAAACGTATTTGATTATTTATTTATTTTGAATATGGACATTCCAATATATAAAGATTTTGCATATACGCGTCATGAACGTATATTCGAAGTTTTAATATACTGGATAGATATAGGACCGCACTCTAGTAGCCCGGAGATGTTCTGATGGTGGTTCGAAACATCATCAGCATTTATTTTCGAGTGAAGAAGGTGTGACACCTATATATTTCCATTAGACTGGTGTGAGAACCAAAACCTATATATATAGCTAGAACACTTTGTTGTGAATTGGCATCAAAAACATGATTTTTTATATATGTATCAAATTATGAATTTGAAACTCTAATTCACTAATTGATTGATGTTTGTGTTGTTTGTTTAATTGTTTGCTAATTTTTAACCATTAAGCCTAATTGAACCAAATATTGAACTGTATTGAAAATTGGTCGCATTTGCTTGCATATATATATACTTGCATTGAACAGGTCATAGCAAGGAGGCTAGAGCAGAGAATAAAATTTGTTTGCCCGACAAATAGGTACATGTTTACTACATAATTTCCAGTTTTGTTTGGGTGATGATGATTTTATGAGCCTATTGGCTAGCCGCTTGGCTTTTTCTTTTTCTTTTTGAGATTAGAAGGACCGGGGAAGCTATTTGAAATTCCCCGATGCTCCCGGTGCAGGGGAGGTTATGGCGAATTTTTTTGAAAATTTAGGGTGTTAGCCAAATTTTTGAAATTTTGAAAATTCTCAGAAACTGAAAAGTTGGAGAATGGAAGCCAGATCGAACGTAGAGCTGATTAATCAAACCACTTTCGACTTTGTTCCTTTTCGGGGACGAAAAGTTTTAAGTGGGGGAGATTGTAACAACCCGAAAATCTGGGCTAGTTTAAAATTTTTATTTTGGCAATTTTAGCGAATTTTTATTATTTAAAATGAATTATTTTAAATAATATCGACGAGAAAATTTATTTTGAATATAATTCGAACGTATATATTATACGCGTCGTCGTTAGAATATAAATAGTTATATATAATTATAAATAAAATTGAAAATGGCGCGGTAGTTCGATAATTCGATTTCAAACTTCAATTGAATGTACCGGGTGCAAAACAATCCGGATTTTAGTGAAACCAAAAATATTAGGATCTAATTGATGATATCTTTCCAACGAATCCGAAAAATTGAAATTTCATAACGGTAATCAAAAGATACGTCCAGTTGAAAATTCTAAATAGTCGCTATGGAATTCAGGCCCTTAAAAATGGACATTTTGCAAACGACCTCGGATTTCGACGAAACCATTTTTGTTGGGTCCGTGATGTCAAATTATTGCTAGATTCCAATTTTTATAATTTTCTGAATCAATATGTGAGCGTGGCAAAGGAAAACGCGTTTGACCAGTTTCAGTTGATTTTAATCGACTGGAAAATGGCCATTTTTCCAACGGTCTCAGAATTCGACGAAACTAGTTTTGTTAGGACCGTATCGTCAATACGAAGCTAGAAAATATTTTTTGGGAATTTTTCTAGTTAGTATGTGACCCCGGTAATTTGAAATGTACGTTTAAAATTCAATAAAGTGATTTAAATGTAAATTTAACGGAAACTGATTGTAACGGTCGAATCAGCTTACGGAACATATCCCATTGCGTTCGGAATGGGGGTATTTAGCTAGGGGCGACAGTCGTTGGGCTCGGATTGGAGTTAGTATCAACGAACAACTATTTTTCGAATTAAAAGAATTTAAATAATATTAAAATATAAAATAATTTCTTTAAAACCTAAGGCCTCTCTCATTCCTTCAGAGCCGCCTCCACCCTCACGAACGAACCAAATCGTTCCAGAAGAATTCGCCGATCTCTCCCAAAATACGAAGAAATAATCCACGAGTTCAAAGAGAAAATCGAAGCGTTCTCCTCCCTCTACAAATCCAGGCGGTTCTGATCACGAATGGCGCTGTGGTTTGAAGGATTTTAGGGCTCAAAGCCACCAGTTTTTGAGCCGATCTCGAGGAGATGGACGGCGCCGAGTCCAACGCCTGGCCAGGCGGAGGGAGGCACGGGGAAGGTCAACGCCATGAGCACCTCCGATCGTGCTCCGGCAGTCTCTGTCAGCGGCGCGATGTGGAGGAAGGGTTCGAGCGGTCCAGGCAAGAAAAAAAACGACAGAGAAAGGTTTTAACTTTTTCTTCTTTTTATTTTTGATAGCCTATAGAAATTAAAATCTGAAATTCTTATATATGTTTTGTGTTAAAATGAAATATGGAATTTTATATAAAATAAAAATCTTTGTTTTAGAAAAGTAAAATTTGCATTACTTATAAAATAAAAATCTTTGTTTTTGAAAAGTAAAATTTGCATTACTTATAAAATAAAAATCTTTGTTTTTGAAAAGTAAAATTTGCATTACTTATAAAATAAAAATCTTTGTTTTTGAAAAGTAAAATTTGCATTACTTATAAAATAAAAATCTTTGTTTTTGAAAAGTAAAATTTGCATTACTTATAAAAAGAATAAAATTTGCATGGCTTAGGAAATATAAACTTGAAGTGTTTTAAAATATAATTTTGAATTGATTTTATATATCGAATAGCGAAGTAAAAATATGATTTTTATATATTGAATAGCGAAGTAAAAATATGATTTTTATATATTGAATAGCGTAGTAAAAATTCGATTTTTATATATCGAATAGCGAAGTAAAAATATGATTTTTATATATCGAATAGCGAAGTAAAAATATGATTTTTATATATTGAATAGCGAAGTAAAAATATGATTTTTATATATTGAATAGCGAAGTAAAAATTCGATTTTTATATATCGAATAGCGAAGTAAAAATGTGATTTTTATATATGTAGAGAATACGGGCAGTGGAAATTGACAAGAGGGAAGAACGGCGAAAATTTCTACATAAGAAGTGTCGTGGGATCGGATAGCAATTCGGTGAGAATTTCTCACTCTTCAATTTCTTTTCTAGTCATATATATATATACTAGGATGCAGACGGTGCTTAGTAGCACCCGACACAATCGTCCAAAGACCATGGACTTGTTTGTTTGATTGCAAAAATTAGATTATTTGGTTTGAATTGAATGGTTTGGTGAAATGAAATTGATTTGATTGATGTGTGAATGGCGTGGGCCTTCACTAGACCGGGGATAAGGCTAGGCCTTGTCCCGTTTCTAGTATCGTGCCGTTATGCCGCCGAAATTTTCTAAAATATGTTAGAAAAATAAAAATATCATTTTATTGAATAAATGAACTGAATAGAAATTCATATGTTGAAATAAAAATGTTTTTATCGTTAAAAATATAATTTTTAACGTGAAGTGAATAATATAAAATATTCATTTACAAACCGAACGGTTTGTTTATGTACACCTATTTGAAGGACATTGATTGGGTCGATAAATTTTACACATCGCCCAACTGCACAACTAAAATCTGTGTTTGATTGTTTGAAACCCCACACGGGTGTTGGGATGAAATTTGAAGTTCACTCATCCTGATTGGTTAAATATGTCGATCGATTGATTGACAGGCTGTTATAAGTGTTAGATATCTATATTTGATGCTTATACAGTGTAGTGCACTTTGGTTGATGGTTGATTATTTTTCAATGCTATTATATGTGTGTAATGTATGAAAATCCATATAATTAACATTATATGGTGATTGATTGGGCCTCATTCCAATTTAGAAAATAAAGAATAATATAAAATAAAGGTTCATGTGTTGACAGTACTCATCCATTGAGATTGGTCATGTGTTGAACGAAATATTTTAGTAATAAAATTTATATCTTTATCAATATAAAATAAAGGTTCATGTGTTGACAGTACTCATCCATTGAGATTGGTCATGTGTTGAACGAAATATTTTAGTAATAAAATTTATATCTTTATCAATATAAAATAAAGGTTCATGTGTTGACAGTACTCATCCATTGAGATTGGTCATGTGTTGAACGAAATATTTTAGTAATAAAATTTACATCTTTATCAATATAAAATAAAGGTTCATGTGTTGACAGTACTCATCCATTGAGATTGGTCATGTGTTGAACGAAATATTTTGATAATAACAACTATTTTGAAAAAGAAATATTTGAAATAGAATATTTGAAAATAGAAATTTATGAAGGCGCGTTGATTAGATTGACGCCATTTTGACGTGAACGATATCTATATCGATTTTAAACGATTTCGAAATGAATTGAATTAAAAACGATTTCGAAATGAATTGAATTGAAAATGATTTCGAAATGAATCGAATATATAACGATTTCGAAATGAATCGAATATATAACGATTTCGAAATGAATTGAATATATAAAGATTTCGAAATGAATTGAATATATAACGATTTCGAAATGAATTGAATCTATAACGATTTCGAAATGAATTGAATATATAACGATTTCGAAATGAATTGAATATATAACGATTTCGAAATGAATTGAATATATAACGATTTCGAAATGAATTGAATATATAACGATTTCGAAATGAATTGAATATATAACGATTTCGAAATGAATTGAATCTATAACGATTTCGAAATGAATTGAATATATAACGATTTCGAAATGAATTGAATATATAACGATTTCGAAATGAATTGAATATATAACGATTTCGAAATGAATTGAATATATAACGATTTCGAAATGAATTGAATATATAACGATTTCGAAATGAATTGAATCTATAACGATTTCGAAATGAATTGAATCTATAACGATTTCGAAATGAATTGAATATATAACGATTTCGAAATGAATTGAATATATAACGATTTCGAAATGAATTGAATATATAACGATTTCGAAATGAATTGAATATATAACGATTTCGAAATGAATTGAATATATAACGATTTCGAAATGAATTGAATATATAACGATTTCGAAATGAATTGAATATATAACGATTTCGAAATGAATTGAATATAAAACGATTTCGAAATGAAATAAATTGAAAACGAATTTGAATTGAATAGAAATGAATTTTAAAACGAATTTATAGAGAAGAATTCAATTTTGATTTGAATTGAAATGGAAGTTGAAATTGCTTTTGAAACGAATTTTAAAACTATTTATATAATTCGTTTTAAATAGAAATCGACGAAATATATATTATATATATAATATAATGGCCTGAATAGAACGCGCCGCGCCGCGGCAGTTCGCGAATTTCGACCATTGACTTCGAACGGATATTGCGGGAGATCCGACCGTCGGATTCTCCTAAAACCGGAACCGTTGGGTTCGTATCGAAAAGAGCTTTCTAACGAATATTAGAAATTTGAAATCTAACGGTTGGATTTGGGATTATGTCCAAATCAAATTTGAAAAAGGTCGCTGTAAGTGCAGTTCGATGGCCATTGATGGAAATCGACTGTACGGGCCTTGATAAAATTATTAAAAATAGTAATAATTTGTGTAAAATCATAAGAAATGATTTAGAAAGAATTGGGATGAAAAACTCCATATTTGAAAAGATAAAAATAGATTTTTATCAAAATGAACTAGTTTTGAACTAGAAGTATAATTCTATTTATTTTTAAATAAATAAATTGGATTAGAAATGGTTTTGAAAATAACCAGAATTTCCAATGATTGCATTGGAATGGATTTGAATCGAAATTGTCTTCGGAATATTTCGATGTTGGATTTCGTGATTATACAGTTGTTGTTATGGAAATTTGAAAGATATAGATATATATATATCGTTATTTCCAATACGATATTTGTTGGTCGCAGAATTTGATATTGAATATAAGCCGGGATATTTTCTATTCAGAGCCTTGTATTTAATATCAAATGTGATTTGGGTTTGTCGTGAATGGTGTCTTCACTAACACTGTTCTTGAACCCAGTTGAGAAAGGATTAAATCTTTTTATTTAGATTTAATGAAGCGTAACAATTAAATGATATTTAATTGGAATTGAATCGATATTGATTTTTGGGTTTATCGTGGACAGTGTTTTAAATAACACTCGTTCTTTAACCCGATAATTAATGAATGTGATTTTGGGTTTATCGTGGACGGTGTTTTAAATGACACTGATTCTTTAACCCAATTAACGATTAAAACTAAGTGGAGTTTTAATGAATCTTTAATTAGATTGAAAAGATCGAGAATGGAGTATCACCAGTTTTGCTCCAGGCGATAGTTAAATCTTTAATTAGATTTGAACGTGAAATGGTAATTGAATTTACCGATAACACTGTGGTGTTAGATATGAAGTATTACCAGTTTTACTTCATGGGATGAATAGGTCGAGATGGGGAAATTAAAATAAATGATTACTTCGGTAAGGTTCGCTAATCCCGACTAGTTTGAATTGAGATTCAAAAATAGAATAAAGAATAAATTCAAGGAATTTATCTTGGATAAAATTAATGGGAACCTTTCCCTATGAATGTGAAATTTAGAAACTAACTGTCGGTTAGCTAAGCAGAATGGTTTTCTGGATATTGATCTGATGTTGGTTTCGGCCTTCGGGGTTAATATTTGGGAAATTATTCTCTTGATTAATTTACGGTTAGTGACTAATGAATTGGAATGAGGCGTATGTTGTGTTTGTGTAACACTTATTTAAAATAATACGCGAGTTATTCGGAAAGACCGGGTTTATCCCATTCTGAATAACTGATACGACGATAAGTCGAAGATGAAGACGATGGTCGAAGACCGGAGGTCTTCACGTCGTTTGGATAATTACTGATAATCTTGATTGGGCTGTACACGCAAGAAGATGGAAACAGTTGGTGATCGTCCAGACGTACTTGGAGATCGATGGATATGCGGGGTACTAGGTGCCTCCGGTTTCGTTCAGACCCAGAACGGACTTGTAAATGGACTGTGTGTCTGACATTGGATTTTAGTCCGTGTGATTGATCTCTATTAAATATATATCTGTTTGGTGGCGGAGAATTATTCTCTTGCTTAACGCCCTTCTCTGAGACGTACGAGCTCAGGGGTTATATATTGATGGATATCAATCGCATGGAGTGAATTGCCTGTGTGGCATGCCTAAGTGGCAAATGATCAAGGCTTCTGTTGAAAAGCAAAGTCTTGTGGCTGATGATCGAAGCATGGCCTTTGTGGCGTAGCTTTGTGTAACGTTTACTTCGCGAGTTTCACACCCGGTATGAACCAAAAACGGGAGACGGACCTCAGGGAGGGCATGCGTTTCCTTCTAGCTAAAAAGTGGCGTCAGTGGTTTTACACGCCCTGACGAGTTTGACTTATGTGGTTGTTGCTGTTGCAAGGCGCCTCGGATTGATCGGTCGTTCTCGAACCGATGGAGTCATTTAGTTGGCTCATTTACGCCCCAAAGGGCGGGGAAACGTAGTGTTCAGGCATTTTAATCCACATCGGTGGACCGGCCCTGTCGCTCCAAAGGTCACTCGAGCTCTGATCCTGAGACATGGGCTAGATTGTCTCGAATCGGTAGAGGACTATCTTTTGCCTCGGTTCATAGAAGGAAATCCAATTTCCAAATACGTGACATTTGCGGTTTTATTTGTAGAGCCTAGTATGGCGACATAGTGGGATGGGGCGCTCATGCCGCATATGATTGATACTTATGATTTGAAGTTGTTTTATACACTATGCACTTATAATAGTATCAAACGATTTGTTTTAACCGTATCAAGCATTCTTTGGCTGTTATAAGGGAAAACCCTATCCTCGGCTGCGTTGCATTGTGTGATGGGACCTGGGTCTTATAACAACTTCATTTTTCTTTATTTAGCATTGCGCTGTTTGTTTTATGCACTGGTATTCTTGGGAGGAAACCCGTTCCGTGTTATACGGCGTGGTCCCTTGATTTACCTAACTTTAAAAATAAAGATTAACTGTTTTAGTTCTCACACCAGTCACATGACTGACCTGGAGTTTATTGTTTTAACCTAAACTCTGGGTGCCCCTATTTTCGACACGGGCAGCTAGTAGTTTTGGTTTTGCAGATTTATATTCACAGGATCCTGGTTTACAGCTGGAACGATATCCGGAAAGCTTTGTATCCGTATATCTACTTCTAGTTGTGTATTGTATTATTTTCCGCTGCGATGTATTTAAATGTAATTTAAATCTCTGATATTTCTATGTAATATTTATTCATTTATACTCTGTATATTCTTGTAATCTGATGCATTGTTGTAATATACAATGAAATGTTCTTTTGTATGCGTTCTGTTTTGTCTTGTTCTCAAACGATAGGGCGTTTCGAACGGTCTGGGTCGGTTTAGCGACTGGTTCGGACCGAGCGAAATTCCTTGCCGTCACAATTTATTTATTTAAAAATAAATAGAATTATAATTCTAGTTCAAAACTAGTTCATTTCGATAAAAATCTATTTTTATCGTTTCAAATATGGAGTTTTTCATCCCAATTCTTTCTAAATCATTTCTTATGATTTTACACAAATTATTCCTATTTTTAATAATTTTATTAAGGCCCGTACAGTCGATTTCCATCAATGGCCATCGAACTGCACTTACAACGACCTTTTCCAAATTTGATTTGGACATAATTCCAAATCCAACCGTTAGATTTCTAATTTCTAATATTCGTTAGAAAGCTCTTTTCGATACGAACCCAACGGTTCCGGTTTTAGGAGAATCAGACGGTCGGATCTCCCGTAATGTCCGTTCGAAGTCAATGGTCGAAATTCGCGAACTGCCGCGGCGCGGCGCGTTCTATTCAGGCCATTATATTATATATATAATATATACTTCATCGATTTCAATTCAAAACGTGCTTTATAAATCGTTTTAAATTCATTTTCAAAACAGTTTCAACTTCATATTCAATCTCAAATCAAAATTGAATATTTCAATTAAAATTCATTTTAAATTCATTTCAAATTGATTTCGATTCAAATTGATTTCTAATTCAATTTCAGTTCGTTTTCAATTCAATTCAATTTCAATTCGAATTCATTTCTATTCCATTTCAATTGGAATTCGTTTAAATTCAATTTCAATTCGAATTTATTTATATTCAATTTCAATTCGAATTTATTTATATTCAATTCTTTTTCAATTCGAATTCATTTCTATTCCATTTCAATTGGAATTTGTTTAAATTCAATTTCAATTCGAATTTATTTATTTCAATTTCAATTCGAATTTATTTATATTCAATTCTTTTCAAAATATCATATTTTGAAATCACTTTCGATATTCATTATAAAATGAATAAAATCGATATAAATATCGTTCACGTCAAAATGGCGTCAATCTAATCAATACGGCTTCATATATTCCTATTTCCAAATATTCTATTTCAAATATTTCTTTTTCAAATATTTCTATTTTAAAACTGGAATGAGGCCCAAACAATTACAATATAATGTTAATTATATGGATTTTCTACAACACATGTATATATCAACAACGATGAACAATCAACCATCATCCAAAGTGCATTCTACACTGTATAAGCATCAAATATAAATATTCAACGCTTATAACAGCCTGTCAATCAATCAATCGACATACAACTAATTATTGGGATTAGTGTACGTCAAATATCATCCCAATACCCGTGTGGGGTTTCAAGCAATCAAACGTAGATTTTTATTTGTGCAGTTGGGCGATGTGTAAAATTTATCGTCCCAATCAATGTCCTTCAAATAGGTGTACATAAATAAACCGTCTGGTTTGTAAATGAATATTTATTTATTCACATTCACGTTAAAAATTATATTTTTAACGATCAAACTATTTTATTCAAACTATGAATTTTCTATTCGGTTCATTTATTAAATAAAATGTTATCTTTATTTTTCTAACTTATTTTAGAAAATTTCGGCGGCATAACGGCACAATACTAGAAACGGGACAAGGCCTAGCCTTATCCCCGGTCTAGTGAAGGCCCACGCCATTCACACATCAATCAAATCAATTTCATTTCACCAAACAATTCAATTTCAAACCAAATAATCTAACCAACTACACAACCAAACAATTAAACAAACAAGCCATCCATGGTCTGTGGATGACGGGTGTCGGGTGCTACTAAACACCGTCTGCATCCTAGTATATATATATAACTAGAAAAATTAAATTGAAAGGTGAGAAGTTCTCACCGATAGCTATCCTAACTCCACGGCACTTCTAATGCAGGAAATCTTCACTGCCCTCGCCTCTTATCACTTTCTTTGCCCGTAGCCACTACATATATAAAAATCGAATTTTTACTTCGCTATTCAATATATAAAAATCGAATTTTTACTTCGCTATTCAATATATAAAAATCGAATTTTTACTTCGCTATTCAATATATAAAAATCGAATTTTTACTTCGCTATTCAATATATAAAAATCGAATTTTTACTTCGCTATTCAATATATAAAAATCGAATTTTTACAAATATAAAGATCCAATCTTTTCTTGCATAAAAGTGTAATCTTTTCCTGTTAAAAACCTAAGCTTTACTTTGCTGAAAATCTAAGCTTTTTATTTCTAAAAATGAAAGCTTTACGTATATAAAATCCTAAATTTCCTTATATAAAAATCCTATATTTCTATATAATAAACTCAGATTTTATTGTGAATAAAATTTTAAATACTCACCGTTTCATGGAGGGAAGGGCCGGGGTGTCGGGCTTCGGATCTGCGAAGGAGGGGTGGTTTCAGGTCTCGTCTGAAAAGGGGGCCCGCTGCGTTTGACCGGAGGAATGGAGCTGCTGTCGTTCACTGTCGAAGGAGGAAGGGGGTGCCTGTTGGCAGCGCCAGAGGCTAGAGGGGTGGCGCGAGGTCGCGGTGGCCTGGGGGTGGAAGAAATGGCGGTGGCTCTGGTTTCCGTTGGTTTTGGGTGACGGGGCTCGCTTCGAAGGGAGCAGGAGGAGGGGGAAGATGGAGTCGGCGTCGCTGATGGGAGGGAGGTGCGGTGAGGCGGATCTGACAACGGCGACGGGGATCGAGGTCTGGAAAAGAGGGGCGCGACTTCTTTTTGAGTTTGAGGGGGGGGGGGGGTTCTGGGGAAAATGAGAAAAAGGGGGGGTCTGAGTGAATATATATATTTATTTTATTTTATTTTTTTCTCTTCTCTTCAAAAAGGTAACTTTTATTGTCGAACTCGAAACGAGGCCCACCGCCTGTCGTCCATAGCGTAATACCCCCATTCCGAACACAATGGGATATGTATCGTAAACCAGTTCGATCGTTTCGATTGGTTTTCGTCGAATTTACATTTAAATCATTATATTGAATTTTAAACATACATTTCAATTTACCAGGGTCACATATGAACTCTATAAATTGCAGAAAAATATTTTCTAGCTTCGTATTGACGATACGGTCCTAACAAAACTAGCTTCGTCGAATTCCGAGACAGTTGGAAAAATGGCCATTTTCCAGTCGATTAAAATCAACTGAAACTGGTCAAAGGCGTTTTCCTTTGCCACGCTCACATATTGATTCGAAAAATTATGAAATTTGAAACCTAGCAATAATTTGACATCCCGGATCCAACAAAAGTGGTTTCGTCGAAATCCGAGGTCGTTTACAAAATGTCTATTTTTAAGGGCCTGAATTCCATAGCGACTATTCAGAATTTTCAACTGGACATATCTTTTGATTCCCGCTATGAAATTTTGATTTTTCGGATTCATTAGAAAGATACTCACAATTAGATTCCATTATTTTTGGTTTCACTAAAATCCGGATTATTTTGCACCCGGTACATTCATTTGAAGTTTGAAATCGAATTATCGAACTACCGCGCTATTTTCAATTCTATTTATAATCATATATAATTATTTATGTTCTAACGACGACGTATATAATATATACGTTCTAATTATATTCAAAATAAATTTCTCGTCGATATTATTTAAAATAATTCATTTTAAATAATCAAAATTCTTTAAAATCGCCAAAATACAAATTTTAAACTGGCCCAGATTTTCGGGTTGTTACAGATCCATATTTTTGTATGATGTTGGAATGTTGCAAGTTCCTCTTTTTCCATTTTTAGTTTATTAGTTAGGTTAAAATGTCGAGCCTAACATCTTATGTAATTCTGCGAATGTACAATGGGGGTAACGTTGGGGAAAACATGAGAATTATAATTAACATATTTTGCTCATAACCATATAAATGATATGGCATTAAAATGGTATAATTTACTTACCAAAAATTATGAATTTGACTTAGAAAGAAAGTGGGCCATGACAATAAATTGTTGATAAATTTACATATAAGCATAAAAGGATAAAAATATAAATTTAGAAAAGACGAATATGCCTAACCCAAGGTTAGACTGAGTTGTGGTGTAAAACTGCTTGGAACCGACCGATACATCCAGTGACCAGTACAATACCTGTCTAATGTGGGTGGTTAGTGCATTGAGCCCAAAAAGGACCCGAGGTTAGACTGAGTTGTGGTGTAAAACTGCCCGGAACCGACCGACACATCCAGTGACCACAACAATACCTGTCTAATGTGAGTGGTTGGTGCTCTAATAAAGCTAAGTCAAGAGTGGTAGGGTTAAGTCAATTAAGGAAACACTTAACCAATTCAACATGTTAGCTAAACTGATGGGTGGAGTTAGGTGAATTTGGACACTTAACCAATTTAACATGTTGGCTGGAAAAACCCTAGTAACGGGGACCTATTTCAGCAGTAACCTACGTTGATGTATCATGGGACCCTGAATCAGGCAGGGTGGGGCACAATTACTGGGCTGATTATAAGCAGTCAAAAACATCGGCGGTGGTGCATCAGTGTAGGTTTCGGCGGAGTATCGGGCGTGCACGTACTCCAAAGTGGAAAAAGCAGGCACTGGGCATCAGTAGTCATACACTGTGCATCTTGAATCGTGTCGGGTTGCCACCATAGGATTTGATACACCCCGTGGTGGGACCAGCACAGGCATCTACTGTCAAGCGGGGGCCGAAGGACACACGTGATAAATGTATGTAAGTAGGAGCTGATCGATATAAGGGAATCATTTCACCATGAACACATGGTGCTAGTTGGACAAGTATAAGTAGGTGGAGAGAATTAAACATGGGTGCGATGTATATTCGGTTATCCTGCCTTATATAGTTTTAGGTTAGTTTGTTGTTATGGTACTGTCCTATTTTCAGTTTATTCCTATCATGACCCTTTTCCTTATTCACACACTGAAAAGTCACTAGACTTACTCAGACTTATGTCTGACCCATTTTTCTTTCGTCTTCTTTCCTTCCGTTTCCACCCTGCTCAGGTAGCCAGGGAGGGAATAGCTCAGCTTAATTTGGACCGTTCATCTTTCCAAGTTTGAAGACTCTGTGATTATAATGATCCAAATTTCTGTCGAGTTAATTGTAAATATTTAATATGGATTTAAATATTGAGTTGATAATATAAATGAATTTTTATATTAAGTTATCGATTTAAAAATCGATTTTGATTTAATATCGAATATATTAAATTATAGTAATGCGAAATATAACTGAATTCGAAGTTAAAACGGAATTGAAAACAGTTCAGCTAATCAATACAAACTTTGGTTTGAATTAGAATAATAATATTAAATTATTATCGAAGAATTTAAATGGTTTGAAATTTAATTTATATCAATTTAAATTAATATCTGTTCCGGATGATCGAACTGGACTTCGATACTTATCCCAGTGGGTTTAGAATAGTGGTTTTACCCTAAAAATGACAGTCGGTGGGTTCAGAAAGGAGTTCAAAATTAAAGTGACAATTTAACGGATTCGGTTAAATTTTAATAAAATCAAATAAAATATTTGATGTTGTTGGTTTATTTTCCTCCACACAAAATCTTAGGCAAAAGTATAAGCCTCGTTCTACTCCTCAACTCCACATTTTAAAGGTCTTGGTGTTCAATTCTTCACTGTATAAAGCAATATATATCCACATAACCCCCTCCCCTCTTCTATTCATTTCTTCGATCCTCAAAAGGAAATAACAAATCGAAGAAAGCCTCAGATCTAAAACAAACAAAAGTTTCACTCCTCCTTTTCTGAAATGAATTAAATCGAGTGATCAAGGTGAAACTTCGCGTGGTCTTTAACCGCGAACTTATGCGCATAGGGGAGAGGAGGCGCTCGATAGTATTGGTGTGTGAAGCGATGGTCCTTGGTAGGGGAAATCGAGCAACTCGAACCTGAAAGTATCGCGATGGATTTGGGAGCTCGATGAAGCTTGAAGTCGATTTGGGGTGCGGTCAGATCTGGGGTCGTGACACTTATTGTCGCACAGTAACAAAAGTGCGACTCTGGGTGATAGGAGGAAGTCGCGGTGGAGGATGGGTCAGAACAATAACCGAAATTGGGGGCAAGTCGAAGTCGTGCTGAGTTTGTGTTTGGGGTTCGAACTATTTAAAACTGAGAGGAAAGAGGATGCTGGGAAGGGCTCGCAGAAGTGTTGAGATGATGGTCCCGGGGTAGGTGGAAAAGGAGGAATAGAAATGGTCAGCAAAATGTTCGGTGGAATGCGAAAATGGAGAAGATTGGTATAGGTGCCAAATTGATTTATTCATGAAGGTTCGTAGTGAGATGATTTGAGTTTTAACTGGATATTCATGAAATAAAAACCCTGGTGAGTAAATCTCACTCACCTTAATTAGAATTATTTTTATGTCGTTAAAAATAATTGTTGTTGCTTGTTTGAATGCTGTTTGGTTGATTTAAATATATTAGTTATTTAGGGTTGACTATTATATATATATTGGGTTGATGATTGGTTGGATTCCCGCAGTATCATTAGCGGATGCCTGCAGTACCATTAGCGGATGATTTCCCTATGCGACCCACAAATATATATTAGTGGATGACCTTCGTACCACGATATCCTGCCTCGAAGCAGGATGGTATTATTTATGTGCTAACATCTGTGGATGCAGGAAAACAGGTGAGAGGGATCCAATTGGATCCCTCAAAAATATATTGTCTGTTTGTTTATTTATTTGCAAATATACTGTCATATATGATGTGTTAGAAAAATAAATAATTGGTTGTTGGTGTTTAAATATCACTAGGCCTAAATGTTGATATTTAAAAATATCATGAAAAGGAATTTTGCAGTTTTAAAAAGGAAATTCTATTTTTATTTCTAAAATAGAATTTGAAATTTGAATATAAGAAATTCAAATGGAATTTGAATAAAGGAAATTCAAATATAGAAATTGAATATAGAAATTCAAATGGAATTTGAATAAAGGAAATTCAAATATAGAAATTGAATATAGAAATTCAAATGGAATTTGAATAAAGGAAATTCAAATATAGAAATTGAATATAGAAATTCAAATGGAATTTGAATAAAGGAAATTCAAATATAGAAATTGAATACAGGAATTCAAATGGAATTTGAATAAAGGGAATTCAAATATAGAAATTGAATATAGAAATTCAAATGGGAGTTGAATACAGGAAATTTGAATATAGAAAAATTCAAATATAATTGAAATGGAATTTGAATATAGAAAATTCAAATATAATTGAAAAGGAAATTTGAATATAGAATTCAAATAGAATTGAAAATGGAATTTGAATATAGGAAATTCAAATAGAACTGAGTTAGAAATTGAATATAGAAGATCGAAGTATAAATAAATTTATTTCCGTGTTAGGGAAAATCGACCATTTTAGAAAATCGAAAATATTATGTTGAATTGGAAAAAATGGATTTGATATATATATAAAATATATCAGAATGGAGTTGAATTTATATATAAACAAAGTTTAAACATTTATATATTAAATGTAATTAAAACGAACTCGCCGCAGCGCTGCAGTTCGTAAATTGGCGTTTCGAACTTCAATTTAGTATATAAAACTAAAATCAAGTCGGAATTCTTTGAAATAAGAACCGTCAGGACCAGTTGAATAATAGTTTTCTAATGAAAAAGAAAAATCTGGATTTTGTCGTATAGATTTTGAGTTATATCAAAATCAATTTTTCAGAAAAACAACGCCATAATCGTTTTAAAAATGATAACGGTTTATTTAAATAAGTAAAAGGACTTTTAAGGAAATAAAATCCGAATTGGCATTAGAAAAATCCAAACTGGAGATACAAAATAAATTTGAAATCCAGTGAAGTAAGTGGAATGATTTTTGAGACGAAAATCATATTTTTAATTATCAAATAGAATTAACTAAATTGGAGAATAATTAGTTAAAGGAATTTTGAATTGAAAATTGGGTTTTTGGATAAGTGAAAGAGATTGAGAATTTATATTCGAAATCGAATATATAACTCGAGTTGATAATAGAATCAGAATTGGGTTCATGAGTAGATTAAAATATATTGGAATGTGATATGTTCAAATAAATTAGTGAAATAGGCAAAGAGTTAATTAACGAATTGAGTTAAAACGATCAGGTATAGTTGAAATAAATTGGACAGGTATAAACATACAGGAGACAGGTATGGGATAAGGATAATGAAGATAATATATATAGAATGCTCAACAAAAAGGTACGTATTTAATTCATATATGAGATTTTATGCACCGTATCGGCAAGCCGCTTGGCTTTTTCTTTTTCTTTTTGATTGGTGAGGGCCATGGGAGGCTATTTGAAATATCCCGATGCTCCCAGTACAAAGGAGGTTATGGCAAATTTTTCCGGAAATTTAAGGAGTTAGAATATTTTTAAAAAGTTTGATAACTAGAATCTATATATCAATATATATAGAAGTCGATAAGAAAAACGAACTTAAAAATAGATAGTATGATCAAAAAGGAAGACTGGGAATAAAATCTCGTAAGAATAGAAAGAGAAAGTGTATACGTGTTTAAAAGTGAATAAGTAGTTGTATGGTATTGATTATTCGAGTAAGTAGTCATATCTGTTTTGACGTTATAAATGTTATTCAGTCAAGGTCTGAGAGGTAGTTATACCCCAACTCGATTGATTTCATTAATAACAAATAAATAGTAAGATTTCAGGCTCGAAGATCAATGTTGGATAAGAGTTAGTTGAATATAGTACTTGGGTTGTCGTAACGATGTTTTACACAACATCCGTTTTAACCCAAATAAGTGTAAACTTGGAAATAGAATAATAAATATTTCCTAAGTATAGAAATAAACGAGATCGGAAAAGAGATAAGTAATTGGAATATTTTCCAATTATAACTAGCATATATTTTCTAAGTTTAAGAACATAAAGGAAGGCGATATTCAGAAATGTTTTCCAAATAGCGTAAAAGGCCAATATGGGTATTGAAAATATTTGGTTAACAAATATTGATAAGGAAATGGAGAAGTGATTTAATTAATGAAATATTAATCAAAGAGCCCAGTGATTTGTTTGATATGTTGAATGAACACTTGTTTTCTTCGATAGTTAAATCATCGACTATCGAAACACTTGTTTTTATTCGATAGTTAAATCACAGACTATCGAAGTTTTGACCATCGTTGTCAATATGGAGAGACCGGTTGGATTATTATCCGAAGAACCACTCCGTATTGGCATAAGCGTTGCGAACCAAGTATGCTGAATATATTGAAGACGGAGTAAAGTGCAAGGGCTGTTGTACAAGTCCTAGGCAGAGATTTCCTAGGATGGATATACTGAATAGTACCTTCGGTTTCGTTCAGTCCCAGAACGAACATATATGGACGAGTGTCTAACAGAGTATTTCCAATGATCGAATGGGTTGGTCTGTATAAATATATATGGTTGCAACAGATTTATTCCCTTAGCATAACATCCAGAATATTTGTGCAAATAAATAAATGATTAACGGATCTAACAATGTGGCATTCAAAGTAATCGTGTTATCAATAAATGGAAAGAAATCGTAGCCTCTGGCCTCAACAACCGGGAAATGACAAAAATCGGGCAGGCAGCATGGCTATGTAGGTCGCACCTATTAGGGTGTATAATCACCTGATCTAGAGTTTCATTTACTTCTAAAAATCTATTGTCGATGCTGTCCCATTCGGAAAACGGTTGCTGATCCCAACCGTTGGTGATATACATTCGATACACTCAAGCGAAATGAGTGGTCGGTCATGTGTGGCTGAGTTGCAAGATGTTCTTGTTGAACTCGATGTATTCTCCTCTAGAGATACACCAGCGGCAGGTGGTTCCATAACCTTGTCATAGTTGGAAATCAAATATCCAATAAGTGCCCGCGATTTAAGATTGTATATTATATATGTGGAACATGAGATGCAAACGTTCCACTAGATTGTTATTTGAGTTAGACACTATTATAATATCAAAAGAGTTTTGATATAAAGATCATCGTTCCTTTCAAAGGGATTTTGAAAGTTAAATCAAGTGTTTGGATTCTCATAAGGGAAAAACCCATTCCATGTTATACGGCGTGGTCTTATGAGATATCATTTGTTTTTCTCAAACTGTTTTAAACTGTTTACTCATACCAGTCCATGTTGCATGCTTGGTGCATATGTCGTATGATAGGGGGTTCTCACTTTTCGTTAGGTGGCGAATGGGAGACTCTTACTCCTACATGTCCCTAGTAATGGGTTGGTTGTGAAGTCGAAAGGCTGGCCGTAAAACGTGGTGCTGGGGTACCAATGTAAGCCACAGTGGGGTATTACCTTGCTGCTTTGGGGATTGGGGGAGAGGATGGTTGCAAAGCCTACTTGAACCAAATTTTCGGGTCGTTACAGTTGGTATCAGAGCTTAGGTTGAGCGAATACCTAGGCTTTGGGGAACTGTGCTCATTAGAGATATGGTCGGTAGTACCCTAGAATGAGTTGAGTGTGTGTGTGTATATATATAATATATATATATATATACAAGAGCGCGTATTTGTTAATTGATTAAAACAAATGATTTATATTGTGTTGGCTAGTCTGTTGAGTGGATTATAAATTTTGGTCGAATCGTGGGACGCCACGAAGTCGATATGAATTTATAAACACTTGAACAGAGAATTCGACACGATATTATTTCAATGGGTAGATGAATTTTTTTAATCCAAAATTCTATTTTAATAGAAAAGGAATAATTTTATGAAATTATTATATATGGATGAGTTGGTTGCTGGTATTATAATCAAATTAGATTATAAAATGGGAATGGTTATATATAACCGAATAGAACTTGTATATGAATGAAGTATATACAAACGAGTTGAATTAAAATTAAATTCAAACCAGAATTCAGAATTCAAAATCCTGGGAGTTTGGAAAAATATTTTTCTAAATGAATATCCAGTAATATAGCACTGAACTCATTCAATAGCTAGGAAATAATTCTGATGATGACTGCAACATCATCAGTGTTCATTTTCGAGTTTCTAAGTGACAAATTGCTATCTTAGAAAAGTTTTTGATGGAAATTTGTTTGAAAAGAAAACAAGTTGATTTGGAAAATTCAAATATTTTGAATTTGAGATAGATATTAATATATGTATTATTTCAAAGGATTTGAAATAAAACCTTGGGAATTTGAATGCTGAAATTAAAATCTAACTTAAGTAAGTTAAATGGACCGAACTAAATAAATTGATCAGAATCAATTTAAATAAAATTGGGTTGCGTATGCATGAAATATGAATGGAATGTGAATATATGGATCAGAAATCATTTAGAATAAATGAAAATGAGTATATATGAATGCAAGCATATGTGAGAAACCAAAAGTTTGGTAAAACAAAAAGTTGTAGAAATATAAAATGTTGAGTATCAACCTAAGTGAGTTTTTGAAAAGTAAATAGGATTGGTAGCACTTTTCCCACCTTAGTAATCTCGGGGACGAAATTCTTTTAAGAGGGGAAGAATGTAATGACCCAAATTTCTGTCGAGTTAATTGTAAATATTTAATATGGATTTAAATATTGAGTTGATAATATAAATGAATTTTTATATTAAGTTATCGATTTAAAAATCGATTTCGATTTAATACCGAATATATTAAATTATCGTAATGCGAAATATAACTGAATTCGAAGTTAAAACTGATTTGAAAACAGTTCATCTAATCAATACAAACTTTGGTTTGAATTAGAATAATAATGTTAAATTATTATCGAAGAATTTAAATGGTTTGAAATTTAATTTATATCAATTTAAATTAATATCTGTTCCGGATGATCGAACTGGACTTCGATACTTATCCCAGTGGGTTCAGAATAGTGGTTTTACCCTAAAAATGGCAGTCGGTGGGTTCAGAAAGGAGTTCAAAATCAAAGTGACAATTTAACGGATCCGGTTAAATTTTTAAATAAAATCAAATAAAATATTTGATGTTGCTGGTTTATTTTCCTCCACACAAAATCTTAGGCAAAAGTATAAGCCCCGTTCTCTTCCTCAACTCCACATATTAAAGGTCTTGGTGTTCAATTCTTCACCGTATAAACCAATATAAATCCACACAACCCCCTCCCCTCATCTATTTATTTCTTCGATCCTCAGAAGGAAATAACAAATCAAAGAAAGCCTCAGATCTAAAACAAACGAAAGTTTCGCTCCTCCTTTTCTAAAATGAATTAAATCGAGTGATCAAGGTGAAACATCGCGTGGTCTTCAACCGCGAACTTATGCGCAGAGGGGAGAGGAGGCGCTCAATAGTATTTGTGTGTGAAGCGATGGTCCCTGGTCGGGGAAATCGAGAAACTAGAGCCTGAAAGTATCGCGATGGATTTGGGAATTCGATGAAGCTTGAAGTCGATTTGGGGTGCAGTCAAATCTGGGGTCACGACACTTACTGTCGCAAAGTAACAAAAGTGCGACTTTGGGTGATAGAGGAAGTCGTGGTGAAGGATGGGTCAGAACGATGACTGAAATTGGGGGCAAGTCGAAGTCGTGCTGAGTTTGTGTTTGGGGTTCGAACTGTTTTAACTGAGAGGAAAGAGGATGCTGGGAAGGGCTCACAGAAGTGTTGAGATGATGGTCCTGGGGTAGGTGGAAAAGGAGGAATAGAAATGGTCAGAAAAATGTTTGATGGAATGGGAAAATGGAGAAGATAGGTATAGGTGCCAAATTGAATTATTCATGAAGGTTCGTAGTGAGATGATTTGAGATTTAACTGGATATTCGTGAAATAAAAACCCTGGTGAGTAAATCTCACTCACCTTAATTAGAATTATTTTTATGTCCTTAAAAATAATTTATGTTGCTTGTTTGAATGTTGTTTGGTTGATTTAAATATATTAGTTATTTAGGGTTGACTATTATATATATATTGGGTTGATGATTGGTTGGATTCCCGCAGTATCATTAGCGGATGCCCGCGGTACCATTAGCGGATGATTTCCCTAGGCTCCCCACAAATATATATTAGTGGATGACCTTCGTACCGCGATATCCTGCCTTGAAGCAGGATGGTATAATTTATGTGCTAACGTTTTGTGACGGCAAGGAATTTCGCTCGGTCCGAACCAGTCGCTAAACCGATCCAGGCCGTTCGAAACGCCCTGTCGTTTGAGAACAGGACAAATCAGAACGCAGACAGAAGAACATTTCATCGTATATTACAACAATGCATCAGATTACAAGAATATACAGGGTATAAATGAATATTACACAGAAATATCAGAGATTTAAATTACATTTAAATACATAGCAGCGGAAAATAATACAATAAACAACTAGAAGAGATATACGGATACAAAGCTTTCCGGATATCGTTCCAGCTGTAAACCAGGATCCTGTGAATATAAATCTGCAAAACCAAAACTACTAGCTGCCCGTGTCAAAATAAGGTCACCCAGAGTTTAGGTTAAAACAATAAACTCCAGGTCAGTCATGTGACTGGTGTGAGAACTAAAACAGTTATTGATCTTTATTTAAATCATTAGGTAAATCAAGGGACCACGCCGTATAACACGGAACGGGTTTCCTCCCAAGAATACCAGTGCATAAAACAAACAGCGCAATGCTAAATAAAGAAAAATGAAGCTGTTATAAGACCCAGGTCCTATCACACAATGCAACGCAAGCCGGGGGATAGGGTTTTCCCTTATAACAGCCAAAGAATGCTTGATACGTTTAAAACAAATCATTTGATACTATTATAAGTGCATAGTGTATAATACGACTTCAAATCATAAGTATCAATCATAGGCGGCATGGGTACCATATATCATGTCGCCATACTAGTTTTACAATTAAAACCGCAATACACGTATTGGAAATTGGGTTATCATTTATGGTATGAACCGAGGCTAGGGGCAAGATCCTCTACCGATTTGTGACTCTCTAGCCCGAGCCACCGGAACAGCCGCAACTGCCCCTTGGATCGTCAGGGCCGGTCCACCGATGTGGATTATAGTGCCTGAACGATGCGTTTCCCCGCCCTTTGGGGCGTAAGCCTGGCCCGTCAGCCGACCAGAAGCATCGGCCGAAACCGATATCACGAGGCGCCTCGCTTTTCAGCAAGTAATAATAAGTAACATCCACATGAGTCAAACTCGTCAGCCAGTTCAAGCACTGACGCCACTCATAACTAGAAAGAAACGCATGTCCTCCCTGAGGTCCGTCTCCCGTTTTTGATTCATACCGGGTGTGATACTCGCGAATCAACGTTACACAAAGCTACGCCACAAAGGCCGTGCTTCGATCATCAACCACAAGACTTTGCTTTTCAACAGAAGCCTTGATCATTTGCACCTTAGCATGCCACACAGGCAATTCACTCCATGCGATTGATATCCATCAATATATAACCCCTGAGCTCGTACGTCTCAGAGAAGGGCGTTAAGCAAGAGAATAAATTCTCCGCCGCCAAACTGATATATATTTAATAGAGATCAATCACACGGACTAAAATCCAATGTCAGACACACAATCCATTTACAAGTCCGTTCTGGGTCTGAACGAAACCGGAGGCACCTAGTACCCCGCATATCCATCGATCTCCAAGTACGTCTGGACGATCACTAACTGTTTCCATCTTCTTGGGTGTACAGCCCAATCAAGATCATCAGTAATTACCCAAACGACGTGAAGACTTCTGGTCTTCGACCACCGTCTTCATCTTCGACTTATAGTCGTATCAGTTATTCAGAATGGGATAAACCCGGTCTTTCCGAATAACTCGCGTATATTTTAAATAAGTGTTACACAAACACAACATACGCCTCATTCCAATTCATTAGTCACTAACCGTAAATTAATCAAGAGAATAATTCCCCAAATATTAATCCCGAAGGCCGAAACCAACATCAGATCAATATCCAGAAAACCGTTCTGCTTAGCTAACCGATAGTTAGTTTCTGATTTCATATTCATAGGGAAAGGTTCCCATTAATTTTATCCAAGATAAATTCCTTGAATTTATTCTTTAATCAACTTTTGAATTTCGATTCAACTAGTCGGGATTAACGAACCTTACCGAGGTAATCATTGGTTTTAATTTCCCAATCCCAACCTATTCATCCCATGAAGTAAAACTGGTAGTACTTCATATCTAACACCACAGTGTTATCGGTAAATTCAATTACCATTTCACGTTCAAATCTAATTAAAGATTTAACTAACGCCTGGAGCAAAACTGGTGATACTCCATTTCGATTTTTCAATCTAATTAAAGATTCATTAAAACTCCACTTAGTTTTAATCGTTAACTGGGTTAAAGAATCAGTGTCATTTAAAACACGGTTCACGATAAACCCAAATTCACATTCCATTAATTATCGGGTTAAAGAACGAGTGTTATTTAAAAACACCATTCACGATAAACCCAAGAATCAATATCAATTCAATTCCAATTAAATATTGTTTAATTGGCACACTTCATTAAATCTAAATAAAAAGATTTAATCTTTTCTCAACTGGGTTCAAGAACAGTGTTAGTGAAGACACCATTCACGACAAACCCAAATCACATTTGATATTCAATATAAGGCTCTGAATAGAAAATATATCGGCTTATATTCAATATCAAATTCTACGATTAACAAATGTCGTATCGGAAATAACGATATAAATATCTACATCTTTCAAATTTCCATAACAACATCTGTATAATCCCGAATTCCAACATCGAAATATTCCGAAGACAATTTCGATTCAAATCCACTCCAATGCAATCATTGGAAAATTTGGTTATTTTTAAAACCCTTTTCGAATTCAATTTATTTATTTAAAAATAAATAGAATTATAATTCTAGTTCAAAACTAGTTCATTTCGATAAAATCTATTTTTATCTTTTCAAATATGGAGTTTTTCATCCCGATTCTTTCTAAATCATTTCTTATGATTTTACACAAATTATTACTATTTTTAATAATTTTATCAAGGCCCGTACAGTCGATTTCCATCAACGGCTATCGAACTGCACTTACAGCGACCTTTTTCAAATTTGATTTGGACATAATTCCAAATCCAACCGTTAGATTTCAAATTTCTAATATTCGTTAGAAAGCTCTTTTCGATACGAACCCAACGGTTCCGGTTTTAGGAGAATCCGACGGTCGGATCTCCCGTAATGTCCGTTTGAAATAAATGGTCGAAATTCCCGAACTGCCGCGGCGCGGCGCGTTCTATTCAGGCCATTATATTATATATATAATATATATAATATGTATTTCGTCGATTTCTATTTAAAACGAATTATATAAATAGTTTTAAATTCGTTTCAAAAGCAATTTCAACTTCCTTTTCAATTCAAATCAAAATTGAATTCTTCTTTATAAATTCGTTTTAAAATTCATTTCTATTTAATTCAAATTTCAATTCAATTTGAATTCATTTCAATTCGCTTTCAATTCAATTCGAATTCGTTTTAAATTCAATTCATTTCGAAATCGTTTTCAATTCAATTCATTTCGAAATCGTTTTCAATTCATTTCATTTCGAAATCGTTTTCAATTCATTTCATTTCGAAATCGTTTTCAATTCATTTCATTTCGAAATCGTTTTCAATTCAATTCATTTCGAAATCGTTTTCAATTCAATTCATTTCGAAATCGTTTTAAAATTGATATAAATATCGTTCACGTCAAAATGGAGTCAATCTAATCAACACGGCTTCACATATTCCTATTTTCAAATATTCTATTTCAAATATTTCTATTATCAAATATTTCGTTCGACACATGACCAATCTCAATGGATGAGTACTGTCAACACATGAACCTTTATTTTATATTGACAAAGATGTAAATTTTATTACTAAAATATTTCGTTCAACACATGACCAATCTCAATGGATGAGACTGTCAACACATGAACTTTTATTTTATATTGATAAAGATGTAAATTTTATTACTAAAATATTTCGTTCAACACATGACCAATCTCAATGGATGAGACTGTCAACACATGAACTTTTATTTTATATTGTTCTTTATTTTTCAAATTGGAATGTGGCCCAATCAATCACCATATAATGTTAATTATATGGATTTTCATACAACACATGTATATAATAGCATTGAAAAATAATCAACCATCAGCCAAAGTGCACTACACTGTATAAGCATCAAATATAGATATCTAACGCTTATAACGGCCTGTCAATCAATCGATCGACATATTTAATCAATCAGGATGAGTGAACTTCATATTTCATCCCAACACCCGTGTGGGGTTTCAAACAATCAAACACAGATTTTATTTGTGCAGTTGGGCGATGTGTAAAATTTATCGACCCAATCAATATCAGTCAAATCAGTGTACATAAACAAACCGTCTGGTTTGTAAATGAATATTTTATTTATTCACATCACGTTAAAAATTATATTTTTAACGATAAAACATTTTATTTCAACCTATGAATTTCTATTCAATTCATTCTTTGAATAAAATGATATTTTTATTTTTCTAACATATTTTAGAAAATTTCGGCGGCATAACGGCACGATACTAGAAACGGGATGAGGCCTAGCCTTATCCCCGGTCTAGTGAAGGCCCACGCCATTCACACATCAATCAAAATCACCAAACAACCAAATTCAAATCACATCATATAACTAATCTATGCAACCAAACAAACAAGTCCATGGTCTGTGGACGATTGTGTCGGGTGCTACTAAGCACCGTCTGCATCCTAGTATATATATATATATAACTAGAAAAGAAATTGAAAGGTGAGAAATTCTCACATATAGCTATCCTAGCTCCACGACACTTCAAATGCAGGAAATCTTCACTGTTCTCGCCTTTTTGTCACCTTCGTTATCCGCTTTCACTACAAATGTAAAAATCGAATTTTTACTTCGCTTTTCAATATATAAAAATCACATTTTTAATTCGAAGTTCAATATAATAAAACCATATTTTTAATTCGAAGTTCAATATATAAAAACCATATTTTTAATTCGAAGTTCAATATATAAAAACCATATTTTTAATTCGAAGTTCAATATATAAAAACCATATTTTTAATTCGAAGTTCAATATATAAAAACCATATTTTTAATTCGAAGTTCAATATATAAAAACCATATTTTTAATTCGAAGTTCAATATATAAAAACCATATTTTTATAAATATAGATTCCGCCTTTTCCATTTTAAAGATCAAATCTTTTCTATTTTATTTTCAAAAACATATGCTATTTTATTTTCAAAAACATATGCTATTTTATTTTCAAAAACATATGCTATTTTATTTTCAAAAACATATTCTATTTTATTTTCAAAAACATATTTAAAAACAATGTTAATTTTCTTTTATTTAAAAACTCTGTATATGTTAAATAAAAGAATCAGTAAAATTAAATAAAGAAATAAACCTTTCTTCTTAATTCACCAGACCCCGTTCAATTTATTCGGGCCGATACTCGAACTGCCCTTCGAAACTAGGGCTGGACTTCGCACCCTCCACAACCCCGTTGCCAATGATCCGCCACCCCCTCCTGACACGACGTCGCGAGCTCTTCCCGGCGATCCCCCTTTTGGCCACCTCGATCTGCCCCTGACGCCGTATTTTAGCTTCCAACGGCGAAGCTTTGGAGCTCCGTTTCCCCTAAACCACTATACAAAATCTGATGACCCCAGTATAGTATTAAAGCCCGTACTTCACTCTTCAATTCTCGTTCTGATGTTGGGTTTAATTTGGATCGAATTTGATTTGATTTGGGGTTCTTATTTTGATCGATTTCATTCGTCCTTTAAGGGAGGCGGCGGCCTGGTAAAGAGGATTAGGGTTTCCCATGGTGTATTTATATAAATTATTTAATATTATTTTATTCAAATTTTCCACTTATTGAAGTTTACTCGTTCGAACTCCAATTAAAACCCAACGACTGATGCCCCTAGCCAAATACACCCGTTTCGGACACAATGAAATATGTTTCGTAAGCCAATCCCATTGTTTCGATCAGTTTTCATTTAAATTAACATTTAAATCATTATATATTCAATTTAAACGCACATTTTAAATTACTGGGGTCACATACGGACTCTAAAAATTCCTGAAAAATTATTTATAGCTTCATATTGACGATACGGTCCTAACAAAACTAATTTCATCAAATTCCGAGACCGTTTGAAAATGGCCAATTTCCAGTCGATTAAAATCAACTAAAACTGGTCAAACGCGTTTTCCTTTGCCACTCTCACATATTGATTCGAAAAATTATGAAATTTGGAATCTAGCAATAATTCGACACTGCGGATCCAACAAAACTGGTTTCGTCAAAATCCGAGGTCGTTTGCAAAATGTCCATTTTTAAGGGCCTGAATTCCATAGCGACTATTCAGAATTTTCAACTGGACATATCTTTTGATTCCTGCTACGATATTTTGATTTTTCGGATTCGATAGAAAGATATTATCAATTAGATCCTATCATTTTTGGTTTCACTAAAATCCGGATTGTTTTGCACCCGGTACATTCAATTGAAGTTTGAAATCGAATTATCGAACTACCGCGCCATTTTCAATTCTATTTATAATTATATATAAATATTTATATTCTAACGACGACGCGTATAAATATATACGTTCAAATTATATTCAAAATAAATTTCTCGTTGATATTATTTAAAATAATTCATTTTAAATAGTCAAAACTCGCTAAAATTGCCAAAATAAAAATTTTAAACTGGCCCAGATTTTCGGGTTATTACACGTTTGTGGATGCTGGAAAACAGGTTGGAGGGATCCAACTGGATCCCTCAAAAATATTTTATCTGTTTGTTTATTTGTTTGCATATATATTGTCATATATGATATGTTAGAAAAATAAATAATTGGTTGTTGGTGTTTAAATATCACTGGGCCTAAATGTTGATATTTAAAAATATCATGAAAAGGAATTTTGCAGATTTGAAAAGGAAATTCTATTTTTATTTCTAAAATAGAATTTGAATATAAGAAATTCAAATGGAATTTGAATAAAGGAAATTCAAATATAGAATTTCAATATAGAAATTAAAATGGAATTTGAATAAAGGAAATTCAAATATAGAAATTCAATACAGAAATTCAAATGGAATTTGAATAAAGGAAATTCAAATATAGAAATTGAATATAGAAATTCAAATGGGAGTTGAATAAAGGAAATTTGAATATAGAAAAATTCAAATAGAATTGAAATGGAATTTGAATATAGAAAATTCAAATAGAATTAAAAAGGAAATTTGAATAGAATTGAAAATGGAATTTGAATATAGGAAATTCAAATAGAACTGAGTTGGAAATTGAATATAGAAGATGGAAGTATAAATAAATTTATTTCTGAGTTAGGGAAAATCGACCATTTTAGAAAATCGAAAATATTATGTTGAATTGGAAAAAATGGATTTGATATATATATATATATATAAAATATATCAAAATGAAGTTAAATTTATATATAAACAAAGTTTAAACGTTTATATATTAAATATAATTAAACCAAACTCGCCGCAGCGCTGCAGTTCGTAAATTGGCGTTTCGAACTTCATTTGAGTATATAGAACTAAAATTAAGTTGGAATTCTTTGAAACAAGAACCGTTAGGACCAGTTGAATAATAGTTTTCTAATGAAAGAGAAAAATCTGGATTTTGTTGTATAGAGTTTGAGTTATGTCAAAATCAATTTTTTAGAAAAACAGCGCCATAATCGTTTTAAAAACGATAATGGTTTATTTAAATAAATAAAAGGATTTTATGGAAATAAAATCCGAATTGACATTAGAAAAATCCAGACTGGAGATACAAAATAAATATGAACTCCAGTGAAGTAAGTGGAATGTTTTTTGAGACAAAAATCATTTTTTTAATTATCAAATAGAATTAACTAAACTGGAGAATAATTAGTTAAAGGAATTTTGAATCGAAAATTGGGTTTTTGGATAAGTGAAAGAGATTGAGAATTTATATTCGAAATCGAATATATAACTCGAGTTGAAAATAGAATTAGAATTGGGTTCATGAGTAGATTAAAATATATTGGAATGTGATATGTTCAAATAAATTAGTGAAATAGGCAAAGAGTTAATTAAAGAGTTAATTAACGAATTGAGTTAAAACGATCAGGTATAGTTGAAATAAATTGGATAGGTACAGACATACAGGAGACAGGTATGGGATAAGGATAATGAAGATAATATATATAGAATGCTCGACAAAAAGGTACGTATTTAATTCATATATGAGATTTTATGCGCCGTATCGGCAAGCCGCTTGGCTTTTTCTTTTTCTTTTTGATTGGTGAGGGCCATGGGAGGCTAGTTGAAATATCCCGATGCTCCCAGTACAAAGGAAGTTATGGCAAATTTTTCTGGAAATTTAAGGAGTTAGAATATTTTTTAAAAGTTTGATTACTAGAATCTATATATCAATATATATAGAAGTCGATAAGAAAAATGAACTTATAAATAGAATAGTATAATAAAAAAGGAAGACTAGGAATAAAATCTCGTAAGAATAGAAAGAGAAAGTGTATACGTGTTTAAAAGTGAATAAGTAGTTGTATGGTATTGATTATTCGAGTAAGTAGTCATATCTGTTTTGACGTTATAAATGTTATTCAGTCAAGGTCTGAGAGGTAGTTATACCCCAACTTGATTGATTTCATTATTAACAAATAAATAGTAAGATTTCAGGCTCGAAGATCTATGTTGGATAAGAGTTAGTTGAATATAGTATTTGGGTTGTCGTAACGATGTTTTACACAACATCCGTTTTAACCCAAATAAGTGTAAACTTGGAAATAGAATTATAAATATTTCCTAAGTATAGAAATAAAGGAGATCGGAAAAGAGATAAGTAATTGGAATATTTTCCAATTATAACTAGCATATATTTTCTAAGTTTTAGAAAATAAAGGAAGGCGATATTCAGAAATGTTTTCCAAATAGCGTAAAAGGCCAATATGGGTATTGAAAATATTTGGTTAACAAATATTGATAAGGAAATGGAGAAGAGATTTAATTAATGAAATATTAATCAATGAGCCCAGTGATTTGTTTGATAAGTTGAATGAACACTTGTTTTCTTCGATAGTTAAATCATCGACTATCGAAACACTTGTTTTTATTCGATAGTTAAATCACAGACTATCGAAATTTTGACCATCGTTGTCAATATGGAGAGACCGGTTGGATTATTATCCGAAGAACCACTCCATATTGGCATAAGCGTTGCGAACCAAGTATGCTGAATATATTGAAGACGGAGTAAAGTGCAAGGGCTGTTGTATAAGTCCTAGGTAGAGATTGCCTAGGATGGATATACTGAATAGTACCTTCGGTTTCGTTCAGTCCCAGAACGAACATATATGGACGAGTGTCTAACATAGTATTTCCAATGTTCGAATGGGTTGGTCTGTATAAATATATATGGTTGCAACAGATTTATTCCCTTAGCATAACATCCAGAATATTTGTGCAAATCAATAAATGATTAACGGATCTGACAATGTGGCATTCAAAGTAATCGTGTTATCAATAAATGGAAAGAAATCGTAGCCTCTGGCCTCAACAACCGGGAAATGACAAAAATCGGGCAGGCAGCATGGCTATGTAGGTCGCACCTATTAGGGTGTATAATCACCTGATCTAGAGTTTCATTTACTTCTAAAAATCTATTGTCGATGCTGTCCCATTCGAGAAACGGTTGCTGATCCCAACCGTTGGTGATATACATTTGATACACTCAAGCGAAATGAGTGGTCGGTCATGTGTGGATGAGTTGCAAGATGTTCTTGTTGAACTCGGTGTATTCTCCTCTAGAGATACACCAGCGGCAGGTGGTTCCATACCTTGTCATAGTTGGAAATCAAATATCCAATAAGTGTCCGCGGTTTATGATTGTATATTATATATATGGAACGTGAGATGCAAACATTCCACTAGATTGTTATTTACTTGAGTTAGACACTATTATAATATCAAAAGAGTTTTGATATAAAGATCATCGTTCCTTTCAAAGGGATTTTGAAAGTTAAATCAAGTGTTTGGATTCTCATAAGGGAAAAACCCGTTCCGTGTTATACGGCGTGGTCTTATGAGATATCGTTTGTTTTTTTCAAACTATTTTAAACTGTTTAATCATACCAGTCCCATGACTGACCTAGAGTTTATTTTCTTTTGTTCTACCTAAACTCTTGGGTGCCTAAATTTGTACTGGCAGTCAAGTAGTTCAGGATTTTACAGATCTATCTAAAGGAGCTTGGAGTAGGAGGCTTCAGCCTTAGTTATATAGAGTTTTGTTCCGCTGTGTTGTAAGTGTTGTACTCTGATAAGTGTATGTTATACAGTTGAAATTTTATATCTCAAAAGTTATGATATATTATATTTTTGTAACACCCCGCGAATTCTATAACTGTGAAATCAACAAATTAAAGTATAATTAATTTTAATCAAAGAACTAAGGGAAACGGGATACGCCATTGCGTTCGTCTCGGAAAAATACGCGAAATAGAGTCCGAGTTTTCGAAAAACGGAGTCCGTATGAAGAAGATATGGCCTTCGGAAGTTTCTGAATTAAGTTTAAATTCCAAAATGGGGCCCAATGGGCCAGGCGGAAAAACACCCGCCTAACGCACCCAGGTCGACTGGGCTGTCGACCTGGTCTAGCCAGGTCGACAGGGCTGTCGACAGGGCTGTCGACAGGCATGTCGACCTGGTCCAGAGCCAGGTCGAACCCAGCCCAACCTGGCTGGCCTATTTTATGTTGGTCGATTTTCTGCAGTCTGCTTTGTCATTAGGGCTAGGTGGCAGGCTCTAATTGGTCTCTCCTTAGGATGAATGGCTACGATCAATCCAAGCAACATCAATGGTCCTAATCAGTTCATAACCTCTATAAAAATGACCCTAGACTCAACCCTAATCTATTCATTCAAAAATAAGAACAAAGCCGCCATGTTGCTGAGGAACGACTGAGAGTAGCCACCAATTGGAGAGAGAGGATTAGGAGGCAAATTCTAAGGCATAAAGCAACTCAATCAAATCAAATCGCATCTTCAAATCCCTAAATTTGAGAATTCGCCACACCATTGTAAGTAGAGTATTATTTTGGTATGAACAAATAATTGTGTTGGTTTGTATACTTGATTGTGGCGATAAAGTAATTCATATTTGTGCGTTACTATGATTCTTATCGTTTTGGAATATTGTATACGTTTGGATATTCTCGAATTATGTTATTCAATTATGAAAAACTACATGCGGTAGTTTTATGCAAGTATACGTTTGGAATATTCGCAAATTATGTAATCCATATTGAAGCTACATGTATGTAGTTGATTAATTGAAATTCATGCAAGTTTGGGGTTTTGCTACTATGCCATCAAAATGTGTATTTTTATATAAACATCATTTTTGTGAAGTAATTGGAATAAGTTTGGGTTATCATAGTCCATATGAAATTATGTTGAAAATTTGGCATCATGATCTATGTATTAAGCCATGCTTTTGTACAAGAAAACCTATTTGCAAACTTATGAATATGACTAGGCTATGATTGATATTTTGCATAATTGAAATCCATGATTATATTGTTTACAAGAATTATATGATGACATATGTGGTACATAGCTAGGTTAGATTCAAAATCCCTTTTTTTTTTTTACAAGTTTGCATGACTAAAGTAAAAATCATGATTTCATGTTAGAAATATTTATGCCATGGTTATGTGAACAAATTTAACTATACTTTTGTATTAGTCACAAAAGTAGACACCTTTGTAAACATGTAGTAGTCTTATGAACATGATTTGCTTATGTTTGACATTATGCCTGAATAAAAATATAGGTTTATGTTGTAGTTAAGCCTATGTGTCGATAGTGATATTCTTAACTTAACTACAAGTTTACATGGTTTGATTCATGTCACTTATGCTTTATGACCAAAGTATATGTCACTACTATGCAAGTACACCAGTTTCTATTTTGTATTTCCAACGTCATATTGCAAGTTCATGCGTTCACATTCCCCCTTTTTGTGTATGTAATCTCGCTTTAAGCCTCCCCTTTTCGCATGGCTAAGTTGGGCTTAAAAGGGCTAAGCCCAACATATACATAATAAACGGACGTGTTAAACGGGGGAAAATAACGTTGGGTTAAAATTACTAATGAATGAAAATATAAAATAGAAGGGCCCAAATTCAAGTATGGGTTGGGCCCATGATTGGTGTAACCTTTACACCATTAACTTAATAATGGGCCGCAAATATTTACATATAAGAAAATAAAGAAGAAAGACAAAATATGTAAATGTAGAACATACGATGTGTTTAACCCGAGGTTGGATTGAGTTGTGATGTAAACCTGCCCGGAACCGCCCGGCTGTCCAGTAGTCACAACAATACCTATCCAATGTGGGAGGTTAAACATGGAGCCCAATAAGGACCCGAGGTTAGACTGAGTTGTGGCGTAAGACTGCCCGGAACCAACCGGCAACAGGCAGCCACAACAATACCTGTCTAATGTGAGAGGTCAAGGCTTTAATAAGACAATTAAAGCTGAGTCAGGATTGTTAGGATTAAGTGGACTAAAAACTTAATCAAAATGAAACATGCTAAACTAAACGGACTGGTGGGGGTTAGGTAGGAAAACACTTAACCAACTTAGCATGTTGGCTAGAGATAGAAAACCTAGTAACGGGGGACCCTTTTCAGCAGTAACCCTAGAAGGTGTATCAGGATACCCTGAAACTAGGCAGGGTGGGGCACGATTACTGGGCTGATTGTAAGAGGTCAAATCGACGGCGGTGGTGTAGCAGTGTAGGTTCTAACGGGGTGCGGGCGTGCACACACTCCGGCGCAGAAAAATAAAGCACTGGGCACCAGTAGCATACCTGTGCATTCTAAGGTTGTGTCGGGCCGCCGCCATGGGACTTGATACACCCCATGGTGGGACCAGCATAGGTAACTACAACATCGGGGGCCGTAAGACACATGTAACTATGCGAGTAGGAGCCGATCATTATGAAATGGATCACTTCACCCTGATTATGGGGTGCCAGTTGGGAACTAGTTTATATGGGTTCAGAGATTTTCATGGGGTACGATGGTATATTCGACCCTAGACAACTTAACCAAGTTTATAGTGCTTTCCCACTTCTTGTTTATACTTATCATACCCAGTTCTTTATTCATAGTCAGAATAGTATTAGACTTACTCAGGCTTTATGTCTGACTCTACTTTTCTTTCGTCTTCTTTTCTTCCGTTTCCCCCCCCCCCCAGGTCCACAGGGAGGGAACACTGCAGCTTGACCAGCCTTAACATCCAGCTTGAAGAAGAGAAATGTATTGCTTGGACCTTTTCGTTTTGAACTATGGCTTTGGACAACCACTATGGGGCTTTTGCAGTTTATCTATGTTTTATTTATGCTTCTTTAAATAATGTAATCAAGACAGATTATGAAAGTGTTATGTTATGTTTTGGAAAAGATGTAAGACAATTATGGTGATGTTGTTGTAGCACGTATTTGCTTTTATGAAATAAAAGTTGTTGATTTTCCGCTGTTTACAAATATGTGTTCTTATATCTGTCTTGTATATCTGTGACTTATACTTATAAACCTCCACCAAAATTAGGGCATTCCCTTTGAGAATGACCCTAACGGAGGTGGGGTGTTTCAATTTTGTTCCGCTGCGATGTGAGATTCTGTGTTGTTATTTCTGTTCTTCTTCTACATTTTTCTTCTAAAAAAATGATTCGTATTTTTGTGATATTTGGGTTGGACGTATGATGTATATTGTCAACTCTGATAGTACGGATTTGCGGGTTGTTACAGTGATGTACGGCTTGGAACCAATTATCTTTGGCTATGTCTTTGGACACACTAGACTTGGGGATTTATGCAGTTTTACTTATGTTATATGCTTCTTTATGTTTTAATCAAGACGGAGATTATGATGGAATGTTTTGGAAGTTATGTTGAGACAATTTACTGTAATGGTTTTTGTATTGAACCCCGTACGAAATAAAAGTTTGTTTTATTTTCCGCTGCTTATATTTCTATCTTGTAAATTTTCTGTGTCTTTTACCTATAATGCTCTATCGAAGTTAAGGCATTCCCTTTGTGAGTGACCTTAACGGAGGTGGGGTGTTTCAATATCTAAAATAAAAATTTTAAATTGGTTCTGAAAATCCGGGTTGTTATATTCCATCCATCTCTACTGCCAAAGGTTCAGTTCCCTCTGAGAAAACAAATGCCTAAGAGATTTATGATATGTCAATAATTCAAACTTCACCCCAAGAAGATAGTGCCTCCCAATCTTTAGAGCGAAAACTGCTACTACTAACTCCAAATCTTGGACATGATATCTTTTCTCGTGATCCTTCAGTTGTCTACTTTCATAGGTAACTACTCTACCCTCTTGCATGAGGACTGCTCCTAACCCTGTCCCACATGCATCGGTGAACATCTTGGCTTCGTCCGGTATAATCAATATAGGTGCACTTGTGAGAGATTCCTTCAATCTCTTAAAGGAATTCCCATAGTTCTTTGTCCATATATTTCGAGGTATCTTCCATTCCAAAACAGCTTGAACCTTAGCGGTATCTACTGCTAATCCATTCCCTGAGACAATATGCCCTAGAAACTTAACTTCTTCCTTCCAAAAATGGCATTTTGACAATTTGGCTTTAAGTCGGTTCTCTCTTAGGATTCCTAAGACCCTTCTCAAGTGATCTTTATGCTCCTTACAGTCCTTGGAAAAGATAAGTATAACTTCTACAAACACCACTACGATCTTATTGAGTATGCCACGAAATACCCTACTCATCAGGCCTACAAAGAAAGCAGGGGCATTTGTCAGTCTAAATGGCATGACCTCCAAATCGAATAGTCTATCTGGAGTCCTAAATGCCATCTTGGGATTACTGTAACGACCCGGATTTTCGGCGACTTTGGTTATCGACATAAGCTCGATGTCGATAACCACAACATCGAAAAATCCTGGTAATTAATGAAAGAAATTGGAGGGTGAGGAAAGGTAAGACAGAAACTTATAATAGAAGAAGAAGAACACAATATCAGAGTAACACGAATCTCACAGCGGAACGAGTAAATATATTTCATAACATAACTTTGAAATACAAATCTGTACTTGAATATACATATCATTATCAAAGTACAGCACTTACAACACAGCGGAAATAACTATAGCTATATGATCCTGAAGCCTCCTGCTCCAAGCTCTTCTAGTATATCTGTAAAATCCTGACTACTTGACTTTTCGTACAAAATTGGACACCCAAGAGTTTAGGGAAAACAACAAAGTAAACTCTGGGTCAGTCATGGGACTGGTGTGAGTAAAATAGTTTAACACAGTTTAACAGATATATGATATCTCATAAGACCACGCCGTGAATACGGAACGGGTTTTTCCCTTATGAGAATCCAACATCTTTGACAAGAAATATCATTCTGATATTATAATAATGTCTAAGTACAAATATATATCAATCTAGAAGAAACGCTTTCATCTCACGTTCTACATATATAGTATACAATCAAAATCGCAAGCACGTATTGGATAATGGATTTCCAACTATGACAAGGTATGGAACCACCTTTCGCTAGTGTACCTCTAGAGAGGAATACATTGGGTTCAACAAGAACATCTTGCAACCCGGCCACACATGACCGACCACTCATTTCGCTTGAGTGTATCGAATGTATATCACCAACGGTTGGGATCAGCAACCGTTTCCCGAATGGGACAACATCAACAATAGATTTTTAGAAATAAATGAAACTCTAGATCAGGTGATTATACACCCTAATAGGTGCGAACTACATAGCAATGCTACCTGCCCGATTTCTGTCATTTACCGGATGTGAGGCTAGAAGCTACGCTTATCTTCACATCAGATTCACTTTTAATGCCACATCATCAAATCCATCCAATCACCGATTGACGTCCTCAACAATACATTATGTGTTAGCTAAAAGAAGTTTCCTTCTCCGCTTCCACTCTTGGTACGGTTGGAGAAATCAATGTACGTGATCGTCTGGAAATACTCTGTCAGACATCCATCTTCATTCACTTAGAAATGTCACATCGTCATACCCACAAAATCACAAATTGATTTCCTTAAAGATACAACGGGTATACAACTAAGAGAAACGAATTCCTCCGCCACCAACGTATATACGTTTGAAGGGATCAACTTACGCGATCCATTGGATATACTCTGTCAGACCTTCGTCCATACAGGTTGTCCTGGGACTGGACAAACCGAAGGCACTATTCAGTATATCCATCTTAGTCGTTGTTATCTAAGACTTATACAACAGCCCTTGCACTTTACTCCGTCTTCAATTATCTTTGACATATGATTCGCAACACTTATGCCAATACAGAGTGGTTCTTTGGATAATAATCCAACCGGTCTCTCCATATTAACAACGTTAAAATGGTCAAAAACTTCGATAGTCGATGAGTTAACTATCAAAGAAAAACAGGTGTGCAAACAACGAAATTATTTCCAGATGGAAATTATATCAAACAAAAATCATTTAACATTTATCTCTTTAGTTCATTTTACATCTCCTGTTTCCCTACATTCAATATTTCTTATTTTCTAAGTTTAGGAAATATACATTATTAACAATGGAAACAATTCCATTCCTTGTTTTCTGTATTAGAAAACATTTCTGGTTCTTCTTTGGAAAACATTTCCAAAACTCGTACATTGGGCTTAGGCAGATGTTTAACAAACCATTTCGATGCCAACTCAAACCATTACAATTATTAACTATATTCACTTAACCATCACTTTACTGCCGAACCTTAACCATTCCTTAGTTAAAACGAAGCCAATCAAGTTGGGGTAGAACTACCTCTCAGACCTTAACTGAACAACACTTCTAACCTTGAAATAGGCAAAGTTCACTTTATATTTCTTTAACTAACTTCCTTACTTAACCTTTCTTTCGAATAACTATATTCGATTAACTCTTTTCAATTAACTCTATTGGACTAACCCTATTGGGTTAACTCTATTTGATTTACTCTATTTGATTAACTCTATTTAATTAACCCCATTCACTTAACTCCTGTCGAATAAACTATATTCGATAACTCCTCTAACTCTATTCGAATAAACTATATTCGATTAACTCCTCTAACTATATTCGAATAAACTATATTCGATTAACTCCTTTACTATATTCGAATAAACTATATTCGATTAACTCCTTTACTATATTCGAATAAACTATATTCGATTAACTCCTTTGATTTAACTCTAATCGATTAACTCCATCGAATAAACTATATTCGATAACTCCTTCGATTTAACTAATATTCTATAACTCACTTCGATTAACTAATAATCGATAAGTCCTTCGATGAAACTAACATCGATTAGCTCCTTTCGATGAAACTAACATCGATAACTTTAACTTGACGAACTTAACTCGATTAACTTATCTCGATAATCTAACTCAAGAACTTAACTCGATTAACTTATCCCGATAGTCTAACTCAAGAACTTAACTCGGTTAACTTATCTCGATAGTCTAACTCAAGAACTTAACTCGATTAACTTATCTCGATAATCTAACTCAAGTTGATTAACTCCTATCGAATAAGCTATTATTCGATTTAACTCCATCCGCTTGACTCTAGATCGCAGCGTTCACAATGGTTACGCCTGACTCCCTCGGGAAACATCCGACCGCCGTAGGCTATATACAGCCCTGCGAATTTCGCTAGCAGTCGTATGAGATGATAACTTACCCTGAATACTGTGTTTGACTAACTCTGTCTCAAATAACTATATTTGATTAACTCTAGTTCATTTTAACTCTAATCGATTTACTCTAACTGATTTACCTACCTGATTAACTCTAACTGATTAACTCTAACTGGTTAACTATAACTAGTTAACTCTAACTGGTTAACTCTTACTGATTAACTTGACTGACTTAACCCAACTGGTTAACTCAACTTACTTAACCCAACTGGTTAACTCTACTGAACTGGTTAACTCTACTGAACTGGTTAACTCTACTGAACTGGTTAACTCTACTGAACTGGTTAACTCTACTGAACTGGTTAACTCTACTGGACTGGTTAACTCTACTGGACTGGTTAACTCTAACTGGTTATTCATTACGTTCCTTTTAACAACGTTTATTCATTTGAAAAGATTTACTTTTAAATAACGGTTCTACTCTTTAAAAATGATTTCCTTTTTAAAACGTTTTCCTCTTTATAACAGTTTCTGCTTTATAACGTTTTCCTTTTACATTCTATTTGTAAGTGGTTTACAAATATTCCCTTTTCAAATTTATTCTTGAAATATTCTTACTCCTTAAATTCTTTGAAAAATTCGCCATAACCTCCTTTGTAACGGGAGCATCGGGAAAATCCCCAAACCTGCCACACAGGCCTTTCCATTCCAAAAAGAAAATGGTTTGTAATTATTTCCTTTTTGAATATCTCCTATTTATAAATATTCCAATTTATAAACATTTCTTATTTATAAATATTCCACTTTATAAATATCTCTTATTTATAAATATTCCAATTTATAAATATTCTATTTTCAATATCACTTTGAAAACCCCCTTATCAACATTTCGGTATGTTATGGTATTCAATCATATCAAATCACGATGTTCAATATCGTCCAAGCACATATAATCGCCCATAGATTTTATATCACATCATATAACAATATATGAAAAACAATAAAATAACTGTTGAGGAATCCAGTCAGATTCCTCCAACCTGTTTTCCTGCATCCACAGATGTTACACAATATGATTATCATCACTTTCAGTTCAATATAAATTATTCTGATAGCAGAATCAATATATAAATATTTAACGGTTTATATATATATATATATATATATATAATTTCCACTAACTGACTAGCAGTTCAATCAATCAACCAACACACAGCAATCAACAGATGAATAACAGTTCTAAGAATACATTATAAAAATATAACTGTTCAGAGTTGGTGAGTTTTACTCACATTTGCAGTTCATCGTTAAAGAGCGATAAACCGTTATTTGATTTGAATCAAACAATTTATTTCGCCATAAATTCATACGAGCCCCAATCCACTTCCAGTCAGCTTCATTGTGAAGCTCTCGTCCATACTGTCCCAACGCAACTTACGGTTCGTCAATCTGATATCGTAGGACGAAGATATGAATTTTCGAAGTTCGTACACTATTTAATTGAAATATAAACTTGGATTTTATTTAAAACTGGGCCTCACCCCTTTTATTTTCCCCTTGGCCCATCTACATTTTGAAGGACCCGACCCAGCTCCTTATAATTTCAACCGAACCCACCCTTTGAGCCTTCTTCCCCAATCGCTACTTCAGGAAACCAAATCATAGCCCTAGCCGATTCTTCCAACCACTCTTCCGCCTCCATTACTAAATGGAATCTAAAACCGAGACCAGCGTTGGACTCGCCTTCCCGAGCTTCTCCTACACATCCCACCAATGTCCACCACGCTACCATTATCCACTCGCGACCGACGTTGTCCTCAGACCAGAATCGAACGAAATTAGCGCCGATCATCCCAAACTTTAGCATACACATGCAGTTTCCTTCCATCAACTCAACGGGACTCTCTAATTCCACCAACAACCACCACAGAAGCAACCCAGTGGAACCCTAAAGCCACTGTCGAATTTCTGCACCTGGAACTTTGCGTCGAACTCAAACTAAATGGCATGAGCTTGAAGCTCTTTCTTTTGTGAATCCAAAAATACATCTCTGTTGATTTATAGGATTTTATACTCTTTTATTTTGATTTTTCTTTTGAGTTTGAACACATGATTTTTGCTGTGGAGGAAAACAAAGTGACGGTGGCTTAAAACATTTTACTGAGGAATGTAAGTTAGGTTTAAGGGTTAAGGGGTGGTATATATAATGTTTCAAAATATCTAGATATTTTCTAGGAGGAATATTCTTGGTATATTCTCTTGTTAATTCGTGTTTAAAAATCCCTGCGATCACATACGATACCTAAAAATCACCAAACTGTACATACTGCTAGAGTTCGACATTACGGTCCTAACGAAACTGGTTTCGTCGAATTCCGACTCCGTTTGCTCACACAGCGTATTTTTAACTGTCGAAATACTAACTGTATTTCACTCTAAAAATCCGTACGGCCACACGGTGACTCTAAAAATCACGAAACTGGAAATCTAACAACTATTTGATATTGCGGATCCAACAAAACTGGTTTCGTCGAAAACAGAGTTCGTTTGTAAAACTGGCTATTTTTAAACCCCTGAATAATCTATTTAAATATATAAATATATTTAAATAAAATAAATTAAATATTAAAAATTTAATATTATCGTATATATCCACATAGAATATACCACAGCTCCAGAATATTCATATATGGATTTACAGCTCGATATTCCAAATCCATATTATATCGATATTCAATTTATATTGAAATTCCTTTTATATATAAATAATCCCTTTATAAATTATAAAGGAATTCCACAGCGACTTTTCTGAAATTTGATTTGGACTTAAATCAAAATCTACCCGACGAAATCCAGATTTTTCTCTTCCACTAGAAAGATATACTCCACCAGCTCCACACGTTTCTTGTTTCACAGAAATCCGGCTTAAAACGAATCCTGTACATTCAGTTGAAGTTCGAATCGCCAAATAGCGAACTGCCGCGCCATTTCAAGCTCTATTTTAATTATATTAAAATTCTACGTTCAAACTGACGTTAATTAAATATATACGCTATTCTAATTCAATTCTAAGTTGAATTAAATCTTAGGGTTGACCCCATTCACAGAATATTGTGATTTCCAATATTTTTGATTTTTTTGAATTAAATATATTATTTAATTATTTAATTTAATTAAATATTCACTATATTTTAATTAACGGCCATTATATCCTCTAAACTCTATTTAAATAATTAAATAAATTAATTATTATATCATCGAAAAATGCGGGTCATTACATTCTTCCCCACTTAAAATAATTTCGTCCTCGAAATTGCTAAGTTATAGGACGACCCTACCTATTGGAATTCCTAAGCTTTGTTTACCCCTTATTTATGATTTTAACTGAACCAATTAATATCGACTAAAATATTTATTTCTTTCGACTAACTAAAATTTTCAAAAATTTTGAAAATTTTCTAACACTTTAAATTTTCAAAAAATTTCGCCAGCACCTCCTTTGTACAACCCTATCGGTAAAACCATAACTCGCCTCTCTAGGCCTTCTCCAACCCAAAAGAAAATCAAACAGCCAAGCGGCTTGCCAATTCGGCTCATAAATCTCATGCTTATATCAAATATAAACTTGTACCTTTTTGTCGGGCATATCATTATATCCCTTCCATCTGTTACCATTCCACATATACCATTGTATTTCCAATCAAACTCAATCACTTTTATATCGTCAAACAAAATCATTCGCTTATACTCAAGTCGAATCCCATTTTCAATCACAAGTTTCATTCTTGATTTTCAGATTCTAAGTCCAGCTAAATTTCAAATTCTTGACTTATCCATTCAATTCTATTTAACTTAGTTCAAGTTAAATTTCAATTTATTTTTACCACCTCATTTTATTTAACTTCATAAGTTAATTTTAAATTCCAAAACTTAAATTCCTGGGTAAATTTCAAATCAATTTAAAATCATAATACCTATTCAAAACCTTTGAATTTCTAAACAACTTGTTTTCTCAAAACAATTCAAATCAAAATCTTTGGTAGTAATCCACCACTTAGAAACTCGAAAATCACACCGATGATGTCATGATCAACATCGGAATTTATTTTCCAGCTATCGAAGTAAGTTCAATACTATATCAGCTTTCAAAACCATTTCTGAATATTTCCATTTTGAAATCAGTTCAAAATATCCTTCACAATGCTTTAAACAATTTAAAATCTCCCAGGATCTTAAATTTTCCTTATTTTTAATCCAAATCCATTTACAAACACTTATCCAATTTTCTAGAATTTTAATTCAATTTCTGGTTTAAATTCAGATTTAATTCATTTCAATTTCATATCACTTGTATAAATTCTGATTGGTTATATATACCCATTTCACATTTTATAATCTTATCTGATTATAATTACTACCAACACATCCTATATATGATAATATATCACATATCCATACTATGTCGGTCCATCGTATTCAAGTGTTTATTTACTCCTACCGATACAGTCGATCAAACTGATCGACCAGAACTCATAAACAACTTAACAACTAAATCTCCACAATATAAAACAATTTTATATCAAATACAAGTACGCACTCGTATATATACACTCGAACTCAATCTAGGGTTTTACTAACCCTATCTCTACCGAGTCACGCCACAGAGCCAAGGTAATTCTTAACTTAAGCTCTGATACCAACTGTAATGACCCGGATTTTCGGCGACTTTGGTTATCGACATAAGCTCGATGTCGATAACCAAAACATCGAAAAATCCTGGTAATTAATGAAAGAAATTAGAGGGTGAAGAAAGGTAAGATAGAAACTTAGAATATAAGAAGAAGAAGAAGAACACAATATCAGAGCAACACGAATCTCACAGCGGAACGAATAAATATATTTCATAACATAACTTTGAAATACAAATCTGTACTTGAATATACATATCATTATCAAAGTACATCACTTACAACACAGCGGAAATAACTATAGCTATATGATCCTGAAGCCTCATGCTCCAAGTTCTTCCAGTATATCTGTAAAATCCTGACTACTTGACTGCCTGCAAAAATTGGACACCCAAGAGTTTAGGGAAAACAAAAAGTAAACTCCGGGTCAGTCATAGGACTGGTGTGAGTAAAATAGTTTAACACAGTTTAACAGATATATGATATCTCATAAGACCACGCCGTGAATACGGAACGGGTTTTTCCCTTATGAGAATCCAACATCTTTGACAAGCAATATTATTCTGATATTTTAATAATGTCTAAGTACAAATATATATCAATCTAGCAGAAACGCTTTCATCTCACGTTCTACATATATAGTATACAATCAAAATCGCATGCACGTATTTGATAATGGATTTCCAACTATGACAAGGTATGGAACCACCTTTCGCTAGTGTACCTCTAGAGTGGAATACACTGGGTTCAACAAGAACATCTTGCAACCCGACCACACATGACCGACCACTCATTTCGCTTGAGTGTATCGAATGTATATCACCAACGGTTGGGATCAGCAACCGTTTCCCGAATGGGACAACATCAACAATAGATTTTTAGAAATAAATGAAACTCTAGATCAGGTGATTATACACCCTAATAGGTGAGACCTACATAGCCATGCTACCTGCCCGATTTCTGTCATTTACCGGATGTGAGGCTAGAAGCTACGCTTATCTTCACATCAGATTCACTTTAAATGCCACATCATCAAATCCATCCAATCACCGATTGACGTCCTCAACAATACATTATGTGTTAGCTAAAAGAAGTTTCCTTCTCCGCTTCCACTCTTGGTACGGTTGGAGAAATCAATGTACGTGATCGTCTGGAAATACTCTGTCAGACATCCATCTTCATTCACTTAGAAATGTCACATCGTCATACCCGCAAAATCACAAATTGATTTCCTTAAAGATACAACGGGTATACAGCTAAGAGAAACGAATTCCTCCGCCACCAACGTATATACGTTTGAAGGGATCAACTTACGCGATCCATTGGATATACTCTGTCAGACCTTCGTCCATACAGGTTGTCCTGGGACTGGACAAACCGAAGGCACTATTCAGTATATCCATCTTAGTCGTTGTTATCTATGACTTATACAACAACCCTTGCACTTTACTCAGTCTTCAATTATCTTTGACATATGATTCGCAACGCTTATGCCAATACAGAGTGGTTCTTTGGATAATAATCCAACCGGTCTCTCCATATTAACAACGTTAAAATGGTCAAAAACTTCGTCGATGAGTTAACTATCAAAGAAAAACAGGTGTGCAAACAACGATATTATTTCCAAATGGAAATTATATCAAACAAACATCATTTAACATTTATCTCTTTAGTTCATTTTACATCTCCTATTTCCCTAAATTCAATATTTCTTATTTTCTAAGTTTAGAAAATATATGTTATTAACAATGGAAACATTTCCATTCCTTGTTTTCTGTATTAGAAAACATTTCTGGTTCTTCTTTGGAAAACATTTCCAAAACTCGTACATTGGGCTTAGGCAGATGTTTAACAAACCATTTCGATGCCAACTCAAACCATTACAATTATTAACTATATTCACTTAACCATCACTTTACTGCCGAACCTTAACCATTCCTTAGTTAAAACGAAGCCAATCAAGTTGGGGTAGAACTACCTCTCAGACCTTAACTGAACAACACTTCTAACCTTAAAATAGGCAAAGTTCACTTTATATTTCTTTAACTAACTTCCTTACTTAACCTTTCTTTCGAATAACTATATTCGATTAACTCTTTTCAATTAACTCTATTGGACTGACCCTATTGGGTTAACTCTATTTGATTTACTCTATTTGATTAACTCTATTTGATTAACCCCATTCACTTAACTCCTATCGAATAAACTATATTCGATAACTCCTCTAACTCTATTCGAATAAACTATATTCGATTAACTCCTCTAACTCTATTCGAATAAACTATATTCGATTAACTCCTTTAACTCTATTCGAATAAACTATATTCGATTAACTCCTTTACTATATTCGAATAAACTATATTCGATTAACTCCTTTACTATATTCGAATAAACTATATTCAATTCACTCCTTTGATTTAACTCTAATCGATTAACTCCATCGAATAAACTATATTCGATAACTCCTTTGATTTAACTAATATTCTATAACTCACTTCGATTAACTAATAATCGATAACTCCTTTGATGAAACTAACATCGATTAACTCCTTTCGATGAAACTAACATCGATAACTTTAACTTGACGAACTTAACTCGATTAACTTATCTCGATAATCTAACTCAAGAACTTAACTCGATTAACTTATCTCGATAGTCTAACTCAAGAACTTAACTCGATTAACTTAACTCGATAGTCTAACTCAAGAACTTAAATCGATTAACTTGTCTCGATAATCTAACTCAAGTTGATTAACTCCTATCGAATAAAGTATTATTCGATTTAACTCCATTCGCTTGACTCTAGATCGCAGCGGTCACAATGGTTATGCCTGACTCCCTTAGGAAACATCCGACCGCCGTAGGCTATTTACAGCCCTGCGAATTTCGCTGGCAGTCATACGAGATGACAACTTACCCTGAATACTATGTTTGACTAACTCTGTCTCAAATAACTATATTTGATTAACTCTAGTTCATTTTAACTCTAATCGATTTACTCTAACTGATTTACCTACCTGATTAACTCTAACTGATTAACTCTAACTGGTTAACTCTTACTGATTAACTTGACTGACTTAACCCAACTGGTTAACTCGACTTACTTAACCCAACTGGTTAACTCTACTGAACTGGTTAACTCTACTGAACTGGTTAACTCTACTGCACTGGTTAACTCTACTGGACTGGTTAACTCTACTGGACTGGTTAACTCTAACTGGTTATTCATTACGTTCCTTTTAACAACGTTTATTCATTTGAAAAGATTTACTTTTAAATAACGGTTCTACACTTTAAAAATGATTTCCTTTTTATAACGTTTTCCTCTTTATAACGGTTTCTGCTTTATAACGTTTTCCTTTTACATTCTATTTGTAAGTGGTTTACAAATATTCACTTTTCAAATTTATTCTTGAAATATTCTAACTCCTTAAATTCTCTGAAAAATTCGCCATAACCTCCTTTGTAACAGGAGCATCGGGAAAATCCCCAAACCCGCCACACAGGCCTTTCCATTCCAAAAAGAAAATGGTTTGTAATTATTTCCTTTTTGAATATCTCCTATTTATAAATATTCCAATTTATAAACATTTCTTATTTATAAATATTCCACTTTATAAATATCTCTTATTTATAAATATTCCAATTTATAAATATTCTATTTTCAATATCACTTTAAAAATCCCCTTATCAACATTTCGGTATGTTATGGTATTCAATCATATCAAATCACGATGTTCAATATCGTCCAAGCACATATATTCGCCCACAGATTTTATATCACATCATATAACAATATATGAAAAACAATAAAATAACTGTTGAGGAATCCAGTCGGATTCCTCCAACCTGTTTTCCTGCATCCACAGATGTTACACAATATGATTATCATCACTTTCAGTTCAATATAAATTATTCTGATAGCAGAATCAATATATAAATATTTAACGGTTTATACATATATATATATATAACTTCCACTAACTGACTAGCAGTTCAATCAATCAACCAACACACAGCAATCAACAGATGATTAACAGTTCTAAGAATACATTATAAAAATATAACTGTTCAGAGTTGGTGAGTTTTACTAACAATTGCAGTTCATCGTTAAAGAACGATAAACCGTTATTTGATTTGAATCAAACAATTTATTTCGCCATAAATTCATACGAGCCCCAATCCACTTCCAGTCAGCTTCATTGTGAAGCTCTCGTCCATATGGTCCCAACGCAACTTACGGTTCGTCAATCTGATATCGTATGACGAAGATATGAATTTTCGAAGTTCGTACACTATTTAATTGAAATAAAAACTTGGATTTTATTTAAAACCGGGCCTCACCCCTTTTATTTTCCCCTTGGCCCATCTACATTTTGAAGGACCCGGCCCAGCTCCTTATAATTTCAACCGAACCCACCCTTTGAGCCTTCTTCCCCAATCGCTACTTCAGGAAACCAAATCATAGCCATAGCCGATTCTTCCAACCACTCTTCCTCCTTCATTACTAAATGGAATCTAAAACCGAGACCAGCGTTGGACTCGCCTTCCCGAGCTTCTCCTACACATCCCGCCAATGTCCACCTCGCTACCATTATCCACTTGCGACCGACGCTATCCTCAGACCAGAATCGAACGAAATTAGCGCCGATCATCCCAAACTTTATCATACACATGCAGTTTCCTTCCATCAACTCAGCGGGACTCTCTAATTCCACCAACAACCACCACAGAAGCAACCCAGTGGAACCCTAAAGCCACTGTCGAATTTCTGCACCTGAAACTTTGCGTCGAACTCAAACTAAATGGCATGAGCTTGAAGCTCTTTCTTTTGTGAATCCAAAAATACATCTCTGTTGATTTATAGGATTTTATACTCTTTTATTTTGATTTTTCTTTTGAGTTTGAACACATGATTTTTGCTGTGGAGGAAAACAAAGTGACGGCGGCTTAAAACATTTTACTGAGGAATGTAAGTTAGGTTTAAGGGTTAAGGGGTGGTATATATAATGTTTCAAAATATCTTGATATTTTCTAGGAGGAATATTCTTGGTATATTCTCTTGTTAATTCGTGTTTAAAAATCCCTGCGATCACACACGATACCTAAAAATCACCAAACTGTACATACTGCTAGAGTTCGACATTATGGTCCCAACGAAACTGGTTTCGTCGAATTCCGACTCCGTTTGCTCACACAGCATATTTTTAACTGTCGAAATACTGACTGTATTTCACTCTAAAAATCCGTACGGCCACACAGTGACTCTAAAAATCACGAAACTGGAAATCTAACAACTATTTGATATTGCGGATCCAACAAAACTAGTTTCGTCGAAAACAGAGTTCGTTTGTAAAACTGGCTATTTTTAAACCCCTGAATAATCTATTTAAATATATAAATATATTTAAATAAAATAAATTTAATATTAAAAATTTAATATTATCGTATATATCCACATAGAATATACCATAGCTCTAGAATATTCATATATGGATTTATAGCTCGATATTCCAAATCCATATTATATCGATATTCAATTTATATTGAAATTTCTTTTATATATAAATAATCCCTTTATAAATTATAAAGGAATTCCACAGCGACTTTTCTGGAATTCGATTTGGACGTAAATCAAAATCTACCCGACGAAATCCAGATTTTTCTCTTCCACTAGAAAGATATACTCCACCAGCTCCACACGTTTCTTGTTTCACAGAAATCCGGCTTAAAACGAATCCTGTACATTCAGTTGAAGTTCGAATCGCCAAATAGCGAACTACCACGCCATTTCAAGCTCTATTTTAATTATATTAAAATTCTACATTCAAACTGACGTTAATTAAAAATATATATGCTATTCTAATTCAATTCTAAGCTGAATTAAATCTTAGGGTTGACCCCATTCACAGAATATTGTGATTTCCAATATTTTTGATTATTTTTGAATTAAATATATTATTTAATTATTTAATTTAATTAAATATTCACTATAATTTAATTAACGACCATTATATCCTCTAAACTCTATTTAAATAATTAAATGAATTAATTATTATATCGTCGAAAAATGCGGGTCATTACAATTACTCTCTTCTGAGATCCTTAATTGATAAAAATCTAGTAGCTAAGTATAATCGAGAGGATATTTGGGCTCCTCCCAAATAATCAAACAAGTCATCAATTCATGCTAAGGGATAACTATTTTTCTTGGTCAGCTTATTAAGTTCCCTATAGTCAACACACAACCTTAAAGACCCATCCGACTTCGTTGCAAATATTACTGGGGCACCCAACTCTGAGGTACTTCTACGAATGAATCCCTTCTACAACAATTTCGAGATTTGGGTGTCTAACTCTCTTCTTTCCTTAGGAGCCACGTGCCTTAAAGGTAATGCTATTGGCATCGCATCCTTTCCGAGGTGTATTCTAAAAGACATCTCTCTATGGGGTGGGAGTCCTACAACTTCCTCAAAAATGTCAAGGAAATCACATACAACTAGTACTGATGCTGGTCCTTCAAAATCAGAAAATAGAGAGAATAACGTCGAACTCCTACTCCTTGTCCTACAAGGAATCTCTATGTTGCGGCCTCCGCGACTTCTCAAACAAACTATTCTCCTGTCGCATTTGAGGACGAACCCATAAAATGATAGTCAGTCCATATCCAAATAAGACCGTACCCTCAAAATCAAGCACATATGCGTTGCAAAAGGAAGTTGACATCACCGATGTCTAATATTAGGTCTTTACAAACAATAGAAAGGTGCGTAGCCCCTCTGATAGGGTTCGACACCTCTATCGGATGGCAAGCAAAGGATAAGGGAAGTTTCAATGAGTCTACAACCTTCCCAGAAATTAATGAATGGGTGGCTCTAGAATCAAATAGGGTACACAAAGAATTCTCTAGAATAGAAATTATACCTTCCAGTGCCGACTATCCTTGATCCCTAAGTGGCTGACTACGAATTAGCGCAACTTCTAGTGCACAGCTCTAGCCTCCTTGTACCATCCTTGGCTTTGGGCAGTTCTTCGCTAGGTGTTCATCTTCGTGGCAGTTGAAGCATTTCCATTTAAACTCTATCTTCACCAAGTTTACCCTATAGTCCTTTGCTTTGTTCCCATTCCTATGGCACCTAGAACATGTCTTGGCTTCCTTCTTGAATTTACCGCCCTTCTACTACTTAAGCCAGTAATTCATTTTCTTATTATTCCCATCAACAGAAGTACTTTATTCTTTATTATTTGTCTTATCTTCCATTATGTTTTCTGTAGAATATAAGATGACTACCTCAACCAAAGCCTCAAACGTAGCTCAAAAGTAACTTGTGCCAAAAGCATCTCCTTTAGTGGTGAATTCAAACCCTTCACAAACCTATGGGCTTTATTCGTTGGGGTGTCCACCAAATTCCTTCCAAACTTAGATAATTCAATTAACTTTTCCACTTACTCCTTCAACTCCATGTCTCTTTGCTTTAGGTGGATAAACTTTAAGTTCCCCTTAAGCAGGTTGAGCTGCTGGTTCCGCTGGGGTAGGATTAGCAATAAAGACTTGTTCGACAATCCTAAGATACTACTGGAACCATTCTGGCAAGTAACAAGGCCTTGCTTGGTTATCATGTTCAGGCTGATTATCGGCCATATCTACTGTCTAAAAAAGGAAAACCCTTTAGTGGACTTCCTACGATCGTATCAAGGCCCGAAAAGAAGGATAAATTGCCTAATATAATCACGTATGTTTTGGGACAATATAGTCATATATATATATGTAGTTTTGAAAACCCTTTTCAAATAACAAATGCATCTCCAATACATATATTTTCCTTAATCAGGTAACCTAGGCTTTGATACTAAATGTAACAACTCGTCCGGAATGGGCCTAAATCCAACCTAGAAAAGGCCTATCGAAACTTAGAGCCACTTTGAATGGATTGTTGGTTCCTATAAAGATTAACTTAAACAAATATACAGAGAAATCTAAAATGGAAATCTTTATAAAGGCAAGTGAAATTGAGTTCACCTTCAGCAAGTCGAGCCGATGGTTCCGCTGGGGTAGGATTAGCAATAGAGACTTGTTCCACAGTTCTAAGATACTACTGGAATCATTCTGGCTAGTAACGAGGCCTTGCTTGGTTTTCCTGTTCAGGCTGATTATCAGCCATATCTACTATCTGAAAAAGGAAAATCCTTTAATGGACTTCCTACGATCGTATCAAGGACCGAAAAGAAGGATAGATTACCTAGTATAGTCACGTATGTTTTAGGACGGTATAATCATATATATATATATATATATATATATATCTTTGAAAACCCTTTTCAAATAACAAATGCGTCTCCGATACATATATTTCCCCTTAATCAGGTAACCTAGTGTAACAACCCGTATTTTAATAACGTGTAATAACCATAAATCAAGGAAGAATTAAATTTGAAAATAAGAATCAAGGGAAACGGGTTACGCCATTGCGTTCATCTCGAAATTCTACTTGGAAACCAGTCCGATTTTTCGAAAATCGGAGTCTGTATGACCAAGTTATGACCCTTTGAAGTTTTCAGAAATTTTCAAGTTCAAAACAGCTCAGAATTCGAATTCAAATTTCGAATTCAAACCCTTGAATGGACTGGGCGGGAAATTTCTCGCCCAGGACCAGGTCGACCTGGGGGTCGACTCTATAGTCGACCTGCCCAGGACCATGTCGACCATAGAGTCGACTCGGTGACAGAACCCATTTTTGAGTATGAGTTCGTTTTGATGTTTCTAGCCTCGTTTCTGTCTACATTCTTTGACCTGACCCTATATAAATAGCCCCTAACACTATTCTCTGTACACAAAATTCTCTCTGACCTTATGCTGCTCTAATTCTAGTTGAAAAGTTAGAGAAAGGGACTACTTCTTCTACGTCGAAACTACGTTAAGAGAATTGCTGATTTGGGGATTTCTGTTAGGACTCGACTAAGCATATAAAGATTCAACATCGACTTTCTTTTTCTAATTCTCGAACAACGATCTGTAAGCCCCAGTTACTTTTAGATTTAAACTGTAAAAGTAATATGAATATGTTGTAAATTGAAATTGGACCTGTGTATGATGACTGTTTTACATCAATTCTTGCTCATCTTGGATCTTGACTTTTGGGTATATTACTATGACGTTGACTTGGGGCCTAATCATGTTGTAAATCAAAAAGAAAAACCCCTCATATTATCATGCCTGCAATGTTGAATCTGCTATTAGTCACAAGATTATGACTATCACCTTATGTCAAGCGTTACCATGACTATCATCTTATGACAACTGTTGTAACAACCCAGAATTTTGGACCAATTTTAAAATCTTATTTTTATGAAGTTTGTTAAGAAATTGAGGCAGAAAATAAAAATTCTATTTTTAAATAATTTATGTTGAAATTATATGTTGACATCAAACATATAAAATTTGCGTTGTGTATTTTCACTAAAAACAAGTATGAACTTAGCGTCGTTGTGTTATACTAGAAATAATTTTATTTTTAGCATCATATTAATATATGTGAATAAGGATATTTTTTAGCATCATGTTAATATAAACATCATTTGTTTAGAAACGTTGTATTAATATAGAATCATCACTCTTATTAGGAATGTTTAGTTAAAATAAATATGTCATTTTAGTTAGTAATGTAAGTTATATAAAAATGTCGTGTTAATAAAAATGTCATTATGTTAAGAATGTTATGATGGAGAAATATATAAATGATAAGATTTCATTTTTATTGTACATATAGAAATGGTCATTAGTTGGAATATTAAGAGTAAGAAAAAAAATTTAATATCATGTTTTTAAATATTAAAAATAAAGCATATTTTTAGTATCATGTATAGATAGTAAGAATAAACGCATTTTTAGTGTCACGTTGAATCATGTAATGAAAGAAGAGATTACATTTTAATGTAATAAAAGAAATGAAGGAAAACACGTTCTTGTTAATTTAAATAATAATAATAATAATAATAATAATAAAAGATACAAGGTTGAATAAGATAAAACATACAAAAGTTTTTTCTTTTCTTTTTAAGATGAGTTGGAGCTATTAAATAAGGGGTTCTTTTTGCAAATTCCTTCGCACGCGTTCACACTAAGCTACTTTGTTTAGGTGTTACTTTTGAAATGGAGTTTTGTCCCACATCGTAGAATAATCCCCTTGGCCTTGGCTAATGCAGCTATATAAGCATGGTACCTCCTTCATGTGTTGTATACTAAGTTTTATTAGAATAAAACCTTTCTTCCTTCCTCTTCTTTTACTTTCTTCTTTCTTCTCTTTTCTCTTTCTCTTCAAAAGAAAGTTCAAAAGAAAGAGAAGAGGATTTCCAAAATAAAATTTTGCTTGTTCTTGTCTCTACCCTTATCCGCGCAAGGTGAGATTTCTGAATTTAATTATTTTTATTTACTGTTAAATAATTGTCTGTGAGAAATCCTATTTATTTTATTTAAATTATTATACTTTAATTATTGATGTTCGCATTTATAATCATATATGTATGTGTTATTCTGCGCTGTGATAATTTAGATGTTATTTATGTATTATTGTTGTTATGGAAAATATATTCGCTTGGTTTGATGCGATAAATCTCATAATGAATTGAGATTCTAAATTTGTGAATACGCGATGAAAATTATAATTATTATATTCCAGTTCTGTGGGATAGGATCTGTGAACACGCGAATATTGTTCATTTTCTTTGTATGACGCGTTGTTTATTTTCATATGTTATTTTCTTTTTTTTTCAAGCTGTGGGATGTCAAAATTCCATCTTGATGTTATTTTCTTTTATTTTCAAGCTGTTGGATGTCAAAATTCCATCTTGATGTTATTTTCTTTTATTTTCAAGCTGTGGGATGTCAAAATTCCATCTTGAATTTATTTTCCTTTATTTTCAAACGTGGGATAAAACTCTCATCTTTGCGGCTCGTGTTACTAGCGTGGGATGTAAAAATCTCATCTTGCTTACACGTTATAAAAGTTGAGATGTAAAAGTTCCATTTTTGAATTCATTTTATTTTGTTCCAAGAGTGGGATGTAAAAGTTCCATCGTGAGATTCATTTTATTTTGTTCCAAGAGTGGGATGTAAAAGTTCCATCGTGGGATTCATTTTTATTCAGTTTCAAGTGTGCGATGTGAAAATCTCATCTTGAGGTTTATTTCATTTCATTTATATTCAGAATTGTTAATACGATAAAAATCTCATCTTTGCGGAGATTTATATATATATATATACGAATGGTTCCTTAGGATTTGTGTCTTTGAAATTTGAAATTGTATATGTTGGGAATATTTATATATATACACGAATGGTTCCTTAGGATGTGTGCGTTTTAAAATTTGCATTCGTATATGTTGGATATAGTTACACCAAATTTATCACAATTGGTTATTGAAGTTGTTGTGGAAAATTGTAACATCATTTTGTTCATATTAAAAAGAACCACTTTTTAATACCGTTTGTTCATATTAAAAAGATCAACTTTTTAATATCGTTTTGCTCAAATTTAAAAGAACATATTTTTGCTCGAATTAAAAGAACATATTTTTGTTCGAATTAAAAGAACATATTTCTGTTCGCATTAAAAGAACGTATTTTGACGTTATTAAAAAGGACATATTTTTAGTGCGATAAAAAAATTATATTTTAGCGTAATAAGAAGAGCATATTTTTAGCGTCATTATAAGAACATATTTTAGTGTTAAATTGTTTACGTTAAAAGTTTATATTTTTAATGTGAATTGTTTACATCAAAAAGAATGAAATTAAAAGAGTATATTTTTAATGTAGTATAAGAATAAGAGAAAAGCTTACATTTTTAATGTAATGCAAGAAGTAATTATTAGTTTGTTAAAAAGATGATTTTTAACATATGTGTACAACATATAAAATTGACATGTTATGACTGATTGATTTAATGGATTGTGCTCGACCAGTTTATGAGCAAATTATGCTTTTACATTTAGCATTGGGTTGGGTAGAGAATTATATGTATGCTAACACCTTGTGAAACACTTCACGATTTGACTATAAGGTGTTTAGCGATTGTTTATTTCAAAATTAATGAATGATTTTGAAAAGTGATTTCTTAAGTAAAAGAAAAATTATTCCCGATTTTGGACAGGGAATGTTTTATAAAATGTTTTATAAAACAGAAAGAATTTCGAGGACTAAACCCAATAATTTCAAAATGATTTGAAAGCAGAAACCTATATAGATTTGATTATACTTGTGATTATTATGTTGTGAAATGATTTTTCCACTTCGGGATATAAAAATGATTTATTATGTGGCTAAAGATTCTGGTGACTCGAACGACTAAAAGTATGGGTTGGTTGAAAGACCCTGACCGACTGTACTGGTCAGTGGTTAGTGTAGCCTGCTCTATACTGAGAGGTGCACATATATGTATATGTATATATATATATCGAGTTGCTTAGGTGCGTGCCCTTTGCCTTGTCTAAGGGAAACCCGATATTTGGTTGCATATTTGTTTTTATGCATTATTATGTTTTGGAATTCATATTTCCAAATGTTTTGTTTTCAAATTCCGAAGTGAAATCTACTTTGATATTACAAAAGCTAGATATATATTCCAAAACGATTTGAAATAAAAGAAATCGGGAAATAAAGTCCAAAGAAATAATTTCTGTAAATTGAATTGGATTTTGAAATCTTAATTTAGGGATTAATCCTAAATGGGTAGATTGGAACTACATGTTGATTGTTGCATTTTTGATTGTTTGTTTATACACTGGCAATCCAATGGAGTAAACCCGTTCCGCGTTAGCGGTGTGGTCCTGTGATTAGCCATATTAATTAGATAAGTTTAAGTAGAATTCTCACACCAGTCCCATGACTAACCTGTAGTTTGTCCACTGGCAAACTCGGGTGCCCATATTTTCCACACGGGCAGTCAAGTAGCTATTTTTGCAGATATATTAAGCAGGATTCTGGGTTGAAGCTTAAAGCTGTGTCCAGAGATAGAGAGGCTTCCGCTGCAATATATTTTAATTATTGTAACTTATTCTTCCGCTGTTTTTTTTTATTCAATGTACTCTGATATTCTGTACTCTGATGTAACATTATATGATATGTTATAAAAGTCTTCTGCTGTTATTTGTTCTAATGTGTTGTATTCCCAAAGTTAACGTATGCGAGTTTTGAACGGTCTTGGTCGATTTTGCGATCGATTAGGTCCGGGCAAAATCCGTGTCGTTACAGTTGGTATCAGAGCTCTGCTTAGCTCAAATCTTTGGGGTACAACTTGTTAGAACTGAACAAAAGACTCTTCAGAAATTGGATTAGTAATGTCCAATAAGAATACTCATTAGAGATAGGATCAGCAGTATCCTAGAATGAGTGGACTCGTTAGAGATGGGGTTAGTAATGCCCTAGAACGAGTTAAGAGTTACAAATTTATAATTAACGCATTTTTGATATTTATAATCTATTCTTTGAAATATGATTTTTATATATATAAAGTTATGTATATTTTGAAAAGATAATCTACCATTAAAATTTAAAATTAAGATAGTTAATTTTACAATTTTTAGCTACGCTCCTTTTCGAGGACGAAAAGTTCTTAAGTGGGGGAGATTGTAACAACCCGGAATTTTGGACCAATTTTAAAATCTTATTTTTATGAAGTTTGTTAAGAAATTGAGGCAGAAAATAAAAATTCTATTTTTAAATAATTTATGTTGAAATTATATGTTGACATCAAACATATAAAATTTGCGTTGTGTATTTTCACTAAAAACAAGTATGAACTTAGCGTCGTTGTGTTATACTAGAAATAATTTTATTTTTAGCATCATATTAATATATGTGAATAAGGATATTTTTTAGCATCATGTTAATATAAACATCATTTGTTTAGAAACGTTGTATTAATATAGAATCATCACTCTTATTAGGAATGTTTAGTTAAAATAAATATGTCATTTTAGTTAGTAATGTAAGTTATATAAAAATGTCGTGTTAATAAAAATGTCATTATGTTAAGAATGTTATGATGGAGAAATATATAAATGATAAGATTTCATTTTTATTGTACATATAGAAATGGTCATTAGTTGGAATATTAAGAGTAAGAAAAAAAAAATTATATCATGTTTTTAAATATTAAAAATAAAGCATATTTTTAGTATCATGTATAAATAGTAAGAATAAACGCATTTTTAGTGTCACGTTGAATCATGTAATGAAAGAAGAGATTACATTTTAATGTAATAAAAGAAATGAAGGAAAACACGTTCTTGTTAATTTAAATAATAATAATAATAATAATAATAATAATAATAAAACATACAAGGTTGAATAAGATAAAACATACAAAAGTTTTTTCTTTTCTTTTTAAGATGAGTTGGAGCTATTAAATAAGGGGTTCTTTTTGCAAATTCCTTCGCACGCGTTCACACTAAGCTACTTTGTTTAGGTGTTACTTTTGAAATGGAGTTTTGTCCCACATCGTAGAATAATCCCCTTGGCCTTGGCTAATGCAGCTATATAAGCATGGTACCTCCTTCATGTGTTGTATACTAAGTTTTATTAGAATAAAACCTTTCTTCCTTCCTCTTCTTTTACTTTCTTCTTTCTTCTCTTTTCTCTTTCTCTTCAAAAGAAAGTTCAAAAGAAAGAGAAGAGGATTTCCAAAATAAAATTTTGCTTGTTCTTGTCTCTACCCTTATCCGCGCAAGGTGAGATTTCTGAATTTAATTATTTTTATTTACTGTTAAATAATTGTCTGTGAGAAATCCTATTTATTTTATTTAAATTATTATACTTTAATTATTGATGTTCGCATTTATAATCATATATGTATGTGTTATTCTGCGCTGTGATAATTTAGATGTTATTTATGTATTATTGTTGTTATGGAAAATATATTCGCTTGGTTTGATGCGATAAATCTCATAATGAATTGAGATTCTAAATTTGTGAATACGCGATGAAAATTATAATTATTATATTCCAGTTCTGTGGGATAGGATCTGTGAACACGCGAATATTGTTCATTTTCTTTGTATGACGCGTTGTTTATTTTCATATATTATTTTCTTTTATTTTCAAGCTGTGGGATGTCAAAATTCCATCTTGATGTTATTTTCTTTTATTTTCAAGCTGTCGGATGTCAAAATTCCATCTTGATGTTATTTTCTTTTATTTTCAAGCTGTGGGATGTCAAAATTCCATCTTGAATTTATTTTCCTTTATTTTCAAACGTGGGATAAAACTCTCATCTTTGCGGCTCGTGTTACTAGCGTGGGATGTAAAAATCTCATCTTGCTTACACGTTATAAAAGTTGAGATGTTAAAAGTTCCATTTTTGAATTCATTTTATTTTGTTCCAAGAGTGGGATGTAAAAGTTCCATCGTGAGATTCATTTTATTTTGTTCCAAGAGTGGGATGTAAAAGTTCCATCGTGGGATTCATTTTTATTCAGTTTAAAGTGTGCGATGTGAAAATCTCATCTTGAGGTTTATTTTATTTCATTTATATTCAGAATTGTTAATACGATAAAAATCTCATCTTTGCGGAGATTTATATATATATATATACGAATGGTTCCTTAGGATTTGTGTCTTTGAAATTTGAAATTGTATATGTTGGGAATATTTATATATATACACGAATGGTTCCTTAGGATGTGTGCGTTTTAAAATTTGCATTCGTATATGTTGGATATAGTTACACCAAATTTATCACAATTGGTTATTGAAGTTGTTGTGGAAAATTGTAACATCATTTTGTTCATATTAAAAAGAACCACTTTTTAATACCGTTTGTTCATAGTAAAAAGATCAACTTTTTAATATCGTTTTGCTCAAATTTAAAAGAACATATTTTTGCTCGAATTAAAAGAACATATTTTTGTTCGAATTAAAAGAACATATTTCTGTTCGCATTAAAAGAACGTATTTTGACGTTATTAAAAAGGACATATTTTTAGTGCGATAAAAAAAATTATATTTTAGCGTAATAAGAAGAGCATATTTTTAGCGTCATTATAAGAACATATTTTAGTGTTAAATTGTTTACGTTAAAAGTTTATATTTTTAATGTGAATTGTTTACATCAAAAAGAATGAAATTAAAAGAGTATATTTTTAATGTAGTATAAGAATAAGAGAAAAGCTTACATTTTTAATGTAATGCAAGAAGTAATTATTAGTTTGTTAAAAAGATGATTTTTAACATATGTGTACAACATATAAAATTGACATGTTATGACTGATTGATTTAATGGATTATGCTCGACCAGTTTATGAGCAAATTATGCTTTTACATTTAGCATTGGGTTGGGTAGAGAATTATATGTATGCTAACACCTTGTGAAACACTTCACGATTTGACTATAAGGTGTTTAGCGATTGTTTATTTCAAAATTAATGAATGATTTTGAAAAGTGATTTCTTAAGTAAAAGAAAAATTATTCCCGATTTTGGACAGGGAATGTTTTATAAAATGTTTTATAAAACAGAAAGAATTTCGAGGACTAAACCCAATAATTTCAAAATGATTTGAAAGCAGAAACCTATATAGATTTGATTATACTTGTGATTATTATGTTGTGAAATGATTTTTCCACTTCGGGATATAAAAATGATTTAGTATGTGGCTAAAGATTCTGGTGACCCGAACGACTAAAAGTATGGGTTGGTTGAAAGACCCTGACCGACTGTACTGGTCAGTGGTTAGTGTAGCTTGCTCCATAGTGAGAGGTGCACATATATATATATATATATATATATATATATATATATCGAGTTGCTTAGGTGCGTGCCCTTTGCCTTGTCTAAGGGAAACCCGATATTTGGTTGCATATTTGTTTTTATGCATTATTATGTTTTGGAATTCATATTTCCAATTGTTTTGTTTTCAAATCCCGAAGTGAAATCTACTTTGATATTACAAAAGCTAGATATATATTCCAAACGATTTGAAATAAAAGAAATCGGGAAATAAAGTCCAAAGAAATAATTTCTGTAAATTGAATTGGATTTTGAAATCTTAATTTAGGGATTAATCCTAAATGGGTAGATTGGAACTACATGTCTATTGTTGCATTTTTGATTGTTTGTTTATACACTGGCAATCCAATGGAGTAAACCCGTTCCGCGTTAGCGGTGTGGTCCTGTGATTAGCCATATTAATTAGATAAGTTTAAGTAGAATTCTCACACCAGTCCCATGACTGACCTGTAGTTTGTCCACTGGCAAACTCGGGTGCCCATATTTTCCACACGGGCAGTCGAGTAGCTATTTTTGCAGATATATTAAGCAGGATTCTGGGTTGAAGCTTAAAGCTGTGTCCAGAGATAGAGAGGCTTCCGCTGCAATATATTTTAATTATTGTAACTTATTCTTCCGCTGTTTTTTTTTATTCAATGTACTCTGATATTCTGTACTCTGATGTAACATTATATGATATGTTATAAAAGTCTTCTGCTGTTATTTGTTCTAATGTGTTGTATTCCCAAAGTTAACGTATGCGAGTTTTGAACGGTCTTGGTCGATTTTGCGATTGATTAGGTCCGGGCAAAATCCGTATCGTTACAACTGTTATCTTGACTAGTACATTATTTTGCTAGATTTGGAATCTTTATGTTTGAGGCCGATATTCCATATGCCAGTAATGTTATAATCATTTATCCCAAGTTATACCATGCTATGCTAGTAATCACTTTTGCCACCTTATACCCATCCCTTTTTATGTTATTCCCTAATTAGATTTATTTGTATCGATTCGAGTTTACGTGCGATGGGAATATGATTTGGGTAGATTAGGTAAAACATGAATTGGCTTTGAACTTGAATATGAACGTTATTATAACTTGAACCTGTATATGGACAAGAACTTGACATGAAATTTACATGAAACCTGACATGAAACTCGACATGAATTTTGACATGAAAACTTGAACATGGACATTAAACTTAGATAAACTTGAAAATGGCCAACTCGAGGTTGGGTTGAGTTTGCAGTGTAAATCTGTCCGGAACCACCCGACAAATCCAGTGACTGCAAACAATAGGATCCAATGTGGGTAGTTGGTCATATCGCACGTAAAACCCGAGGTTAGACTATGTTGTGGTGTAAATCTGCCCGTAACCGCCCGGCAAATCCAGTGACCACAATAATTAGTCTAATGTGAGAGGTTTGGGTGCATTAATGAATTAATGCCACATGATAGGGTTAAGTCATGAACCACTTGAATATACTTAACCAATTTAACACGATGATTAGATAGGGTTAAGTCATGAACCGCTAGAACACACTTAACCAACTTAATACATGATTTGGATAGGGTTAAGTCACGAATTTGAATGACAACACTTAACCCATTAGAAACCCTAGTTACGCGGTCCTTTTCAGCAGTAACCCACTTAGATGTATCACGATACCCTGGGACTAGGCAGGGCGGGCACGATTACTGGGCTGATTGTAAGCGACCAGAACGACGGCTGAGTAGGTGCGCCATTGTAGGTTCAGGCGGTCTATGGTCGTACACGTAGTGCAGAGTTGAAAAAGCAGGCATTGGGCACCCATAGGTTTACACTGTGCGTGCTTGATTCGTGTCGGTGGTTGGCACCCTAGGGCTTGATACACCCTAGGGCTTGATACACCCTAGGGTGGACCTAGCTCAGGTGACTACATTTCATGATTGGGCCGTATGACATAGACACTTGACGAGTTAGGACTTGTAGGGAGCCGATCGATTAGTAGATCGTACTGTAGGACCACGTAATGGGTCACTTCACGATATTGGGCCAAGGGATCATTTCATGATTAATACTTGACATGGGTTAGAACACTAGTAGAGTTGGTTCAGCGAACCTTGAACATGCGATGCTATACTTGAGTTATCTCGTTATCTTGGTTTATCATGCCAGACTTATCATCAACCTTTGTACCGACATATACGTCAAACCACAACTCGCCTCTCTTGGCCTTCTCCAACCCAAAAGAAAATCAAAACGCCAAGCGGCTTGCCAATTCGACTCATAAATTCCAAACTCATATAGAATATAAACTTGTACCTTTTTGTCGGGCATATCCTTATATCCCTTCCATCTGTTATCAACTCACATATATAAATGTCACTCCAATCAAACTCAAATCAGTTTATTCACAAATCCAACCATTCGGTTATATCTAAACCAAATTCTATTCAATTCTATTCCAGATTATTCTATAATTCAATTCAGTTTTAATTTAACTTGGGTTTAAGTTAAATTCTAATTTACTTTTACCCTTTTCAATTTATTTAACTTAATTAGTTAAATTTATATTCCAAATTTAAATTCTTAGGTCTATTTCAAATCATTTTCACTTACTGGCTTTCAATTCAATCTCAGTTCTATTGGATTTTACTTTAATTTGTTTAAATTCAAACAACCTTTTCTTCCTGGAAGTTTTTAAACAGTTTACCTCTTTCAAAAATCAAATTTTCCTTTTTGAAATTCAACACAACTTGTTTTTCCCAAAACAAATTCAAAACAAAATCCTTGGTAGTAATCCGTCACTTACATACTCGAAAATGAACACCGATGATGTCATGATCAACATCGGAATCTATTTTCCAGGTACCGAAGTGAGTTCAATACTATAGCACTTTCAAAACCCATTTTTAAACATTTCCACTTTGAAATCAATTCCAAATATCCTTTTACAATGTTGTAAACAAATTTAAAGTCTCCCCGGATCTTAAAATTCACATATATTAAATCCAGGTTCATTTACAAACACCTTTCCCATTTCTGGGATTTTAAATTCCAATTCTGATCTAAATTCAGATTTAATTCATTTAAATTTCATATAATTTACTTGTATAAATTCTGATTGATTATATATAACCATTTCACATTTTATAATCTTATCTGATTATAATTACTACCAACACATCCTATATATGATAATATATCACATATCCATACTGTGTCGGTCCATCGTATTCAAGTGTTTATTTACTCCTACCGATACAGTGGATCAAACTGATCGACCAGAACTCATAAACAACTCAGCCAATGAATCTCCACAATACAAAACCATTTTTATATCAAATACAAATACGCACTCGTATATATACACTCAAACTCAATCTAGGGTGTTACTAACCCTATCTCTACCGAGTCACGCCACAGAGGCAAGGTAATTCTTAACTTAAGCTCTGATACCAACTGTAACGACCCGGATTTTCAGCGACTTTGGTTATCGACATAAGCTCGATGTCGATAACCAAAACATCGAAAAATCTCGGTAATTAATGAAAGAAATTAGAAGGTGAGAATAGATAAGATAGAAACTTAGAATAGAAGAAGAAGAAGAACACAACATCAGAGTAACACGAACCACACAGCGGAACGAATAACATATAATAGATAACATAACTTGGAAATATAACAGTTATGTATACAATAGCACTTATCAGAGTACAGCACTTACAACACAGCGGAAATAAACTATAGCTACATGATCCTGAAGCCTCCTGCTCCAGCTCTTCATGTATATCTGTAAAATCCTGACTACTTGACTGCCCGTACAAAATTGGGCACCCAAGAGTTTAGGGAAAACAACAAAGTAGACTCCGGGTCAGTCATGGGACTGGTGTGAGTAAAACAGTTTAAACAGGTATACGAACAAGTAAACGATATCTCATAAGACCACGCCGCAGAACGGAACGGGTTTTTCCCTTATGAGAATCCAAAATATCTTTATATCAAAAACCTTTTGATATTATAATAATGTCTATGTACAAATAGATATCAACTAGCAGAAACGCTTTCATCTCACGTTCTACATATATAGTATACAATCAAAATCGCAAGCACGTATTGGAAAATGGATTTCCAACTATGACAAGGTATGGAACCACCTTCCGATCAGTGTACTCTAGGAACGATACACTGGAGTTAAACAAGAACATCTTGTAACTCAGCCACACATGACCGACCACTCATTTTGCTTGAGTGTATCGAATGTATATCACCAATGGTTGGGATCAGCAACTGTTCCCGTATATATATATGGGACAACATTGATAGATTAAAGAAGCAAATGAATATTCTCTAGACAGGTGATTATACACCCTACTTCGGTGCGACCGACTTAGCCATGCTGCCTGCCCGATTTCTGTCATTTACCGGTTGATGAGGCTAGAAGCTACGCTTTATCATCACATCAGATTCACTTCGAATGCCACATTGTCAGATCCATCGAAAATCACTAATTGACGTCTACAACAGTACATTACGTGTTAGCTAAAGAAGTTTCCTTCTCCGCTTCCACTCTTGGTACGGTTGAAGAAATCAATGTACGTGACCTCTCTGGAAATACTCTATCAGACATTCATCAACACAAGTCATCCTCATTCACTTAGAATGTCACATCGTCATACCCGCCAAATCACAAATTGATTTATCCAAAAATAACACGGGTATGCAGCTTAGAGAAACGAATTCCTCCGCCACCAAACGTGAATACGTTTGAACAGATCAACTTACGCGATCCATTGGATATACTCTGTCAGACCTTCGTCCATACAAGTTGTCCTGGGACTGGACAAACCGAAGGTACTGTTCCGTATATCCATCTTAGTCACTGTTATCTAAGACTTATACAACAGCCCTTGCATTTTACTCTGTCTTCAATTATCTTTGGCATATATGATTTGCAACGCTTATGCCAATACAGAGTGGTTCTTTGGATAATAATCCAACCGGTCTCTCCATATTAACAACGTTAAAATGGTCAAAACTTCGATAGTCTGTGAGTTAACTATCAAAGAAAAACAAGTGTGCAAACAACGATATTATTTCCAGATGGAAATTATATTGAACAAACATCATTTAACATTAATCTCTTTAGTTCATTTATTTACTTATATCCTATTTCCCTATATTCTAAATTTTTATTTTCTTTTATCAGAAAACATTTCTGATTTTCGTTTGGAAAACATTTCCAAAACTCCTTTACGATCAAACCTTACCATTTCTTAGTCAAGAAGGAAGTCACTCAAGTTGGGGTATAATTACCTCTCAGACCTTAACTGAACAACGTTATAACTTCGAAATAGTCAAAGTTTATCTTTTAATTTTTAACAACTTCTTTACGCCTTTCTCGGATTCAATTTTACTAATCCACTTCTATATTTAAAACATTGGTTATAACGATAACGTTATAATCCCTACTTTCGAATTATCTAACTTTAATTATAACTTCTATTCTTATTAGTGAATAATTAACCTAACACTTATTTATTTATAAATAAATAAATCTTTTATTTAAACACTGGAAAGTATAAGTACTTTCCCGAATTCGATATAATCGAATTCGCCGATTAACTCTCTTCGAGAAATCTCTATTTGATTTACTCTTCTTCGAATAACCTATATTCGATTAACTCCATCCTTTCGAATATACTATATTTGATTACTCCTTCTCGAATAAACGATATTCGATAATCTCTCTTCGAATAACGAATATTCGATAACTCTTTCTTTTCAAATATCTCATATCTGAAAATCTCACTTTCGAATAAACTATATTCGAAAATCTGTTTTCGAATAACTCTTATTCGATAAATCTCACTTCGATCAAATTATAATCGATAACTCCTTTCAATGAAAATAACATCGATAACTCCTTTCGATGAAACTAACATCGATTAATTTAACTCGACGAACTTAACTCGACTAACTCGACAAACTTAACTTACTTGGTTCGACCAATTCGATTCGATTAACTAGGCTCGACTAACTTGGTTTATTTAACTCAACTTGATTAACTCCTATCGAATAACTAATATTCGATTTAACTCCGTTCGTTTGACTCTAGATCGCAGCGATCACAAATGGTTACACCTGATTCCCTCAGGAAACATCCGACCGCCTTAGGCTATCTGTAGCCCTGCGAATTTCGCTAGCAGTCGTACGAGATGACAACTGACCCTTGATACTATGATTGACTAACTCTGTCTCAAATAACTATATTTGATTAACTCTAGTTCATTTTAACTCTAATCGATTTACTCTAACTGATTTACCTACCTGATTAACTCTAACTGATTAACTCCAACTGGTTAACTCTAACTGGTTAACTCTTACTGATTAACTTGACTGACTTAACCCAACTGGTTAACTCGACTTACTTAACCCAACTGGTTAACTCTACTGAACTGGTTAACTCTACTGAACTGGTTAACTCTACTGAACTGGTTAACTCTAATGAACTGGTTAACTCTAACTGAACTGGTTAACTCTACTGAACTGGTTAACTCTACTGAACTGGTTAACTCTAACTGAACTGGTTAACTCTAACTGAACTGGTTAACTCTAACTGAACTGGTTAACTCTACTGAACTGGTTAACTCTAACTGAACTGGTTATTCATTACGTTCCTTTTAACAACGTTTATTCATTTTTAAAAATTTACTTTTGGTAACGGTTCTTCACTTTAAAAATGATTTTTCCTTTTCAATTTGCCTATATTTATTTCATATAAATATTTCCTTTATAACTCTATTTATTTCCTACATAAATATTTCCTTTTAACTCTTTATTTATTTTCACAAGTATTTCCTTTATATTTGGTTTCCACAAATATTTCCCTTATATTTGGTTTTCACAACTATTCCTTTTATATATTCTAACTCCTTAAATTTTCGGGAAAATTCGCCATAACCTCCTTTGTATCGGAAGCATCGGGAAAATCCCCAAACCCGCCACACAGGCCTTTCCACTCAAAAGAAAATGTTTTGAAATTATTTTCTTTTTCTATGTATCTCCTATTTATAAATATTCCAATTTATAAATATTCCTTATTTATAAATATTCGAATTTATAAATATCTCTTATTTATAAATATTCCAGTTTATAAATATTCTGTTTTCAATATCACTTTGAAAATCCCCTTATCAACATCCCGTATGTTATGGTATTCAATCAGATCAAATCACGATGTTCAATATCGTCCAAGCACATATAATTGACCACGGATTCTATATCACAATATATGAATCAAAACAGTATTATAAATATTGAGGAACCCAGTTGGGCCCCTCCAACCTGTTTCCCTGCATCCACAGATGTTACACAGTAAAATCAACATCACTTTCAGTTCAGTACTGATTATTCTGATAACAGCATCAATATATAAATATTTAAAGGTTTATATATATATTTATATATATATAATTTCCACTAACTGACTAGCAGTTCAATCAATCAAGCAACACACAACAATCAACAAATGATTAACAGTTCTAAGAATACATTATAAAAATATAACTGTTCAGAGTTGGTGAGTTTTACTCACATTGGACAATCATCGTTATCAACGATAACCATCGCTTGATTCAACGTTGTTTTTATTTAATTTCAAACAGGTGTTTGAAATTAAATAAAATTCCGAACTCTTCAGAATAATTCCCATCCACTGCCTACGCGAAGTACTCTCCACCACAACCTCAACGCAACTGACGGTTTGCAAATCCGACGTCGTATGAGCTAGATGCGGTGTTAACAAGTTAAACAAGATTTTAAAACAAATGAACTTAGTATTTAGTTAAATATGAACACGGGCCTCACCAAAATCAAGCCCAACCCAATACCCCTTCGTTGACCCGTCTTCCCCAATGCCTTTTTCACGCTTCCAGTAATTAAACCCAACACCATTTTCGATTTTCAAACCAACACCGTTCGCTCCATCTTCCATGATTTCAAGAACCGACACCACCATTTTGATCTCCTTCAACTCCTCAACACCATCCTACCACTTTCACTCATCTCGGCTTCAGGGAGTAAAACCCGTTCTCGGTTGAAATTGTGACGAGAAGGAATTTCGCTCGGTCTGAACCAGTCGCTAAACCGACCCAGACCGTTCGAAACGCCCTATCGTTTGAGAACAGGACAAAATAGAACACAAACAGAAGAACATTTCATTGTATATCACAACAATGCATCAGATTACAAGAGTATACAGAGTATTAATGAATAAATATTACACAGAAATATCAGAGATTTAAATTACATTTAAGTACACAGCAGCGGAAAATAATACAATACACAACTAGAAGGAGATATACGGATACAAAGCTTTCCGGATATCGTTCCAGCTGTAAACCAGGATCCTGTGAATATAAATCTGCAAAACCAAAACTACTAGCTGCCCGTGTCAAAATAGGGGCACCCAGAGTTTAGGTTAAAACAATAAACTCCAGGTCAGTCATGTGACTGGTGTGAGAACTAAAACAGTTATTAATCTTTATTTTAAATCATTAGGTAGATCAAGGGACCACGCCGTATAACACGGAACGGGTTTCCTCCCAAGAATACCAGTGCATAAAACAAACAGCGCAATGCTAAATAAATAAAAATGAAGCTGTTATAAGACCCAGGTCCCATCACACAATGCAACGCAGCCGAGGATAGGGTTTTCCCTTATAACAGCCAAAGAATGCTTGATACGTTTAAAACAAATCATTTGATACTATTATAAGTGCATAGTGTATAAAACAACTTCAAATCATAAGTATCAATCATAGGCGGCATGGGTACCATATATCATGTCGCCATACTAGTTCTACAATTAAAACCGCAATACACGTATTTGGAAGTTGGATTTCCATCTATGAACCAAGGCCAGGGATCGTCCTCACCGTCTTCGAGACAATCTTGCCCATGTCTCCGGAACAGCCGCAACTGCCCCTTGGATCGTCAGGGCCGGTCCACCGATGTGGATTATAGTGCCTGAACAATACGTTTCTCCGCCCTTTGGGGCGTAAATGAGCCAACGAATGGCTCCATCGGACCCGGATCGTCCGATCTAACCGAGGCGCCTCGCAACAGCAACAACCACACAGGTGAAAAGTATATAAATGTCAGGGCTGGTAGGTCACTGACACCACCCTAGCTAGAAAGAAACGCATGCCCTCCCTGAGGTCCTCTCCCGTTTTTGGTTCACAACCGGGGTGTGAGGCTCGCGAATTCATGTTACACAAAGCTGTGCCACACAGGCTGTGCTTTGATCATCACCACAAGACTTTGCTTTTCAATAGAAGCCTCGATCAATTGCCACTTAGGCATGCCACACAGGCAATTCACTCCATGCGTTTGATATCCATCAATATATAACCCCTGAGCTCGTACGTCTCAGAGAAGGGCGTTAAGCAAGAGAATAAATCCTCCGCCGCCAAACAGATATATATTTAATAGAGATCAATCACACGGACTAAAATCCAATGTCAGACACACAGTCCATTTACAAGTCCGTTCTGGGTCTGAACGAAACCGGAGGCACCTAGTACCCCGCATATCCATCGATCTCCAAGTACGTCTGGACGATCACCAACTGTTTCCATCTTCTTGGGTGTACAGCCCAATCAAGATCATCAGTAATTACCCAAACGACGTGAAGACTTCTGGTCTTCGACCACCGTCTTCATCTTCGACACCACGTCGAATCAGTTATTCAGAATGGGATAAACCCGGTCTTTCTGAATAACTCGCGTATATATTATAAAAGTGTTACACAAACACAACATACGCCTCATTCCAATTCAGAATATTCTTTTATTCAAATATTCCCATACTTTGGGAAAAGTTCCCATTAATTTTATCCAAGATAAATTCTTTAAATTTATTCTTTAATCTCCTCTGAATATCAATTCAAACTAGTCGGGATTAGCGAACCACACCGAAGTAATCATTTATTTTATTTCCCAATCCCAACCTATTCATCCCATGAAGTAAAACGGGTTATACTTCATATCTAACACCACGGTGTTATCGGTAAATTCAATTACCATTTCACGTTCAAATCTAATTAAAGATTTAACTATCGCCTGAAGTAAAACTGGTGATACTCCATTCTCGATCTTTTCAATCTAATTAAAGATTCATTAAAACTCCACTTAGTTTTAATCGTTAACTGGGTTAAAGAATCAGTGTCATTTAAAACACGGTTCACGATAAACCCAAAGTCACATTCCATTAATTATCGGGTTAAAGAACGAGTGTTATTTAAAACACTGTCCACGATAAACCCAAAAATCAATATCGATTCAATTCCAATTAAATATTATTTAATTGGTACACTCCATTAAATCTAAATAAAAAGATTTAATCTTTTCTCAACTGGGTTCAAGAACAGTGTTAGTGAAAACACCATTCACGACAAACCCAAATCACATTTGATATTCAATACAAGGCTCTGAATAGAAAATATATCGGCTTATATTCAATATCCAATTCTACGGCTAACAAATGTCGTATTGGAAATAATGATATAAATATACATCTTTCAAATTTCCATAACAACATCTGTATAATCACGAATTCCAACATCGAAATATTCCGAAGACAATTTCGATTCAAATCCACTCCAATGCAATCATTGGAAATTCTGGTTATTTTTAAAACCCTTTCGAATTCAATTTATTTATTTAAAAATAAATAAATTACTATTCTAGTTCAAAACTAGTTCATTTCGATAAAAATCTATTTTTATCTTTTCAAATATGGAGTTTTTCATCACAAATCTTCACAAATCATTTCTTATGATTTTACACAAATTATTACTATTTTTAATAATTTTATCAAGGCCCGTACAGTCGATTTCCATCAATGGCCATCGAACTGCACTTACAGCGACCTTTTTCAAATTTGATTTGGACATAATTCCAAATCCAACCGTTAGATTTCTAATTTCTCACATTCGTTAGAAAGCTCTCTTCGATACGAACCCAACGGTTCCGGTTTTAGGAGAATCCGACGGTCGGATCTCCCGTAATGTCCGTTTGAAATCAATGGTCGAAATTCGCGAACTGCCGCGGCGCGGCGCGTTCTATTCAGGCCATTATATTATATATATAATATATATATCGTCGATTTCTATTTAAAACGAATTATATAAATAGTTTTGAATTCGTTTCAAAAACATTTTCAACTTCCATTTCAATTCAAATCAAAATTGAATTCTTCTTTATAAATTCGTTTTAAAATCCATTTCTATTCAATTCAAATTTCAATTCAATTTGAATTCATTTCACTTCGCTTTCAATTCAATTTGAATTCGTTTTCAATTCAATTCATTTCGAAATCGTTTTCAATTCAATTCATTTCGAAATCGTTTTCAATTCATTTCGAAATCGTTTTCAATTCAATTCATTTCGAAATCGTTTTCAATTCAATTCATTTCGAAATCGTTTTCAATTCAATTCATTTCGAAATCGTTTTCAATTCAATTCATTTCGAAATCGTTTTCAATTCAATTCATTTCGAAATCGTTTTCAATTCAATTCATTTCGAAATCGTTTTCAATCGATATAAATATCGTTCACGTCAAAATGGCGTCAATCTAATCAACACGGCTTCATATATTCCTATTTTCAAATATTCTATTTCAAATATTTCTTTTTCAAAACTGGAATGAGGCCCAATCAATTACCATATAATGTTAATTATATGGATTTTCTACAACACATGTATATAATAGCAATGAAAAATAATCAACCATCAACCAAAGTGCACTACACTGTATAAGCATCAAATATAAATATCTAACGCTTATAACAGCCTGTCAATCAATCGATCAACATATTTAATCAATCAGGATGAGTGAACTTCAAATTTCATCCTAACACCCGTGTGGGGTTTCAAACAATCAAACACAGATTTTATGTGTGCAGTTGGGCGATGTGTAAAATTTATCGTCCCAATCAATGTCATTCAAATAGGTGTACATAAACAAACCGTCCGGTTTGTAAATGAATATTTTATTTAATTCACTTCGCGTTAAAAATCATATTTTTAACGATCAAACTAATTTATTCAACCTATGAATTTTCTATTCAGTTCATTCTTTAAATAAAATGATATTTTTTTTTTCTAACTTATTTTAGAAAATTTCGGCGGCATAACGGCACGATACTAGAAACGGGACAAGGCCTAGCCTTATCCCCGGTCTAGTGAAGGCCCACGCCATTCACACATCAATCAAACAACCAAATTCAAATCAAATCATATAACTAAGCTATGCAACCAAACAAACAAGTCCATGGTCTGTGGACGATTGTGTCGGGTGCTACTAAGCACCGTCTGCATCCTAGTATATATATATATAAATAGAAATGAAATTGAAAGGTGAGAAATTCTCACATAAAGCTAAATCCAACGCCTCGATGCTTCTTTGTAGAAAATCTTCGCCACTCGCCCTTTTTCACTTTCTTTGCCCGCGGCCACTACATATGTAAAAATCGAATTTTTACTTCGTTTTTCAATATATATAAAAATCGAATTTTTACTTCGATGTTCAATATATAAAAATCATATTTTTATCTCGAAGTTCAATATATAAAAATCATATTTTTATCTCGAAGTTCAATATATAAAAATCATATTTTTATCTCGAAGTTCAATATATAAAAATCATATTTTTATCTCGAAGTTCAATATATAAAAATCATATTTTTATCTCGAAGTTCAATATATAAAAATCATATTTTTCAAAAATATAGATTCCGCCTTTTCCATTTTAAAGATCAAATCTTTACTTTTACTTTTTAAAGTTTAACTCTTTTACTTTTCAAGTTTAAATCTTTTCTATTTTAAAGTTTAAATCTTTTCTATTTTAAAATTTAAATCTTTTCTATTTTAAAATTTAAATCTTTTTCCTTTTAAAATCTAAAAATAAAATCAGTTTTTAAATGCTTTTTCAAAATCAGTTTTTACTCCTAATTAAAATTCAGTTTTAATACTTAATTAAAATCAGTTTCTTACTGTTTATATAGAATAAAAATAAAATGAATAAAATAAAATAAATAAATAAAAAACTTACAGAGGAGGGGGGTTTCATAGATCGTCGGAGGCTTCTCGAGGGTGGCGCTCGGGGTTTCGAACGGTTGGAGGAGGGACAGGCGGAGGCTAGGTCTCGGTTGGGGGGGGCTCGAGAATTTAGGGCGTCGCGTTTGATTCGAGGGGGGGGGGGGGGTGCGATGTCGCTGCCGATCTACGAACGGAGGGGGGGAGAGAAGAAGCAGCAGTTCCAGGAGGAGGTGGCGATGTGCGGAGGTGGATGATCGGGGGAGGCGGCTTAATTTAGGTTTTTTTTTTCTGTTCGAAATAAAAATGAACGGGGGGGGGGGGGGGGGGGGGGGCAGGAAGAAAGATAAAGGAGGGAAAATAATTTTTTTTTTATTATTTAATTTTGCAAAAAGTTGACTTTTACATACGACCTCGAAACGAGGCCCACCGCCTGCCATCCATAGCGTTTTACCCCCATTCCGAACACAATGGGATATGTATTGCAAGTTGATTTGATCGTTTGAATCAGTTTCTGTTGAATTTAAATTTAAATCACTATATTGAATTTTAAACGTACATTTCAAATTACCGGGGTCCCATACTAACACTAAAAATTCCAGAAAAATATTTTCTAGCTTCGTATTGCCGATACGGTCCTAACAAAACTAGTTTCGTCGAATTCTGAGACCGTTGGAAAAATGGCCAATTTCCAGTCGATTAAAATCAACTGAAACTGGTCAAACGCGTTTTCCTTTGCCACGCTCACATATTGATTCGAAAAATTATGAAATTTAAAACCTAGCAATAATTTGACACCACGGACCCAACAAAACTGGTTTCGTCGAAATCCGAGGTCGTTTGCAAAATTCCCATTTTTAAGGGCCTGAATTCCATAGCGACTATTCAGAATTTTCAACTGGACATATCTTTTGATTCCCGCTATGAAATCTTGATTTTTCGGATTCGTTGGAAAGATATCATCAATTAGATCCTAATGTTTTTGGTTTCACTAAAATCCGGATTGTTCTGCACCCGGTACATTCAATTGAAGTTTGAAATCGAATTATCGAACTACCGCGCCATTTTCCATTCTATTTATAATTATATATAAATATTTATATTCTAACGACGACGCGTATATTATATACGTTCGAATTATTTTCAAAATAAATTTCTCGTCAATATTATTTAAAATAATTCATTTTAAATATTCAAAATTCGCTAAAATTGCCAAAATAAAAATTTTAAACTGGCCCAGATTTTCGGGTTATTACAGAAATGCCTCGCTCCAGTAATTTACATCGTCCCTTTTCAGTGCAGAATCAAACCGAAATCCCACAACCAGTGCTCCTCACCATCGCGAGTTCAAATATGAACTCGAAATCCATCCTCACCCTCTATACAGTGCTCAAGGCCGAACCCTAGGCACGTTGTTGCAAATCTCGAACGCCAGGTTGTTGATCGAACATCACAAAACCGAGTGGAAAAGGAAGAGAACCACTTGGTGATCAAGAATATATGTATACAAGGATTTATAGCATTTGATTTTAATTTCTATGATTTTAAAACTTGCGGTTTTTGCTTGAGGATGGAATAAACCACTGACGGCTCAGTTTTGAAAAATGAGGAAATGGAAATTAGGTTTTAAGAGAGGGTAGGGGTATTTATAAGAGGGATAAAATATCTAGATATTTTACTTTTATTATTATTATATTCGTTTTCGCCTTCTAAAAATCCGTGTGATCACACACGATATTCAAAAATCACCAAACTGGACATGAAGCTACAGTTCGACATTACGGTCCCAACGAAACTGGTTTCATCAAATTCCGACTCCGTTTGCTCACACAGCGTATTTTTAACCATCGAAATATCGACTGTTTTTCACTCTAAAAATCCGTACGACCCCACAGTGACTCTAAAAATCACGAAACTGGAAATCTAACAACTATTTGATGTTGCGGATCCAACAAAACTGGTTTTGTCGAATTCCGACTTCGTTTGCAAAAGTGGCTATTTTTAACGCTCTAAATAACCTATTTAAATATATAAATATATTTAAATAAAATTAAATTAAATTTAAATAAATTTATATTGTCGTATATATTCACCGAGGAATATCATACAGCTCCAGGATAATTATATACTCGCTATTCCGAGTCCAGATTGAATCGATGTTCAATTTATATTGAAAAACCCTTTTATAACGTATATAAAGCGTTACGAATTATAAAGGAATTTTACAGCGACTTTTTCTGAAATTTGATTTGGACGTAAATCAAAATCTACACGACGAAATCCCGATTTTTCTCTTCCACTAGAAAGATATACTCCACCAGCTCCATGCGTTTCTTGTTTCACAGAAATCCGGCTTAAAACGAATCCTGTACGTCCAGTTGAAGTTCAAATCGCCAAATAGCGAACTGCAGCGCCATTTCGAGCTCGATTAGAATTATATTATAAATTATACGTTCAACTGTCGTCGATTCAATATATTCGTTATTATAATTCAACCCCAGATTGAATTATAGCTTATATAAGGTCCAGTTCACATCGTATTGTGAATTCTACTATTTCCGGCTATTCTGGAAATATATTATCCTATTATTTATATTAATTAAATATAAATATTATTCAATTCCAGTTATTGATATTGTTAAATCGATATTTAATAATTAAATTAGGTAATTATTCTCCTGCCAAATTACGGGTCATTACAATCTTTCCCCCTTAAAATAATTTCGTCATCGAAATTGCTAAGGTAGGGGACGACCCTGTCTACTGGGTAAAGTTTTATCTGTTTACCTCTTATCTCCGGTTTCAACTGAACCAATTAATATCAACTAAAATATTAATTTATTCCGACTAACTAAATTTTCAAAAATCATGAAAATTTTCTAACGCCTTAACTTTTAGAAAAATTTCGCCAGCGTCTCCTTTGTACCGGCATATACGTCAAACCACAACTTGCCTCTCTAGGCCTTCTCGAACCCAAAAGAAAATCAAAACGCCAAGCGGCTTACCAATTCGACTCATAAATTCCAAACTCATATAGAATATAAACTTTTACCTTTTTGTCGGGCATATCCTTATATCCCTTCCATCTATTATCAACTCACATATATAAATGTCACTCCAATCTAACTCAAATCAGTTTATTCACAAATCCAACCATTCGGTTATATCTAAACCAAATTCTATTCAATTCTATTCCAGATTATTCTGTAATCCAATTCAGTTTTAATTTAACTTGGGTTTAAGTTAAATTCTAATTTACTTTTACCCTTTTCAATTTATTTAACTTAATTAGTTAAATTTATATTCCAGAATTTAAATTCTTGGGTCTATTTCAAATCATTTTCACTTACTGGCTTTCAATTCAATCTCAGTTCTATTGGATTTTACTTTAATTTGTTTAAATTCAAACAACCTTTTCTTCCTGGAAGTTTTTAAACAGTTTACCTCTTTCAAAAATCAAATTTTCCTATTTGAAATTCAACACAACTTGTTTTTACCAAAACAAATTCAAAACAAAATCCTTGGTAACCCGTCACTTACATACTCGAAAATGAACACTGATGATGTCATGATCAACATTGGAATCTATTTTCCAGCTACCGAAGTGAGTTCAATACTATAGCACTTTCAAAACCCATTTTTAAACATTTCCACTTTGAAATCAATTCCAAATATCCTTTTACAATGTTGTAAACAAATTTAAAATCTCCCAGGATCTTAAAATTCACATTTATTAAATCCAGGTTCATTTACAAACACCTTTCCCATTTCTGGGATTTTAAATTCCAATTCTGATCTAAATTCAGATTTAATTCATTTAAATTTCATATAATTTACTTGTATAAATTATGATTGATTATATATAACCATTTCACATTTTATAATCTTATCTGATTATAATTACTACCAACACATCCTATATATGATAATATATCACATATCCATACTGTGTCGGTCCATCGTATTCAAGTGTTTATTTACTCCTACCGATACAGTGGATCAAACTGATCGACCAGAACTCATAAACAACTCAGCCAATGAATCTCCACAATATAAAACAATTTTTATATCAAATACAAATACGCACTCATATATATACACTCAAACTCAATCTAGGGTGTTACTAACCCTATCTCTACTGAGTCACGCCACAGAGCCAAGGTAATTCTTAACTTAAGCTCTGATACCAACTGTAACGACCCGGATTTTCAGCGACTTTGGTTATCGACATAAGCTCGATGTCGATAACCAAAACATCGAAAAATCCCAGTAGTTAATGAAAGAAATTAGAAGGTGAGAATAGATAAGATAGAAACTTAGAATACAAGAAGAAGAACACAACATCAGAGTAACACGAACCTCACAGCTGAACGAATAACATATAATAGATAACATAACTTGGAAATATAACAGTTATGTATACAATAGCACTTATCAGAGTACAGCACTTACAACACAGCGGAAATAAACTATAGCTATATGATCCTGAAGCCTCCTGCTCCAGCTCTTCATGTATATCTGTAAAATCCTGACTACTTGACTGCCCGTACAAAATTGGGCACCCAAGAGTTTAGGGAAAACAACAAAGTAAACTCCGGGTCAGACTGGTGTGAGTAAAACAGTATAAACAGGTATACGAAAAAGTAAACGATATCTCATAAGACCACGCCGCAGAACAAAACGGGTTTTTCCCTTATGAGAATCCAAAATATCTTTATATCAAAAACCTTTTGATATTATAATAATGTCTATGTACAAATAGATATCAACTAGCAGAAACGCTTTCATCTCACGTTCTACATATATAGTATACAATCAAAATCGGAAGCACGTATTGGATAATGGATTTCCAACTATGACAAGGTATGGAACCACCTTCCGATCAGTGTACTCTAGGAACGATACACTGGAGTTAAACAAGAACATCTTGTAACTCAGCCACACATGACCGACCACTCATTTTGCTTGAGTGTATCGAATGTATATCACCAACGGTTGGGATCAGCAACCGTTCCCGTATATATATATATATATATATATATATATATATGGGACAACATCGATAGATTAAAGAAGCAAATGAATATTCTCTAGATAGGTGATTATACACCCTACTTCGGTGCGACCGACTTAGCCATGCTGCCTGCCCGATTTCTGTCATTTACCGGTTGATGAGGCTAGAAGCTACGCTTTATCATCACATCAGATTCACTTCGAATGCCACATTGTCAGATCCATCGAAAATCACTAATTGACGTCTACAACAGTACATTACGTGTTAGCTAAAGAAGTTTCCTTCTCCGCTTCCACTCTTGGTACGGTTGAAGAAATCAATGTAGGTGACCTCTCTGGAAATACTCTATCAGACATTCATCAACACAAGTCATCCTCATTCACTTAGAATGTCACATCGTCATACCCGCCAAATCACAAATTGATTTATCCAAAAATAACATGGGTATATAGCTTAGAGAAACGAATTCCTCCGCCACCAAACGTGAATACGTTTGAACAGATCAACTTACGCGATCCATTGGATATACTCAGTCAGACCTTCGTCCATACAAGTTGTCCTGGGACTGGACAAACCGAAGGTACTGTTCCATATATCCATCTTAGTCACTGTTATCTAAGACATATACAACAACCCTTGCATTGTACTCTGTCTTCAATTATCTTTGGCATATATGATTCACAACGGTTATGCCAATACAGAGTGGTTCTTTGGATAATAATCCAACCGGTCTCTCCATATTAACAGCGTTAAAATGGTCAAAACTTCGATAGTCTGTGAGTTAACTATCAAAGAAAAACAAGTGTGCAAACAACGATATTATTTCCAGATGGAAATTATATCGAACAAATATCATTTAACATTAATCTCTTTAGTTCATTTATTTACTTATCTCCTGTTTTCCTATATTCTAAATTCTTATTTTCTTTTATCAGAAAACATTTCTGATTTTCATTTGGAAAACATTTCCAAAAATCCTTTACGATCAAACCTTACCATTTCTTAGTCAAGAAGGAAGTCACTCAAGTTGGGGTATAATTACCTCTCAGACCTTAACTGAACAACGTTATAACTTCGAAATAGTCAAAGTTTATCTTTTAATTTTTAACAACTTCTTTACGCCTTTCTCGGATTCAATTTTACTAATCCACTTCTATATTTAAAACATTGGTTATAACGATAACGTTATAATCCCTACTTTCGAATTATCTAACTTTAATTATAACTTCTGTTCTTATTAGCGAATAATTAACCTAACACTTATTTATTTATAAATAAATAAATCTTTTATTTAAACACTGGAAAGTATAAGTACTTTCCCGAATTCGATATAATCGAATTCGCCGATTAACTCTCTTCGAGAAATCTCTATTTGATTTACTCTTCTTCGAATAACCTATATTCGATTAACTCCATCCTTTCGAATATACTATATTTGATTACTCCTTCTCGAATAAACGATATTCGATAATCTCTCTTCGAATAACGAATATTCGATAACTCTTTCTTTTCAAATATCTCATATCTGAAAATCTCACTTTCGAATAAACTATATTCGGAAATCTCTTTTCGAATAACTCTTATTCGATAAATCTCACTTCGATCAAACTATAATCGATAACTCCTTTCAATGAAACTAACATTGATAACTCCTTTCGATGAAACTAACATCGATTAATTTAACTCGCGAACTTGACTCGACTGACTCGACTAACTTGGTTCGACCAATTCGATTCGATTAACTAGGCTCGACTAACTTGGTTTATTTAACTCAACTTGATTAACTCCTATCGAATAACTAATATTCGATTTAACTCCATTCGTTTGACTCTAGATCGCAGCGATCACAAATGGTTACACCTGATTCCCTCAGGAAACATCCGACCGCCTTAGGCTATCTGTAGCCCTGCGAATTTCGCTAGCAGTCGTACGAGATGACAACTTACCCTGGATACTATGTTTGACAAACTCTATCTCAAATAACTATAATTAATTAACTCTAGTTCATTTTAACTCTAATCGATTTACTCTAACTGATTTACCTACCTGATTAACTCTAACTGATTAACTCCAACTGGTTAACTCTAACTGGTTAACTCTTACTGATTAACTTGACTGACTTAGTCCAACTGGTTAACTCGACTTACTTAACCCAACTGGTTAACTCTACTGAACGGGTTAACTCTCCTGAACTGGTTAACTCTACTAAACTGGTTAACTCTACTGAACTGGTTAACTCTAACTGAACTGGTTAACTCTACTGAACTGGTTAACTCTACTGAACTGGTTAACTCTAACGGAACTAGTTAACTCTAACTGAACTGGTTAACTCTAACTGAACTGGTTAACTCTAACTGAACTGGTTAACTCTACTGAACTGGTTAACTCTAACTGAACTGGTTATTCATTACGTTCCTTTTAACAACGTTTATTCATTTTTAAAGATTTACTTTTGGTAACGGTTCTTCACTTTAAAAACGATTTTTCCTTTTCAATTTGCCTATATTTATTTCATATAAATATTTCCTTTATAACTTTATTTATTTCCTACATAAATATTTCCTTTTAACTCTTTATTTATTTCCACAAGTATTTCCTTTATATTTGGTTTCCACAAATATTTCCCTTATATTTGGTTTTCACAACTATTCCTTTTATATATTCTAACTCCTTAAATTTACGGGAAAATTCACCATAACCTCCTTTGTATCGGAAGCATCGGGAAAATCCCCAAACCCGCCACACAGGCCTTTCCACTCAAAAGAAAATGTTTTGAAATTATTTTCTTTTTCTACATATCTCCTATTTATAAATATTCCAATTTATAAATATTCCTTATTTATAAATATTCGAATTTATAAATATCTCTTATTTATAAATATTCCAGTTTATAAATATTATGTTTTCAATATCACTTTGAAAATCCCCTTATCAACATCCCGTATGTTATGGTATTCAATCAGATCAAATCACGATGTTCAATATCGTCCAAGCACATATAATTGACCACGGATTCTATATCACAATATATGAATCAAAACAGTATTATAAATATTGAGGAACCCAGTTGGACCCCTCCAACCTGTTTCCCTGCATCCACAGATGTTACACAGTAAAATCAACATCACTTTCAGTTCAGTACTGATTATTCTAATAACAGCATCAATATATAAATATTTAAAGGTTTATATATATATTTATATATATATAATTTCCACTAACTGACTAGCAGTTCAATCAATCAACCAACACACAGCAATCAACAAATGATTAACAGTTCTAAAAATACATTATAAAAATATAACTATTCAGAGTTGGTGAGTTTTACTCACATTGGACGATCATCGTTATCAACGATAACCATCGCTTGATTCAACGTTGTTTTTATTTAATTTCAAACAGGTGTTTGAAATTAAATAAAATTCCGAACTCTTCAGAATAATACCCATCCACCGCCTACGCGAAGTACTCTCCACCACAACCTCAACGCAATTGACGGTTTGCAAATCCAACGTCGTATGAGCTAGATGCGGTGTTAACAAGTTAAACAAGATTTTAAAACAAATGAACTTAGTATTTAGTTAAATATGAACACGGGCCTCACCAAAATCAAGCCCAACCCAATACCCCATCGTTGACCTGTCTTCCCCAATGCCTTTTTCACACTTCCAGTAATTAAACCCAATACCATTTTCGATTTTCAAACCAACACCGTTCGCTCCATCTTCCATGATTTCAAGAACCGACACCACCATTTCGATCTCCTTCAACTCCTCAACACCATCCTACCACTTTCACTCATCTCGGCTTCAGGGAGTAAATCCCGTTCTCGGTTGAAATGCCTCGCTCCAGTAATTTACATCGTCCCTTTTCAGTGCAGAATCAAACCGAAATCCCACAACAAGTGCTCCTCTCCATCGCGAGTTCAAATATGAACTCGAAATCCATCCTCACCCTCTATACAGTGCTCAAGGCCGAACCCTAGTCACGCTGTTGCAAATCTCGAATGTCAGGTTGTTGATTGAACATCACAAAACCGAGTGGAAAATGAAGAGAACCACTTGGTGATCAAGAATATATGTATACAAGGATTTATAGCATTTGATTTTAATTTCTATGATTTTAAAACTTGTGGTTTTTGCTTGAGGATGGAATAAACCACTGACGGCTTAGTTTTGACAAATGAGGAAATGGAAATTAGGTTTTAAGAGAGGGTAGGGGTATTTATAAGAGGGATAAAATATCTAGATATTTTACTTTTATTATTATTATATTTGTTTTCGCATTCTAAAAATCCGTGTGATCACACACGATACTCAAAAATCACCAAACTGGACATGCAGCTACAGTTCGACATTACGGACCCAACGAAACTGGTTTCGTCAAATTCCGACTCCGTTTGCTCACACAGCGTATTTTTAACCGTCGAAATATCGACTGTTTTTCACTCTAAAAATCCGTACGACCCCACAGTGACTCTAAAAATCACGAAACTGGAAATCTAACAACTATTTGATGTTGCGGATCCAACAAAACTGGTTTCGTCGAATTCCGACTTCATTTGCAAAAGTGGCTATTTTTAACGCTCTAAATAACCTATTTAAATATATAAATATATTTAAATAAAATTAAATTAAATATAAATAAATTTATATTGTCGTATATATATTCACCGAGGAATATCATACAGCTCCAGGATAATTATATACTCGCTATTCCGAGTCCAGATTGAATCGATATTCAATTTATATTGAAAACCCTTTTATAACGTATATAAAGCGTTACGAATAATAAAGGAATTTCACAGCGACTTTTTCTGAAATTTGATTTGGACGTAAATCAAAATCTACACGACGAAATCCCGATTTTTCTCTTCCACTAGAAAGATATACTCCACCAGCTCCACGCGTTTCTTGTTTCACAGAAATCCGGCTTAAAATTAATCCTGTACATCCAGTTGAAGTTCAAATCGCCAAATAGTGAACTGCAGCGCCATTTCGAGCTCGATTAGAATTATATTATAAATTATACGTTCAACTGTCGTCGATTCAATATTTTCGTTATTATAATTCAACCCCAGACTGAATTATAGCTTATATAAGGTCCAGTTCACATCATATTGTGAATTCTACTATTTCCGGCTATTCTGGAAATATATTATCCTATTATTTATATTAATTAAATATAAATATTATTCAATTACAGTTATTGATATCGTTAAATCGATATTTAATAATTAAATTAGTTAATTATTCTCCTGCCAAATTACGGGTCATTATAGTATAATTTAATTTAAAGACGAGCTCGTAACGTCGCGGTAGTTCGTTGTATTATGTTTTGAACTTTAAATGGATGTACATGATCCAATATAAGTCAAAATTCTTTAAAACAAGAAACGTCCAAATCTATCAGATAATATTTTCTAATGGAAGAGAAAAATCGAGTTCTCATCTGGTAGATTTTGTTTTATGTCCAAATCAAATTTTAAAAAGGTCACTATGGAATCGTTTACAAACCATAACGATTTATTAAATAAAACAAAAGGATTTTAATAAATTTAATATCTTTTTAACTTAGAATTCAATGTATTGATTTTGAAATCTTAACTAGTTTATTTTTGAAGTTATATAAATTTTGTTTGAATATATTTGGCAACAATGATTTATTATCAATAAAAAAATTTGCTGTATAGTTTACTGATTTAATAATAGAACTAAAGAACAGTCGATTTCAAATGATCTCGGATTGCAATGAAAGTAAATTTATAAAATCCATAATAGTCAATTATTGTACGATTCACAATTTCATGTTGTAACAACCCGGAAAATCAGAACCAATTATTTTTTTCTATTTTGGCTATTTTAATGGATTTTGAATATCTAAAATGATTTATTTTAAATAATAATGATTTAAGATTTATTTAAATCGAAGTTAGGACATATATATTTATTTTAATTATAAACCGAGCCTGAAATGGTGCGGTAGTTTGAAAATTCAATTTCAAATTTCAAAAGAATGTACATAATTCAAAATAAATCAGATTTCAGTAAAACAAGAAATATTTAAATCTGTTTAATTATATCTTTCGAACGGATGTGAAAAATTGAAATTTCCTAGCGGGAATAAAAAGTTATGGCCAGTTAAATATTCAGAATATTCGCTATGGAAATATAATATAGAGCCTTTAAAAATAGCCATTTTGCAAACGACCTCCGTTTTCGACCAAACCACTTTGGTTGGATTCGGAATGTCAAATTATTGCAAGATTCCAATTTTCATAATTTTGGAATTAAAATGTGAGTGTGGCAAAAGAAAACGTGTTTTGTTAATTTTAGTCAAATTGGATCGACCAGAAAATGACCACTTTTCAAACAGTCTCCAAATTCGATGAAATTAATTTTTTTAGGACCGTATCATCAAAACATAGCTAGATTTATTTTTCGAGAATTTTTAGAGTTAGTATGTGGCCCCGGTAAATTAAAATGTACGATCGAATTTAATAATTAAATGGTTTATATTTTAATTTAAGGGAAAATGGGCTGAAATAGTCAAATGAGCTATTCAGACCTAGTCCATTATGTCCGAAACAGGGGTATCTGGCTAGGGGAGACATTCATTGGGCTTGATTTGGAGTTAGTAAGGGTAAACGGGCCTTTTTGAAATTAAAGGAATTAGAAATTAAAAATATAAGTACAAAAAAATAAAATAGAAAACCCTATTTCATTTTAAACCCACGTCGCCTCTTCTTATTGAACGACGAAAAACAGTTCATTCCTTCCCCTTCGAATAACTCTCGATCCACTCACTGAAATCAACTAATCCTTTTGACAATTTTGAAGTACTCTCCACAAGCTTCAATTCCATACCCATCTCGCCAATTATCATTGAGCGTGGAAGGAGATCCGACGCCCTGAAGACGCTGTGTTCAGGCCGCCGCCATGCTCCCACCGTGCCGTCGAGTTCGCCGCTGTTCTGGGGGTGTCGCGCCTCTCCAAGGACGACGACGCTGTGCAGGTTGATCATCGTCATGAGCAATGAATTGAAAGAAATCTGAAAACCTAGGTTTGAACAATTTTGAAAACAAACAACTGAGGTACATTATATGGTTTATAACACTTTTAAGCGTTGCGAATTCATGTTTATTTATAAAAATCATATCTTTATCATACGATAACGAATTCGATGAAACAGGAGATACTGGATTCATGGCATCGTACACGACATTCTAAAAGAGACCAAAAATTTTTGGAGCTCTCTACAATTTTAGATGGAATAAAAAGCAAAGTGAGCAATCTGAATTCAAAAATAAATAAATAAAATTATAATAGGTTACAGACGCAGTTTAGTAACTCCCGACACCGTCGTCCACAGACCATGGACGACTTGTTTGTATTGTGGTGTGAAATTGATTGTTATTGTGTGTGATTGATTGTGGTTGAAACAAAATTGGTTGTGATTGTGGAAAATTCACTGTGTTGTGAAAATGAATTGTATTATGAAAATAAAACCCTTGTATCACCGCAAGGCTAAGGATAGCAGAGGAGCCTAACTAGGGACGGTGCCAGTTTTAATTACACTGCCGTTGTAATGCCGAAATTTTCTGAAATATTCATGTGTTGTAAAATATTCATTGTATGGAATGAAAGTTGTTTAAACAAAAAAATTTACGTTTTTATTGAACGTAAAAAATATGTAAAATGATCATTGTTTGAACTAAAAATATGTTAACAATTAAAATCACATTTTTATTGTAGTTGCAAAATATGTCAAATGTTCATATTTTGAAATAAAACTATGTTAACAATAAAAACTTTATTTTCATTGTGTATATAGAAATATGGAAAAATGATCACTATATGAAATGAAAATAAGTTCACATTAAAAAATTACACTTTTAATGTAAAAGAGGAATCATAAAATAAGTTCACATTAAAAATTACATTTTTAATGTAAAAGAGGAATCATAAAATAAGTTCACATTAAAAATTACATTTTTAATTTAAAAGAGATATCATAAAATAAGTTCACATTGAAATTTACAATTTTATTGTTAATGAATTATTATAAAAAGATTCATTGTTTAATAAATTGTGTTAACATTGAAATTTACATTTTTATTGTAAATGAATCAATAGAAAAAGATTCATTGTTTAATAAATTGTGTTAACATTGAAATTTACATTTTTATTGTAAATGAATCATTAGAAAAAGATTCATTGTTTAATAAATTGTGTTAACAGTGAAATTTACATTTTTATTGTAAATAAATCATTAGAAAAGATTCATTGTTTGATAAAAATGAGTTAGCATTAAAATTTACATTTTTTTATGTAAGATTGAATTATTAAAATGATTCAAGTGTAATAGAAATGTTGTAGCATTAAAAATTAAATTAATAATGTAAAGATGATTCATAAGGAAAAGATTAAAGTTTGAAAAATATGTTGACGTTAAAAATTTATATCTTTAATTTAAGAAGGAATCATTTGGTTAATATGTTTGTTAGATCAAAACATTGATCATTGACATGTTAGCAAAGTTAGAAAAAGAACCATGGGTTAAAATATATTTTTGTTAGATAAAAATATTCTTTTTAACGTATGTATGAAGTGTAAAAAATTATTTAAAGAATAAATAATTTGAAATCATCGAACGAATTATACTGAGAGATCTGATCGTCGGATTTTCCCAAAACTAGAACCGTTGTGTTCGCTTTGGAAAGATCTTTCCAACGATATGAAATTTGCTAAGATCCAACGGTTATATTTTGAGAAATGTGTAATTCAAATTTTGATAAAAACAGCACCAGGAACGCATACTGACCTGAAGCGTCATTTAATTAAAAGAAGCTATTTTTATATAAATAAAAATAGTGATAAATCATTATAAAATATTATAAATGATAGGGAATGAAAATAATTGATTTGAATTATGTATATTCGTGAATTTTATGAAAAATCCGAGTTAATTCTCATTTCAAATAATTGATTGACGATTAGAAGTTGAAGAGATGAAGACGGTGGTTGAAGACCAACGATCTTCACATCGAATGGACGACTACTTATGCCTTTGATGGAGTTGCTGCCATGAAAGTGTTACACTGGTAGTTGTCTGGATGTTCTTTTTGATTGTTCGGATATGCGAGAGCGTCTCTTCCATATTGGACATATGGAATGAGGAATAAGGTGTCTCCGGTTTCGTTCAGACCCATAATAGACTTGTAAATGGATGTATGTCTGACATTAGATTTTATTCTGTGCTGATTGATTTCTATTAAATATATATCTGTTTGGTGGCGGGGAATTTGTTCTCTTGCTTAACTCCCTTCTCTGAGACGTATGAGCCCAGAGGTTATATATCGATAGACATCAGCCGCGTGGTGTGAATTGTCAACGTGGCATGACAAGATGCAAACTATCAAGGCTTTTGTTGAAAAGCAGAGCCCTGTGGTTGATGATCAAAGCACAGCTTTAATTAGCATAGCTTTTCGTATAGCATTGATTCGCGAGCCTCACACCCCGGTATGAACCAGAAATGAGAGAGGACTGCAGGAAGGACATACGTTTCTTTCTAGCTAGGAGTGGTGTCATGGTATGATGCCTAGACATTTTTACTTATATGGATGATGGAATGAGGCGCCTCAGATTTAAGTCCCTAGTGGCTCTTGATTTATGCCCCATAGGGTTGAGAAACGTATTGTTTAGGAATTACTAATCCACTAAAGTATTTGTGGACCGACCCTAAAGATCCAAGGGCACACCTGAGTCTGAGTCCTGAGGCACAGGCTAGATTGTCTCGAATTCGGTAAGGACGATCCCTTGCCTTGGTTCATGATGGAAACCCAAATTCCAATACGACACCGTGCGGTTTTGATTGTAAAACTAGTATGGCGACATAGTATCTGGTAGTTATGTCGTCTATGACTGATACATCGTGGTTGAAAATGTTTTTGAAACATATAAACACAAACAACAATATTAAATGATTTTTTTATATGTATTAAGCATATTTTGGCCATTATAAGGTAAAACTCTATCCTCCGGTTTGCTTTGCATTGTGTGATGGGACTTGAGTCTTATAATGGCTTCATTTTTTTAAAAAGAATTATGTTGTTTTAAACGATTTACTTTATTTCTTGCACTGGCAATCCAATGGAGTAAACCCGTTCCGCATTAGCGGCGTGGTCCTGTGATTAGCCTTATTATTAAATAAGTTAAGTAAGATTTCTCATACCAGTCCCATGACTGACTCACAGTTTATTTCACTTTGCAAATTCGGGTTCCCTCTTTTCCACATGGGCATCCTTGTATTTAGGTTTTAGCAGACTCATTCTGGATAGCTATGGAGCTGAAGATGGATCCTATAATTTCTATTATGCTGTTCAAACTTCATTTAGTATATTATGTTTAATTCCACTGCAGACATTTTATATTAAGCTGAAACTATATTATGTACTAAGTATGATCCTATTATGCTGTGTAACTTTGGTGATATATGATTTCCAGTGTAATTTGATGTACATTATCTGCTGTAATTCTATATTTCTATTCTGCTGTTATTATTTACGTGTTATATTCCAATGATTATCCTTGCTTCCATGGCACGGGGGTTTAGGGTCGTCACACATGTCAATTAAAGTTATTTTGTGATAGTGCACAACATAAACACGTATTAATTAACCGTTTGGAATTAAAATAGCAATTTTTACAAATGATCTCGGAATTGAACGAAACTAGTTCCATGATTCCCTGAATATTAAGTTATTGTATGGTTACTAATCTCGTTACGATCAGGTTTTATATGTGATTGTACAAATTAAAACTTCAAAATATAATTTTGCGTTAAATAATGAAATATTTACAACAATCTTTACCTAATAAATTTGCGTGTCAACAAGTCGATTCAAATTTAATCAGACATCCTACAAATCCATCTAATGCCTTTTCAAATCTTTCTACAAATATTATGTTTACTTTATAGTTCGATGCGTGGTCAATTACAATTTGCTTGGCTTTATGAAAATATGCCGGTTTAGTCAAACATTTCCGCAAAGAAATCGTGGTCTCATCCTTTGGTAATCTCGACAGAATTCGGCATCGCATATAGCGTATCTAACCTCTGCAAAATATGTACACACAAAATATCGCAATATATTTTTAAGTACTTACAATGTATAAGTTGTTTCCTAGAAGAATTAATGACTCAAAAACGCCTTCCCTGAAGAAACACTTCACCATATATAAACAATAAAAATATTTGTAGTCACATATCTTTCTTATGCATCCTATTAAGCCTACCCTATACTTTGCGCGCATGAAGTGATTCAGAGAAGCATGTGGCGAAAAGGAAAAATATATACCTCTGCATGCTTCAAAATGAACAATAAAACCATGTGCAAAAATTTATTATGTTCAAATTTTGGTTTCACCAACATACTTCATTTCGTATATTTATAAGAACCTAGTTAAATGAAGGAAGAACCAATAAAAAATGGTTATAAATCAAATACAAAACAAAAATTAACCGAATTCGATTCGTTAAACACCCCATTGCTAAAGCTTCCAGCTCGTATCCATTATATGAGAATCAAATGCCGTTTTGGGTTAACCTGTTAATCACAATAAAAGCAAGTCTTCGACGTAGAGGATTCAATGGTGAAGTGACCGGAGTATTCTTAAGGTTAAGATGCATCTTTGGGTGTAGGATGGTATTAGCAAAAAAATCGTACAGTCCCTGTGCATGGACAAGGGAAGCTTCAAGTCGAGGTAAGGCTCGGGCGGAGCTTAACCGGAGATTGGAGAGGCGTGATTAGGTTCTTGTAGGGTTGCTGGGTATGATATCGGTGACGGTAATGTTATGGGTTGGCTTTAGGAATTCTTTAGTGAGTTTGTTGAGGGTGTTGACGCAGTAAGTTGTGAAAGAGGGCAGTAACAGAAAGGGAAGGTGGCGTTGGGTTCAAGGTGGTGGACGCGTCATTGACTGGTGGTTGGGGGCGTTTCATCGATGGAGTGTTAGAATGTGTGGGTTGTTATCAAGGCGCGATGTCAAGCGATACTATTAGTAGGGTGATGAGCCTGAAGACCAGTGGTGGATGGGGGAGCTTGCAAGGAGAGGGAAGTACTGTGGAATTGTATGCATGGCGTGGGTGGTGCAAGATCCAGAATCATTTGGAGTTGTTAGTAAGGGAGCATGGGGCTCAAGATGACGTAAGACGACATGAAGGAAATACTGAAACAATTAATTTACGTGAAGAAAGTGTTAATAGTAGCAGGTTTCACGGCTTGTTTTAGGTAGGGGAGAAGCGGGCTAAATGTTTATTTGGGCTTTGGGCCTAATTAGAAAAAAGGGAAAAAGAAAAGTTTGATGCGAAGAGATGATATCAGGGATTACTGGAGTTAAAGAAGGGATTAGCAATGGTAACGATAGTGATTACGTGGCCTTAATTTAGTAATTAGGGTAAGAAAATTATTAGTTACTTATTTTAAATTATATATAAAAATCATTTTCTTATTGCGTTTATAATTTCCATATATGTCTGAAGAATCGAACGAAAACAAAAGCCGAAGGGATCGTATTGGCGAAGGCAACACGATCAAGCTGATTTGGAGAAGTTCGGAGCTCATTAGAGTTTCATGTAATTTTAAACGCGTGTTTAAATTTATATGAAACAACGCGAGATGTTCAATAGAAAAAAAGAATGGTGATTTAACTCTCATGCTTTCTGGAATATTATGATGTGCAAAATTCATATAACTATAAATTTTAGTTGACGATATTAAATTGGATGATTGGCTACCACGGATGGTTTTTTATGGTTGTGAACATTTATATTAACGTCATATTGGATGATTGGTTGAATATTATTCAATATGTTATTATAAATTGTTATTAAAATCCGTGATGCAGGGAAGCACATGTTGGAGGAATCTAGATGGATTTCTCAAATAAATTGTATGTTATATACTTTTCATATTTATTTATATATTAATTGTTCACCCCAAATAACGTTATATATTATTTCGATATTGGTTATTGATTGGATATTGATCGTTGAATTTTGATTCAACGATAGTTGAATTTTTAATTAATAGACAATATTGATTAAGTGGTTGATAATGAATAACCTAAATTTCTAGATGTCGATTTACCGTTAGGCGAACTAACGACGTTTAAATTATAAAATTTATTTTTATAATTGAATCAAAATTTCAAGTTTATATTTATGTAAGCTATTTAAAATAGATATTTTATAAATATATTTGTATTTATAATCATATTTAAAAAACAATTATAAAATGATTCATTCTTTTGTTTATCATAAGAATGGAAAGACAGAAATTCACCGAAAGATTGATAATCTGAGATATTTGATTTGATGGGAACAATTAAGTTGGTTATATTAAATTAATTATATTAATTTAATAAGGAAGATGGAAAGCAACCAGTTAGCAAGTTAATTATTTATTTTAAGTTGACTACGTCAACTATTTCTATTGGAATGTTATTTAATTTATTATTTATTTAAAAACTTAACGTGTGTTATTAGAAGTAATTTACAAACTATGTTTAAAGTTATTACAGAATTGTTTGTAAATATTTAATCATTCTATTTTAGATAATAATAAAAGAAACTACCTTTGTTAGTTGATTATAACAAAGGAGATTACTTTTTAATAGAAATTTGTTTAAAAAGAAATTGAGTAAGATTCGACTGGAGTCGGTAAAGTGTTCTTTAAAGGAAATTGTAATTTTACACACAAGGTTTGTAAATGGAAATGGAAAGCTATTGCGATTAGTTTAAGTAAGATTTTTAAGGGAAATGAATAAGATTTTAAAGAAATAATTTTTGTGCAAGACTACTGTATAAATCTAAATTTGACAAAAAGATTTAGACCCAAAAGCTTGCATTTGTTAAGTTTACTTAATGATATTAAAAGAATTTACAAATATAAGTATGGTTTATACAACCGTACGTTGAACGGATTAGTAAATGAATTAATATGGTATTAATGTTATTGGGTTTCGAGTTATAAATTTCTATCTATCTTGAGATAAGAACGTTGCCGATCAAGGTCTGAGAGGTAAATATAATACCCCAACTTGAACAATTTCACAATTATCGAGAGATGGTATTAGTTTGTAATGGTAAAGGAGGTAAAAGAGATTTTTTTTATTATTTCCAGATTAAAGGATATATAAAAGGGATTTTTAAAGAATAATTTCAAGAAATATAAATGGATCGATGAGCTATAGCGATACTGGAAAAGTGATATAAAGAGAATTTTGTAAATATACAATAACAGAAAATTGTAGTTTTGTCTTAAATAATTTGATTCTGGAAATGAGAATAAGAGACTACATAGGTTTTGAAAGTAAAATTAGATTTTGGCAATAATTTCCATAATCGAGAAGGTAAACTTCGATAAAGGTTTTAAAATTTAACCATTATGGTTATATTACTAGAATACGTTATTTGGCGTTATCTAGGCATAGATCAGATTTCTCAAAGAAAGTATACCGTTTGATTTAAAATTACAAAAAAAGAATATTTTTCGAATAATAAAAATATAGGTGGTTTTCGTGGGATACAGTTATTATTTGAATAAAGGAAATGACAAGGTGGGTTTTGAAGATGTTTACGACAAAGAAAAATAAGGGTTAACTTCTTTCAAGTAATAAGACAAAAGAGATTATAAAATCAATTTTCAATCGATATAATGGTTTTGAATGAATGGTTTGAAATGAAAGAGGACCCGATCCACCAAAGTATTGATCGATATTTATTGAGTTTATAGTTAAAATCCCAACTACCAATATTGTTATTGGACCTTTGACGAATTAGTTTGAAGAGACTGGGATGGGAACTAGACCTAGAACAACTTCGAACCAACTGTGCGCTTGTGACTAATCTATAAGCTATTAAAGGTGGAGCATTGAAGACTGTTGATCTTCATGAGGTAAGAACTACTTGTTGAATTCCAAAAAGTAGCTTCCGAAGATATTTTAACAGTGAATCTATCGTGATTGGAATCTTCGTATTGTAAGGAATTTTCGCTACTGATCCTTAGGGGTGATTCCCATATATAGGATGTGGTAGGAGAGTGCCTTCAGTTCATCCTGTTACTGGATGACTTATATGGACGAATGCTTGACAGAGTATTTCCAAAGGTTCATGTATGGTTGATTTTTTACAAATATACCGAGTTTGGTGGCGGAGAAGGAAACTTCTCTTAGCTTAACGCCCAGTGTATATTTATGGACGTCAACCGGTGATTTGGCGGGTATGACAATGTGGCATTCAATGAATTGATGTTCTATTAAAGGTAACTGTGACCTCAAGCCTCATCAAGTAGGAAATGACAGAAACCGGGAATGCAACATGGCTAAGTGGGGGCATTCCCATTAGGGTATATTGTCATCGTTCTAGGGAAATTTCATCTATTCTTCTTTTGTCGTTTCTGTATCTTAAGGATTACAGTTGGCTAGCTAGCGATCGTGTTGACAATATATTCGATACACTCAAGTAGAATGAGTGGTAGGTCATGTATGGTCGGGCTACCGGATGTTCTTGTTGAGCCCTAGTGTATTCCACTTTAGAGATACATTATCGGAAGGTGGTCTCATACCTTATCATGTTGGAAATCCAATGTCCAATAAGCGCCATGTGGTTTTTGGTTATATACTAAGTGAGCGTGAGATGCAAGTGTTCTACTAGATGGTTATTTATTTGTTGTTTGATAGACATATTATAATATCACTAAATTTTGGTATGTCAAAAATATTTTGGGTTGTCGTAAGGTAAAAACCATTCATGTTTATGTGTCGAGCGGTCTTATGATTATCCTTTTTTTTCTAAAGTTTTTCTAAAGTTAAGCAAGTTGTTTGGTATGAATTTATCACTGAAAGTATTCCAGACTGATCCGGGTGAATTTTACTTGGCTTCAAATGTGCTCGGGTTAGGCCGAGTATATTATCAGTTAGATTTCGCTTGGACCTTCAAAAGAGGAGCTAGAATCAAGCTGTATATTCGTATGTACTGAAATTAATTAATTCCGTTGTGTGTGATGTATTAAACTGAATGTGTACTTTGATATTGTTATAATATATATACATTTCTATTTTGTGCAAAGCATTTAATATATTATATTTTGTACATTCCGTTATGAGACTCTGATCTTCTTATTCTTTTATTATAATATTTTTTTCTTTCTCTTCTCATCCTCTAAGTTATTTCTATTAACAATCTAGGAATTTAATACTTGGTTTTTTGGCAAGTAATCCAAGGTTATGTATTATTATCGAAAATTCAATCGTCGAATTTTCCGGGTCGTTACAGTTTGTATCAGAGCATAAGGCTTAGTGATAACCTCGACTCTGTGGCGTAATTCAATAGAGATGGGGTTAGTAATGCCCTAGATTGAGTTTGAGTGTGTATATATATATATACAGGAGCACATACTTGTATTTTAAAATAAATTATTTTTCAACTATTTTAATCATTGTATTTCGTAAAAGTAATTATTTTTCAAAGTGGATTATGAAATTTTGAAATATGATATTAACTTATGTTAAGTTAAAATAAATCTTATAAGTTGGAATTGAAACAAAATTTGATGGATGTTTGGAAAATAAAAATGAATTCAAGTTAATGAACCCAAATGGTTTCAATTTTGGAAATCAGTTGGATTGTATGATTAATTGCATGGATATAAATTTGGAATCAAATGAATTTGGTTGAGAACTAATGATATTAGAATGGAATATAAAAATTGCAAAGGATTTGTTATAGAGTCCATACATTGAAATGGATAGCTGGGATGTTTATTACATAATAATTTGTTTTCATCCGAGTTTAAGAAGAAGTGCAGAAGTTAATTCATCTATGAGCTTAATTGATTAAAATTTGGAAGTGGGTTGGATCCAGTTGGCCATAGCTGCATAATAATTGAGCAACCCCGAAAAACTTATCTTTTATCGCTGAATAACGCACGTAAAAGGTACGCCTATGCAAAATATAACTTTTTGGGTTTTAAATTGGATTTTTTTCGACAATATGGGTTGATTTTTTTATTTTTGTATACCTGCAATATTGTAGAAGTCCTTCGTACAGGGGAGACTCTACCAATTTTTTTCCAAATTTAAGGTGTTTGAATTTTTTTGAAGATTTTTGGAAAATACTGTTATTAGAAATAAATTGGTTTTAAAACCAATTGGATTAGTTTTTGGAAGTGAAACTGAACATTTTAACTGAGATAGAATTTTGAAAAATTATGGGTTTGTAGTGTTTTTCCTACCTTAGTAATTTGGGGTAGGAAATTCTTTTAAGGGGGAAAGAATGTAACATCCCGTATTTTTCATAGCCAAATATTTAATTTATTTTATTATTTTAGATGTTGATTTAGATTTAATAACATGGATTAAATAAGTTTAGAATATTTTATTCATATATAATAATTAAATAATAATTATTTCTGAAATAGTCGAGATATGATGATTTTGCAATATTGAATGAACTGGCGATGTTAAATAATATAATTGGGTTTCATTTTGAATTATATTAACGATTTCGTTTATTAAATGACATTTGAACGTATAATTCATAATTTAATTTAAAAATGAGCTCGTAACATCGCGGTAGTTCATAGTAGTATGTTCTGAACTTCAAATGATGTACATGATCCAATATAGGTCGGAATTATTTAAAAAAAAACATCCAAATCTATTGGATAATAATTTTCTGATGGAAGAGAAAAATCGATTTTTTGTCTTGTAGATTTCGTTTTGTGTCCAAATCAAAATTTAAAAGGTCTCTATGTAATCATTTATAAACTATAACTTTTTATTAAATAAAACAAATGGATTTTTAATAAATTTAATATCATTTTAACTTAGAATTCAAATATTGAGTTTAAAATCTTAACTAGTTTATTTTTGAAGTTGTATAAATTTTGTTTGAATATATTTGACAATAGTTATTTATTATCAATAAATTTGTTTGTTGTATAGTTTACCGATTTAATAGTAGAATTAAAGGATAGTCGATTTGCAAACGATCTTGGATTTCAACGAAAATAATTTTATAAAATTCTTAATAGTCAATTATTGTAAGATTTCTAGTTTCATGTCAATTGAAGTTATTTTGTGACCATGCGTGGCAGAAATGCGTATTAATTAACCGTTGGAAATTAAAATAGCAGTTTTTGCAAACGATATGGGAATTGGATGAAACCAGTTCTATGATGCCCAGAATATTAAGTTATTGTATGGTTACTAATCTCGTCACGACCAAGGTTCATATGCGATCATACATATTAAACGTCTGAAGATAATTTCGCGTTAAATAATGAAATCATGGTCATTTACAACAATCTTTACCAAATAAACTTACATGTCAACCAATCGATTCAAATTTAATCCACCTCCTATAATTCGTCTAACGCCTTTTCAAATTCTTCTACAAAGATTATGTGTACTTCACAGTCCTATGTGCGGTCAATTACAATTTGCTAGGCTTTATAAAAATATGTCACTTTAGTCAAACATTTCGGCAAAGAAATCATGGTTAGATCCTTTGGTAATCTCGACAGAATTAGTTACCTATATAGCATATCTAACCTCTTCAAAATTTGTACATAAAAATTATAGCAATATATTTTTAAATACTTACAATATATCGGCTGTTTCCAAGCAATATTAATGAGTCAAAAATGTCAGCCCAGAAGCAGCACTTTACCTTATATAAATAGTAAAAATATCTTTAGTCATATATCTTTCCTATGCAGCCTATTAAGCATACCCTATACTCCGCGCACATTGAGTGATTCAGAGAAGCATGTGGAAAAAAGAAAAAATACCTTTGCATGCTTCATAATGAAAAATAAAACCATATGCAAAAATTTATTGCGTTCAAACTTTGGCTTCACCAACACACTCCATTTCATCTATTTAAAAAAAACCTAGTTAAATGAAGGAAGAGCCAATAAAAATGGTTATAAATCAAATTCAAAACAAAAATTAACCGTACTTGATTCGTTAAACAACCCATCGTGAGATCTTCCAGCTTGTTTCCATTGTATAAGAATCAAACACTGTTTTGGGTCAGCCTGTTGATCACAGTAGAAGTAAGTCTTTGACAGATAGGAGACAAGGGCAAGGTGACTAGAGTATTCTTAGGGTCGATATGCATCGTTGGGTGCAGGATGGTGTCAGCAAAAAAATCGCATAGTCCCTGTGCGTAGGCAAGGGATGCTTCAAGTCAAGGCAAAGCTCGGGCGACACCGGAGATTGGAGAGGTGCGATTAGGTTCTGTACAGGGTTGTTGGTTATGATATCGGTGGCGGTTATGATATGGGTTAGTTTCAAGGATTGTTTAGTGATTTTACTAAGGGTGCCGACGGAGCAGAGAGTGAAAGAGGGCAGTAACAGTAAAGGTTGGCGGCGCGAGGTTTACGGAGTTAGGCGTGTCACCGACTGTTAGTTGGTGGCATTTCATTGTTGAAGTGTTTGCATGGGTGGGCTATTAGCAAGGAGCGAGGTCAAACGAGACTATCAGTAGGGGGACGAGCTCGAAGACCAGGCTGGAAGGAGGAGCTTGTGTGGAGAGGGAAGTACGGTGGAATTATGTGCATGGCGTGGGTGGTTGTAAAGACCCGGCGATTTTTGGCCCCGAAAATCAACATAAATACATTTAGCGTATCTTATGTCGACCTTCCAAACACCGAAAACAATGGAATGTTATTAAAAAGAATTAAGAGTGTGATAAGAAAGAAAGAAATATTTAGAATAGAAGAAGAAGAAGCAACACAACACAGAGTCTCGCATCGCAGCGGAATAAAATATAATAAATAAATAATGTTATTGAAAACTAAAGGTAATATACTTACATACATCAGAGTACAACAGATACATCTGGACAATTATAACAACATGTCCTCAAATACAGCACACAGCGGAATATACTAGATAAAACCATGCGTATGAACTCCTCTAGCATGTCTTCTGAACTTCGTAGTATCCAATAACCTGAACCTGTACAATCCGGTTTAACCCGAGCATTACAAATACCGGGTCAGTCTGGTGAACCAGAGTGAGAAAAACTCGCACAGTTTAAGGGGAATCATCCAACTTAACTTTAAAGTTCAAAAATCTTTTTGGAAGCAAAAGATAATAGTAAGACCAAATCCACACATAAATACGGATGGTTTTTACCTTACTATAACCCAAAAACATTTTGAAACCATATATGTCATCTGATGTTATAATAGTGTCTAAATACAAATAAATAGCAATCTAGCGGAACACTTGCATCTCATGCTCCACATATATAGTATACAATCAAAACTGCGGGCGCTTATTGGATATTGGATTCCCACTATGACAAGGTATGGAACCACTTGCCGATAGTGTATCTCTAGAGGGGAATACACCGAGTTCAACAAGAACGTCTTGCAACCCGGCCCACACATGACGGACCACTCATTTCGCTTGAGTGTATCGAATGTATATCACCAACAGTTGGGCTCAAACCACCGTTTCCCAAAAGGGTCAGCATCGATATAGATTAAAGAAGGAAATGAAATTTCTCTACATAGGTGATTATACACCCTAATGGGAGCGACCCACATAGTCATGCTGCCTGCCCGATTTTTGTCATTTCCCGGTTGATGAGGCTTGAGGTTAGAATCGTCTTCTTGATCATTTGGTCGTCATTCACTTTGAATGCCACATCGTCAGATCCGTTTAATCACTAATTGAGGACCTCAAAAATATACTGGGCACATTTGAAGAAATCAATGTACGTGACCATTTGGAAATACTCTGTCAGACACTCGTCCATACAAGTCATCCAGGAACAGGATGAACTGAAGGCACTCTTCTACCGCATCCAAAGGATCAGTAGTGAGTAGTCCTTGCAATCCGCAAAATACCACTCACGACTGAATCATGTCAGACAACCTCTGGTTGCAATCCAGAGAATATTTGACAAGTAATCCTTCCGCTTATAAAGATCGACGGTCTTCAATTGCTCCATCTTCACCAGCATCTTCAATGTTACGTATTTGCTGGTCGGAATGGTTTTCGAATATGAATTCGATCCCGGTCTTTCCATACCAACAATCGAATTGGATAGATTTTGATAGTCGGTGTTTTAACTATCAGAATAAACAAACATCATCCATAGAGAAATAAAATGGATTCACTGGTCCAGTATACAACGTTAGTTGGCCTCTTTTGTTAAACAGTCGTTAATTTGATTTTTAAAAACTTTCGACTTTTGGATTACCACCTTTCCAATTTTTTTTCAACTTATAATATGTTTGAATAGGTTTAATTCAAATTAATGAAGTAAATGATTTCGGAATTATTCTCCCAAATATAATCAATGATATTTTCTGAAATAGAAAATGGACAATATAAGTTGAAAATCTTATTTGCATATTTTATCTTGTTATATTCATACAAGTAATGGTGCTTAACATTTGAAATTTGCATTCAAACATATTTTTAATTCACATAAGTATAGAATTGCATAGACTTATAAATAAAATGATAATTTACAAAGTGTGATAAAGGTTATAAATTGCAAATAAATGTCATATAAACAAACTAACAAACGGAGTAAAATACCGTGTGCGACGCACATGCTTTAATTGTTCACTTACAAAGGACAGTCACAACTGAATAAATTACCATGTGCGACGCACACACTTTAGTTGTTCGTATATAAAAGATAACAAAACCTTTGGGTTTAAACAATATAGTCATATACCATTCCTGTTGGTTAAAGATCATAGAATAGAAAATAAATTATACTTATTCACCTATTCCCAGAAAACTTATAATCCTTCGAATTATCGTTCATGATATTCTTTACGAAAATACTTATTTTAATCACTTCCACTATCCTCGTTTCTAAACTAATATCGTCCTTGGATAATCATGAAGTCGTTACAAGTTGGTGTATTTTATTTACCTATCAGACCTTGAGACAACGACATTCTTATCTTCAGAATAAATAAAAGTTTATCAACGAATCCCAAAATTCCAGTAACCATTCCAAAGTTCCACTTACCCTAAAATTTCTTTAATAACCAATTACCTTAGTTTGTTTTCAATAACCCCATTTCATCTCTCAAACATTTGTCTCTAAATCATATTGTTAGATCTTCACTTTTATACTCAATACCAATTCTCTTACTTTCGTTCGATTTCGATTCCAATTTAATCTTGTTTAAAACATTTCTTTTTATAGAATTTATTCAGGGATTAAATCAAAAATCTAACTCATAAACAGAGTAAAACTTGTTAAAAACCCTTTTCAATTTAATTTCATATTTGACTCTATTATTCGAGTCTCGGTTACCAGATCATTGCCTCAAAAATTATCTTCAACTCCTTTCATTTGAAAGTTTACTTAATCATTAACTACTTATAAAATAGTTAATTTTCCCTTAATGGTTATTCTAAAATAATAATTTACTTTAACAATAATTAACATTCTAATAATTTGTTTTTAATAATCTGTCCTCGTTCAAGTAATTTACTTAATTATCTCAAAATCAGGTTTACCGTTAGCCAAAACCATTAGTCCTTTTTTCCTTAGAATTTATTTATAAAATTAGTTTTAAATGATCCCATTTAATTTAATTAACTAGCTAAATAAATTAAATAATCACATTTCAATATTAAATTGGGATAACTTATCCAAACTTTAATCATTTGGATAATCCCTACTCATCTGTTTATAAAATTCACCAACATAGGAATTTGCTTTATATATTCAGTTTATAATTACTAGATAAAAATATTTATCTATTTCCTTTAATAAGTCATTATTCAAATAATCTATAAAAAATAGATTTAAAAATCCGTTTTGGTTATAAATAATTTCTTATAACCTTAATTCCATCGATTTACCCTACTGTAAATCAATGTTCATAAAATGATTCATTTTAGGCCAACCTTTGCCAACTACTCAACCAATATCACCCATTGGTTAATAACAAACAAATGTTGAATTTTAATTCAACAATCAACAATGAATCAATCATTCTATCATACTGGTTAAATAGTTCATATGAATATAAACAACATATTTTGAGGAATCCGGTTGGATTCCTCCATCATGTCCTTCCCTGCATCAAAATGAGTTACCACAATATATTTATCACAGTAAATAGAAATAAACAGTTTAACTAATAACCATTAACAATCAATTAATAATATCAAATCAAGCAACCGATTATTTATTTAATATGTTTATATTATTATAAACGTAACCAACAAGGTAAGTTACCTTATTTGGAATATAATCGTCAAAATAACGATTTAATTGGATTAAATTAAACAACCGTTTAATATAATTAGTGAATATTTAAAATATTCAACATATGTGCAAACAGTCATTCAATCAGCAATCATGAGCAATCATTTCACACAAAATAAAAACCCGGTTTATATAAAATATAAACGGGGTAAAACTGAGTGAGTTAAACTCACCTTGATCTCCGTTCGCCGAGATATTGACTGTTTTCAATTAAATTAAACATGCGTTTAAATTAATTTACAAATCAGCTGCATCCAACCCTGTCCAAATCTGTTAACATACGGACACGTTATATCAATTATACGGTATAAATTTGTTTAAATAATTTAACAACTTAATTAAATATTATATATATGCTAACGTTAATTGATGATTTTACTGATTTTAAATTAACCAGACCACATGTATAAAAGGATTGGTATGTTAAAGGACTGGGCACATTAAAATAATTGAGTTGGGCATGTTCTGTCTTCTACCAGAACCATACACCAACGTTTCTTTTCTATTAGGGGTGAGCGTTTGGTTAGTTTGGTTTATCGGTTATAAAAATTGTTGAACCAAACTAAAACCAATAAAAATGAAAACCAAATCGACCAAATTAAGAATGGTTGGTTCGGTTGGTTATCCGATTTTACCGAACTAAAAACATTTTAGACTTTATGTTCATAACATTAACTATAGTTTAAAATAAATTATTAATATACGATTAAAGTATTATTATTTATGATTCTTATGCTTCCCAAAAGTAACTATGATACATATGTGATAATTAAAATTTACTTAGATAACCAAATTAACCTAAACTATTTACTATAATATAGATAATTTGAAAATATAATAAAAGTTCAGTTAAATTGGTTAAACCGATAACCAAACTAAATATTTTTCCGAACCGATTACAAAAAAAATTAATTTCAAAACTAAACCAAACCGACCAAAATAAATTGGTTCAGTTGGTTTGTTTGGTTTAACCAAATAATGCTCACCCCTATTTTCTATTGTGTCCATAATTTTTTTTTTGTATAAATATATAATTTACTCGGCCCAAATGAAAAATCACTCTTACCCCAAAATGCACCCAGCCCGCCTACCATGCAGTCACGACCACATGCCTTTTATCTTCCCCAAAAGTTTTCAACAGCTCCATTCTTCCAATATACCACTTCTTCTCGCATAAATGCTTTGCATCAGCTCCTCCACTAAAATAAGTTCGAAAGTTGCTTCTTGTTACTAGAAATCTTTCATGCCGCAAAAACTTGCACCCTTACTCTTAGTATACTTCTACCTACTGTCCTACTTCCCACTACTCTTTCTTCCTCACTTCTGTTTCGTTCTTTTTTTTAAGGACCACGCAACTATGCTTAAAACCCAGAATATATTGTAAGAAGCTTCTCCTCCTCAATACCTAGTTCACGCATGAAACCTTTACAGCAAAACGTTACTGCCATCATTCCCAGAGAACACGCACCTCCCTTCCATTTTTATTTTGCAGCTTCCACCCTTTCATTCTTTATCTCGCATCCTCCTTCTTGTTTTCTCCCCTTACCGTCGTTACGTTTTTTTTCTTTACTTTATTCTTTCCAGTCTTCATTACTCTATATATGCTAATCAGTTAGTTTCTAACCGTGCCTTCCTATTCTAGTCGCATCATTTCGCCACCGCACATCACCTGAACCGATTCAGGCCCTTCCTGCGCCGTCACCTTCCTCCGGCGACCCTCCGCCTTTAACTACACGGGTCTCGATCAACTCGGCACCCCAAAATAGCCATGAACAGCTCTTCTGTCCAACTCAAACAATGATCTCAATACAACACCGAGGTCCCCTCATATTCTGTCAACATCTTCATTTCACCATCTCCTAAAATTCTTCTATTGATGACCAAGGCCAACGCAGCAAGGCTGAGGAGATAAAATTTTGGTTTCCTAGAATAGATTTTTTCTTCTTCTAGTTTTCACTCACTGGTGAAAGAAAGGAGGTATGGCACCTTATATACATGGGTAAGAATCGTGGTGGCCACGTCTCAGTTTGTTTGCAATGCACGACATTGAGGAGCCTTGGCAGACAAGGAAAAATTTAAATAATATAGGTGTCTTTTACCCTGTAGCATTATCAAGTTGATTGTAGTACAAAGTAGGTAGGTTCCTCTGTACGTTTAGGTTTGCATAAGTATTTTAGGTAGCTAATGCATTTAAATATATAAATGAACAAATGTTGAAAAAATAAAAATAGTTAGTTCGGTAGGCACAGAGTAGCTATAGGGTTTAGCTGGGAATTGTAAAGTAAAATGTGGGTGGCAAGGTAGAAGTAGATTGGGACAAGGTAGAGAAAATGTTTGGGATGCAAGTAAATGATGAAATTCTGAGACGCAAGAAATGAATATATAAAGAATTATATCTAGGCGCAAGGAAAGTAACAGCGGAAAGCTTTTCAAATAGTCTATATATGTACAATCATATACCTTTTTTCCTCTTTTCGAAGTTGTTGCCTTTATTATATATTTTTCTAGGACAAAGATGCTAGTTTTGTATCAGAAGAGGGTGAAGGCAGTTGCTCCTTTTGAATGGATGAGCCAGCTTATAATACAAGGGAAGAATTGTTTGGTGACTATGAATCAATAGAACAGAGAAAACATGCAAATTGCAGGGTTACCACATGTCGCCTGTACACTGCTAATGGGCATATGTACAAAAAAATCCCCTGAGCAACATGGCTGCAGTAATATGTTTTGTTCAAAGAAGCACGTGATCGTGAAAATCTAGGGTACGGTTTGGATAGAAGTGTGGCAAGAAAGTTAATTTGTACATTTAGGAAAGAACTGAATTTGTCTGAAACAAGTAGGTTGGCATCTGCAAATAAAACTATTCCGTTGAAAAGGACGAATGAATGCAGAATTGTCACATGCCTTTTAACAGCTCATTCAGAAGAAATACACAACATGTGAGGAAGGGCAGAGTTTTAAATTCTGAAGTGATCAAAGATTTATATTCGAATGACTAGCAATACTTTAACATGTAACGGTCGGAGTTCACAATTCATACGAACCCGTATGAATCTGAATGTAACAAAATTTGAAATTGTGCAATAATTTAATATGTTGAATACGATGGAACTGATTCTATCGAAAATCGAAACCATTTTCAAAATGGCTATTTTTAACGCTTATCGATGACATATTAATTAAATTCCAAAATAATTCAATTAAATAATAATAAATAATAATTATCGTAAATACCTAATTAGAAAAATATATGCAGCTTCAAATATAAGTTATACAACTTAATATCATCAAATTTGAGTTAAAATGGTGCCCAATTTATACTAAAATCCTTTTAATAAACGTTATATTTTAATAACGATTCTATAACGACTATTTTAAAATTTGATTTGGCCATAATTAACCATCTATAACACGAAATCTCAATTTTTCTCTTCCATTAGAAAAATATAATCAACAGGACTTAAACGTTTCTTGTTTCACAGAAATCCGACTTATATCGGATATGTTATATTCAATTGAAGTTGAAAATTCAATATTACGAACTACCGCGCCATTTCGAGCTCGTTTTATAATTATATAAATTATAACCTTTAAACTTCGTTTTAATAACGAATTAAATATTAATATTTCAAATAAAATATTTCAAATAATTTAAATATTAACTACCAAAAAAAATGGGACATTACAGTGGTGCAAGTTCCTAAAGCGTTTGGACTAGTTAATGAAGGAGTATCGTGATAAAGATGGCATAAGACGACATGAAGGAAATACTGGAACAATTATTTTACGTGAAGAAGGTGTTAGTAGCAGTAGGTCTCACGACGTGTTTTGGGTAGGGGATGAGCTAGCAGGCTAAATATTTTTCTGGGCTTTGGTCCTAATTAGAAAAAAAGGGGAAATGAAAAGTTTGATGCGAAGAGATGATATCGGGGATTCTTGGAGTTAAAGAAGGGATAAGCGATGGTAACGACAGTGATTACGTTGTCTTAATTTAGTAATTAGGGTAATTAAATTATTAGTTACTTACTTTAAATTATATATAAAAATCATTTTCTTATTATATGTATAATTTCCATATACGTTCATAGAATCGAACGAAAAGAAAAGCCGATGGGATCGTATCGACGAAGGCAACACGATCGATCTGATTTGAAAAAGTTCGGAGCTTGTTGGAATTTCATGTAATTTTAACTGCTGTTTAAATTTATATTAAAGAACATGAGATGTTCAATCGAAAACAAAAATGGTGAGTTAACTCTCAAGCTTTTTGGAATATAATGATAGGCAAAATTCATATAACTATAAATTTTAGTTGATGATATTAAATTGGATGATTGGATGCGTTCGATGCTTGTTGAATGTTTAACGGTTGTCAATGTTTATATTAATGTCATATTGGACGACTGGTTGAATATTATTCCACATGTTATTATAAACTGTTATTATAATCTGTGATGCAAGGAAGCATAGGTTGGAGGAATCCAATCGGATTCCTCAAATAAATTGTATGTTATCTACTTTTCAAATTTATTTATATATGAATTGTTTACTCCAAATAACATTATTTCCTATTTGGATATTGGTTATTGACTGGAAGTTGAATTTTGAATTTTGATTCAATAATCGTTGTGTGACGGCCCGCCCCGCACCAACCGACATTTCCCTAGAAATGCGTTGTACCCATGTCCAACTAGTACAAGACGGTCGTCAAAAGAAAGGAGTTTGAAACTATGAATTACCGAAGAACCTATAGTATATCTCAAAGCGCATGGAATAAAATATAATAATAACATAACTTGATATAAAACAGGCGATACAGTGCATAAGCTGAAAACTAAGCCATCATAGCAGTGGAATCCAAAATACATCTTATGGTCTAAACAATTATCACAACTTCAAAATACTGTCTCTAAAGAAAAATAGAAATGGTACACTACTAATGCCCAAAGTAGTGACCAGCAACAACACAAGGAGAATATATGTAAATAGTACGTGGAAGCCTCCTTGTAACAACCCGGAAAATCAGAACCAAATTAAAATTTTTATTTTGGCAATTTTAATGAATTTTGAATGTTTAAAATGATTTATTTTAAAATAACAACGACAAGAAATTTATTCTGAATAGGATTATAACGTATAAATTTACTTAAATCGAAATTAGAATATAAATATTTATTTTAATTATAAAAGGAATTGGAAATGGCGCAGTAGATTGAAAATTCGATTTCAAATTTTAAATGAATGTACAGGATTCAAAATAAACTGGATTTTAGTGAAACCAGAAATATTTGAATCTGTTTGAAAATATCTTTCCAATGAATCCGAAAAATCCATATTTCATACCGGGAATAAAAAGTTATGTCCAGTTGAAAATCCAGAATAGTCGCTATGAAAATATAGCCCTTAAAAATGGAGATTTTGTAAATGACCTCCATTTTTTGACGAGACCACTTTTGTTGGATCCGGAATGTCAAATTATTGCTAGATTCTAATTTTCATATTTTTTGAAACCAATATGTGAGCGCGGCAAAAGAAAACGTGTTTTGACTGTTTCAGTCAATTTGGATCAACCAGAAAATGGCCATTTTTCAATCTGTCTTCAAATTTGATGAAATTAGTTTTGTTAGGACCGTATCATCAATACGAAGCTAGAAATAATTTTTTTTGAATTTTCAGAGTTAGTATGTGGCCCCAGTAAATTGAAATGTATGTTTAAATTAAATATATATTGAATTATATTGTAATTTAAAGAAAAACTGGACGTAACAGCTGAATTGGCTTGCGAAACATATCCCATTGTGTTCAGAATAGGGGTATTACGCTAGTGGCGATAGTCATTGGGTTTGATTTGGAGTTCAGACTAATAAGGAAGTGAAATTGGAATTAAATAATATTAAAATTAAAATATATATTCTCTTTCAAAGGGTCGATAAATCCCAAATTTCCTCTCAATCTCTCAACAATCAGGCCACGCTCATGTTAAAAAAATTATACCACTCTTTATCCTCTTCTGATTGGTATGGTTATGATATGGAATGGGGTAGAATGGAGCTCGATTTTGGCTCACAAACCCCGCGAGTTCGCTGGAGCTTCTAGACCAGGTGGGGGCATCGAGTTACGGGTAGGTGGCGGCGGTGGGAAGCTCCGGCCGAGGCAGTCAACGTCAGGTGCTTGGATTAAGCTCCGCCGCCTTAGACTGCGTGCGGTTGGAGGAGGGTGGATCCGCGTTTTATCGGCTATATCCTAAAGGAGACGACAGTTAATTTAGGGGCGGGTTAAATTCAGTTTTAATTTATTTAATGCATTGTTTAAATTTAGTTTTAATTTATTTAATGCATTGTTTAAACTCAATTTTAATTTATTTAATGCATTGTTTAAATTCAATTTTTAATTTATATAATAATTTTTCTTAAATATATAACATTGATAAAAATGTAATTTTTATAAAATAAAAAGACCATTGTTTTTAAAAATAAGATTAGCATATGGTTTAAAAATAAAAATTAGCATTATTTTTATATATATTGGTATCGTTTAAAAATGTATTATTTTAAATAGATATAGCATCATTTAATAAATTAAATAACATTGATTTTGAAAAATATAAATAACTTTGATTTAAAAATATAATGTTTGAAATAAAAATATGATATGATTTTTAAAAATATATAGAATAGTTTAAAATTGTGATTTTATCTATATAGCGTTGTCAAAATAAAAATGTGATTTTTTATATAAACCGAGTGAAACAGATTACAATGGAACCGACTGGACGTGAACGGAATTAAAACAGAAATTCAGAAATAAAGCACGGCTGATGGATCCCAAAGGTGAGAACTCCTCACCAAAATTATTTTTATACAGTTATTTATTTCATCACTGCATATATGAACTGTTCCCCGTCGTCCACGGACCATGGACGACTTGTTTGTTTGGTTGTGTGTTTCAATTGATTTATTTGTGTGAATTTGGTTTGTGATGTGGAATGAATAAAATAAAATATTCATGTGTTGAAATAAAATAAATATTCATTTACAAATCAGACGATTTGTTTATGTACACATATTTGACTAATATGGATTGGGACGATAAATTTTACACGCCGCCCAACTGCATAAATAAATTCTGTGTTTGTGGATTGAAACCCTACACGGGTATTGGGATGATATTTGACGTACACTAATCCCAACTGTTTAGTGTTATGTCAATCGTTAGGCTGACAGCCTGTTATAAGTGTTAAATATTTATATTTGATGCTTATGCAGTGTAGAATGCACTCTGGATGACGGTTGACTGCGTTTGATTATTGTTATATACGTGTGTTGTATGAAATCCATATAAATAACATTATATGGTAATTGACTGTGTCTGATTCTTGTTCAGAAAGAATAAATATTTTAAAATAACGAATATTTTCAAATAATGATTATTTTATAATAGTATTCAGTAAAAGAATCAAAATATGATTTTGATGTCCGATTTGGGATGGACACGAATATATTTAAATATATAAAGCCGTGTTTATTAGTTCAACGCCATTTTGACATGAACGATATTTATATCTATTTTATTCATTTTTATAACGAATATTGAAAAGGATTGATTTCAAAATCAAATGTTTTGAAAATATTATCATTTATATATTAATGATATAGGATATTCAATTTTGTTTTGAAATTGAATATGAAGTTGAAATCGTTTTGAAACGAATTTAAAATGATTTATAAAATACATTTTAAATGAAAATCAACGAAATATATATTATATATATAATATAATGGCCCGAATAGAACGCGCTGCGCTGCGGCAGTTCGCGAATTTCGACTATTGACTTCGAATGGACATTACGGGAGATCCGACCGTCGGATTCTCCTAAAACCGGAAACGTTGGGTTCATATCGAAAAGAGCTTTCTAACAAATATTAGAGATTTGAAATCTAAGGGTTGGATTTGGAATTATGTCCAAATCAAATTTGGAAAAGGTCGATGTAAGTGCACTTCGATGGCCGTTTTCGGAAATCGACTGTACGGGACTTGATAAAATTATTAAAAATATTAATAATTTGTGTAAAATCATAATAAATGGTTTGGAAAGAATTGGGATGAAAAATTCCATAATTGAAAAGATAAAAATATTTTTTTATCGAAATGAACTAGTTGTGAACTAGAATTATAATACAACATTTTCAAATAAATAAATTGGTTTTGAAGTGGTTTTAAAAATAACAGGAATTTGCAATATATGAATTGGAATGGATTTGGATCGAAATTGTCTTCGAAATATTTCGATATTGGATTCCGTGATTATACGGATATTGTGGAGGAATTTGGAAGATATATATATATATATATCGTTATTCCAATACGATATTTGTTGATTTCAGAATTTGATATTGAATATAAGCCGATATATTTTCTATTCAGAGCCTTGTATTTTCCGGGTTCTTAAACCCAATTGAGAAAAGAATAAATCTTTAATTGAGATTTAAAGAAGAATTACCAATTAATTCACATTTAATTGGAATTGAAAATGGAATGGGAATTGGGTTTATCATGAACTGTGTTTTGACGGCATTCGTTCTTTAACCTGATTTGCAGTGAAATGTGATGTGGAATTTACAAATCTTTATTCTAAGATTTAATGGAATTTCCAAATTAAAGTTTTGCAGTTTAATTAAATAAATTGAAGTGGAATGGGATTCGATTCGATAATAATCGAAATGAACTTTTGTGGAGGAAGACTGATAATATATATGGAATTTAAAAGGATTTGCCGTTATTCCATTTATAATTTTAGACGGATACAGAAATTGATATTAATTATATATTGGTTTGTTTTTCCATAAAAATTCCATAATTAATGGAATGTGATTTTGGGTATATCATGAACTTTGTTTTAAATGACATTAGTTCTTTAACCCAGTTAAAGACAGGATTTATTTCTTGAACTAGAAAAATCATTAAGTAATGATTGTTGGAAATTAAAAATGAATTAGAGTTTTAATGAATCTTTAAATAGATTGAAAGGTGAATTTGATAACTAAAATTATCAAATTTAAGAAATGATCGAGAATGGAGTAGCACCAGTTTTACTCAAAGCGATAATTAAATCTTTAATTAGATTTGAACGTGAAATGGTAATTAATATTTACCGATAACACCGTGGTGTTAGATATGAAGTATTACCAATTTTGCTTCATAGGATGAATCGGTTGGGATTGGGAAATTTAACAAATGATTACTTCGGTAAGGTTCTCTAATCCCGACTAGTTTGGATAAACCATAATTTGGTATGGATTGATTTCCAAACGAAGATTAAAGAATTTATCTTTGGTAAAATTAATGGGAACATTTCCCAAAAGATATGAATATTTAAATAAAAGAATATTCAGGATTAGAATGAGGCGTATGTTGTATTTTTATAACACTTGTTTATCATATACGTGAGTTATTCAGAAAGACCGGGTTTATCCCATTCTGAATAACTGAATCGGCGTTGAGTCGATGATGAAGACGGTGGTTAAAGACCAGAGGTCTTCACATCATTTGGATGATTACTTATGTCTTGATTGGGCTGTACACCCAAGACAAGATAATAAGTGGTGATCGTTCCAGACGTACTTGGAGATCGATCGGATATGCGAGGGCCTTTCTCCTGTATTGGACATACGGGACGAGGAATAAGGTGCCTCCAGTTTCGTTCAGACCCAGAACGAACTTGAAAATGGATGTGTGTCTGACATCGTATTTCACTCTGTGTGATTGATAGACATCGGTTGCATAGCGTGAATTGCCTGTATGGCTTGCTGAGATGCAAATGATCAAGGCTTCTGTTGAAAAACAGAGTCTTGTGGTTGATGATCAAAGCACGACTTTAATATAGCATAGTTTTGTGTAGCGTTAACTCGCGAGCCTCGCACCCTGTAACACCCCACCTCCGCTAGGGTGGCTCTTGCAAGCACTCTGACTTTGGAGGGGCGTTTGAATCAGGTAAACATGCATAATGGTATATCAAGGCAGAACAAGAACATATGTATATATGTAAACAGAGTAAATAAGATAAGTAAAACAGCGGAAGATTTCAAACCATTTCAAAACAAGTCTGGTTCAACATAATGTCAACTTTCCAAATACACAAGTCGAGATAAAAACAACATCACTGAAAAAAAACTGAAATACATAAGTACTATCCCCAAAATAAGTGATAACCATGGCTAGCTTCATGTCAAGACCGTACATGAGCTAAAATCCCACAAGCAAGTGATCAGAAATCCAAGCTAAGCTCCAACGTTCCCACCCTGAGAACCTGGGGGGGGGATGGAAGAAAAGAGGCGAAAGAAAACAGGTCAGTCAAAAAGACTGAGTAAGCCCTACTACAATCAATGTAAACTGATAAAGTTAACTGGCATGAGAAGCAGGGATGATCATAAGGATAACAACATACTAGCATGATGATTAACTAACAAGGTAGATAAAGGTGTCATCGCATAATCAGGTTTAAGGTTTTGCACCACAGGTGTACTAGCAAACTAACATGACTTGAATAAACAAGTATTGATCCCTTGGCCCAAGCTTTGGCCCAATAACATGAAGTGACCCCACTTCGAGGTCCAACCAAACGGTCTAGTCGATCGGCTCCCTATAAGCCTAACTCGTCACGTGTTGGTGTCCATACGGCCCAAACATAATTGTAGTCAGACTGTGCAGGGTCTCCCGTCGGGTGTATCAAGCCCTAGGGTGTCAACCCCTGGACACCATAAACATGCGTGCACAGTCTCGATATACTGGTACCCGTGCATGTTTTCCCCGGCTTCGGACTGTGTGCATGACCATAGTCCGCCCGGAACTACACCGGCGTACCCTTCTGCCGTCGTTTTTGGTCACTTACCTCAAGTCCAGTAATCGTGCTCCCTCCCAAGCCTAGTCCCTAGGGTCTTAATGATACAAACTTGGGATTACTGCTGGAGTGGACCCCCATTGCTAGGATTTTTCTAGTGGGTTAAGGACGGTTTAACCCCTCTTGCTAATCATGGATTAACTTGGTTAAGTGTAACGATGAGTTCACGACTTAACCCTGATTAATCTACCAAGCCCAAATTGGTTAAGTATTAAGTGGACCATGACTTAACCCTAATCATGAGGCATTAATTAATTAATGTGCCTTAACCTCTCACATTAGACTTTGTTGCGGTTACTAGTTAAGCCGGGCGGGTCCGGGTAGCTTTACACCACAACTTGGTCTAACCTCGGGTTCAAGGTACAACATGACCAACTTCTCACATTGGGTCCTATTGTTTGTAGCAACTAGTTAAGCCGGTCGGTTCCGGGTAGTTTTACGCTACAAACTCAACCCAACCTCGAGTTGGTCACACTTATCTTTTCTAAGTGTCATGTCCATCATGTTCCCAAAACATATCACAAGTTTTCAAGCATTTGGGTAGACCTAACTTAATTGGTAAATTCCCAATGGGTAGACCTAACTTAATAGGTAAATTCCCAATCTTATGTTTTTATGTCTTTTAAGTTTACCCAACCCCAAACGCAATCCCATCGCTTACATATCGCAATAGCGCATAAAGGATAGAAAGAGCGAACTTGGCATAATCATGACATAAAGGTGTTGAAGCCACAAGTTTAACATGGTGGCATATGAAATGTACATATGTTCATATACTTGCATATTACATTTTTAGGCCTCAAAAGCATGCATAAAACCAAACTTAGCATATTGGTGATACATGGTGATAAATGACATGTAGAAATGGCCATAAGTTCGCATTTAGCCTCACATGCAAGTTATCATAAGAGATATGATAACTTACATGTTGCCAAAATGCAACCTTTAGCATAAAGCTTGAAGCTTTATGTTCATATACTCAAGATAAGCTTGCATAACATGATAACATGAACAAAATGATCATCCCAAACTTGCATAACATACTTGCATATCATATGACGAACTTGCATATCAAACTTGCATAACATAACATGGTAAACTTGCATATCATAACATGGCATACTTGCATAACATAACATGATAAACTTACATATCATAACATGGCAAACTTGCATAGCATAACATGGTAAACTTGCATATCATAACATGGCATACTTGCATTACATAACATGATAAACTTGCATATCATAACATGTCAAACTTGCATAACATGACATAGTAAACTTGCATATCATGGCAAACTTGCATATCATACATTTAACTTTAGAGTTTAAGTATGAAAGTAGAATAGGGCTTACAATGCTTATGAAGACACAAAAATATGACAAAGCCCTTATGCAATCAATTAAACCCAAAATGCAAGCTCCAATAGAAAAACCCTTGAGCAAAAATGATCAAAACCCTTGCTTTATGATGCAAATATAGAAACTTGACTTGAATGCAAGCTAATGATGCTCATACAAGCTTGAAAACACTTGTATGCATGGAAAATCTCTCATAGAAATGACTTAGGAATTTTATGAAGAGAGTGGAGGCCATGAGAGGAATGATTTTGCCATAGTTTAGTTGTATGAATGAATAATGATGATTTAGGGTTAGGTTAGGGGCTTATTTATAGAGATTAGGACTAGTTCTAGCCTTAGGATTAAACGCTAGTTCCAATCTCAGCCCTTAAAACCGAATCTGGCCCTAAAACCTAACCAAAACCCCAAAATGGTGCACCAGGCAAAACTGCCCGGCTGGACCAAGTCGACAGCCAAGTCGACAGGGCTGTCGACTTGGGTCCAACCAAGTCGACTCCCAAGTCGACAGGACTGTCGACTTGGGTACTCTGGCGGGAATTTTCCCGCCTGTGCCCAACGTCCTAATTTCCAAATTCAAACTTGAATTTGAAATCTGTTTTTACTTTGAATTTTTCTGAAAACTTCGTTGGGCCTTAATCGGGTCATACGGACTCCGATTTTTGAAAACTCGGACTCTATTTCGCGTATTTTTCCGAGACGAACGCAATGGCATAGCCCGTTTCCCTTGATTCAGATTTATAAATTAAATTCTGCCTCGATTTATGTTATAACAGGTTATTGAAAATACGGGTTGTTACATTCTCCCCTCCTTAAAGGATTTCGTCCCCGAAATCTTCAAGTTGGGAAGAACGTATCCTACCATCCAATCATCCATCTACTCAAAACATCATCCACGAGCAATCATTGTCCTTACAAGATTCTAAATGTTGTATGAACATATGCAAAGGTGTGTGTATGTGTACTTATCTAATGCAAATATCATCAATGCAAATTATGTTAGTGAAATGAATCCATATGTATGCAATTCCTAACATAATGTATAACATCTATATGTGTGCACATAACATACATCCATATGCAACATCCATGTGATAACACAAAAATTTTCATCCATGAATAAGCGTAAACACTCATGCATATGCAATATGAGGAGTGTGTGAGCCGATCTAGTGCCTAATGTGTATAATGCATCCACGAGTAACCACTTGCAAACACTTGCAGCCACTTGCAACCATCAAGCATAACATGTTTCAAACACATGTTTCATCCAAAGGGTTTCTACCTAAGGTTCTCATGACAAGATTAACACGATAAACTAGATAATCAAGACAAACATGGATAGCAAAAGATATGCTACAAAGAGGTCGGGAAGATAAGCAGGATATACTCCTTTTGGATTACAAGAAATCCCTTCCTAACCCAACCCCAATCCTATAAAAGCCCAAAAGGTTTAGTCAACCTAACGGACCCATTCAAACCCTGACATGTATTACTAGCCAATAAGTCATACCTCCCGACAGAAATAGGACCGAGAATGGGACCGAGAGGATATACGTAAAAGGATAACATGCGAGTAAGTTCCACAGGAAACAAGGATCGAGGATATGCTCTTAAAAAGAGATATGATGTGCGTATCTAGCCTTCGGTCTTCTAAGTCACGTTTCCTTGAGCTTAACTCCACTGTGCTTTGACCGTCTTTTATCTCATGATTTCTTAGCTTCTTAACTCTTATTTCCAAATATGAGTTGGAACCCATTTCATTGTCGCCTCTCGTCTTCCTCTTTCACTTACTCTTCTATCATTCTTGGCTTAAACATAACTATGACCTCATGGTTTCATGCAAGCTCTCCAAAATTCACCAGTGAATCCTGGATCTCGTTTACTTACTATAAAGTATTCCACGCAGCAGAACTTTTCTTGAAAATACCAACCCTCGTTGCCAATTGCTCTTACTAACATGATTTTCTATAACTCATGCTTGAACGAAATGAACCATCCGCCTGCGAATGATAGGCCGTACTTAAATTCAGTTGCTTGCCCATGACTTCCCGTAGACTATCCCAAGACTGGCTAGTGAAGATTGAGTCATGGTTACTAACTATACTTTAGGGAACCCCGTGCAACCACTTTATTTCTTGAAAGTAAACTGTCGCTAGTTATGATGCAGCCTTCTCGCTCTTTACCGGAGTGAAATGAGCACTCTTCGTGAGTCTACCTACTATGACCCACATGCTCGTATTCCCTTTCCTTGATCTAGGTAGTCCATCCACGAAATCCTTCGTGATGCTTTACTACTTCCATTGCGGGGACCTCCAATGGATGTAATAGCCCACCGGGCTTTTTATGACTCGGCCTTAATCTGTTGGCACAACATGCACCTTGGGACAAACTCGGCCACCTCCTCGAGTGATGTGCATCTTCAAGAGCCTTCTTTCTCTCATTGCGTCTTAGCCATCCCTTGTCATCTATAGCGAGGTGACTTACCATCTCGCCTCGAATCAACTTGTCCATGATCTCGGCTAACTGCGGGTCTTCCTTCTGTGAAGTCCCTACTTGATCCAGAAGGGTAGGTCTAAACTCAAGGGACGCTAACTGACTAATTAAACTGAGAAAGCTTCTTACTTCAATTGTCCTCGTCGGAGCTTTCCGGTCTTGAACCGCGACCACTTTAGCAGGATCCACCACTAAGCCTTGCTTAGAAACTATGTGCCCAAGAAATCTAACTTCTTTTTCTCCAAAATGACATTTGGAGGACTTGGCTTTCAACTGATGCGCTCTAAGCGCATCCATCACCTCCTTGAGATGTCTTGCGTGCTCTTCCTCATCCTTAGAGAAGATCAGAATATCATCCACGAAGACCACGACAAACTTGTTCAAGAACTCCCTGAACACCCTACTCATCAAGTCCACGAAATATGCGGGTGCATTAGTCAAGACGAATGGCATGACAAGCCATTCGAAGAATCCATCTCGAGTTCTGAACGCAGTCTTGTCTGTACTATCTTCAGCTACCCTGAGCTGATGGAATCCAGTAGCAAGATCAAGCTGAGAGAAAACAGAAGCACCGACAAGCTGGTCAAAGAGATCATCAATCCTCGGTAACGGGTGTCTGTTCTTCTTAGTCAGCTTATTCAATTCTCGATAGTCAACACAAAGTCGGAGAGAACCATCTGCCTTGGTAGCAAATACCACAGGCGCTCCCCATTCAGATATACTTCGTCTAATGAAGTTCTTCTCAAGCAACTCCTTGACTTGCTTTCTTAACTCTCATCTTGCGGGACCATGTGCCTAACCGGCCACGTAACTGGCTTGGCATTATCAATCAGATAAATGCGGAAATCTATCTCTCGTTTAGGGGTAATCCCCTTCACCTCACCCAAGATATCAGGATATTCTCGGACCACCTTCACCGATTGCAAACTATCGATAGACGAGTTGAGGGATTCAAGATAACACAACATGACGGGACCCATAGGGTTACAAGAAATTTTTAGGGTATTACCGAGGCGAGTCATGAGCCTCACAACCCTATGCTCAAAAATCAAGGATGGCTCCAAAACTGGACAACCAATCCATGCCCAAAATCAACCCATACCCCATGAAACCGAGAATATAAGCATCACATGAGAACTCTACACTCCAGATAGAGGTTTTCAAATCCACGTAGATAATAGACAAATGGGCGGAACCCCCAATTGGATTTGAAACACACACGGGATCATTAACTAGACTAGTACTTAGGTGCAAACTTTTAACTAGATCAGATGAAATAAACTATGCGATGCACCAAAATCAAACAAAGTACGAACAGGAAAATCAGAAATGTAAACAAGACTTTTAACAGAAACACTACCTCGATCATGAGTCGGAAGAATGATGTTGAGGGGGTGAACTCGCCCTTCAGACGGTCTTGCACACTGAGTCTGACCTTGCCCTTGCTTCTTCGGGCAATCTTTGCTGAAATGTCCAAACTCACCACAACGATAGCATTCACCACTCTTCCTTTTCCTCTTCTTACAATCCTTAATAAGATGCCCAACTGAACCGCAATAATGGCACTTCCTCTTGACGTTATTGCCCTTGTTGTTGTTCCCCTTGTTGCCTTGACTCTTGTTCTTGTTCTTATTCTGATTGCCTTGACTGCTCTGACCAATTGGATTACCCTGATTTCCTTTCCACTGGGGATCAGTCTTCTTGGCTTGAGTATCATTCATCTTGATCTCCTTCTTGTCACTCCTATTCTCTTCATTGAGTAGGGCCATATTCACCAAACTCTCGAAAGTTGCCCCCAAGGGTATATGAGATATGGCCAAACCATGTAACGGCTCGTTTAATCCTAGAGCAAAGTATAGGGCCTTTTTCTGAGATGTGCTAACCAAGTCCAAACCGACCTGAGCCAGTTGATTAAACTTATCTATGTATTCCCTAATAGTCATGTCCCCTTGCTTCAGTGATAGGAACCTTAGTCCAAACTTTCCTCGAAAGTCATCCCAAGTCTCGATTGGCCTAGAAGCGGTGGTGACCACCCACCAACGTGCAGCTTCTTCCTTTAGCAACCACACTGCCAATAAAACCTTCCTACGGTCATCTATATCAAAGAAGGCGAAAAGATCTTCGGTTTCTTTCAACCAATTCCTGGCCTCTACAAAAGTCTCAGTGCCTTGAAAGTTCTTGCCACCCATCGCCTTAAAGTCTTTGCAAATCTCTGCGAAGTCAGCTTGAGGATGCTGAGGGGGAGGAGGAAGAGGAACCTCAGCGACAGGAGGAAGAGGAATATCAGCGACAGGAGGAGGAGGAGGAACATCTGCGGGGCCGGCTTCGATCGCCCTAGCCTCCAAAAGTCTCCTATACCAAACAGGTACGTGTACTCCCTCCGGAATAGCAAAGTTATCGGCCATACTGAAAACGAAGAAAAAGGATAGATTCAGAATGGAGAAAAACGAAGGAATTTTTGCTAATGGCTTTTTGGGGAATAGCCTTTAAAATGAACTAGACTTTTCTTTGGAAAATACTTTATACTTGGTTTTGAAAATAGTTTTCCAAAAGTTTTAAAAACCTTTTTGTCCCTTCTCGTAAACCATATGCTCTGATACCAAATGTAACACCCCACCTCCGCCAGGGTGGCTCTTGCAAGCACTCTGACTTTGGAGGGGCATTTGAATCAGGTAAACATGCATAATGGTATATCAAGGCAGAACAAGAACATATGTATATATGTAAACAGAGTAAATAAGATAAGTAAAACAGCGGAAGATTTCAAACCATTTCAAAACAAGTCTGGTTCAACATAATGTCAACTTTCCAAATACACAAGTCTAGATAAAAACAACATCACTGAAAAAAAACTGAAATACATAAGTACTATCCCCAAAATAAGTGATAACCATAGCTAGCTTCATGTCAAGACCGTACATGAGCTAAAATCCCACAAGCAAGTGATCAGAAATCCAAGCTAAGCTCCAACGTTCCCACCCTGAGAACCTGGGGGGGGGGGGGAACGGAAGAAAAGAGGCGAAAGAAAATAGGTCAGTCAAAAAGACTGAGTAAGCCCTACTACAATCAATGTAAACTGATAAAGTTAACTGGCATGAGAAGCAGGGATGATCATAAGGATAACAACATACTAGCATGATGATTAACTAACAAGGTAGATAAAGGTGTCATCGCATAATCAGGTTTAAGGTTTTGCACCACAGGTGTACTAGCAAACTAACATGACTTGAATAAACAAGTATTGATCCCTTGGCCCAAGCTTTGGCCCAATAACATGAAGTGACCCCACTTCGAGGTCCAACCAAACGGTCTAGTCGATCGGCTCCCTATAAGCCTAACTCGTCACGTGTTGGTGTCCATACGGCCCAAACATAATTGTAGTCAGACTGTGCAGGGTCTCCCGTCGGGTGTATCAAGCCCTAGGGTGTCAACCCCTGGACACCATAAACATGCGTGCACAGTCTCGATCTACTGGTACCCGTGCATGTTTTCCCCGGCTTCGGACTGTGTGCACGACCATAGTCCGCCCGGAACTACACCGGCGTACCCTTCTGCCGTCGTTTTTGGTCACTTACCTCAAGTCCAGTAATCGTGCTCCCTCCCTAGCCTAGTCCCTAGGGTCTTAATGATACAAACATGGGATTACTGCTGGAGTGGACCCCTATTGCTAGGATTTTTCTAGTGGGTTAAGGACAGTTTAACCCCTCTTGCTAATCATGGATTAACTTGGTTAAGTGTAACGATGAGTTCACGACTTAACCGTGATTAATCTACCAAGCCCAAATTGGTTAAGTATTAAGTGGACCATGACTTAACCCAAATCATGAGGCATTAATTAATTAATGTGCCTTAACCTCTCACATTAGACTTTGTTGCGGTTACTAGTTAAGCCGGGCGGGTCCGGGTAGCTTTACACCACAACTTGGTCTAACCTCAGGTTCAAGGTACAACATGACCAACTTCTCACATTAGGCCCTATTGTTTGTAGCAACTAGTTAAGCCGGTCGGTTCCGGGTAGTTTTACGCTACAAACTCAACCCAACCTCGAGTTGGTCACACTTATCTTTTCTAAGTGTCATGTCCATCATGTTCCCAAAACATATCACAAGTTTTCAAGCATTTGGGTAGACCTAACTTAATAGGTAAATTCCCAATGGGTAGACCTAACATAATAGGTAAATTCCCAATCTTATGTTTTTATGTCTTTTAAGTTTACCCAACCCCAAACGCAATCCCATCGCTTACATATCGCAATAGCGCATAAAGGATAGAAAGAGGGAACTTGGCATAATCATGACATAAAGGTGTTGAAGCCACAAGTTTAACATGGTGGCATATGAAATGTACATATGTTCATATACTTGCATATTACATTTTTAGGCCTCAAAAGCATGCATAAAACCAAATTTAGCATATTGGTGATACATGGTGATAAATGACATGTAGAAATGGCCATAAGTTCGCATTTAGCCTCACATGCAAGTTATCATAAGAGATATGATAACTTACATGTTGCCAAAATGCAACCTTTAGCATAAAGCTTGAAGCTTTATGTTCATATACTCAAGATAAGCTTGCATAACATGATAACATGAACAAAATAATCATCCCAAACTTGCATAACATACTTGCATATCATATGACGAACTTGCATATCAAACTTGCATAACATAACATGGTAAACTTGCATATCATAACATGGCATACTTGCATAACATGATAAACTTACATATCATAACATGGCAAACTTGCATAGCATAACATGGTAAACTTGCATATCATAACATGACATACTTGCATAACATAACATGATAAACTTGCATATCATAACATGTCAAACTTGCATAACATGACATAGTAAACTTGCATATCATGGCAAACTTGCATATCATACATTTAACTTTAGAGTTTAAGTATGAAAGTAGAATAGGGCTTACAATGCTTATGAAGACACAAAAATATGACAAAGCCCTTATGCAATCAATTAAACCCAAAATGCAAGCTCCAATAGAAAAACCCTTAAGCAAAAATGATCAAAACCCTTGCTTTATGATGCAAATATAGAAACTTGACTTGAATGCAAGCTAATGATGCTCATACAAGCTTGAAAACACTTGTATGCATGGAAAATCTCTCATAGAAATGACTTAGGAATTTTATGAAGAGAGTGGAGGCCATGAGAGGAATGATTTTGCCATAGTTTAGTTGTATGAATGAATAATGATGATTTAGGGTTAGGTTAGGGGCTTATTTATAGAGAGTACGACTAGTTCTAGCCTTAGGATTAAACCCTAGTTCCAATCTCAGTCCTTAAAACCGAATCTGGCCCCAAAACCTAACCAAAACCCCAAAATGGTGCACCAGGCAAAACTGCCCGGCTGGACCAAGTCGACAGCCAAGTCGACAGGGCTGTCGACTTGGGTCCAACCAAGTCGACTCCCAAGTCGACAGGGCTGTCGACTTGGGTACTCTGGCGGGAATTTTCCCGCCTGTGCCCAACTGCCCTAATTTCCAAATTCAAACTTGAATTTGAAATCTGTTTTTACTTTGAATTTTTCTGAAAACTTCGTTGGGCCTTAATCGGGTCATACAGACTCCGATTTTCGAAAACTCGGACTCTATTTCGCGTATTTTTCCGAGACGAACGCAATGGCATAGCCCGTTTCCCTTGATTCAGAATTGTAAATTAAATTCTGCCTCGATTTATGTTATAATAGGTTATTGAAAATACGGGTTGTTACACACCCCGGTGTGAACCAGAAATGGGAGTGGACCTTAGGAAGGGGATGCGTTTCCTTCTAGCTAGGAGTGATGTCTGGGTTTTGCATGCCTAGATGTTTTACTTATGTGTATGATGGATAGCGAGGCGCCTTGGATATGTCGGTACTACGAGTCCGATGGATAGTATGGTCTTTATACAGACCAGATTGACGCCCCCATAGGGCGGGGAAATGTAGTGTTCAGGATTTTAATCCACATCGAGTGGACGGCCCTGACGAACCAACGGTCCACCTGAGTTTGGGTCCTAAGACACGGGCTAGAGCATCTAGAAGCAGCAAGGACGATCCCTTGCCTTGGTTCACAGGTGGAAATCCTACCTCCAATACGTGATCTTTCCGTTTTATTTGTAGAGCCTAGTATGGCAACATAGTCGGATGTGGCACTATGTTGTCTATGATTGATACATTTATATTTGAAGTTAATTTCTTTACTTATAGTAATAATAAAAGATGAAATTTCATGTACCAAGCATATTTGGCTATTATAAGGTAAAACTCTATCCTCCGGCCTGCGTTGCATTGTGTGATGGGACCTGAGTCTTATAATAGCTGCATTGTTCTTTATATAGCATTGCGCTATTTGTTTTATGCACTGGTATTCTTGGGGGTAATCCCGTTCCGTGCTATACGGCGTGGTCCCTTGATCTACCTAACCTTAAAATCAAAATAATGAGTAAAACTCACACTTGTCACATGACTGACCTGGAGTTTATTGTTTTAACCTAAAATCTGGGTGCCCCTATTTTCCATACGAGGAGGTAGTAGTTTTGGTTTTGCAGATTTATATTCACAGGAACCTGGTTTACAGGTGGAATGATATTCGGAAAGCTCTGTATCCGTGTATCTCTTTCGGTTGTGTTTTGTATTATTTTTCCGCTGCATTGTAATTTGTAAATCTCTGATGTTTATCAAATGCATATTATTTGTTCATACTCTGTATATTCTGGTACTCTAATGTAAATTGTTGTAATAAGCAATGAAATGTTCTTCTGTTTGTGTTCTAATTTGTCCTGTTCTCAACTCAATCCGGGCTTTCCTCCACGAGAAAGTCCGGGTCGTCTCAGTTGGTATTAGAGCTTTGGTTTACAGAGCTCGAGAACAAGGCACATTAGAACCGAACGAAAGAATTCATCAGGGATTGGGTTAGTAATATCCAATGAGAATGACTCGTTAGAGATAGGACCAGCAGTATCCTTGAACGAGTGCGAAGAGTATTATTTTTAAAATAAAAATGAAAACAAATTTTGTTTTGAAATTTAAACCTTATATTTCGTATTTGAATATTTATTTTATATTGATTTGGACAATCAAGTATATAAAGATTTTGCATGTACGTCTGATCCATGTGTATACAAAGTTTAAATATACTAGGTAGATATAGAATCACACGCTAATCGTCCGGGGATGAAACTGTTAATGACTATATAGCATCAGTAGTTTGTGTTTGGGTTTCAAAAGTGGGAAATCTATATATTTCCAATTGACTAGTGTGAGAACCAAAACAAGATAGGGTCTATTGTTGTGACTGGACATCAAAAATGGATTTTTGTATACATATAAAAGTTATGTTTTTGGAACATTAATCAACTAATTGATTGCTGATTTCGTTATGTGATTATTCATTAGAACCAACATGTAGATGTATGGTAAATTTGGGCCAAATTGATAAAATATTGAACTGAATTGAAAATTTATTCGAATTGCATGCATATACATGTATACACATTGAACAGGTCATAACAGGGAAGCTAAGGAGAGGAATAAAATTGTATGCCCGACAAATAGGTACATGTTTACTATAATTTCTTGGGTTTGGATGATTTTATGAGCCGCTTGGCCTTTTCTTTTTCTTTTTGAGATGAGAGGGCCTGTGTGGCAGTTTGGGGATTTTCCCAGTGCTCCCGTACAAAGGAGGTTATGGCGAAATTTTTCAAAAATTTAGAGTGTTAGTCAAATTTTTGAAAAAATGGAAATTCTTAGAAACTGAAAAGTTGAAGAATGAAAGCCAGAATGAATGTTGAGTTGATTAGTAAAACAAGTTTTTTCTCCTTTCCTTTCGAGGATGAAAAGATTTTAAGTGGGGAAGATTATAACAACCCGGAAAATCAGAACCAAATTAAAAATTTTATTTTTGCAATTTTAATGAATTTTGAATATTTAAAATGATTTGTTTTAAAATAATAACGACAAGAAATTTATTTTGAATAGGATTAGAATGTATAAATTTATTTAAATCAAAATTAGAATATAAATATTTATTTTAATTATAAAACGAATTGGAAATGGCGCGGTAGTTCGAAAATTTAATTTCAAATTTCAAATGAATGTATAGGATTCAAAATAAACCGGATTTTAGTGAAACCATAAATATTTGAATCTGTTTGAAAATATCTTTCCAACGAATCCGAAAAATCCAGATTGCATAGCGGGAATAAAAAGCTATGTCCAGTTGAAAATCCAAAATAGTCGCTATGGAAATATAGCCCTTAAAAATGGAGATTTTGCAAATGACCTCCGTTTTCGACGAGACTACTTTTGTTCGATTCGGAATGTCAAATTATTGCTAGATTCCAATTTTCATAAATTTTGAAATCAATATGTGAGCGTGGCAAAAGAAAACGTGTTTTGACAGTTTCAATAAATTTGGATCGACCAGAAAATGGCAATTTTAAAACGGTCTTCAAATTTGAAGAAATTAGTTTTGTTAGGACCGTATCGTCAATATGAAGCTAGAAATAATTTTTATTGAATTTTCAGAGTCAGTATGTGGTCCTAGTAAATTGAAATGTATGTTTAAATTAAATATATATTAAATTATATTGTAATTTAAAGAAAAACTGGTCGTCACAGCTGAATTGGCTTACGAAACATATCCCATTGTGTTCGGAATAGGGATATTACACAAGGGCGACAATTGTTGGGTTTGATTTGGAGTTCAAACTGATAAGGAAGTGAAATTGGAATTAAATAATATTAAAATTAAAATATATAAATATATATTCTCTTTCAAAGGGTACAAACCCTAGTCATCGTGAGCAACCGCCAAACCTCTTTACCAAATGTAAAGACCCGTAACTTCCCCGGTAAGGAAAGAGCGGATAGTTCGAGAACAACACACAGAAGAACGCAGACGGAAGAACATTTCATTGTTAATTACAACAATGCATCAGAATACAAGAATATACAGAGTATAAATAAATATTACACAATAGAAAAATATCAGAGATTACAATACATTACAAAGCAGCGGAAAATAATACAAAATACAACTGAAGAAGATACACGGATACAAAGCTTTCCGGATATCGTTCCAGCTATAAACCAGGTTCCTGTGAATATAAATCTGCATAACCAAAACTACTAGCTGCCCGTGTCAAAATAAGAGCACCCAGAGTTTAGGTTAAAACAATAAACTCCAGGTCAGTCATGGGACTGGTGTGAGAACTAAAACAATTATTAATCTTTATTTTAAAGTTCGGTAAATCAAGGGACCACGCCGTATAACACGGAACGGGTTTCCTCCCAAGAATACCAGTGCATATAACAAAACAGCGCAATGCTAAATAAAGAAAAATGAAGCTATTATAAGACCCAGGTCCTATCACACAATGCAACGCAAGCCGGAGGATAGGGTTTTACCTTATAATAGCCAAAGCATGCTTGATATGTTTAAAACAGATTATTTTGATAGTACTATAAGTGTATAGTGTCAAAACAATTTCAATCATAAGTATAAATCATAGACGGCATAGCATCCCATGCTACTATGTCGCCAATACAAGGATCTACAATCAAAACCGCCAAGTCACGTATTTGGAAATTGGATTTCCGTCTGTGAACTGAGGCCAGAGATCGTCCTCAACCGATTCGAGACTCTCTAGCCCGAGCCTCAGGCAAGCGCGCAGGCAAGCCTTGGAGCGACAGGGCCGGTCCACCGATGTGGATTATTATGCCTGAACACTACGTTTCCCCGCCCTATGGGGCGTAAATGAGCCAACGAATGACTCCAACGGTCCCGGATCAACCGATATAACCGAGGCGCCTCGCAACAGCAACAACCACATAAGTCAAACTCGTCAGGGCGTGTAAAACCACTGACGCCACTTCTAACTAGAAAGAAACGAATGTCCTCCCTGAGGTCCTCTCCCGTTTTTGGTTCACCACCCGGGGTGTGAGTCTCGTGAATCAACGTTACACAAAGCTGTGCCACACAGGCTGTGCTTTGATCATCACCACAAGACTTTGCTTTTCAACAGAAGCCTTGATCAATTGCCAGTTAGGCATGCCACACAGGCAATTCACTCCATGCGTTTGATATCTATCAACATATAACCCATGAGCTCGTACGTCTCAGAGAAGGGCGTTAAGCAAGAGAATAAATTCTCCGCCGACAAATAGATATATATTTAATAGAAATCAATCACACAGACTAAAATCCAATGTCATACACACAGTCCATTTTCACGTTCGTTCTGGGTCTTAACGAAACCGGAGGCACCTAGTACCCCGCATATCCATCGATCTCCAAGTACGTCTGGACGATCACCAAATGTTTCCATCTTCTTGGGTGTACATCCCAATCAAGATCATCAGTAATTATCCAGACGACGTGATGACCTCCAGTCTTCAACCACCGTCTTCATCTTCGACACCACGTCGAATTAGTTATTCAGAATGGGTTAAACCCGGTCTTTCTGAACAACTCGCGTATCTAATAAACACGTGTTACACAAACACAACATATGCCTCATTCCAATTCAGAATATTCTTTTATTCCAATATCCTTATACTTTGGGAAAGGTTCCCATTAATTCTAGCAAAGATAAATTCTTTAAATTTATTCTTTAATCTTCTTAGAATATCAATTCAAACCAGTCGGGATTAGCGAACCACACCGAAGTAATCATTTATTCTATTTCCCAATCCCAACCTATTCATCCCATGAAGTAAAACTGGTCATACTTCATATCTAACACCATGGTGTTATCGATAAATTCAATTACCATTTCACGTTCTAATCTAATTGAAGATTTAACTATCGCTTGGAGCAAAACTGGTGATACCCCATTCTCGATCATTTCAATCTAATTAAATATTCATTAAAACTCCACTTAGTTTTAATCTTTAACTGGGTTAAAGAATCAGTGTCATTTAAAACACGGTTCACGATAAACCCAAAATCACATTCCATTAATTATCGGGTTAAAGAACAAGTGTTATTTAAAACACTGTTCACGATAAACCCAAAAATCAATACCAATTCAATTCCAATTAAATATTATTTAATTGGTACACTTCATTAAATCTAAATAAAAAGATTTAATCTTTTTCTCAACTGGGCTTAAGAACAGTATTAATGAAGACACCATTCACGACAAACTCAAATCACATTTGATATTAAATACAAGGCTCTGAATAGAGAATATATCGGCTTATATTCAATATCAAATTCTACGACCAACAAATATCGTATTGGAAATAACGATATTTATATATCTTTCAAATTTCCATAATAATATCTGTATAATCACGAAATCCAACATCGAAATATTCCAAAGACAATTTCGATTCAAATCCATTCCAATGCAATTATTGGAAATCCTGGTTATTTTCTAAACCATTGCAAATTCACTTTATTTGTTTCAAAAATAAATGAATTGTAGTTCAAGTTCAAAACTAGTTCATTTCGATAAATATCGATTTTTATCTTTTCAAATATGGAGTTTTTCATCCCATTTCTTCACAAATCATTTCTTATGATTTTACACAAATTATTGATATTTTTAGTAATTTTATCAAGGCCCGTACAGTCGATTTCCATCAACGGCCATCGAACTGCACTTACAACGACCTTTTCCAAATTTGATTTGGACATAATTCCAAATCCAACCATTAGATTTCTAATTTCTAATATTCATTAGAAAGCTCTTTTCGATACAAACCCAACGGTTCTGGTTTTAGGAGAATCCGACGGTCAGATCTCCCGCAATATCCATTCGAAGTCAATGGTCGAAATTCACGAACTGCCGCAGCGCGGCGCGTTCTATTCAGGCCATTATATTATATATATAATATATATAACATATACTTCGTCGATTTCCCTTTAAAACATATTTTATAAATCGTTTTGAATTCGTTTTCAAAACGATTTCAACTTCACATTCAAATTCAAATCAAAATTGAATCTTTCCAATGTAAATTCGTTTTAAATTCATTTCAAATCGATTTCAATTCAATTTCAATTTTTAATTCAATTTCAGTTCGTTTTCAATTCAATTTGAATTTCAAATTTGAATTCAATTCTTTTCAATTCAATTCTATTCAATTTCAATTCGAATTCAATTCTATTCAATTTCAATTCGAATTCAATTCTATTCAATTTCAATTCGAATTCAATTCTATTCAATTTCAATTTAATTCTATTCAATTTCAATTTGAATTCAATTCTTTTCAATTTAATTCAAATTTCAATTCATTTCAAAATACTAGATTTTGAAATCACTTTCGATATTCATTATAAAATGAATAAAATCGATATAAATATCGTTCACGTCAAAAGGGCGTAAATCTAATCAACACGGCTTCATATATTACTATTTTCAAATATTCTACTTCAAATATTTCTTTTTCAAATATTTCTATTCAAATATTTCTATTTCAAAACTGGAATGAGGCCCAATCAATTACCATATAATGTTAATTATATGGGTTTTTCTAGAACACATGTATAAATAACAACGATAAATAATCAACCATCATCCAGAGTGCACCACACAACTGCATAAGCATTAAATATAAATAATTAACGCTTACACAGTCTGTCAATCTATCGATTGACATACAACTAAACAATCGGTATTAGTCTACGTCAAATCTTATCCCAATACCCGTGTGGAGTTTCAATCAATCAAACACAGATTTTATTTTTTCAGTTGGGCGATGTGTAAAATTTATCGTCCCAATCAATATCAGTCAAATGTGTGTATATAAACAAATCGTCCAATTTGCTTATATTTATTTCATTTCATATACACATTAAAAATTCTATTTTTAACTATAAAATATTTTCCACTATAAACTATTTTATTTCATTTCACATCACATCACACAATCAACTACATATCAAAATCAAACAAACAAGCATACAAGCCGTCCATGGTCTGTGGACGACAGGTGTCGGGTGCTACTAAACACCGTTTGCATCCTAGTATATATTTTAACTAGAAATTTAAATTAAAGGTGAGGAGTTCTCACCAGCTAGCTAATCCAAATGCCTCAACTCTTCTTATGTAGAAGTCGTCGCTGTTCTCGCCTTTTGTCACTTTCGTTGCCCGCAGCCGCTACATATATAAAAATCACATTTTTACTCCGCTACTATATAGATAAAAATTCTATTTTTGCAACGGTGTTCATATAATAAAGATTATATTTTTATCGCGCTATTCTCTATATAAAAATCGAATTTTTACTTCGTTATTCAATATATAAAAATCGAATTTTCACATCTCTATTCAATATATAAAAATCGAATTTTTAGTTCGCTATAAAAATAACATTTTTACATCAACATATATATAAGAAAGGTCAGATTTTTATTTCGCTACATATATAAAGATAATATTTTTATATTCTCTATTATATAAAAATCATATTTTTAACTTACTACTCGAATAAAATCTATATTTTTATTCTCAACATCATAAGGAAAAATATAATTTCCTTATCAATGAAAATCATAACTTTCAATAACTAAAAATAATCGTTTTCACAAATGAAAAAAAAACATATCTTTTCTATATTGAAACTAAAATCTAAAAGAAAACTGATTTCATTTTTTTTCTCCTTTGAATTATTTACCCAAAAAAACAAACTTGAAGAGAAATAAACAAAAATAAATAAATCGAAAGGCTTACAGTTAAACGATGAAGGTGGAAGGGGGGGGGTTTGCTGCTGCGCGCAGGTCAAGGGAGGGGAAGGCGGAGCGGAGTCGACTAAAGGTGGAAGGGGGAAAGCGCGACCCGGTGGATGTCACTATCAGGAAGGGGCTCGCTCGATTTGAACGACGGAGGGGATTGGGGGGGGGCTCGCGTGGATCGAGGAAGGGGGTCTTCGCCGGAGCGGTGGTGGGCGGTAGCGCCCCGCCTGGATGAGCGTTTCCCCCCACCGTAATCGCTTTTTTTTATTATTCGGGTTTGAAAACTGAATTGGGGAAGGGAGAGGGTTAACCGTTTAGAAGGGGGAAATGGGTGGGTTGAAATTTTTATAATAATTTATTTCACCAAAAAGAAACTTTTAATTTCGACCTCGAAATCGAACCCACCGACTGTCGTCCATAGCTAATTACCCCCATTCCGAACACAATGGGATATGCACCGTACGCTGATTCGATCGTTTCGATCAGTCTTCGTCTAAATCAACATATAACTCTATATATTGAATTTGAACGCGCATTTCAATTTACCGGGGCCATATACTAACCAGAAAAATTTCAGAAAAATATTTTCTAGCTTCGTATTGACGATACAGTCCTAACAAAACTAATTTCGTCGAATTCTGAGACCGTTTGAAAACTGGCCATTTTCCAGTCGATTAAAATCAACTAAAACTGGTAAAACGCGTTTTCCTTAGCCACGCTCACATATTGACTCGAAAAATTATGAAAATTGGAATCTAGAAATAATTTGACACCACGGATCCAACAAAAGTGATTTCGTCGAAATCCGAGGTCGTTTGCAAAATTTCCATTTTTAAGGGCCAGAATTCCATAGCGACTATTCTGAATTTTTTTCTGGACATATCTTTTGATTCCCGCTATGAAATTTCGATTTTTCGGATTCTTTGGAAAGATATTCTCAATTAGATTCTATTATATTTGGTTTCACTAAAATCCGGTTTATTTTGCACCTGGTATGTTCAATTGAAATTTGAAATCGAATTATCGAACCACAGCGCCATTTTCTATTCCTTTTATAAATATAAATAAATATTTACATTCTATCGTCGAGCCATATAAATATATATGTTCTAATTCTATTCAAAATAAATTTCTCAATGATATTATTTAAAATAATTCATTTTAAATGTTCAAAATTCATTAAAATTGCCAAAATGAAAATTTTAAATTGGCTCGGATTTCCGGGTTATTACAATCTCCCCCACTTAAAACTTTTCATCCCCGAAAAGGAACGAAGCCGAAAGTTGTGTAACAAACCAACTCAACTTCTAGTATTTTCTTTACGGCTTAAGTTTTTCAACTTTTTAGTTTCTAAAAACTTTTCAAATTTTTCAAAAATTTGGCTAACACCCTAAATTTTCGAAAAATTTCGCCATAACCTCCCCTGCTCCTGGGACTTCGGGATATTTCATATAGCCTCCCATGGCCTTCTTCAATTCAAAAGAAAACGAAAAGGCCAAGCGGCTAGCCAATCGGCTCACAAAATCACCCAAAACTCAAGAATTACAATAAACATGTACCTATTTGTCGAGCAAACAATTTTACTCTTCTGCTCTAGCCTCCTTGTTATGACATGTTTAATGTAAGTACATGTATATGCATGCAAATGCGATAAATTTTCAATACAATTCACTATTTGATACAATTTGGCTGAACGGTTCAACATTTAATTAATTCAAACAATTATCAAACAACACAACCAGCAATCAATTTGTTGATTATCATTTCAAATTCATAACTTTGATATATAGTCAAAAATCACATTTTTGATGCCAAATCACAACAATGGACCCTATCTAATTTTGGTTCTCACACCAGTCAATAGGAAATATATAAATATCACACCTTCGAAATTCGAACACAAATACTGATGATGTCGCGACATCACCAGAATTATCCCCGAGCGACTACAGTGCGATTTTATATCTATCCACTATATTAAAACTTTGAATACCCGTGGATCAGACGTATATGCAAAATCTTTATATACTGGATTGTCGAAATCAATATAAATAAATATTCAAATACGAATTATTGAATTTAAATTTTCAAAACAAAAATTGTTTTCATTTTAAAATATACTCTTCACACTCGTTCTAGGATACTACTGATCCCATCTCTAACGAGTCATTCCCATTGGATATTACTAATCCAATCTCTGATGAATTCTTTCGTATGGTTCTAATGTGTCTTGTTCTCTGAGCTTTGTAAACCAAAGCTCTGATACCAAATGTAAATACCCGTGACTTCCCCGATAAGGAAAGAGCGGATAGTTCGATAACAACACACAGAAGAACGCAGACGGAAGAACATTTCATTGTTAATTACAACAATGCATCAGAATACAAGAATATACAGAGTATAAATAAATATTACAAAACAGAAAAATATCAGAGATTACAATACATTACAAAGCAGAGGAAAATAATACAAAATACAACTGAAGAAGATATACGGATACAAAGCTTTCCGGATATCGTTCCAGCTGTAAACCAGGTTCCTGTGAATATAAATCTGCAAAACCAAAACTACTAGCTGTCCGGGTCAAAATAAGGGCACCCAGAGTTTAGGTTAAAACAATAAACTCCGGGTCAGTCATGGGACTGATGTGAGAACTAAAACAGTTATTAATATTTATTTTAAAGTTCGGTAAATAAAGGGACCACGCCGTATAACACGGAACGGGTTTTCTCCCAAGAATACCAGTGCATATAACAAAACAGCGCAATTCTAAATAAAGAAAAATGAAGCTATTATAAGACCCAGGTCCTATCACACAATGCAACGCAAGCCGGGGGATAGGGTTTTACCTTATAATAGCCAAAGCATGCTTGATACGTTTAAAACATATTATTTTGACAGTACTATAAGTGTATAGTGTCAAAACAATTTCAATCATAAGTATAAATCATAGACGACATGGCATCCCATGCTACTATGTCGCCAATACTAGGCTCTACAATCAAAATCGCCAAGTCACGTATTTGGAAATTGGATTTCCGTCTGTGAACTGAGGCCAGGGATCGTCCTCAACCGATTCGAGACTCTCTAGCCCAAGCCTCAGGCAAGCGCGAAGGCAAGCCTTGGAGCGACAGGGCCGAACCACCGATGTTGTAACACCCCACCTCCGCCAGGGTGGCTCTTGCAAGCAACTCTGACTTTGGTGGGGCGTTTTTTTTAAAACAAGGTAAACATGCATAATGATATAGCAAGGCAGGACATGACATGAACAAGGTTAAGTTTTGCACCACGGTGTACTAGCAAACCAGCATAACAGGTATTGATCCCTTGGCCCAAGCTTTTAACCCAATAACATGAAGTGACCTTAATATAAGGTCCAGCCCAACGGTCTAGTCGATCGGCTCCCTATAAACCTAACACGTCAAGTGTTGGTGTCCATATGGCCCACATATGGTTGTAGTTAGTCTGTGCTGGGTCCACCTTTGGGTGTATCAAGCCCTCGGGTGTCAACCCCGGACACTTAAGCAATAACGCACAGCCCTAACCTACTGGTACCCGTGCCTCGAGTTTGTCCAACACCGGACTACGTGCACGTCCGTAGCCCGCCTGAACCCGCACCGCTGTACCACTCAGCCATCGCCCTTTGGTCGCTTACATCCGTCTAGTAATCGTGCCCCGCCCTAGCCTAGTCCTCTAGGGTTGTGAATGATACCCAACTGGGATTACTGCCGGAACGGACCACGCTGCTAGGGTTTCTAAGAGGGTTAAGTGTGATTTAACCCTTCTCTAATCATGGATTAATTGGTTAAGCGAAACCGACAGTTCACAACTTAACCCCATTTCAATCCCTCGAATTCCCAAATTGGTTAAGTATTAGTGGACCCTGACTTAACCCTAATCATGAGGCATTAATTAGCTTAATGCACCTTAACCTCTCACATTAGACCTTTGTTGTGGTTACTAGTTAGGCCGGGCGGGTCCGGGTAGGTTTACACCACAACTTAGTCTAACCTCGGGTTTTGGCACCATATGACCAACTTCTCACATTGGGTCCTATTGTTTGTAGCCACTAGTTAAGCCGGTCGGTTCCGGGTAGAATTACGCTACAAACTCAATCCAACCTCGAGTTGGCCACACTTATGTTTTCTAAGTGTCATGTCCACTTTATTTCAAAACATAATTACAAGTCAACAAATGCTTGGGTAGACCTAACTTAATAGGTAAATTCCCAAGGGGTAGACCTAACTTAATAGGTAAATTCCCAATCTTATATTTTCATGTATTTTAAGTTTACCCAAACCCCCAACGTCATTCTATCGCTTACATATTCGTAGTAACGCATAAAGGATAGGAATAGGGAACTTGGCACAACATACATGATAACCTTGCACAACAATCATGCATAACATGTTAGACTTGTACAACTTAGCATAGTGAACTTGCATATTACCATAAACATGCATAACATGTTAAACTCGCATAACTTAGCATAGTGAACTTGCATATTACCATAAACATGCATTAACTTGTCAAACATACACAACTTGTCATTTTAAACTTGCATAAGCATGCATAACTTATTAAACATGCATAACATGGCATAATGAACTTGCATGAACATGCATAACTCAATAAACTTGCAAATCATGGCTTAGCAAACTTGCATAAACATGCATAACTTAATAAACTTGCAAATCATGGCTTAGCAAACTTGCATAAACATGCATAACCTAATAAGCTTGCAAATCATGGCTTAGCAAACTTGCATAAACATGCATAACTTAATAAACTTGCAAATCATGGCTTAGCAAACTTGCATAAACATGCATAACTTAATAAACTTGCAAATCATGGCTTAGCAAACTTGCATAAAAATGCATAACTTAATAAACTTGCAAATCATGGCTTAGCAAACTTGCATAAACATGCATAACTTAATAAACTTGCAAATCATGGCTTAGCAACCTTGCATAAATATGCATAACTTAATAAACATACATAAATCCCAACTTGCGTCACATATTAACTTTAGAGTTTCTAAAATGAAGGTAAGAGGGCTTACAACTATTATGAAGACACAAATCTCCTAATAAAGATTGAGAAGCCCTTTTTATGCAAGCATAAAACCCCAAAACAAAGCTCCAATAAGAAAACACCCAAAAACACTAGCTTAGCAAATAAAACTTGCAACTTGATGATGTATGCAGGCGAACGATCATTCATACAACTTAGTAATGATTGTATGAACATCAAAATCTTCATAGGAATGATTCATGAAGAGGGTGGAGGCCATGAGAGTTTTGATTTTGGCATAGTTTAGTTGCTAGATTGATTAATGAGGCTTTAGGGTAGGATTAGGGGTATATTTATAGATTAGGCTAATGATTTAGACCATAGGATTAACCCTAGATTCAATTAGGTCCATCAGATCTCGGAACTCTCTAGAAACAGGCCACAAGACCCAACCCTAATCAGAAATGGTGCACCAGGCTAAACAGCCGGGCACCCCCTGTCGACAGGGCTGTCGACAGGGCTGTCGACTCCCTGGGCACCCTGTCGACATGCCTGTCGACATGCGGGTCCTGGCGGGAATTTTCCCGCTGACGCCAGCTGTGCCCTAATCCCTGTTTTTAATTTAAATTTTAAATCTGTTTTTACTTAGGAATTTCTGAAAACTTCAACGGGCCTTAACTGGGTCATACGGACTCCGATTTTCGAAAACTCAGACACTATTTCGCGTATTTTTCCGAGACGAACGCAATGGCATAGCCCGTTTCCCTTGATTCAGATTTTAGAATTAAATTCTGCCTCAATTTACATTATTACAGGCTTTTGAAAATACGGGTTGTTACATTCTCCCCTCCTTAAAGGATTTCGTCCCCGAAATCTTCAAGTTAGGAAGAACATATCCTACCATCCAACATCCATCTACTCAAAGCATCATCCACGAGCAATCATTGTCCTTACAAGATTCTAAATGCTGGATGAACATATGCAAAAGTGTGTGTATATGTACTTACCTAATGCAAAAATCAGGCGGTTACTGATACAGTAAACCTCCTTAATGCATATGTATGTAAATCAGGCGGTTACTGATACAGTAAACCTCCTTAATGCATATGTATGTCAGTGAAATGAATCCATATGTATGCAGATTCCTAAATTCATAGCATCTATATGAGTGCACATAACATTCATCCATATGCAACATCCATGTGGTGGCACAACAAGTTTCAATCATGAATAAGCATAAACACTCATGCATAAGCAACATGAAGAGTGTGTGAGCCGATCTAGTGCCTAATGTGTATAATGCATCCACGAGTAACCACTTGCAAACACTTGCAACCACTTGCAAACATCAAGCATAACATGTTTCAAATACATGTTTCATCCAAAGGGTTTCTACCTAAGGTTCTCATGACAAGATAGACACGAAAAACTAGATAAACTCCTTTTTGGATTACAAGAAATCCATTCAAACTTTGACATATAGTACTAACCGATGAGTCTTAACCCCCTTATGGAGTTTACAACCGAAATAAGATCGAGAATGGGACCGAGAGGATACATACAAAAGATAACTTGCAAGCAAGCTCCACAGGAAAACAAGGATCAAGGATGCACTCTTAAAAAGAGATATGATGTGCGTATCTAGTCCTCACTCTTCTTAGTCACGTTTCCTTGAGCTTAACTCCACTGTACTTTGACTATCTTTCACTTCATGATTCCTTGGCTTCCTAACTCCTATTTCCCAAATTCGAGTTGGAACGCATTTCATTATCGCCTCTCGTCTTTCTTTTCCACTTATTCTCCCTTCTGTATTCTTGGCTTAAACATACCATAACCTCATGATCTCATGCCAGCTCTCCAAAATTCACCAGTGAATCCTGGATCTCGTCTACTTACTATAAAGTATTCCACGCAGCAGAATTTTTCTTGAAAATACCAATCCACGTTGCCAATTGCCCTTATAAACGTGATTTTTCTATAACTCATGCTTAATCGAAATGAACCATCCGCCTATGAGTGATAGGCCATACCTAGATTCAACTGCCTACCCATGGCTTCCTGTAGGCTATTCCAAAACTGGCCAACTTCTTGAGGGTAAACCGTTGCTAACCATGACGCAGTCCTCTTGCTCTTCACCGGACTGAAATGAGCACTCTTCGTGAGTCCACCTATTATGACCCCCCATACCCGTATTCCCTTTCTTTGATCTAGGTAATCTATCCACATAATCTTTCGCGATGTTTTCACCCTTCCCTTGCGAAACCTCCAATGAAGGTAATGGCCCGCTGGGCTTCCATGACTTGGCCTTAACTTGGTGGCACAGCATGCATCCCGAGACCAACTCGGCCACCTCCTCGAGTGATGCGCATTTTCAAGAACCCTCTTTTACTTGAGGAACACATAATCTCTCATCGCGCCTTAGTCATCCCTTGTTATCTATAATATACCTAGCGAGGTGACTTAACATCTCGCCTCGAATCGACTGGTCCATGTTCTTGACCAACTGCGGGTCTTCTTCCTGTGAAACCCCCTTCTTGATCCAGAAGAGTAAGTCTAAGCTCCGGGAATGCTAACTAACTAGCCAAACGGAGAAAGCTTCTTACTTCAATTGCCCTCCTCAGAGTTTTCCGGTCTTAAACCGCACCCACTTTAGCGGAATCCACCGCTAAGCCTTACTTAGGAACTATGTGCCCAAGAAATCCAACTCCTTTCCTCCAAAGTGACATTTGGAGAACTTGACCTTCAACTGGTGGCTCTAAGCGTATCCATCTCCTCCTTGGGATGTATAGCATGCTCTTCCTCGTTCTTTTAAGGAGATCAAAATATCGTCTACGATGACCACGACAAACTTGTTCAAGGACTCCCTAAACACCCTACCCATCAAGTTCACGTAGTATGCGGGTGCATTAGTCAAACCAAATAGCCTGACTAGCCATTCTAAAACCCATCTAGAGTCCTAAACGCAGTCTTGTCAATTCCATCCTCAGCCATCCTAAGCTGATGGAATCCGGTAGCTAGATCAAAAGAAAAATAGATGCTCCTACAGGCTGATCAAACCAATCATTGATCCTTGGTAACGGTTATCTATTCCTCTCACGATAATCAACACATAAGCGAAACAAACTGTCCACATCAGTAACGAATACTACTGGAGCACCCTACTCGAAAATGCTTCGTCCCAGGAAGTTCTTCTCAAGCAACTCCTTGACTTGCTTTCTTAACTCTCATCTCGTGAGGTCATGTGCCTAACCGGCCACGAAACTGGCTTGGTAGTACCAACCAGATAATGCAGATAATGCGGAAATCTATTCCATGTCTAAGGGTAACCCCTTCACTTCACCCAAGATATCAGGATATTCTCGGACCACCTTCACCGATTGCAAATTATCGATAGACGAGTCGAGGGATTCAAGATAACATAACATGACGGGACCCATAGGGTTGCTAGAAATTTCTAGGGTATTACCGAGGCGAGTCATGAGCCTCACAACCCTATACACAAAAACCAAGAATGGCCCCAAAACAGGACAACCAATCCATGCCCAAAACCAACCCATATCCCCCGAAACCGAGAATATAAACATCCCACGAGAATTCTATACTCAGGATAGAAATTTCCAAATCCACTCAGACCACAGACAAGCGGGCAGAACCCCCAATTGGATTTGAAACATATACGGGATCATCAACCAGACTAGTACTTAGGTGCAAAACTTTCCACTAGATCAGATGAAATAAAACTATGCGATGTGCCAGAATCGAACAAAGTTCGAACAGGGAAAATCAGAAAATGCAAACAAGATTTTCAACAGAAACACTACCTCTATCATAAGCTGGAAGAACGGTGTTGAGGGGATGAACTCGCCCTCCAGATAGTCCTGCACACTGAGTCTGACCTTGCCCTTGTTTCCTCGGGCAATCCTTGTTGAGATGTCCAAACTCACCACAATGAAAGCATTCGCCCCGTTTTCTCTTCTTCTTCCTACATTCCCTGGCTATATGTCCAACCTTACCACAGAAGTTACATTTCATATTCCCTCTTGGCTTGTCCTTGCGGTTGTTGTTATTCTTGCCTCGTTTCCCGAAATTTACTCTCTTGCCTTGAGACTCATTCGCCTTGACCTCTTTCTTGTCATTGTTATCTTCTTCTTGCAGTAGGGCCAAATTCTCGAAAGTCGCCCCCAAGGGTATATGAGACATGGCCAAACCATGTAATGGCTCGTTTAATCCTAGAGCAAAGTGTAGGGCCTTCTTCTGAGCTGTATTAACCAAGTCTAAATCGATCCGAGCCAGTTGATTAAACTTATCTATGTATTCCCTAATAGTCATGTCCCCTTGCTTCAGTGATAAGAACCTTAGTCCAAACCTTCCTCTAAAGTCATCCCAAGTCTCAATTGGCCTAGTAGCGGTGGTGACTACCCACCAACGTGCAGCTTCTTCCTTTAGCAACCATACTGCCAATAAAACCTTCCTGCGGTCACCTATATCAAAGGTGGCTAAAAGATCTTCGGTCTCTTTCAACCAATTCCTTGCCTCTACTAAAGTCTCGGTTCCAAAGAAATTCTTGCAACCCATCGCCTTAAAATCTTGGCAAATCTCTGCGAAGTCAGTTTGAGGATGCTGAGGGGAAGGAGGAAGAGGAACATCAACTACCGGAGGAGGAGTAATATTTGCGGGGCCGGCTTCGGTCGCCCTAGCCTCCAAAAGTCTCCTATACCAAACAGGTACGTGTACTCCCTCCGGAATGGCAAAGTTGTCGGCCATACTGGAAACGAAGAAAAAGATAGATTCAGAATGGAGAAAAACGAAGGAATTTTGCTAATGGCTTTTTGGGGAATAGCCTTTAAAATAAACTAGACTTTTCTTTGGAAAATACTTAATACTTGGTTTTGAAAATAGTTTTTCAAAGAGTTTTAAAAACCTTTTTATCCCTTCTCGTAAACCATATGCTCTGATACCAAATGTAACACCCCACCTCCACCAGGGTGGCTCTTGCAAGCAACTCTGACTTTGGTGGGGCGTTTTTTTTTAAAACAAGGTAAACATGCATAATGATATAGCAAGGCAGGACATGACATATATATATATATGTAAATAAACAGAGTAAGTAAATAAAACAGCGGAAGATTTTTAAACCATTTCAAAACACAAGTCTGGTACATCAAAATGTCAATTTCCTAAAATTACAAGTCTAGATAAATACATCATCTGATAAACTGAAATACATAAGTACTATCCCCAAATACGAGTGATAAACCATAGCGGCTCAAGTCCAAAGCATACTTGAGCTATCCAAGGAAGCAGCTAAAATCCAAGCTAGGCTCCAGTATTCCCTCCCTGAGAACCTGGGGGGGGGAACGGAAGAAAAGAGGCAAAAGAAAACAGGTCAGTCAAAAAGACTGAGTAAGCCCTGCTACGATCAGTCTATAAACTAATAAATTTATCATCATGATGGAAACTGAGATGATCATAAATAACAACATACTGGCAGGATAAATCAACTACAAGATAGATAGAGGTGTCATCGCATAAACAAGGTTAAGTTTTGCACCACGGTGTACTAGCAAACCAGCATAACAGGTATTGATCCCTTGGCCCAAGCTTTTAACCCAATAACATGAAGTGACCTTAATATAAGGTCCAGCCCAACGGTCTAGTCGATCGGCTCCCTATAAACCTAACACGTCAAGTGTTGGTGTCCATATGGCCCACATATGGTTGTAGTTAGTCTGTGCTGGGTCCACCTTTGGGTGTATCAAGCCCTCGGGTGTCAACCCCGGACACTTAAGCAATAACGCACAGCCCTAACCTACTGGTACCCGTGCCTCGAGTTTGTCCAACACCGGACTACGTGCACGTCCGTAGCCCGCCTGAATCCGCACCGCTGTACCACTCAGCCATCGCCCTTTGGTCGCTTACATCCGTCTAGTAATCGTGTCCCGCCCTAGCCTAGTCCTCTAGGGTTGTGAATGATACCCAACTGGGATTACTGCCGGAACGGACCACGCTGCTAGGGTTTCTAAGAGGGTTAAGTGTGATTTAACCCTTCTCTAATCATGGATTAATTGGTTAAGCGAAACCGACAGTTCACAACTTAACCCCATTTCAATCCCTCGAATTCCCAAATTGGTTAAGTATTAGTGGACCCTGACTTAACCCTAATCATGAGGCATTAATTAGCTTAATGCACCTTAACCTCTCACATTAGACCTTTGTTGTGGTTACTAGTTAGGCCGGGCGGGTCCGGGTAGGTTTACACCACAACTTAGTCTAACCTCGGGTTTTGGCACCATATGACCAACTTCTCACATTGGGTCCTATTGTTTGTAGCCACTAGTTAAGCCGGTCGGTTCCGGGTAGAATTACGCTACAAACTCAATCCAACCTCGAGTTGGCCACACTTATGTTTTCTAAGTGTCATGTCCACTTTATTTCAAAACATAATTACAAGTCAACAAATGCTTGGGTAGACCTAACTTAATAGGTAAATTCCCAAGGGGTAGACCTAACTTAATAGGTAAATTCCCAATCTTATATTTTCATGTATTTTAAGTTTACCCAAACCCCCAACGTCATTCTATCGCTTACATATTCGTAGTAACGCATAAAGGATAGGAAGAGGGAACTTGGCACAACATACATGATAACCTTGCACAACAATCATGCATAACATGTTAGACTTGTACAACTTAGCATAGTGAACTTGCATATTACCATAAACATGCATAACATGTTAAACTCGCATAACTTAGCATAGTGAACTTGCATATTACCATAAACATGCATTAACTTGTCAAACATACACAACTTGTCATTTTAAACTTGCATAAGCATGCATAACTTATTAAACATGCATAACATGGCATAATGAACTTGCATGAACATGCATAACTCAATAAACTTGCAAATCATGGCTTAGCAAACTTGCATAAACATGCATAACTTAATAAACTTGCAAATCATGGCTTAGCAAACTTGCATAAACATGCATAACCTAATAAGCTTGCAAATCATGGCTTAGCAAACTTGCATAAACATGCATAACTTAATAAACTTGCAAATCATGGCTTAGCAAACTTGCATAAACATGCATAACTTAATAAACTTGCAAATCATGGCTTAGCAAACTTGCATAAACATGCATAACTTAATAAACTTGCAAATCATGGCTTAGCAAACTTGCATAAACATGCATAACTTAATAAACTTGCAAATCATGGCTTAGCAAACTTGCATAAACATGCATAACTTAATAAACTTGCAAATCATGGCTTAGCAAACTTTCATAAAAATGCATAACTTAATAAACTTGCAAATCATGGCTTAGCAACCTTGCATAAACATGCATAACTTAATAAACATACATAAATCCCAACTTGCGTCACATATTAACTTTAGAGTTTCTAAAATGAAGGTAAGAGGGCTTACAACTATTATGAAGACACAAATCTCCTAATAAAGATTGAGAAGCCCTTTTTATGCAAGCATAAAACCCCAAAACAAAGCTCCAATAAGAAAACACCCAAAAACACTAGCTTAGCAAATAAAACTTGCAACTTGATGATGTATGCAAGCTAATGATCATTCATACAACTTAGAAATGATTGTATGAACATCAAAATCTTCATAGGAATGATTCATGAAGAGGGTGGAGGCCATGAGAGTTTTGATTTTGGCATAGTTTAGTTGCTAGATTGATTAATGAGGCTTTAGGGTAGGATTAGGGGTATATTTATAGATTAGGCTAGTGATTTAGACCATAGGATTAACCCTAGATTCAATTAGGTCCATCAGATCTCGGAACTCTCTAGAAACAGGCCACAAGACCCAACCCTAATCAGAAATGGTGCACCAGGCTAAACAGCCGGGCACCCCCTGTCGACAGGGCTGTCGACTCCCTGGGCACCCTGTCGACATGCCTGTCGACATGCGGGTCCTGGCGGGAATTTTCCCGCTGACACCAGCTGTGCCCTAATCCCTGTTTTTAATTTAAATTTTAAATCTGTTTTTACTTAGGAATTTCTGAAAACTTCAACGGGCCTTAACTGGGTCATACGGACTCCGATTTTCGAAAACTCGGACTCTATTTCGCGTATTTTTCCGAGACGAACGCAATGGCATAGCCCGTTTCCCTTGATTCAGATTTTAGAATTAAATTCTGCCTCAATTTACATTATTACAGGCTTTTGAAAATACGGGTTGTTACAGATATGGATTATTATGCCTGAACACTACGTTTCCCCGCCCTATGGGGCGTAAATGAGCCAACGAATGACTCCATCGGTCCCGGATCGACCGATATAACTGAGGCGCCTCGCAACAACAACAACCACATAAGTCAAACTCGTCAGGGCGTGTAAAACCATTGACGCCACTTCTAACTAGAAAGAAACGCATGTCCTCCCTGAGGTCCTCTCCCGTTTTTGGTTCACCACCCAGGGTGTGAGGCTCATGAATCAACGTTACACAAAGTTGTGCCACACAGGATGTGCTTTGATCATCACCACAAGACTTTGCTTTTCAACAGAAGCCTTGATCAATTGCCACTTAGGCATGCCACACAGGCAATTCACTCCATGCGTTTGATATCTATCAATATATAACCCCTGAGCTCGTACGTCTCAGAGAAGGGCGTTAAGCAAGAGAATAAATTCTCCGCCGAAAAACAAATATATATTTAATAGAAATCAATCACATAGACTAAAATCCAATGTCCGACACACAGTCCATTTTCACGTTCGTTCTGGGTCTGAAAGAAACCGGAGGCACCTAGTACCCCGCATATCCATCGATCTCCAAGTACATCTGGACGATCACCAACTGTTTCCATCTTCTTGGGTGTACAGCCCAATCAAAATCATCAGTAATTATCCAGACAACGTGAAGACCTCCGGTCTTCAACTAGCGTCTTCATCTTCGACACCACGTCGAATTAGTTATTCAGAATGGGTTAAACCTGGTCTTTCTGAACAACTCGCGTATCTAATAAACACGTGTTACACAAACACAACATACGCCTCATTCCAATTCAGAATATTCTTTTATTCCAGTATCCTTATACTTTGGGAAAGGTTCCCATTAATTCTATCAAAGATAAATTCTTTAAATTTATTCTTTAATATTCTTAGGATATCAATTCAAATCAGTCTGGATTAGCGAACCACACCGTAGTAATCATTTATTCTATTTCCCAATCCCAACCTATTCATCCCATGAAGTAAAACTGGTCATACTTCATATCTAACACCACGGTGTTATCGGTAAATTCAATTACCATTTCATGTTCAAATCTAATTAAAGATTTAACTATCGCCTGGAGCAAAACTGGTGATACCCCATTCTCGATCATTTCAATCTAATTAAAGATTCATTAAAAATCCACTTAGTTTTAATCTTTAACTGGGTTAAAGAATCAGTGTCATTTAAAACACGGTTCACGATAAACCCAAAATCACATTCCATTAATTATCGGGTTAAAGAACAAGTGTTATTTAAAACACTGTTCACGATAAACCCAAAAATCAATACCAATTCAATTCCAATTAAATATTATTTAATTGGTACACTTCATTAAATCTAAATAAAAAGATTTAATCTTTTTCTCAACTGGGCTTAAGAACAGTGTTAATCAAGACACCATTCATGACAAACCCAAATCACATTTGATATTAAATACAAGGCTCTGAATAGAGAATATATCGGCTTATATTCAATATCAAATTCTACGACCAACAAATATCGTATTGGAAATAACGATATTTATATATCTTTCAAATTTCCATAACAATATCTGTATAATCACGAAATCCAATATCAAAATATTCCGAAGACAATTTCGATTCAAATCCATTCCAATGCAATTATTGGAAATCCTGGTTATTTTCAAAACCATTGCAAATTCACTTTATTTATTTCAAAAATAAATGAATTATAGTTCCAGTTCAAAACTAGTTCATTTCAATAAAAATATATTTTTATCTTTTCAAATATGGAGTTTTTCATCCCAATTCTTCACAAATCATTTCTTATGATTTTACACAAATTATTGATATTTTTAATAATTTTATCAAGGCCCGTACAGTCGATTTCCATCAACGGCCATAGAACTGCACTTACAACGACCTTTTCCAAATTTGATTTGGACATAATTCCAAATCCAACAGTTAGATTTCTAATTTCTAATATTTGTTAGAAAGCTCTTTTCGATACGAACCCAACGGTTCCGGTTTTAGGAGAATCCACGTTCAGATCTCCCGCAATATCCATTCGAAGTCAATGGTCGAAATTCACGAACTACCGCAGCGTGGCTCGTTCTATTCAGGCCATATATTATATATATAATATATACTTCATCGATTTCCCTTTAAAACGTATTTTATAAATTGTTTTAAATTCCTTTTCAAAACGATTTCAACTTCACATTCAAATTCAAATCAAAATTGAATCTTTCCAATGTAAATTCGTTTTAAATTCATTTCAAATCGATTTCAATTCAATTTCAATTTTTAATTCAATTTAAGTTCGTTTTCAATTCAGTTTGATTTTCAAATTTGAATTCAATTCTTTTCAATTTCAATTCAATTCTATTCAATTTCAATTCTATTCAATTTCAATTTGAATTCAATTCTATTCAATTTCAATTCGAATTCAATTCTATTCAATTTCAATTCTATTCAATTTAAATTTGAATTCAATTCTTTTCAATTTAATTCAAATTTCAATTCATTTCAAAATACCATATTTTGAAATCACTTTTGATATTCATTATAAAATGAATAAAATCGATATAAATATCGTTCACGTCAAAAGGGCGTAAATCTAATCAACACGGCTTCATATATTACTATTTTCAAATATTCTACTTCAAATGTTTCTTTTTCAAATATTTCTATTCAAATATTTCTATTTCAAAACTGGAATGAGGCCCAATCAATTACCATACAATGTTAATTATATGGGTTTTTCTACAACACATGTATAAATAACAACGATAAATAATCAACCATCATCCAGAGTGCACCACACAACTGCATAAGCATTAAATATAAATAATTAACGCTTACACAGTCTGTCAATCTATCGATTGACATACAACTAAACAATCGGTATTAGTCTACGTCAAATCTTATCCCAATACCCGTGTGGAGTTTCAATCAATCAAACACAGATTTTATTTGTTCAGTTGGGCGATGTGTAAAATTTATCGTCCCAATCAATATCAGTCAAATGTGTGTATATAAACAAATCGTCCAATTTGTTTATATTTATTTCATTTCATATACACATTAAAAATTCTATTTTTAACTATAAAATATTTTCCACTATAAAATATTTTATTTCATTTCACATCACATCACACAATCAACTACACATCAAAATCAAACAAACAAGCATACAAGCCGTCCATGGTCTGTGGACGATGGGTGTCGGGTGCTACTAAACACCATCTGCATCCTAGTATATATTTTAACTAGAAATTTAAATTAAAGGTGAGGAATTCTCACCAGCTAGCTAATCCAAACGCCTCGACTCTTCTAATGTAGAAGTCATCGCTGTTCTCGCCTTTTGTCCCTTTCGTTGCCCGCAGCCACTACATATATAAAAATCACATTTTTACACCTCTACTTTATAGATAAAAATTCTATTTTTGCAACGGTGTTCATATAATAAAGATTATATTTTTATCGCGCTATTCTCTATATAAAAATCGAATTTTTACTTCGTTATTCAATATATAAAAATCGAATTTTCACTTCATTATTCAATATATAAAAATAGAATTTTTATTTCGCTATAAAAATAACATTTTTACTTCAACATATATATAAGAAAGGCCAGATTTTTATTTCGCTACATATATAAAGATAATATTTTTATATTCTCTATTATATATAAATCATATTTTTAACTTACTACTCGAATAACAATTATATTTTTATTCTCAACATCATAAGGAAAAATCTAATTTCCTTATCAATGAAAATCATAACTTTCAATAACTAAAAATAATCGTTTTCATAAATGAAAAAAAAACATATCTTTTCTATATTTAAACTAAAATCTAAAAGAAAAATGATTTCATTTTTTTTCTCCTTTGAATTATTTACCCAAAAAAACAAACTTGAAGAGAAATAAACAAAAATAAATAAATCGAAAGGCTTACAGTTAAACGATGAAGGTGGAGGGGGGGGTTTGCTGCTGGCGCGCAGGTCAAGGGAGGGGAAGGCGGAGCGGAGTGGACTGCAGGTGGAGGGGGAAGCGAGACGCGGTGGCTGTCACTATCAGGAAGGGGCTCGCTCAATTTGAACGACGGAGGGGATTTGGGGGGGGGGGGCTCGCGTGGATCGAGGAAGGGGGGTCTTCGCCGGAGCGGCGGTGGGCGGTGGCGCTCCGCCTGGAGGAGCGTTTCCCCCACCGTAATCGCTTTTTTTTATTATTCGGGTTTGAAAACTGAATTGGGGAAGGGAGAGGGTTGACTGTTTAGAAGGGGGAAATGGGTGGGTTGAAATTTTTATAATAATTTATTAATTTCACCAAAAAGCAACTTTTAATTTCGACCTCGAAATCAAACCCACCGATTGTCGTCCATAGCGAATTACCCCCATTCCAAACACAATGGGATATGCATCGTACGCTGATTCGATCGTTTCGATTAGTCTTCGTCTAAATATACATATAACTCTATATATTGAATTTGAACGTGCATTTCAATTTACCGGGGCCACATACTAACCAGAAAAATTCCATAAAAATATTTTCTAGCTTCGTATTGACGATACAGTCCTAACAAAACTAATTTCGCCGAATTCTGAGACCGTTTGAAAAATGGCCATTTTCCAGTCGATTAAAATCAACTGAAACTGGTCAAACGCGTTTTCCTTAGCCACGCTCACATATTGATTCGAAAAATTATGAAAATTGGAATCTAGAAATAATTTGACACCAAGGATCCAACAAAAGTGGTTTCGTCGAAATCCGAGGTCGTTTGCAAAATTTCCATTTTTAAGGGCCAGAATTCCATTGCGATTATTCTGAATTTTTAACTGGACATATCTTTTGATTCCCGCTGTGAAATTTCGATTTTTCGAATTCGTTGGAAAGATATTCTCAATTAGATTCTATTATTTTTGGTTTCACTAAAATCCAGTTTATTTTGCACCCGGTATGTTCAATTGAAATTTGAAATCGAATTATCGAATTACCGCGCCATTTTCTATTCCTTTTATAAATATAAATAAATATTTATATTCTATCGTCGAGCCATATAAATATATACATTCTAATTCTATTCAAAATAAATTTCTCGATGATATTATTTAAAATAATTCATTTTAAATATTCAAAATTCATTAAAATTGCAAAAATAAAAATTTTAAATTGGCTCGGATTTCCGGGTTATTACACCAACGGCGGAAAGAACACGAAAATAAATCCCAAATTTCCTTTCAATCTCTCAATAATCAGGCCACACTCATGTTAAACAAATTATAACACTCTTTATCCTCTTCTGATTGGTATGGATATGATCTGGAATGGGGTAGAATGGAGCTCAATTTTGGCTCACAAACCCCGTGAGTTCGCTGGCGCTTCCAGATCCAGGAGGAGTCATCGAGTTACGGGTAGGTGGCGGTGGTGGGAAGCTCCGGCCGAGGCGGTCAACGTTAGGTGCTTGGATCAAGCTCCGCCGCCTTGGATTGCGTGCGGATGGAGGAGGGTGGAGCCGTGTTTTATTGTAACACCCCACACCCGCTAAGGTCACTCACTAAGGGAATGCCTTAGTTTTGGTGGAGTATTGTTAGTGAGTATAGAACAGAAAAATTACAACAAGACAGATATAGGTAATACTTGAAAATTTAAAACATCCTTTCATTTCAGCGGAAAGTAAAACATGTTTGGTTACATCACAAAACCATAACAAGAGTCAAGTACATAATATCCATCCTGATAAAATAGAAGTACATAATCCCACTACATAGACAATAGCCATAATAGAAAAGATAAACCGAGCTTTACTTCTACGATCCAAGCCCAAAAGATAGATATAGTGTCTGATCCAAGCCCACTAGTGCTAGGCCCACTCTGAAAACCTGAGGGTTGGGAAAAAGATAAAAACAACGGGGTCAGACATAAGTCTGAGTGAGTCCTATAACCCTAACAATACAACCATTAAAGTAATTAGGGTATGACATAAACAAGGTATGGTACCTCTGGGGATAATGACTACACTAAGTAGCCAACTAAACACCGGATGTACTACGATAACCGAAAAGACGCATTTATCCACCCAAGGATAATTTCTAGCTTACACCACCCCAGATCTACCCACCCAAGGGTAATTCTTACACTGCACCACACCAGTTCTACCCACCAAGAGTAATTCCTACTTAAAGGTTGATCCCACTAAGTGTACTTAGTAATTTTTACCCGGTAGTTTCTTGTACACCTACACAGGTGCCGTCTGCCCCTATCTTTACTAGGTGTACCCACTACTCCCAAGCGATCGGCTCCCTACCGTAGATACCCGTGCTGGTCCCACAAAGGGGGTGTATCATTCCCCAAAGTGGCTACCAGATAATATCAACTGTGCACGGCTTTATATCTACACGATGCAACAACGACTTACCAACCAGCCCGGGTCCACACACGCATATGAAACCCGTTGATCCTGCGTTGCCACCGCTAACCCGTTTTGGCCACTTATAGTCAAGCCCAATATGCGTGTCCCGTCACCCGACCAGAGTCGGGCCCACAAAGATACGTTTGGGATATTGGTTGAAATGGGCCCCCACAAGCTACTACTTAAGCTTGCTATTTTTATCTAGTGCATCCCACTTAACCCCTTTTTAAAATCATGCCCCCTTACATGTTAAGATTTGGTTAAGTCATCAATCATATTTCAATTGCCACTAAGGGCACCCACTAGATTTCCACATGCCACCCAAAGCACTTACTTAACCCTTCACCCATGTTTTAATTACATGTTCCACTTTGGTTAAGTATTCTAATTGTATTTTCTATTGCCACCCAAGGCAACCCACTAGTTTCCTCATGCCACCCGAGGCACCCCCACTAGTTACTACATGCCACCCAAGGCACCCACTTAACCCTCATGTCCCACTACATGCTAATTTGGTTAAGTGTTTCTTAATTAATTAAGACCGTGATCCTCCTAAAGACCTCTCACATTAGACTATCTTTTATGACTGCTGGTTAAGCCGGTTGGGTCCGGGCAGCCTTACGTCATAACCGAGTCTAACCTCGTGTCTTTACGTTAATCACGTATTTAGTTTGTGACTAAGACCTCTCACATTGGGCCTATCATTTGTAGCCGCTGGATGGCCGGTCGGTTCCGGGCAGACTTCCGCTACAAAAGGGTCCAACCTCGTGTCTTAGTTGATTAGTTACACCTAATTAATCACCCCCACAATTAATTATCCCTAATTAATTACACATTTTTCATAACATGGGTAGACCTAACTCAATAGGTAAATTCCCATGGGGTAGACCTAACTCAATTGGTAAATTCCCACTTATGTTAATTTATTTTTATGGTATGCTTATCATACCCAATCATACTTTTATTAACATATTTATTACCCCATCGTTCCCCACGTAAATCGTTCTCATTTCACGACATAATAAAGGGAAAGATCCATCACAAATATCATGGGTTTAGCATATAACTTTGTCATGGGTTAAGAAGATGTCAACTTGCATTTATGAGCATATATTAACCCAACTACATTTAACCCAAACTTGCATATTATTATACACATGATTTGCATAACATGTTGCATATGAGCTTGCATATTATCATACACATATCTTGCATAACATGTTGAACTTGCATATAAGCATTCTCATAACTTGCATAAGCATTCACATACTTGCATAAACATGCATAACTTGCATATCACATTAAACTTGCATTTAAGCATATACATAACTTGCATAACATCATGCACATAACTTGCATAATCTCATAAACATAACTTGCATAACATCATGCATATAACTTGCATAATCTCATAAACATAACTTGCATAACATCATGCATATAACTGGCATAATCTCATAAACATAACTTGCATAACATCATGCATATAACTTGCATAATCTCATAAACATAACTTGCATAACATCATGCATATAACTTGCATAATCTCATAAACATAACTTGCATAACATCATGCATATAACTTGCATAACATTATGCACATGACTTTGCATAACATATTGAGCTTGCATATATGACTTGCATCTTAAAGGAGGGTAAACATGCATAGCATATAAAGGTGTCATCTTGCATATGTATGCATCACATTTTTAAAAGGTAAACTTGCATGTCATGATTTATGCATAATACCAACCACTTAGCATGCACAAAACCCAATACTTAGTATGCATACAATCAAATACTTAGCATGCATAAAACCAAATACTTAGCATGCATACAATCACATGCATAACTTGCATATCATGTTACATATGAATAAATGTTCAACATAAGGTTTTGCATCATAAAACATGGCATTAAACTTGCATGTAGCATAGAACTTGCCAAACACATAACATACAATATACTAAACTTGCATAAACATATTTATCCACAAACATAGCCATGTCTTATCATATCCTACCATAATCAATTTAACAATTGATTATTAAAGCTATAGGAACTCACCAAAACCAAGATTAGCAAACTTATGAAGTAAAACTAGTTGCCAAATAAGAAGAAGAAAATGATTAGCTTGCAACTCTCTTCATTGATTTGTGGAGGCCATGATCAAGTTTCATTTTGCCATAGTTTAGTTACAAGATCTAATTATGAATGAATTAGGGTAGGGTTAGGGTCTTATTTATAGGATTAGGTAGTGTTTTAGGCCCTTAGATTAACCCTAGGTTAGATTAAGTCCGTTAGATTTAGGAAATCTCTAGAACCCAGCCCAAGACTCAACCAAAAACCAGATCTGGTGCACCCAGATCAACAGGGCCGACACCCTGTGTCGACAGGCAAGTCGACAGGGCAGTCGACACCCCTGTCGACAGCCCTGTCGACAGCCCTGTCGACATGGCTAGGGCGGGAATTTTTCCCGCCTGGCCCCCGCTGGCCCCAATTCGAAATCTGATTTTAAATATTTAATTCTGTTTTTATCTTAAATTTTCTGCCAACTTCATTGGGCCATAACTGGGCCATACGGACTCCGATTCTCGAAAACTCGGACTCTATTTCGCGTATTTTTCCGAGGCGAACGCAATAACGCAGCCCATTTCCCCCAATTCTCACATCTGAGATTATTTATTCTGTAATTAGTGAATGTTAGCATTAACTAAAATTCAGGGTGTTACATTTATCGACTATATCCTGAAGGAGACAACAGTAAGGGGTGGGTTAAATTCAGTTTTAATTTATTTAGTGCATTGTTTAAATTCAGTTTTAATTTATTTAGTGCATTGTTTAAACTCAGTTTTAATTTATTTAATGCATTGTTTAAATTTAGTTTTTAATTTATATAATAATTTTTCTTAAATATATAACATTGATAAAAATGTAATTTTTATAAAATAAAAAGACCATTGTTTTTAAAACAAAGATTAGCATATGGTTTAAAAATAAAAATTAGCATTATTTATATATATATTGGTATCGTTTAAAAATGTATTATTTTTAAATAGATATAACATGATTTAAAAATTTAAATAGCATTGATTTTGAAAAATATAAATAACTTTGATTTAAAAATATAATGTTTGAAATGAAAATATAATATGATTTTAAAAAATATATAGAATAGTTTAAAACTGTGATTTTATCTATATAGCGTTGTTAAAATAAAAATGTGATTTTTTATATAAACCACATGAAATAGATTACAGTGGATCCCAAAGGTGAGAACTCCTCACCAAAATTATTTTTATACAGTTATTTATTTCTTAACTACATATATGAATTGTTCCCCGTCGTCCACAGACCTTGGACGACTTCTTTGTTTGGTTGTGTGTTTGGATTGATTTGTTTGTGTGAATTTGGTTTGTGATGTGGAATGAATAAAATAAAATATTCATGTATTGAAATAAAATAAATATTCATTTACAAATCAGACGATTTTTTTATGTACACTTATTTGACTGATATGGATTGGGATGATAAATTTTACACGTCGCCCAACTGCACAAATAAATTCTGTGTTTGTGGATTGAAACCCCACATCAGTGTTAGGATGATATTTGATGTAAACTAATCCCAACTGTTTAGTGGTATATCAATCGTTAGGTTGACAGACTGTTATAAGCGTTAAATATTTATATTTGATGCTTATGCAGTGTAGAATACACTATGGATGATGGTTGACTGCGTTTGATTATTGTTATATACGTGTGTTTTGTGAAATCCATACAAATAACATTATGTGGTAATTGACTGTGTTTGATTCCAGTTCAAAAAGAATAAATATTTTAAAATAACGAATATTTTCAAATAATGAATATTTTAAAATAGTATTCGGTAAAAGAATCAAAATATGATTTTGATGTCCGATTTGGGATGGACACGAATATATTTAAATATATAAAGCCGTATTGGTTAATTCAATGCCATTTTGACATGAATGATATTTATATCAATTTTATTCATTTTTATAATGAATGTTGAAAAGGAATTGATTTCAAAATCTAATGTTTTGAAAATATTATCATTTATATATTAATGATATGGAATATTCAATTTTGATTTGAAATTGAATATGAAGTTGAAATCATTTTGAAAACGAATCTAAAATGATTTATAAAATACGTTTTAAATGGAAATCGATGAAATATATTATATATATATAATATAATGGCCTAAATAAAACGCGCTGCGCTGCGGCAGTTCGCGAATTTCGACCGTTGACTTCGAATGGACATTACGGGAGATTCGACCGTCAGATTCTCCTATAACTGGAACCGTTGGGTTCGTATCGAAAAGAACTTTCTTAAGAATATTAGAGATTCAAAATCTAACGGTTGGATTTGGAATTATGTCCAAATCAAATTGGGAATAGGTCGTTGTAAGTGCAGTTCGATGGACGTTTATGAAAATCGACTGTACGGGCCATGATAAAATTATTAAAAATATTAATAATTTGTGTAGCATCATAATAATTGGTGTGGAAAGAATTGGGATGAAAAATACCACAATTGAAAATATAAAAATATATTTTTATCGAAATGAACTAGTTGTGAACTATAATCCAATATTTTTAAATAAATAATTGGATTTGAAGTGGTTTTAACCGAAATTTCCAATATATGAATTGGAATGGATTTGGATCGAAATTATCTTCGAAATATTTCGATATTGGATTCCGTGATTATACGGATACCGTGGAGGAATTTGGAAGATATATATATGTATGTATGTATGTATGTATGTATGTATCGTTATTCCAATAAGATATTTGTTGATTTCAGAATTTGATATTGAATATTAGCCGATATATTTTCTATTCAGAGCCTTGTATTTAATATCAGATTGGATTATCGGTTTGTCGTGAACGGTGTCTTCATTAATACTTTTCTTAAACCCAGTTGAGAAAAGAATAAATCTTTAATTAAGATTTAAAGAAGAATTACCAATTAATTAACATTTAATTGGAATTGAAAATGGAATGGGAATTGGGTTTATCGTGAACTGTGTTTTAACGACAATCTTTCTTTAACCTGATTTGCAGTGAAATGTGATTTGGAATTTATAAATCTTTATTCTAAGATTTAATTCAAATTCCAAGGTAAAGTTTTCCAGTTTAACAAAATAAATTGGAATGGAATGGGATTCGATTCGATAATAATCGAAATGAACTTCTGTGGAGGAAGATTGATAATATATATGGAATTTAAAAGGCTTTGCCGTTATTCCATTTATAATTTTAGTCGGATACGGAAATTGATATCGATTATATATTGGTTTGTTTTTTTGTGAAAATTCCATAATTAATGGAATGTGATTTTGGGTTTATCGTGAACTATGTTTTAAATGACATTAGTTCTTTAACCCACTTAAAGACAGGATTTATTTCCTGAATTGGAAAAATCATTAAGTAATGATTGTTGGAAATTAAAACTAAATTAGAGTTTTAATGAATCTTTAGATAGATTTAAAGGTGAATATGATAACTGAAATTATCAAATTTAAGAAATGATCGAGAATGGAGTAGTACCAGTTTTACTCCAAGCGATAGTTAAATCTTTAATTAGATTTGAACGTGAAATGGTAATTAATATTTACCGATAACACCGTAGTGTTAGATATGAAGTATTACTAGTTTTGCTTCATGGAATGAATAGTTTGGGATTGGGAAATTTAACAAATGATTACTTCGGTAAGGTTTGCTATTCCCGACTAGTTTGGATAAACCATAAGTTGGTATGGATTGATTTCCAAAGGAAGATTAAAGAATAAATTTAAAAAATTTATCTTTGATAAAATTAATGGGAACCTTTCCAAAAGGATATGAATATTTAGATAAAAGAATATTCAGAATTGGAATGATGTTGTCTTTTTATAGCACTTGTTTATCATATACGCGAGTTATTCAGATTGACCGGGTTTATCCCATTTTGAATAACTCAATCGGCGATGAGTCGACGATGAACATGGCGGTTGAAGACCGGAGGTCTTCACATCGTTTGGATGATTACTGATGCATTGATTGGGTTGTACAGCCAAGACAAGGTAATAAGTGGTGATCGTTCCAGACGTACTTGGAGAACGACCGGATATGCGAGGGCCTCTCTCCTTGTAACAACCCAGAAAATACGAGCCAATTTAAAAATTTTAAATTGGATATTTTAAAGGAATTTAAACAATTGAAATAAAATATTTCAATAAAATAATGAATTAGAAATAGTGCGACAGTTTAAAAATTTGAATTCAAACTTTGATTGACTGTACCAGGTGCAAAATATAACGGATTTTAGTGAAACCAAAAATATTTAAATCTGTTTATGAATATCTTTCTAACGAATCTGAAAAATCGAAGTTTCATAGCCGGAATCAAAAGTTATTGCCAAATGAATTTTCAGAAAGGTCGCTATAGAAAATATATAGCCCTTGAAAATAGACATTTTGCAAACGACCTCGGAATTCGATGAAACTACTTTTGTTGGATCCGGGATATCAAATTATTGCTAGGTTTCAAATTTCATAATTTTTGAAGCTAGTATGTGAGCATGGCAAAAGAAAACGTGTTTGGTTAATTTCTGTTAAATTGGATCGACAAAAAATGGCCATTTTTCAAATGGTCTCAGAATTCGACGAAACTAGTTTTTTTGGGACCGTAGCATGAAAACATAGCTAGATTTATTTTTCTGGAATTTTTTGAATCAGTTTGTGGCCCTGGCAAATTGAAATGTACGTTCAAAACAGAATTTGAATGTTTATATTTAATTTGAAGAATAACTAACTGTAACAGTCGAATTGGCCTACGAAACATATCCCATTGTGTCCGGGATGGGGGTATTTAGCTAGGTGTGATAGTCGTTGGGTTTGAATTGGTGTCCGTGTGGAGAAACACTATTTTAAAATTTAATAAAACCATCGACCAATAGGATTTCTCCGTTCATAATTAAAATAAAAAAAATATCTCAAACCCCTCTGTAACCCGATCTCCACAGCGGAACCCCTTTCGCCGCTTCCCAGGTGATTGCCGATTACCACAGGCCTAATCAGCCCCACCCCAGTTTAACTTTTTGTAGTTCTCCTCCCCCTCTTCAAATCCATATAAAGAACTCCCCCTATCGTCACTCCTACCTCAAGATTTCCCCCTCCAAAGCCCCGAACTTTCGTGCACCGCCACGCACGCTGGGCCCCACCGAGTTGAATACCACTGCCACGCGCCTGAAGCCCCCTCGACACTCTTCGACGTGGTACAAGCTGATTCCAATATCGTGCAACTATTTGTTTGATACATCAAAACCTAGTTTTGAACAAACGTTGAAAGGTATCGGCTTTATTATATTTGAACTGGAAATAACACTTTTAAGTGTTGCAAACTTTGAAAAATCATATCTTTATGGTGTGTTAACGAAATTTGATGAAACAAGAAACACCATGACCGCAAGGACGCTCTCTACAATCTAGAAGAGACGGCAGATTTTACTGAGCTAGCTACGATTTTTAGCATCTCGAAAACCAATGTGAGATTTCTAAACTGAAATGTGGATTGAAATGTAATGTATAAATTATGTAAGCGAAATATAAATTGTATACGTGTTGTATACCTCATGTACAAGCGTTGTATAAGTTATATGAGCAAAGTATGAATTATACATGCATGTGTGTTGGAATGGAAATAAAATATATTTACATATGAATATATATATATATATATGTATATATATATATACTCCCCTCGTCCATAAACCATGGACGGTATTTATTGATTGTGTATTGGTGTGAAATTTTTTGTGAATAATGCGAATGGTTGATAGAATTGTTTGTGGTTGATATTGTTTGGTTGTGGTTGAAAATTACCCACTGGTGATTGAAACAAATTTGAAATAAATTGTGGAAAAGAAAAATCGTACTCGCCTGCGTGCGAATTAGATGTATGAAATCCCCATTGTCAAAAACCGCGAGGTTTTAAGGTAGAGCGAGGAGCCATACTCGGGACGGTGCCGGTTTTAACTACCCTGCTGTTATGCTGCCGAAATTTTGAATAATATTCATGTATTAAAATTATTTTCATATGTTGAAATTATTTTCATGTGTTGAAACTAAAGTCATGTGTTGAAACTCTATCCATGTGTGGAAATGCTCATGTGTTGAGAAGTCATGTGTTGAAAATTAAATTCATGTGTTAAATGAATAAAGTGTTTAAACAATAAAAATCACATTTTTATTATATATAAGAAGTATGTAAAATATTCGTGTTATAAATAAATTGTTTAAACAATAAAAATTACATCTTTCTTATATGTACACACTATATAAAATATCTATGTTTGGAAATGCTCATGGGTTGAGAAGTTCATGTGTTGAAAAAGGTTCATGTGTTGAATAAAAGGATCGAACAATAAAAATTACATTTTTATTTAAAAAATATGAAGTGTTAAAAACATACATGTGTTGAATAAATATTTTATATGATAAAAATACCATTTTATCATGTATGTGATTTGCTAAAAATATACAAGTGTTGAAATAAATATTTGTTTGCTATGAATATTATTTTTAACATGTATAGGAACAAAATAAAATAGTCATGTGTTGAAATATATTTTAGTTCGCTAAAAATATCATTTTTAAGTGAATTGTGAAGTGTTAAAAATAACCACTTGTTTAAATAAATATGCATGAGTTGAAATATTCATTAATTAGCTAATGATATCGAATCAAATACGAAATTGAATGGAAAACGATAAGTGATAAAAATTGCACATATGTACATGCATATTTATTGAACATGTTATAGCAAAGAGGCTAGAGAAGAGGAATAAAATTGTGTGCCCGACAAATAGGTACATGTTTACTGTTTTGCTTGGGTGATGATTTTATGAGCCGATTGGCTAGCCGCTTGGCTTTTTCTTTTTCTTTTTGAGATGAGATGCTCGTGTGGCTATTTGGGAATTTTCCCAGCCCTTCCCGTACAAAGGAGGTTATGGCGAAATTTTCCAAAATTTAAAGGCATTAGTGAAATATTTGAAGCGAAAACGATATTGAAATCGCCGAATGAACTATATTTATAAATATAAATAAAATTAAAACAAATCGTGGCCGTGCAGTTCGTGTTTTGAAACTGTGATTTCAAACGATTAGTGCGGGAGATCCGACCATCGGATTTGCCCGAAACCGCAACCGTTGGGTTCGCCTTGGAAATATCTTTCCAACGGCACCAACTTTGTAAAGATCCAACGGTTGGATTGTCTAGAAGGTTTAATTAAAATCTGAAGAAAAACAGCGCCAAAATCGATTATATTTATATATAAATATAAATATAATTAAATTGAATCGAATAACGACGCTGTAGTTCGTATTTTGAAATCGTAACTTCAAACGACTAGTGCGGGAGATCCGACCGTCGGATTTTCCCAAAACACAAACCGTTGGATTCGTTTTAAAAAGATCTTTCTAATGATATAATCTTTGTGATGATTCAACGGTTAGATTTTCAGATATGTGTAAAACAAATTTAGTGAAAAACAGCGCTAGTGCCTCGGTACGACCCGAAACGTTGTTTAATTAAATATGGCCGTTTTTAAATAAATAAAAATGGCGATATATCGTTATAAAATATTATAGGCGATATACAATAGAAATAAACCGATTTTGCTTGGTTTGCTTGATATTTGATGGTTGAATGTGTTTGACATGAAAATTATACTAAGGAACTGAAATGTGAATGTTGAATAATTTAACCATGTGAAGAATTGATTTGAAAATCTAAATATACGTGGATTATTTGAAAAGGCCGAGTTCATTCTCATTTCAAACAATCGATCGACGGTGAGAAGTCGAAGAGTTGAAGACGGTTCAAGACCGACGATCTTCACATTGGATGGATGGGCGCTACTGATGCTCATGATTGGAGTAGCTACCTTGAAGGCGCTGAAGTGGTAGTCGTCTGGACGTATTGTTGATTGTGCGGATATGGTGCCTCCGACTTCGTTCAAACCCAGAACGAATTTGTAAATGGACTGTGTGTTTGACATTGGATTTTGTTCTGTGCTGATTGACCTCTATTAAGTATATATCTGTTTGGCGGCAGAGAATTTATTCTCTTTCTTAACGCCCTTCTCTGAGACGTACGAGCTCAGAGGTTATATATCGATAGAAATCAGTCGCATGGAGTGGATTGCCTGTGTGGCACGCCTAAGTGGCATATGATCAAGGCTTTTGTTGCAAAACAAAGTCTTGTGGTTGATGATCAAAGCATGGCCTATGTGGCGTAGCTTTGTGTATAGCGTGGATTCGCGAGCCTGACACCTCGGTATGAGTCAAAAACGTGAGAAGGACCGCTGGGAGAACACGGCGTTTCTTTCTAGCTATGGTGGTGTCAGTGACCTACCAGCCCTGACATTTATATATACTTTTCACCTGTGTGGTTGTTGGAATACGAGGCACCTCGATTATAGGTCTGTAAGGACCGGGAAATGTGTGTTCAGGAATAACTAATCCTCAAAAGTAAGAGAGGACCGGCCCAGCCGATTCCAGGGACCGATGTGTGCGATCCTAGGACATTTGCTAGAGTTTCTCGAACGGAGAGGAGCTTGCCCCTTGTCTCGACTCATGATGGAATCCAATTTCCAATACGAAATTGCGGATTTGATTGTATTACTAATATGGCGACATAGTGGTATGGGTCATTTATGCCGTCTATGATTGATATTTATGATTGAATTTGCTTTTGGAACATATATGCACTAGTAATAATATCAAACACTTTTGTTTTATACGTATCAAGCATTTCTTGGCCATTATAAGGTAAAACTCTATCCTCCGGCTTGCGTTGCATTGTGTGACAGGACCTGAGTCTTATAATGGCTTCATTTTTAGAAAACGCATTGCGATGATTTAATAATTTACTTTGTTTCATGCACTAGCACTCATTGAAGTAAACCCGTTCCGCGAAAGTGGCGTGGTCCTTTGATTTGCCTTATTGTTGTTGTATAATTAGTTAAGTAGATTTCTCATACCAGTCCCATAACTGACTCGTAGTTTGTTTCACCTTGCAAACTCGGGTGCCCTTATTTTTACACGGGCAGCCTAGTATCAGGTAGATGGCATATTTTGGCTTGGCACCGCAGTAGAGGTGCACTTTTTGGCTCATGGCGAGGCTTGACTACACCGTGATGACTATAATTTTCCGCCATTACTGTATATGTATTATGATTCCGCCACAGGCGATGTAGACTGATGTTTCGTTTATGTACTTCCTATGTATATGATTCCACCACAGGCAATGTTGACTGATTATGTATTATTTTGCAGTAAATTGTATCCTGCACTATGCTCTCTGATGTGGTGATATTTATATGATTCCGCTGTCATATTTGTGTAAAGTATTCTATTTCCTGTTTATGCTATTATCTGTACTCTGCTAATGATGATTAATGTGTTACATTCTAATGATTATCCTTAACATCGTCGTATGGGGTTTTGGGATCATCACAGGTGGTATCAGAGCCTTGGTTAACCTTAGTTATGGAATTTAACACATTAAACACCTCGTCAGAATAGAATCAGTAGTATTCTAAGGTGAGTAGCTCATTAGAGATAGGACTAGTAATGTCCTAGATTGAGCTAAGCAGAATAGCAAAAATAATTTTGATTAGTACATCATTGTCTTTCCTTAATTTCTTCTGCTTTACCATACAATAAAATTATCGTTTCTGTAGGCTGACTCTTTTCTTGCTTATACAGAACTTGAACAATGGCTACCCGAGCAGCCATAGGTAGAGGAGGCCGAGCTGGCCATGGCAGAGGACGAGGAGAAGTCCCAGCTGAAGATGGACCCTTAATACAGCCCCCGGCCGCTCAGCCATTCGAGCTCGACCGCGTGGCTAAAAGGTACAAGAATCGAGGAGGCAAAACCTTCTCTGGAACGGGCACTGTGATTGAGGCCTTGGCATGGCTGAAAACATGCAAGAAGATATTAGGAGGCCTGAGGCTGGGTGATCAAGACAAAGCATTCATGGGTGCTTGGCTTCTGCAAGAGGAAGACGAATTATGGTGGGAAGCTCTCACAGCAAGGAACAGAAATGCTGGTAGGACATGGGATGAATTCAAAGAATTATTCAAAGAAAAGTATGTCCCAGAGCAAGCCCTTGAGCGCATGCACGACGAATTCGCAAACCTCCGGCAGGGAGATCTCTCGGTGCAAGACTCTCTGAACAAGTTTACACAGTTATCCCGCTACGCACCAGAACTCATTGCGACCGCTAAGTCCAAGAACAAGAGGTTCATCCTCGGGCTAAAGCCGAAGTACCAAGACAGGGCAAGGGTCCACATCAAGCTGACATTTAATGAATTAGTGGAGATGGCATGCAATTATGAGGACCTAGATCAAAGGAACCTCGATCTGGATAGTGCTAAGAGCTAAGCAGGGAATAAACGCAAGCCCGCTACGAATCAAGCCGAGTCAAGCCACGCGGCATCCCCTAATCAGCAGACTAGCAGACTTCCAAAGGGAAGCTGCTACAATTGTGGCAAGGTGGGGCACTACTTAAATGTTTGCACACCCCCGAAACAGTAGAAGACCAACTCGCAAGGTTCAAGCCAGAGCTCTTAGAACCCTCGTTCATTCTTTAACTGCCGCAAGACAGGACATCTTGTTAGAGACTGTCCCTTGCTTAAGAAGGCCGAGGTTGCTCAAGTATATGACGGGACGAACCCGCCGGCTGCTTCCGATGGAGCAGGTAAACCCGATGTTTTGGGAGGTACCCTTACAATTAAAAATATTCCTGTTTCTGTATTATTTAACATAGGTGCATCACATAGTTTTATTGCTAGTAACACGGTTCATAAATTAAAGTTAAAACAAAGAAAGCTTACAGAATCGGTTAAATTTCATAATCCGATAGGAGGTTCTATTATTCTCAGTTCATATTGTAAAGTACCTGCTTCTTTTTCTCGATACCAGTTTCCTTTTAATATAGTCGTTATGGATTTTCCCGAATTCAATATCATTCTCGGGCTAGATTGGTTAACGAAATATGAAGCTGAAGTAAAGTGTGCGGAAAGAATAGTAAAAATTAGAACGAAGCTTGGATATATTACTGTACCATGCCATGGTTCAAATCCAGATAGAAATGAATTTTGGTCTGCGCTAGAAGTTTTCCCCACTTCCTTAGAAAAGATTCCTGTCGTTAGAAACTATGCGGACGTGTTTGAAGAAATCGAAAACTAACCTCCGCAAAGAGAAATAGAATTCAGAATCGATCTAATTCCCAATGCCAGACCAATAGTACATCCAATTCGAAGAATGACTCCAAAAGAAAAAGAAGAATTTGGTGATCAAACTCGTCAACTGCTATGGAAGGGTCTAATCAGACCTAGCTTTTCTAGTTGGGGTGCAGCTGTAGTGTTTGTCCCTAAGTCAGACGGTATTCTCCGATTGTGTGTTGATTATCGAGACCTCAACAAACAAACGCTCAAAAACAGATACCCGTTACCCCGCATCGAAGATTTGTTAGACCAATTAAATGGGGCGAGAGTATTTTCCAGAATGGACCTAGCTACGGGTTTCCATCAACTGAGAATTGCCGAAGAATGTGTTCCTTTGACAGCTTTCAGAGGTCCAGACATATTTTATGAATGGTTATTAATGTTGTTCGGCCTATGCAACGCTCCAGCATACTTCGTCGATCTAATGAATAGATTGTTCAGGGAAGTTCTGAATAAATTTGTCCTCATATTCATCAATGATATTTTAATCTACTCCAAATCAAAACCTGAGCATGAAAGGCATTTAGAACAAGTATTGGAGATTCTGAGAAAGAACGTCTTCAAAGCCAAATTCTCTAAATGTGTCTTCTGGCAAGAAGAGGTGAAGTTCCTTGGCCATGTCGTGTCAAACGAAGGAATTTCTGTAGATCCGAGCAAAATTGCAGCAATTCAAAACTGGAAATAGCCTACTACACCCATAGAGGTCCAAAGTTTCATGGGGTTGGCTAGTTATTATCGATAATTCGTTAAGGATTTCTCGAAGATATCCGGTCCATTAACGAAGCTTACGAAGAAGCACGAGAAATTTAAGTGGACTTCCGACTGTGAGGAAGCTTTCCAGGAATTGAAATCGAAATTGACAACCGCTCCAATATTAACCATTATCGATGGCAATCAGGATTTGACGGTTTGGACGGATGCTTCTATTAGAGGTCTGGGTGCAGTATTAATGCAAAGAGGCCAAGTAGTCGCTTATGCAAGCCGCCAGTTGAAACCGCATGAGAAGAATTATGTAACTCAAGATCTTGAGTTGCTAGCCATCGTTTTTGCTTTGAAAATATGGAGGCATTATTTATTGGGTGAGAAATTCGAACTATTTACAGATCATCAATCATTAAAGTATTTGTTCACCCAGAAAGATCTAAACTTGAGGCAGCAGCATTGGCTAGAATTTCTTGCGGCGTATGATCTAGATATCCTGTATACGCCGGGAAAGGCTAATGTAGTAGCTGATGCACTCAGTAGAAAGAACGAAATCATCGCCAGTTTTATCGTTACATCATCATTGAATGACAAGATCTCTGTTGTTCAGAAAAACGAAAATTTTGTTAAAGAGATGATCAAAAGAATTCAAAGGGGCGAAAGCTCCAATTTCCAAGTGGATAGTGAGGGAGTCCTGAGATTAAATGGAAGAATTTGTGTTCCTGACATCCCTGAGCTCAAAAGAGAGGTGCTGGATGAATGCCAAAAGTCCAAACTTAGTATCCATCCCGTTGTGAGCAAAATATACAACGATATCAAGCGCACTTTTTGGTAGAGGGAAATGAAGAGGGACATTTCTTTATATGTTAGCAGGTGCCCTACTTGTCAATTAGTCAAGAGCGACCAACAAAAGCTAGCCGGATTGTTGCAACCGTTGGAAGTCCCAGGTTGGAAATGGGAACAGATTTCCATGGATTTCATAGATGGTTTGCCCCGAACCAAGAAAGGTAATGACAGTATTTGGGTGATCATAGATCGCTTCACGAAGACCGCCCATTTCATACCTGTTAGAACCAATAGAACCGCCCAAAGTCTAGCATAGATTTATTTCAAAGAAATTGTTAAGCTGCATGGATTTCCCATCAGCATAGTCAGTGATAGAGACCATATTTGCTAACAAATTTTGGGAGGCATTCCAGATAGAATTGGGAACAAAACTGAACATGAGCACCGCTTATCACTCGCAGACAGATGGCCAAACTGAGCGAGTGAATAGAATTTTAGAAGATTTACTGCGGGCTTGTATTATTGATTTTGGTGGGTCATGGGAAGATCACTTGCATTTGGCAGAATTCTCATATAACAACAGCTATCAAGCAAGTATGGGAATGTCTCCATTTGAAGCATTATACGGTAGACCGTGCAGATCTCCAGCATGTTAGGTAGAGCCTGGCAACAGACTTGTGTTCGGACCCGATATGATTCGAGAAGCGTCTGATAAAGTCGATTTCATCAAGAAACGATTGACAACCACGCAAAGCCGACAGAAAAGTTATGCGGATTCTAGAAGAAGAGATTTGGCATTCGCTGTTGGTGATTACGTTTATTTGAAAGTTTCTCCGATGAGAGGAGTGATCCGATTCGGTAAAACTGGGAAGTTGGCACCCAGATTTATTGGTCCCTTTCCTATACTTGAACGAATTGGAACTCTTGCTTATAGGGTTGAATTACCTAATTGGTTGTCTGGAGTGCGTAATGTATTTCACGTATCTCAACTTAGAAGACATGTGCATGATCCGGATCTTGTTGTAGAAGAAGCAGCGCAACAGGACTTGGAAATTACTCCACAATTAGCAGTCAGAAGAGAGCCGTTAAAGATTGTTGGCAAAGAAACTAAAGAGCTAAGGAGCAAGAAGTTTCATTTAGTTAAAGTGCAGTGGAGTAGTGATCCTAGAGACTGTACTGGGGAGACTGAGGAAAGAATTAAGCAAGCTTACCCCAAATGCAGAGTGGACATCTCTGACTAACTCTGATGCAAGGTATCTCCACAATACTTTGCAATTACATTTTTATTTCCTACTATACTGTTGTTTCCTTTTCGGGGACGAAAAGTTTTAAGTGGGGGAGATTGTAACAACCCGGAAAATATGAGCCAACTTAAAATTTTTAAATTGGATATTTTAAAGGAATTTAAACAATTGAAATAGAATATTTCAATAAAATAATGAATTAGAAATAGTGTGGCAGTTTGAAAATTTGAATTCAAACTTTGATTGACTGTACCGGGTGCAAAATATAACGGATTTTAGTGAAACCAAAAATATTTAAATCTATTCATGAATATCTTTCAAACGAATTTGAAAAATCGAAGTTTCATAGCGGTAATCAAAAGTTATCGCCAAATGAATTTTCAGAAAGGTCGCTATAGAAAATATATATAGCCCTTGAAAGTAGAAATTTTGCAAACGACCTGGGAATTTGACGAAACCACTTTTGTTGGATCTGGGATGTCAAATTATTGATAGGTTTCAAATTTCATAATTTTTGAAGCTAGTATGTGAGTGTGGCAAAAGAAAACGTGTTTGGTTAATTTCTGTTAAATTGGATCGACCAGAAAATGGCCATTTTTCAAATGGTCTCAGAATTCGACGAAACTAGTTTTGTTGGGACCGTAGCGTGAAAACATAGCTAGATTTATTTTTCTGGAATTTTTCGAATCAGTTTGTGGCCCTGGCAAATTGAAATGTACGTTCAAAAAAATATTTGAATGTTTTATATTTTAATTTGAAGAAAAACTGATTGTAACAGTCGAATTGGCCTACGAAACATATCCCATTGTGTCCGGGATGGGGGTGTTTAGCTTGGGCGACAGTCGTTGGGTTTGAATTGGTGTCCGTGTGGAGAAACACTATTTTAAAATTTAATAAAACCATCGACCAATAGGATTTCTCCATTCATAATTAAAATAAAAAATATCTCAACCGCCCCTCCCCCCCGTAACCCAATCTCGACGGCGGAACCCCTTTCGCCGCTTCCCAGGCGACTTCCGATCGCCACAGGCCGAATCAGCCCCCACCCCCAGTTGAACTCTTTGTAGTTCTCCTCCCCTCTTCAAATCCATATAAAGAACCCCCCTATCGTCGCTCCTACCTCGAGATTTCCCCCTCCAAAGCCCCGAACTTTCGTGCGCCACCACACACGCTGGGCCCCACCGAGTTGAATGCCACCGCCACGTGCCTGAAGCCCCCTCGACCCTCTTCGACGTGGTACAAGCTGATTCCAATATCGTGCAACCATTTGTTCGATAAATCAAAACCTAGTTTTGAACAAACGTTGAAAGGTATCGGCTTTATTATATTTGAACTGAAAATAACAGTTTTAAGTGTTGCAAAATTTGAAAAATCATATCTTTAAGGTGTGTTAACGAAATTTGATGAAACAGGAAACATCGTGACCGCAAGGACGCTCTCTACAATCTAGAAGAGACCGCGGATTTTTCTGAGCTAGCTACGATTTTTAGCATCTCGAAAACCAATGTGAGATTTCTAAACTGAAATGTGGATTGTAATTGATGTATAAATTATATAAGCGAAATATAAATTATATACGTGTTGTATACCTCATGTACATGCGTTGTATAAGTTATATGAGCGAAGTATGAATTATACATGCATTTTATAAATGATATGTGTGTTGGAATGGAAATAAAATATATTTACATACGAATATATATTTATATATATATATACACACACACACACACACTCCCCTCGTCCACAAACCATGGATGATATTTATTGATTGTGTATTGGTGTGAAAATTTTGGTGAATAATGTGAATGGTTGATAGAATTGTTTGTGGTTGATATTTGTAACACCCCACCTCCGCAAGGGTCACTCACAAAGGGAAAGAACTAGCTTTGATGGAGCATTATCTAGGTAAACATACATAGAAATATTACAAGACAGAACATATAAAACAGCGGAAGAAGAACCAAATTTCATTGCTTTAAAATTTAGAAAGATCTAAAGCCTTTTGCATCAAAATGCCATTAAATCCATTACACCGAAATCTGTCTTGCAATAGTAAAGAAGCATAAAACCATAGTCATAAATCATTCCCCAAGTAAAACAGTAAAGCAAGCCATAGCCAAGAGAAATCGAAGCCGTTCATGAAAGAGCCTTGGAGCTCGGTAAGATCCGAACTAAGCTGTATTCCCACCCTGCGAACCGGGGGGGGGGGGGGGGGAGAACGGAAGAAAAAGAGGCGAAACAAAACGGGTCAGTCATAAAGACTGAGTAAGTCCTAGTGACTTTCAGCATAAAAACAGGTAAAGATAACATGTCATGAATAAACTGAAAGTAAACATAAGCATGATGACAAGATAAGCTACAGGCACGATAACTAAGAATAACATCCCATAATTCCTATCAAGAGTAGCATCACAAGGTTCCTACCAAGTATCACATCACAAGGTTTCTATCAAGTATAACATCGCAAGATTTCTAAGTTTCATCATTAAAATATTTCGGTGATATCCATTTGCTCTGCACGACCCGTACTAGCATCTCACAAGTGTCTGGAATGTTTCGTATTCCTACTAGTGTTCCAACTAGTGTCCTGTGTAGCAAGGATCCTTACCCCCTACTAGTGTCCCAACTAGTAGCCCGTGTTATATAATAAGGTGATCCCAACCTGTGTAATGTGTTGACTATAAAATGATCCCTTGCCCAATGTCATGAAATAACCCATTACTTGGTCCCAAGAAACGATCTATTAATCGATCGACTCCCTACAAGTCCTAGCTCATTCATGTGTCTGTGTCATACGGCCCTATCACGAATGTAGTCACCTGTGCTAGGTCCACCATAGGGTGTATCAAGCCCTAGGGTGCCAACCACCGACACGAATCAAGCACGCACAATGTAAACCTACTGGTGCCGATACAAAAGAAAACCACCATACTAAGCTAGTGATATTTCAGTCGTCTGGAAACTCTCATTAAACCCTATGAAAACCATACTTTTTTGAAGAGCCGGCTTAGATCCCAACAAATTTAACTTCGCGATTTTTATTACGGTTTCTATTTTGGATAGTTGAGATGATCTCTCTCTCCCCTTCTTTCACAGTTTTTCTATCTTTCGAGTTTTCAGGTCCAAGAGCTTTTGTATGTGTATGTTTATATAGATGGGAGAAGCTTAAGGGTTAAGCTATAGGACATGTTCTAAGGTGGTACTCTAAGTACTAGGGTATTGTTTACTGTATGGTGATATTTCAACGTTATAGCGTATAGGTAATTAGCATAGGTTTACACTTCGAGAAGAAAGATAATGGGTCTGCTAGAGGCTAGGTCTCTGTTTGTTCTGTTTGCTAGGCTCTCATACATATTAGCCTTCTCCATGAAGTATTAGGGTAGGTGGTACTATTCCTTGCAAGCTAAGGAAATGAAGTATGCTTCATTAAATGAAAGGTGCAGTTACTCTATTTAATTAGAGATAGGTTAGCACGTTCTTTTAGTTAGGTACTAGACTTCATGGATTTTCGGGATTGAGGATGGACATTTTGTGCAGAAGTAAATGACTACAGTGACAATTCATATGCGGGCGCAGTAGAGCATGCTGTTTAGATTAGGGGTAGGTGAAATTTTCCTAAACTAGGCGTGTGAAATTGAATTTTAGGCTAATGTTTTTATACTTCAAATCATCGTAATACATGCTTTAACTAGGGTAGGCGCATTCTGTATATTATTTTCTTTAAATTTCTTTAGGTGTACCGTGTTCCGTAAAAATTATATCCATGTTTGAGCCGCTAGGGACAGAAATAAGAACACAGTCGTGTCCAGCGAGGTGCCACGATCCCAGAAATGTAATAATATCGGTAGGTTGATTCATACTGTGAAACCCCAAAATACTGATATAGGATGCAAAATACTCTTGCGTATTTAATTAATTAAAAATTACAGTAAAATTCTAAAAATTAATTTATCACTACGGCTCAAAAGAACCTTGTCCAAATTCGAATCCGATGTTCAAATATATTTAAATAACCGTTATGGCCACGAACGAATATAACGTTGTTTTTCTGAATATTTAATTTGGACATAATTTACAATATATACTACGAAATAACGATTCTTCACTTTCATAGAAAAATAATGTTTAATAGATTCTAACACTTCTTGTTTCGCAGAAATCTGACTCATAACGGATCTTGTACAGTCAGTTGAAGTTCAAAACGTTAAATTATGAACTGCAGCATCGTTATGATCTCGATTATGTTTAATATATATTTTTATACGTTCAACTACGTTTTAATTAATATGTAAATCCACTTATATTATGAATTCAATATTTAAACTGATTTAAATATTCAAATACAAACCGATAAAAATACGGGATGTTACATCCCTTCCCCCTTAAAATAATTTCGTCCTCGAAATTTCTAAGATAGGGAAATGCTACAATCTCTGTTATAAACCGGTTAAAAATTTCTTTGGTTTACTTCATAATTTCAGTTTCAACTGAACTGATTAATTCCAATTAAAATATTAATTTCTTCCTATTACCGAATATTTTTGAAAATTTCCTAATAGCTTAAATTTTCAGGGAATTTCGCCAGCATCTCCTCTGCACGGTTCACTCGGTACTACTACAACTTACCTATCTGGGCATTTCCCAATCCAAAAGAGAATCAAATAGCCAAACGGCTTGCCAAACAAAATCTCATACTCGTATAAAATATAAACATGTACCTTTTTGTTAGACATTCACTCTATCACTTTCATCTGCTATTAATTCAGCATATACCATTTTATTTCCACTTGATTTCCATTCAAATTATCCTCGAACCATATCATCCACTTATAACTCCGTTCAAACTCCAATTCCAAACTCAATTCCAACTCTTAATTCATCAATTCGATTCCATTCCATATTACCTCTAATCCAAACCAATTTTATTTACTTAGTTACATTTTCTATTTATTTACTTCATAAGTAAATTTTAAATTCCGGAATTCAAAATCCAGGGTTTTATTTCAATCAGTTTGAAATCTATATAATAATAACAATTCAAAACACTTGAATTTCCAAACAACTTATTTTCTTAAAATAATTCAAAACAAAATCTTTGGTAGTAATCCGTCACTTGGAAACTCAAAAATTACACTGATATTGCCGTGGTTCATCATCAGGGTTATTTTCTAGTGATCGAAGTGAGTTCAATACTATATCACTATCAAAACTTATTTTCAAACACTTTTATTTTTGAAATTACTTCAAAATATCTTTCACAGCACTTGGAAAACAAATTTCAAAATCTCCCAGGATTTTAAAATTCCCATATATTTAATCCAAATATTAATTCCAATTCTTTTCCAAGTTTCTAGAGTTTTATTTCAATCCTAGTTTTAAAATCAGATTTAGTTCATCTGATTTTGCATATTATACTTGTATAATATTTCGATTGGTCATTTATATAACCGACTCAATTATAAATCTAATTTGATCATAATAATGATCAATACTATAATAATCTCAAGATATATATACTCCTTTTTATATCAAAATATAATTTGGGTAAAATTACTTCATTTACCCTCTTTTCAAAAGATATTGTGTCGAATTACTCTGTTCGAGAGTTTAGAAACACCTATCGACACAGTTCGCATTACTGTTTCGACCAGAATTCATAAACTACTTGACTGACCAGTCAACACAATATAAAACAGTTTTTATATTAATTTACAAATACGTGCTCACATATATACACTCAAACTCAATCTAGAGTATTACTAACTGTATCTACATTGAGTTACGCCATAGAGCCAAGGTAATCACTTAACCATCAGCTCTGATACCACCTGTAACGGCCGGAAAATCCGTACCAATTTGAGCTGACTAATAACCTACATATTCAACTCAAAGTGCATGAAAATTCAGATCATTAATAGAAAGAAGTTAGAGGGTGAGAAAGATAAGGTAGAACTAATAGAATAGAAGAAGAAGAATTCAACTGAACAGAATCAGAGTAAATACGAAACTCACAGCAGAATAAATAAATTGTATTATAACATAACTTTGAAATACAAAATTGTATTGTTTATACATACCATTACCAGAGTACAATACATCATATCGCAGCGGAAATAATCTCTAAATAACTAGTGGTGAAGCTTTCTGCTTTCAGGTCCTCCAATTTGAAAATGCAAAGCCTGAAACACTTGACTGCCCGTACAAATTGGGGCACCCAAGAGTTTAGGGAAAACAAACAAAATAAACTCTTGGTCAGTCATGGGACTGGTGTGAGTAAATTCCAACCATATCGTTTAACTTTGAAAATCCTTTTGAAACACAAAGATAATAGTAAGACCAGCCCACACATAAACATGGACGGTTTTTACCTTACTATAACCCAAATATCTTTGATATCAAAATCCAGTGATATTATAATAATGTCTAAACAAATAAATATCCATGTAGCAGAACTCTTGCATCTCATGCTCCACATATATATATATATATATAGTATAAAATCATAAACCGCAGGGCGCTTATTGGGAATTGGATTCCAACAGACAAGGTATGGAAGCACCTTCTGATCAGTGTACTCTAGAGGGTATACACTGTAGGTTCAACAAGAACGTCTTGCAACCCGGCTACACATGATCGTTCACTCATTTAGCTTGAGTGTCGCGAATATATTGCCACCACGGTTGTTGGCCATCCAACCGAAATCCGAAGATACAGAATTGAAAAAGAAGAACAAATATAAATTTTCTCTAAATCGGTGACAACACACCCTGCTTGGGGATGACCCAACTAGCCATGCTGCCTAGCCCAACTTTTGTTACTTCCTAGTTGTGAGGCTAGAGGCTACATCTATCTTAAGAACATTTGATCACCATTCACTTTGAATGCCACATCGTCAAACCCGTCAATTCACTGATCGATTTCCAAAAATATCACGGGTATAAAAAGCTAAGAGGAACGAATTCCTCTGCCACCCGACGTAATACCTTTAAAAGATCAACCATATGTGATATGTTAGGTATACTCTGTCAGACACTCGTCCATTCAACTTGTCCTGGGAATGGACAAACAGAAACACCTATTCTGGAACAGGATGACCCTTGCACTTCGCTCCACCTTCAATTATCTTCAGTAGCATCTAATTCGCAGCACTTATGCCTATACGGAGTGGTTTTCGGCTAAAAATCCAACCGGTCTTTCCGTATTGACAACGATGGTCAAAACACTTTGATAGTCGGTTATTTAACTATCGAAGTAGAAATAAACATCCATTCAAATGTACAACCAAAAATCACACAAACACTGGCCCTTTTACATTATAGTTTCTCATATTTCTATAAACTCTTCTTTTATTTCCCTTTATAACTAATGCAATATGCTGCTATATTTCCCCTTTATAACTATTTCAATACGCCGCCATATTTCCTTGTATAACTATTTCAATACGCTTCTATATTCTCCTTTATAACTACTTCAATACGCTGCTATATTCTCCTTTATAACTATTTCAATACCCTGCTATATTCTCCTTTATGACTATTTCAATACGCTGCTATATTCTCCTGTATAACTACTGCAATACGCTGCCATATTCCCATTTCATTTGATAAACTCTATTTCTAAGTCTGGTTCTTATTAAATCAATATCAAGTTTATAACTAAATATTGTCTTCATATCCTATTATAATTTATTGGTTCAAAACCAATTATTTACTATCCTATCAGGTTATGATAAATTACTTTAATACATTCAACATCGTTGAATTTTAGTTCCAATTCCTAATGGTGTTATCTAGTTCTATGATGTTGTCGTTTTCTGAAACGATTCCCCAATTCCTCCTTTATAAATTCATTCTTATATATCTAAATTATTTAATAATAATTATTCCATTTAATTTCTAAACATCATTTATAATACTACTTGTTTTAATGTAATTATAACAAGTTATCCTATACCATTTCAAAATAGTTTTTCCCCTTTTTCGAAACCCACATTCATTTTCATTCCTATTAAGTATAATTTATGGTATTTACATATTAGTTATTTCAGAGCTAGTGTAATCCACCATCCCCAACAAACAACAATCAATAACAAATTATCTATTTTATCATATAGAGTAGTATATGAAAACAACGGTATAATTATTTTAACTAATTCATCAGCAATTGATCCAAGCAACCATCACACAGCATTCAATCATTATTTATCAATATTAAATAACGATTATAATATTATAAAAATGATCAGAGTTAGTGAGTTTACTCACATTGGCGTGTTAACCGTCAAATAACGATTTGCGTTGGTCGATAGATCTGAACAAGCGTTTTATTCTGCTATACTTCGCAACCAGATCCAGGTTTCTTCCTAACCATTTTATTTCGTAGTGTGCACTCATAGGATCCCAGCGTATCTGATGGCGTCAAATTCCCTTGGTCCATCCATGCACAGTGCTACTTCTACCAGCTTATACCCTTGCGATATTGTTTTCCAAATGAAACACATGCTATAGCCTTTTCTTTTTCTTTTTATTATTTCTTTTGGGCTTTTACTCGTCAGGCTCATCACGAACAAACCCGCACCAAACCACCGACATGCTTCTCTTATAGGTCATCATCTTCCATCACTGTTTACGTTAATGACCCATTTACTACTCCGAATTCTTCCCACCTTTTCTTAATTATTTCTCTAAACGCTTCTTGTTACCTAGTATAATCCGCACCTTCCATCTGGTACATAAATTAGTCCATCATCATGCTGTCACTACAAAAATACCGAAAACATCCCATATTCACGTTTTTCTTTCCCCTTCTGAAAAACTACCCAGCGCCCATCCCTCTCTACATTTTTATATATAGAAATCAAAACATAATCAACCCCTGGTTCATTAACAGGTTTCTAATTACCCCTTCGCATCCTTACTCCACGCATTTTTTTCCACATCCCAGCAAAAAGAAACCGTCTCCACTCCTTCAATTTATACCCAAACTGAACTCGAGCTCCACACTTTTCTATGTTGACAGTTTTTGTTTATCACTTCCTCCTTCCACTATGATCCCATCCTTGGTACAAACACAACACGCAGCTCCTTGTATTCCATGCATCTACCTTATGGCCGATACAAAAGAAAACCACCATACTAAGCTAGTGATATTTCAGTCGTCCGGAAACTCTCGTTAAACCCTATGAAAATCATACTATGTTGAAGAGCCGGCTCGGATCCCAACAAATTTAACTTCGCGATTTTTATTACGATTTCTATTTTGGATAGTTGAGATGATCTCTCTCTCCCCTTCTTTTACAGTTTTTCTCTCTTTCGAGTTTTTAGGTCCAAGAGCTTCTGTACGCGTATGTTTATATAGATGGGAGAAGCTTAAGGGTTAAGCTATAGGACATGTTCTAAGGTGGTACTCTAAGTGCTAGGTTATTGTTTACTGTATGGTGATATTTCAACGTTATAGCGTATAGGTAATTAGCATAGGTTCACACTTCGAGAAGAAAGATAATGGGTCTACTAGAAGCTAGGTCTCTGTTTGTTCTGTTTGCTAGGCTCTCAAACATATTAGCCTTCTCCATGAAGTATTAGGGTAGGTGGTACTATTCCTTGCAAGCTAAGGAAATGAAGTATGCTTCATTAAATGAAAGGTGCAGTTAAATGAAAGGTGTAGTTACTCTATTTAATTAGAGATAGGTTAGCACGTTCTTTTAGTTAGGTACTAGGCTTCATGGATTTTTGGGATTGAGGATGGACATTTTGTGCTGAATAAATGACAATAGTGACAATTCATATGCAGGCACGGTAGAGCATGTTGTTTAGATTAGGGGTAGGTGAAATTTTCCTAAACTAGGTGTGTGAAATTGAATTTTAGGCTACTGTTTTTATACTTCAAATCATCGTGATAAAAGCTTTAACTAGGGTAGGCGCATTCTGTATATTATTTTCTTTAGTTTTCTTTAGGTGTACCATGTTCCATAAAAATTATATCCATGTTTGAGCCGCTAGGGACAGAAATAAGAACACAGTCGTGTCCAGTGAGGTGCCACGAGCCCAGAAATATAATAATATCGGTATGTTGACTCATATTGTGAAACCCCGAAATACTGATATAGGGTGCAAATTAATCCAAATAAAAAGTTGAGTATTTAATTAATTAAAATTACAGTAAAATTCTAAAAATTAATTTATCACTACGGCTCAAAAGAACCTTGTCCAAATTCGAATCCGATGTTCAAATATATTAAATAACCGTTATGACCACGAATGAATATACCACTATTTTTCTGAATATTTAATTTGGACATAACATATAATATATACTACGAAACATCGATTCTTCACTTCCATATAAAAATGTTGTTTAATAGATTCCAACATTTCTTATTTTGCAAAAATCTGACTTATAACGGATCCTGTACAGTTAGTTGAAGTTCAAAACGTTAAATTACGAACTGCAGCGTCGTTATGAGCTCGATTATATTTAACATATATTTATATGTTCAACTATGTTTTAATTAATATACAAATCCACTTATATTATGAATTCAATATTTAAACTGATTTAAATATTCAAAAACAAACTGATAAAAATACGGGACGCTACAACCAGGCGATCTGAGCAAGGACTGTAGGAAGAAGAAGAAGACCGACTGCTTCAACTGTAGTGAGGCAGGACATATGATCAAAGACTGCCCGAGAAGACAAGGACAAGGGCAGAGGACTGGGTCTACTTCTGGAGGGCAGGTTCAGGCTCTCGTGGCACCAAGGCAGGCAAGTGGGAAAGTTCAAGCTCTCATGGCACCAGGACAGGAGAGAGGTAGAAACATTTCTGTTGAAAGTTTGGTTTTTCTGTTTGATCATCCTGTTCGTACTTTGTTTGATTCTAGCGCTCCACACTCATTTGTGTCTGCTTCGTTAGTTGAAAAACTGCACCTAAATACTAGTCTAGTTACGGATCCCATAGTAGTCTTAAATCCTATTGGTGGTTCGGCTCATCTTTCAATGATTTTTCAGGATTTGAGAGTGTCTATCTTGAGCATTGAGTTTGAATGCAACGACTTTGTTCTTGTCTTCACGGGCTATGGATTGATTCTAGGCATGGATGGGTTATCCAGTAATGGTGCCATCCTCGTTTGTGAACAGAGAGTGGTTATACTTATGACTCACCTTGGCAACACCGTCGAAATCTCTTATTATCCCATACATTCTGTTAAGCTTAGCTACCTTGAATCTCTTGATACGTCTGTTGAAAACTTGCAATCTGTTGGAGTAGTCCGTGAATACTCAGATGTATTTGAAGAGGTGGAGGGCTTACCTTCGAAGCGGGAGATAGACTTCCGCATATACCTAGTTGATAATGCAGAACCCGTAGCTCTACCAGTTAGACACGTGGCTCCAAGGGAGAGAAAAGAGCTCAGTAAGCAAGTCAAAGAGCTACTCGAAAAGGGGTTTATAAGGCGGAGTATTTCTGAATGGGGTGCTCCAGTAGTATTCGCAACCAAAGTGGATGGTTCATTTCGCCTATGCATTGATTATAGCGAGCTAAACAAGCTTACCAAGAAAAATAGGCACCCACTTCCAAGAATAGATGACTTGTCTGATCATCTTGTAGGTACGTCTGTTTTCTCCCAACTAGATTTGGCTACCAGTTCCACCAACTAAGAGTGGCTGAAGACAGCATTGATAAGACTGCGTTCAGAACCCCAGTTCGAATGGCTTGTCATGCCTTTCGGCTTGACAAATGCACCCTCTTACTTCGATGACTTGATGAGCAGGGTGTTTAGATAATTCCTTAATAAGTTTGTGGTGGTCTTCGTAGACGACATTTTGATTTTCTCGAAGAATGAAGAAGAACATGCTTTTCATTTAAGGGAAGTCATGGATACTCTTCGTGCACATTAGCTGAAAGCCAAATTCTCCAAATTCCATTTCTGGAGAGAAGAAGTAAGGTTTCTTGGACATGTGTTGCCCAAAGAAGGGTTAGCTGTGGACCCCGCAAAAGTTGTTGTGGTGCAAGATTGGAAGGTTCCACGGAATGCAACCAAAGTCCGAAGCTTCCTCGGGCTAGCGGGCTTTTACCGAAAATTCATTAAAGACTTTGCAAGAATCTCAGCCCCACTCACAAGGTTAACGAAGAAGACCCTAACTTTCGCTTGGGATTTGGATTGCGATATTGCTTTCCAACGTTTGAAAAGGGCTGTAACAACAGCCCCAGTTCTGCCATTGCCAGATGGGAGCAAGATGTTTACCATATACACGGATGCATGTGGTACGGGACTAGGTGCTATCTTGATGCAAGAAGGGAAGGTAGTAGCTTATGGAGGCAGGCAGTTGAAAGTACATGAGAAAAACTACCCAACACACGATCTAAAGTTGGTTGCCATCGTCTTTGCGCTTAAGTCTTGGTGCCATTATCTCCTAGGTGAGAAGTTTGAATTGTATACTGACCATATATCGTTGAAGTACCTTTTCTCGCAGAAAGATCTTAACTTAAGATAGCAAAGATGTATGGAATTTCTGGCCTCATATGATTTTGAGATTTCCTATACCCCAGGCAAGGGTAATGGGTAGTAGACGCCTTAAGTAGGAAGAAGCTGACCTTGAGTCCACTCTTTGTAGAAAGGCAAAGCTTGGAGTATATAGAAAACTTTAACTTTAGACCGTCCTCTGAAATTGTGCCTGGTTTGTTAGCATCACTAGTGGTGCGGCCTACTCTTTTGGATTCAATAGGAACCGCGCAACGAGAAGACCCTCAGCTAGTTGATGTGATGGATAAGCTAGTTAGAGGTGAGACTTTTAGTCACTTTAATAGATACTCCATCGATCCCACAAGTAAGGGATTTAGTGAAGACGGTTCTCGAAGAAGCACAGCATTCTAAGCTGACCATACACCCAGTCGGAGACAAGATGTATAAGGATATAAAAAGGGCTTTCTTTTGGAATGGCATGAAGAGTGATATAGCTGAGTTCGTCGCTAAGTGTTTGATCTGCCAGCAAGTCAAAGCGGAGCAGAAGAAGCCCGGTGGTCTACTTCATCCTCTCGAGGTCTCACAGTGGAAGTGCGATAGCATTTCGATGGACTTTATTGATGGGTTGCTTAGGTCAAGAAGGGGCAATACCAATATTTGGGTAATAGTGGACAGGCACACTAAAAGCGCTCACTTTATACCTTTTAAAAGTAGAAGGACTGCCTCGTCCCTAGCATCTATTTATCTTAAATAAATAGTTCGACTCTGTGGGATACCCTCCAGCGTAGTGAGTGATCGGGATCCTATTTTTACGAGCGAGTTTTGGAACAATTTGCAAGAGGCAGTAGGCAAACAATTATGCTTAAGCACGACCTATCACCTCCAAAACGATGGTCAGACGGAAAGGGTGAACAGAGTATTGGAAGACCTCTTGAGAATGTGCATTCTTGACTTAGGAGGGACATGGGAGGATCATCTTCCTTTGGTGGAATTCGCCTACAATAATAGCTACCAAGCCACCATAGGCATGGCGCCCTTTGAAGCTTTATGTAGAAGACCATGCCGATCACCAACTTGTTGGTGGGAGTCTACAGACAAGCTCTTACTTGGGCCATACATGATTAGAGAGACCTTAGAAAAGGTGGACTTTATAAGAAGACGGAAGAAGGCTGCACAAGATAGACAGGAGTCCTACGCAGACAAAAGAAGGACCGACCTTGAGTTTGAGGTTAGAGACAGGGTGTTCCTTAAGGTATCTCCTTTGAGGAATGTCATTTGCTTTGGGTCCGTAGGAAAGCTAGCACTAAGATTTGTAGGACCATTTCCTATCACTGAAAGGATTGGGACGATGGCTTACAAAGTAGAGCTACCCGAGAGACTGGCTGGAGTTCATAATGTTTTTCATGTTTCTCAACTACGAAAATGCGTACATGAATCTACGGAAGTGGTGGAGCCAAGTATATTAGAGGAAGTAGAAGTGGAATGAGAAGCGACTGTGAGAAGAGTTCCAACTCGTATCTTAGGTACGGAAGTCAAAAAGCTACGCAACCGTGAAGTCAAGCTTGTTAAAGTCCAATGGAGTGACGCTGAGGAAGACGCGACTTGGGAAACTGAGAAGATAATACACACAGCCTACCCTTTTCTCTTTAAGGGTACCTCCTTGATCTCTTTTTTCATAAGTTTATTCATTCTTATATCTATCTTTTAAGTATATCTCCTCAGTCCTATTCTTTATCCTTAGGTAGAAACCGATGGATGTAAACATGTATTTGAAACATGTTATGACTGATGGTTGCAAGTGGTTGCTAGTGGTTGCTCGTGGATGCATGTACACACACTTTAGGCACTAGATCGGCTCAATCACTTTCATATTATATATAAATGTATGTGCATATTTAAATTAATGGATGTATATTGGTTGTGCTATCATATAGATGTTGCATTTTGATGAATGGTTGTGTTATCATATAGATACTACATTTTGATGAATGGTTGTGCATACATGTAGAAGTAATATGTATCGTTAGGATTCTTTTGCATGCATAGTGGACGTGTGACACTATCATGATTTGCATTAAGGAGGTTAACTAAATTAGTGGGCCACCTGATTTTGTATTAGATACAGAACATATAAACACACTTTTTGCATACGTTCATACGGCATTAGAAATCTTGTAAGGACAATGGATGGCTGTGTTTGATGGTTGAGTAGACGGATGATTGGATGTTAGGATATACTTTCTCCTTAACTTGGAGATTTCGGGGGCGAAATCCTTTAAGGAGGGGAGAATGTAGCACCCTGAATTTTCTGTGAATATTAAAATTAACAATCCTAAGAATACTTAATTATTAAAGTGAGAATTAAGGGAAATGGGTTATGCCATTGCGTTCGTCTGGAAATTCTGCTTGGAATAGAGTCCAAGTTTTCATAAATCGGACTTCGTATGAGGAAGTTATGGCCCGAGGAAATTTCAGCAATTTTATATAAATTGAAATAGTTTAGAATAAAATTTCGAAATTCAAAATTCAAATAGGGGAGAAGGCTAGGCGGGGATTTTCCCGCCCAAGTCCAGGTCGACCTGGGGGTCGACCTGAGGGTCGACCTACCCTATACAGGTCGACCAGGGGGTCGACCTACCCCCCGGGCAGATCTAAAATGTGACGATTTATGACTCTATGCTGAGTCATTAGGGCTGATGCGGCTGTTCTAGATAACTCTATCTTGTCTGGATGGTTGGGATTGCTCTTATGACAATCAAACGGCTAAGGTTGGTTCAAACTTCTATAAAAGAGTGTCTAGACTCAAACCCTAAACCTAAACAAAATTTGACTTTTGGCCACCATGCTGCTGCTAGGATAGTTCTCCTTCCTAAAGCATAGGGATTAGCAAGTCATAATTCTAATTCAAAAGACGAACAAATCATTCTCTTCTCTAACCTATCTTTGTGAGTACTATTTCTTTCACAATATAATTATTAAATTAATTATAATGAGTTATAATTGGATTATGAGAACATGTCTGTTGAATCACGTGATGTTGTTTAACTTTGTTATCTTATGTTGGTAGATCTATTTCATATGTCCAATTATACATGTTTAACTGGATTCATTTTATGCAAGTTTGGGATGTAAGTCATATGCTAGTTCGTACGTGAAACCTTATGCAAGTTTGGGATGTTAAATCATATGCTAGTTTGTATGTGAATCTTATGCAAGTCCATTTTTACATACGTTAATTCGTATGTGAATCATATGCAAGTTTTGGATGTTAAATCATATGTTAATTGGTATGTGAATCTTATGCAAGTTTGGAATGTTAAATCATATGCTAATTCGTATGTGAATTTTATGCAAGTTTGGGATGCTAAATCGTAAGCTAGTTTGAATATGAATCTTATGCAAGTCTATATGTGAATTTTACACAAGTTTATAGGTAAATCAAGTATATACATACGCTAGTTTATATGCAAAAACATATGATAAATTCATATGCAAGTTGTAGGAATCCATATGCAAGTTTAGGTGAAAACTATATTCACATTTTTAGGTGAAACCCATAATTTATATATGCAAGTTCACAATGTCATGTTTAGATCTATATTTAGATCCGTGGTAGTTTATGCAAATATATGATTCTATATGCCTATGTTGGTTATTGGCTATGCAAATTTATGTTATAATTCCTATTTGCAAGTTAGATCTATTTTATGTGCTATGCAAGTTGTGATGTTTCTTTTCTTTTATAAGTTAGACAATTTGCGAGTCTAACATATCTCATATTAGAGCGTACGAATAGCGTGGGGACAGAAGGGAAGATAATAATTATGTAAATTGTGAATTGACATAAAAATAACTTTAAAAGGCATATAATTAAATTGAGACATTAATTGGTATAATTTTTATATCTAAAAAGTATGGACATAATTTAGGTGACAATTATGGACATAATTAATTTGGAAATTATTGAAAATTTGAATAAGGATAATTAATTCGTATTGGGGTGAAATAATTTGTAATAATAAACGCCTAAGACACGAGGTTAGACTCGTTTGTGGTGTAAGACTGCCCGGAGCCGCCCGGCAAATCCAGCAACCACAAACGGCTGTCTAATGTGAGAGGTTGAAGGCATAAATTAAATGCGTAACAATTGTAAAGACACGATGTTAGACACGTTTGCGGTATAAGTCTACCCAGACCCGCCTGGCAAATCCAGCAACCGCAAACGAGAGTCTAATGTGGGAGGTCTTACAAGGTTATGGTTATAATGAATTAAGTAACACTTAACCAAGATAAACAAGTGGTGGGACATAGGGGTTAAGTTGGTGACATGGATGACATGTGAAATACAATTAGAAACACTTAACCAAATTGGAACATGTAAGAAGACATGAATAAAAAGTGGTTAAGTGGAAAATTCTAGTGGGGACCAAGCATTGGTGGAAAGCTTGTGTCAAGCATGGGGGACCCTTTTCAAACCAGTAACCCATTAAGTATCTTTATGAGCTCGAGTTAGATCGAGGATGGGACACGCTTACTGGGTTTGATTGTAAGAGGTCAAAATCGGTTAACGGGGGCAATGCAAGTCCAACGGGGTCATGTGCGTGCGTGGGCCCGGGCTTGTAGGTAAGACGTTGTTGCATCGTGTAGATATAAGTCGTGCATCTTTAGTGATATCGGGTTGCCAATTTGGGGAGTGATACACCCCACTGTGGGACTAGCACGGGTATCTACGAGTTAGGGAGCCGATCACATGGGGGTAGTGGGTACAACTAGTGGAGATAGGGGTAGGCGGCGCCTATGAAGACAACTAGGGGTACACAACACTACCATTATGATTATTATGTTCAACAGGCGGGATCAACTCTTAGGGTGACTGGTAATGGTGTAGTATAGTAATTATCCTATCATGATTAGGAACGAGATTAACGCCAGAATATTCCTCTTATTTGTTTTGTCTTGCCTACTTGTTTCACAGTCATCCCTTGTTTTACCAGTTTATGCCTTATCCTAATTACTTTAATAATTATATTGTTAAAGTTATGGTACTCGCCAGACTTTATGTCTGACCCCCTTTGTTTCCGCCTCTTTTCTTCCTCCCCCCCCCTCAGGTTCTCAAGGTAGGACTAGTACTAGTGGAGCTGGATCTGGATCTTTCTCTCTCTCTTTTGGAAGTGCTTGGATTACTGAAAGTAAAGTTCAGCTCATATCTTTTATGGCTACTTATGTTGGGGTTATGCTTTTTTACTTTATGTACTCAGAAAACAATTTGTCAAGATGATTACTAAGTGTACTTGGTTTTTCTATTGGTTTATGATGTTGTTGTAACCAAACTATTTCACCGCTATAATAAAAGTTGTTTTAAAATTTTCAAGTACCAATATATGTATCTGTCTTGTTATATTCTTTTCTATTCACCAATAATACTCCATGAATGTTAATGGATTCCCCTTGAGAGTGACATTAATGGACGTAGGGTGTTACAAAACGTTCCTCCCCCAGATGCACATGTCGTTCCACCTCCTCCGCGTGCGGACAAATTCTCAAAGATCTACAAAAATTTCCGTGCTATTAGAAGGAAGCCGTTCCATGGAACCAAGCATTTGTGGAAGCTAGGAACTGGCTCAAGGAGACCGAGGACTTGTTTATAATCTTCGAAGTAGAGGATCGAAGAAAGATTCAGTTAGCTTCTTGGCTATTGAAGGATGAAGCTTCATTTTGGTGGGAGGTAACCCAAACAAGCCATCCAGTGGAAACTTGAGATGACTTTAGAAAGAGGTTTGAGATGAAATTCTTTTCCCAAGCGGAGAAGATCATGCAGATGAAGATATTCTTAGCACTCAAAGAAGGGAACTTGATGGTTAAAGAGCATGTGAAAAAATTTAACTAGATTTGGACTGGAACTGGTTGACATGCCATGTAATAAGGCTTTGCGGTTTGCTAAAGAGCTAAATAAACCCCTTCATGGGTTAGCCATGTCCCATATTCCAATGGGAGCCACTTTTGATAGACTTTTGGATATGGCCTTGATGTATGAGGAAGATAAATGGGAAAAGAAGGAGGCTAAAGCTGACGAAACAACGCAAAATAAGAAGGTGTATCCCAAGAAGGGACAACAACTACAACAGCAGCAACAGAAGAAAGGAGGAAAGAATGACAAGGGTAAGGAGAAAAGAAAGTGCCACAGTTGTGGGAAAGAGGGTCACTTGATCAAAGACTGTAAAACAAGGAAGTACACTTGCTTCAATTGTGGAGATGTCGGACACTTTGCTAGGGAGTGCCTGAAGAAATAGGGATCACAGGGACAAGGTCAAAGGGCAAGAACTTATGGATGGTAGGTGCATGCTCTCGCGATCAGTGCTCTAGATAGAGTGTGGATGGTTTAGTTTCTCTTTCAAACCATCCTATTAGAACACTTTTTTATTCTGGTGCTCTCATTCATTTATATCTAGTTCTGTGGTTGAATCTTTGCTCTTAGTTACTAGTATGGTAGTGGATCCCGTAGTAGTCTCAAACCCCATTGGTGGTTCAACTCATTAATCTATGATTTGTCAGGGTTTGAGGATATCTGTGTTGGGCGCCGAGTTTGAATGCGATGCATATATGCTCGGGTTTATGGGTTATGGGTTGATTTTAGGAATGGATTGGCTTACCACATATGGTGCCATTCTGGATTGTGAGAGGAGGGTCGTTAGGCTTCTGACTTGTCATGGGAGGACCCTCGAGATTTCTTGTGACCCCCAAGGATCAGTTATGCTTAGTTTCGTAGAGTCTCTTGATGCATCTATCGATGATCTGAAATCTATTCCAGTAGTCTAAGATTACTCTGATGTTTTTGATGAGGTACGGGGTTTACTTTCAAGGCACGAGATCGAATTTCGTATATATCTGGTGGACAATGCAAAGCCAGATGCATTACCAGCGTGCCATATGGCTCCTAGAGAAAGGAAGGAGTTGAGTAAGAAAGTATAGGAGCTACTGGAGAAAGGATTTATCAGACGAAGCATATTTGAATGGGGTGCTCCAGTTGTATTCACAACTAAGGTTGATGGTTCGCTTCGTTTTTTTGGACTATATAGAATTGAACAAACTCACAAAGAAGAATAGGCACACACTTCTGAGGATAGACGACTTGTTTGACCAGCTTGTCGGGGCCTCGGTATTCTCTCTATTAGACTTGGCCATGGGGTTTCGAAGACTCGCTTTCGCTACGGCTCCGGTCACAAGAAAAGGTAGAACTCCTTTTTCTTGTGTCGTCTTGTGTCGAAATAATAATGCTTTTTATCTTTTTCACCAAAGAAGTTGAGGATGGCAGAGTGCATTATAGACAAGACTGCTTTTAGGACTCGGATGGTTTCTTTGATTGGCTTGTTGTGCCTTTTGGGCTGACGAATGCACCCGCCTATTTTGTCGAGTTGATGAGTAGGGTGTTTCGGGAGTTCCTAAATAAATTTGTCATAGTCTTTGTTGATGATATTTTGATCCTCTCCAAGAGCGAAGAAGAGCATGTCCAACGTTTGAGAGAAGTTTTGAAAGCTCTCCATGACCATCAGCTTAAGGCAAAGTTCTCCAAATGCCATTTTTGTAGAAAGGAGGTGAGATTCTTAGGGTATGTAGTCTCCAAAGAAGGTAAAACTATGGATCCCATGAAAGTAGTTGCAGTGGAAGATTGGAAGATTCCTAAAAATGCAATAGATGTGAGAAGCTTTCTTGGGTTGCCAGGTTATTACAGGAAGTTCATTAAGGACTTCGCAAAGATATAAGCCCCACTCACCAGGCTGACGAAGAAGAACTTGGCATTATCATGGATTATAGATTGTGATGTTTCTTTCCAACGTTTGAAGAGGGCTCTTGCAATAACCCCAGCCTTGACTTTGCCTGATGGGAACAAAGTGTTTACAGTTTACACTGATGCATGCGGTACAGTGCTTTGTGCGATTCTGATGCAAGAAGGAAAGGTGTGTGTTATGGGGGTAGACAGTTGAGAGTTCATGAGAAGAAATACCCCACCCATGATCTAGAGCTAGCTGCCATAGTATTCACGCTAAAAACGTGGCATCATTATTTACTTGGAGAGAAGTTCGAGTTATACACTGATCATAATTAAATCTCTCAAGTATGTGTTCTCACAGAAGGATCTTAATTCAAGGCAACAAAGGTAGATGGAGTTCTTAGCTTCTTATGATTTTGAAATCGCTTATACCCCTGGTAAGGGTAATTTCGTGGCTGGCGCACTAATTAGGCATAGGATGGCCTTAAGTCCTCTATTTGTGGAGAGGAAAGGCTTGGAGTTCATATCAAACTTTGATTTTAAAACCTCCATCGAGATTTTGCATGACTTGTTTGCATCATTGGAGATACGACCTACTCTTATGGATCAGATAGGAGCTTCGCAACAAGGTGACCCATAGATTTTAGACATCATAGATAAGCTCCGAAAAGGGGAGACTTCTAGTCACCTCAGTGGATATACCATAGATGAAAAGGGGTGGTTGCGACGAGATGGAAGGCTTTGTGTCCCTCAAACTGGAAGCTGGATAAAGGCAGTCCTAGAAGAAGCCCACCATTCTAAGATGACTATTCATCTAGTGGTGATAAGATGTACAGAACATGAATTTCTTTTGGGATGGGATGAAGAAAGATGTGGCAAAATTTGTTTCTCAATGTTTAGTTTTCCAACAAGTTAAAGTTGAGCAAAAGAAGCCCGGTGGTTTACTTCATCCTTTGGAGATTTCTCAGTGGAAATAGGAGGGCATCTCTATGGATTTCATAGATGGTTTGCCTAGATCGAAGAAAGGCAACATCAGTATCTGGGCTATGGTAGATAGACTCACTAAGAGCACTCACTTTATTCCAGGTAAGAGTAAGAGGATGACATCATGGTTGGCAACAATCTATTTCCAAGAGATAGTTCATCCTCATGGGGTACCTTCCAACATCTTGAGCGATCGTAACCCCATCTTCACCGGTGAATTTTGGAGGAGCTTGCAAGAAGCATTAGGTGCACAGTTGTGTTTGAGCACCGCTTATCATCCTCAGGCCGATGGGCAGACGGAGAGGTTGAATAGAATTCTTGAAGATCTTTTAAGGATGTGTATCCTAGACTTCGGAGGGACTTGGGAATAGCATCTTCTTTTAGTAGAGTTTGCTTATAATAACACTTATCAAGCTAGCATCAGCATGACACCCTTTGAAGCATTGTATGAACGACCTTGTAGATCACTGACTTATTGGTGGGAATCTACAGAAAGGTTATTACTTAGACCAGATATGGTTAGAGAAACTTCCGAGAAGATTGACCTTATTCGACGGAGGATGAAGACAGCTCAAGATAGGCAAAAATCCTATGCAGACAAGAGAAGACTGACATAGAATGAAGTGGGAGACTTAATTTTTATGAAAGTGTCACCTCTGAGGAATGTGGTTCGCTTTGGATCAGTAGGAAAGTTGGCATCTAGGTTTGTGGGACCATTTCCCATAACTGAGAGGATTGTCCAAATGGCCTATAGAGTAAAGCTTCCAGAAAATTTATCCAGTGTTCATGATGTTTTCCACGTTTCTCATCTGTAGAAGTGATTGTATGACACTGTGGAAGTTGTTGAGCCAAGTACATGGAAGGAAGTAGAAGTAGAATGGGAGGCAATAGTTAGACTAGTTCCTACCCGTATTCTTGGATCAGAAGTTAAGAAGCTACGCAATAAAGAGATCAAGCTGATAAAGGTTCAATAGGGAGATAACCTAGAGGATGCGATTTGGGAGACCAAAGACAAGATTCAGGCTTCGTACCCTTTTCTTTTTGAGGGTATATTGTTAACTTCTTTTCCAAAATTTTATCTGTGCTTGTTTCTATCATTTGAATATATCCTATCCATAGTATTTTTGACCTTTAGATAGGAATCCTATGGATGTAAACATGTGTTTGAGACATGTTATGTTTAACGGATGCAAGTGGATGTAAGTGTTTGCTAGTGGCTGCTTGTGGATACATATACACACACATTAGGCACTAGATTAGCTAAATCACTCTCATACTGCATATGGATATGTGTGCATCTTCTTTTCTTTTATGCATGGAAATGGATGTATTATCATATGGAAGTTGCATTTGGACGAATGACTGTGCACACATATAAAACTCACATGTTATAATAGGAATATTTGCATACATATTGGACTCATGGCACTAACATACATTGCATTAAGGAGGTCAACTGAATCAGTAGACCGCCTAATCTTTGCTTTAGTATAGGGACATACACACACACTTTTATATATGTTTATATAAGCATTAGAAATCTTTAAGGATAGTGGATGCCAGTGATTGATAGATGAGTAGATGGATGACGGATGGTAGGATATGCATTCTTCTCAACATAAAGATTTCGGGGATGAAATCCTTTGAGTGGGGGAAATGTAACACCCCATATTTTTAAGAACAATAAAAGAGGATAAATTAAATAATAATTAATTTAATATTCAGAATTAAAGGAAACGGAATTCACCATTGCATCCGTCTCAAAATTTTGGTCAAGATAGACATTTGGTTTGCGTAAAACAGACACCTATGAAGAAGTTATGAGGATTTTAAGTTTGTATACGCGTAGAAGAATTATATATATATATATATATATACACACATATGAGTCAGATATGAGTCAGAGCCTTATCCAAAATCGTTCAAAAATAAAAAAAGTCAGATGGTGGCAAATTTCCCGCCCTAGGGGGTAGACCCCCTTAGGAGGGTGTCGACACCAGGGTCGACCCCCCTAAAGGGGTGTTGACACCCCTAGGGCTGACGTGGTAGTCGGTTTCAGAGGAGATGGCAGCTATAAATACATGTCCATTTCTCCTGTTTTCTTTCTTGGAAATCATGGAGGCCAAATCCTGCCGGTGTCTGAACTCAAACGGATCCGATCTTCTACAACAATCAACTTAAGAAAATCAGTTAGAGATTCAAGATCCATTCTTTCTCTATTTTCTAATCCAAACTCTTTGAGTTTCGTGTTGCTTTTAGATTTAAATATTTAAAAGTAAACGTGATATGACTATAGTTTGGATTTGTTCATGTGCCTATATTATACTGGATCCATTGTAAATTGTGAACATATGACATTCTAAATTGGTTATAACTTGGATCTAAATCTCTATCTTCTCGGATCTATTGTAACTTCTATGACATGCTATGATGTGGATCTTGACCATATTCGTGTTAGATCTATTTTTAACTATTGGATCTAGATTATATGGACGTCTAAATTATCAATCAGATCTAGTTTATCACCTTATGCCTATCATATTAGATCTGAACCAGTCCGACATCTAAATTGTTAATTTAGATCTTATTATGCTTATTATGACATCATAGTTATGTTAGAATTAGTTAACTGCCACAAGTTCATCAGATTTTTATTTATATATCCACGTTATCACCATGCTAGTTTATGTTTATGCCAGAACAATCACTATTGTCGTTTTTCCCATACCCTTTCCCTTTTATTGTTTATGTCTAGGCTACTTTTCAGCCTAGATGCCGCAAATATATGCGAATGCGTTAGTTAGGGAACGGGAGAAAAAGGTTAAAATTGGCATAATTTAAATAATGTTTATATTAATTGGACATATAATTCAAAATGGGGAAAAAGGGGCATAATCACCTAAAAAGACATAGGTGAGAAATGGAATGTCTACTAATTACAATCCAATTAGAAATTGTAATTGCACTTATGACTCGAGGTTAGGTTGCATTAGTGGTGGAACTCTGCCCGGACCAGACCGGCATATCCAGCAACCACTATTGTTGAACCTAATGTGAGAGGTCTAAGTACACAAATATGAGACAGGCTATGACACGAGGTTAGGCCCAACTTGTGGAAGAAGTCTGCTCGAACCCGACCGGCATATCCAGCATCCACAAGCTATAAGCCTAATGTGGGAGGTCAAGCACATTATAAACCATAAATGGACATGGTAGTAAATTGGACTATTTAACCTAATCTAATCCATAGGGATTGTATGATTATAGGGTTAAGTAAAATTTATTGGACAGTGGGTGGGTTAAGCAAATCTGAGGGGTGGGCAATATTTACATATAGGCCCACAAACTTAACCCGATAGGTTATGTAATTAAAGACACCTAGTGGTATACATGACCGGTGGGAATTATAAAGTTATGTAATTAAAGACACCTTTTAGGGTAAACATAACTAGTGGAAATGATAGGGTTATGTAATTAAAGACAACTTATGGTATACGTAGCCAGTGAAAAAATAATGGGGGATATAAGACAAAGGAGAGAACTTGTATCATATTGTATGGGACCTGTTTCAGCCAGTAACCCGGAGTAGGTATAGGACATGTACTCCGAACCAGGTCATAGAAGGGGAACGCTTATTGAACTGATTGTAAGAGATCCAAACGTGGAGGACGGTGTGAGCGGCGCAAACCGACCGGGCCATGCATGAGTCGGCCAGAAGGGGATAAGACGACCATGACACCTGTAGATATAGGGCTATGCATATCAGCGGAGGGTTTCCACTTTAGGACGTGATACATCCTACTGTGGGCTGGCACAGAGTATCTATGCGGATTAGGGAGCCGATCGATTAGGGTAGTAATTAGGATACATTTGGACGTATGCTTAAGTCTACCACCTTATAGTGGAAGGTATCATCTCATTCTAGTTATACTAGTAATAGCGCAGTGTAGATTTACATAGTTGCTGAAATATTGTTCCTTCTTCAATGGCGATGACTCCTTATTCTGATCGGCAATCTTTTTCAAATAATTATGGCATTATTCTTTCGAATTTATCTCCGCCTTCAATTGATTTTAGGGGAGGTTTTCCAAGAAATTACGTGGAGGTGACCTAGCAATATAACCCTAGTTCTGTATTTGTTGCTATTTGGTTTTCTTCCTCGTTCAAGAGCTCTATTGGAAAGAATTTATCAAGAAATCGATTTTGCTTTAGATGTGGCGATTCGAGTCATTTAGCGAGAGATTGCAGAACTGTTGTTTGTTGTTTTAGTTGTAGAGGGTTGGGGCGCCGAAAGAACAAGTGTCTAGAGCTTTTTAAAGGCAATTCTGTCTTTGACTTAATGCAATTCAACTGTTTGAAGATATGCCAAAAAATAAGTGCCCTTTTGGATCTCTTTACTTTGGATTATTCCATGAAGGAGAACGATGGGGCGTATATACTTTTATTGTTGGGTTGGCATTTGGCTGGTCTTGTTGATGGGTTATTGTAGTGCAAGTCGAATCTTGATGGCGGGAGCTCTGATGTATTTCCTCCTTTACTACGGCCACTGGTGAGGAAGGAGCATGCCTTCTTTATCTGTTCGAATCTCTTTAAATTGCGAAGGTTATTTTTTGATTCTTTCTTGTTAAACAAGAATAAGGCTCTTTTTTTGTTGGACGAAATTCTTTTACACTTTGATCCAATTAATACCGCTGTTAATTTTGACTGTAGTGTTTCCGAGTTTCAGTATTCTCATTTGGGTGTTGAGGTTGTTGTATTAGAATTTGAGGGTCTTTCTAATGTTGTGAATATGGAAGGGAGGATAGGGTTGGATGGAAAGTTTGATCTGGTTTTTGATCTCGACGATGGACTGGGTTTTCTTGAGGTAGATAAGAAGGGTTTGTCTGGGAGGTTTTTGAATGTCCAGAGGCTTGATTCTATGCTTCTTGACCCTCCTGTTTTGTAGTATCTAAGTGTGTTTGATGTCTCTTGTTCTGATGTTGATTTGGGTGAAAAGTTTTTGAGTTTTCGTAAGGGTAAGGAAGTGATGACTAGTTGCGATTGGGTAGACATGCAGGCTTGTGCTTCTGATAGTCATTTAGAGGATGCTCCTTTTAGTGATGAGAATTTTTCATGCAATTAAAATGGTCCGGACTGGTTTATGGCTGATTGTATTGGTTTGAGTAATAGTTTTGAGTCGTTAAAGGAGGTTGTTGACGATGAAGATTCTTGTAAGGTGGATTGCTGTTGTTTTGATGTTATTCAGGATTTATCTATGAAGGTAGCTCCTTTGAAGAGGAGGATTTTCAAGGTAGGCAGGAACAATGTTAGGTTGGCTCTCAGGCATCAGCGTGGTAGGGGTGTTAACATGGTTGGTTTGAAGTGCAAGGTCAATTCTAATTCGGTTATAGGGAGACATGATAAGAACTTGGATTTGAGTTCTGTGCTTTCGAGCTTGTGTAACACCCCATAATTCGGTTAATATTAATGCCACAAATTTAAGAATAACTAATTACAGATGTGAGAATTAAGGGAAACGGGTTTCGCGGTTGCGTTCGTTTCGGAAAAATACGCGAAATAGAGTCCGAAATTTCGAAAATCGGAGTCAGTATGACCGAGATATGGCCTTCAAAAGTTTGACGAAAAATCAGAAAAACGAAACAGATTTCAAAAATGCAGAAAACGAGCCAGGCGGGAAAATTCCCGCCCAGACCAGGTCGACCTGGGGGTCGACCTGGGGGTCGACCTGGAGGGGACCAGGTCGACTTGGGTGTCGACCCTAGGGTCGACCTGGGAGTCGACCCCCCCTGGTCGAGCCAGGTCGGCCTGGGTGCACCTGGATGGGTTTTTGGGCTGTTTTGGTGAGCCTGTGACGAATTCTGACGGTTCTGATCTGTTTTAGGGTTTATCTAAAGGCCTAAAACAACTAAACACACCTATAAATACATCCTAAGACCTAGCCTCCTCTACACACAATTCTATTCTGCTTCTTCTCTGTCTCTGTTCTAAATAAAAATAAAAATGGCGTCGCTACTCTGCTAGAATCAAAACTAGAAGCCAATCAACATCATCCTAAATACAAATTTGAGATAAAAGCTTCTGCAACAATTCTGTAACAACCAAAGTTCTTTCTTTAATCCAATCAAGGCAAGTACAGTTATTTTCTGCTATAAACATTAATTATAATTCTGATATGCTTTTAAATCTGAATCTGAGATTGTATATCTGTCAGATCTGTTTTTCTGTGACTGTTCTGTATCCCTTTCTGCTTCCTTTCTGTTTCTATAGCCGGGCTACCACGAGCCTGTGCCTAATCTCATAAGAGATTAACGTATGAACGCAAATTTTGGGACAAATAATGAATGATGAGAAATTTGACAAGACTGAATTGAACATATGACTTTAGACATATGACTTGGGATTGGATGCATGAATATGACTGTAAACATATAATTTATATATGTTGTATGCATAGTGTACGTTGTAATCTAGATCTGTAACTAATTAGAGAAATGAACATATGTTATTTAGATCTATAATTAATTAGAAAAATAAGCATATGTTGTAAACTAGTTTTAGACCTATGCATATTCTGTGATAAAAGAAGAAGAGGAACCATTGTAAGATTATATACTTTGGACAAAATGCATATAAAAGTCAAGATCTAATTTTTAGAAGATATGATTTAAAGATTTAGATTGTTGGGTATAGTTTGCATAATGATTCATGACTTAAAAAGAAGAAGATATGGCAACTTAGGTGTAAGATTTACATTAATTAGGATATCTATTATTCGGATTACACCTAAATAGGGATTTTTGGATATATGGCATGCATTGTAATTAACGGTTATATTTGGTATAATTTATATGTGAATCTGCTGTAAAATGCTAGTTTAACAAAACAATTGGAACATATGTTATATGGTAAATTATGTCCATATTCTGCGCTTATGCAAACATGGAGTATATGTTCATATTGTGAATCATGACAATTATGTGGGCATATGAATTTAGGCCAATTTATGATTAGGCAAGGCATGTAAATAGAACCTTTAGAAATATTAAATTTGCTAAATCTGCTAATTTGCCAAGTTTCCTAAACTGCAAGTTTTGTTATATTGCCTAGACTGCTAATTAGATTGAAGTGCCTAATCTGTTAAATTTGTCGGCTGAAATGCCTAACCTGTTATATGCCAAAATCTGCTAAGTTGCTAAATCTGTTAAATCCGTTAAGTCATATAATCTGGAAAATCTGTTATCTGCTAAAATCTGTTATCTGCTGTGTTGATAAAATCATCCTGTTATTGATATAATCTGAATTGGCATATATATTGGGCGTGCGCATAAACGGTAAATTATTAATTAATTGGCCGCAAAGATAAACGTGACTAACTCGAGGTTAGAATGAATTTGCGGCGTAATTCTGCCCGGAACCGCCCGGCACATCCAGTGGCCGCAAACAATAGGTTCTAATGTGAGAAGTTAGTCATAACCTGCTTAAGACATGAGGTTAGGTCTGGCTTGTGGCAGAAGTCTGCCCGGAACCGCCCGGCCCATCCAGCGGCCACAAGCTAGCGACCTAATGTGAGAGGTCTGGGCATTAATAATTAATTAATGCAAATCTAAGTTAAGAATGACGTCTAAAACGTATTGGGGGAAAATTGGGTTAAACCAACTGGATTAATAGGTGTCGTAAACCCGTCCATGAATCTGTAGGCCCAATACAAAGTTAGACAAATCTGAAAAATCTGTACATCTGATCTGTTAGTCTGAAAACTTGTTAACTTAATCTGTGAACTGGTAAATCTGAATTCTGTATGTCTGAACTTGTAAACAAGTTAATCTGAGATCTGTTAGTCTAGGGACACAAGGTTAGGAGGGGAATTACTTGTGTCATCTGTTGTTTGGGACCCATATTAGTCAGTAACCCTTTCTGGTATCAAAACTTTGACCCAACAGTAGGTAGGGTCCGGGCACGCTTACTGAACTAATTATAAGTGGTTCATTCTGATAATGGCGAGGGGTGTTGATGGTGCGTTCCAACCGGGTCATGTGCGTGCATGGATCCCGGTCTTCCTCTGAGGATGTAAGACGCCGTGACATCTGTAAATAGGTCTGTGCCAATTGGTTGTCACTTTAGGGAGTGATACACCCTACTGTGGGGTCGACACAGGATATTTATGTATTAGGGAGCCGATCGCTTGGGGTAGGGTTTTAGGGTACACTTAGTTCTGTCTGTTTCTGTTGGTACCGTCTGTTTCTGTTGGGTGGTAACACCTGTCTGTTTCTGTGTGGTACCGTCTGTTCGGGTGGTAAAGGCCCATTACTAGTGTACACCTATTTCTACATTCTGTTTCCGTAGGAGTTAATCTGTTTCTGCTTCTGTCTGTTTCTGATCGGGTAGTAAAGGCCCATTATTAGCATTTTGTTTCTGTTAAAGTATTCTGTACCCGTTCCTGCTTCAATTTAGACATTAGGGTGACACCTAATTCTGCTACACTAGTATTAGTGCAGAGAAGTGTAAAACAATAGTTTATGTCATTCTGTTTTTCTGTTATATCTGCTACACCTGTTACAGTTATCTCACATCCAGTTTTATGATCATATCATATTATTATTATCTGTTCATATGCTGAAAGTCACTGGACTTGCCAGACTTTTTGTCTGACCCTTGTTGTTTCGCCTCCTTTCTTCAGTTTCCCCCCCAGGTTATCCAAGGAGGGAATGCTTTAGCTTGATCCGGATTTCTCTTTGCTTGAAGTGCTTAAAGTATGGCTTGGCTCTGTATAGCTTCCGTTCCATGCGGATTATGATTTTAAACGATGCATTTTGAAGGCTTTTGTACAAGACTGATATTTTGTACTTGAATTCTGAGATTTGAAAGGATGTAACCATATTAATTTCTGTTTCCGCTGTAATAAAGTTAAAAAATTTCAAGTACTATTTTATCTGCCTTGTAAGTTTCTGTTCTGTTTACTAAAATGCTCCACCAAAGTTAAGGCATTCCCTTTGTGAGTGACCTTAACAGAGGTGGGGTGTTACACTTTGTATCAGAGCTGAAGGTTGCCAGATTTTATAAAAAGTTTTGAAAACTATTTTCAAAAAGGTTTTGAAAGGAAGTATTTTCAAAAATAAAGCTTATTTTAAAAAACATAATCCCCAAGAGCCATATATCTTTCTTTCAGTCCTTTTTGAATTGAACCTTACCTTTTTCGTTTCAGCATGTCTGAAGCATCTGAGATACCAGAGGGTGTTCATGTACCCGGTTGGTTTCGTCAATATCTTGAGGCTAGGACCGCCGCTGCAGGTCCAGCAAATGATCCCACCCCCTCCTCGTGCAATTGCTTTCTCAAAGATCTGTAGAGATTTTAGGGTCATGGGTGGGAAGGATTTCAAAGGAACTGAATCATTCGTAGAAGCGAGGAATTGGCTCAAAGAAACTGAGGATCTATTCGTTATCTTCGAGGTGGACGATAGGCAGAAGGTACAGTTGGCGGTATGGCTGCTCAAAGACGAAGCTTCCTACTGGTGGGAAGTCACTAACGCCAAGAGGCCGGTCGAGACATGGATGGATTTCAGAACATGGTTTGAGACAAAATTCCTCTCGCAATCTGAACGAAGTTTACAACTGGAAAAGTTCTTATCTCTTAAGCAAGGAAGTATGACGGTCAAGGAATACGTCAACCAGTTCAACCAACTGGCTAGGTTCGGATTGGATTTAGTCAAAACTCAGCATAAAAAGGCTCTCCACTTTGTTAAAGGATTGAACGAGCCACTGCACAGCCTAGCCATGACCCACGTACCCATGGGAGCGACTTACGAGAAATTGTTGGACATGGCACTACTGCACGAGGAAGATAAGGGCCCGAAAGAGACAAAGAAGGAAGAACCGCAGAATAAGAAAGCGGGGCCCAAAAAGGAAACACAAAAGAAGGATGAGAAGACTGAAGATAAGAAGGGGAAAAAGTGCTTTACTTGTGGAAGCACGACTCATCTGAACAAGGATTGCAGAAAAAGGAAGGGCGCTTGCTTCAACTGTGGGGAGATGGGACACTTCACTAGGGAATGCCCGAAGAGACGAGGACAAGGAGGGCAGGCGAACACTCTTGAGGCTAGTGGCTAGGATAGGAGTAGGAAAAATTTCTATAGTAGGTTTAATTTCTTTATCTGATTATGGAGTTAAGATTTTTTTTCTGATTCTGGTATTTTGATTTTGTAATCGATACTCTGCACTTTAATGCTAGTATTATTTCTGAATTCCGCTGTAGACTCAGACCCATCAGGGTTATGGCTCATATGTTTGGGATTGGGGTTTGAGGGATATCTGTGTTAAGCGTCAAGTATGACGCATAATTCTGAATTTTCGTGGGGTATGATTTTATCATGCTTAGCTTCCTAAGAATCATTAGGGAACCTGATCTGTATTAGTAGTCTGTAAATATCTGAATAATTCTGATTTCCAGTTTTGACATTGTCTAAAGAGGGTAATCCTCTGATTGTCAATCTGATATTGATTTCGGTCTTTGGGGTTGATACTTAGGGGAATTGTTTTCTCAACCAATGTCTAATGGGAACCAAGTCTTCATTCTATCTGTACTCGCTTCCATCATTCGACTGTATCCTATCGATCGAATCTTCGAACTTTAGGTAGAAACTAATGGGTGTAAACATGTGTTTGAGACATGTTATGTTTGATGGTTGCAAGTGGATGCAAGTGGTTGCTAGTGGTTGCCCGTGGATGCATATATACACACTAGGCACTAGATCGGCTCGAAAACACTCTCATACTGCATATGGATGTGTGAGCATTTTAAATTTTTGTGGATGCAAAATGATTGACTCAGCACATGGATGTTGCATATGACTGAATGGTTGTGCACTCATATAGAAATGATATGTATCGAGTAGGAAAATTGCATACATTTTGGACTCATGGCACCGGCATAATTCGCATTAAGGAGGTCAACTAAATCAGTGGACCGCCTGATCTTTGCATTAGACAAGGAACATATACACACACTTCTTGCATATGTTCATACAGTATTAGAAATCTCTTAAGGACAATGAATGCCTGTTATTGGTGATTGAGTAGATGGATGATTGGATGGTAGGACACATTCTTCTTAACTTGAAGATTTCGGGGACGAAATCCTTTAAGGAGGGGAGAATGTAACACCCCGTAATTTTGTTAATATTAATGCCACAAATTTAAGAATAACTAATTACAGATGTGAGAATTAAGGGAAACCGGTTTCGCGGTTGCGTTCGTCTCGGAAAAATACGCGAAATAGAGTCCGAAATTTTGAAAATCGGAGTCAGTATGACCGAGATTTGGCCTTCATAAGTTTGACGAAAAATCAGAAAAATGAAACAGATTTCAAAAATGCAGAAAACGAGTCAGGCGGGAAAATTCCCGCCCAGACCAGGTCGACCTGGGGGTCGACCTGGAGGGGACCAGGTCGACTTGGGTGTCGACCCTAGGGTCGACCTGGGAGTCGACCCCTCTGGTCGAGCCAGGTCGGCCTGGGTGCACCTGGATGGGTTTTTGGGCTGTTTTGGTGAGCCTGTGACGAATTCTGACGGTTCTGATCTGTTTTAGGGTTTATGTAAAGGCCTAAAACAACTAAACACACCTATAAATACATCCTAAGACCTTGCCTCCTCTACACACAATTCTATCCTGCTTCTTCTCTGTCTCTGTTCTAAATAAAAATAAAAATGGCGTCGCTACTCTGCTAGAATCAAAACTAGAAGCCAATCAACATCATCCTAAATTCAAATTTGAGATAAAAGCTTCTGCAACAATTCTGTAACAACCAAAGTTCTTTCTTTAATCCAATCAAGGCAAGTGCAGTTATTTTCTGCTATAAACATTAATTATAATTCTGATATGCTTTTAAATCTGAATCTGAGATTGTATATCTGTCAGATCTGTTTTTCTGTGACTGTTCTGTATCCCTTTCTGCTTCCTTTCTGTTTCTATAGCCAGGCTACCACGAGCCTGTGCCTAATCTCATAAGAGATTAACGAATGAACGCAAATTTTGGGACAAATAATGAATGATGCGAAATTTGACAAGACTGAATTGAACATATGACTTTAGACATATGACTTGGGATTGGATGCATAAATTTGACTGTAAACATATAATTTATATATGTTGTATGCATAGTGTACGTTGTAATCTAGATCTGTAACTAATTAGAGAAATGAACATATGTTATTTAGATCTATAATTAATTAGAAAAATAAGCATATGTTGTAAACTAGTTTTAGACCTATGCATATTCTGTGATAAAAGAAGAAGAGGAACCATTGTAAGATTACATACTTTGGACAAAATGCATATAAAAGTCAAGATCTAATTTTTAGAAGATATGATTTAAAGATTTAGATTGTTGGGTATAGTTTGCATAATGATTCATGACTTAAAAAGAAGAAGATATGGAAACTTAGGTGTAAGATTTACATTAATTAGGATATCTATTATTGCGATTACACCTAAATAGGGATTTTTGGATATATGGCATGCATTGTAATTAACGGTTATATTTGGTATAATTTATATGTGAATCTGCTGTAAAATGCTAGTTTAACAAAACAATTGGAACATATGTTATATGGTAAATTATGTCCATATTCTGCGCTTATGCAAACATGGAGTGTATGTTCACATTGTGAATCATGACAATTATGTGGGCATATGAATTTAGGCCAATTTATGATTAGGCAAGGCATGTAAATAGAACCTTTAGAAATATTAAATTTGCTAAATCTGCTAATTTGCCAAGTTGCCTAAACGGCTAGTTTTGTTATATTGCCTAGACTGCTAATTAGATTGAAGTGCCTAATCTGTTAAATTTGTCGGTTGAAATGCCTAACCTGTTATATGCCAAAATATGCTAAGTTGCTAAATCTGTTAAATCCGTTAAGTCATATAATCTAGAAAATCTGTTATCTGCTAAAATCTGTAATCTGTTGTGTTGATATAATCATCCTGTTATTGATATAATCTGAATTGGCATATATATTGGGCGTGCGCATAAACGGTAAATTATTAATTAATTGGCCGCAAAGATAAACGTGACTAACTCGAGGTTAGAATGAGTTTGCGGCGTAATTCTGCCCGGAACCACCCGGCACATCCAGTGGCCGCAAACAATAGGTTCTAATGTGAGAAGTTAGTCATAACCTGCTTAAGACATGAGGTTAGGTCTGGCTTGTGGCAGAAGTCTGCCCGGAACCACCCGGCCCATCCAGCGGCCACAAGCTAGCGACCTAATGTGAGAGGTCTGGGCATTAATAATTAATTAATGCAAATCTAAGATAAGAATGACGTCTAAAACATATTGGGGGAAAATAGGGTTAAACCAACTGGATTAATAGGTGTAGTAAACCCGTCCATGAATCTGTAGGCCCAATACAAAGTTAGACAAATCTGAAAAATCTGTACATCTGATCTGTTAGTCTGAAAACTTGTTAACTTAATCTGTGAACTAGTAAATCTGAATTCTGTATGTCTGAACTTGTAAACAAGTTAATCTGAGATCTGTTAGTCTGGGGACACAAGGTTAGGAGGGGAATTACTTGTGTCATCTGTTGTTTGGGACCCATATTAGTCAGTAACCCTTTCTGGTATCAAAACTTTGACCCAACAGTAGGTAGGGTCATTGCACGCTTACTGAACTAATTATAAGTGGTTCATTCTGATAATGGCGAGGGGTGTTGATGGTGCGTTCCAACCGGGTCATGTGCGTGCATGGATCCCGGTCTGCCTCTGGGGATGTAAGACGCCGTGACATCTATAAATAGGTCTGTGCCAATTGGTTGTCACTTTAGGGAGTGATACACCCTACTGTGGGGACGACATAGGATATTTATGTATTAGGGAGCCGATCGCTTGGGGTAGGGTTTTAGGGTACACTTAGTTCTGTCTGTTTCTGTTGGTACCGTCTGTTTCTGTTGGGTGGTAACACCTGTCTGTTTCTGTGTGGTACCGTCTGTTCAGGTGGTAAAGGCCCATTACTAGTGTACACCTAATTCTACATTCTGTTTCCGTAGGAATTAATCTGTTTCTGCTTCTATCTGTTTCTGATCGGGTAGTAAAGGCCCATTATTAGCCTTCTGTTTCTGTTAAAGTATTCTGTACCCGTTCCTGCTTCAATTTAGACATTAGGGTGACACCTAATTCTGCTACACTAGTATTAGTGCAGAGAAGTGTAAAACAATAGTTTATGTCATTCTGTTTTTCTGTTATATCTGCTACACCTGTTACAGTTATCTCACATCCAGTTTTATGATCATATCATATTATTATTATCTGTTCATATGCTGAAAGTCACTGGACTTGCCAGACTTTTTGTCTGACCCTTGTTGGTTCGCCTCCTTTCTTCCGTTTCCCCCCCAGGTTATCCAAGGAGGGAATGCTTTAGCTTGATCCGGATTTCTCTTTGCTTGAAGTGCTTAAAGTATGGCTTGGCTCTGTATAGCTTCCGTTCCATGGGGATTATGATTTTAAACCATGCATTTTGAAGGCATTTGTACAAGACTGATATTTTGTACTTGAATTCTGAGACTTGAAAGGATGTAACCATATTTATTTCTGTTTCCGCTATAATAAAGTTAAAAATTTTCAAGTACTGTTTTATCTGCCTTGTAAGTTTCTGTTCTGTTTACTAAAATGCTCCACCAAAGTTAAGGCATTCCCTTTGTGAGTGACCTTAACAGAGGTGGGGTGTTACATCTTGGGTGGGGACTTTTTTAAGTGTATTTGTTGCAGTGTTTTGGCTGTTGGGAGGGGAAGTTGTTTTTTCCCTTATGATTACAGTGAAGACGTTTTTGCCAATGGGGGACTGTTGAGTGGTTTTTTTGGCCATGCTGTTGGTTCTGGAAGCCATGGGTGTGTGTTGGAGGGTGGTGCCTTTGTGGAGCTATTAATGGTGACTGATGGGCGGTTTTGTTTGGATGATAGGGGTTTTTTGTTTTTGATAGATGAGATGATTTGTACTATGTTCTCGGGATTGGAGGGTGTGAGATTATTAACTTTATTTGTGCAGCCTTGTTTCAAAATATCATTTTTAGGGAGTGATTTGTCTTGTTCATTTGTGGTTTCTTTTGATCAGACCAGTGTTTCAGATAGTGGTGTTATACCACCCCGAATTTTGAATAATTGAATTAACTAAAGTTAAGAACACTTAATTTTTAAAAGAGGAATGAAGGGAAATGGTTACACCATTGCATTCGTCTCGGAATTTTGCATGGAATAGAGTCCAAGTTTTCGATAAACGGAGTCCGAACGAATGAGATATGGCCCTCGGAAGTTAAGAGAAAAAAATATAGTGAGCAGGCCGACCAGGGAGGTCAACCTCCAAAGGGGTGGAGGTCGACCATAGTGTCGACCTGGGTACTCCCAGGTCTACCTGGGGGTCGACCTCCCCCTTGGGGGGTCGAACCTAGTTCGGCCAGATTGCTGGAAGGTGCGATTTTTGGGCCTGAGACGATTTTTGAAAGTCCAAATCAGTTCTAGGATTAATCCTAAGGCCTAAGTAGCTTCCTATACCAATATATACACCCTAAGACTCAAACCCTAAAATCAAATAAAAATTTAGAACCATGGCCACCATGTTGTCAGCTTGCGACCTAGAGTAGCCGCCACCATTTAGGAGAAGGAAAAGCTAATCAACTCAATTCAATTCAAGATTATAACAACAACAACAAATTGTCTTCGTCAAAGGAGAGCTAAATCAATTTCAGAACTAATATTTCAGAACTCAACACCTTCTTTGAGTTGTGAGTTCGATTTCTCTAATAAGATAATTAACAATTTAATTAGATTGAGTTATAATTTGGGTTATATGGTTATGTTGTGAATCATTGACAGTTATGTCATTATCTTTGTTGTAATTCTATGATGTTATTATCTATGTTGTAAAGCTGTGATGTTATTATCCATGTTGTAAATCTATGTTAATTATTGGCTTATGTACAATCAATACATAATGATGCTTCATATGCTAGTTTGGTAATGTTTGTGGAACTAATTCATATGTTAAATCATATGTATGAATGCAAGTCTAGATGTTAATTTGGATATGAATCATATGCAAGTTTATGAGAATCATGTACGACCTCACATGTTTCATGACATCTATTTTATGTGTAAATTGGATCTAAAGTTAGGCTACGACATGTGTGAGTTTAGATGTAAATTTACACTATAGTTTATGTTGCATAAATCACATATGCAAGTATATATATATGTTGGAGTATGAATCATGTAATGTAAGTTTGTAACTATTGCCTATGCAAGTTTACACATTATGATTAGATCTATGACACCCATTGTCTATGCAAGTTTAGATGAAACACCTTATTCACACATGTAAGTTCACCCCTTATGTTTAGATCTATATGCCAGATCATGTTATGATTTTTGTTCATAAGTTAGATCTAATTTATATTCTATGCATGTTGTGATGTTTTCTCTTTATTCCATAAGTTAGACTATTTGAGTCTAACGTATATTTCACGTTAAACAGATGAACGTACAACGTGGGGCAATGGGATAATATTAAAAGATTTAATATTTAGAATTGGCATAAATGCCTTAAATGTGATGTTAATTGGTAAAATTTTATATACCATAAATAGATGGACATAATTAAGGTATTAATTATGGACATAGTTAAATTTGTAATTAATTGGTAATTTGAATAGGGAAATTAATTCAAATTGGGGATAATTAATTATGTGTAATAATAAACCGCCTAAGACACGAGGGTAGACTCGTTTGTGGTGTATGGCTGCTCGGACCCATCAGGCAAATCCAGCTGCCACAAATGCCAGTTTAATGTGGGAGGTCTTAGGCATAAATTAAATGCGTAACAGTTGTAAAGACACGAGGTTAGGCTCGTTTGTGGCATAAGACTGCCCGAATCCACCGTCAAATCCAGCTGCCACAAATGCCAGTCTAATGTGGGAGGTCTTTATAAGGTTATGGTATTAATCAATTAAGAAACACTTAAACAGATAAACATGTAGTGGGACATGAGGGGGCTAAGTGGGTGACTTGGGTGGCATGTAGAATTTAGAGGGTGCCTTAGGTGGCATTTGAAATACGATTAGATGCACTTAACCAAGATTGAAACATGTAAGAAGACATGAAAAAGAATGAGGTTAAGTGGGGAAAACCTTAGAGGGGACCAAGCATAGGTGGAATGCTTGTGTCATGCATGGGGGCCCTTTTCAAACCAGTAACCCATTAAGTATCTTTGTGGGCTCGACCTAAGTCGAGGACGGGACACGCGTACTGGATTTGATTGTAAGAGGTCAAAACGGGTCAGAGGTGGCAATGCAAGTCCAACGGGTTCTTTTGCATGTGTGGGCCCGAGCTGGTAGGTAAGATGTTGTTGCATCGTGTATATATAAGCCTTGCATTTTTGGTTGTATCGGGTTGCCACTTTGGGGAGTGATACACCCCACTGTGGGGCCAGCACGGGTATCTACGAGTTAGGGAGCCGATCGAATGGGGGTAGTGGATACACCTAGTGGAAGTAGGGGCAGACAACACCTATGGAGGTAGCTAGGGGTGCAAGAAACTACCATTAGCAGTATTAAGTTCTGTAGGCGGGATCAACCCTTAGGGTGACTAGTAGTGGTGCAATATAGTAATTATCTTATAGTGGTTTAGGTGCGCCTTTAATATTATCTTTTGTTCGTCTTATTTCCTTGTTTGCTTATGCCATAGTCTAGTTACTTTGATAATTATATTGTTAAAGTTATCGCACTCGCCAGACTTTATGTCTGACCCCCTTTTCTTTCCACCTCTTTTCTTCCTTCTCCCCTAGGTTTGCAAGGAGGGAATACTACAGCTTAGTGCCGATTTCTTCCAGTTGCTTGAAGAGAGTAGATGTACCGCTTTGGACTCTCTCATCTTTATGGCTTTACTTATGCTCATTGGGGATTTATGCATTCATGTTATTTAAGTATTAGCTTCTTTATGTACTTTGAAGTTTTTGGAAAAGACTATTGATCCTGTTGTAATGGTTTTGGAGACTACTTATGTAAACTCATTTTGAGTTATGATGCAGTAAAATAAGTTTTAACTTTCGTTGTGTTGTTTTATTTATTTATTCTTGTAATTTATCTGTTCTATACAACAATAACGCTTCATGGACATTGATGCATTCCCTTTATGAGTGACATCAATGGACATGGGGTGTTACACGTGGTATCAGAGCTATGGTTACAAGAATAGATAAAAAGTTTTGAAAAGTGTTTTCAAAAGTATTATTTTCCTAGGAAGTATTTTCAAAAACTTTTTTTAAAGATGCTATTTTCAAGGAAAGTTTACTTTAAAGACCATAATCCCCGCAAGCCATACATCTCTCTTTCGCTTCCCTTGTTTTGAAACTCTTTCTTTTTTCTTTTTAGCATGTCTGGAGCATCTGAGATACCAGAGGGTGTTCATGTACCCTTTTTGTTTCGTCAATATCTCGAGGCTAGGGCCACTATCGTGGGACTGACCAACGTTCCTCCTCCTCTTTCCCCAGCTCCAGTCATTCCTCCACGTGGAGATACTTTCTCGAAGATATGTGAAGACTTTCGTTCGATGGGTGGAAAATCTTTTAGTGGGACTGAAACGTTCATTGAAGCTAGAAATTGGTTGAAAAAAGTGGAGGATATGTTTGGCATTTTCAATTTGGACGATTGTAAGAAGGTCCAATTGGCTGCTTGGTTGATGAAGGACGAAGCTTTGTTTTGGTGGGAAGTCACTAATGGGGAGCATCCAGTTGATACATGGCCAGATTTTAGGCGTAGGTTTGAGGCAAAGTTTCTCTCATAGGCTGAAGAGAATTTATACACGGGAAGGTTTTTGGCATTAAAGCAAGGGAATCTATCAGTGAAAAAATACATCAACATGTTCAATCAGTTGGCAAGATTTGGCTTGGACTTGGTGAGTACACCCGAAAAGAAGGCCCTGAGATTTGTTGTGGGTTTGAACGAGCCACCACATGGGTTAGCTATGACCTACATCCCTATGAGGGCCACCTTTGAGAGACTAGTTGACATGGCACTTATGCATGAAGAGGAGAAGGGCGCAAATGCTAATAAGGCACCCGAGAAGAAAGGGGATCAAAAGAAACCGTATCAAGCAACAACAAAACAAGAAGGGCGGGAAGAACAATAATGGCAAAGGAAAGAAGAAGTGCTTTAATTGTGGGACACCATGCTATCTGAGTAAAGACTGTAGGAAAAAGAAGAAGACTGGTTGTTTCCACTGTGGAGAGGCAGGTCATCTAGTTAAGGACTGCCCAAGGAAATAGGGACAAGGGCAAAGAACTTCTGGAGGACAGCTTCAGGCTCTCATGGCACCAGGGCAGGCAATGGAGCAGGTCCCGGCTCTCGCGGTCCCACCGCTGCAAGAACGAGGTAGAAACATTTCCGTTGAGAGTTTAGTTTTTCTGTTTGATCATCCTGTCCGTACTTTTTTCGATTCTGGCGCATCACATTCGTTTATCTCTACATCATTAGTTGAAACACTGCACTTAAATACTAGTCTTGTTGAGGATCCCATTATAGTCTCAAATCGTATTGGTGGGTCGGCTCATCTATCCGTGGTTTGTAGGGATTTGAGATTGTCTATCTTAGGCATTGGTTTTGAATGTAATGCTTTTGTGCTTGGTTTCATGGGCTATGGGTTGATTCTAGGGATGGATTGGCTAGCCAGATATGGCGCCACCCTAGATTGTGAACGAAGGGTAGTAAAATTGTTAACTCGTAGTGGAAAGACCCTTGATATTTCTTGTGACCCTAGAGGATCGGTGATGCTTAGTTATCTTGAGTCACTTGACGCATCCAATGATGATTTACATTCTGCTCGTATAGTCTGTGAATATGTTGACGTCTTCGATGAGATGAGGGGTCTACCTCCAAAACATGAGATAGACTTTCGTATTTATCTTGTAGACAATGCAAAACTAGTATCTCTGCCAGTACGCCACATGGCTCCTCGTGAGAGGAGGGAGCTCAATAAGCAAGTAGGTGAGTTGCTTGAGAAGGGGTTCATAAGACGTAGTATATCGGAGTGGGGTGCTCCAGTAGTATTTGCAACGAAGGCAGACGGGTCCCTTAGACTTTATGTGGACTATAGAGAACTTAATAAGCTTACTAAGAAGAATAGGCACCCACTGCCGAGGATTGACGATCTCTTCGATCAGTTAGTTGGCGCCTCAGTGTTTTCGCAGTTGGACTTAGCCACTGGTTTCCATTAGTTGAGAGTGGCTGAGGATAGCATAGACAAAACTACCTTTAGGACTCCAGACGGTTTCTATGAGTGGCTTGTAGTGCCCTTTGGTTTGACAAACGCCCCCGCATACTTTGTGACTTGATGAGCAGGGCGTTTAGGGAGTACCTTAATAAATTCGTGGTGGTCTTTGTGGATGACATCTTGATCTTTTCTAAGAGCGAGGCAGAGCACACCCTACATCTTAGGGAAGTGTTGGAGACCCTTCGAGCGCATAACCTTAAATCAAAATTTTCTAAATGTCACTTTTGGAGGAAGGAAGTGCTATTCTTAGGGCATGTGGTTTCCAAAGAAGGGATAGTTGTGGATCCCGTGACGGTGGTGGCCATCCATGATTGGAAGGTCCCTAAAAATGCTACCGAGGTGAGGAGTTTCTTGGAGTTGGCTGGCTACTATAGGAAGTTTATCAAGGACTTCGCAAAAATATCAGCCCCATTAACACGCTTGACGAAGAAGAACCTAGTTTTCACGTGGGATGTAGATTGTGATGATGCGTTCCAACTTTTAAAGAGAGTTTTGACCACTGCCCCAGTCTTAGTGTTGCCAGATGGGAGTAAGCCATTTACCGTTTATACCGAAGCTTGTGGAACAGGACTAGGCGCAGTCTTAATGCAAGAGGGGAGGGTAATAGCATATGGAGGAAGTCAGTTGAGAGTGCATGAGAAAAATTACCTTACATATGACCTAGAGTTGGCCGTTATTATTTTCGCGCTTAAGTCTTGGCGCCATTATCTTCTTGGCGAGAAATTCTAATTATTCGCAGACCACAAATCGCTGAAATAATTGTTCTCTCGGAAGGACTTGAACTTAAGACAGCAAAGTTGGATGGAATTCTTAGCGTCCTACGATTTCGAGATAGTATATACCCCTGGCAAGGGTAACGTGGTGGTAGACGCCTTAAGTAGGAAAAGGTTGTCCTTGAGTCCGTTGTTTGTTGAGCGGCGAAGCTTAGAGTTCATCTCTAGGTTTGACTTTAGACCTTCCATTGACTTTGTACCCGGTTTGCTAGCATCCTTAGAGGTCAGACTTGCGCTTTTGGGACGGATTGGTGAGGCACAGCAAGATGACCCACAGTTGGTTGAGTTAATAGAGAAGCTCATAAGGGGGGAGTCATCGAGCCATCTCAGTAGGTATAACCTAGATGATATGGTTTGGTTACGTAGGGACGGTATACTTTGTCTACCATGGGACGAGAACTTGAGAAAGACCATTCTTGATGATGCACATCATTCGAAGATGACCATTCATCCCGGAGGGGACAAGATGTACATGGACATGAGAAGAGTTTACTTTTGGGCCGGTATAAAGAAGGGGGTGGTCGAGTTTGTCGATAGATGCTTGGTGTGCCAACAAGTAAAAGCAGAGCAAAAGAAGCCCGGTGGATTCCTTCACCCGTTGGAGATCCCATAATGGAAGTGGGAGAGTGTCTCGATGGACTTTGTTGATGGGTTACCGAGATCGAGGAAGGGTAATACAGGGATTTGGGTCATGGTAGACAGACTTACTAAGAGCACCCATTTCATTCCAGTAAAGAGTAAGAGGATTGCTCCATGGTTTGCCTCCATATACATTCGAGAGATAGTTCGTTTGCACGGTGTTCCTTGTAGCATAGTGAGCGATCGTGATCCTATATTTACTAGTGAATTTTGGAAGAGCTTGCAAGAGGCGGTAGGGACTTAGTTATGTTTGAGCACTGCATGTCATCCTCATACGGACGGCCAGACAGAGAGGGTGAATCGTATTCTAGAGGACCCTTTGAGGCTATGTGTTTTAGATTTCAGAGGTACATGGGAAGAACATCTTCCTTTGGTGGATTTCGTGTATAATAATAGCTTTTAGTCTAGCATTGGCAGGACACCTTTCGAGGCTCTCTATGGAAGGCCTTGTCATTCACCAACATGTTGGTGGGAATCTACAGATAAGATCTTACTTGGGCCCAATATGATTAGAGAGACTTCGAAAAAGATCGATTTGATTCGAAGGAGGATGAAGATGGCGCAAGATAGGCAGAAATCGTATGCGGATAAGAGGAGGACAGATCTTAAATTTGATATTGGGGACATGGTCTTTATCAAGGTGTCTCCATTACGTAATATTGTTCGCTTTGGGTCCGTTAGGAAGTTAGCACCAAGGTTCGTAGGGTCGTTTCCTATTAAGGAGAGGATTGGACAAATGGCATATAAAGTGGAGTTGCCCGAGAGAATTAGTGGTGTACACGACGTATTCCATGTATCACATTTGAGGAAGTGCTTGCACGAGACCGCGGAAGTGGTAGAGCCGAGCATGCTTAGAGAGGTGGAGATAAAGCGTGATGCGACGATTCGACGAGCTCCTACATGCATTCTTAGGTCGGAGATTATGAAGTTGAGGAATCGAGAGGTCAAGCTAGTCAAATTGCAATGGGGAGATGATGAGAGCAACGCTACTTCGGAGACGGAAGAGAAGATGCGTTCATTGTACCCTTTTCTTTTTTAGGGTATGTCTTTTAATTTCTCCTTTATCGCCTAGCTTGTACTTGTTCTATCTTTAGTACGTCCTCTCGCTAGTATCTTTGACCTTTAGATAGGGTAGTCTTATGGTTGAAACATGTGTTTGAGACATGTTTTGTATGGTGGATGCACGTGAATGCAAGTTTTTGCTAGTGGTTGCTCGTGGATGCATATACACACACTTTAGGCACTAGATCGGCTCAGTCAATTTCGTATTGCATATTGAATGGATGTATATAATAAAATGAATGTACATTGAATGTGTGAATCATATGGATGTTGCATTTGAATGAATGGTTGTTCACACATGTAGTAATGATATGTATAGGGTTCCTTGCATACATGATGGATACATGGCACTATCATTATTTGCATTAAGGAGGTCGACTGAATCAGTAGACCGCCTGATTTTGCATTAGTATATGGACATATACACACACTATGCATGTGTACATGAAAAGCATTAGAAATCTTTTAAGGACCATGGTTGCAAGTGGTTGATGGATGAGTAGATGGGTGATTGGATGGTAGGACACGTTCTTCTTGACTTAGAGATTTCGAGGACGAAATCCTTTAAGGAGGGGAGAATGTATCACCTCGAATTTTGAATAATTGAATTAACTAAATTTAAGAACACTTAATTTTTAAAAGTGGAATGAAGGGAAATGGGTTGCACCATTTCGTTCGTCTCGGAATTCTGCATGGAATAGAGTCCAAGTTTTCGAAAAAAGGAGAATGAACGAAGGAGATATGGCCCTCGGAAGTTAAGACAAAAAATATAGTGAGCAGGCCGACTAGGGAGGTCGACCTCCCAAGGGGGGAGGTCAACCATAGTGTCGACCTGCGTACTCCCAGGTCGACTTGGGGGTCGACCTCCCTCTTGGGGGGTCGAACCAGGTTCGGCCAGGTTGCTGGATGGTGCGATTTTTGGGCTTGAGATGATTTTTGATGATCTAGATCAGTTCTAGGGTTAATCCTAAGGCCTAAATAACTTCCTACACCTATATATACACCCTAAGACTCAAACCCTAAAATCAAATAAAAATTTAGAACCGTGGCCACCATGCTGTCACCTTGTGACCAAGAGTAGCCGCCACCATTTAGGAGAAGGTAAAGCTAATCAACTCAATTCAATTCAAGATTATAACAAAAACAACAAATTGTCTTCTTCAAAGGAGAGCTAAATCAATTTCAGAACTCAGATTTCAGAACTCAAGACCTTCTTTTAGTTGCGAGTTCGTTTTCTTTAATGAGATAATTAACAATTTAATTAGACTGAGTTATAATTTGGGTTATATGGTTATGTTGTGAATCATTGACAGTCATGTCATTATCTATGCTGTAATTCTATGATGTTACTATCTATGTTGTAAAGCTATGATGTTATTATCCATGTTGAAAATCTATGTTAATTGTTGGCTTATGTACAATCAATACATAATGATGCTTCATATGCTAGTTTGGTTATGTTTGTGGAACTAATTCATATGTTAAATCATATGTATGAATGCAAGTCTAGATGTTAATTTAGATATGAATCATATGCAAGTTTATGAGAATCATATACAACCTCACATGTTTCATGACATCTATTTTATGTGTAAATTGGATCTAAAGTTAGGCTATGACATGTGTGAGTTTAGATGCAAGTTTACACTATAGTTTATGTTGTATAAATCACATATGCAAGTATATATATGTTGTAGTATGAATCATGTAATGTAAGTTTGTAACTATTGCCTATGCAAGTTTATACCTTATGATTAGATCTATGACACCCATTGTCTATGCAAGTTTAGATGAAACACCTTATTGACACATGCAAGTTCACCCCTTATGTTTAGATATATATGCCAATTCATGTTATGACTTTTGTTCATAAGTTAGATCTAATTTATATTCTATGCATGTTGTGATGTTTTCTCTTTATTCCATAAGTTAGACTATTCGAGTCTAACGTATATTTCACGTTAAACGGACGAACGTACAAATGGGGCAATGGGATAATATTAAAAGATTTAATATTTAGAATTGGCATAAATGCCTTAAATGTGATGTTAATTGGTATAATTTTATATACCATAAATAGATGGACATAATTAAGGTGTTAATTATGGACATAGTTAAATTTGTAATTAATTGGTAATTTGAGTAGGGAAATTAATTCAAATTGGGGATAATTAATTATGTGTAATAATAAACCACCTATGACACGAGGTTAGACTCGTTTGTGGTGTAAGACTGCTCGGACCCGCCCGACAAATCCAGCTGCCACAAATGCCAGTCTAATGTGGGAGGTCTTAGGCATAAATTAAATGTGTAACACCTGTAAAGACACGAGGTTAGGCTCGTTTGTGGTGTAAGACTGCCCGGACCTGCCCGGCAAATCCAGCTGCCACAAATTCCAGTCTAATGTGGGAGGTCTTTATAAGGTTACGGTCTTAAAGAATTAAGAAACACTTAACCAGATAAACATGTAGTGGGACATGAGGAGGTTAAGTGGGTGCCTTGGGTGGCATGTGGAATTTAGAGGGTGCCTTGGGTGGCATTTGAAATACGATTATATGCACTTAACCAAGATTGAAACATGTAAGAAGACATGAATAAGAATGGGGTTAAGTGGGGAAAACCTTAAAGGGGACCAATCATAGGTGGAAAGCTTGTGTCCTGCATGAGGGCCCTTTTCAAACCAGTAACCCATTAAGTATCTTTGTGGGCTAGACCCAAGTCGAGGACGGGACACGCGTACCGGATTTGATTGTAAGAGGTCAAAACGGGTCAGCGGTGGCAACGCAAGTCCAACGGGTTCATACGCATGTGTGGCTCGGGCTAGTAGGTAAGACGTCGTTGCATCGTGTATATATAGGCCATGCATTTTTGGTTGTATCGGGTCGCCACTTTGGGGAGTGATACACCCCACTGTGGGGCCAACACGGGTATCTACGAGTTAGGAAGCCGATCGAATGGGGGTAATGGGTACACCTAGTGGAGATAGGGGCAGACGACACCTATGGAGGTAGCTGGGGGTACACGAAACTACCATTAGCAGTATTAAGTTCTGTAGACGGGATCAACCTTTAGGGTGACTAGTAGTGGTGCAGTATAGTAATTATCTTATAGTGGTTTAGGTGCACCTTTAATGTTATCTTTGTTCATCATATTTCCTTGTTTGCTCTGTCATACCCAATTGTTCACATTCATTTCCTTATTTTCTAGCTTATGCCTTAGTCTAGTTACTTTGATAATTATATTGCTAAAGTTATCGCTCTCGCCAGACTTTATGTCTGACCCCCTTTTCTCTCCACCTCTTTTCTTCCTCCCCCCTCAGGTTTGCAAGGAGGCAATACTACAGCTTAGTGTCGATTTCTTCCAGTTGCTTGAAGAGAGTAGATGTACCGCTTTGGACTCTCTCATCTTTATGGCTTTGCTTATGCTCAGTGGGGATTTATGCATTCATGTTATTTAAGTATTAGCTTCTTTATGTATTTTGAAGTTTTTGGAAAAGACTACTGATTCTATTGTAATGGTTTTGGAGACTACTTATGTAAACTCGTTTTGAGTTATGATAAAATAAAATAAGTTTTAACTTTCGTTGTGTTGTTTTATTTATTTATTCTTGTAATTTATCTGTTCTATACAACAATAACGCTTCATGGACGTTGATGCATTCCCTTTGTGAGTGACATTAATGGACATGGGGTGTTACACGTGTTTTGCTTGAGGTTAGTAGTGGGGTTTCCCCGATCAGTGATTGGTCCGCTTCTTATCTAGGAGGGGGAGACGCAAAAGAGTAACTCCTAATACTGGATTGGTCCGTCGCAGCACAAGGATTAGATCTATTTCCTCTTCATCTCATGGTAGGTTTCCGAACTCGAGCACTAGTAGTAGCAATTCGGGTTTGGGCTCAGGTATGACCCATGTTTATGGTATTGACTATTCGCCGTTTTCTTTAGGCAGCCTTTCTACTAGTCAATTATTTCAGCTTGCCAATGATACTGCTTTTTCTTTTTCTGATGTTGAGTTAAATGTGGATTACATTAGCAGTAGAGAATTAGAGAGAGTTAATTCTTTTCGATGTTAAGTGTTGTTATTTGGAAAATTAGGGGTTTTAGTGAGCTTGAAAAAGGTGATAAGGTTAGGGCTTTTTTTAGATATTTCCATATTGATATTGTTTTGCTTCAAGAAACTAAAATCAAGAATCTCGATCTTAGTTCTTATTTGAGGTTAGGTGGTTCTCATTTTAGAAATTGGGTTTGTCTCTCGGATATTGGTAGTGTTGGGGGACTTATGATTGGTTGGAAGGATAATCAATTTAGACTCATTCAGGAGATTCCTAAATTGTATCTCTTGCACATTTTATTTGCTTATCTTATTGATAACTCTTTTTGGGTATTTCTAATGTGTATGGCCCTCATACCAAAATAGATAGGAGGCTTTTATGGGTCGAATGCTCTGAATTTAGGAATCTTGTTCCCAATCAATGTATTGTGGGGGGAGATTTCAATGTCACTAGGTTTTTAAGGGAGAGATCACCTCGGGAAGGTGATTTCTCTAATATGGAGGAATTCAAAGATTTCATTTTAGATAATAATCTGATTGAGATTCCTCTCAATAATAGATCGTTTACTTGGTCTAACGTCAGAGATCGTCCTTCTTTTGCTCTATTAGATAGATTTTTTATTAGCACTGAAGTAGATGATAGATTCTCTATTTTTAGAGTTAAGGGTTTTCCTTTTTTATTTTCTCATCACTATCCTATCATCCTTTCGTGTGACTCGAATATTTCTATTAGTAGTAGCTTCAAATTTGAGAAGATGTGGTTATTGGATTCCTGTTTTAGTAATCTGGTTTCTTTTAAGTGGAGCTCGTTGTCTTATTTTAATAATTTGTATAAGGGTAATTCAACGAAGATTTTTGTTGCGAAGCTTGGAAAGTTAATATTTTTTCTCAAGCACTGGAATAAGCATATTTTTAGTAGTGTAGAATTAGGAAAGATAAGATTATGTGTGAGATGTTAGATTTAGATAAGATTGGTAAGTCCAGGGTTCTTAGTTCTAATGAGAGGGATAGACTTTGCAACCTTAGGAATGATCTCAAGCTAATTTTAGAAAAAGAAGAGATCATGTGGAAGCAAAGGGCCCGAGTTCATTGGATTAAGAAGGGGGATAATAACACAAGGTTCTTTCATAGTGTGGCTAATAAGAGGAGGTGTGATAATTTGATTCACTCTATTTTTATTAATGATGTAGAGGTAACCATTCAGAAGGAATTAAATGAGGCTTTTACAAGGTATTACAAGAAGAATTTTAGATCTAGGACCAAGAGAAGGATTATTGTTAGATGGAATGACATTTTTCTGCCGGCCAGTAAGGTTGAGTTAGTAGATTTAGACAGACCTTTCTCTAAACAGGAGATTTGGACGGCTATCTATGATATGCCTAGTGACAAAGCTCCTAGGCCTAATGGTTTTTCTATTCTTTTTTATAAGCAGTTTTGGAAGGTCCTGAAAGTTGATATCATTAACCTTTTTAATGATTTTTATAGTGGTGATTTACGTTTAGGTAGTTTTAACTTTGCCAATGTCATTCTTATTCATAAGAGAGAGGCTAATTCTCTTAAGGATTTCAGGCCTATTTCCTTAATTAATTATTCGGTCAAGATTATTTCAAAAGTCCTAGCTAACAGGCTTAGTATTAAGATGAATGATCTTAATGATTGTTCTCAAGAAGCCTTTATCAAGGGTAGAAACATTGTAACACCCCAAATCCATTAAGGTCACTCACAAAAGGAATGCCTTAACTTCGGTGGAGAGTTATAGGTAAAAGATACAGATAAATTACAAGACAGACAAAATTAAAATAGCGGAAAAATAGAACTTTACTTTAATGATAAAATAGTTTGTACAACTCTTGTTTTCCAATACCAGAATATCTGTCTTACAAAATAAAGAAGCTTAAAATAACATTTATATTCCTCAATGTTGCGTAAGCCAGCCATAGCAATGGAAAAGAGAATCCAAGCAAAACTTCGACTAATCTTCAGTTTTGAAAGAAAACTGGGCTAAGTAGTAATATTCCCTCCCTACGAACCTGGGGGGGGGGGGGGGGGAGGGGAACAAATGCAAGAAAGCAAAAGAAAACAGAGTCATACATAAAGTCTGGTAAGTTCAGTAACTTTCAGCATGTGAACAAAAAAAAAAGCAAATTGGCATGAATTAACTGAATACAAGTCAACACCATGATGACGGGAATCATAAGATTAGCACAAGATATGATAAGGTAAGATAAACTGGATGCACTTCTATACTTTCTCTGCTTCAATACTACCTTGTTATTCTAATTTCTATATCTCTACACCACCTAACTAGTTGCCCAAATAGTAATCTGTATAGACTGACAAAACAATAACGTGATCCCAATCCCCGAAATTGTAGTTGTTTTTAGGTGTACATCTATTATTTATTACCTAGATCTAATCTAGAGTTTTCTATCGAGCGCATTCTAGATCCAACCAGGGTTTACGCTACCCAGGGCTACTAGGGTTTATGCTACCTATTGAATGTTTCTCGGATTTTAGGGTTTACGCGACCTAGGTCCAACTAGGGATTATGCTACCTATCGAACGACGCCCCTAATCTAGGACACACTACCCAAAGTGGTATATGTTCCTAGACTTTCCCCACATATGTGTCATGGATCATTATCGCTGTCTAGATGCACATGTCCACTATATGTGCGACACGAGTCTCGTGGCAGGGCAAATCAAGAAACACGGAACTCGGTCGGGAGCTTTGAGATATCTGCAGATGCAGATGCTAAGATCTGTTTTTCCAGTGGCTATGGTCCTACTTGACCCCTCCCTCAACTAATGAAAGGCCACCCTTGAAAAAAAATGAGAACTATACGCAGGTCCTCTATGCCCCCACTAACCTATGGCCATCCGCACCCATAACTAGATAGCAAGTATATGGTCTTTTGGAGTTCTCCGCCTTTTCGTTGTATGTATCTCGACTGACTCAAGATGGTAGGTAGACGATGAGTTGCTATCACAGGGCTACTGGTCTCTCCGAATCACGCTGGTCCATCCTAGTCTTTAGGTTGCCTTATATTACAACCAAGGCATACCCTTGGTTCTTCTAACGCAGACCTTAACCTCTGTGAGCCCAGGAGGATCATCTGCAACCTCACAGAGGGATACCAAGAGTACCCTCACGTCCCCTCGAGGTCGCGTGCTTCGTGACCAAGTTCGTTGGAGCCTTCCTTATGATCAGATGTACGTTCGCTCCTTCTCGTGTTCTACTACGGTTTACTACTTCGTTCCCTTAACTAAGGTTTACTGCTTAGTTTCCTGAATCGTCTTTTTCTTAACTAAGGTTTACTACTTAGTCCTTTTAACTAAGGTTTACTATTTAGTTCTCTTTCTCGTTATATTGGATTAGTTAAGTATCATCAGTCAATTCAAGTTAACTTAACCCATTCATTTGTCATGTTAAACTGGATAAGTGTTATCAGTAGTTCATGTTGACTTAACCCTACCACAAATCAAGTTATATTGGTTAAGTATTTCTTATAACTTAACCCTACTCCATCATCTTGTATTGGTTAAGTGTTCCTTTTAACTTAACCCTGCCCATCTGTTTAGCTAACATGTTATAACGGTTAAGTGCTCTCTTAGTTAACTTAACCCTAACATCTGTTTAATTCACATGTTTAAATGGTTAAGTATTGCCCTTCATGTTTTAACTTAACCTTGTTCATTTGTCATACTATGATGGCTAAATGTTCTAAGTTTACTTAACTCCAACTTCTAGTCTAGTTAACATGTTAAATTGGCTAAATGTATTTTACTTAACCCCACCTTCTAGTCTAGTTAACATGTTATAACGGTTATTTAACCCCTTCAAGTCTTGTCTTGTTAACATGTTAAGTTGGTTAAGAGTTCCTATGGACTTAACCCTCCCATTCTAGCTTAACTATTTCTTAGCTTTAAATTATTCATTTAAAGCACCAACAACTCACATTAGACAGATATTGTTGTGGTCACTGGATGTGCCGTTCAATTCCGGGCAGATTTACACCGCAACTCAGTCTAACCTCGGGTCCTTTTGGGCTCAATGCTCTAACCACCCACATTAGATAGGTATTGTTACGGTTGTTGGATTTGCCGGGCTGTTCCGGGCAGTCTTATACCGTAACTCAATCTAACCTCGGGTTAGGCATATTCGTCTTTCCTAGATTTACATATTTATCCTTTTTGTCTATATGTAAATTGCTAACAACTCTTTTAAACAAATTTGGCCTATATCATATTCATTTGTCATGCCCACTAACATACCTATATTTTAGGCCCAAATCTTGATTTACCTGTCGTTTAACCCAACCTGCAGTTTTATGCCAATTTAGATCTAGTATTTCCATTTATATTTCATGTCAAAACTAGATTTGATACTCTAGTTTACAATTTATGCCTAAAGCTTCGTTTACTTGCCAATACTAGATTCAATATATCAAATTACATCTTCTATAATTCACGTCAAATTACCCCAATTTGCATATAATAGTCATGTTATAATACATGCTCTAAATTATGCCAAATAATATAGATTTCATGTTATACCCAAATAACCCCGCATTCATAACGTACGTATACCATGATTTCACAAGTTTTCTAAATACTCATGAAATGAAACTAAAAAGGGAATAGAGGATAAACATGAGAATTGACATAAAAGAATAGGCATGCAAAAGCGAGCCAAATACAAGGATAATGGATCCAATGGTTTTGGCGTACATAATAGCGAATAGGAATAAACTAAGCAAGTTACACCCTAGGTATGAGATCCAACAAAATGCCAGTTCAGTATACAACATGTTTGTAACTATAGTGTTTAGGCATAAACAATTATCCATAATAGTCTTAGGCAATTAACCACAATAGTCATAGTCATGGTCATAGGTAGAAATCTCATAGTTATGAATCATAGGCGATTAACCACAATAGTCATGGATAATTAACCAAAATAGTCCTAGGCAATTAACCTAAATAGTCATAGGCAATTAACTGTAATAATTTCAAAGTCATGGTCATAGACAATAGTCTTATGTTCATAATCATAGGCAATAATCTCATAGTCATGAATCATGGTCGTATGCAATGGTCTTATGTTCACAGTCATAGGCATAGGCATCGTCTCATCGGTAATTGACCACAATATTTCTGAATTAGATCTAAGGGCATGTACAAGCACAGATTAAAATGAAAGGATCATGCATATTCTTATATTCATTTAATTTCATGCCACAAATAGATCTAGACGTTCAAATCTAAAAAGTAACTGACTTACATTGATCGGTTTTAGAAAAGGATAATCAGATGGCGTTGGTGATTTGCTATGATTTGCATGACGTTGCCCGCAACCGTTTAACTAGTCCTTTGATTCTTTTCTTACAGCTTTGATTTGAATATCCAATTTAAAGAAGAACTATAACTTATTTTAGTGGAGAATTAGATTTATTTTAATGGTGGAGTTCAGAATAGAGAGAAGCAGCATGTGGATGCCTAAGAGAATTTGTGCGAATTTAGGTTGAGTACTAGGTTGTATATATAGGATTTCAATTTGATTAGAGTCGCTAGATGAACCCAACCATCTGATCAATTCAGAGCTATCCAGAAGGCCGAGGTGACTCAGCACGAACCAGAAAATGGTCCAGACCTGAAAAGGTCGACCCTAGGTCGACCCCTTGGTCGATCTGGGTGCCATTGTCGACCCCCTGGTCGACTTGGGTCCTGGGCGGGAATTTTCCCGCCCAGCCCAATATGGGTCTGTTTTCGAATTTTAAACTGAATTTTGAGCTATTTGAATTTTAAATTGAATTCTAAAACTTCTGGAGATCATAACTTCTTCATACGGAGTCCGATTTACGCAAACTCGGACTCTATCTCAAGAAGAATTTCGAGGCGAACGCAATAGCGTAACCTATTTCCCTTAATTATTCTTCTAAAATTTAATTATACTTTAATTTGTGAAACTTAATGTTATAGAATTAAGGGGTGTTACATTCTCCCCCTCTTAAAAGGATTTCGTCCCTGAAATCTTCAAGTTAGGAAGAATATGTCCTATCATCCAATCACCCATCTACTCAACCATCCAATCACAGGCATTCATTGCCCTTAAAAACATTTCTAATGCTTTCATGTTCATATGCATAGTGTGTGTATATGTCTTTATCTAATGCAAAAAATCAGGCGGTCTACTGATTCAGTTGACCTCCTTAATGCGAATTATGTCAGTGCCATGCGTCTAATCATGTATGCAAGCATCCCTAGTTATGTAAAAATTACATGTGTGCATAGCCATTCATCCATATGCAACATCCATATGATAACATATCAAGTTAAATCCGTTAAGCAAATACATATATGCGAATGCAATATGAAAGTGACTGAGTCGTTCTAGCGCCTATGGTGTGTATATGCATCCACGAGCAACCATTTGCCATCAATCATAACATGTTTCAAATACATGTTTACATCCATTGGCTTCTACCTAAGGATCGATGATACGTCCTAAAGGATATACCTTAAAAGCTAGAAAGTATGCATTAAATTCCTAGAAAAAGAGATCAAGGATGTACCCTTAACAAAAAGGGTATGATGCATGTATCTAGTCTTCAGTCTTCTAAGTCGCATCTTCTTGAGCTTCACTATTCTGTACCTTATCTAATTAATCTTCACGATTGCGAAGCTTCTTGACCTCCATTTCCAAAACCGTCGTTGATCGGATAGCTGGCTTTTTATTGTCAACTAGATACATGCAGAAGTCTATCCCGCATTTTAGGGGTAAACTCCTAACCTAATCAAAAACATATGCGTACTCATGGACTACCCTAAAGGATTGCAAATCGTCGATAAATGCATTAAGCGATTCTAGCTAGCTAAGCCTAACTGATTCTTTACATGAAATCTCGAGGGTATTTCCAAGGTAAGTCAAAAGTCTAACTACCCTCCTTTCAGAATTACTAGCCAACCAACCCGTGCCTACAATTAATTCATAGCCCATGGAACCAAAAAACATAAGCATTGTGCTTAAACCCAACACTTAATATAGTTATTCTCAAACCCTTACAAACAAAAGGTAAGCGGGCCGAACCACCAATTGGATTTGAGAAACTAATGGGATCTTCTACTATACAAGTACTAAGGTGCAGAGACTCAACTATGGAAGTAGATATGAACAAATGCTAAGCGCTAAGATCAAAAGAGCAATAACTGGTTGATCAAAACGAAAAGCTAAACTTTTCCAACAGAGACTTTTACTATCTCTCTCTCAGGTATTCTGGTGGTGAAAGCATGCACTCGCCCTTCAAAAATCATGTCCCTTGTCCTTGCCGTTGTCCTTAATTATACGCCCTATTATACCATGGAAAAGATATTTCCTCTCGTCTTAGGTTTTATAATTCCTTCTTTATTCGTGAGTCAAGTTTATATCCATGAATTTCTCATCCTTGCGTTGAGCTCCCTAGCCAAACTCCCTCATCCTCATCTTTTACCATTCCTGTGTAATCATATTGACAAGTTTCTCAAAAGATGCCTCCATCGCACGGATAACCCATCAAAGCTTGAAAGAAAACTAGTTGCAGGTGAAATTACTATGGCTATAGATGGAAGTCGGGCACTACTTTGCCCTTCGATAGGTATCTTAGTCTTATCAAGCCTACGGAACCGTGTAGCGATGAGGTTACCTCCCAGAAAGCCAGGAGCCCCAAAGACTCAAGAAAGAAGGGGACAAGAATTCAAACAGAGGATCAGAAGATAGTGCATATGGCTTTTGGGGAATATGCCTTTAAAAAAAACTTTTCTTTTGAAAGTGCTTCTTTTAAAACCGTTGAAAATAATTTTTCAAATCTTCTATCTGATCCGATAACCTTCAGCTCTAATACCACGTGTAACACCCCACATCCATTAAGGTCACTCACAGAGGGAATGCCTTAACTTCGGTGGAGATTTATAGGTAAAAGATACGGATAAATTACAAGACAGACAAAATTAAAACGGCGGAAAATATAACTTTACTTTATTGATAAAATAGTTTGTACAACTCTTGTTTTCCAATACCAGAATATCTATCTTATAAAATAAAGAAGCATAAAATAACATTTATATTTCCCAATGTAGCGTGAGCCAGCCATAGCAATGGAAAAGAGAATCACAAAACTTTGACTAATCTTCAACTTGGAAAGAAAACCGGGCTAAGTATAATATTCTCTCCCTGCGAACCTTGGGGGGGGGAAGACAAGAAAGCGGAAGAAAACAGAGTCAAACATAAAGTATGGTTAGTTTAATAACTTTCAGCATGTGAACAGTAAAATAAAGCAACATGGCATGAATTAACTGAATACAAGACAACACCATGATGACGGGAATCATAAGGTTAGCACAAGATATGATAAGGTAAGATAAACTGGATGCACTTCTACACTTTCTCTGCTTCACTACTACTTTGTTATTCTAATTTCTATATATCTGCACCACCTAACTAGTGCCCAACTAGTAATTTGTATAGACTGACAAAACAATAACGTGATCCCAATCCCCGAAATTGTGGTTGTTTCCAGGTGTACATCTATTATTTATTACCTAGATCTAATCTAGGGTTTTCTATCGAGCGCATTCTAGATCCAACCAGGGTTTACGCTACCCAGGGCTACTGGGGTTTATGCTACCTATTGAACGTTTCTCAGATTTTAGGGTTTACGTGACCTAGGTCCAACTAGGGATTATGCTACCTATCGAACGGTGCCCCTAATCTAGGACACACTACCTAGAGTGGTATATGTTCCTAAACTTTCCCCATGTATGTGTCGTGGATCGTTATCGCCGTCTAGATGCACATGTACTCTATATGTGCAACCCGAGTCGCATGGCAGGGCAAATCAAGAAACACGGGACTCAGTCGGGAGCTTTCAGATATCTGCCAATGCAGATGCTAAGGTATTTTTTTCCAGTGGCTATGGTCCCACTTGACCCCTCCCTTAACTAATGAAAGGCCACCCTTGAAATAAAATGAGAACTATACGCAGGCCCTCTATGCCCCCACTAACCTATGGCCATCCGCACCCATGACTAGATAGCAAGTATATGGTCTTTTGGAGTTCTCCGCCTTTCCGCTGTACGTATCTCGACTGATTCAAGATGGTAGGTAGACGACGAGTTGCTATCACAGGGCTACTGGTCTCGCCGAATAATGCTGGTCCATCCTAGTCTTTAGGTTGCCTTATATTGCAACCAAGGCATACCCTTGGTTCTTCTAACGCAGATCTTAACCTTTGTGAGCCCAGGAGGATCATCTGCAGCCTCACAGAGGGATACATAGAGTACCCTCACGTCCCCTCGAAGCCGCGTGCTTCGTAACCCAGTTCGTTGGAGCCTTCTTAATGATTAGATGGACGTTGTCTCCTTCTCGCGTTCTACTAAGGTTTACTACTTAGTTCCCATAACTAAGGTTTACTACTTAGTTTCCTGAATCATCGTTTTCTTAGCTAAGGTTTATTACTTAGTCCTTTTAACTAAGGTTTACTACTTAGTTCTCTTTCTCATTATGTTGGATTGGTTAAGTATCATCAGCCAATTCAAGTTAACTTAACCCATTCATTTGTCATGTTAAACTGGTTAAGTGTTATCAGTAGTTCATGTTGACTTAACCCTACCACAAATCAAGTTATATTGGTTAAGTATTTCTTATTACTTAACCCCACCCCTTCATCTTGTATTGGTTAAGTGTTCCTTTTAACTTAACCTTGCCCATTTGTTTAACTAACATGTTATATCGGTTAAGTGCTCTCTTAGTTAGCTTAACCCTAACATCTGTTTAATTCACATGTTCTAATGGTTAAGTATTGTCCCGTCATGTTTTAAATTAACCTTGTTCATTTGTCACACTATGATGGCTAAGTGTTCTAGTTTACTTAACTCCACCTTCTAGTCTAGTTAACATGTTAAATTGGCTAAGTGTATTTTACTTAACCCCACCTTCTAGTCTGGTTAACATGTTATAACGGTTATTTAACCCCTATGAGTCTTGTCATGTTAACATGTTAAGTTGGTTAAGTGTTCCTATGGACTTAACCCTCCCATTCTAGCTTAACTGTTTCTTAGCTTTAAATTATTCATTTAAAGCACCAGCCACTCACATTAGACAGATATTGTTGCGGTCACTGGATGTGCCGGTCGGTTCCGAGCAAATTTACACCGCAACTCAATCTAACCTCGGGTCCTTTTGGGCTCAATGCTCTAACCACCCACATTAGATATGTATTGTTACGGTTGCTGGATTTGCTGGGCGGTTCCGGGCAGTCTTATACCGTAACTCAATCTAACCTCAGTTTAGGCATATTCATCTTTCCTAGATTTACATATTTATCCTTTTTGTCTATATGTAAATTGCTAACAACTCTTTTAAATGAATTTGGCCTATATCATATTCATTTGTCATGCCCACTAACATACCTATATTCTAGGCCCAAAACTTGATTTACCTATCATTTAACCCAACCTGCAGTTTTATGCCAATTTAGATCTAGTATTCCCATTTACAGTTCATGTTAAAACTAGATTTGATACTCTAGTTTACAATTTATGCCTAAAGCTTGGTTTACTTGCCAATACTAGATTCAACATATCAAATTACATCTTCTATAATTCACGTCAAATTACCCCAATTTTCAACTAATAGTCATGTTATAATACATGCTCTAAATTATGCCAAATAATATAGATTTCATGTTATACCTAAATAACCCCGCCTTCATAACGTACGTATACCATGATTTCACAAGTTTTCTAAATACTCATGAAATGAAACTTAAAAGGGAATAGAGGATAAACATGAGAATTGACATAGAAGAATAGGCATACAAGAGTGAGCCAAATACATGGATAATTGATCCAATGGTTTTGGTGTACATAATAGCGAATAGGAATAAACTAAGCAAGTTACACCCAAGGTATGAGATCCAACAAAATGCCAGTTCAGTGTACAACATGGTTTGTAACTATAGTGTTATGGGCACAAACAATTAACATAATAGTCTTAGGCAATTAACCATAATAGTCATAGTCATGGTCATAGGTAGAAATCACATAGTTATGAATCATAGGCGATTAACCACAATAGTCATGGATAATTAACCAAAATAGTCGTAGGCAATTACCCTAAATAGTCATAGGCAATTAACTGTAATAATTTCAAAGTCATGGTCATAGACAATAGTCTTATGTTCATAATCATAGGCAATAATCTCATAGTCATGAATCATGGTCGCAGGCAATGGTCTTATGTTCACAGTCACTGGCATATGCATCGTCTCATCGGTAATTGACCACAATAGTTCTGAATTAGATCCAAGGGCGTATACAAGCACATATTCAAATGAAAGGATCATGCATATTCTTATATTCATTTAATTTCATGCAACAAATAGATCTAGACGTTCAAATCTAAAAAGTAACTGACTTACATTTATCGGTTTCACAAAAGGATAATCAGATAGCGTTGGTGATTTGCTATGATTTGCATAACGTTGCTTGTAACCATTGAACTAGTCCTTTGATTCTTTTCTTACAGCTTTGATTTGAATCTCCAATTTGAAGAAGAAATATAACTTATTTTACTAGAGAATTAGATTTATTTTAATGGTGGAGGTTAGAATAGATAGAAGCAGCATGTGGATGCCTAAGAGAATTTGTGTGAATTTAGGTTGAGTACTAGGTTGTATATATAGGATTTCAATTTGATTAGAGCCGCTAGATGAACCCTATAATTACCCACAACCATCAGATATGTTCAGAGCTATCCAGAAGGCCCAGGTGACTCAGCACGAACCAGAAAATGGTCCAGACCTGACCAGGTCGACCGGGTAGGTCGATCCCCAGGTCGACCCCCAGGTCGACCTGGGTCCTGGGCAGGAATTTTCCCGCCCAGCCCAGTTTGGGTCTGTTTTCGAATTTTGAACTGAATTTTGAGCTGTTTGAATTTTAAATTGAATTCTGAAACTTCCGGAGGTCATAACTTCTTCATACGGAGTCCGATTTACGCAAACTCGGACTCTATCTCAAGCAGAATTTCGAGCCGAACACAACGGCATAACTCGTTTCCCTTAATTATTCTTCTAAAATTTAATTATACTTTAATTTGTGAAACTTAATGGTATAGAATTTCGGGGTGTTACAAACATAGTGGACGGAGTGGTCGCTGTGCAGGAGTATATTAATGTTTGCTATAAAAATAATTTCTCTTATGCAATTTTGAAGTTAGATTTTGAGAATGCGTTTGAATCGATTGATTGATATTTTATTTGTGAAATATGTCTTGCTAGGGGTTTCAGTATTAGATGTATCAACTGGATCATGCTCTTGCTTAGGTCTGGTTGCTATAATATTGTTGTTAATGGCGTTGTGGGCAAGAAGATCCAATCTAATAGAGGTCTTAGAAAAGGTGACCCCTATCACCTTTTCTATTTAATTTAGCGGCCGATGTTTTCTCTAGAATTATTAAGAGAGCTGGGATATTAGGTGTCCTAGGTAGTGTTGCTAATGAGGATTTTAACAATGAATTATCTATTCTTTAATTTGCAGATGATACTTTATTATTTTCGTCTCATTTGCCGAAGGGTATTTTTTCTCTCAAATTTATTCTTTATTGTTTTGAGATATTATCAGGTCTCAGAATCAATTTTTGACAAGAGTGCTGTTATGGTCCTCAATGATTTTGACAATATTGAGTCTTTGGTTGCTAGCACCTTGTACTGTTCTGTCATGAAATTCCCTTTTGATTTTTTGGGATTTAAGTTTAGGCCTTCAAAGCTTAAGAAGGCATATTTGTTTGTTATTATAGATAAGATCAATAATAGATTATCGAGTTGGAATAACATATTTCTATCTAGAGCTGTAGATTAGTTCTAGTTAATTCGGTGTTATCAGCTATTCCTTCTTATTGGATGGCCGTTCATCGTTTTCCTAAAAGGGTTATTGAGAAAATCGATAGAATCAGGCAGAATTTTCTTAGGAGTGGTCTTCCTATTTATAGAGGTTATAAATGTTTAGTCAATTAGGACGTCTATTGTAAGCCCAAGAAAGATGGGGGTCTAGGGATCATTAATGTAACACCCCATATTTTCTATGAACATTAAAGTAACGAATTAAAGAATACTTAATTTTAAAAGTGGAAATTAGGGGAAACAGGTTTCTATATTGCGTTAATCTCGGAATTCTGGTTGAGACAGAGTCTGAGTTTGCGTGAATCGGACTACATATGAAGAAGTTATGGAGTTCAGAAGATTTCAAGTTTAAACGGAAATTAAATATAAATAATAATTAAATCAAAAAGCAGTACGAATTTTAAAATTACGAGAATCAGCTGGGCGGGAAAATTCTCGCCCATAGGGGTCGACTCCCCCCAGGGGGTGTCGACATAGGTGGCGACCCCCCAGGGGGTGTCGACATAGGTGTCGACCCCCCAAGAGGGGTGTCGACTGTTGTGTCGACCCCCTCTGTAGGGGTTGACTCCCTCAGCCAGATTTGGGCTGTTTTGCCCAGTGATGTTTTTCTGAGTCATTAGGGCATATGTGGCAACTTCCAGTTGGCTCTATTTGGTCTAGATGGCTCTGATTACTCCTAGCTTGATCTAACGGCTCTCATTAATCTAAACTTCTATAAACAACCCCAACCCTCAACCCTAAAACCACATAACCTTGCTCTCTGAAGCCGTCATGCGGTCCATGGCCAAACTAGCACAGCCTCCATTTTTCTTTAAACTAGAAATCAAGTTAGAAAGCCCTTAATCAAGTCCAAACTAGAGAATCAATAGTCTACATCAAAGGATAACTTTTTAGTTTCAGAAATCAGATCCCAGAAAACAAGATTTGTTCTTTTGTTTGTAAGTTCAGTTATTCTTTAGATTTGAACAAATAAAAGTCATGACTTATAATGAAGCGAAACTAGAACTGTGCCTAGTTGTAAGATAATCGTATTATGATTCATGTAGCAATTTTGAAATTAACTATGCTTACGTGACTATTGTGATTGATACAACTTATCATGTTGTATATTAATTTGGTGATGAACCTATCATGTTGTATATTAATTTGGTTATGAACCTATCATGTTGTATATTAATTTGGTGATGAAGCTGCCATGTTGTATATAAATTTGGTGATTCCTTTATGTTATGTTATGTTATATGCAAAATCATAAGCTAAGTCATGTTCATGTATGCTTATATGTCTACAACTACATGCTTAGATCTATGCTAATTTGGTCCAACTCAAATGCAAGTTCACATTTACATGCTTAATTAAATTTGTGTAGTACTATTCCAAATTTATATCACACATGCTTAGTTGATCTATATTGTTTTATGCTGTGGGAATGTTTCATGTCCCTTTGCTTTTCCTTTTTTTTGGTAATGAGTTAGGCTAATTTGCGAGCCTAATGCTCTATGTAATTTATGCGTACGAATAACGGGGGATACGTTGGGAAAAATATTAAATTACATGCTATTAGGTTGGCTCATAATCACGTAAATGATTAATGGCATGAAATGGTATAATTTGTATACCTAGAATTATGGACATAATTTAGGGGGTAAATGGGACATGACTTGAGTTGACAACATTGGTGGATAATATACATAAAAACATGAATGGTAAATATGTAAATTAATTAATAGATGAATATGCCTAAACCGAGGTTAGATTGAGTTACCGTGTAAGACTACCCAGAACCGCCCGGTACATCCAGCAACCATAACAATACAGATCTAATGTGAGAGGTTAGCGCATTAGGCCCAAAATCCCGAGGTTAGATTGAGTTGCGGAGTAAGACTGCCCGAAACTGCCCGGCACATCTAGCGACCGCAACAAAATAGATCTAATGTGAGAGGTTGGTGCTTTAATGAATGAATTAACACTAAGAAACAGGCAGGCTAAGAATGGTAGGGTTAAGTAAATTGAGGCAACACTTAACCAATACAACATGTTAACTAAACTAATGGGTAGGGTTAGGTTAATTTGAGAACACTTAACCATTTTAACATGTTCGTTAGTGAAACACCCCGCCTCCGTTAAGGTCACTCACAAAGGGAATGCCTTAACTTCGGTGGAGCATTATAGGTAAAAGATGCAGATAAATTACAAGATAGACAAATAAAGCAGCGGGAAATAAAGTCATTTTATAAACAACTTAATTCAGTCAAGCTTTTAAAACAGTATTCTCAAATCACACTTAAAGGTAATACATAGAACTTATGTCTTGATTTACCAACTTCCAAGTGTAAAAGAAGCACAAAAATAACAATGATATTCCCCAATAAAGCATGAACTACCCACAGTAGTGGAAGAGAGAGTCCAAAGCAAAACATCGACCATCTTCGAGCTTGGAAAGAAAACTGAGCTAAGTGTTAACATTTCCTCCCTGAAAATCGGGGGGATGGGAACGGAAGAAAAGAGGCGAAACAAAACTAGGTCAGACATAAGTCTGGTAAGTCCAGTGATTATTCAGCATATAAACTGGTAAGAGAACGATGACATGAATAAACTGGACGTAGGACAATAACAAAGAAATAAGGTAACATAGTATAAACATAAGGTTTGATAAGGAAAGATAAACTGAATGCGCTCCTACTCTTTCTCTGCTTCGCTACTACCTTGTTATTCTGATATTTATATCTATTTCTGCACCACCACCTAACTAGTGTCCCAACTAGTAATTTGTATAAAATGATAACGTGATCCCAATCCCCATAATTATGGTAGCCTTCAGGTGTACATCTATCGTGAGGATTCCACCTCAATCAGCCTAATTGCCATGCACATGTAAGATGTACCCTTACTACCCTATCGATCGGCTCCATTCTTGCATTAGTGTTCCATGTGTCTGTGTCAATCGACCCTCTCTTGCGTGTAGATTTAGGTTGCTTATATAGAAGTTTGATTTAATAGGTACCGTCATATTAACCTAGAGCAAATCAAAGTCATTCAAACCTAAGAGAACCAACCAAAACGTGCTACACAAGCCCTAATGACACAGCAATTCATCACAGGAGAAAACACGTTAGATTTCAGATCTGACCCGAGGGGGAGGTCGACACCCAGGTCGACCCCCCAGATCGACTTGTATATTGGGAGGTCGACCCCCTGGTCGACCTGGCCTGGGGTAGGTCGACCCCCTGGTCGACCTGCCTTGGTATTTAATTTTCTGAATTGTTCTATATAATTTTTTGAAAGTTCCGAGGGCCATAACCTCTTCATGCGAAGTCTGATTTTCGAAAACTTGAACTCTATTTCAAGAAAAATTCCGAGACGAACGCAATGGAATAACCCGTTTCCCTTAATTCTTACATTTGAAATTAATTATTCTTTAATTTGTTATTTTAATGTTTACAGAAAATACGGGGTGTTACATTCTCCCCTCCTTAAAGGATTTTGTCCCCGAAATCTTTAAGTCAAGAAGAATGTATATCCTACCATCCAAACGTCCATCTACTCAACCATCAAACAAGGGCATCCATTGTCCTTAAAAATATTTCTAATGCTTCATGAACATATGCATAGTGTGTGTACGTGTCCTTATTGCAAGCGTACAGGTGTGTAGCATACAGGTCGAACATAGGGAGGTAAATTAAAATCAAATTATTTATCTAATCTCTTGGGCGAGTTAGAAGAAGCCTGGAGATTTTGTTGAAATAAAAACAAATTGAAATTGCGAACTTAGGATTATCATTGAATCTAATCAAAGATTAATCACTAAAGAAAGTAAATTACAAAACAAGAACAACAATGCAGAAAATAAAAGTGCAGAATAAGAAGAACAACAAAAAAATAAAATTAGGATTGTCGTTGAAACTAATCAAATGACTAATCACTAATGAAACAAATGTAAAATACAACTAAGTACTCTACCGAATCTAATTAGGTAGATGACACTAGTTGCAAAAAAAATACTAGAAAATAAAAGAAGAAGAAGAAGATTTTTAATTAGAGTAATGGAATACAGAAAATGAGATAGGATGGTGGCTACAATGACATTACAAGGGTATTTATAGGATAGATAGCCAAACCCTAACCCTAACCCTAATACAGTGATAGATGGGCCTTAGGGAATTTACAAAAGAGTTTACAATGAGAGTTTCAAATGGGCCTTAGTTAAATCTATTAAAATTTTGGCCTTTCTTCTCTTCCTCTTGGTTTTTTGACAAGCTTCCCTTGATTTGAGAAATTCTTGGTCTTTTTATCAATAAATTTCTTGTCCAACAACAACTAGATGTGGGATCATCATCTACAATTCTTCAAAATATAAATATATAGCAATCTGATCTCCATTTCTCTACTTTTCTAGTTGCATGCGAGCTGGGTTGGAATATCTGTAAAAGTAACAAAACAATACCCAAGTAATATTTATTTATATACAAAAGATAAGATATAAGAGCATAAAATAAACACATTTCTATGTCAATCAAATACCCCCACACTTATCTTTTACTCGTCCTCGAGTAAAACAAGAAATGAAAAATTAAACTAGATAGGTCACACTTTCGTGGGAAACACGATTGCATTGAGCATATGCAACAAGCCGTTAAACCTCTAGGTGTCCCTAGTAGGACGAGTGGTGTCTCGTGAGGGTTTTCAGCGGATACTACCCACAAAATCAAAATGCAGTATGCTATGATTCTAATGAAACTACATGAATGCAATGGACATATGCAAAATAAAAACAAAAATGAAAACAAGATTTGTTTCTGAAGTGGTACAACAAATTAAGTTAACAATTTCTAATCAGTTGATTTTACTGTAGATATCTCAACTTGTCACAAATTTTCAATATAAATCAAGTTTTCAAATGTTAAATTCCAGTTTGGCCAGTTAGTTCGGTCGATAACATAGTGCAGCCACGAAATAAATTCTTAGTTTGCTTGGCACAGTTTGCAAAGTGGTATTATTATTTTCTCATGTATGGCTAGTCAAATCAATAAGGTCAAGAAGTGTTTGGGCGTTATCTCTTATTCTTTATTCCATAAAAATTTAAAATTTATGATTAAGTACATACACATAACTTAGAAGACCAAGGTTTACCACCCATGCACTGCCTCGCGGACTAACGGAGAGTGGGTAAAGAGCTTGGTGGATTGTGCAGGCCGACTTTGACTTTGTCAACAACGTGTCCGTAATCCTTAGGTGTCCAATCTCATAAAATGAGACCAAGATATTCCAACGTTGACTTTGTCAACAACATGTCGGATAGAGCTTGGTGGGTTTGCACACCAACGCTTGATATACAAGCAATGTTGGATACCCTTGGATTACTATTATTATTATTATTGAATTTATAAGCACAAAAGAGAGTTACGCGAATTCAACTTAACACAACTTAGTTTTAAAGATTCGAAAAGCCAATATAAGTATTTTAAGTCCTCCACTTATTTAAATAAAGTCTACAATATAGAATAGATTTCATGGCCATCACCTAAGAATCTCCCTATGTACCGGTTATACTATTATCCCTCAAAATTAAACTTTTCATTGTATTTCTTATTAGATCTTAGTTGAGAGAAAAAAATACTATCAACTGATTAATAATCCTTAACTTATTTTGTTGTATCAATCTAAAATGAGTCGTATTTAAAAAAAAAAATTGGCATGTTACTACAGTCTAAAATGCATGATGGTCCTATTTAAATGGAAGAAATTGAAAAATAAAGAAAAAACGAAAATGAGTGAAATGCAGACTCCCCCCCACACTAGAACTAAACAGTGTCCACACTGTAAACACGTTTCCTAAATGTGAAAGATAGAACCCAAAGATGGATAAAATGTAAAATGATTTGTAAAACGAAATGCAATCTAACTATATGTAAGAATGGATCATATGTACAATGATAAATGTGTTTGCGATGCATGCGACGCAAGGATTGCCACCAACTTTTTCCCCCACACTTGGTTCTTGCCCTATGAGTCCCATTCCCACTATGTCTAGGCAGGTTTTCTAACAAGCAAGAATTTTTGAAAACCATCTCATCTTTATATCTTGATTTATAGTCCAGTAAATGAATGTTCAGGGTCATCCTAACATGAAGTTTTTCAACAAAGCTAACATTCCAAAAATAGTTCATGTGTTCAACAAATTTATCAGTGTAATTTTTCAAAAATTTGTGATCGTATATAAATTCAGTGAAATCTAAAATCCGAGTGTTGTTCAAGACTATGTGATCACATTTCTCAATTGACAACGTTTTTTCGACACTGACAATTTCAAGTTCGTTTGAAATTTTCTCAAAGTTAAAATTTTCGAACTCGTGAGGTGAATCCACTTCTTCCTCATTTGGCAACTCATCCTCGTACAATCCAAAGAATTCATGTTCGTTAAAATCCTTTTCCAAATTTGAATTGAAAAATTCAACATTTTTATTTCATTCAATTTCAAAATTTTCAAGTTTCTCGCAGCCCGGAAGTGGAAGATCAAAATCTAAACTTAAATCTTTTTCCTGAAAAGAATCAAAGTCTAAATCATTCGTTGAATTTTGAACAACTTCATTTAGATCGTTATTCTCAATTTTGAAAGTTGTTGTTTGAAAATTTTCAATATCAGTAAAGAATGGATTATTTCCTGATTCATCGCATTGAATTTGATTTTGTTGCTCTTGTTGTTCTTTATAAGACGCCATTAAACAAAGAAGTTCATCCATATTTTTATTTAGCCTTTCTTCAAACCCCTCTTTAAGAACATTAAAACGATATTCGTCAGAATCGTCGATTTGAGAGCCATCGTTTTGGATTTCTTGATTCTCAAAATTGTTTGAATTTTCAGAAAAATGATAATGATGTTGGAAATCATTTTGATTTTGGAAATTAGGTTCATAACCAAAACTATCGAAATTCGAGGGAAAATTGCAATTTTGGTCATGCTCCAGATGTGGATATGGGTTGTAATTTTGAAAATTATGATCGATTTGAAAATCATTTTCAAAATTATTTTCGAATTGGTTTCCAACCCCATATTGGTATGGATCAAAGCTATTTTGGAATTCAAAACTATTTTTATACGGATGTGGCCCATAATCGAAACTATTGAAATTTGAATTGAAATCGTCATTTCGATTATACTCATGATTTTGAAATTGTTGGTCATTTTGAAAATATTGAAAATTGTTGACATTGGCCTCACGAAATCTTGTAAAATCTTGCTTCATGAGTTGTATTTCATACTCATATTCTTCAAGAGGACGTCTACTCCGATTATTATCCCATAATTCTCTCAAAGATTTTTTTGAATCAGACATTTGAATGAAATCAATGCAAGACAGAAATTATTCTCAGTTCAAAACAATATAAAAGAATGAGTTTTGATCTATTAATTAACTGACTCAATTAGAAGGGGGAAGAGGGTCTTATGGCCGTTCACGTATAGTATAAATACTAAGGGATACGACCAATGTTTTACGGGTAGTATGCAACCTCTTTTGCTAAAAGTTTAATAAATTGAACTAATATATATCCGCGATCCAATTATACGAGACAGTCAACTTCACAAAACATCACTTTTCAATTATATTATTTTGAAAAATCAAAATTTTATTGTTGAAAAACGATGAGATTGTTGATAGTAGCAATGGAAATTCATTCCTCACCAAATATATTCAGAAAATTCAGTCACAGAACAGTCACAGAATAAATTGCAGAAAATTAAAAATTGTACATAGCAAGCCGCTGCCCCTACAGAATTTTTTTTACAACAATTTTCTATATATTTTTTTCTTTGCAGCAGAGCACCTGTAGAGTTTAGAGAATTTTACAGTGGGGTACGCAGTCCGTCCAGAGCTATCAAATGATGCTGATAATTCAACTCCAACTGTTTGAAAATTGTTTGACTTCTGTAGATTATGTGTTGTTGCTTGACTGTTTTGGTCCTTGTTTTCTGTTTTACACTTGATCTTCGATTTTTGAGTGGCAATTCTTTTTTTTTTTCAATTGGTGAAGCCACTTAATTCAACTTGTTTCTCAGATTGAAATCAACTCAAGTAAGAGGAAAATAAAATAAGGAATGAATCTCGACTCAATAGAACTCAACTCAACCCTCGCTGTGGTTCGACGCACTTGAAATAAAATTTATGCACAAAAAATAAAGCGATCAGTTGAAAGAAATAAGCGAACAAATTGCTTCCAAAATAATAAGAAACCCACGATATGCAAGATACCCTGAATACAAAAGTAAATCTTTCAGTCACTCCAAAAAAGGCAACACGGCGTCCCACTGATATTTCTCAAACCGAAATCTCGCACCTTCCCTTTTTCTTTTTTTCTTTTTTTCTTTTATTTCTTTTTTTCTCGAAATAAAACCAGTCATAGGCCAACTCAAATGGGGAAGAACAGCGCCCGAACATCAGGCAATCAGGCAAACAAGTTGGCAAAAAAAATCGAAATCAATTCAGACCCCCTTCCGTTGTAAACCCAACGCACCTCTTTGACTATTTAATCCCTCCCTCCCTTCTCAGTTCTAAACGCAAACAAACCAAAAAGAAATCACGCACCAAATCGAATCCCAAAAACAAAAACGAAAAACAAAAAAGACACCTTTTTTTATCAACTTGGGTAATCAGCTTAAAAGAATTCGAATTGAATTCGGTTTAATGCGATTTGCTTTTGGAGTTTTTTTGAAGCCAAGTTTTGGTTTGAGAAGGAGGGGGATTCGAATCAGATTTTAGGTTTTGGCTTGAGCGACGTGAAGTTGGAGTTGGTGATCGGTGAGTTTGGTGAAAGTGTGTTGAACAGTGTATGGTGGTTTAGGTATAAGGAGGGATGAATAATGATGACGGACCACGGTGGAGATTGGAGGTTGTGACTTGGCAGTTGCGACGATGGGCAGAGAATATTTGTAAATGAAAAGGGGTTTTGATCAGGAAGTATGGGCCAATGATGATACTGTATTGATGATTGTGGCTATGCTGAACGTGACGATCTGGTTTGATTGAAGATATGGGGTGGAGGAGACTTTGAGAACGTGGGGGGGTATGGTATGATGAGTGGTGAATTGGACATGATTGTTGTTGAAGGATCTGATGTGGAGTTTGGAAGATGATTTGGGTGATTGGGAAAGAGTTGTAGATCGGTGCGTGGTTTGATGTTGGAAGAATTGTAGAAAGGGGGTGGATGCGTATGTAGTTATAGGAGTGGTCGGTGCTGAGTTTTGATTGAATTGGGGTACTAGACAGATGTTTGCAGTGTACGGTGGGGCTGGAAGATGAGAATTGGGCAAGACAGAGGGCTTGCGTGGAATCGAAGTTATGGACGTGGTGTTGTGTTTTATTTGAGGGTGCTTGTGGCAAGGTTGTAATTGGTTTTGAAATTGGGAATGGGTTTTGGTGCTTGATTAAGTGGTGGCGCAGGTTGGTTGGTTAGAGAGTGTTGAAGAAGAGGCAGTGGCTATGTTAATGAAGGGCGGTTATGAGAAGATGAACGGAGGGCCTAATATGGACTGTGATGAAATTGCGGCAGAGAAAGCAACAAGGAAAGAAATCAAAACAGGGCCAGAAAAAGAAAATGCAAAAGAAATGTTTTATATATATATATATATAGAAAGAAATGATTTTGTTTACAATGTATAGGGGGAGAAAAATGGAAAGAAAATAAGGAAGGCGGAAATTCAAAGAAAAATGGCAAGTTTTTTTTTTGAATTTGTACAGAGAAAAGAAAGGAAAGAAATAAAGAAATGGCAAGATTTTTTTTTATTCGGAAGACTATAGTATTATTGAACAATACCAAATCTAACCGATCAAGATTTTTTTTAAATATATATATACAAGGAAATAAAAGGAAAATATAAACAAAAACTAACCCAAATCGAAAATTAAATAAATAATAAAATTTAATTATTGCCTCCCCGGCAACGGCGCGAAAAACTTGATCGGCGCTTTCTAATGAATTAGAAAAGCGCGAATTTTAAATTAAATACTGCAAGCGTACAGTTGTGTAGCATACAGGTCGAACACAGGGTGGTAAATTAAAATCAAATTATTTATCTAATCTCTTGGGCGAGTTTGACGAAGCCTGGAGATTTTGTTGAAATAAAAACAAATTGAAATTGCGAACTTAGGATTATCGTTGAATCTAATCAATGATTAATCACTAAAGAAAGTAAATTGCAAAACAAGAACAACAATGCAGAAAATAAAAGTGCAGAATAAGAAGAACAACAAAAAAATAAAATTAGGATTGTCGTTGAAACTAATCAAACGACTAATCACTAATGAAACAAATGTAAAATACAACTAGTACTCTACCGAATCTAATCGGGTAGATGACACTAGTTGCTAAAAAAATACTAGAAAATAAAAGAAGAAGAAGAAGAAGATTTTTTATTAGAGTAATGGAATACAGAAAATGAGATAGGATGGGGGCTACAATGACATTACAAGGGTATTTATAGGATAGTTTGCCAAACCCTAACCCTAACCCTAATACAATGATAGATGGGCCTTAGGGAATTTACAAAAGAGTTTACAATGAGAGTTTCAAATGGGCCTTAGTTAAATCTATTAAAATTTTGGCCTTTCTTCTTTTCCTCTTGGTTCTTTGACAAGCTTCCCTTGATTTGAGAAATTCTTGGTCTTTTTATCAATAAATTTCTTGTCCAACAGCAACTAGATGTGGGATCATCATCTACAATTCTTCAAAATATAAATATATAGCAATCTGATCTCCATTTATCTACTTTTCTAGTTGCATGTGGGCTGGGTTGGAATATCTGTAAAAGTAACAAAACAATACCCAGGTAATATTTATTTATATACAAAAGATAAGATATAAGAGCATAAAATAAACACATTTCTATGTCAATCACTTATCTAATGCAAAGTCTGGCGGTCTACTGATTCAGTTGACCTCCTTAATGCGAATTATGTCAGTGCTTGAGTCCATCATATATACAATTATTCCTAATCATACTTTCTACATGAGTGCACAATCATTCATACAAATGCACCGTCCATATGGTAACACATCAAGTTTCAATCATATACAAATAATTCACTCAAGCATATGCAATATGAAAGTGACTGAGCCGATCTAGTGCTTAATGTGTGTATATGCATCCACGAGCAACCACTAGCAACCACTTGCAACCATCAATCATAACATGTTTCAAACACATGTTTACATCCATTGGCCTCTACCTAAGGATTGAAGATATGACCTAGAGGATATACCTAAAAAGATGGAAACAAGTATGCATAACATCCTGGAAAAAGAGAACAAGGATATACCCTCAAAAGTGTATGATGCGCATATCTAGTCTTTAGTCTTCTAAGCCGCATCTTCTTGAGCTTCACTATACTATACCTTATCTAATTTAACTTCATGATTGCGAAGCTTCTTCACCTCCATTTCCAAGACTCACTAGTAAAGATAAGACCTCGATCACTTACTAGGCCAGAGGGTATCCAATGTAGTCGAGCTATCTTTCCAAGATAAACATGTGTGATCCATGATACCAAGTGTATATACTAAGATGGTTAGAGGCCTCTCCTCTACTTAGCTTATCCATCATGTCACAAATTTGAGGGTCTAAAGAAAAAGGTTGCTATGTACTTTTTACCTTTGTTAAGGTCTATCTCACTTATAGCACCTTCCACAACTATTTATCTCTCACGCAAACCATCCTAGTCGAACTTGACATCCCTCAAGTACAAGCCCCATAGGCCTAAACCAATACCAGACAAGCACCCAAGGAATACCTCCTCCGAATTTTGACGATTTATGTGAGATGATACTAGCAAAACAACAAAAAAATTGAGCACTTAACCGACTCTGGCTATCCTCGCCAATCTTGCTCCAAAACTATCGTTGATCACATAACTGGCTTTGCATTGTCATCTAGATATATATGGGAGTCTACTTCACGTTTTAGGGGACAAATACCTAATCTTAATCAAAAACATTTTCGTACTCATGGACTACTCTAACGGATCGCAAATCCTCGATAGATGCATCAAGTGATTCTAGGTAGCTAAGACAAACTGATCCCTTAGGATCGCATGAAATTTCGAGGGTATTCCCTAGGCAAGTCGAAAGTATAACTACCCTCCTTTCACAATTACTAGCTAACTAATCCATGCCTAGAATCAGCCCATAGCCTATGAAACCCGGAAACATAAGCATCTCAAACCCTTACAAACCAAAGATAAATGAGCCGAACCACAAATTGGATTTGAGACGATAATGGGATCTTCTACTATACTAGTACTAAGGTGCAGAGACTCAACTATGGAAGCAGATATAAACGAATGTGAAGCGCTAAAATCAAAAGAGTACTAACAAGATGATCAACAAGAAAAACTAAACTTTTTCAACCGAAGCTTTTCTACCTCTCTCTCAGGTATGCTGGCGGTGACAGCATGCACTTGCCCTCTTGAAAATCCTATCCTTAGTTCTTGCCCTTGTCCTTAATTATATGACCCGTTATAATAAAGATACTTCCTCTCGTCTTGGATTTTACTATTCTTTCCTCCCCTCCTTTGTGAACCAAGTTTATATCCATGAGTTCTTTATCCTTGGATTGTGCTCCTTAGCCAAACTCCCTCAGTCTCATCTTCACTATCCTTGTGTAGCATGTTGACAAGTCCCTCGAAAGCTGCCTCCATCGCACGGAGAATCCTACAAAGTTCAAAAGAAAATCAGCCGCAAGTGAAACTACTATGGCTATAGATGGAAGTTAGGCACTTATTTTCCCTTGACAAGTGTCATAGCCTCGTCGAGCCTACGGAACCATGCCGCGATGAGGTTACCTCCCAGAAAGCCAGGAGCCCCGGAGACTCAGGAAATAAGGAAACTAGGACTCAAACAGAGGATCAAAAGATAGTGCATATGGCTTTGGGGAATATGCCTTTAAAACAAAAAATTTCTTTTTGAAAATGCTTCTTTTAAAACCGTTTTGAATATAATTTTTAAAATCTTTTATCTGATCCAGTAACCTTCAGCTCTAATACCAAGAGAAGCACCCCACCTCCGTTAAGGTCACTCACAAAGGGAATGCGTTAACTTCGGTGGAGCATTATAGGTAAAAGATGCAGATAAATTACAAGACAGACAATTAAAGTAGCGGGAAATAACGTCATTTTATAAACAACTTAATTCAGTCAAGATTTTACAACAATTTTCTCAAATCACACTTAAAAGTAATACATAGAACTTCTGTCTTGATTTAATAACTTGCAAGTGTAAAAGAAGCACAAAAATAACAATGATATTCCCCAATAAAGCATGAACCAACCATAACAGTGGAAGAGAGAGTCCAAAACAAAACATCGACCATCTTTGAGCTTGAAAAGAAAACTGATCTAAGTAGTAACATTTCCTCCCTGTGAACCTGGGGAAGGGGGGAAACGGAAGAAAAGTGGCGAAACAAAACTAGGTCAGACATAAGTCTGGTAAGTCCAGCGATTATTCAGCATATAAACTGGTAAGAGAACCATGACATGAATAAATTGGATGCAGGACAATAACAAATAAATAAGGTAACATAGGATAAGCATAAGGTATGATAAGGCAAGATAAACTGAATGCGCTCCTACTCTTTCTCTGCTTTGCTACAACCTTGTTATTCTAATTTTTATATCTATCTCTACCCCACCTAGTGTCCCAACTAGTAATCTATATAAAATGATAACGTGATCCCGATCCCCGTAATTATGGTAGCCTTCAGGTGTACATCTATCGTAAGGATTCCACCTCAATCAGCCTAATTGCCATGAACATGCTAGATGTACCCTTACTACCCTATCGATTGGCTCCTTTCTTGCATTAACGTTCCATGTGTCTGTGTCAATCTGCCCTCTCTTGCATGTAGATTTAGGTTGCTTATATAGAAGTTTGATTTAATAGGATCCGTCAGATTAACCTAGAACAAATCAAAGTCATTCAAACCTAAGAGAACCAACTAGAACATGCCACACAAGCCCTAATGACACAACAATTCGTCATAGGAGAAAACACGTCAGATTTCAGATCTGACCCGAAGGGGAGGTCGACCCCCAGGTCGACCTGTATATAGGGAGGTCGACCCCCTGGTTGATCTGGCCTTGGGTAGGTCGACCCCCTGGTCGACCTGCCTTGGTATTTAATTTTCTGAATTGTTCTATATAATTTTCTGAATGTTCCGAAGGCCATAACTTCTTCATACGAATCCCGATTTTTTAAAACATGGACTCTATACCAAGCAGAACTTCAAGACGAAAGCAATGGCGTAACCCGTTTCTCTTAATTCTTACATTTGAAATTAATTATTCTTTAATTTGTTATTTTAATGTTACATAAAATATGGGGTGTTACAATTAGGAAACCCTAGTAACGAGGACCCATTTCAGCAGTAACCCACATAGATGTATCATGGTACCCTGAACTAGGCTGATTATAAGTGGTCAAAATAATGGCGGGTGGTGCAGTAGTGTGGTTCCGATGGAGTATGCGTGTGCACGTACTCCGGCATGGACAAATCATGCACTGGGCATCAGTAGTATACACTGTGCATCTTGAATTTGTGTCGGGTTGCTACCATAGGAATTGATACATCCCATGGTGGGACCAGCACAGGTATATATAGTCAAGCGGGGCCGAATGACACAAGTCGTAAATGCATGCGAGTAGAAGCCGATTGATAACGGGGATCATTTTATCATGAACACATGGTGTTAGTTGAAAACACTTGTTAGTAGGTGCAGAGAAATAGAAATGAGTGCGATAGTATATTCAGTTTATCTTGTTTTATTTATTATTATCTTATTTCTAGGGTATTGTCCTAGGATCAGTTTATTCATGTCAGGATCCTTTTACTTATTTACATGCTAAATATTCACTGGACTTACCAGACTTATGTCTGACCCGTTTTATTTCGCCTTCTTTCTTCCGTTCCTCCCTCCCCCAGGTCCGCAGGGAGGGAATACTTCAGCTTAGTGCAGACCTTTTCACACTTGAAGAGAGTAGATGTATTGCTTGGATTCTCTTTTCGTGGGCTACGGCTGTGGTTACACTTTTATTGGGGATTTATGCTGCTTTACTTTTGTTTTTTGCTTCTTTATGTACTTGGAGAATTAAATCAAGATAGATGTTTTGTTGTAATAATTTAGAAGTTGGGTTTTGAGACAATGCTTGTAATGTTTTGACTGAACCATGCTATTTAATAAATAATTTCAGTTTTCCGCTGTTTATATGTCTGTCTTGTAAATTATTTGTGTCTTTTACCTAAAATGCTTCACCAAAGTTAATGCATTCCCTTTGTGAGTGACCTTAACAGAGGTGGGGTGTTTACAATTAATCTTTATAATTTAATTCTTCCTTGTTTGCCAAATGGTTATGGAGATTTAGGTGCCCTGATGTGTCGGCTTCTTGGAAGATTATTGTTTCCAAATTTTATTATTATAGGGGTGAGTTTATTGTTGGGTCTAGTTATAGTTGGACTAATAGATTATCTTATTTTTGGAAGTCTGCTTTGTATTGTTTTGAATTATTCAAGTTAGGTTGTAAGGTGACTGTTCATTCCGATAATCTTACTTACTTTTGGCATGATTCTTGGATTTCTTGTGTGCCTTTTTAAATTGAATTCAGTGATCTTTTTAATATTTGCGGCTTTAAGAATGCCTTTATCGCAGATGTTTGTAGAGGTGATTTAGATCCCCCGTGCGTGTTTTCCTTTGTTAATATTTTAGAAGGGGGTTTGTTAAGGCAATTATCCTTACTAAAATCTAAGTTAGCCTGGTATCATTTAGATGAGAATGCTGATTCTTTTAGTTGGGGTCTGGATAAGAGTTTGGTTTTCTCTGTTAATTCTATGTACAATTTTATTAATTTTTCTGGTGTTTCTTTGCTTCCTTTTAAATTTCTTTGGAATTCTAATTCTCCTCCTGATGCTAAGTTTCTTATGTGGTTGATTATTCATAAAAAGCTTAATATGGTTGAGCTTTTAATTAAGAAGAATATTATTTTTGATGTTAAATGTTGTTTTTGTAGTATTTTGGATGAAGATGTTGACCATCTATTTTTCTCGTGTAATTTTACCAATCATATCTTAATTATGGTTCTTAGGATTTTTGTCTTTGGTTGTTTTAATTCTTTTTGTAGCTGTGTTGAGTATTGGGATAGTTGTAGATTTGTTTATAATTCTAGACAGAGCTATGTGTTGGATTCTTTAGTAACTATCATCAGTTGGTTCATATGGTTGTAGAGGAATCAGAGATTTCTTTTCATTCTATTTCTGTGTCTGCTGATGATTTAATCATTAAGACAGTTTATTACTGTCTAGATTGGATGTCCAACTCGTGCTTTTAGTTTTTTGGTGATTCTCGTTTTGGTTGTTTCTTGATTAAGGTTAGGTTCAATTTGAGTTTTTTTAATCAAAATCAATAGTTATTTTAGAGGTAATGGTTCTCGCATTTTTTGTTAATTCCTGTTCTTGATGTTGCTTGTTTGTCTCTTTATCTTTTTTATTTCTTCATTACATATATGTATGGATATATATATATATATTGATATATATATATATATATATATACACTCATATATATATATATGTGATGGGTACTTATGGTTTGTCTAGTTTCTTTCAGGTTTAAGGTTGTTGATTTTTGCTGAGGAGCTTTATGGATTGCTAGGTGGATTGCTGATTGTCATTAGCAGTGGAGTTTTTTGTGCTTGGTTTCGGAGAGTTTTTGGTGTTGTTCTGCTTTATTTATGTTTTCTTCGTTTGGTGAGACTGGTTTATTGTATTGGAGTAGATATGCTTCACTACCAGGTGGTGGCCTTGCCGGAATTCGATATTGGAGTATGATGGGTGGTGGTTTTTCCGGATCTCATCCATCTACTATCCTTTACATTCTTAGAGTCTTGTTTTGTTATGCATTGACTCCTTTTTGTTTTGTTATCGGATATTGTAGACTTTTTGTTTTTATATTATATATGTGTGCTCTCTTCTTTTTAGAAGATCACGCATTTTTTGTTTTGAAAAAAAGTAATAGTGCAGAGTAATCATTAGGGAAGCGTATACACCTTATCCTTCCTACCTTGTCATACCTGTCTTTTATGTAGTAATCTCTCTTATCCACTTTATATGCCTGTCATGATACTTTTATTTATTTACTTGCTAAAAGTAACTAGACTCGCCAGACTTTATGTCTAACCCTTTTTGTTTCTCCTTCTTTCTTCCGTTCCTCTCCTCCCAGGTTCTCAGGGCGGAAACACTCAGGCTTGACCGTGATTCTTCGTATTTTTGCTGGAGCTGCTGATACGTACGGCTCAAGCTCCTATCCTTGTTGCTGTGGCTATATTTTGTTTTTGGGGAATTTTATTTCTTTTATGTACTCTGATATTTTTGAAGTACAAGATAGTAGCTTTTATGTTGTAATGGGCTTTTGTATTTCAAACATGTGATGTTTTTGGACCACGGTATCTTATGATAAATAAAGTTTTTATTCCGCTGTTATTTTATGTCTGTCTTATAATATTTCCAGTCTGTTTACTATAACGCTTAATGAAACTTAATGCATTCCCTTTGTGAGTGACATTAACGGAGGTGGGATGTCACAAGATCCTAGCCAGTTTTATTTAACTGTCATGCTTAAGGCCTAAGAAATCAGATCTGTAAATAATTGTAACTCACAATGAGTCTTGGTGAAGATAATTCAACACTAAGCCATAGAGAGTCTAAGTCCAATCCAAGTTGTAAGTCTTGATGTTGCCTCTATTTGGTCCAATTGCTAGCAACATTCCCCCTATTATAGTTTATATCTCTCAGAATAATTTAAAGGTAGAGTAAGAGTTGAAGAATTTGTGTGAATTTCAGATTGAGGGAAGCCATCTATTTATAAAGTTACAGAGCCAACATCAACCCTTAGATCTTAAGTTTTAATTCTGAACCGTACAAGTCATGATGAGTCAACATGAATGGTGCCACAAAATCATCCAGGTTCAACAGGAAGAATTCGGATGAATTCGGAGTGGGTCAACCCACCTGCACCTGGGTCGACCCAGCCACCCTTGGGTCGACCCATGGGTCAACCCAGGCTGGTGTGGGTCGTCTCCTAACGGGACAACTCCCTGCTTACGTTCCCGCTTGTCTCATTCGAAATTCTGAAAACTTCGACCTATGTTTATATATAAGCTTCTTGTATGTATACATACTTACAGACCTTGTAACTTCTTCATACATTTTCCGATTTACTCAAACTTAGGGTCTATCTGAACTAGAATTCCGAGACGAATGCAATGGTAATGTAGGCTCAGTTAATTCTGAATATTTATTATGGATGTAGTATATTATATTTTGGGGTGTTATAGTGACCTTTCTGCCAAAACCGAAAGTTACAAAAGCGACCAAAACCTTATTTCTACATCCAAAAGAGGCTTCTTCTAAGTTCACACAAAAAGGGTGCCCGATTTGCAAATAAATAAGACCCTAGAATCTCATTTGTGCAGACTTTTCCTAATTCCACAACCTTGTACTCATTTCTAAGAGCGCAAACCCTAATTTGTAAATCAGATTGGGGATTTCTTATGTAACCTCCTCTTTGAATAAAATCATCAATGCCCTTAAAGTGGACGTAGGTTTAATTTGAACAACTATAAATCATTGTGTTCTCTACTATTTTGCATATTATTTAGTGTATTGTTGTGCTTATGCACATATACTCTCTTCAACCCAATCTTTCCAATAATAATTCATATACCCTTAATGAGTAATTTAGTTCCGACTAACGACGATTTTTTTAGCCCCGTCCCAAAGTAACTGTTGATCCTTAAGTCCCGTAAGTGTGATACTCACCTCTTCGAAGGAAGAGTAACTTATCTTCAGACTAAGGATCTTGATACATAAGGAGAGGTGAACTCAATCAATCTTAAAAGGACTAGATTAACGATATACCCTTCTACAAGCCATTTTTCTTCCTAACATTCGTTTTGCTTAGGGAGCCCTTATCCCAAGGTAAATATTGGTTGTTGAGTCTCATAAGTGTGATACTCACCCCTTGATGGAAGAGTAACTAGTCTTCGGGCTTAAGACCTTGATGTCTAGGAAATGGTGAGCTAACTCAAGCTTGTGGGAACTACATGATCACATTCTATCCTTAGGTCCAGTTCCTTAGGCCTGTCTCCAGTGTCTACAGAAAATATCGTTAACAATGTTGATTCACGAACTTCACACCCCAATATGAGTCACAAACGGGATAATGAACCGCACGAAGTGCATGCATTTCTTTCTAGCTAAAGGTGATGTCATGGTATGGAGCCCATACATCTTACTTGTGTGATGATGGATATCGAGGGCCCTCAGATATGGAGTCATATAAGGCTCAGATTAGTCGACATACTGACCAGGTGACAGGTCTAATAGGACCAGGAGACTTATAGTTCAGGAATGGAAAATCGACCAAAAGTAAGTATGGACCGGCCATACCGCTCCAAGGGTCATGTGTGTCGATCTTGGGAATCCCGCTAGAGATGACCCAAATCGGTGAGGATGATCCCTTGCCTCGATTCATAAATGGAATCCAATTTCCAATACGCGACTTTTACGGGTTTAGTTGTAAACATATATGGCGACATAATATATGGTACCTATGCAATCTATGATTGATACATTTATATTTGAAGTTGTCTTATACACTATGCACATATAACAATATCAAAAATATTTGTTTTAAGACATACCAAGCATGCTTGGATATTATACAGTAAAACTTTATCCTCCGGCCTGCGTTGCATTGTGTAATGGGACCTGGGTCTTATAATAGCTTTATTTTTCTAAAAACATTGCATTGTTTGTCAATTGTTTCAAGGTTTGGTATTTACATGGAATAAACCCGTTCCGTGACATATGACGTAGTCCCGTGATATACCCTAATTTAAGGTAAAGTTTTACTGATTGTTTTAGCTTTTACACCAGTCAAGGGAATGACCTGAAGTTTATTGTTTCTACCTAAACTCTAGGTGCCCATATTTTCCAGACGGTCAGTCAATAGTTTTGGTTTTGCATATTGTTTTCTTTTATTATGATCCTGGATAGTAGCTAGAGTAATATTCAAAAAGTTCTCTGTCTGCTATTGCCCCCCAGTTGTGTTTGATGATGTTTTCCGCTGCATTGTATTTACATAGTATTTTTAGTTTACATTCCCGATGTTGTGTAATTTATTTATTCTCTAATAATTGTATGTTCATTTTGTGTTTATTTCCGCACTTTATTTTTCTTGTACTCTGATGTAATTTGTTCTAATAACAATGAAAATTTCTATTGTTTTGTGTTCCAATGCATAGTGTTCTCACAACAATCTGTGTTCTTGTTCGGTCTAGGCCCGCCGGGATTTCGAGGCACGACATTATATAATATAATAATAAGTATTATAATTCTTAGATGTCCCTAGTCAAGTTTTATTGTACATATAACAATAAAATATTGAGACTGGTATAATCATTCACTGATGATCATATCTCATTGATCATTTATATATTTGATATTAATGTCAATACATAAGTATGTATTAGAGAATAGTGTATTGGACTGACCCAATATGAGAAAAACTTCATGAAATACAATTAATAGCATCATAAAAAATTCTCATAGTGACAGTGATGTAATAGTCCTCAGACCTGAAATCATTATACATTTTATTTGAGGATGTTTGTGTTTAGATATCATCAAAAGTTACTTTTAACTAAGTAAATGATAAAGGCGATTATCAGATACATCTTGAATCATTTAAATAATATAAATGATTTAGATGGAATTTAACGTAAAAAACCTAAATTTTGGAACCAATTTAAAAATTATTTTTAATAAATTTTACAAGGATTCATAGTCGATTTTAATAATTAACAACTTAAAATTTATTTAAAACAAAGTTTGAATGTTATAAGTTTATATTAATTATAAAACGAGTTCGTAATGTCGTGGTAGTTTGAAAATTTTAGTTATGAACTTTAAATGAATATACAGAATTCAGATTAAGTCAGATTTTTGTAAAAGAAGAATCACTAGTATTTATTTGATTATATCTTTCTAATGAATGTGAAAAATCAAAATTTTGAGCTATAAATTGTAAGTTATGTGCAAATTAAAATTCCAAAAAGTCTCTATGAAATCGTTTGTAAATTTTAACGATTTATTAAACTAAATAAAAGGATTTTTATTGTAAACTGAACACCGTTTGATAAGAAAATTGTAATATCGAGTTATAACTCAAATATTTTTATTTTACAACTATATGATATTTCATTTGGATATATATTATAATATTTATTTGTTATTATTATTATTCATTTAAACTGTTTTTGAATTATCAATATTTTATCGATATTACATAAGCCCTTAAAATGGACATTTTGCAAACGACCTTTGTTTTCGATGGAACCAGTTTTGTTGGATCCATAATATTAATTTATTGCTATATTTCAAATTTTGGATTTTTGAAGTTGGTATGTGGCCATGAGCGATTTTAATGTGTAAAATAGTCAATATTTTGATTTTAAAAATACGTTGCATGAGCAAACGGACTTGGGATTCGGTAAAACAAGTTTCGTTAGGTCCGTATTTAAAGATTTAGCTATGTGTCTATTTTCAACAAAAAGGGGATCTGCGTGTGGTCAGACTAATTTTGAAACGATGAATATGAGTAACGATTGAATAAAATAGAATAATCAAATAAAAAAACATAACCCTCCCTATATAATGTCTTAACATTCCTTGAACTGTCTTCATCTCATTTCTCTGGTCAAACATGAGTCGTCACTGTCTTCAAAACCTAAACATGAGAAATTTTATGATAGAAAGTTCAAAACAAATCGTAGAAATTCCTAAAAAGCATAATATTTATGTATTTTTATTGACAAGAAGATTGTCTTCGATCCTGTATGCATTTGGTTGGGTTCGGTGTTCATTGTGTTCGCTGGAAAAAAAAAATCATGTAGCGCCTAGGTGATGTGCACGTAAAAATGCACATTTATATTCACATATTTATTCTTGTTTAGTTGAATAAATGAACATTTTTGGTATTTTATATGATCAAACCATGTTTTAAATATTTTCTAAATCATCTCTCATTTGGAGGGTTTAACGATGAAATGTGCATATTCTAGTTTGAGATTGCATTTACTTGTTCCTTGTAATTATCTCTTGTAGGGATTTAGGAGAAAAAATGATATATACACACATGAAGAAATGAAGGAAAGCATGCATATACATAAGAGGAGGCAAAGAAAAAATTCATTCTATGCATAGTGGAGGCCCCCACCTCTCAACTAACCCACTTACTTTTAAGCTTCATATTAAAGACTAATTGGATAAGATAAAAGGATCCATTCATTTTACATGACTTATTGGTGGCTAATGACAATTAGAAGCCTCATGAAGTGGGTAGTACGTGGAATTCCCAAGATGAGTGATTAGGGTTTTAGGGTTTTAGATCATATATATATACCTCTTTGTTTCATGTATTTTGGATCCCCTTTTTGTCATATGAAAGTGTAAGTGACCAAATAAATAAAAATGGCTTCCAAGCCTCTTTCTCTTATGTCTATTTCTATGCTTCTTTAAATGTCTATGCTCTCTACTTTATGTTCATATCTTAGATTTATTTACATGCTCTCTACTTTATGTTCATAGTTTATTTTTATTTACCTGCACTTAGTTTAGTTCTTTATTTGTTCTATTTAGATTTTCTTTCATTTTGCCTTCTTTTCCAATGTTGAAACTTGTATATGTTAATATGATAACATACATTAGAAGCTAAGCCCCTACAATTTAGGGGTAATGGAGCTCTCTAATTTTGTGTAAGTTCAATATTAGTATGATTTGTGATCTCTCTAATTTGTGCTTCATGGTAGTGGATTTTGTTGTTCATACAAGTGGGTTTGATAGTTTATGTTGCATATGCAAGTGAGCTATTCTTATTCAATGTAAACACAAATTACGCCAATAATTGCTAAGTGGTTTTTGATTATGAAATAAAAGCAAGAACCAAATTTGATGATCTATGTCACTAATTACAATAGTGAATATATCATACTAAAAATAGTTTTTGCTTTGCTTTCATGTTTCATGATAACAACGAGTGGTTTAATTGTTGTGTTATAGTTTGATAGTTTATTTTATGTTAACTAATAACATAAATAAACTACACTTATGATAAATGCAACATTTATGTCAGTTAATATTAAAAACAGAGATCATATATTGTATGTTTGTTAACTTACATAAATATGAAAGGGGATTTACCTCAAAATTTCTCTCTAATCTCATATATAGCTCTCAACGTAGTTTCTAGTTTTCATTGGTTTTTGTTAGTTAAAACAATCCAAGGTTTGGTTTAATTTGGTTGAGTAAGATTTAAATTACTTCTTTCCCAGCGGATCGACCCGTACTCGCCCTTGTACTAACAATTGTACGTCGTGCGCTTACGGTTTTATTTTGATATTTTGTTGATGTCTTTCTAATTCCATAGAAAATCCGTTTGCAAACACTAGGGTTCGAAGAAATTAGGGTTTTGACACGCCGTTTGTAAAACAATTATTGTATTGGTGATTATTGGGAAATTTGTCCCTTTTGTGATCTTTTAGAGGATTTCATGAGTTTTGATGTCGAGACTTGTACAGTGTTGTTGTTGGAAAGCTGGAGCACGCGTTCTAGAAGAAGGGCTCGGGTTTTACATGTTTGATATGGAGAGGAAGAGGAGGAGATGAGATGAAGTTTGGTGTAATTGGTTTGCGATTCGGTGAAGAAACGGTGGAGTTTGATTAGTGTTGGCATGCATTATTGGACATGGAAGGGAACTTGCATTGGAAAACCTGGTGCATGCTACTGTAAGAAGGAAGAAGGTGGATTAGTGTTTCAATTCTTCATAAATTATATATTAATTTAATTAGTTAATGATGATGTTAATGTATATAAATTTATAAAATGTGTAACATTTTAATACGTTATCGGATTTCAGCGAAACATGATACATTGGAACCGTATCGACGAGAGTTTCGGAATGAAATTAATTTGGAGCTCGTGGCAATTTTTGGTGAAGGAAAATGTATCAACCCAGAAAATACGAGCCAATTTAAATTTTTTAAATTGTTTAATTTAAAGAGATTGGGGCAAATGAAATAGAATATTTCAATAAAATAAAGAGTTAGAAATGGTGCGGCAGTTTGAAAATTTGAATTCAAACATTGACTGACTATACCGGGTGCAAAACAAAATGGATTTTAGTGAAATCAAAAATATTTAAATCTGTTTATGAATATCTTTCTAAAAATCTAAAAAATTGAAGTTTCATAGCAGGAATCAAAAGTTATGGCCAAATGAATTTTCAGAAAGGTCGTTATAAAAATATATAGTCCTTGAAAATAGACATTTTGCAAACGACCTCGGAATTCGACGAAACCACTTTTGTTGGATCCGGGATGTCAAATTATTGCTAGGTTTCAAATTCCGTAATTTTAGAAGTTAAAATTTGACCGTGGCAAAGGAAAATGTGTTTGGTTGATTTCTGTTAAATTGGATCGACCAGAAAATGGCCATTTTTCAAATGGTCTCAGAATTCGACAAGATTAGTTTTGTTGGGACCGTATCATCAAAACATAGCTAAATTTATTTTACTAGAATTTTTTGAATCAGTTTGTGGCCCTTGCAAATTGAAATGTACGTTCAAATCGAGTATTTAATGTTTTATATTTTAATTTGAAGAATAACTAACTGTAACAGTCGAATTAGCTTACCAAGCATATCCCATTGTGTTCAGGATGGGGGTATTTAGCTAGGGGCGACATTCGTTGGGTTTGGATTGGAGTTCGTATGGAGAAACACTATTTTAAAAATTAAATAAAGCATGGGCCAATCATATTTTTCCTTCATAATTTAATTTTATAAAAAAAATCTCAACCCCCCTCCACCCCTCCCCCCCCCTCGTAACTCACTCGACGGAGGAAGAGCTTCCCCCCGTCCCGACCATTTTCCCGTGAAACCGCTCACCCTTTCACCTCGAACCAGTTCGAATTTTTGAAGAGCTCTCCTCCCTCGTCAAATCCATTGCAGGTGCTCCTCCCCTCGTGCAACCATCGACGAGAACGACCTCCTCAAAGTTCAGGACTTCACCGCACCGCCCTGCCCTCGATCCGCGTGCGAGTGGGCACCCTGACCTCGACGTGCACGCCTCACCAAGCCCTACACCGTGGTGCTACTCGATCTCAATATAGTGCTACGGATTTTTTAGAAAGATTGAAACCTAGTTTTGAAGAATTTCAGAAGGTAACGGTATAATTTATTTTAAACTGTTCTATAGCACTTTAAAGCGCTACGGTTTATGATTTTAAATAAAAATCGTATCTTTTTGCTATGTTGACGAAATTTGGTGAAACAAGAGACATTGGGACTTTGTCGAGACTATCCACATTCTAGAAGTGTCCGTGGATTTTTCTGAGCTCGCTACGATTTTTAGCAAAGCAACAAATCAATGTGAGATTTCTAAACTAAAATGTGAATGGACATATGTTGTATAAGTTATATAAACGAAATATAAATTATATACGCGTTTTATGCCTCATGTACATGCGTTGTATAAGTTATATGAGCGATGTATAAATTATACATGCATTGTAGAAATCATATGCGTGTTGGAATGGAAATAAAATATACTTATATTTTTATATATATACATACTCCCCTCGTCCACAAACTATGGACGATATTTATTGATTGTGAATTGGCGTGAAAAATTTGGTGAATAATGCGAATGGTTGATAGGATTGTTTGTGGTTGATATTGTTTGGATTGTGGTTGGAAAATACCATTGTGGTTGAAAAATACCCGTTTGTGGTTGAAAAAAAAATAGAATAGGTTGTGGAAAAGAAAAACATACTCTCCTGCGTGCTAACTAGATGTATGAAATCCCCATTGTCAAAAACCGCGAGGTTTTAAGGTAGAGCGAGGAGCTGTACTCGGGACGGTGCCGGTTTTAAATACCCTGCCGTTATGCTGCCGAAATTTTCAATAATATTCATGTGTTAGAATAATTTTCATGTGTTGAAACTATATTAATTGTTGAAACCATATTCATGTGTTGAATAGAAATTCATGTGTTGAAACCATATTCATATGTTGAATTGAAATTCATGTGTTGAATAGAAATTCATGTGATGAATAAAATTCTTTGAAAGATATAAATAACATTTTATCACATATATAAACTATTCGTGTTTTAAATAAATTGTTTTAACAATAAAAATCACATTTTTATTATATATATATAAACTATAGAAAATATCCATGTATTGAATAAAGGATTAGAACGATAAAAATCATATTTTTATCGTATGTGTGAAGTGGATAATATTCATGTGTTGAATATATAGATTGAACAATAAAATCTACATTTTTATTGTGAATAAGAAGTGATAAAAATGTTCATGTGTTGAATAAATATTTTTGATGAGAAAAATATCATTTTTATCATGTAAACGACTCGCTAAAAAAATACAAGTGTTGAAACAAATATTTGTTTGTTATGAATATTATTTTTTAACATGTATGTGAACTAAATAAAATAGTCATGCATTGAAATAAATTTTTGTTCACCAAAAATATTATTTTTATGCGAAATATGATGTGTTAAAAATAACCGCTTGTTCAAATAAATATGTGTGGGTTGAAAATATTATTTTTATCATATGTAGGAAGTGTTAAAAATAACCATGTGTGGAAATAAACCTTTGTTCGCTAGAAATATTATTTTTAGCTTAGTTTCGCACATATATATAAATGTGTTGAACAGGAAAATGGAGTAGCTGTTGAGTAAAAATTTATTTGCGTGCCCGACAAATAGGTAAACCTTAATGAGTTGGATGCACAATTTTATTATTATATCAACTCCTGTGAATGCCATTGGATGCGGAGTGCTGGTTGTTTTGTGTGTAATAATAAACGTCTCCATAGGATAATAACAATTAATTCTGAACTACACTACATGGCATATTTCTTGAAGATAGGCATACTTCATCATATACCACACAAGCATTTGGAGCTTGTGTGACGAGGTTGAAGATTTACCATACGAGCGAGAGGCTTGTATGGCGATGACTATATATTACAGGTTGAACTGGTGACTGATCTGGACTATATAAATGGTAACGGTAAATTGCAAGATTAATAACAACCCCACACGGGTCTGGAGATGGCAATAAACACGTCTCTCTGGTCATTAAGGCACAAAAACCATTTATAAGGTGACGAGAATTTATTCTCTGGAGTTATGATCTATACATACTCCCCTGTGGACACCAGAATATTTCACTATAAATATGTGCATGCTTATTAGGATTTATTGGGTACCTAATACGGCCCAATAAATTTCCAAACCCCTTCCCGTACAAAGGAGGTTATGGCGAAATTTTCTGAAATTTAAAGGGGTTAGTGAAATATTTGAAGTGAAAATGATATTGAAATCATCGAATAAATTATATATATATATATATATATATATATTAAATAAAACGAATCGAGCCCCTGCAGTTCGCGTTTTGAAATCGTAGCTTCAAACGATTATACCGAAAGATCCGACCATCAGATTTTCACGATACTGGAACCATTAGGTTCGCTTTGGGAATATCTTCCCAACGATATAGACTTTGTTGAGATCCAACGGTTAGATTTTCAGATATGTGTAAAACAAATTTAGGGAAAAACAACGCCAGTGCCTCGGCACGACCTGAAACGTTGTTTAATCAAATAGGTCCATTTTTAAATACATAAAAATGGCGGTATATCGTTATAAAATATTATAGACGATATAGAATGGAAATAAACCGATTCTACTTGGTTTTCTTGATATTTGATGGTTGAATGTGTTTGACATGAAAATTATACTAAAGAATTGAAATGGGAATGTCGAATAATTTAACCATGGGAAGAAGTGATTTGAAAATCTAAATATACGTGAATTATTTGAAAAGGCCGAGTTAATTCTCTTTTCAAATAAGTGATCGACGATTAGAAGAAGAGATAAAGACGGTTCAAGACCGACGATCTTTACATCGGATGGATGGGCGCTACTGATGCTCATGATTGGAGTAGCTACCTTGAAGGAGCTAAAGTGGTAGCCGTCCGAACGTATTTGTTGATTGTACGGATATGCGAGGAATATGGTGCCTCCGGCTTCGTTCAGACCCAGAATGAACTTTTAAATGGACTGTGTGTCTAACACTGGATTTTGTTCTGTGCTGATTGATCTCTATTAAATATATATATATATCTATTTGGCGGCAGAGAATTTTTTCTCTTTCTTGACGCCCTTCTCTGAGACGTACGAGCTCAGAGGTTATATATCGATAGAAATCAGTCGCATGGAGTGAACTGCCTATGTGGCATGCCTAAGTGGTAGATGATCAAGGCTTCTATTGAAAAGCAAAGTCTTGTGGTTGATGATCAAATCATGGCCTACGTGGCGTAGCTTTGTGTATAGCATTGATTCGCGAGCTTCACACCTCGGTATGAGTCAAAAACGGGATAAGGACCCAAGGAGTGCATGACGTTTCTTTCTAGCTATGGGTGATGTAAGTGACCTACCAGCCCTGACATTTATTTTATCTTTACCTGCGTGGTTGTTGGAATGCGAGGCGCCTCGGATATAGGTTCTATAGGACAAGGAAACGTGTGTTCAGGAATTGCCAATCCTCAAAAGTAAGAGAGGACCGGCCTTAGAGGATCCAAGGATCGTTGTGTGTGGTCCTGAGACATTTGCTAGAGTGTCTCGAACGGAGAGGAGCTTTCCCCTTGCCTCGACTCATGATGGAATCCAATTTCCAATACGAAATCATGGATTTGATTGTATTACTAGTATGGCGACATAGTGGTATGGGGCACTTATGCCGTCTATGATTGATATTTATGATTGAATTTTCTTTTGAAACATATATGCACTAGTAATAATACAAAATATCTTTTTTTATATGTATCAAGCATTTCTTGGTCATTATAAGGTAAAACTCTATCTTCCGGCTTGCATTGCATTATGTGATGGGACTTGAGTCTTATAATGGATTCATTTTTATAAAAAGCATTGCGATGATTTAATAATTTACTTTATTTCATGTACTAGCAGTCATTGGAGTAAACCCGTTACGCGAAAGTGGCGTGGTCCTATGATTTGCCTAATTATTGTGTTTAATTAGTTAAGTAGATTTCTCATACCAGTCCCATGACTGACTCGTAGTTTGTTTCACCTTGCAAGCTCGGGTGCCCTTATTTTCACACAGGCAGCCTAGTACCAGGTAGTAGGACATATTTTGGCTTTGCACTACAGAAGAGAGTGCATCTTTTGGCTCATGGCGAGGCTTGACTTCTCAATGTTGACTATTGATATTCCGCCGTTATTATCTATGTATATGATCCGCTTCTGGCGATGTAGACTGATATTTCTTTTATGTACTCTCATATGTATATGTACCGCTTATGGCGATGTAGACTGACCATGTACTTATATGCACTAAGTTGTATCCTACACTGTTCTCTCTGATGTTGTGATATATATGATTCCGCTGTCATATTTATGTAAATTATTCTACTTGTTGCTTAAGCTATTATCTGTACTCTGCTAATGATGATTAATGTGTTATATTCTAATGATTATCCTTAACACCATCGTACGGGGTTTTGGGATCGTCACAGGTGGTATCAGAGCTTTGGTTAATCTTAGTTCTAGAATCTAACACATCAAACACCTCGTCAGAATAGAATCAATAGTGTTCTAAGGCGAGTAGCTCATTAGAGATAGGATTATTAACGTCCTAGAATGAGCTAAGCAGAATAACAAAAATAATTTGATCAGTACATCATTGTCTTTACTTAAGTTCATCTTCTTTACCATGTATTAAAATTATCGTTCCTGTGAGCTTGACCCTTTTCTTGCTTATACAGAACTTGATAGATGGCTACCCGAGCAGCAGCAGCTAGAGGAGGCCGAGGAGGCCAAGGAGGCCGAGGACGCGGGGAAATCACTGTTGTAGTAGGGCCATTGATACAACCACCAGCCTCTTAGCCATTCGAGTTAGACTGAGTAGCGAAGAGATATAAGAATCTCGGGGGCAAAACCTTTTTAGGAACTAGCACAGTGACAGAAGCCTTAGCTTGGTTGAAAACATGTGAAAAGATCTTAGGTGGCTTGAGATTTGGAGATCAGGACAAGGCATTTATGGGCGCCTGACTTTTCAAGATGAGGCAGAATTATGGTGGGATGCCGTCACCGCCAAAGACCAAAATGTGGTGAGGACTTGGGATGAGTCAAGACATTGTTCAAGGGAAAGTTCATCCCCGAACAAGCAATGGAGCGCATGCATGATGTATTTGCAAATCTCCAGCAAGGAGACCTCTCCGTCCAGGACTACCTCAATAAGTTCACGCAGCTGTCTCGTTACGCACTGGAGCTTATCACGACTGCCAAGGCCAAGAACAAAAGGTTCATACATGGGTTTAAGCGCAAGTATCAGGACAGAGCCATGAGCCACATCAAACTTTCATTTTTTGACTTGGTGGAAATGACCTGCCACTATGGAGACATAGACCAGAGGAACCTAGCTCTAGACCGCGCAAAGAGTCAAGCGGGAAGCAAACGAAAGACTTCTGGGAGCCAACCTGAGTCTAGTAATGCAACATCCACAAACCAGCAAGCTAGTAAGCCACCCAAGGGAAGCTGCTTTAATTGCAGTAAGATGGGGCATTATTCTAAAGTGTGCACCACTCCAAAGCGGCAGAAGACAAACCCCCAAAGCTCAAGTCAAACCCCTCAGAGTTAGAGATCATGCTTCAACTGCCGTCGAACATGGCATCTCGTCAAAGATTGTCCATTGCTAAAGAAGGCAGAAGATGCTCATGTTTATTACGGGGCAAACCCACCAGCTCTTACTGATGGATCAGGTAAACACGATGTTTTGGGAGGTACCCTTACAATTAAAAATATTCTTGTTTCTGTACTATTTGACACGGGTGCATCGCGTAGTTTTATTGCTAGTAACACTATTCACAAGTTATAGTTAAAAGCAAGAGTCCATAAAGAACCGATTAGAGTTCATAATCCGATAGGAGGATCTCTTGTTCTTAGTTCATATTGTAGATGCCGGTCTCTTATTCTTTCTACAAGTTTTCTTTTGATTTGATCACCATGAATTTCCCCGAATTTGATATCATTCTTGGACTAGATTGGTTAACGAAATATGAGGCCAAAGTAAATTGTGTGGAAATAATAGTAAAAATTAAAACAAAGCTTGGATATATTACTGTACCATGCCATGCTTCAGATCCGGATAGAAAAGAATTTTGGTCTGCGCTAGAAGTTGTTTTCACTTCATTAGAAAAGATTCACGTTATTAAAAACTATGCGGATGTGTTTGAAGAAGTCGAAAACTTACCTCCGGAAAGAGAAATTGAATTCAGAATCGATCTAATCCCGAATTCCAGACCAGTAGTACATCCAATTCGAAGAATGGCTCCAAAAGAAAAAGAAGAATTAGGCGATCAAACTCATCAACTGCTATGGATGGTTCTGATCAGACCTAGCTTTTCTAGTTGGGGTGCGGCAGTAGTGTTTGTTCCTAAGTTAGACGGTACTCTCCGATTGTGTGTTGATTACCTAGACCTCAACAAACAGACGCTCAAAAACAAATACCCGTTACCTCGCATCGATGATCTGTTAGACCAATTAAATGGAGCGAGAGTATTTTCTAGAATGGACCTAGCTACATGTTTCTATCAACTGAGAATTGCTGAAGAGTGTGTTCCTTTGATAGCTTTCAGAGGTCCAGACATATTTTACGAGTGGTTAGTAATGCCGGTCGGCTTATGCAATGCTCCAGCATACTTCGTCGATCTAATGAATAGAGTGTTTAGAGAAGTTCTAAATATATTTGTTCTGGTATTCATCAATGATATTTTATTCTACTCTAAATCAAAAACTGAGCATGAAAAACATTTAAAACAAGTATTGGGGATTCTGAGAAAGAACTTCTTCAAAGCCAAATTCTCTAAATGTATCTTTTGGCAGGAAGAGGTGAAATTCCTTGGCCATGTCATGTCAAAGGAAGGAATTTATGTAGATCCGAGCAAAATTACATCAATTCAAGAGTGGAAGAAACCTACTACACCCACAGAGATCCGAAGTTTCATGGGGTTGGCTAGTTATTATCGAAAATTCGTTAAGGATTTTTCGAAGATATCCGGTCCATTAACAAATCTTACAAAGAAGCACGAGAGATTTAAGTGGACTTCCGAATGTGAGGAAGCTTTACAGGAATTGAAATCTAAAATTGACAACTGCTCCAGTATTAACCATTATCGATGGCAATCGGTATTTGACGGTTTGGACGGATGCTTCTATTAGAGGTCTTGGTGTAGTATTAATGCAAAGAGGCTAAGTAGTCGCTTATGCGAGCCGTCAGCTGAAACCGCATGAGAAGAATTATGTAACTCATGATCTTGAGTTGCTAGCCATCGTTTTTTCTTTGAAAATCTGGAGACATTACTTGTTGGGTGAGAAGTTCGAACTATTTACAGATCATCAATCATCGAAGTATTTGTTTACCCAGAAATATCTGAACTTAAGACAGCAGCGTTGGCTAGAATTTCTCGCAGTATATGATCTAGATATTTTGTATACTCCGGGGAAAGCCAACGTTGTAGCTGATGCACTCAACAGAAAGAATGAAATCATCATCAGTCTAATAGTTACGTCTTCCTTGATTGACAAGATTTCCGTCCTCCAGAAAAACGATGAATTTATTCAGAGGATCAAGGAAGGTGAACCCACAAGTTTCCGGATTGATGACAATGGAATTCTTAGGTTAAAAGGCAGAATTTGTATCCCGAATATTCTAGAGCTTCGAAAGGAAGTCATGGATGAATGCCGTAAGTCCAAACTTAGTATCCAGCCCAGTGTGAGAGAAATGTATAATGATATCAAGCGCACATTCTGGTGGAGGGCAATAAAAAGGGACATTTCTTTGTATGTTAGCAGGTGCCCTACTTGCCAACTAGTCAAAAGTGACCAACAAAAGCTGGCCGGATTGTTGCAACCATTGGAAGTCCGAGGTTGGAAGTGGGAAAAGATTTCCATGGATTTCATAGATGGTTTTCCCTGAACCAGGAAAGAGAATGACAGTATTTGGGTGATCGTAGATCGCTTCACGAAGACCGCCCATTTCATACCTGTCAGATCCAATAGAACCGCCCAAAGTCTAGCACAGATTTATTTCAAAGAAATTGTTAAGCTGCATGGAGTTCACATCAGCGTAGTCAGTGATAGAGACCCAATATTTGCTAGCAAATTCTGGGAGGCATTACGGATAGAATTGGGAACAAAACTAAACCTGAGCACTGCTTATCACCCTCAGACAGATGGCCAGACTGAGATGGTGAACAGAATTCTACAAGATTTACTGCGGGCTTGTATTATTGATTTTGGCAGGTCATGGGAAGATCGCTTGCATTTGGTAGAGTTCTCATATAACAACAGCTATCAAGAAAGTTTGAAAATTCGCCATTTGAAGCATTATACGGTAGACCGTGCAGATATCCCGCATGTTGGGTAGAACCTGGCAACAGACTTGTGTTGGGACCCGATATGATTCGAGAAGCATCAGATAAGGTCAATTTCATCAAGAAACAATTGAAAACTACTCAAAGCCGACAGAAGAGTTATGTGGATTCTAGAAGAAGAGATTTAGCATTCGCTGTTGGTGATTATGTTTATTTGAAAGTTTCTCCGATGAGAAGAGTAATCCGATTCGGTAAAACTGGGAAGTTGGCACCCAGATTTATTGGTCCCTTTCCTATACATGAACGTATTGGAACTCTTGCTTATAGGGTTCAATTACCTGATTGGTTGCCTGGAGTACATAATGTGTTTCATGTATCTCAACTTAGAAAACATGTGCATGATCCAGATCTTGTTGTAGAAGAAGCAGCGCAACATGACTTGGAAATTACTCCAGAATTAGCAGTCAGAAGAGAGCCGTTAAAAATTGTTGGCAAAGAAACTAAAGAGCTAAGGAACAAGAAAGTTCATTTAGTTAAAGTGTAGTGGAGTAGTGATCTTAAAGACTGTACTTGGGAGACTGAGGAAAGCATTAAGCAAGCTTACACAAAGTGCAGAGTGGACATCTCTGACTAACTCCGGTGCAAGGTTCCTTTACCATACTTTGCATTTCCGTTTTGTTTCCTACTGTACTGTTGTTTCCTTTTCGGGGAACGAAAAGTTTTAAGTGGGGGAGATTGTAACAACCCAGAAAATACGAGCCAATTTAAAATTTTTAAATTGGTTATTATTAAGAGATTAGGGCAATTGAAATAGAATATTTCAATAATATAAAGAGTTAGAAATGGTGCGACAGTTTGAAAATTTTAATTCAAACTTTGACTGACTGTACCGAGTGCAAAACAAAATGGATTTCAGTGAAACCATAAATATTTAAATCTGTTTATGAATATCTTTCTAACAAATCTGATAAATCAAAGTTTCATAGCGGGAATCAAAAGTTATGGCCAAATGAATTTTCAAAAAGGTCGCTATAGAGAATATATAGTCCTTGAAAATAGACATTTTGCAAACGACCTCGGAATTCGACAAAACCACTATTGTTGAATCCGGGATGTCAAATTATTGCTAGGTTTTAAATTCCATAATTTTAGAAGTTAAAATGTGAGCATGGCAAAGGAAAATTTATTTGGTTGATTTTAGTTAAATTGGATCGACCAGAAAATGACCATTTTTCAAACAGTCTCAGAATTCTACGAGACTAGTTTTGTTGGGACCGTATCGTCCAAACATAGCTAGATTTATTTTTCTGGAATTTTTCGAATCAGTTTGTGGCCCTGGAAAATTGAAATGTACGTTCAAATCGAATATTAAACGTTTTATATTTTAATTTGAAGAATAATTGACTGTAACAGTCGAACTGGATTACGAAACATATCCCATTGTGTTCGGGATGGGGGTATTTAGCTAAGGGCGATAGTCGTTGGGTTTGGATTGGAGTTCGTATGGAGAAACACTATTTTAAAAATTAAATAAAGCACAGGCCAATCATATTTTTCCTTCAAATTTAATTTTATAAAAAAAAATTCAAAACCCCCCTCCCTCCCCGTAACTCGCTCGACTGCGGAAGAGCTTCCCCCCTTCCCGACCATTTTCTGGCGAAACTGCTCACCCTTTCACCTCGACCCAGTTCAACTTTTTGAAGATCTTTCCTCCCTCGTCAAACCCATACCAGGTGCTCCTCCCCTCGTGCAACCATCGACGAGAACGACTTCCTCAAAGTTCAGGACTTCATCGCGCCGTCCTGCCCTTGATCCGCGTGCGAGTGGGACCCCCTGGCCTCGACGTGCGCGTCTCACCAACCCCTACACCGTGGTGCTACTCGATTTCAGTATAGTGCTACGAATATTGAGAAAGATTAAAACCTAGTTTTGAAGAATTTCAGAAGGTAACGGTTTAATTTATTTTAGACTGTTTTATAGCATTTTAAAGCGCTACGGTTTATGATTTTACAATAAAAATCATATCTTTTTGCTATGTTTTCGAAATTCGATGAAACAGGAGACATCGGGACCGTGTTGACACTCTCCACATTCTAGAAGTGTCCGTGGATTTTTCTAAGCTTGCTACGATTTTTAGAAAAACAACAAACCAATGTGAGATTTCTGAACTGAAATGTGAATGAACATGTGTTGTATAAGTTATATAAGCGAAATATAAATTATATATGTGTTGTGTACCTCATGTACATGCGTTGTATATGTTATATGAGCGATGTATAAATTATACATGCATTGTATAAATCATATGCGTGCTGGAATGGAAATAAAATATACTTATATATATATATATGTCTATATGTATACTCCCCTCGTCCACAAACCATGGACGATATTTATTGATTGTGAATTGGGTGAAAAATTTGGTGAATAATGCGAATGGTTGATAAGATTGTTTGTGGTTGATATTGTTTGGATTGTGGTTCAAAAATACCCGTTTGTGGTTGAAACAAAATTAGAATAGGTTGTGGAAAAGAAAAACACACTCGCCTGCGTGCGAACTAGATATATGAAATCCCCATTGTCAAAACCTGCAAGGTTTTAAGGTAGAGCGAGGAGCCGTACTAGGGACAGTGCCGGTTTTAAATACCCTACCGTTATGCTGCCGAAATTTTCAATGATATTCATGTGTAAGAATAAGTTTCATGTGTTGAAACTATATTCGTGTGTTGAAACCATATTCATGTGTTGAATAGAAATTCATGTGTTGAAACCATATTCATGTGTTGAATTGAAATTCATGTGTTGAATAGAAATTCATGTGATGTATAAAATTCTTTGAAAGATATAAATAACATTTTATCACATATATAAACTATATAAAATATTCGTGTTTTAAATAAACTGTTTTAACAATAAAAATCACATTTTTTATATATATATAAACTATAGAAAATATTCATGTGTTGAATAAAGGACTAAAATGATAAAAATCATATTTTTATCGTATATGTGAAGTGGATAATATTCATGTGTTTAATATATAGATTGAACAATAAAATCTACATTTTTATTATGAATATGAAGTGGAAAAAATGTTCATTTGTTGAATAAATATTTTTGATGAGAAAAATATCATTTTTTATCATGTAAACGACTCGCTAATAATATACAAGTGTTGAAACAAATATTTGTTTGCTATGAATATTATTTTTTAACATGTATGTGAACTAGATAAAATAGTCATGCGTTGAAATATATTTTTGTTCACCGAATATTATTTTTATGCGAAATATGAAGTGTTAAAAATAACCTCTTGTTCAAATAAATATGTGTAGGTTGAAAATATTATTTTTAACGTGTGTAGGAAGTGTTAAAAATAACCATGTGTGGAAATGAACCTTTATTCGCTAGAAATATTATTTTTAGCTTAGTTTCGCATATATATATACATGTGTTGAACAGGAAAATGGAGTAGCTGTTGAGTAAAGAATTTATTTGCGTGCCCGACAAATAGGTAAACCTTAATGAGTTGGATGCGCAATTTTATTATTATATCAACTCCTGTGAATGCCATTGGATGCGGAGTGCTGGTTATTCTATGTGTAATAATAAACGTCGCCATAGGATAATAACAATTAATTTTGAACTACACTACATGGCATACTTCTTGAAGATAGGCATACTTCATCATATACCACATAAGCATTTGGAGCTTGTGTGACGAGATTGAAGATTTACCATACAAGCGAGAGGCTTGTATGGCAATGACTATATATTACTGGTTGAACTGGTGACTGATCTGGACTATATATATTGTAACGGTAAATTGCAAGGTTAATAAATAAACCCACATGGGTCTGGAGATGACAATAAACACGTCTCTCTGGTCATTTAAGGCACAAAAACCATTTATAGGGTGACAAGAATTTATTCTCTGGAGTTATGATCTATACACACTCCCCTTTGGACACCGGAATATATCACTAAAAATATGTGCATGCTTATTAGGATTTATTGGGTACCTAATATGGCCCAATAAATTTCCAAACCCCTTCCCGTACAAAGGAGATTATGGCGAAATTTTTTGAAATTTAAAGGCATTAGTGAAATATTTGAAGTGAAAACGATATTGAAATCGTCGAATAAATTATATATATATAAATTAAATAAAACGAATCGAGCCCATGCAGTTCGCGTTTTGAAATCGTAACTTCAAACGATTATACCGAAAGATCCGTCCATCGGATTTTCATGAAACTGCAACCATTGGGTTCGCTTTGGGAATATCTTCCCAATGATATAAACTTTGTTGAGATCTAACGGTTAGATTTTCAGATATGTGTAAAACAAATTTAGGGAAAAACATCGGCAGTGCTTCGGCACGACCTGAAACGTCGTTTAATTAAATAGGGCCATTTTTAAATTAAAAAAAATGGCGATATATCATTATAAAATATTATAGACGATATAGAATGGAAATAAACTGATTCTACTTGGTTTGACTTATATTTGATGGTGAATGTGTTTGACATGAAAATTATACTAAAGAATTGAAATGTGAATGTCGAATAATTTAACCATGGGAAGAAGTGGTTTGAAAATCTAAATAAACGTGAATTATTTGAAAAGGCCTAGTTAATTCTCATTTCAAATAATTGATCGACGATTAGAAGTCGAAGAGATGAAGACGATTCAAGACCGACGATCTTTACATCAGATGGATGGGCGCTACTGATGCTCATGATTGGAGTAGCTACCTTGAAGGAGCTGAAGTGGTAGTCGTCCGGACGTATTTGTTGATTGTACGGATATGCGAGGAATATGGTGCCTCCGGCTTCGTTCAGACCAAGAACGAACTTGTAAATGGACTGTGTGTCTGACATTGGATTTTTTTATGTGCTGATTGATCTCTATTAAATATATATTTGTTTGGTGGCGGAGAATTTATTCTCTTGCTTAACGCCCTTCTCTGAGACGTACGAGCTCAGAGGTTATATATCGATATAAATCAGTCGCATGGAGTGAATTGCCTGTGTGGCAGATGATCAAGCCTTCTGTTGAAAAGCAAAGTCTTGTGGTTGATGATCAAAGCATGGCCTACGTGGCATAGCTTTGTGTATAGCGTTGATTCGCGAGCCTCACACCTCGGTATGAGTTAAAAACGGGATAAGGACCCAAGGAGTGCATGACGTTTCTTTCTAGCTATGGGTGATGTAAGTGACCTACCAGCCCTGACATTTATTTTATCTTTACCTGCGTGGTTGTTGGAATGCGAGGCGCCTCGGATATAGGTTCTATAGGACAAGGAAACGTGTGTTCAGGAATTGCCAATCCTCAAAAGTAAGAGAGGACCGGCCTGGGAGAATCCAAGGATCGCTGTGTGTGGTCCTGAGACATTTGCTAGAGTGTCTCGAACAGAGAGGAGCTTGCCCCTTGCCTCGACTCATGATGGAATCCAATTTCCAATATGAAATCACGGATTTGATTGTATTACTAGTATGGAGACATAGTGGTATGGGGCACTTATGTTGTCTATGATTGATATTTATGATTGAATTTGCTTTTGAAACATATATGCACTAGTAATAATACCAAATACCTTTGTTTTATACGTGTCAAGCATTTCTTGGCCATTATAAGGTAAAACTCTATCCTTTGGCTTGCGTTGCATTGTGTGATGGAACTTGAGTCTTATAATGGCTTCATTTTTATAAAAAGCATTGCGATGATTTAATAATTTACTTTATTTCATGCACTAGCAATCATTGGAGTAAACCCGTTACGCGAAAGTGGCGTGGTCCTATGATTTTCCTTATTATTGTGTTTAATTAGTTAAGTAGATTTCTCATACCAGTCCCATGACTGACTTGTAGTTTGTTTCACCTTGCAAACTCGGGTGCCCTTATTTTCACACGGGCAGCCTAGTACCAGGTAGTAGGAAATATTTTGGCTTTGCACTACAGCAGAGAGTGCATCTTTTGGCTCATGGCGAGGCTTGACTTCTCAGTGTTGACTATTGATATTCCGCCATTATTATTTATGTATATGATTCCGCTTCTGGTGATGTAGACTGATATTTCTTTTATGTACTCTCATATGTATATGTGCCGCTTATGGCGATGTAGACTGATTATGTACTTTTATGCACTAAGTTGTATCCTACACTGTGCTCTCTGATGTTGTGATATATATGATTCCGTTGTCATATTTATGTAAATTATTCTACTTGTTGCTTATGCTATTATCTGTACTCTGCTAATGATGATTAATGTGTTATATTCCAATGATTATCCTTAACACCGTCGTACGGGGTTTTGGGATCGTCATAGAAAACGCGTGATTCAGTCAATTGACGCTTATCGTTATCTAACGATAAACGACCAAAGTGAGAGCTCTTAATCGAACTAATTTTTTTACAGTTATTATAATCATAACTGAATATATATTTACTGCCTTTGCTGATTTTTATCTGGTTAATTCTTGCAAATTGTTATACAGTATATGGTAGCTAACATCACAAATTACTTGCAAACTAGATGGATGAATGGATGATTTATTGTGTTATGATTCAGACGTGATTTTGAGCCAATTAACATGTTAAAAACAATGTTAAAATATTTTTGGTAGTTGATATTGGATTAAACATCCATTTGCAAGTCGGACGACTTGTTTTTGTTCACTCATTTAAGTGATATCAATCATATTGAGTAATACCTTGAAACAAATAAGTTATGATTAAGAGTTTGTGGTTAATTTGAATTGGATGAAAACCCCACATGGGGTTTAGAGATAATATTTGATTGTACACTAGTCTCAAGTGTTTAGTTATATGTTAATCGGTTGATTGACAGGCCGATATAAGCATTAATTGTTTGTTTAAAGATTATATGGAAGTAGTTGCATTGTGGATGTGAATTCGGTCTTTGATGGTTGTTTATAACTATTGTTAGATGCATATAATGAATGAAATCCATATAAATTTATTTGTATGGATATTGGTTGAGATTTCAATCCAATTCGGGAGAAAATTAAATATTTTAATAATGTAATATTCAATGAAAATGAATGTTTGATTTTGATGTCCGATTTTGGATGGATGCAAAGATATAAAAATATGGATGAATTTTCATAACTTAACGAAACAGCTTTGAGTTAATTTTTATTCGATTTTGGTACGTCAAAGTTTATGATTTGAAATGAATAGTAGCCTTTCAAAGTGAAGGTTGATTAGGCTATTTAGCCGACATTTTAAAACAAATTTTCTTTTGAAAATTCTTTGTTTATTTTTATTACGACTGATAGGAGATTTTAAGCTAAAAATAACAAGTTTGGAAAAATAATATTATCTTATCTTATTTAAACAATATTAAAATAATTTAATATTTAGATATTTGATTTTGAAAAGGTAAATGATTGAAACTGAATTTCAAATAGTAGTCGTGAATAATTTATAATATTTATAAATTATTTTGTAATTGGTTTCAATTTTATTTTAATTACAAATTGAATTCGAGGTTGTATAGAATGCATCGCGCATCGCGAACGTCAGCCTGTAATTTCGAATGGACGTAACAGGAGATCCGATTGTCGGATTCTCCTAAAACCGGAACCGTTGGGTTCATATCGAAAAGAGATTTCAAATGATAATTAGTTCTTTAAAATCCAATGGTAAAATTTTAATTCCAGTCCAAATTAGTTTTGAAAAATGTCGCTATGGATGTTGTACAGTGGCCGATATTGGAAACCGACTGTAAAGCCTTAATAAATAAAAACATGAGAAAACTATGTTAAATCATAATAAATGATTTGGAAATATTTTGGATGAAATATTTCATGTTTGAAAGGATAAAATTTGTTTTTATCTGAACGAACTAGTTAACAACTAGAATAAACAACCAAGAGTAACATGCAATGATTCCTGAGAGTACAGTCTAGTAGAACCCGTCAGATCTAACTATAAATAATTCCATTGGATGAGGGGTGGGAAGAATTGAAAGGAACATCGATTATTCTACTAAGATAAAACGATGTTTTCTAAAAAGATTAGTAATCCAATGGTTTTAATTAACATATTGGATTGTGAATGGTTCTTATATAACTAGAAGTTTTCCAACATATGAATGGGAAGGATTTGAATGAAAATTATCTTCGGATATTTTGAGATTGGATTCCATAATTATACAGATATCATTGAGGAATTTGGAAGATATAGATATCGTTGTTCGAAAATTATATCTATTGGTTTCAGAATTTGATACTGAATATAAGTCGATGCTATTTATATTCAATGCCTTGTATTTAATGTCAAATTGGGTTGTTGGTTTTTTTGAATAGTGTCTTTAATAACACTATTTTTAAACTCATTTGAAAATGGAATTTAAAATATATAAATCTTTTAATTAATATTTAGTGTAGTTTTTCAATTTAGATACATTAAATTGGAATAAAATGGAAGTTGATCTTGGGTTTATCGTAAGTGATGTTCTAAATGACATTAGTTCTTTAACCTAGTTAAAGAAGGGATTAATTACCTAAAAAGTTGAACAATCATTAAGTAATGATTTTGTAGATTAAAATTATGTCGGAGTTTTAACGAATCTTTAATTAGAACGAAAGGTGAATGTGGTAATTAGATTTACATAGTTCGATAAGTGTTCGGAATAGAGTACTACTAGTTTTACTCCATAAGATAGTTAAATATTTAATTAGATTTAGAGCGTAAAATGGTAATTAACTTTACCGATAACATGATGGGTGTTAGATAGGAGTACTACCAGTTTTGCTCCACTAGATGAATATGTTGGGATTGGGATAATAAAATGAATGACTACTTTGGTAAGGCTCTTTAATCCCGACAATGCATATAAACCTTAATTTGGTTTAAGATCGTGAAAAGATATTATAAAGTATTTTGCTCTGTTTTCAAAGGAAAGATTTAAACCAAAAGCTTAAATGAAGTAAATCTTTGATAAGATTTATGAGAATAATTCCTAGTGTAAAGAATATTTGAATAAAAGAATATTCTGGATTGGAATGAGATCATTGGTATGTTTATATATCACTTGATTTCAAAGATGCGCGAGTTATTCGGAAAGACCGGGTTTAGCCCATTCTGAATAACTGTTACAATGATTAAAAGTCAAAGATAAGAAGATGGTGGTTGAAGAGCGGAGATCTTCACATCATTTGGATTGTTACTGATGTCTTAATTTGGTTGTACAGCCATGACGTGGTAATAAGTGGTGATCATCCAGACGTACTTGGAGTCGACCAGATACGCAAAGGCCTCTCTCCTGTATTGGACTTATGGGATGAGGAATAAGGTGCCTCCGGTTTCGTTCAGCCCCTGAACGAACTTGCAAATAGATTGTGTGTCTGACATTTTATTTTGTGCTATATAAATTTATATCTACTAAATATATATCTCTTTGGTGGCGGAGAATTTATTTTCTTATCTTAACATGCTTCTTTGATACATATGAGCTTAGAGCTTATATTTTTGTGGACATCAGCTATATGGTATGAACCGACAATGTGGCATACTGAGATGCATGGATCAAAGCTTTTGTTGAAAAGCAGAGCTTTTTGGATGATGATAAAAGTGTGGCTTTAATATAGCAAAGTGTTAGCAAACGGCGTTTCTATGGAATTAGAAAACCGTTGAAAAAATATCGTAATAATAACCGCAAGCGCACGACGTATAATCATAGTACATGGCGAATACGGGTCGATCAGCATGGAAAGAATTTATTCTAATCTTACTCAATCAAATTAAACCGAAAGCAAGTGAAATTGTTAACTAAAAATTAAAAGAAAACTAACAATGTTAAAATGAATACAAATACGAGACTAAGAGGCAATTTAGGAGTAGATTCACTATCAACATCAATCTAATTAACATAAAAATTGTTCTAACTCTCTTTAATAACTAGCACATTAAGTGTTGTATTCATACAAGCATGATTTATATGCTAGAATATTAATGCTACATAAATCAATAAAAAATTAAAGCCCTAATTATCACATAGAAAACATTATGGGTATGTTCTGTGTGTTAATATTCACTAACTACATAGAACATCAAGGATGCTTACAGTTTTAATGTCATTACTTTTTCTAAAATGAATTAGATTGTGATAAAGTATGATTCTATTAATGATATGAGTATAACACATTTGGGAATAATCAACCAACATGTGCTATCAATTTTCACCATATAAAATCTTTACTTTATCTATATCCAATTTTAGCTTAAGCTTAAATAAGAGAGTTAGAAACATGAAATTCTTATGTTAATATTGATGAATCATGAGAGCTTCACTACCCCTAAATTGAAGGGGTTAACTACCCATAATGGATTCAATGATAACATAAAGAGATTTCATTATAAAAGAGAACAAAAAAGAGCACTATATCAAAATTACACGAAAAAAAAGTGCATAAAAGAAATGGCTAAGAAGCCATTCAAGAGAAATATGATTTCAGCCAATCTAAACTAAAATAAAATCCAAGATGATTTTTACATCAACATGCAGGGGCTATTTATACATGCGAAAACCCTAATTCAACATTAGTGTGCTACCAAGAATGCCCTTTATAATGCTTCCTTTTGTCTTTAGCAATAATGATTCATGAAGCCTTTTTTGTCTTCGCTAAAGAAGGTGGGAGAGTGGGGTGGGGTCTGTAACGACCCGCATTCTACGCATCGGAAGATCGTAGAATATTTATTTCTTTTTCTTAGTAAGTCGTATGGTCGTGTACTTTTGGGAAACGACTAGTAGGGTCATTTCCCATGTTCATGATTTTTGTCGATTTTTAAATGACCATTTTACCCCTAGTTGGCACTGTTTTGGCCATAACTTTTGACTGGAAAGGAATTTTGACCTGAAACCACTTCCATTGGCTCCGGATGATGGTTTCTCTTTCCGTAGAGTGGTCACATTAGCCAAACGGACTCGCCGTTTGGGAGATGTAGCTGAAACAAGTTTCAGATGGTGAAAAACAGCTTAATTGGGCTTAACCGGGTGATTAACAGCTAGGCCCAAAGGGGAATTTCGGGTTTAGAGGTATAGGAGGACTGATGAGGGTTAGGAAATCACTTTCATTTCAGTTTTGAGCCGCCACAAACCTTCTTGAGACCTTAGTAATGGCTTCAATCCTCTAAAACCACTCCAAAACACATTTTTAGTGAAGATTAAGCCTAAACTACATCAAAACAAGGCCAAATAGCAACAAAGCAAGGTTGGAGCTGCTGCTATACATAGGAATTCGACCCAAACAGAGAGCATTTCAGATTTGGTGTTTTATTTGTGGCCAAGGTGAGTGATAGCATCGTTTTGACACTAATTACAGTTAATTAAGGGTGATTAGTGAAGATTAGCGAATTTATACACTAATAAATTCTGGAAAAATGTTTAGAAATTCTTAAATAATATTTCATGCCTCTGTTAGAAAATTTAGACGATTTGATTAAGTTTCACTAAGTATGTGCTTAAACATGATTAAGAAGGATTATAGGAAAATGTGAGGTTTTAGCCACTTTTGATCTATTTTGATTCATTTGGATTGTTGTTTGCTGTTTGTGGTTGCTATTACATGTTGCTATGACTCTATGGTATGTTTTATGATTGATTAGAATAGTTAAATTGGTCGAAAACGTCGTCGAATGTCATAGAAAGCTCGCTGGAAAGTTGCAGAAATGTGCAGGTTCCTAACCGGTTCGGATCGGATGAGGGCTCGGATCGGATATGTGAACTGGGCAAGAAAACCCGACCCGAACTGGAGTTTGGCACATAGGAGACTTGGCAAAAAGGAAGGCCGTTTACTTAGAGTTGGAGTGGACAAAAGGGAATCGGATCGGAAGAATAATGGAGGCCAGATCGGATCGACTTGGAGACGCAGGGCTCGGATCGGAAGTAAACTCTTTGGTGGACTAGCAAGAGGGAAAACCACGTGGATCAGGCAGCAAGTGCGGATCGGATCGGAGTAGATGGAGAACGGGAGCGGATCGGATCGGAGTAGATGGAAACGAGGAAGCTGATCGGAGAAAACTGGAAGGAAGACAGCAACCCGACCCGACCCGGATGAGGACACCGACCCGACCCGAAGCATAGTACCCGACCCGAACCGACGAGGGTGATGACCACTGAACCGAACCGAATTCTAGGACTGTTACTGTGCGACAACTCTTCTGAAGACCCACTCCAATTCGACCAAACCCGAGATGCAAAGGAAGTCCAAATGAGAAGTTAGAGCTCAAGATTTAGATGGGAATCAACGAGTTCGCTTCATGGTTGGGCTTTGCTGCGGGACGCGTGTTAAGGGGTTATCGATGTCTATAGCTTTGGACCACTATGGTAGGAGGTACGAAGGCGGATTCAGGGCCATTATGGCATCGGTAGAACCAAGGGCTACGACCAATGAAGTGGGTCATTGAAATGTTTGGTCATGACTCCAAGTGTTTGGCTTGGTCACAGCAGGGTTTCTACAAGTCGGGATTCGTCGTTACCTCATTTTGTCTAGTGTTCCAAAGTGGTAGATATCGTATACTTTACGCACTGAGTGAGAGATGTGAGGATGGTTGCTATGATTGATTTGTTGCTATCATTATGACATGCACACCCCACCCCCGTATTCTTACACTTTTTATTATGGCACCTTAGAGTACTGTACGGTATGTGGTACTAACTCTTTGGTTGCAGGTCCAGGTTCAGGTATGGTTTAGTATACCTGCTATTATTCTATTTAGATGCTTATCGCTCATACCAGGCTTTATGTCTGACCCAGAGTTTTATGTCTCCTCTTATTACTCTGGGTGCTCACACGAGCAGACTAGAGACAGGTTAGCTGGTGATGCACGGGTAGATGATCCGGAGACGAGAAGGAGGCTTCCACGTAATATATATATAGTATTCTCCCTGTGTTGTTGAAGATCACTGCTTGGGCATTGGTGGTGCATCTTCTACTTTAGTTTTCTTTTGTTTAGAGACAGTAAATTTGGAAAATTGTAATAAGCTGTATTTGGATTTCCGATGCTCTGATGATTGATGTTGATTTTAGTTATCAGCTTATGCACTGTCTCACCTGTTTTATGTCAAGTATGTTGTTATTATATTTTATTCCATGCGCTGTGAGACATTCTACAGGTTCCTTGATTAGTTCATTCCCTTCTTTCCTTTCTTTGGCGACCGTTCCGCGCTAACTGGACATGTGTACAGCGCACTTTTGGAGTAAATGTCGGTTGGTGCGGGGCGGGGCGGGCCGTCACACTTGGTATCAGAGCTCTAGGTTGCGTAGTTAACCTAGGGAAGTTATCAGGGAGAGATAATATACGTATACGAGAGAGCGTATTTGTGATTACTTTGGTTTTAAAAGCTATATATATATTATTAGTAGTATATGGATGAAGTCGTGCTGCACTAGCACCACTATGGGGTCGTTAATCGTTTCCTTTTTCAGATTGACGATGAGCCGATATGTTAGAGGTACCGGTAGAGGGGCCAATAATGGGAATGCTGCTGACATGAGGATGATGTTTACTGACCTCATGAGAGAGATGCTTAGAGATGTACAGAGGGCAGCCCCCAATGGTGGGAATGGTGGTGGTCCAATAGTGCAGGCGCCAAGAGTCGACTTCGCCAAGCTGAATAAGGATTATACTAGTCTTGGTGGGAAGTCATTCCACGGAACGGAGTCGGCTACGGATGTTCAGGATTGGTTGGATAGTTGCGAACGTATCTTCGAGGATTTGGGTATCGAGGATGCGATGAAGAGAAGGCTAGCATCCCGTCAGTTGCAAGGGAGGGCAATGAATTGGTGGAATGCTATAAAGGCAGCTACTCCCGAAGACCAGATTACTTGGGAGCAGTTTAAGGCTCGCTTTAGCGAGAAGTTCATTCCAGCTGCTCAGAAGTCAGTGCTGTTTAAGAAGTTCTTGGAGCTCAAGCAGAATGGCAGAGCTGTCTCGGAGTATATTGCTGAATTTGACACTTTGTCAAAATATGGGTTATCTCTTATTGATACTGCCGAGAAAAAGAATGAGAAATTCATATCTGGTTTGGATCAGTACTTGGCGGAAAAACTTATTAACCACATCGATGAGACGTTTGAATCGATTGTGGGGAAAGCGTTAAGGTCAGAAAGTCTCTACCCTAAGTTGAAGACTGAGGTTGCATCTGCAGAAGAGCCAAAACCACAAGCAAGTGGTGGAGGCAAGGGTGGTTCCTAGAATAAAAGAAAGCAGAGTCAGACTAAGGATGGCCAGAAGAAAAAGAATAAACAAGATGTTGAGTGCTTCAGCTGTGGTAAGAAGGGCCATTATGCTAGTAATTGTCGGGCCAAGCCAGCGGATAGGAAGTGCTTCAACTGTGGCCAAATGGGACATCACAAGGACAAGTGTCCACAGCCCCCTAAGGAAAAGCAAATGGTGAAAGCATATGCTCTTAATGCTATTCCTTCTTCGTCGAATGCCCCAACTGCGGCGGAAAAGGGAAAGAATGTCGTCATTCAAGGTATGCTTTCTGTTTATGATGTTCCTGTTAGAGTTTTGTTTGATACAGGAGCTTCCAGTTCTTTCATATCTAGTGACCTTGTAGATAAGTTGGGATTGGAACCCGAGATTGTCGATAGACCTTTAGTAGTGACGAACCCGATTGGTGGTTCGACTAGCCTTAGCATGATTTGTCGTAATGTGGTCTTATCGAGTCATGGATGCATGTTTGTTTGTGATTGCTTTGTTTTGGGCTTTACTGGGTTTGGCATTATTTTGGGAGTAGATTGGCTCCGAAGGTACGGGGTGGTGGTAGACTGTGAGGGCTTTTTAGTGACAGCTAGAGCAGATGATGGGCGGAGGATAGTGTTTGGTGGTCTACCCAGTAAAGGGGTATTGGCTAGTTTTCTAAACTCCCTTGACATTCCGCATAGTGAGTTGTCAGGTTTGCCCGTGGTTGGCCAGTATCCGGATGTTTTCGAAGAAGTGACCGGACTTCCACCACACCGAGAGATTGAGTTTCGTATTGATTTGGTAAAGGACGCCAGGCCTATAGTGATGCCACTTCGTCGTATGGCACCAAGGGAGCAGCGAGAGTTCGAGGTGCAAGTCATCGATCTTTTGAAGAAGGGATTTATCAGAAGGAGTGTTTCTGAATGGGGAGCACCAGTTGTGTTTGCTACCAAGGCGGATGGTTCCCTTCGTTTGTGTGTAGACTACCGCGAGTTGAATAAAGTGACGAGGAAGAACAAGTATCCTCTACCGCGGATAGATGATTTGTTCGATCAGTTGAGTGGCGCGAGAGTATTTTCTCAGTTGGATCTCGCGACAGGTTTTCATCAGCTTAGAGTGGAAGCTGAGAGTATAGCTAAAACGGCATTTCGAACGCCGTTTGGATTTTATGAATGGTTGGTCATGCCATTCGGGCTGACCAATGCCCCAGCATATTTTGTGGATCTTATGAATAGGGTATTCAGAGATCAGTTGAATAAGTTTGTCCTTGTGTTCGTTGATGATATTTTGGTCTATTCGAGGACAAAGGAAGAACACAAGGAACATTTAAGAGTAGCGATGGAGGTGTTGAGAAAACACCAATTGAAAGCAAAGTTTTCTAAGTGCCACTTCTGGAAGAGGGAAGTGAGGTTCTTGGGCCATGTTGTATCAGAGAATGGTATTGCCGTGGATCCAGCAAAGGTGGCTACGGTACAGGATTGGCCTACGCCCAAGAATGCAACAGATGTAAGAAGTTTCTTGGGATTAGCCAGGTATTATCGTAAGTTTATCCAAGGTTTCTCCAAGATAGCAGCACCATTGACCCAGTTGACCAAGAAGAATCAAGCTTTTGTCTGGGATGAGAGGTGCGAGAATGCATTCAAAAGTCTAAAGGACAAGTTGACAAGCGCACCAGTGTTAATCATTCCTAAGGGGGATGAAGAGATGACGGTATACACGGATGCCTGTGGTACCGGATTGGGTGCTGTATTGATGCAAGGCGGTAGGGTTGTAGCTTATGCAAGTCGGCAATTGAAACCGCACGAGAAAAGATACCCTACCCATGACTTGGAATTGGCAGCGATTGTGTTCGCGTTAAAGATGTGGAGACACTACCTCTTGGGAGAAAGATTTGAGGTGTTTACAGATCATAAGTCGTTGAAGTATCTCTTCTCCCAGAAGGATCTAAATCTCCGGCAACAAAGGTGGTTAGAATTCTTGGCTTCTTATGATTTCGACATCGCATATACACCGGGAAAGGGCAATTGGGTGGCTGATGCATTGAGTAGAAGACATGCCAGCTTAGGGGCTATGTTCCTTGAATGGAAGCAACTGGAGTATATCGCGGGGTTTGATTTCAGACCAAAGTGCGAATTGGATCCAGAAATGTTAGCAAGTTTGACGATCAGACCCACTTTAATTGAGCGGATCGGCTCTAGTCAGAGGGACGATCCTACCATATTGGAAATCATCTCCAAGTTAGGGATGTGTGTCGATGAGGAGATGAACAAGTATGGGCTTGATCGAGATGGATGGCTTAGAAAGAATGGAAAGCTTGTTGTACCCAATGTCAATGGATTGAGAGATGAAGTGCTTAGAGAATGTCATCACTCAAAACTGACTATACACCCCGGTGGTAATAAGATGTATCGAGACATGAAGCAAACCTACTACTGGGAAGGGATGAAAAGAGACATTGGGAAGTTTATATCCAAGTGCATGAATTGCCAGCTAGTTAAAGCCGAGCAAAAGAAGCCTAGTGGGTTGTTACAGCCCTTAGAAATTCCCGAATGGAAGTGGGAGCAAGTCTCGATGGATTTTATTGATGGTTTACCAAGGACTAGATCGGGACACGATAGCATTTGGGTAGTTGTGGATCGACTGACTAAAAGTGCAAGATTTATACCAGTCAAATCGACCAGAACGGCAGCTAAGTTAGCAGAATTGTATATGAAGTGGGTAGTGAGATTTCATGGAGTACCTAAAGGCATTGTGAGCGACCGAGACCCGTTGTTCACCAGTGGGTTTTGGAAGAGCTTACAAGAGGCTCTAGGGTCAGAGTTACATCTCAGTACCGCATATCATCCTCAGACCGACGGTCAGACAGAGAGGGTGAACCGTATTTTGGAAGATCTCTTGAGAGCATGTATATTGGATTTTGGTGGATCATGGGATGACCATTTGCATCTAGTAGAGTTTGCATATAATAATAGCTACCAATCCAGTATCGGTATGGCTCCGTTTGAAGCTTTGTACGGAAGACCGTGTAACTCACCATCATGTTGGATAGAGACTGGCGAGAAGTTTATGCTTGGACCAGATGTGGTGAGGGAAACTTCAGATAAGATCAAGATCATTCAACAACGAATGAAGGCTGCCCAAGATAAGCAGAAGAGTTATGCTGATAAGAGGAGAAGAGACCTAAAATTCTCCGTTGGTGACTTGGTGTTTGTCAAGATTTCTCCGTTGAAGAGCGTAATACGGTTTGGCAGGAGAGGCAAGTTGGCACCAAGATTTGTTGGCCCATTCCCTGTTCTTGAACTAGTTGGGAATTTGGCATACAGAATTGACTTACCGGAGAAGATGGCGGGAGTTCACGACGTATTTCATGTTTCCCAACTAAGGAAGTTCGTTCACGACTTAGATATGACTATTTCACCTGATCAGTTAGAGGACTTCGAAGTATAACCCGAGGCGGTTGGGAACCGCAAGCCGGCCCGTATTGTCGAGCACGACATGAAGCAACTTCGAAGAAAGGCGGTGAAGCTAGTCAAGGTTCAGTGGGGCGAGGACGAGAATGATTGTACTTGGGAGACAGAGGAGAACATTAGGAAGACACACCCAGAACTCTTTGCCTGGTAAGATTTTGACTTCGATTTAGTTTTCCGCATGCTAGGGTAGGCTTGTTTGTTTGTTTGTTTTGCATGTTTGATTGTTGTATGTGGTTGTTAGGCATGCAGGATCCTTTGTATGTTTTGGGTTAAAGAATTTCGGGGACGAAATTTCTTAAGGGGGGAAGAGTGTAACGACCCGCATTCTACGCATCGGAAGATCGTAGAATATTTATTTCTTTTTCTTAGTAAGTCGTATGGTCGTGTACTTTTGGGAAACGACTAGTAGGGTCATTTCCCATGTTCATGATTTTTGTCGATTTTTAAATGACCATTTTACCCCTAGTTGGCACTGTTTTGGCCATAACTTTTGACTGGAAAGGAATTTTGACCTGAAACCACTTCCATTGGCTTCGGATGATGGTTTCTCTTTCCGTAGAGTGGTCACATTAGCCAAACGGACTCGCCGTTTGGGAGATGTAGCTGAAACAAGTTTCAGATGGTGAAAAACAGCTTAATTGGGCTTAACCGGGTGATTAGCAGCTAGGCCCAAAGGGGAATTTCGGGTTTAGAGGTATAGGAGGACTGATGAGGGTTAGGAAATCACTTTCATTTCAGTTTTGAGCCGCCACAAACCTTCTTGAGACCTTAGTAATGGCTTCCATCCTCTAAAACCACTCCAAAACACATTTTTAGTGAAGATTAAGCCTAAACTACATCAAAACAAGGCCAAATAGCAACAAAGCAAGGTTGGAGCTGCTGCTATACATAGGAATTCGACCCAAACAGAGAGCATTTCAGATTTGGTGTTTTATTTGTGGCCAAGGTGAGTGATAGCATCGTTTTGACACTAATTACAGTTAATTAAGGGTGATTAGTGAAGATTAGCGAATTTATACACTAATAAATTCTGGAAAAATGTTTAGAAATTCTTAAATAATATTTCATGCCTCTGTTAGAAAATTTAGGCGATTTGATTAAGTTTCACTAAGTATGTGCTTAAACATGATTAAGAAGGATTATAGGAAAATGTGATGTTTTAGCCACTTTTGATCTATTTTGATTCATTTGGATTGTTGTTTGCTGTTTGTGGTTGCTATTACATGTTGCTATGACTCTATGGTATGTTTTATGATTGATTAGAATAGTTAAATTGGTCGAAAACGTCGTCGAATGGCGTAGAAAGCTCGCTGGAAAGTTGCAGAAATGTGCAGGTTCCTAACCGGTTCGGATCGGATGAGGGCTCGGATCGGATATGTGAACTGGGCAAGAAAACCCGACCCGAACTGGAGTTTGGCACATAGGAGACTTGGCAAAAAGGAAGGTCGTTTACTTAGAGTTGGAGTGGACAAAAGGGAATCGGATCGGAAGAATAATGGAGGCCAGATCGGATCGACTTGGAGACGCAGGGCTCGGATCGGAAGTAAACTCTTTGGTGGACTAGCAAGAGGGAAAGCCACGTGGATCAGGCAGCAAGTGCGGATCGGATCGGAGTAGATGGAGAACGGGAGCGGATCGGATCGGAGTCGATGGAAACGAGGAAGCTGATCGGAGAAAACTGGAAGGAAGACAGCAAACCGACCCGACCCGGATGAGGACACCGACCCGACCCGAAGCATAGTACCTGACCCGAACCGACGAGGGTGATGACCACTGAACCGAACCGAATTCTAGGACTGTTACTGTGCGACAACTCTTCTGAAGACCCACTCCAATTCGACCAAACCCGAGATGCAAAGGAAGTCCAAATGAGAAGTTAGAGCTCAAGATTTAGATGGGAATCAACGAGTTCGCTTCATGGTTGGGCTTTGCTGCGAGACGCGTGTTAAGGGGTTATCGATGTCTATAGCTTTGGACCACTATGGTAGGAGGTACGAAGGCGGATTCAGGGCCATTATGGCATCGGTAGAACCAAGGGCTACGACCAATGAAGTGGGTCATTGAAATGTTTGGTCATGACTCCAAGTGTTTGGCTTGGTCACAGCAGGGTTTCTACAAGTCGGGATTCGTCGTTACCTCATTTTGTCTAGTGTTCCAAAGTGGTAGATATCGTATACTTTACGCACTGAGTGAGAGATGTGAGGATGGTTGCTATGATTGATTTGTTGCTATCATTATGACATACACACCCCACCCCCGTATTCTTACACTTTTTATTATGGCACCTTAGAGTACTGTACGGTATGTGGTACTAACTCTTTGGTTGCAGGTCCAGGTTCAGGTATGGTTTAGTATACCTGCTACTATTCTATTTAGATGCTTATCGCTCATACCAGGCTTTATGTCTGACCCAGAGTTTTATGTCTCCTCTTATTACTCTGGGTGCTCACACGAGCAGACTAGAGACAGGTTAGCTGGTGATGCACGGGTAGATGATCCGGAGACGAGAAGGAGGCTTCCACGTAATATATATATAGTATTCTCCCTGTGTTGTTGAAGATCACTGCTTGGGCATTGGTGGTGCATCTTATACTTTAGTTTTCTTTTGTTTAGAGACAGTAAATTTGGAAAATTGTAATAAGCTGTATTTGGATTTCCGATGCTCTGATGATTGATGTTGATTTTAGTTATCAGCTTATGCACTGTCTCACCTGTTTTATGTCAAGTATGTTATTATTATAATTTATTCCATGCGCTGTGAGACATTCTACAGGTTCCTTGATTAGTTCATTCCCTTCTTTCCTTTCTTTGGTGATCGTTCCGCGCTAACTGGACATGTGTACAACGCACTTTTGGAGTAAATGTCGGTTGGTGCGGGGCGGGCCGTCACACTTGGTATCAGAGCTCTAGGTTGCGTAGTTAACCTATGAAGTTATCAGGGAGAGATAATATACGTATACGAGAGAGCGTATTTGTGATTACTTTGGTTTTAAAAGCTATATATATATATTATTAGTAGTATATGGATGAAGTCGTGCTGCACTAGCACCACTATGGGGTCGTTAATCGTTTCCTTTTTCAGATTGACGATGAGCCGATATGTTAGAGGTACCGGTAGAGGGGCCAATAATGGGAATGCTGCTGACATGAGGACGATGTTTACTGACCTCATGAGAGAAATGCTTAGAGATGTACAGAGGGCAGCCCCCAATGGTGGGAATGGTGGTGGTCCAATAGTGCAGGCGCCAAGAGTCGACTTCGCCAAGCTGAATAAGGATTATACTAGTCTTGGTGGGAAGTCATTCCACGGAACGGAGTCGGCTACGGATGTTCAGGATTAGTTGGATAGTTGCGAATGTATCTTCGAGGATTTGCGTATCGAGGATGCGATGAAGAGAAGGCTAGCGTCCCGTCAGTTGCAAGGGAGGGCAATGAATTGGTGGAATGCTATAAAGGCAGCTACTCCCGAAGACCAGATTACTTGGGAGCAGTTTAAGGCTCGCTTTAGCGAGAAGTTCATTCCAGCTGCTCAGAAGTCAGTGCTGTTTAAGAAGTTCTTGGAGCTCAAGCAGAATGGCAGAGCTGTCTCGGAGTATATTGCTAAATTTGACACTTTGTCAAAATATGGGTTATCTCTTATTGATACTGCCGAGAAAAAGAATGAGAAATTCATATCTGGTTTGGATCAGTACTTGGCGGAAAAACTTATTAACCACATCGATGAGACGTTTGAATCGATTGTGGGGAAAGCGTTAAGGTCAGAAAGTCTCTACCCTAAGTTGAAGACTGAGGTTGCATCTGCAGAAGAGCCAAAACCACAAGCAAGTGGTGGAGGCAAGGGTGGTTCCTAGAATAAAAGAAAGCAGAGTCAGACTAAGGATGGCCAGAAGAAAAAGAATAAACAAGATGTTGAGTGCTTCAGCTGTGGTAAGAAGGGCCATTATGCTAGTAATTGTCGGGCCAAGCCAGCGGATAGGAAGTGCTTCAACTGTGGCCAAATGGGACATCACAAGGACAAGTGTCCACAGCCCCCTAAGGAAAAGCAAATGGTGAAAGCATATGCTCTTAATGCTATTCCTTCTTCGTCGAATGCCCCAACTGCGGCGGAAAAGGGAAAGAATGTCGTCATTCAAGGTATGCTTTCTGTTTATGATGTTCCTGTTAGAGTTTTGTTTGATACAGGAGCTTCCAGATCTTTCATATCTAGTGACCTTGTAGATAAGTTGGGATTGGAACCCGAGATTGTCGATAGACCTTTAGTAGTGACGAACCCGATTGGTGGTTCGACTAGCCTTAGCATGATTTGTCGTAATGTGGTCTTATCGAGTCATGGATGCATGTTTGTTTGTGATTGCTTTGTTTTGGGCTTTACTGGGTTTGGCATTATTTTGGGAGTAGATTGGCTCCGAAGGTACGGGGTGGTGGTAGACTGTGAGGGCTTTTTAGTGACAGCTAGAGCAGATGATGGGCGGAGGATAGTGTTTGGTGGTCTACCCAGTAAAGGGGTATTGGCTAGTTTTCTAAACTCCCTTGACATTCCGCATAGTGAGTTGTCAGGTTTGCCCGTGGTTGGCCAGTATCCGGATGTTTTCGAAGAAGTGACCGGACTTCCACCACACCGAGAGATTGAGTTTCGTATTGATTTGGTAAAGGACGCCAGGCCTATAGTGATGCCACTTCGTCGTATGGCACCAAGGGAGCAGCGAGAGCTCGAGGTGCAAGTCAGCGATCTTTTGAAGAAGGGATTTATCAGAAGGAGTGTTTCTGAATGGGGAGCACCAGTTGTGTTTGCTACCAAGGCGGATGGTTCCCTTCGTTTGTGTGTAGACTACCGCGAGTTGAATAAAGTGACGAGGAAGAACAAGTATCCTCTACCGCGGATAGATGATTTGTTCGATCAGTTGAGTGGCGCGAGAGTATTTTCTCAGTTGGATCTCGCGGCAGGTTTTCATCAGCTTAGAGTGGAAGCTGAGAGTATAGCTAAAACGGCATTTCGAACGCCGTCTGGATTTTATGAATGGTTGGTCATGCCATTCGGGCTGACCAATGCCCCAGCATATTTTGTGGATCTTATGAATAGGGTATTCAGAGATCAGTTGAATAAGTTTGTCCTTGTGTTCGTTGATGATATTTTGGTCTATTCGAGGACAAAGGAAGAACACAAGGAACATTTAAGAGTAGCGATGGAGGTGTTGAGAAAACACCAATTGAAAGCAAAGTTTTCTAAGTGCCACTTCTGGAAGAGGGAAGTGAGGTTCTTGGGCCATGTTGTATCAGAGAATGGTATTACCGTGGATCCAGCAAAGGTGGCTACGGTACAGGATTGGCCTACGCCCAAGAATGCAACAGATGTAAGAAGTTTCTTGGGATTAGCCGGGTATTATCGTAAGTTTATCCAAGGTTTCTCCAAGATAGCAGCACCATTGACCCAGTTGACCAAGAAGAATCAAGCTTTTGTCTGGGATGAGAGGTGCGAGAATGCATTCAAAAGTCTAAAGGACAAGTTGACAAGCGCACCAGTGTTAATCATTCCTAAGGGGGATGAAGAGATGACGGTATACACGGATGCCTGTGGTACCGGACTGGGTGCTGTATTGATGCAAGGCGGTAGGGTTGTAGCTTATGCAAGTCGGCAATTGAAACCGCACGAGAAAAGATACCCTACCCATGACTTGGAATTGGCAGCGATTGTGTTCGCGTTAAAGATGTGGAGACACTACCTCTTGGGAGAAAGATTTGAGCTGTTTACAGATCATAAGTCGTTGAAGTATCTCTTCTCCCAGAAGGATCTAAATCTCCGGCAACAAAGGTGGTTAGAATTCTTGGCTTCTTATGATTTCGACATCGCATATACACCGGGAAAGGGCAATTGGGTGGCTGATGCATTGAGTAGAATACATGCCAGCTTAGGGGCTATGTTCCTTGAATGGAAGCAACTGGAGTATATCGCGGGGTTTGATTTCAGACCGAAGTGCGAATTGGATCCAGAAATGTTAGCAAGTTTGACGATCAGACCCACTTTAATTGAGCGGATCGGCTCTAGTCAGAGGGACGATCCTACCATATTGGAAATCATCTCCAAGTTAGAGATGTGTGTCGATGAGGAGACGAACAAGTATGGGCTTGATCGAGATGGATGGCTTAGAAAGAATGGAAAGCTTGTTGTACCCAATGTCAATGGATTGAGAGATGAAGTGCTTAGAGAATGTCATCACTCAAAACTGACTATACACCCCGGTGGTAATAAGATGTATCGAGACATGAAGCAAACCTACTACTGGGAAGGGATGAAAAGAGACATTGGGAAGTTTATATCCAAGTGCATGAATTGCCAGCTAGTTAAAGCCGAGCAAAAGAAGCCTAGTGGGTTGTTACAGCCCTTAGAAATTCCCGAATGGAAGTGGGAGCAAGTCTCGATGGATTTTATTGATGGTTTACCAAGGACTAGATCGGGACACGATAGCATTTGGGTAGTTGTGGATCGACTGACTAAAAGTGCAAGATTTATACCAGTCAAATCGACCAGAACGGCAGCTAAGTTAGCAGAATTGTATATGAAGTGGGTAGTGAGATTTCATGGAGTACCTAAAGGCATTGTGAGCGACCAAGACCCGTTGTTCACCAGTGGGTTTTGGAAGAGCTTACAAGAGGCTCTAGGGTCAGAGTTACATCTCAGTACCGCATATCATCCTCAGACCGACGGTCAGACAGAGAGGGTGAACCGTATTTTGGAAGATCTCTTGAGAGCATGTATATTGGATTTTGGTGGATCATGGGATGACCATTTGCATCTAGTAGAGTTTGCATATAATAATAGCTACCAATCCAGTATCGGTATGGCTCCGTTTGAAGCTTTGTACGGAAGACCGTGTAACTCACCATCATGTTGGATAGAGACTGGCGAGAAGTTTATGCTTGGACCAGATGTGGTGAGGGAAACTTCAGATAAGATCAAGATCATTCAACAACGAATGAAGGCTGCCCAAGATAAGCAGAAGAGTTATGCTGATAAGAGGAGAAGAGACCTAAAATTCTCCGTTGGTGACTTGGTGTTTGTCAAGATTTCTCCGTTGAAGAGCGTAATACGGTTTGGCAGGAGAGGCAAGTTGGCACCAAGATTTGTTGGCCCATTCCCTGTTCTTGAACTAGTTGGGAATTTGGCATACAGAATTGACTTACCGGAGAAGATGGCGGGAGTTCACGACGTATTTCATGTTTCCCAACTAAGGAAGTTCGTTCACGACTTAGATATGACTATTTCACCTGATCAGTTAGAGGACTTCGAAGTATAACCCGAGGCGGTTGGGAACCGCAAGCCGGCCCGTATTGTCGAGCACGACATGAAGCAACTTCGAAGAAAGGCGGTGAAGCTAGTCAAGGTTCAGTGGGGCGAGGACGAGAATGATTGTACTTGGGAGACAGAGGAGAACATTAGGAAGACACACCCAGAACTCTTTGCCTGGTAAGATTTTGACTTCGATTTAGTTTTCCGCATGCTAGGGTAGGCTTGTTTGTTTGTTTGTTTTGCATGTTTGATTGTTGTATGTGGTTGTTAGGCATGCGGGATCCTTTGTATGTTTTGGGTTAAAGAATTTCGGGGACGAAATTTCTTAAGGGGGGAAGAGTGTAACGACCCGCATTCTACGCATCGGAAGATCGTAGAATATTTATTTCTTTTTCTTAGTAAGTCGTATGGTCGTGTACTTTTGGGAAACGACTAGTAGGGTCATTTCCCATGTTCATGATTTTTGTTGATTTTTAAATGACCATTTTACCCCTAGTTGGCACTGTTTTGGCCATAACTTTTGACTGGAAAGGAATTTTGACCTGAAACCACTTCCATTGGCTCCGGATGATGGTTTCTCTTTCCGTAGAGTGGTCACATTAGCCAAACGGACTCGCCGTTTGGGAGATGTAGCTGAAACAAGTTTCAGATGGTGAAAAACAGCTTAATTGGGCTTAACCGGGTGATTAGCAGCTAGGCCCAAAGGGGAATTTCGGGTTTAGAGGTATAGGAGGACTGATGAGGGTTAGGAAATCACTTTCATTTCAGTTTTGAGCCGCCACAAACCTTCTTGAGACCTTAGTAATGGCTTCCATCCTCTAAAACCACTCCAAAACACATTTTTAGTGAAGATTAAGCCTAAACTACATCAAAACAAGGCCAAATAGCAACAAAGCAAGGTTGGAGCTGCTGCTATACATAGGAATTCGACCCAAACAGAGAGCATTTCAGATTTGGTGTTTTATTTGTGGCCAAGGTGAGTGATAGCATCGTTTTGACACTAATTACAGTTAATTAAGGGTGATTAGTGAAGATTAGCGAATTTATACACTAATAAATTCTGGAAAAATGTTTAGAAATTCTTAAATAATATTTCATGCCTCTGTTAGAAAATTTAGACGATTTGATTAAGTTTCACTAAGTATGTGCTTAAACATGATTAAGAAGGATTATAGGAAAATGTGAGGTTTTAGCCACTTTTGATCTATTTTGATTCATTTGGATTGTTGTTTGCTGTTTGTGATTGCTATTACATGTTGCTATGACTCTATGGTATGTTTTATGATTGATTAGAATAGTTAAATTGGTCGAAAACGTCGTGGAATGGCGTAGAAAGCTCGCTGGAAAGTTGCAGAAATGTGCAGGTTCCTAACCGGTTCGGATCGGATGAGGGCTCGGATCGGATATGTGAACTGGGCAAGAAAACCCGACCCGAACTGGAGTTTGGCACATAGGAGACTTGGCAAAAAGGAAGGCCGTTTACTTAGAGTTGGAGTGGACAAAAGGGAATCGGATCGGAAGAATAATGGAGGCCAGATCGGATCGACTTGGAGAAGCAGGGCTCGGATCGGAAGTAAACTCTTTGGTGGACTAGCAAGAGGGAAAGCCACGTGGATCAGGCAGCAAGTGCGGATCGGATCGGAGTAGATGGAGAACGGGAGCGGATCGGATCGGAGTAGATGGAAACGAGGAAGCTGATCGGAGAAAACTGGAAGGAAGACAGCAACCCGACCCGACCCGGATGAGGACACCGACCCGACCCGAAGCATAGTACCCGACCCGAACCGACGAGGGTGATGACCACTGAACCGAACCGAATTCTAGGACTGTTACTGTGCGACAACTCTTCTGAAGACCCACTCCAATTCGACCAAACCCGAGATGCAAAGGAAGTCCAAATGAGAAGTTAGAACTCAAGATTTAGATGGGAATCAACGAGTTCGCTTCATGGTTGGGCTTTGCTGCGGGACGCGTGTTAAGGGGTTATCGATGTCTATAGCTTTGGACCACTATGGTAGGAGGTACGAAGGCGGATTCAGGGTCATTATGGCATCGGTAGAACCAAGGGCTACGACCAATGAAGTGGGTCATTGAAATGTTTGGTCATGACTCCAAGTGTTTGGCTTGGTCACAGCAGGGTTTCTACAAGTCGGGATTCGTCATTACCTCATTTTGTCTAGTGTTCCAAAGTGGTAGATATCGTATACTTTACGCACTGAGTGAGAGATGTGAGGCTGGTTGCTATGATTGATTTGTTGCTATCATTATGACATGCACACCCCACCCCCGTAATCTTACACTTTTTATTATGGCACCTTAGAGTACTGTACGGTATGTGGTACTAACTCTTTGGTTGCAGGTCCAGGTTCAGGTATGGTTTAGTATACTTGCTATTATTCTATTTAGATGCTTATCGCTCATACCAGGCTTTATGTCTGACCCAGAGTTTTATGTCTCCTCTTATTACTCTGGGTGCTCACACGAGCAGACTAGAGACAGGTTAGCTGGTGATGCACGGGTAGATGATCTGGAGACGAGAAGGAGGCTTCCACGTAATATATATATAGTATTCTCCCTGTGTTGTTGAAGATCACTGCTTGGGCATTGGTGGTGCATCTTCTACTTTAGTTTTCTTTTGTTTAGAGACAGTAAATTTGGAAAATTGTAATAAGCTGTATTTGGATTTCCGCTGCTCTGATGATTGATGTTGATTTTAGTTATCAGCTTATGCACTGTCTCACCTGTTTTATGTCAAGTATGTTATTATTATATTTTATTCCATGCGCTGTGAGACATTCTACAGGTTCCTTGATTAGTTCATTCCCTTCTTTCCTTTCTTTGGCGACCATTCCGCGCTAACTGGACATGTGTACAGCGCACTTTTGGAGTAAATGTCGGTTGGTGCGGGGCGGGCCGTCACAGGGTCCTCCACCAATCTTTTATTTGAATTGATTCTTTCTCTATTTATTGATTACTTTTTTGTTTTGGGGCAAGGCATTGATTTCCTCTTTTTTAGCAAGGCATTGATTTTCTCTTTCTTCCTTTGTTGTATGCATGTAAATCTCAATGAATCCCTTTTCCATATGCACCAAATTTCTACAAAAATAATGCAAAATTTCCAAGTAAAATTCTCAAAATAAGATAAGCACAAAAAATGACCATTTTTCCATTTTATGATGATGAATATATGATATTTTGAAATCAATTGAGTTATTGTTTAAACGTGATAAAATACCCACAAATGACATTTATTTAAACAAAACAAGGATAAATATGTGAACAAAACTGTGCATTTTTTTTGCACATCACGTAGCTTTATGTATAGCGTTAACTCGCGAGCTTCACTCCCCGGTATGAGCCAAAAATGGGATGAAGGACGGTAGAGAAAGGATATGTGTTTCCTTCTTGCTCGAAGTGATGCCATGGTATGGAACCTTAGCATATTTACTTACGTGAATGTTGGAAAGCGAGGCGCCCTGGGTATGGCCGCACACGACCAAAGTGGTCGACGGGCAAACCAAGAGGTCCAGCAGGTCTGGAGAACGATATGTTCAGGAGTAAACCTAATCCACTAGAAATGGTGGGCCGGATCTGCCGCTCCAGGTTCACGTGCGTGTGAGTCCTGGGACATAAGCTAGAGTCTCCCAATTCGGAAGGAAGATCCTTTGCTTTGGCTCATGATGGAAATCCAAATTCTAGTACGTGATTTTACGATTTTAGTTATATACTACGGCGACACAATATGATGGGGTATTCGGATTGATTCAATTATATTCATAGTTGTTTTAAAACACTTAGACACTAATAATAATATCAAGTGATTTTAATTTTACATATCAAGCATGTTTGTCTATTATAAGGTAAAACACCATCCTCGGGCTTGCATTGCACTGTGTGATGGGACCTGAGTCTTATAATAGCTTCAGTTTTCAAAAAGCATGGCATTTTTTTTGTTTAAGCTAGTATTCATGTGGAGGAAACCCATTCCATGTCATACGACATAGTCCCATGAATTACCTAACTTTAAAATAAAGTTAATAAGTATTTTCAGTTCTCACACCAGCCCCACGGCTAACCTGGAGTTTACCGTTTCCCGCTTAAACTTTGGGTACCCATATTTTTCACATGGGCAGTCAGTAGTTTTGGTTTTGCAAATATTTAAAAAGGATCCTAGATTTTGGCTGGAGCTATCCTTTGGATTATTTGGTAGCCTTTCGTTGATTATATTTATGTATTTAAATTTTCGCTATATTATAATTTATTATTCTCTGATATTTTTCGCTATGTATTATTACCTATACTCTGATATTCTTGTAATTTGATGTAAATTGTTGTAATAGCAATGAAATGTTCTCTTTTTCTACGTTCTAGTGCGTCATGTTCTCATGATAGTCTGTAGATTTCTGTCTTTTCAGATCAGACCAATGCGATTTACGGTCGATTCGAAGGGCGACAATTCTTGGGTCGTCACATTTGATACCAGAGCTTTGGTTTACAAAGCTTCGAGAATATGACATGTTGAAACGAGATGAGAGAATTCATCAGAGTTAGGATTAGTAACATCCTATAAGAATGCCTCATTAGAGATAGGGTTAATAATGCCTTAAATTGAGTTGGTAGTGTGTTATTTAAAAAAATGAATTTAATTTTGAAAATTGTATCTTATTCTAAGTATTTGAGTACTTTATTTAATACTAAGTTTGGACTATCAAGTATAGGAAGATTTTGCATAAATGCGTCATGAACGTATATTCAAAGTTTCAAATATACTGGGTGTATATAAAATCACACTCTAGTCGCCCGGAGATGATTCTGAGATGGTTTGAAACATCATCAGTGCTTATTTTCGGGTTTCGAAAGTGGGATGTCTATATGATTCCAATTGATTGGTATGAGAATTAAGAACTTAGTTAGAGTTTATTGTTTGTGATTTGACTTTGAAAATATATTTTTGAGTATATATAAAAAAAATTGGAAAGTTAATTGACTAATTGGTCGCTGATTTTGATGTGTGCTAATTAGTTTAACTGATAAGAATATTAGAATAATAAAACAAATATGAGAATGAAAGGTAAATTAAGCCAAATCAAATAAAATGAAGAATTGAATTGAAAACTAGTTCGAATTGGATGTGCATATATGTTGGACAGGTTGTTGTATGAAGGTTAAGAAGAGGAAAAAATTGCATGCCTGGCAAAAAGGTTAATATTTATTATATTTATTAGGTTTGATTATTTTAAGACCCAATTGGCAAGCCGCTTGGCTTTTGGATTTTTTCTTGATTGATGAGGGCCCAGAGAGTCAAGTGGTAGTTGTACCGATTAACCCGTACAAATGAGATTATGACGAGATTTTTTGGAAATTTAAGGCATTAGCCAAATTTCGGGAAATTGGAAAGTTCTTAGAAACTAAAATTTTTGAAGAACTTGAGCTATAATGAAGGTTGAGTTGATTAAGTAAAAGACCTTCGGTTCTGTTGACAGCTTTTTTGGTAAAAGCCATCACAAACTCAATATTGGACTATCTTTCTCTAGATCGATTAGCATCCCGGTCGACCAAAATCCGGCTCCACCTGAATGGGTAGTCTCACAAGTAATAGCATTTCTTCAACAAAGGGACCGATGTCCAAAGATTAGGCCAATCAAACAGTTGATCGACCTCCAACTATGATGATCCACCCCCTACGCTACACAACAAAGCCCGATTCTGAAAGATGCTTTATTAGTCAAACTGGGACTATTCAACTTCCCTTACTTCGGAATCCAAGGACCATGTATGCCTTAACAATCGAGAAAAATACCTACTCTTCTTCTCGCATACCAAGTCTTGAGCTCCATGTACGCCGTAGACACCGAGGAGAACTATTCATCAGTAGGAGAAAAGGTCTCACTGCTTATAATTACTTTTTTGGGTTAAGAACCACATGGTTGACCCCGGGCCGGATAATGGCCATGTAGCATTCTAATCGGCTCGACTTCTTGCCTACAAATACACCATTTCCTAAAACGGAAAACATTCTGAATCTTCGGCTGAAAATTTCATGGTTGGCACTTCAAAAATAGCCCACCATCTACTTCAATTCTTCAACTTCATAGCACAAGGATTTTGTATATAAATCAATTTTTTCTCTACTTTCATTCAATCGAAAAACTGTAACCTGTAATCGATAGTATAAATAGAGATTTTAAAGTGGATATAGGCTTGGATGAAGCCGAGCCACTATAAAAATATTGTGTCCCTTGTGTTTACTATTTTTTTACTACACTTTGTGATTATAATTATGTGCAGATTACACACTTTGGGGTTTACTACCATTAGACCAAGTTTTGACTTCAACACTTTGGCGCACTAGGAAGGGGAAAAACCTTCATGCAACCGCCTACGGAATTTTCTAAAGAAATAATGGCAAAACGGAAGAAAGATGCAATAGCTTCCCATGCTCAACCTACTAGACCAACAGACGCAGTAGTGGAGGCTGGCCTGGAGGCTTCCTCTCATGAAGAATCATCCCTATACTTGACTAGGGACGAGATGGATGGATTTCTCGCCGAACTCAGAGCTCAGATGGCACACCAAGATGAACTCCTTGCAAAGAAGAAGTAAATGATGAATAATTTCTTCGCTCGAATGGAGGGTAGACAAAGAAACCAAACATCACTTCGTGCGCCAGGCAAAGCTGGGGCAACAACTAACCTGCAGGCCGATGAAATCCATACCCAGATTGGTCTACTGCTCTTCCTCCACCAGAGCCAACTTCACTTCCCGATCGACCGAGTCTTAGATTAGATCGACCGATGAAACCTCCAGATCGGCCAGATCACGGTTCGATGCAATATCTGGTCCAACCTGGCATCTTACTACAAACCAGACATACGGTGCTCCCATTCGGCTTTCCTAACATGTCGATCCAAGCAAGGATAGGGGCAGCAACCCTCTATCTCTCTAAGACCACTCTACTATACCAGTTCCTAATAGAACGGAGGGAGACACTACTATAAACCACTATGAAATCGCATTAGGTGGAGGAATGCTGAACCTCGAGCTAATAACGCTCATCCAAGTCGGTCCAATCCTATTGGCATTGACATGATTCGGCCGAACTCACATAACAGCCAAAGGGTCCCAGTCAATCCCGAACCAAAGCCGAGGCTAGGGACGACCTCCAACCATCAATCGTAGGCCGTACCGAACAAGCTTGAAGAACTCAAGGCGTGCTTCCACCCCGCATTGGAATTCTTGCCAATGTCCCCGGTGTCGAACGGGATTCGTGGCAGCAAGTTCTCAGTGATGGGAACCGAATCACTAGCATCATTAAGTTCTTCACATGAGGCACAACTTCTTAGTAAGACATAGATAACGCCCACCTTAGTCCTTTCACTCGGGAAATCAGGAATTTCCTTAAAACACCTGACTTTAAGCCTGTGCAATTAAAGCATTTAGTGGGTCCATAGCGTTGGAGTTGCAAAAAGGGGTAGCGGGGATAAAGCGGGGGGATAACGGGGATATAATGGAGATGTAGAAAGTTACACTAGACGTAAAATTATGTTTTTAAAAATTAATTATCGTTCACACATAATTCGTGTATAATAAACTAATATCCGGTTATCTTATATAATAAAATCAAAGAATATCATGGTTAGACACATTAGAATTGATTATTGTAATAGATTTCTACCATATATTAGCTACTTATGTGTTAAAATTATCTATCTACACTATCTTTAATGATTTATTTTAAAATAAAACTAGTCAAATCATGCTTCAAATATTAATATTGCTAAAGCAGGTGCTATAAAACATTGATTTAGTGGGTGCAGCAGAAAAAATAGGGCTTAAAGCGGATCTACTGTTCCTCGATGCTAAATAGAATTATCATAGCGGTTGAAGGGCGCTATGGGTTATAGCGGGGTATTTGCAGGGCTTTAGAGGGGCTTTAACTGCATTGCTTCAAATTTCCTGTCCTGGAGCCCTAAAATGGCAGAACCGATCTGACCATTCATCTCATGTGATATATGCGTCATATGGAAGTATTATCAGCATTGTTTAATGTCATGGCCAAATGCTTTTTTCTTTTCCTAACCGATGTCGCGCCATGTGGTTTCGACAGCTAATAACTAAATTGATCAACAACTGGAACATGTTGGTCACCCGCTTCATTAAACAGTTAAGAGTTCTCATATCTCAGCCTAAGAGCCTCATGTTCCTTACATTTATCAGGCAGTGGTTCGACAAGAACTTACATTCCTTCTTGGAAAGATTTAATGCGGTTGTTCCATCAGTCAATCGACCTGAACCATCGATGGTGCTCATGGACGCCATGGCCGGAGTCTTGGATCAAACAGACTTCAAAATCTCCCTTCAGAGGGACCCTCCCGGAGACATTGGAGATTTCTACTCTGAGGCAGACAGATTCCACCGATAAGAAGATGTTAATATCAAGATGGAAAATATCAACGAACTTGCTACAAAGGATGGAGGACCGACCACCGTTTTCCAAATCAAGGGTAAGGGGAAAGTCTCAGAAAAAATGACTAAAAGTGTGGTTTCAGAGAGAGACCAAGTATGATAACTGCACAGATCTCATTTCCTCACTATTAGACATATTACTCGACGTACAACGAACTCTTCCCTTTCTTAAGCTCCCAAGAGGGAGCCGACCCAAAGAGAATGTGAATCAGAAAAGCACTGCATGTTTCATGACATGGTAGGCCATATTACCAATGATTGCAGGCACTTGCATGATCTCATCGAAGAAAGGATCAGACGTGGAGAGCTACCCGTGTATGTTAAGAAATATACAACATTTGCACTACCACAACTACCTTCCCATCCTCCTCAAAACGGTTCTCATGCTCCTTCAAATGGGAAGGATCTTGAACCTAGCAATCGTGGCATCATCATCAACTGATCTGGATTGTATTATTGTGGATACACCATATCCCTTAGGACATAAGAGATGTAGTTTTTGTTATTCTAAAATAAAGTGGTTATATTGAAGTATGCACGTACGGGGTTAGGATTTAATCTCAAGGCATGCTCTGGATTCAACTATAGACCCATTAGAATTTGTTTGGAATTTCTAATAATTATTGGCGGCAATAAGATTTATTTCTCAAATATGATTATGTTTGACGAATTTAGGTACTTTACTAGGATATGAAAAAGTTCTCAATCCAAAACCAAGCATGGCTTATACTTTCCCCTAAGGTATGGCTGATACCGAGGCAAACGATTCACTCGTTACGATGTAACGAACCTAACTTTCCATCAAACCGAGTATGGCTTATAAGTTACTTAAGGTATGGCTGATACCGATACTAAAACTCTACTTGTTAGGATGTTGCAAGCTTAGCTCTATTTCAATATGACTATGGATAATACCCAAACCAAACCTTGTTAAGACTAAAGAAATAGGTACCACTGAATCTCTAGTATAGCTTATACTCAACCTCTTTGGAAAAATCACAACCCGAGCATGGTTGATGCTTGACTCTAAACTATAAGGTATGTCTTATACCTGAAAGATCGAACAGTCTTACCCATCTAACTCAATTACTACTCGAGTATGGTTTACATTTGTAACGACCTGCCATTTTGACCGTGCCGAATCGACAAAACATGTCTACTCGAACCGTCCAAAATGATAGATTGTTATTAGCTTCTGAGGTAAATAGAATAAATTACAGAATCATGGATCACAGATACAGAGCAATACAATATCTCGCAGCGGAAATTTAAATTACAATAGTAGTTCATGAAGCTACTAAATAAAATTTTACAACAGAATTTACACAGCCGAAGTCTAATAAATAAATAATAATAGCTTGAAACAGAATGACAGAAATAACGGTATGATTGAACAGCTGATCAACGCGTAGAATCGATGAGCAAAATCCAACATAAGCTCCAAACTTCAAAGATGAATCTCGAAACTGGAATACTCGATCTGACCCGAGCAATAATGCAAACAAAACAACTCGGATCAGGACTGACAATCTCATGGAAGTAAATCAACTCAAATGAAATGTTCGATGAAATGCAATCAGTAACTTAGAGCATGTTTGGGATCACCTTCCTCTAAGGATCCGTCAAACTAATACTATATAGTATAATACGCTATATACAGTAAAGTAAAAATATCAAAATAGCGTAAGCGGGATTACCATGATTACCCTTACACCGTTTATATATTCCCATAGTATATACAGTACCGTAATTCCTCCGTAAACTGGAGGTTGATCAGAGGGCACTCCACATAAAACAATACAAAACAAAATCGTAGCGGGCTCGTATAAGGCATGTGACAAGGCACGCAAGGAATGCCAGGGTGGATTCACCGTTTGCAGAGCCGGACTGGTGGTAACGCATAGTAGCTACTACCGCCCACCTCGATACACACTCCCATAATCAAAAGGTACCAAATCTAATCTCAACAGTGATATAATAATATTGAAGAAGTGTGCTCGATAAGAGGTATGACCTCACTTGGTCCGTGCATAGCTCCTGTTTTAGCCACATCAAGCTGACTCAACGTAGTCAGGGTCTCGTAATTAATATGAAATAAAATAAAATGGAGTCGTTCGCCAAACCATCCCCTTCATTCTGGAACTCCACCGCATACACAATTGTTAAAGTGGTTTTCGGTATTGACAGAGAGTATGACAATAGTCGATCCCAGTCTCTTTAACAACCAATCGTTTACATTTTTCACACCGTGGACATTATTTTATAAATCATTTTATAAAATCGATTACACAAAATCTTATATTCAAATTCGAAATCAGAATTTAATATCTAAATTCGACTATATTAATTTGGAAATAAATAACTTAAATCGCTAAATAATCAATTTAGAACCATATTGAAAGGTTTCAAATATAGTATAACTAATACTACAACATTTAACTTCGATAATCTTGTTTTGGTTTATATTTATCAAAACTCGAGTTCAAACATTCAGATGATTCAAATTTACCTTTTATATGAAATCGTTTCAAGTTCATTCAAAAATAACACTATTTCGGTTCAAACCCGTTATATACAGTTCATTTCAAAAGTAACAATTTCCATTGGACAAATCATATCGTATAAATTCAAATAACTCATATAATTCAGTCTCCTATATAAAATTCGAATGAGTCGATTCGAAATTCCAGTACTTAAGTTCAAGTTTAATATATATACACTTTAGCTCAAAACTCATATTTTGCTTATATAATTCAAAACAATTCATATCATACTTTATAACGCCAGTCGTACAAATTCAAATTCACTACTTAGATTTGAACAAAAACCTTATATTTCATTTCAAACAATTTGTGTCATATTTTACCATTTAAGTCGTATAGTTTGAAGTCATTATCCATAAATTCAAACAATATGATTTAAACCCTTCTTACAAATTTGATTTAATAATTCATAATTCAACCATACGATTATATAATAAATTCCATTCATTTCTTATCAATTATAGATTCAAATAAAATCAATTTACACAATTCAAGATCGTTTCTTATAAAAGTTCAAATTCGCATTCAGTTGATTTACAAACAAATTCATTTCATCCATTATAGGTTCAATTTCATTCTTAAATTTGGAATTTCAAATTCAAAACAATTTCACAATTTCAGGTTCATCTCTTTAAGTTCAAATCAATTCGAATTCAAATCCATATCTTCGGTTTATTATCAAAGTTTATATAATATATATAAGAAAATAGATTTTTGAATATATATATACAAGTTTATCAAATTCTAAAATTAATTAAAATAAATATCATAACATATATAATTTTAAAATAATATAAAATAGATTAAAATAAATATTTATTATAATAAAATAAAATTAAAATACTTATATGAAATAAATTATATGGTTTAAACTAAATAGAATTATAAGTAAAATCTTAAACTAATATAAAATTAAATTTCTCAAATCAGTTAACTTCGAAAACCTGACCAACGGTGTTCGTATATAGTTTTCTACCCTATGGTCAATTAATACGGATATTCATCATTTCAATCCGCGGTTTATAAAATTTCTACGGGTCTATCATTTCAACCCGCGATCCCAAATTCATTACAAATCGTTCTGGTCTATCATTTCAACCCATAACGATTTTTCCCTATTCTAATGTCTGTTCGGGTATGTATCATTTCAACGCTTAGTGATTTTTCCTAAACTAATGGTATCAACAATCACAAACAACAATCACAGCATAAATATCATCAGTGCGACTACGTGTCATATGAATATTGTGTCACATATGAAATGTGCGTATATATCAAATCAAACAATTTCTATCAGCAATCCTATACATTTCATATAACAGTTCATTATTGATCTAACATCCATGAAAAATGTGAGTCAGGTGTGAGATAAACTCAAATTCGTGGCATAGAATTGAAAACGGCAAACGGACTATCGCAGGCTGAAACAATGACTTCTAGGCACGATTCAGAATGGATCCAACTCGATATCACTCAATATTTTATTTTATATTAGAAGAGGCTATGGAATTGCTCGACGGATTGGTGTGGTTATCGGGTTTGGGGTGGGTTTTGGAACTCAACACCAACCTCAATTCATCAAAAATAAACACAAATCCTTTAATAAAATATTATATAGATATTTGGATATACGAAGTCATAGAATAAATTTATAATATATATATATACCTTAACCGAAAATATATACATTATAAATTATATATGTATACCCCACACTATATATATATATATATATCAAACAAAAAGTTTTTTTTAAACTCACCCTTACAAATGAATACATTATATAAATAAAACCAACTCATCTTGAAATAAACACAATAAAAATTTTTACATAAAAATATGCACAACATTCCTTTTTATAAAATATTATATAAATATTTAACATACATATACAAAAAAACCATAATACATATATGTATGTGTACACATTCTTCAAAACCAATTGAATTTCTTTAAGCAACTAAATCAAAAATATACATACATACATATAGCTTTAAACAACAGTAAGATTTATAACTCACATCACACTACATATATTCTTGCATAGTATTTATAGTAAACACAGTACACAAACGCATACAAATAAACATAACTCAACACCGCAAAACAAACACACACACTCATACAGTAAACCCAAAACTCACGCCACCCAGAAAAGAATACACTCACACAAACAGAAGGCATGGCTCGGAGCAGGTTCGGATGGGAGTCGGGCAGCAGGAGGCCATCACGGCGGCTTCAGGTCGGAGAGGAATGGAAGTCGACTATTGTTGGAATGGCGAAGCTGATGGAGTCGGGATCAAGGTTATTTCACCGGCTCAAGAAAGGTGGCATCAGGGGTCACGACGGAGGCAGTCAGTGGGTCGAAGAGGAGGCTCAATGGGTGATTCGGTAGGCTTCAGGAGGGAGGGCGGATCTTTGTGCGGAGGTGGTTCGGGTCAGAGCGGAGGTGGGTGCTGCAGTTGAAGCTTGGTGGAGGTCGGCTTCAGGTGAGATGGGATCGCCATGGGCTGTCGGAAGCGGAGAACTGCGGCACCTGGACGCGGAGGAGGTGCAGCTTGGGTCATCTCGTGAGCGGAGGAGGGACGGAGTTTGGGTCAGTGTGATGTCGAGGCAAGGATTGGACGCAGAAGACTTGGAGAAGGGAAATGGCTACAGTGCGGTGGAAGGGAGTAAAGCAATGAGAAATTCTTTTCAGTGAAAAAAGGAGATGGGAAGGCTGTCGAATTAAATAAAAGATGGTATACACTAAAGCAACTTGACCGCTTCCACCGGTTAATTTGAACGATTATTTGGGAAAGAACCGGATGGGAATAAACGAGCACTGGGAACAAGTAAACTGGAAATGCGAATAGTCTTTTAGGTTAAAATGCGTGATTTCAAATTCAAAATTAGACGGACGTTTAATAATGAAATGGTAACAATTTTATTTCAATTCAAAATGGAACGAACGAGTTATGATACTAGTAAATGAACGAGTTTAAATATGGAAATAACTAATGCGAACGATGTTCCATTAGGTAACGAAATAAAAATAAATATTAGAACAAATCTAATTTTAAATAAAATTGAAAATAAAATAAAATGAATGAACAGACACTCGAATGAATAGAGCGAATGGTTTGAATAGTAAAAAGTAAAAGAACGGTTTTGGAATTATATAACAAACAGTTTAAAAAAAATTAACGAATGGTTAAAATAGTCTGAAATTTAATCAAAGATAATAAATTTTTTCAATATTGAAAACAAATTATATAATAATATGAATTTAAATATTTAAATAAAATGATAAGAATAAATTCAAATTTAAATAAATAAGCTTGATTAAGTAAATTAAATAAATAGGATCTAAAATAACGATATTGGTTTGTATTATTAAAACATATCAAAATCTAATTCATTAGTTATATAGAATCTAAAATAAATTTTGTTTCAAAATCGAAATCAAAATAGTTATTCTATAAAATGCAACCAAATTGAGTTTTTAAATAAAAAAAATGAAATCAAAAGTCAAATTCAAATTAAATATTTAAATAAAATATACTAAAAATGTCGATCGTTACAATCTCCCCTACTCAAATCTTTTCGTCCCCGAAAAGGAGAAAGGCAGGGAAATCGTAATCTAATAATTAATATATTTAAACCAATAGTTCATATTATAATTTGAAATACATATATAAATCAAAAGTAAAAATATTTTCAAACATATTTCAAAGTAGTTTAAGTATTCACTCGACGTCTCGATTGGCAATATATAGTTATCCCACTTTCGAAACCCGAAAATAGATATCGATGATGCCGCGGTCATCAGCAGAATTATTTTCAAGCGACTAGAGTGTGACTCTATATCTGTCAAGTTCAGATAGGATTTAACATATACGTTTATCAGACGTATACCCAAATCACTAGGTACTCGATAGGCCAATTTTAACGTCAAATAAATACTCAAAACATTTTTATATATATTTAAACAGAATATATACCAAGTTTTTCGAATCATATATTATAAATAATATATGTCAAATCATTAAAAATTTAAGTAGGGAAAATTTATATCTCTCCCCCACTCATTTATTTATTAAAAATTCAACCTGAATCCTAATAAATACACTAAAATATTATTATTAAATAAAATACATAACAAAATTATTCTATAGTATAACAAAATAATTTCAAATCCATGTTATCAATATTTAAAATACAAAACTTGTTAAATTCCATATATACATCACACATAAAAATCTTTATAAACCAATTTAAATTTATAAATTCATATATGTACATACATTTATAAACTATATCATTATATATTTCAACTAAGGTAAAATCATTTTCTTATAAAAATAACGTCTTTAAATCTTATTCAAAACAAATAGTTTATAAAATATAAAATCTTAAAGTATAAATATCAAATCTTTTCAAAATATTGGTATTACCAAAACAAAATGTTATTTTCAAATATACATCTACCAAATATATACCAGAAATTCAATATTATATCTACAGAATTTATAATACCTATTCAACCAATATTTAGATAGGAATGAACTCGTTAGATGAATTATACTCTCCTTCTACTTCTTACCTTTTAGGGACAAGGATAAGTTAAAGAATCCGAGTAGCACGCTGGATGAACAAAAGAACCTATTGAAGAGGATCTACAAAGGAAGATGGATTCAAATGGAAGGAAATTACAGAAAAAGATCCAAATATTAACAAAAATTTATATCCGAAAATATTCGTTTTAAAAACAGTTTAAAACCATTAAAAAATATTTGTACTTTCAAAATACGTTCTCTCCAAAAGGATTTTGCGACCGATTCCACTCATTCTAGGGTATCGCTACCCTGTCTCTAATGAGTTTTTACCCCATAGGCTAAAGCTTTGAAAAACCAAAGCTCTGATACCACTTTGTAACGACCTGCCATTTTGACCGTGCCGAATCGACAAAACATGTCAACTCGAACCGTCCAAAACGACAGATTGTTATTAGCTTCTGAGGTAAATAGAATAAATTACAGAATCGCAGATCACAGATACAGAGCAATACAATATCTCGCAGCGGAAATTTAAATTACAATAGTAGTTCATGAAGCTACTAAATAAAATTTTACAACAGAATTTACACAGCGGAAGTTTAATAAATAAATAATAACAGCTTGAAACAGAATGACAGAAATAACGGTATGATTGAACAGCTGATCAACGCGTAGAATCGATGAGCAAAATCCAACATAAGCTCCAAACTTCAAAGATGAATCTCGAAACTGGAATACTCGGTCTGACCCGAGCAATAATGCAAACAAAACAACTCGGATCAGGACTAACAATCTCATGGAAGTAAATCAACTCAAATGAAATGTTCGATGAAATGCAATCAGTAACTTAGAGCATGTTTGGGATCACCATCCTCTAAGGATCCGTCAAACTAATACTATATAGTATAATACGCTATATATAATAGTGTCTATCAGTAAAGTAAAAATATCAAAATAGCGTAAGCGGGATTACCATGATTACCCTTACACCGTTTATATATTCCCATAGTATATACAGTACCGTAATTCCTCCGTAAACTGGAGGTTGATCAGAGGGCACTCCATATAAAACAATACAAAACAAAATCGTAGCGGGCTCGTATAAGACATGTGACAAGGCACGCAAGGAATGCCAGGGTGGATTCACCGTTTGCAGAGCCGGACTGGTGGTAACGCATAGTAGCTACTACCGCCCACCTCGATACACACTCCCATAATCAAAAGGGCCCAAATCGAATCTCAATAGTGATAGAATAATATCGAAGAAGTGTGCTCGATAAGAGGTATGACCTCACTTGGTCCGTGCATAGCTCCTGTTTTAGCCACATCAAGCTGACTCAAGGTAGTCAGGGTCTCGTAATTAATATGAAATAAAATAAAATGGAGTCGTTCGCCAAATCATCCCCTTCATTCTGGAACTCCACCACATACACAGTTGTTAAAGTGGTTTTTGGTATTGACAGAGAGTATGACAATAGTCGATCCCGGTCTCTTTAACAACCAATCGTTTACATTTTTCACACCGTGGCCATTATTTTATAAATCATTTTATAAAATCGATTACACAAAATCTCATATTCAAATTCGAAATCAGAATTTAATATCTAAATTCGATTATATTAATTTGGAAATAAATAACTTAAATCGCTAAATAATCGATTTAGAACCATATCGAAAGGTTTCAAATATAGTATAACTAATACTACAACATTTAACTTCGATAGTCTTGTTTTGGTTAATATTTATCAAAACTCAGGTTCAAACATTCAGATGATTCAAAGTTACCTTTTATATGAAATCGTTTCAAGTTCATTCAAAAATAACACTATTTCAGTTCAAATCCATTATATACAGTTCATTTCAAAAGTAACAATTTCCATTGGACAAATCATATCGTATAAATTCAAATAACTCATATAATTCAGTCTCCTATATAAAATTCGAATGAGTCGATACGAAATTCCAGTACTTAAGTTCAAGTTTAATATATATATATACACTTTAGCTCAAAACTCATATTTCGCTTATATAATTCAAAACAATTCATATCATACTTTATAACGCCAGTCGTACAAATTCAAATTCACTACTTAGATTTGAACAAAAACCTTATATTTCATTTCAAACAATTTGTGTCGTATTTTACCATTTAAGTCGTATAGTTTGAAGTCATTATCCATAAATTCAAATAATATGATTTAAACCCTTCTTACAAATTTGATTTAATAATTCATAATTCAACCATACGATTATATAATAAATTCCATTCATTTCTTATCAATTATAGATTCAAATAAAATCAATTTACACAATTCAAGATCGGTTCTTATAAAAGTTCAAATTCGCATTCAGTTGATTTACAAACAAATTCATTTCATCCATTATAGGTTCAATTTCATTCTTAAATTTGGAATTTCAAATTCAAAACAATTTCACAATTTCAGGTTCATCTCTTTAAGTTCAAATCAATTCGAATTCAAATCCATATCTTCGGTTTATTATCAAAGTTTATAAAATATATATAAGAAAATAGATTTTTGAATATATATATAAGTTTATAAAATTCTAAAATTAATTAAAATAAATATCATGACATATATAATTTTAAAATATTATAAAATAGATTTAAATAAATATTTATTATAATAAAATAAAATTAAAATACTTATATGAAATAAATTATATGGTATAAACTAAATAAAATTATAAGTAAAATCTTAAACTAATATAAAATTAAATTTCTAAAATCAGTTAACTTCGAAAACATGACCAACGGTGTCCGTATATAGTTTTCTACCCTATGGTCAATTAATACGGATATTTATCATTTCAATCCGCGGTTTATAAAATTTCTACGGGTCTATCATTTCAACCCGCGATCCCAAATTCATTACAAATCGTTCCGGTCTATCATTTCAACCCATAACGATTTTTCCCTATTCTAATGTCTGTTCGGGTATGTATCATTTCAACCCTTAGTGATTTTTCCTAAACTAATGGTATCAACAATCACAAACAACAATCACAGCATAAATATCATCAGTGCGACTACGTGTCATATGAATATCGTGTCACATATGAAATGTGCATACATATCAAATCAAACAATTTCTATCAGCAATCCTATACATTTCATATAACGGTTCATTATTGATCTAACATCCATGAAAGATGTGAGTCAGGTGTGAGATAAACTCACATTCGTGGCACAAAATTGAAGACGGCAGACGGACTGTCGCAGGCTGAAACAATGACTTCTAGGCACGATTCAGAATGGATCCAACTCGATATCACTCAATATTTTATTTTATATAAGAGGAGGCTATGGAATTGCTCGACGGATTGGTATGGTTATCGGGTTTGGGGCGGGTTTTGGAACTCAACACCAATCTCAATTCATCAAAAATAAACACAAATCCTTTAATAAAATATTATATAGATATTTGGATATACGAAGTCATAGAATAAATTTATAATATATATATACCTTAACCGAAAATATATACATTATAAATTATATATGTATACCCCACACTATATATATATATATTTCAAACAATAAGTTTTTTTTAAAACTCACCCTTACAAATGAATACATATATATAAATAAAACCAACTCATCTTGAAATAAACACAATAAAAATTTTTACACAAAAATATGCACAACATTCCTTTTTATAAAATATTATATAAATATTTAACATACATATACATAAAAACCATAATACATATATGTATGTGTACACATTCTTCAAAACCAATTGAATTTCTTTAAGCAACTGAATCAAAAATATACATACATACATATAGCTTTAAACAACAGTAAGATTTATAACTCACATCACACTACATATATACTTGCATAGTATTTACAGTAAACACAGTACACAAACGCATACAAATAAACATAACTCAACACCGCAAAACAAACACACACACTCATACAGTAAACCCAAAACTCATGCCACTCAGAAAAGAATACACTCACACAAACAGAAGGCATGGCTCGGAGCAGGTTCGGATGGGAGTCGGGCAGCAGGAGGCCATCACGGCGGCTTCAGGTCGGAGAGGAATGGAAGTCGACTATTGTTGGAATGGCGAAGCTGATGGAAACGGCTTCAAGGTTATTTCGCCGGCTCAAGAAAGGTGGCATCAGGGGTCACGACGGAGGCAGTCAGTGGGTCGAAGAGGAGGCTCAATGGGTGATTCGGTAGGCTTCAGGAGGGAGGGCGGATCTTTGTGCAGAGGTGGTTCGGGTCAGAGCGGAGGTGGGTGCTGCAGTTGAAGCTTGGTGGAGGTCGGCTTCGGGTGAGATGGGATTGCTATGGGCTGTCGGAAGCGGAGAACTGCGGCGCCTGGACGCGGAGGAGGTGCAGCTTGGGTCATCTCGTGAGCAGAGGAGGGACAGAGTTCGGGTCAGTGTGATGGTGAGGAAAGGATTGGACGCAGAAGACTTGGAGAAGGGAAATGGCTATAGTGCGGTGGGAGGGAGTAAAGCAATGAGAAATTCTTTTCATTGAAAAAAAGGTGATGGGAAGGCTGTCGCATTAAATAAAAGATGGTATACACAAAAGCCACTTGACCTCTTCCACCGGTTAATTTGAACGATTATTTGGGAAAGAACCGGATGGGAATAAATGAGCACTGGGAACAAGTAAACTGGAAATGCGAACAGTCTTTTAGGTTAAAATGCGTGATTTCAAATTCAAAAGTAGACGGACGTATAATAATGAAATGGTAACAATTTTATTTCAATTCAAAATGGAACGAACGAGTTATGATACTTGTAAATGTACGAGTTTAAATATGGAAATAACTAATGCGAACGATGTTCCATTAGGTAACGAAATAAAAATAAATATTAGAACAAATCTAATTTTAAATAAAATTGAAAATAAAATAAAACGAACGAACAGACACTCGAATGAATAAAGCGAATGGTTTGAATAATAAAAAGTAAAAGAACAGTTTTGGAACTATATAACAAATAGTTTAAAAAAAATTAACGAATGGTTAAAATAGTCTGAAATTTAATTAAAGATAATAAATTTTTTCAATATTGAAAAAAATTATATAATAATACGAATTTAAATATTTAAATAAAATGATAAGAATAAATTCAAATTTAAATAAATAAGCTTGATTAAGTAAATTAAATAAATAGGATCTAAAATAACGATATTGGTTTGTATTATTAAAACATATCAAAATCTAATTCATTAGTTATATAGAATCTAAAATAAATTTGGTTTCAAAATCGAAATCAAAATAGTTATTCTATAAAATGCAACCAAATTGAGTTTTTAAATAAAAAAAATGAAATCAAAAGTCAAATTCAAATTAAATATTTAAATAAAATATACTAAAAATGTCGGTCGTTGCAACATTTGAACCCTAAGTATGGATTATACCGAGCGAATCAAACCACCCTGCCAGGATTTGGAAAAGTAACTCGATCCCTACTTGGTTTTGGTTTATACTCCAACAAATTTATAAGCATAGTTTATGCTTTGAATAGTCAAACAGTATTGTCAGGATTTGGCATACTTTCTTCTTTCTTCTATAGGTATATATCATACTCGCAGCCGATCAAACTAATAACTGGCTTTTTCATCTCTCCTTCGGCCTTAATACGATTGTTGTCGATCATTGGTTTTCTGGCCATTCTATAATATGGTTCGATGTAACCATGCCTTTTTGGATTTCTGTGTATTGGATCTTTATGCATCATTCTTTGGAAGATCCAGATGATACCCTCCTTTACCAAGAAATATATGCTCTGGAGAGCAAAGTTTTGACCATCATTTTCGTAAAAGCTGTCATGAACTCAATATTGGACTATCTTTCTCCAGATCGATTAGTATCTTGGTCGACTAAAATACCGCTCGATCTAAATCGGTGTCTCTCTAGCAACAACATTTCTTTAGCAAAGGGACTGAAGACTAAAGATCGGGTCGATCGAACAAGTTAACCAACCTCCAACTATGATAATCCACCTCTTATGCTACACAACAAATCCTGATTCTCAAGGCTTCTTTATTGGTCAAACTGGACATATTCAAATTCACTTACTTGGATTCCAAGGTCCACGTATGCCTTAATAATTGAGAAAAATACCTACTCTACTGCTCGCATATCGAGTCTTGAGGTCCACGTATGCCACAAATACAGAGGAGAACTATTCATCAGTAGGAGAATGGGTCCCGTCGCCTACAATTTCTTTTTTGGATTAAGGACTACGTGGCTGACCCCAGGCCGGATGATGGCCATGTAGCATTCTAGTCGGCTCGACTTCTTGCCAATAAATACACCATTTCCTGAAATGGAAAGCATTCTGAATCTTCAGCTGAAAAGTATTTGGTTAGCACTCCAAAAATAGTCCACTGTATACTTAGATTCTTCAACTTCATAACACAAGGATTTCGCGTGTAAATCACTTCTTTCTCTACTTTCTTTCAATCAAAACAGTTGTAACCTATAATAGATGGTATATACAGAGATTTTAAAGTGGACATTGGATTGGTTGAAGCCGAACCACTATAAAAATATTGTGTGTCCCCTATATTTACTCTTTTTTACTACACTCCATGATTAAAATTTTGTGTGGATTACACTCTTTGGGGGTTGACTATCATTAGACCAACTTTTACATCAACAAGTTCCGTCTTCCTTTTCGGGGACGAAATTTTTTTAAGTGGGGGAGATTGTAACAACATTGAATTTTGGAAGCAATTTAAAATTTATTTTTACTAAATTTTACAAGGATTTACAGTCGATTTCAATCTTTAGCGACTTAAAATTTATTTAAAACGAAGTTTGAAAGTTATAAGTTTATGTTAATTATAAAACGAGCTTGTAACATCGCGGTAGTATGAAAATTTTAGATTTGAACTTTAAATGAATATACAAATTTCAGATTAAGTAGGATTTCTATAAAACTAGAAACACTAGGATTTATTTAATTATATCTTTCAATTGAATGTGAAAAATCAAGATTTCAAGCTATGAATTGTAATCCAAAAAGTCGCTATGAAATCGTTCATAAATTTTAACAATTTATTAAATTAAATAAAAGGATATTTTTGTAAACTGAACAACGTTTGACTAGAAAATTATAATATTGAGTTATAAACTCAAGTATATTTATTTTACAGCTATAGATAATTTGTTTGGATATATATGATAATATTAATTTTTTATTAATTTTTATTTATTTAAACTATTTTTAAAATTATTAATATTTTATTTGAATTCACAAGAATATTATCTTCGATCATGTATGCATTTAATTGGGTTAGGCAATGTGTTCGTTGGATAAAAATCACGCAACGCCTAGGGCACGAGAAAATTGGGCTTTCGATGCACCGTTTGTAAAACGATTATTGTATTGGTGATTATTGGGAGATTTGGCACCTTCTTGATTTTTTTAGAGGATTTCGTGAGTTTTGGTGTCAAGACTTATACAATGTTATCGTTGGGAAGCTGTAGCATGCAATCTAGAAGAAAGGTTCGGGTTTTACATGTCTGATATGGAGAGGAAGAGGAGAAGATGAGATGAAGTTTGGTGCAATTGGTTTGCGATTTGGCGAAGAAATGGTGGAGTTTTATGAGTGTTGGACTGCGTTAATGGACATGGAATGGAGCTTGCATTGGAAAACCTGATGCGTGTTATTGTAATCAGAAAGAAGGAGGATCTGTGTTTTAATTTACGGTAAATTATATGTTAATTTAAATAACTAATGACAGTGTTAATGTATACAACTTTATAAAATGGGTAACATTTTCGTTATCGGTATTCGGCGAAACATGATCCGCTGGAACCGTATCGGTGAGAGCTTTGCAATGAAACTGATTTGGACTCGTGGCAATTTTTGGCGAAGAAAAACGCCAGTTTTAGTCAACTAACGTTTACCGTTATTTAACAATAAACGACCAAAGTGAGAGCTATAACTCAATTTGACTTTTTCGCAATTATTATAATCATAACTGAATTGGTATTGACTACATTGGATGATTTTTATATGATTAATTATTACTAATTGTTATACGACTTATGTAGCTCACATCATAAATTTCTTGTAAACCAGATGGATGAATCGATGATTTATTGTGTTATTCTTTGTATGTGATTTTGAGCTGATTAACTTGTTAAAATATAATTTTAAAATATTTATTGTAGTTGATATTGGATTAAACATCCATTTACAAGTCGAATGACTTGTTTACGTTCACCATTTAAGTGATATTGATTGGATTGAATAATAACTTAAAACAAATAATTTATGATTAATTTCATGAATTTATGGTTAATTTTAATTGGATGAAAACCCCACACGGTTCTTAGGATGATATTTGATTGTACACTAATCTCGTATGTTTATTTGTTTATTAATAAGTTGATTGACAAGCCGATACAAGTGTTAATTATTTTTAAGGCTTATACGGAAGTAATTTCATTCTGGATGTGAATTGGGTGTTTGATGGTTGTTTACAACTATTGTTAGATGCATATGATGAATAAAATGCATATAAATTTAATTATATGTATATTGGTTGAGATTTCATTTCTTCAGAAGAAAATAGAATATTTTAATAATATAATATTTGATGAAAATGAAATTTTGATTATGATGTCTGATTTTGGATGGATGCAAAGATATAAAAATATGGATGAATTTTTGTAACTAAACGAAATGACGTTGAATTAATTTTCAATTGATTTTGGTACGTCGATGTTAATGATTTGAAATGAATAGTAACCTTATAATGTGAAGTTTGATTAGGCTATTTAGCCAATGTTTTAAAAGAAGATTTCTTTCAAAATTCTTTATTTATTTTTATTTCGAATGACAGGAGATTTTGAGCTTAAAATAACAAGTTTGGAAAAATAATATTATCTTATTTATTAAAATAATATTAAAATGATTTAATATTGGGATATTTGATTTTGAACGTTAAATGACTGAAATAAAATTTCGAATGGCAGTTGTGAATAATTTATAATATTTATAATTTATTTTGGAAACATTTTCGATTTTCTTTTAATTATAAATCGAATTCTAACTTGAATAGAGCATGTCGCACATCGACTGTTCGCAAACGTCAACCCATGCGTAACGGCATATCCGATTGTCGAATTCTCCTAAAACTGGAACCATTGGGTTTGTATCGAAAACAGCTTTCAAATGATAATAAGAGCTTTAAAATCCATTGGTAAGATTTTAATTAATTCCAAATCAGTTTTTGAAAAGGTCGCTATGGATGTAGTTGTTGGTCGATATTGGAAACCGACTATAAGGGCCTTAATAATTTATTAAAAATGTGAGAAAATTATCTTAAATCTTAATAAATGATTTCGAAATATTTTGGATGAAATATTCCATGTTTGAAAAGATAAAAGATGCTTCTATCTGAATGAACTAGTTAACAACTAGAATAAAGAACCAAAAGGAATACGCAATGATTCCTGAGAGAACAATCTAGTAGCAACCATGAGATCTAACTAGAAATAATTCCATTAGGCAAGAGATGGGAAGAATTAATAGAAACATTGGTTGTTCGACTAAGATCAAATGATCTTTTCTAAAAATATTAGTAATCCAATGAATTTAATTAATGTATTGAATTGTGAATGGTTCTTATATAACCAGAAGTTTTCCAACATATGAATGAGAAGGATTTGAATGAAAATTATCTTTGGATATTTCGAGATTGGATTCCATAATTACACGGATATCGTTGAGGAATTTGGAAGATATAGATATTGTTATTCGAAAATGATATCTGTTGGTTTCTGAATTTGATATTAAATATAAGTCGATGCGATTTCTATTCAAAGCCTTGTATTTAATACCAAGTTGGATTGTGGGTTTGTTGTGAGTGGTGTCTTTAATAACATTGTTCTTAAACTCAGTTGAAAATGGAATTTGAGATATATATCTTTTAATTAAGATTTAGTTAAATGTTCCAATTTAGATACAATAAATTGGAACAAAATGGAAGTCGATTTTGGGTTTATCGTGAGCGATGTTTTATATGACATCCGTTCTTTAACCCAGTTAAAGATAGGATTAATTTCCTAAAAAATTGATTAATCATTAAGTAACGATTTTGAAGATTAAATCTAATTTGGAGTTTTAATAAATCTTTATTAAGATTAAAAGGCGAGTGTGGTAATTTGATTTACCTAATTCGAGAAGTGTTAGAAATGGAGTACCACCAGTTTTACACCATGTGAGAGTTAAATCTTTAATTGGATTTGGAGCATTAAATGTAATTAACTTTACGAATAACACAATGGGTGTTAGATATGGAGTACTACCAGTTTTGCTCCGTGGGATGAATGCGTTGGGATTGAGATAATAAAATGAATGATTACTTTGGTAAGGCTCGTTAATCCCGACAATGCGTTTAAACCTTAATTTGTTTTAAGATCGTGAAAAGATATTATAAAATCTTTTTCTATGTCTTCAGAGGAAAGATTTAAACAAGAAGTTTAAATGAAGTAAATCTTTGATAAGGTTTATGGGAATAATTCCCAATGTAAAGAATACTTGAATAAAAGAATATTCCATACTGAAATGGAACGTTGGTACATTTATATATCACTTGATTTCAAAGATGCGCGAGTTATTCGGAAAGACCGAGTTTGACCCATTCTGAATAACTGTTACGATGATTAAAAGTTGAAGATATGAAGACGGTGGTTCATTGAACGTAGATCTTCACATCATTTGGATTACTATTTGGAGATTGACAGGATATGCGAGGGCCTCTTTCTTGTATTGGACATATGGGATGAGGAATAAGGTGCCTCCAGTTTCGTTCAGACTTAGAATGAACTCGCAAATGGATTATGTGTGTGACCTTGTATTTCGTGCCATATAAATTGATCTCTACTAAATATATATCTGATTGGTGGTGGAGAATTTATTCTCTTAGCTTAACACCCTTCTCTTAGACGTACGAGCTCAAAGGTTATATATTAGTGGACATCAGTTGTATAGCATGAACTGACACTGTGGTATGCTGAGATGCATGGATCAAAGCTTTTGTTGAAAAGCTTAGCATTATGGATGATGATCCAAGCATGGATTTAATACAGCGTAGCTTTGTGTATAGCGTTAATTCGCAAGCATCACTCCCCGGTATGAGCAAAAAATGGGATGAAGGACAGCAGAGAAAGAACATGCGTTTCCTTCTGACCAGAAGTTAATCCATGGTATAGAGCCAGCATATTTACTTATGTGGGTGTTGGAATCCGAGACGCCTTGGATATGGCTACACAAGGCCAAAGTTGTCGATGTACTGACCATGGTCGATGGATAGACTAGGAAGTCCAATAGGATCGGGGAATGTTATGTTCAGGAGTAAACCTAATCCGCCAGAAATGGTGGGACGGTTATGCCACTCCAAGTTCACGTGGCATGATTCCTAGGATATACACTAGAGTGTCTCGAATCGGAAGGAAGATCCTTTGCATTGGCTCATGATGGAAATCCAAATTCCAATACGCGATTTTTTGGTTTTAGTTGTATACTACATGTAACAACCCACGATTTCAGAACCAATTTAAAAATTTTATTTTGGTTATTTTAATAAATTTTGAATATTTAAAATGATTTATTTTAAATAATAACGGCTAAAAATTTATTTATATTGAAGTTAAAACGAATAATTTTATTTTAATTATATAACGAGCCTGAAATGGCGCGGCAGTTCGAAAATTCGATTTTAAATTTCAAATTAATGTACAGGATTCAAAATAAATCGGATTTCAGTAAAAACAAAAATATTTGAATCTGTTTAATTTTATCTTTCTAACGAATGTGAAAAATCTAGATTTCATAACGAGGATTGAAAGTTATGACCAGTTAAAAATTTAAAATAGTTGCTATGTAATTTATATATATTTTATATAATATATAGCCCTTAAAAATAGCGATTTTGCAAACGACCTCCGTTTTCAGCGAGACCACTTTTGTTGGATCCAAAATATCAAATTATTGCTAGGTTTCAAATTTCATAATTTTTGGATTTAATATGTGAGCGCAGTAAATTTAAATGTGTTTGATAATTTAAATTTAAATTGGATCGACCAGAAATTGACCATTTTTCAAACGGTCTCAAAATTCGATGAAATTAGTTTTGTTAGGACTGTATCGTCAAAACATAGCTAGATTTATTTTTCGGGAATTTTTGGAGTTAGTATGTGGCCATGGTAAATTAAAATGTACGTTGAAAACAATTTTGAACGCTATATTAATTTATATTTTAATTTTGATGAAAACTGATCGAAATCGTCGAATTGGCTTATGAGACATATCCCATTATGTCCAGAATGGGGGTATTTCTCTAGGGGTGATAGTCGTTGGGTTTGATTTGGAGATCAAATGCGAAATCACTCTTTTTCCAAATTTAATAATATTAAATAAATTATAAATGGCCCTTATGATTTCTCTAAACCATAAACACGCTTCCGAAAGAAAAAGATTGCGCCGCCACTTCCATATTTTCTATGGACAATTCGCTCCCACTTCTTTCCTCAGAAAATACTCAATCCACTAATTATTTTCCAAAATCCTCAACGCAAAAATGAAAGACCTCCGCGAGCTCTTCGACATGACCGGCTGTGATCATCTCTAGGGTTGTCAATGGGAAGAAAACGGGGGATAAAGTGGCAGCGCTTAGAAGAGGTTTAAGGGTTCTAAGGGCTGACAAGCTCGCCTTGCTTGTAGGCGGTAGAAGATGCTTCGACGGCGGAGGGGATGGTGGCGGTCGATCATGGCCAGACGGTTCCAGGGAGGAGCGGGTGACGGAAATTATAATCGAGAGTGGGTTTTGGGTGTGCGGCCTGAAGCAGTAACGAAGAAGAAGTATAATTAGTTTAATTAAAATTTTAGTTATCTTAATTTAATGTTAATAATGTAATTAATGAATAAAATCATATCTTCTTCATATGAGGTCCAAATCCGACGATTCAAAATGCGTTGGATTCGTCTCGACGAGCTCTACATTATAGAACTAACTAGAAGCAATTTGGAGCAAACTGGAATATCATGCAAATTCAGATCCAAACAGAACTGAAATTTAGAAATAAAGAATGACAGAGTGGATCCCAATGTAACTCTCTCTCACTTAAATTACTTTATAGTTAAATATGTACTAAGATGTAGACGGTGCTTAGTATCACCGACACTATTTATTGTACAAACCATAACTGACAGTAGTGTGTTGTGATTTTGATGTGAATGAAATATATATACGATGTGAAAATTATATATATACACAATGTGAAAGTTATATATATTTATATGCGATGTGAATAAAACATATATTTGCGATGTGAAAATTATATATATACACGATGAGAAAATTATGTGTGTATATATATATATGCGGGGTGAATAAAATATATATTTGTAATGTGAAAATTATATATATATATATATATATGCGTTGTGAAAATAATATATATATATATATATATATATTAAATGAAAAATAATATATATATGAAATCAAATATATATATATGAAATGAAAAATAATATATATATAAAATGAATAATATATATATATGAAATGAAAATAATATATATATATATGAAATTTGAAAAATATATATATGAAATGAAAACTGTATTTATATATATGAAATATGAAAAATATATATATGAAGTGTAAATAATATATATATATATGTGATATGAAAATAATATATACAAATGAAATGTGAATAATATATATATGAAGTTTGAATGAAATAAATATTGGTTGGTTAAAAATATAATTTTTAACATATATATGCATTTTATAAAATTGCCATGTAATGGAATACTCAACTTTGATTTAAAATTGAAATGGAAGTTGGATTCATTTTTAAAATGAATTTATAAACGATTTATAAAATATGTTTTAAATGGAAATCGGCGATATATATTATATATATAATGACTTGAATAGAACGCGTCGCGCAACGACCTTTCACGAATTTTAACAATTGACTTCAAATTGACATAACAGGAGATCCGACCATCGGATCCTCCTAAAACTGGAACCTTGAGTTCGTATCGAAAAGAGGTTTCTAACGAATATAAGAGATTTGAAATCTAACGGTTGGATTTGTAATTATGTCCAATTCAAATTTGGAAAAGGTCGTTGTAAGTGTAGTTCGATGACCGTTTATGGAAATCGACTGAAAGTCCCTTAATAAAATTATTAAAAATATCAATAATTTGTGTAAAATCATAATAAATGATTTAGAAAGAATTGGGATGAAAAATTCCACGTTTGTAAAGATAAAAATATATTTTTATCTAAATGAACTAGTTATTAACTAGAATTATAATCCAATTATTTTTAAATAAATAAATGGGATTGAGAATGAGTTTTAATATAACCAGAAATTTCCAATATAAGAATTGGAACGGATTTGAGTAGAAATAATCTTCGGAATATTTCGATACTGGATTGCGTGATTATACAGATATTGTTATGGGAATTTGGAAGATATTGATATCGTTATTCCGAAATGATATCCGTTGGTTTCCGAATTTGATATTGAATATAAGCCTATATAATTTCTACTCCGAGCCTTATATTTAATATCGAATTAGATTTTGGGTTTGTCGTGAACTATGTTTAAATGACATTGGTTCTTTAACCCAGTTAAAGTAGGATTAATTTCCAGAAAGTTGAACAATCAGTAAGAAATGATTTTTGGGATTGAAACCAGTTGGAGTTTGAATAAATCTTTAATTAGATTGTGAATGTATAGATGGTAATTAAATTTTCCAAAACATGAGATTTGTTATAAACCAAATAAACTTGGTTGTTGATATTCATGATTGTGATTGATTGACTGTTTAGACTGTGCTCGACCAGTTTATTAGCAAAATATGCTTTTACATTTAGCATTGGGTTGGGTAGAAATATTTGTATGTTAACATCTTCTGAAAAACATCACGATTTGACTATGAGATGTTTAGAAATGTTGAGTTCATTTCAAACTTAATTAATGATTTTTAAATGATATTTTTCTTAAGTGAAAATAAAGGTTTTCCCGAATTTGGACAGGGAATGTTTTATAAAACAGAAAGGAGTTTGAGGGCTAAACCCGATGATTTAGAAATGATTTGGAAGTGTATTATGGTTTTACATTGTGGTTCATCACATATATGATTAGTTGCTATTAGTAACGTATCTGTTTGGTAGCGGAGAACAAATTCTCTTGCTTAACACCCTTCTTTGAGACGTACGAGCTCAAAGGTTATGTGATTAATAGTGACTGATTATCTGTGTGAATTGCTAATGTAAAGTACTATATTTTGGAAAGTACTTGTGATTATGATGTTGTGAAATGATTTTCCCTGCTTCGGAATATGAGAATATTAAGTATATGGCTAAAGATCAGGTAACCTGGATGACTAATAGTGTGGGCCGGATCCAGGACCATAGGGTAAGTGGTTAGTGTGTAGCCTGCTCCATCGTGGGAAGTGCACATATATATATCGAGTTGGAGAGGCACGTACAGCCTTGTCTGAGGGAAGATTCCGGATATTTTGTTGCGTACTTGTTTGTATGCATTATTATGATTTGGAATTCATATTTCCAACGATTTGATTTGAGATCCTGAAGTGAAATCTACTTTGATATAAAAGTTAGATACGTATTTCAAATGATTAGAAATAGAAATCGGGAAATAAAGTCCAAAGGAATAATTTCTGTAAATTGAATTGGATTTGGAAAATCTAAGTGTGGTGATTAATCTAAATGGGTAGATAGGGATATTGCATGTTGGTTGATGCGTAGTAGATCCATATCTCTATTACTGTTTGTTGTTTATACACTGGCATTCATGGGGGTAAACCCATTCGACGTTAGCGGCGTGGTCCTGTTATTAACCTTTTCATTTATATAAGTTAATTTTAAATGTAGACTTTCTCACGCCAGTCCCATGACTAACCTGCAGTTTGTTTTTTCCCTTGCAAACTCGGGTGCCCCTATTTTCCGCATGGACAATCGAGTAGTTTATTTTGCAGATATATAACCAGGATTATGGATTAAAGCTTAAAGCTATGTCCAGGCATTGATATTCTTCTGTTGTGTTAGTTTATTTAGTTTCCATTGTGCATTGTATTACATTTATTGTAAATTAATCATTCGCTGTATTATATTTTGATATACTGTAATATATTCTGTTCTCTGATGTAACATTATTATGATGTTTATAAAAGTCTTCTGTTATTTGTTCTGATGTGTTATATGCCTAGAGTTAGCGTATCCGGGATTCAAACGATGTTGGTCGGTTTAGCGATCGACTGATTCCGAGCGAAATCTATATCGTTACACTACAACGACATAATAGGATGGTGTATTATTCCATCTAGGATGATACATTTATATTCGAAGTTGTATTAAAACACTTAGAGACTAATAATAATATCAAGTGATTTTAAGTTCATGTATCAATCATGTTTGGCTATTATAAGATAAAACTCTATCCTTTGGCTTGTGTTGCATTGTGCGATGGGACATGAGTCTTATAATAGCTTCATTTTTCAAAAAACAAGCCATTTTTGGTTTTAAACTGGTTTTAGGGAAAAACCCATTCTGTTTCATAAGGAGTGGTCCTGTGATTTACCCAACTTTAAAATAAAGTTAATAACTATTTTTATTTCTGACACCAGTCTCATGACTGACCTGAAGTTTATTGTTTTCCTCCAAAACTATGGGTGCTTATATTATCCACACGGGTAGTCAGCGGTTTTGTTTTTGCAAATATTTAAAATAGGAATCTGAATTTTGGCTAGAGCTATGTTGTGGATTATTTAGTAGTCTTCTGCTGATTATATTTATGCATTTAAATTACCACTGTATTGTAATATATTGTTCTCTGATATCTTCCACTGTATATTATTATTTGTACTCTGGTATTCTTATAGCCTGATGTAAATTGTTATAATAGCAATGAAATGTTCTCATGTTCTATGTTTTTATGCATCGTGTTCTCATGACTGTGACGACCCATATTTTTGGCAGTCAAATAATTTATTTATTTGTTTGTTTTAACTATTTTATTTGGAATATTAATGGATTTTGATATTTAATTCGTTATTTAAATGAAGTTTGAACGCTATAATTTATATATAATATAAATCGAGCTCAAAATGGCGCTGCAGTTCGAAAAATGGAGTTTTGAACTTCAACAGAATATACAGAGTCCGATATAAGTCTGATTTCTGTGAAACAAGAAACTTTGGGATTGTGTTGACGATAATTTTCATATGAAAGAGAAAAATCCAGATTCCGTGCTATAGATTGTTAATTATGGCCAAATCAAAATTTGAAATAGTCGCTATGGAAATCGCTATTAAAATACTGCGTTAATTAATATATTTAAATAGGGAAATTTAAAATGTTTAACTCAAAATTGACGAAATTGAGCTGTGTAAATTATATTGGGAATTGTATACATATTCTAGTTGGATATATATATGATAAAAATGATTTATATTTATTTTATTGAATTTATTTGGAACTTATATAATATTTTAATCGATATTATATAAGCGGCCATTTTGCAAACGGACTCCGTTTTCAATGAAATTAGTTTCATTGGAACCGTGTCGTTAAACTATTGTAATAAAATCAAACCGCGTGGCAAACCGATGTCGTATGTGACCACGGCAACCGTAAATGCCCATATAATTTCTATAGCGCGTAATTAATTCAATATAGGGATATTTGAGTGTAACTTCAACAGACGATCGAACTAAGCCAGGAAACCAATTCTGTTGAGTTCGTATTGTCGATTAGAGTCAGGATAGGTATATAGTTTGTTATTTTTGGAGAACGGCTAATTTGGTGTCCAGAATGGCATTGCGGTGCGCGTAAAAATAGCCAACCCGGGAAAACAGTCTCAGAATGCGACGAAACTAGTGTCGTTGGGTTCGTATTGATTAATTACTGTGGGATTTCGAGGTTTCAAGTTGATTAGATTTATCTAGTGATCGTAGAAAATTAAAACACGTGTTTATTTCTGGTTTTATAAAGGATTTTTTTAAACAATGTCGAAATTTGACGAAACATGTCCAATTGGGTCCGAAATACCTTTTTACACTAAGATTAGCCTTTTTATCATAAAACAGAAGTCGATTGGGGTTATTTCACGTGTTACTTCATGGTGAAGTTTCATTGATAATAAAATAATATTTATTCTATCCTATGTATATATCCCCTCAAAACCTAATTCGCGTAAAATAAATATCTCTGTTCAATGTATTTTTTTCCGCCGCCACTCTATACTATGAACGGCCAGAACCCCACCAAATTCTCCCCTCCATAACTTCTGATCCCTTCACCAATTAGAATAAACTCCAACTGCAAAGGGACTCAACCCAATGAGAACTTCGAAGTGGACGGTGGAGATGAAGTTCTGGGTGGTGGATCGCCGGAATTCGAGGGGACCGGCGGTGGCTTTCGTGTGGATTATCTGGTGGAGGGAGGCACCAGAAAGGACGAGTTTCAGGGCGCAGGAGGGCGATGTCAAGGCACAACTTTCGGCGACCTCAGATGGGTGTCCGATGATCAACGAAGGACGACGACAACAGGTTAAAAGTGGCTGTTGTATTCGAACAGGGATGAATGTCTAGAACGAACGAGATGGGAGGAAAACTTGGGTATCAGTAGTAATTGAATTAGGGTAATTAAAACTAACTGAATTATAATTTGGGGTTTAATTAGTTAATTATTTAAATCCTGATAAGGGTAAGAATGGCAGGCAAGTTGAATGGTTTGGCACTAAGTTTCTAATGTTTAGAAGATAAGTACATGGCAGTAGGTCGAACGGTGGGGCTGATCTTGTTTCGTAAGTGACAATTAAGTTAATAACTATTCAAATGGATTTTAAATTAAATTTGTAAATAAGGTAACATGTTTAACTTCTTGCTAGGATCCTAGACCTGGAGCGAAGCATCAGGGGAAACACCAACCGAGCCATTTTCTTTGATAACCAAAGTAACTAATTTTGATTTCTTAATCAAGACATAATTTAGTTGATTATATTATATTTATTAACTAATGTTATCATGACAAACTAGGATAAGGATTAAACAATTTTGGCTTAGAACTCAGAAGTAGTGGATAATTGGCACGAGGAAGGCGGCCTGTTGAATTCTCTGACAAAGAAATCGGACTGCTTAATTAAAAAAGTAATTAGTTTAAAATAGAAATTAAGGAAATTAATTAATAATTAAATTATTGTTAACTTTAAATATTTATATCTTGCTCATATGTGATCAGAATCAGACGATTCAAGAGACGTTTGACTCGTCTCAACGAACACTACATTGTGGAACAGAAATGGGCGGATTTGGAATCAATTGCGGTTTTCAGTTAAATTAAACACTTGTTTAAATTAACTGAACCAAACCGTTCGACAGCAAATCAAAATCAGGTGAGTTAAACTCACTCAGTTCTTCCCATTTATATTTTATATAAATTAGGTTTTTATTTTATGTGCTCTGATTGCTGATGGTTGACTGTTTGCCAGTTATACACTTATTTGTTGCTTTAACCGAGGAAATTAAACCGTGTTTAATTTCAGTGCAATACCAAATCGTTATTTTAACGATTGGATCCAATAGATGTAATTTACCTTATTGGTCACGTTTATTTATAAATGTGTCCAACTGTTTGAATTGTCTGAACTGCTTTGTTGCTTGGTTGATATTATATTGTCGTTATTCGCTGTGATAGAAATTAACAGTTAAATTGAATTGATTGACCAGATTGGTGATAACCATTTGAATAGAGGGACGAACAAGTTGGAGAGATCCAACGGGATTCCTTAAATATATTATTTATTTACATATTAATATATATGAACTGTCCTGTTTGGGTTATTAGTTCGATAATTGATCATTGATTGGAAAATCAACCTGTGTTTGGCTTTAACCAGTGGACGATGTTGGTTTGGTAATCGGCAGTCAGTGGCCTTAGAATAACCTGGTTTGTTATATTGATTTACCGTCAGGTAGATTGACAAAACCAAAGTTATAAAATTTATTTTATAACTGTATATAGATTTTGAAATATATTATTTAGAATAAAGGTTTGTTTTAAAAAAGAAATAAATATTTATTATTTATTAATTAATTTATAATTAATTATTAATTGGTTATCTATGGAAATCTCTGATGCTAATCAGATTTATAAATAAGTGAACGGAAATTAACCTAAGGAATTAAAATTGGATAATTGTTTTGTTTAAACAATTAAATGGAATTTATTTAAATTAATTATATTAATAATTAATTTAAAAGGGAAAACGAATTAGAATCGGTTAACGAGATAACCTTGTTTTGAGTTGACTAAATAGACCGTTATAATTGGGATTGATTTTTGAATTAGTATGTTTTAAATAAAAATTTGAAAGAATATTCGTTTAATTTTAATAAGTTTTTAAAAGGGAATTTACTAATTATTTTAGTAAATAAAGGAATTAACTACTTTACAGTGTTAATGATTTAAGTAAAGTATTTTCCTGATTTATATAAATTTGGGAAATTAGTTTTTAATTGAATTAATGCAAAGAGTAATCGAGGTCGAAATGAAATTCAATTGAATAGTGAAAGGAAATTACGAACGGGTTTTATACTTAAAATCCGAATGTGTATAACAAGTTACAAAAGGAATTTAGTGAATACTATAGCTTAAAATGAAATGTTACTTAAATATTTGAATTAAGAAAAAGGAAATTTAGATAAAAGGGTATGAGATAAACCAGAATTATATAAAAGAGGTTTGAGGTGTTATATCGTTAATTTTGAATTAACGTTACCAAACAATGGGATTAAGTGAAAAGGGGAAGTAAAACAAGACTTCCAAAGCAGGAATTGTTGAATGGATTTGAAAGGGGATTGGTGACAGTGAATTTGGTTAAAAAGTGGGTTGTAGGATTTGTATAACCAAATACAAATTGAAATAAATGTGTTGAAAGAGGCAAGGTTAAAAAGTGGTGGTTTATAAAGAAATTACTTAATTATTGAATTAAGGAATTATTGGGTATATCCGAGGAAGAGATGTTCGAAAGTAAGCAGGTTTATTAAACCGTATTTTAGATGAAATAGTTAAATGGAATTTATTTTGAGACTGGAGTGAAATATGGGTTTTTGATTATAGCTTATATTTATCTAAGGATAAGAACGGTGTTGACCAAGGTCTGAGAGGTAATTAAAATACACTAGCTTGAACGACATCAGGATTATCTAAGGATGATATTGGCTGTAATGGTAAAAGGGATTAATGATAATTGATTATTTCCATTAAAGGAATAATAATGCGATACGTGGTGGAAAATTTGAGTACATATATTTAGATTTCCAAATTAACGGAAATGAAAAGGGTTTGAGTATATATATAGTGAAATCCCTAGAGTAACGGAAATAAGGAAATTAGAGAATATATATTACATATATAACGATATTCAAAAAGTAAAAGGAAATTAAAATAGTAAGTTTTTGGAATGAGTTTATTATAAGAATAGAGATTGAATATTGTTTTCAAATAACAATGGTTTATGTGAAATTTGTTAAAAACAAGGTTGGGTACATATATATATATATAATGAATTCTAATGTTTTTGAAATGGTTTTGGGAAAATAAGATCTTATTTTAAATAAGAGGCGAAGAGCTATATTCGTAATTTCAAAATATTTAAGAGTTTTAAATCTAATTTTTTTTAATTTAAAGGCCAAGTGATGCTGAATACTGAACCAGTTAACCCATTGGATTGTCACGATTGAATCACTGTATATTGTTGTGACAACCCCAAACCCCGTACTGACGGCGGCAAGGGTAATCTTTGGAATATAACACATAAACTGATAATAGTAGAACAAAATTAAATAAATGCACCAGATAATGTACAAATAATACATTGGATAAACATAACCATCAGAGTTACACGGTATACAGGATCATACTTAGTACAAATACAGTTCAGCTATACATAAATGTCTAAAGCCGAAAACAAACATAATACGTACAATAGGAGCTGAACAAAATAAAAAGAGATAAATGATAGAATCCATCTTCAGCTCCGGCTATCCAGAAAGAGCCTGCTAAAACTTGAATACAAGGCTGCTCGTGTAGAAAGAGGGGCACCCGAGTTTGCAAGTGAAACAAACTACGAGTCAGTCATGGGACTGGTATGAGAAATCTACTTAACACATTTTATAGTATGGCTAATCACAGGACCACGCCACTTTCGCGGAACGGGTTTACTCCATTGGATTGCCAGTGCTTTACAACAAGTAAATCTTTTAAACATCGCAATGCTTTTTACAAAAATGAAGCCATTATAAGACTCAGTTCCCATCACACAATGCTGCGCAAACCGGAGGATAGAGTTTTTACATTATAATGGCCAAAATATGCTTGATACGAATAAAACAAAAGCATTTGATATTATTACTAGTGTTTATATGTTTCAAAACAATTTCAATCACAACCGTCAATCATAGACGGCATGGGTACCATATATCATGTTGCCATATATAGGTATACAATCAAAACTGCACAGTCACGTATTTGGAAATTGGATTTCCGTCATGAACCAAGGCAAAAGATAGTCCTTACCGACTTCGAGACGCTCTAGCCCGTGTCTCAGGAACAGCCGCAACTGCACCTTGGATCATTAGGGCCAGTCCACACAGAGTGGATTATAATGCCAGAACAATGCGTTTCCCCGCCCTATGGGGCGTAAATAAGCCAACGAATGACTCCATCAGTCCCGAATCGACTGATATAACCGAGGCGCCTCGCAATAGCAACAACCACACAGGTGAAAATAGTATAAATGTCAGCCAGTTTAAGCACTGACACCACCTCTAGCTAGAAAGAAACGCACGTCCCCCTTGGGGTCCTCTCCTATTTCTAGTTCATACCGGGGTGTGAGGCTCGCGAATTCACGTTATACACAAAGCTATGCCACACAGGCCGTGCTTTGATCATCATCCACAAAACTTTGCTTTTCAACAAAAGCCTTGATTACTGCATCTAGCATGCCACACAAGCAATTCACACCATGCAACTGATGGTTATCAATCACACAGAATGAATTCCAATGTCAGACACACAGTCCATCTACAAGTTCGTTCTGGGTCTGAACGAAACCGGAGCCACTGTATACCTCGCATTCCCATCGATCTCCACGTTCGTCTTGGCGATCACCACTTATTATCTTTATTTCGGGATGCCTCCCAATCAAGACATCAGTTACCATCCAACCGAGGTGAAGATCTCCGGTCTTCAACTACCGTCTTCATCATCGACTTCTTATCGTCGATTCAGTTATTCAGAATGGGATAAACCCGGTCTTTCTGAGCAACTCGCGTATATAATAAACAAGTGCTACACAAACACAACATACGCCTCGTTCTAATTCATCAGTCACTAACCGTAAATTAGTAAGAGAACGATTTCCCAAGTATTAACCCCGAAGGCCGAAACCAATATCAGATCAAAACCCAGGAAACCATCCGACTTAGCTAACCTTCAGTTAGTTTATAAATTTCACATTCAACCATCAAATATCCAATAAACCAGGTAAATTCGGTTTATTTCCATTCCTTATCGTTTAAAATATTTTATAACGATTTATCGCTTTTTTTATTTATTTAAAAATAGCCAATTTATTCAAACGACGCTTCAGGCCATAACGCGGCCATGGCGCTGTTTTCTTCAGATTTGATTTAAACATATCTGAAAATCAATCCGTTGGATCTTCACAAATTTTATATCATTAGAAATATCTTTTCAAAATGAATCCAATGGTTCCAGTTTTGGGAAAATCCGATGGTCGGATCTCCCGGTACAATCGTTTGAAGTTTCGATTTCAAAATACGAACTGCAGTGTCGTTATTCGATTTATTTTAATTATATTTATATATATATATAAATATAATCGATTTTGGCGCTGTTTTTCTTCAGATTTGAATTAAACATTCCAGACAATCCAACCGTTGGATCTTCACAAAGTTGGTGCCGTTGGAAAGTTATTTCCAAAGCGAACCCAGCGGTTTCGGTTTCGGGAAAGTCCGATGGTCGGATCTCCCGCACTAACCGTTTGAAATCACGGTTTCAAAACACAAACTGCAGCTTCATCATTCGATTTATTTTAATTATATTTTTATATATATATAATCTATTCTTTGATTTCAGAACCATATTATTTTCATACATTTGATAAAAATGATAGTTTTATCCAACAGACATTGATTTCAACACTTCACTATTTTTAACAATTCATGTTTATAATAAAAATGTGATTTTTGTTGTAAAACAATTTATTTCAAAACATGACTATTTTATATAGTTCATATAGATGATAAAAATATGATTTTTATTATAAAACAATTTCTTTCAAAACAAGACTATTTTATATAGTTCATATAGATGATAAAAATATGATTTTTATAATAAAACAATTTATTTCAAAACACGACTATTTTATATAGTTCATATAGATGATAAAAATATGTTTTTAATTATAAAACAATTTATTTCAAAACACGACTATTTTATATAGTTCATATAGATGATAAAAATATGATTTTTATTATAAAACAATTTATTTCAAAACACAACTATTTTATATAGTTCATATAGATGATAAAAATATGATTTTTATTATAAAACAATTTATTTCAAAACATGAATGTCGTTCAACACATGAATTTCTATTCAACACATGAATTTCTATTCAACACACGAATATAGTTTCAACACATGAAAATAATTCTAACACATGAATATTATTAAAAATTCCGGCAGCATAACGGCAGGGTAGTTAAAACCGGGACCGTCCCTAGTACGACTCCTCGCTCTACCTTAAAGCCTCGCAGCTTTTGACAATGGGGATTTCATGCATCTAGTTCGCACACAGGCGGCATGTTTATTTTCTTTTCCACAAACTAATCCTATGTGGTTTCAACCAAATAATTCTCAACCACAAACGGGTATTTTTCAACCATAATCAACCAATTTCAACCACAAACAATTATAATCGACCATTCGCTATCAACCAATTTTCACACTAATCACAACCAATAAATATCGTCCATGGTTTGTGGACGAGGGGAGTATAAATATATATATATATATTTATATTTATATTTATATAAGTATCTTTCACTTCCATTTAAACACAAATATAATTTTTACAACGCATATATAACTTATACATCGAACATACAACTTATACAATGCTTATACATGAGGTGTACAATGCTTATATAACTCATACTTCGAACATATAATTTATACATCGTCATTTCCATATCGTTTATAATTCATAAATCTCACATTGGATTCCACTCCACCAAAAATAGCAGAAGGCTCAGAAAAATATCCGGTCTCTTCTAGAATGTAGAAGACGTCCACACGAGTCCACTGTCTTTTGTTTCACTGGAATTCGATCACAAATGAAAAAGATACGATTTTTAGAAGTTTGCAACGCTTTAGAGTGTTAAAACCAGTTTGAAATTAACAAAGCCGTACCTCAGCTGAAAGGTTTGAAACTAGGTTTCGATTTTACTCGAAATCTGTGAAGCTTGAAGAGGATTGGGCTATGCAGTGTCGAAGGGGGAGGAGTGGCACTCAGGCGCCGGGGGGAGTTGGTCAGTTCGACGGTCGGAGGAGGGTACGACGGCTCTTCGAAGGCGCTGACTTTAGGGCGTCGGATCTCCTCTTACAGGCGACGATAGGTGGCGCTCCGGCTATGGATATGGAGAGGAGACCGAGCTCTTCAAAATCCTCAACTGGGTCGAGGTCTGAAGATGGACGGAGCGGTCGAAAATCGGCTGGGAAGGTTTGAAAAACTTCAGTCGTTTATCGCGATGTCGGGGAGAGAGAATTTTTTTTTTATAAAATTCCAATTGGCCGGGAGCTATTTAAAGTTTTAAAAGAGGGTTTTCTAACATGACCTCCAATCCAAACCCAACGACGGTCGCCCTAGCTAAATGCCCCCATTCCGAACACAATGTGTAACACCCCGTAATTCTGTTAATATTAATAGCCACAAATTAAGGAATAACTAATTACAGATGTGAGAAATAAGGGAAATGGGTTTCGCAGTTGCGTTCGTCTCGGAAAAATACGCGAAATAGAGTCCGAAATTTCGTAAATCGGAGTCAGTATGACCGAGGTATGGCCTTTAGAAGTTTCACGAAAAATCAGAAAAAAACGAAACAGATTTCAAAAATGCAGAAAACGAGCCAGGCGGGAAAATTCCCGCCCAGACCAGGTCGACCTGGGGGTCGACCTGGAGGGGACCAGGTCGACATGGGTGTCGACCCTAGGGTCGACCTGGGAGTCGACCTCCCTGGTCGAGCCAGGTCGGCCTGGGTGAACCTGGATGGGTTTTTGGGCTGTTTTGGTGAGCCTGTGACGAATTCTGACGGTTCTGATCTGTTTTAGGGTTTATCTAAAGGCCTAAAACAACTAACTACACCTATAAATACATCCTAAGACCTAGCCTCCTCTACACACAATTCTATTCTGCTTCTTCTCTGCCTCTGTTCTAATAAAAATAAAAATGGCGTCGCTACACTGCTGGAATCAAAACTAGAAGCCAATCAACATCATCCTAAATTCAAATTTGAGATAAAAGCTTCTGCAACAATTCTGTAACAACTAAAGTTCTTTCTTTAATCCAATCAAGGCAAGTATAGTTATTTTCGGCTATAAACATTAATTATAATTCTGATATGCTTTTAAATCTGAATCTGAGATTGTATATCTGTCAGATCTGTTTTTCTGTGACTGTTCTGTATCCCTTTCTGCTTCCTTTCTGTTTCTATAACCAGGCTACCACGAGCCTGTGCCTAATCTCATAAGAGATTAACGTATGAACGCAAATTTTGGGACAAATAATGAATGATGCGAAATTTGACAAGACTGAATTGAACGTATGACTTTAGATCTGAGGTATAAAATATATTGACATATGACTTGGGATTGGATGCATGAATTTGATTGTAAACATGTAATTTATATATGTTGTATGCATAGTGTACGTTGTATTCTAGATCTGTAACTAATTAGAGAAATGAACATATGTTATTTAGATCTGTAATTAATTAGAAAAATAAGCATATGATGTAAACTAGTTTTAGACCTATGCATATTCTGTGATAAAAGAAGAGAGGAACCATTGTAAGATTACATATGATTTGAGACTTTGGACAAAATGCATATAAAAGTCAAGATCTGATTTTTAGAAGATATGATTTAAAGATTTAGATTGTTGGGTATAGTTTGCATAATGATTTATGACTTAAAAACAAGAAGATATGCAAATATGGAGTATATGTTCATATTGTGAACCATGACAATTATGTAGGCATATGAATTTAGGCCTAATTTATGATTAGGCAAGGCATGTAAATAGAACCTTTAGAAATATTAAATTTGCTAAATCTGCTAATTTGCCAAGTTACCTAAACTGCTAGTTTTGTTATATTGCCTAGACTGCTAATTAGATTGAAGTGCCTAATCTGTTAAATTTGTCAGTTGAAATGCCTAACCTGTTATATGCCAAAATCTGCTAAGTTGCTAAATCTGTTAAATCCGTTAAGTCATATAATCTGGAAAATCTGTTATCTGCTAAAATCCGTTATCTGCTGTGTTGATATAATCATCCTGTTATTGGTGTAATCTGAATTGGCATATATATTAGGCGTGCGCATAAACGGTAAATTATTAATTAATTGGCCGCAAAGATAAACGTGACTAACTCGAGGTTAGAATGATTTCGCGGCGTAATTCTGCCCGGAACCGTCCGGCACATCCAGTGGCCGCAAACAATAGGTTCTAATGTGAGAAGTTAGTCATAACCTGCTTAAGACACGAGGTTAGGTCTGGCTTGTGGCAGAAGTCTGCCCGGAACCGCCCGACCCATCCAGCGGCCACAAGCTAGCGACCTAATGTGAGAGGTCTGGGCATTAATAATTAATTAATGCAAATCTAAGATAAGAATGACGTCTAAAACGTATTGGGGGAAATAAGGTTAAACCAACTGGATTAATAGGTGTAGTAAACCCGTCCATGAATCTGTAGGCCCAATACAAAGTTAGACAAATCTGAAAAATCTGTACATCTGATCGGTTAGTCTGAAAACTTGTTAACTTAATCTGTGAACTAGTAAATCTAAATTCTGTATGTCTGAACTTGTAAACAAGTTAATCTGAGATCTGTTAGTCTGGGGACACAAGGTTAGGAGGGGAATTACTTGTGTCATCTGTTGTTTGGGACCCATATTAGTCAGTAACCCTTTCTGGTATCAAAACTTTGACCCAACAGTAGGTAGGGTCCGGGCACGCTTACTGAACTAATTATAAGTGGTTCATTCTGATAATGGCGAGGGGTGTTGATGGTGCGTTCCAACCGGGTCATGTGCGTGCATGGATCCCGGTCTGCCTCTGAGGATGTAAGACGCCGTGACATCTGTAAATAGGTCTGTGCCAAATTAGTTTTCACTTTAGGGAGTGATACACCCTACTGTGGGGCCGACACTGGATATTTATGTATTAGGGAGCCGATCGCTCGGGGTAGGGTTTTAGGGTACACTTAGTTCTGTCTGTTTCTGTTGGTACCGTCTGTTTCTGTTGGGTGGTAACACCTGTCTGTTTCTGTGTGGTACCGTCTGTTCGGGTGGTAAAGGCCCATTACTAGTGTACACCTAATTCTACATTCTGTTTCCGTAGGGATTAATCTGTTTCTGCTTCTGTCTGTTTCTGATCGGGTAGTAAAGGCCCATTATTAGCATTCTGTTTCTGTTAAATTATTCTGTACCCGTTCCTGCTTCAGTTTAGACATTCGGGTGACACCTAATTCTGTTATACTAGTATTAGTGCAGAGAAGTGTAAAGCAATAGTTTATGTCATTCTGTTTTTCTGTTATATCTGCTACACCTGTTACAGTTATCTCACATCCAGTTTTATGTTCATATCATATTATTATTATTTGTTCATATGCTGAAAGTCACTGGACTTGCCAGACTTTTTGTTTGACCCTTGTTGTTTCGCCTCCTTTCTTCCGTTTCCCCCCAGGTTATCCAAGGAGGGAATACTTTAGCTTGATTCAGGTTTCTCTTTGTTTGAAGTGCTTAAAGTATGGGTTGGCTCTGTATAGCTTCCGTTCTATGGGGATTATGATTTCAAACCATGCATTTTGAAGGCTTTTGTACAAGACTGATATTTTGTACTTGAATTCTGAGATTTGAAAGGATGTAACCATATTAATTTCTGTTTCCGCTGTAATAAAGTTAAAAATTTTCAAGTACTATTTTATCTGTCTTGTAAGTTTCTGTTCTGTTTACTAAAATGCTCCACCAAAGTTAAGGCATTCCCTTTGTGAGTGACCTTAATGCAGGTGGGGTTTTACACTTGGTATCAGAGCTGAAGGTTACCAGATTGGGTAAAGTTTTTGAAAACTGTTTTCAAAAAGGTTTTGAAAGGAAGTATTTTCAAAAATAAAGCTTATTTTGAAAAACATGATCTCCAAGAGCCATATATCTTTCTTTTAGTCCTTTTTGTATTGAACCTTTCCTTTTTCGTTTCAGCATGTCTGAAGCATCTGAGATACCAGAGGGTGTTCATGTACCCGGTTGGTTTCGTCAATATCTTGAGGCTAGGACCGCCGCTGCAGGTCCAGCAAATGATCCCCCTCCCCCACCCCCTCCTCATGCAATTGCTTTCTCGAAGATCTGTAGAGATTTTAGGGCCATGGGTGGGAAGGATTTCAAAGGAACTGAGTCATTCGTAGAAGCGAGGAATTGGCTCAAAGAAACTGAGGATCTATTCGTTATCTTCGAGGTGGACGATAGGCAGAAGGTACAGTTGGCGGTATGGCTGCTCAAAGACGAAGCTTCCTACTGGTGGGAAGTCACTAACGCCGAGAGGCTGGTCGAGACATGGATGGATTCAGTACAAGGTTTGAGACAAAATTCCTCTCGCAAGCTGAACGAAGTTTACAATTGGAAAAGTTCTTATCTCTTAAGCAAGGAAGTATGACGGTCAAGGAATACGTCAACCAGTTCAACCAACTGGCTAGGTTCGGATTGGATTTAGTCAACACTCAGCATAAAAAGGCTCTTCGCTTTGTTAAAGGATTGAACGAGCCACTGCATAGCCTAGCCATGACCCATGTACCCATTGGAGCGACTTACGAGAGATTGGTGGACATGGCACTACTGCACGAGGAAGACAAGGGCCCGAAAGAGACAAAGAAGGAAGAACCACAGAATAAGAAAGCGGGGCCCAAAAGGGAAACACAAAAGAAGGATGAAAAGACTGAAGATAAGAAAGGGAAAAAGTGCTTTACTTGTGGGAGCTCGACTCATCTGAACAAGGATTGCAGAAAAAGGAAAGGCACTTGCTTCAACTGTGGAGAGATGGGACACTTCACTAGGGACTGCCCGAAGAGACGAGGGCAAGGAGAGCAGGAAAACACTCTAGAGGCTAGTGGCTAGGATAGAAATTGGAAAATTTCTATAGTAGGTTTAATTTCTTTATCTGATTATGGAGTTAAGACTTTTTCTGATTCTGGTATTTTGATTTTGTAATCGATACTCTGCACTCTAATACTAGTATTATTTCTGAATTCCGCTGTAGACTCAGACCCATAAGGGTTATGGCTCATCTGTTTGAGATTGGGGTTTGAGGGATATTTGTGTTAGACATCAAGTATGATGCATATATTCTGAGTTTTTGTGGGATATGATTTTTATCATGCTTAGCTTCCTAAGAATCATTAGGGAACCTGATCTGTACCAGTAGTCTGTAAATATTTGAATAATTCTGCTTTCCAGTTTTGACATTGGCTAAAAGAGGTGATCCTCTAGGTGTCAATTTGATGTTGGTTTCGGTCTTTGGGGCCGATACTTAGGACCCATGTCTAATGGGAACCAAGTTTTTGTTTTATCTGTACTCGCTTCCATCTTTCGACTGTATCCTATCGATCGAATCTTCGAACTTTAGGTAGAAACTAATGGGTGTAAACATGTGTTTGAGATATGTTATGTTTGATGGTTGCAAGTGGATGCAAGTGGTTGCTAGTGGTTGCCCGTGGATGCATATACACACACTAGGCACTAGATCGGCTCGAAAACACTCTCATACTGCATATGGATGTGTGAGCATTTTTCAATTTTTGTGGATGAAAAATGATTGACTCAGCACATGGATGTTGCATATGACTGAATGGTTGTGCACTCATATGGAAATGATATGTATCAAGTAGGAAAATTGTATACATGTTGGACTCATGGCACTGGCATAATTCGCATTAAGGAGGTCAACTGAATCAGTGGACCGCCTGATCTTTGCACAAGGAACATATACACACACTTCTTGCATATGTTCATACAGCATTAGAAGTTTCTAAGGACAATGGATGCCAGTGATTGATGATTGAGTAGATGGATGTTGGATGGTAGGACACATTCTTCTTAACTTGAAGATTTCGGGGACGAAATCCTTTAAGGAGGTGGGAATGTAACACCCCGTAATTCTGTTAATATTAATAGCCACAAATTAAGGAATAATTAATTACAGATGTGAGAATTAAAGGAAATGGGTTTCGCGGTTGCGTTCGTCTTGGAAAAATACGTGAAATAGAGTCCTAAATTTCATAAATCGGAGTCAGTATGACTGAGATATGGCCTTCAGAAGTTTCACGAAAAATCAGAAAAAACGAAACAGATTTCAAAAATACAGAAAACGAGCCAGGCGGGAAAATTCCCGCCCAGACCAGGTCGACCTGGGGGTCGACCTGGAGGGGACCAGGTCGACATGGGTGTCGACCCTAGGGTCGACCTCCCTGGTCGAGCCAGGTCGGCCTGGGTGCACCTGGATGGGTTTTTGGGCTGTTTTGGTGAGCCTGTGACGAATTCTGACGTTTCTGATCTGTTTTAGGGTTTATCTAAAGGCCTAAAACAACTAACTACACCTATAAATACATCCTAAGACCTAGCCTCCTCTACACACAATTCTATTCTGCTTCTTCTCTGCCTCTGTTCTAATAAAAATAAAAATGGCGTCGCTACTCTGCTGTAATCAAAACTAGAAGCCAATCAACATCATCCTAAATTCAAATTTGAGATAAAAGCTTCTGCAACAATTCTGTAACAACTAAAGTTATTTCTTTAATCCAATCAAGGCAAGTACAGTTATTTTCTGCTATAAACATTAATTATAATTCTGATATGCTTTTAAATCTGAATCTGAGATAGTATATCTGTCAGATCTGTTTTTCTGTGACTGTTATGTATCCCTTTCTGCTTCCTTTCTATTTCTATAGCCAGGCTACCACGAGCCTGTGCCTAATCTCATAAGAGATTAACGTATGAACGCAAATTTTGGGACAAATAATGAATGATGCGAAATTTGACAAGACTGAATTGAACGTATGACTTTAGATCTGAGGTATAAAATATATTGACATATGACTTGGGATCGGATGCATGAATTTGACTGTAAACATGTAATTTATATATGTTGTATGCATAGTGTACGTTGTATTCTAGATCTGTAACTAATTAGAGAAATGAACATATGTTATTTAGATCTGTAATTAATTAGAAAAATAAGCATATGTTGTAAACTAGTTTTAGACCTATGCATATTCTGTGATAAAAGAAGAGAGGAACCATTGTAAGATTACATATGATTTGAGACTTTGGACAAAATGCATATAAAAGTCAAGATCTGGTTTTTAGAAGATATGATTTAAAGATTTGGATTGTTGGGGATAGTTTGCATAATGATTTATGACTTAGAAAGAAGAAGATATGCAAACATGGAGTGTATGTTCATATTGTGAATCATGACAATTATGTAGGCATATGAATTTAGGCCTAATTTATGATTAGGCAAGGCATGTAAATAGAACCTTTAGAAATATTAAATTTGCTAAATCTGCTAATTTGCCAAGTTACCTAAACTGCTAGTTTTGTTATATTGCCTAGACTGCTAATTAGATTGAAGTGCCTAATCTGTTAAATTTGTCAGTTGAAATGCCTAACCTGTTATATGCCAAAATCTGCTAAGTTGCTAAATCTTTTAAATCCGTTAAGTCATATAATTTGGAAAATCTGTTATCTACTAAAATCTGTTATCTGCTGTGTTGATATAATCATCCTGTTATTGGTGTAATCTGAATTGGCATATATATTGGGCGTGCGCATAAACGGTAAATTATTAATTAATTGGCCGCAAAGATAAACGTGACTAACTCGAGGTTAGAATGAGTTTGCGGCGTAATTCTGCCCGGAACCGCCCGGCACATCCAGTGGCCGCAAACAATAGATTCTAATGTGAGAAGTTAGTCATAACCTGCTTAAGGCACGAGGTTAGGTCTGGCTTGTGGCAGAAGTCTGCCCGGAACCGCCCGACCCATCCAGCGGCCACAAGCTAGCGACCTAATGTGAGAGGTCTGGGCATTAATAATTAATTAATGCAAATCTAAGATAAGAATGACGTCTAAAACGTATTGGGGGAAATAAGGTTAAACCAACTGGATTAATAGGTGTAGTAAACCCGTCCATGAATCTGTAGGCACAATACAAAGTTAGACAAATCTGAAAAATCTGTACATCTGATCGGTTAGTCTGAAAATTTGTTAACTTAATCTATGAACTAGTAAATCTGAATTCTGTATGTCTGAACTTGTAAACAAGTTAATCTGAGATCTGTTAGTCTGGGGACACAAGGTTAGGAGGGGAATTACTTGTGTCATCTGTTTTTTGGGACCTATATTAGTGAGTAACCCTTTCTGGTATCAAAACTTTGACCCAACAGTAGGTAGGGTCCGGGCACGCTTACTGAACTAATTATAAGTGGTTCATTCTGATAATGGCGAGGGGTGTTGATGGTGCGTTCCAACCGGGTCATGTGCGTGCATGGATCCCGGTCTGCCTCTGAGGATGTAAGACGCCGTGACATCTGTAAATAGGTCTGTGCCAATTTGGTTGTCACTTTAGGGAGTGATACACCCTACTGTGGGGCCGACACAGGATATTTATGTATTAGGGAGTCGATCGCTTGGGGTAGGGTTTTAGGGTACACTTAGTTCTGTCTGTTTCTGTTCGTACCGTCTGTTTCTGTTGGGTGGTAACACCTGTCTGTTTCTGTGTGGTACCGTCTGTTCGGGTGGTAAAGGCCCATTACCAGTGTACACCTAATTCTACATTCTGTTTCCGTAGGGATTAATCTGTTTCTGCTTTTGTCTGTTTCTGATCGGGTAGTAAAGGCCCATTATTAGCATTCTATTTCTGTTAAATTATTCTGTACCCGTTCCTGCTTCAGTATAGACATTTGGGTGACACCTAATTCTGTTATACTAGTATTAGTGCAGAGAAGTGTAAAGCAATAGTTTATGTCATTCTGTTTTTCTGTTATATCTGCTATAACTGTTACAGTTATCTCACATCCAGTTTTATATTCATATCATATTATTATTATCTGTTCAAATGCTGAAAGTCAGTAGACTTGCCAGACTTTTTGTCTGACCCTTGTTGTTTCGCCTCCTTTCTTCCGTTTCCCCCCCAGGTTATCCAAGGAGGGAATACTTTAGCTTGATCCGGGTTTCTCTTTGTTTGAAGTGCTTAAAGTATGGCTTGGCTCTGTATAGCTTCCTTTCTATGGGGATTATGATTTTAAACCATGCATTTTGAAGGCTTTTGTACAAGACTGATATTTTGTACTTGAATTCTGAGATTTGAAAGGATGTAACCATATTAATTTCTGTTTCCGCTGTAATAAAGTTAAAAAATTTCAAGTACTGTTTTATCTGTCTTGTAAGTTTCTGTTCTGTTTACTAAAATGCTCCACCAAAGTTAAGGCATTCCCTTTGTGAGTGACCTTAATGGAGGTGGGGTGTTACACAATGGGATATGTTTCGTAGGCCCATTCGACTGTTTGAGTCAGTTTCTCTTCAAATTAAAATATAAAACATCCAGTATTTGATTTGAATGTACATTTCAATTTGTCGTGGCCACATACTGATTCTAAAAATTCCCGAAAAATAAATCTAGCTATGTTTTGACGATGCGGTCGCAACAAAACTAGTTTCGTCAAATTCTGAGACCGTTTGAAAAATGGCCCTTTTCTGGTTGATCCAATTTAATAGAAATCGACCAAACACATTTTCCTTTGCCACGCTCACATACTAGCTTCAAAAATTATGAAATTTGAAACCTAGCAATAATTTGACATCCTGGATCCAACAAAAGTTGTTTCGTCGAATTCTGAGGTCGTTTGCAAAATGGCCATTTTCAAGGGTGATATATTCTCTATAGCGACCTTTTTGAAAATTCATTTAGCCATAATTTTTGACTCCCTCTACGAAACTTCGATTTTTCGGATTCGTTAGAAAGATATTAACTAACAAATTTAAATATTTTTGGTTTCACTAAAATCTGTTTTATTTTGCACCCCGTACAGTCAGTCGAAGTTTGAATTCAAATTTTGAAACTACCACACCATTTCAGGCCTTGTTTATAATTAGAATTAATTATATTCATTTTCAAACATCGATTTAAACTTACTTTTCGTCGTTATTATTTAAAATATTTATTTTAAATATTTAACATCCACTGAAATAGCCAATTTAAAATTTTTAAATTGGTTCAGATTTTCCGGGTTGTTACAATCTCCCCCACTTAAAACTTTTCATCCCCAAAAAGGGACAAAGTCGAAAGTGGTTTAATTAATAAACTCTACTTTGAATCTGGCTTTCATTCTTCAACTTTTCATTTTCTAAGAATTTTCAAATTCTTCAAAAATTTGGCTAACAACCTAAATTTTCGAAAAATTTCGCCATAACCTCCTTTGAACGGGGAGGGGTTTGGAAATTTATAGGGCTGTATTAGGTACCCAATAAATCCTAATAAGCATGCACATATTTATAGTGATATATTCCGGTGTCCACAGGGGAGTGTGTATAGATTATAACTCCAGAGAATAAATTCTCGTCACCCTATAAATGGTTTTTGTGCCTTAATGACCAGAGAGACGTGTTTATTGTCATCTCCAGACCTGTGTGGGTTTTTTATTAATCTTGCCATTTACCATTATATTTTATATGGTCCATATCAGTCATCATTTCAACCTGCAAAATATAGTCCTCGCCATACAAGCCTCTCGCTCGTATGGTAAATCTTCAACCTCGTCACACAAGCTCCAAATGCTTATGTGGTATATGATGAAGCATGTCTATCTTCAAGAAGTATGGCATGTGGTGTAGTTCAAAATTAATTGTTACTATCCTATAGCGACATTTATTATTACACACAGAATAACCAGCACTCCGCATCCAATGGCATTCACAGGAGTTGATATAATAATAAAATTTGCACATCCAACTCATTAAGGTTTACCTATTTGTCGGGCACGCAAATAAATTCTTTACTCAACAGCTAATCCTTTTACCTATTCAAACATATATAATGCACATGTATATATTTCTATCTATTTTTAAATCAGTTCAATACTTAATTTAGCTGAATAAATTCTACCATTCATTCATTGACTGAATTAATTATCATTTTGATTAATCAAATATACCATCACACCACAAAAACAACAATCAATTTGTTTTTAACTTTTCAAAAATATACTAATCGATTCGTATACTCTTTTTAAAATAATCAGACTATATAATTAAAAGTTTACATCCATGAAAAGAAAATAACAACAAAGTAGAGAACATAATGGAAATTTCAAAATATGGTAAATGTACCTTGCACCAGAGTCAATCAGAGATATCCACCCTGCACTTGGGATAGGCTTTCTTAATGCTTTCCTTTGTTTCCCAAGTACAATCTCACGGATCTCCACTCTATTGCACTTTGACTAAGTGAACCTTCTTGTTCCTTAGCTCTTTGGTTTCTTTGCCGACAATCTTTAGCGGCTCTCTTCTCACAGCCAATTCTAGAGTAATTTCAATATCCTGTTGTGTGGCCTCTTCCACAACCAAGTCTGGGTCATGAACATGCTTTCGAAGTTGAGATACGTGAAATACATCATGCACTCCAGGCAACCAATCAGGAAATTGAATTCTATAAGCAAGGGTTCCAATCCGTTCAAGAATAGGGAATGGACCAATAAATCTGGGCGCCAACTTCTCAGTTTTGCCTAATCTAATCACTCCTCTCATCGGGGAAACCCTTAGATACACATAATCACCAACAGAAAAAGCCAAATCTCTTCTTCTCGAATCAGCATAGCTCTTCTGTCGGCTTTGAGCGGCGAGTATTCGTTTCTTAACGAAATCGACTTTTTCCGCGGCTTCGCAGATCATATATGGTCCCAATACAAGTCTATTACCAGGTTCGACCTAACAAGCAGGAGATCGGCATGGTCTACCATACAATGCTTCGAATGGTGACATTGTCAGGCTCGCTTGGTAGCTGTTGCTGTAAGAGTACTCAGCTAAATGTAAATGGTCTTCCCATGATCCGCCAAAATCAAGAACACAAGCCCGTAATAAATCTTCTATTATACGATTCACCCTCTCAGTCTGACCATCTGTCTGAGGATGATAGGCGGTGCTTAGATTCAGCTTCGTTCCCAGTTCTACTTGAAATACCTCCTAGAATTTTCTAGTAAATATTGGATCTCTATCACTAACTATACTGATTGACACTCCATGTAGCCTAACAATTTCCTTGAAATATATCTGCGCTAGACTCTTAGCAGTTCTGTTCGATCTGACAGGTATGAAATGGGCGGTCTTCATGATGCGATCTACGATCACCCAAATACTGTCATTTCCTTTACTGGTTCTGGGCAAACCATCTATGAAGTCCATGGAAATATGTTCCCACTTCCAACCTGGAACATCCAGCGGTTGCAACAACCCAGCAAGTTCCTGTTGGTCGCTTTTGACTAGTTGGCAAGTAGAGCACCTGCTAACATATAAAGAAATGTCTCTCTTCATCGACATCCACCAGAAAGTGCGTTTGATGTCATTATACATTTTGCTCACTCCTAGATGGATACTATGTTTTGACTTGTGGCATTCATCCAGCACTTCCTTTCGGAGCTTAGAAATGTTAGCAACACAAATTCGACCCTTTAGCCTTAGAATCCCTTGGTCATCAATCTGAAAACTCAAGTGTTCGCCTTTCTATATTCTTTCTCTGATCCTCTGAATGAAGTGATCGTCCTTCTGAAGAGCAGATATTTTATCAATCAAGGAAGTCGTAATCATAAAGCTGGCGATTATTGCATTCTTTCGGCTTAGCGCATCGGCCACGACATTGGCTTTCCCTGGAGTGTACAGAATCTCAAAATCGTATGCTGCAAGGAACTCTAGCCAATGTTGCTGCCTTAGATTCAAGTCTTTCTGGGTGAAAAGATACTTTAATGACTGATGATCTATAAACAGTTCGAATTTCTCACCCAAAAGATAGTGCCTCCAGATTTTCAAAGCAAATACGATGGCCAACAACTCAAGATCATGACTGACGTTGTTTTTCTCATGCGGCTTTAGTTGACAGCTAGCATAAGCAACAACTTGGCCTCTTTGCATTAATACCGCACCAAGGCCTTCTCTAGAGGAATCTGTGCAGACTTTCAAGTCCTGATTGCCATCGATAATCGTTAACATCGGAGCCATTGTTAATCTTAACTTTAGCTTCTGAAAAGCCTCCTCACATTCGGGAGTCCACTTGAATTTCGCGTGCTTCTTTGTAAGCTTTGTTAAGTGACTAGATATCTTCGAAAAATCTTTAATGAACTTCCGATAATAACTAGCCAATCCAAAAAACTTCGGACTTCTGTAGGAGTACTAGGTTGTTTCCAATTTTGAATAGCTGTGATTTTACTTGGATCCTGTAATGACCTAGATTTCCGCAACATCAGAGTTGACTATATACATCATACGTCCAACCCAAATATCACGAAAATACGGAACATTTTTTTTTAAAAGAAAAAGATAGAAGCAGAACAGAAATAACAACACAGAATCTCACATCGCAGCGGAACAAAATATAATATATCATATCTTTGAAATACAAAATCTTAACTGTATAACATACACTTATCAGAGTACAACACTTACAACACAACAGAACCACTATAACTAGATAACGCTGAAGCCTCCTGCTCCAACTCCTTTAGATATATCTGAAAAATCCTGAACTACTTGACTGCCCGTACAAATTTAGGCACCCAAGAGTTTAGGTAGAACTAAACAAATAAACTCCGGGTCAGTCATGGGACTGGTATGAGTAAACAGTTTAAAACAGTTTCAGAAAACTAAATGATATCTCATAAGACCACGCCGTATAACACGGAACGGGTTTTTCCCTTATGAGAATCCAAACACTTGATTTAACTTTCAAAATCCTTTTGAAAGGAATGATAACTTTATATCAAACCTCCTTTGATATTATAATAATGTCTAAATCAAGTAGATAACAATCTAGTGGAACGTTTGCATCTCACGTTCCACATATATATTATACAATCAAAACCGCAAGCACGTATTGGGTATTTGGTTTTCCAACTATGACAAGGTATGGAACCACCTTCCGCTGGTATATCTCTAGAGGATAATACACCGAGTTCAACAAGAACATCTTGCAACTCAGCCACACATGACCGACCACTCATTTCGCTTGAGTGTATCGAATGTATATCACCAACGATTGGGATCAGCAACCGTTTCCCGAATGGGACAGCATCGACAATAGATTTTTAGAAGTAAATGAAACTCTAGATCAGGTGATTATACACCCTAATAGGTGCGACCTACATAGCCATGCTGCTTGCCCGATTTCTGTCATTTACCGGTTGATGAGGCTAGAAGCTACGCTTTATCATCACACCAGATTCACTTCGAATGTCACATCGTCAAATCCATCAAATCACCAATTGACGTCCTAAACAGTACATTACGTGTTAGCTAAAAGAAGTTTCCTTCTCCGCTTCCACTCTTGGTACGGTTGGAGAAATCAATGTACGTGATCGTTTGGAAATACTCTGTCAGACATTCATCCATACAAGTCACCCAGGAACAGGATGAACTGAAGGCACTATTTCTATTAATAGAAAAAGTCCTTGCACTCTACTCCGTCTTCGATTATCTTTATATAATCTGATTCGCACGCTACTGCCAATACGGAGTGGTTCTTCGGATAATAATCCAACCGGTCTCTCCATATTGACAACGATGGTCAAAACTCCGATAGTCTGTGATTTAACTATCGAACAAAAACAAGTGTTTCGATAGTCGATGATTTAACTATCGAAGAAAACAAGTGTTCATCCAATTATCAAACAATCACTAAGCCCTTAATTAATATTCCATTAATTAAATCTCTTCTCTATTTCTTTATCAATATTTGTTAACCAAATATTTTCAATAACCATATTGGACTTATACGTTATTTGGAAAACATTTCCATATATCGCCTTCCTTTATTTTCTATACTAGGAAATATTCATTATCCTATTTCCAAGCTTTGCACATATTTGGGTTAAAATAGATGTTGTGTAAAACATCGTTACGACAACCCAAATACAGTATTTAACTAATTCTTATTCCACATTGATCTTCGAGCCTGAATCTTGCTACTTATCGGTATATCATGAAATCAACCAAGTTGGGGTATAATTACCTCTCAGACCTTGACTGAATAACATTTAACGTCAAAACAGACAAGACTACTTACTCGAACAATCAATACCATACAACTGATTATTCACCTTTAAACACATATACACTTTCTCTTTCTATTCCTGCGAGATTTTATTCTTATACTTCCCTTTTTATTATACTATTATATTTCTAAGTTCGTTTTCTTATCGACTTCTATATATATCGATACATTGATTTCTAACTATCAAATTATCTTAAAAATATTCTATCTCCTTAAATTCCCGGAAAAATTCGCCATAACCTCCTTTGTACCGGGAGCATCGGGAAATTTCAAATAGCTTTCCCGGTCCTTCTCATCTCAAAAAGCAAAAGAAAAAGCCAAGCGGCTTGCCGATACGGCGCATAAAATCTCATATGGAAATTAAATACGTACCTTTTTGTCGGGCATTATATTTATTTCACTTCTGTACTTTATTCCACACCTGTCTCCTATATATTTATGCCTGTCCAATCTATTTTAACTATACCAATCGTTTTAACTCAATTTGTTAATTAAATCTGTTGCTTAACTTTTCAGACTATTTCACCTTCATATTTGAACATGACATGTTCAAATATATTTTAACTGCATATTAACAAATTCTAATTATATTCATACTTTCGTTTCCTTATCGACTTCTCTATTCAAATTCCAATTCAATTCTATTTGAATTCTCTTTATTTAAACTTCATTTGAATTCTATTTTCAAATTCTATAGTTTAACTCCATTTGAATTCTCTATTTCAAATTCTATATTTAAAGTCTATTTGAATTCTATATTCAAATTCTATATTCAAAGTCTATTTGAATTCTATATTCAAATTCTATATTTAAAGTCTATTTGAATTCTCTATATTATTTATAAACAACGTTTATAACTTCAATTCAAATCCCATAATTTCCTTTTATAAACAAAGTTTATAAATTCGATTCAAAACCCACCTTTACATTTATAAACAGAGTTTATAAATTCAATACTCGTTCATATATTTTCAAAATAAGTTAATATTTTCTATAGTGCATTTAAAATTCAAATTCTATTTATAAAAATAGAATTTCCTTTTTAAATCTCAAATACCCTTTTCGATATTTTTATAAATCAATATTCGAGCCCCAGGGATATTTTAAACAATCAAATCAACCAATTTTCAATCATTTGATTTTTAACACATCATATATGAATATATATGAAATCAAACAAACAACAACAGATAATATATTTTTGAGGAATCCAGTTGGATTCCTCCAACCTGTTTTCCTGCATCCACAGATGTTACCACATAAATAATACCTATCCTGCTTCGAGGCAGGATATCGCGGTATGAAGGTCATCCACTAATCATCGCGTGGGGCGTATAGGGTAATCATCCGCTAATGAAACCGCGGGCATCCGCTAATGATACTGCGGGAATCCGACCAATCATCAACCCAATATATATATATATATATATATATATATATATATATCCTAAATAACTAATATATATTTTAAAACAATCAAACAGCATTCAAACAAGCACAGACAATTATTTTTAACTATATAAAAATAAATTCTAAATAAAAGGTGAGATTTACTCACCGATGATTTTATTTTCTCGATCTATTCTGATTCCCACTTTAATTCCATTGAGAAGTAACGATGTCAAGCCAATCATCTCGTTTCACCGAGATCTGTTATTGTATAAATAAATTATACTTATTTGCAATATTCGTATCAAAAATAATTTATTTATTTATTTCATTTAATTTAATCACTATTTATCATTTTATTTTATTTAATTATCCCCATGTAAATCAAATTTCCAAATTTAACCTTATGTTTAAACCCATCACTCCCTATCAACTAAAACATGTTATTAAAAATAAAGAAATGTTCATTTTGATCAATTTACAGTGATAGGAAAACCCTATCCTTAAATTCAAATTGCAAAACATGTCTCCGACTTTCCTATGTATTTTATACTCATGGTTATCATGCTCTGATAAGGTAAGAGATAAAATATCATTAATATATTAATTTACCTTGATTACTGTTTTGAGAAAAAATCTCGATCTAAGCCTTCCTCTCCCCATTACAGCAAAAGAACTGACCCTGCTTCATCGCCATTCCCAGCTTAATGACCGACTACTTCCAACGTCCAAGCTTCCGTTCACTTCCCATCGTCCTCTGGTATCGCAGCAGCCCTTTCTGCCACAACACAAAATCGTACTCCCTCAGTCATCCAAAACCGGCCTCAGCATCTCGAGCAGATCGCAACCCCTCTTACTGACCGTCGCCATCACCAAATCATCGCGCCCAACCCCTCTTACTGACCGTCGCAATCACCAAATCATCGCGCCCTCAATCAACTGCTTTGAGCAAACCCAATCGAGTCGACTGCTCTTCTAAATCGCGAGCCACTCCAGAATCTCGACGCCCTTCAAAAATCAACGCCTCCGATTTGAATTAGTATTTAGAGAAAAGGGGATTCAGTTTCGGTTTGGGAAAAGGGACAAAAGGGGATGCTGAGATACTTTAATTTAGTTCGTTGGTTTCCAGAAGATCAAAAAAATGAAAAATGGAAGATGGGAGTGTTGTGGTTTTAAAGAGAAAGGATATGGTTTAAATCTCCAGTGCGTGGCCATTTCTATGTGTATATAGGGAGCTCAACGTGTTTGGTTTATGTCCATAAGGGAAAAGAAAGAATTCCCCTTTTGTTTTTAATTATATTTTAATTTAATTAAACCGGTATTTCTTAAATTTAAATGCACCTTGATTCCAACTCCTTTCTGAACCCAACAACTTTCAATCCTAGGGTAATACCACTATTCCGGACACACTGGGATAGGTCACGCAGTCCGATTCGATCATCCCGAACAGATATTAATTTAAATCGATTTAATTTAAATTTCAAACTATTTATTCTCCTTGATAATATTCAAATATTATTACCGTTAAAATTTCATATTAATTATTTGAACTGTTTCAATTCAAATTAAAATTTGAATTGAACTAAAATCCATTTTCTTATTCTGATAATTTAATATTTTCAATATTAAATTGAAATTGGTTTTTAAATCGATAACTCCCTATAAAAATTGATTTATTTACTTAACTCAACATTTAAATCTATATTAAATAATTTAAAAATTAACCCATAAGGATCCGGGTCATTACAATCTTCCCCACTTAAAATAATTTCGTCCTCGAAATTGCTAAGGTAGAAAAAGTGCTGCAAACCCATTAACCTTTCAGAACTTATTTATGTTGATATTCAACATTTCAAACTTCCTTACGTAACTCTCTTTCGAATAAATCCCTATTCGATAACTCCTCCCTTTGAATAACTATATTTGATAATCTCTATTTCGAATAACTAGATTCGAATACCCTTCCTCGAATAAACTATATTCGATTTACTCTATTCAATTTTACTCTCATCAATTTACTATATTGGATTTACTCTTATCAATTAACTCCATCGAATAACTAAATTCGATAACTCCTTCGAATAACCAATATTCTATAACTCACTTCGATTAAACTAATCGATAACTCTTTTCGATTAAACTATAATCGATAACTCATTTCGATTAACAAATAATCGATAACTCCTTTGATTTACTAATAATCGATAACTCCTTCCGAATAACCAAATTTGATAATTCCTTTCGAATAAACTATATTCGATAACTCCTTTAATTCTATTCGAATAAACTAATATTCGATTTAACTCCATTCGCTTGACTCTAGATCGCAGCGATCACAATGGTTACGCCTAATTTCCTCAGGAAACATCCGACCACCCTAGGCTATCTGCAGCCCTACGAATTACGCTAGCAGTCGTACGAAATGGCAAATTATCCTGAGTAACTATGTTTGATTAACTCTATCTCAATAACTATATTTGATCAACTTTAATTGAATAACTAACATTCAATTAAATCCTAATTCGATTGACTATGTTCAATTTACTCTATCTGGTTAACTCTTAATTTGCATAACAAGTATTCGATAAATTCTATTTGAATAACTAATATTCAATTAACTCTACGGATTAACCCTAACTGATTAACTCTAACTGGTTAATTCTTACTCTAATCGATCTATTCTAACTCAAATCGATTATTTCTAACTCTAATCGACTTCTCCTATTCGAATAACTCCTATTGGATAACATTTATTCATTTATAAAGATTTACTTTTAGTAACGGTTCTTCACTTTATAGATGTTCTCATTAATAACGTTACTTCACTTATACAAGTGTTGTGTACCCCTTCTATTTGAAATTATCGGTGTTAAAAACCAATATCTCTTCTCTATATAAGCTCAGACTTATATATTCCATTTATCAAATGATAAATATTTAATTTAATTTATAAACTGTTATTTATAAATAAATCTTTTCTTTTTATCTGTTAAAATCAGATTTCCATTTTCTATTCATCTGTTAAATATTCCTTTGATTAAATTTTATTTATTTAACAAATAAATATCTCATTTATAACATTCTATTTATTTTCTATAAATAAATGTTTCCATTTAATCTATTTGTAAATGTTTTACAAATATTTCCTTCTAAATTCTATTTTTAAATGTTTTTACAAATATTTCTCCTTCTATTTGTTTGCACATAACTCCCTTTGTATTTGTGTTACAAATATATTTCCCTTATATTTACTTTACAAATATATTTTTCTTCTTAACTCTTTTGGTGTTTCCTTTATTCACACCCAATTCATATTTCATTCACATTGATTTTACTCAATTAATTCATTTCGATCTATTTAACTTACCTAAGTTAAATTTAATTTCAATCATTCAAGTTCTCATTAACTAGTTGCTAATTTACCGTTTTGCCTAGTTCACCCTTTTATTTGAATATAACTTGTTCAAATATATGTCAACTTAATTATAACTAATCTAATTATATTTCAACTCGAGTTATATATTCGATTTCAAATATAAATTCTCAATCTCTTTCACTTATCCAAAAACCCAATTTCGTTTCAAATTTCCTTTAACTAATTATTCTCCAATTTAGTTAATTCTATTTAACCATTTAAAATATGATTCTTGTCATAAAAATCATTTCACTTACTTCACTGGAGTTCATATTTATTTCATATCTCCAGTCTGGATTTTTCTAATGCCAATTCGGATTTTATTCCCTAAAGATCCTTTTATTTATTTCATTAAACTGTTATGGTTTTATAATGGTTCTGGCGCTGCTTTTCGAAAAAATTGATTTTGACATAACTCAAAATCTATACGACGAAATCCTGATTTTTCTCTTTCATTAGAAACTATTGTTCAACCGGTCCCGACGATTCTTGTTTCAAAGAATTCCGACTTCAACTGAGTTCTGTATACTAAATTGAAGTTCGAATCGCCGATTTACGAACTGCCGCGCTACGGCGAGCTCGTTTTAATTATATTTATAAATATAAACGTTTTAACTTTGCTTATACTAAATTCAACTCCATTCTGATATATTTTTAATATATATCAAATCCATTTCAACATAATATTCCCGATCTATTTCTCTTCAAGCATTCAAGTCCTCTACATTTGCAATATTCAAATTCCATTTGAATTTCTTTATTCAAACTCTATATTATTTCCTTCTACTCAATTTCTATTTGAATTTTCTTCTATTTAAATTCTATTTCAAATCCTTATCTTCAAATTCAATTTGAATTTCTTATCTTAAATTTCTATTTGAAATCCTTCATTCAAAACTCATTTCAAATCCCTTATTCAAATTCCATTTGAAGTCCTTTATTCAATTTCTATTTAAATTCCTTTGTTCAATTTCTATCTGAAATCCGTTGAATTTAAATTCTATTTTAACTCCTTTGAATTCAAATTCTATTTAATTTCACTTTGAATTCAAATTCTATTTAAACTCTTTTTATTTAAAATTCTATTTCAAACTTTATATTTTCTTTGAATTCTAATATTCAACCTCCACTTTATATTCTCTTTGAAATTCTATTTAACCAAATTCCATTTGAATTCTAATATTCAAATCTCTATTTGATTTTTCTTTATTCAAATCCATTTGAATTCCATTGAATTCAAATTCCATTTCAATTTTTCTTATACAATATCTATTTGAATTTTCTTTATTCAAACTCATTTGAATTCCTTTGAATTCAAATTCTACCTTTTCATTTATTTGAATTATATATATTCTCAAATTCCTTTATTTTACTTCTATTTGAAATCTATATTTCAATTCCCATTTCACTTCTATTTGAAATTTATATTTCAATTCCCATTTCAAAATTCCTCTGAAGTAATATAAATATATACATATATTTATACCTATCTCAAATTCAAAACATTTGAATTTTCAAACCACTTGTTTCTATTCAAACAAATTCCATCAAAAACTTTTCTAAGGCAGCAATTCATCACTTAGAAACTCGAAAATGAACACTGATGATGTTGCGACCAGCATCAGAATTATTTCCCAGCCACTGAATGAGTCCAGTGCTATATTTCTTTCAAAATCCATTCAAATGATTTTTATTCAAAAATCCTTCCAAAATAAAGCTATATTCTTTTAATATACTTTTTCCAACTTCCCAGGATTTTATATTCTGAATTCTGGTTGGAATTCAATTTCAATTTATCACATTTGTATATTTGATTTCATATACAAATTTCATTGGTTATATATATAACTATTTCTGTTTTATAATCTAATTCGATTATAATCCTAACAATCAACTTAACTATTTAAAAACAATATCGTGTCCAATCTTCTGTTCAAGTGTTTATAAACTCCTATCGACATCGTGGCGTCCCACGATTCGACCAAAATTTATAATCTACTCAACAGACTAGTCAACACAATATAAAACAGTTTTTATATCAAATAACAAATACGCTCTCTCGTATATATATACACTCAACTCATTCTAGGATACTACTGATCCTATCTCTAATGAGCACATTTCCACACAGCCTAGGTATTCGCTCAACCTAAGCTCTGATACCAACTGTAATGACCCAGATTTCCGCAACATCAGAGTTGACTATATACATCATACGTCCAACCCAAATATCACGAAAATACGGAACATTTTTTTTTAGAAGAAAAAGATAGAAGCAGAACAGAAATAACAACACAGAATCTCACATCGCAGCGGAACAAAATATAATATATCATATCTTTGAAATACAAAATCTTAACTGTATAACATACACTTATCAGAGTACAACACTTACAACACAACAGAACCACTATAACTAGACAACGCTGAAGCCTCATGCTCCAAGCACCTTTAGATATATCTGAAAAATCCTGAACTACTTGACTGCCCGTACAAATTTAGGCACCCAAGAGTTTAGGTAGAACAAAACAAATAAACTCCGGGTCAGTCATGGGACTGGTATGAGTAAACAGTTTAAAACAGTTTCAGAAAACTAAATGATATCTCATAAGACCACGCCGTATAACACGGAACGGGTTTTTCCCTTATGAGAATCCAAACACTTGATTTAACTTTCAAAATCCTTTTGAAAGGAATGATAACTTTATATCAAAACTCCTTTGATATTATAATAATGTCTAAATCAAGTAGATAACAATCTAGTGGAACGTTTGCATCTCACGTTCCACATATATATTATACAATCAAAACCGCAAGCACGTATTGGGTATTTGGTTTTCCAACTATGACAAGGTATGGAACCACCTTCCGCTAGTATATCTCTAGAGGAGAATACACCGAGTTCAACAAGAACATCTTGCAACTCAGCCACACATGACCGACCACTCATTTCGCTTGAGTGTATCGAATGTATATCACCAACGATTGGGATCAGCAACCGTTTCCCGAATGGGACAGCATCGACAATAGATTTTTAGAAGTAAATGAAACTCTAGCTCAGGTGATTATACACCCTAATAGGTGCGACCTACATAGCCATGCTGCTTGCCCGATTTCTGTCATTTACCGGTTGATGAGGCTAGAAGCTACGCTTTATCATCACACCAGATTCACTTCGAATGTCACATCGTCAAATCCATCAAATCACCAATTGACGTCTTCGACAGTACATTACGTGTTAGCTAAAAGAAGTTTCCTTCTCCGCTTCCACTCTTGGTACGGTTGGAGAAATCAATGTACGTGATCGTCTGGAAATACTCTGTCAGACATTCATCCATACAAGTCACCCAGGAACAGGATGAACTGAAGGCACTATTTCTATTAATAGAAAAAGTCCTTGCACTCTACTCCGTCTTCGATTATCTTTATATAATCTGATTCGCACGCTACTGCCAATACGGAGTGGTTCTTCGGATAATAATCCAACCGGTCTCTCCATATTGACAACGATGGTCAAAACTCCGATAGTCTGTGATTTAACTATCGAACAAAAACAAGTGTTTCGACAGTCGATGATTTAACTATCGAAGAAAACAAGTGTTCATCCAATTATCAAACAATCACTAAGCCCTTAATTAATATTCCATTAATTAAATCTCTTCTCTATTTCTTTATCAATATTTGTTAACCAAATATTTTCAATAACCATATTGGACTTATACGTTATTTGGAAAACATTTCCATATATCGCCTTCCTTTATTTTCTATACTAGGAAATATTCATTATCCTATTTCCAAGCTTTGCACATATTTGGGTTAAAACAGATGTTGTGTAAAACATCATTACGACAACCCAAATACAGTATTTAACTAATTCTTATTCCACATTGATCTTCGAGCCTGAATCTTGCTACTTATCGGTATATCATGAAATCAACCAAGTTGGGGTATAATTACCTCTCAGACCTTGACTGAATAACATTTAACGTCAAAACAGACAAGACTACTTACTCGAACAATCAATACCATACAACTGATTATTCACCTTTAAACACATATACACTTTCTCTTTCTATTCCTACGAGATTTTATTCTTATACTTCCCTTTTTATTATACTATTCTATTTCTAAGTTCGTTTTCTTATCGACTTCTATATATATCGATACGTTGATTTCTAACTATCAAATTATCTTAAAAATATTCTATCTCCTTAAATTCCCGGAAAAATTCGCCATAACCTCCTTTGTACCGGGAGCATCGGGAAATTTCAAATAGCTTTCCCGGTCCTTCTCATCTCAAAAAGAAAAAGAAAAAGCCAAGCGGCTTGCCGATACGGCGCATAAAATCTCATATGGAAATTAAATACGTACCTTTTTGTCGGGCATTATATTTATTTCACTTCTATACTTTATTCCACACCTGTCTCCTGTATATTTATGCCTGTCCAATCTATTTTAACTATACCAATCGTTTTAACTCAATTTGTTAATTAAATCTGTTGCTTAACTTTTCAGACTATTTCACCTTCATATTTGAACATGACATGTTCAAATATATTTTAACTGCATATTAACAAATTCTAATTATATTCATACTTTCGTTTCCTTATCGACTTCTCTATTCAAATTCCAATTCAATTCTATTTGAATTCTCTTTATTTAAACTTCATTTGAATTCTATTTTCAAATTCTATAGTTTAACTCCATTTGAATTCTCTATTTCAAATTCTATATTTAAAGTCTATTTGAATTCTATATTCAAATTCTATATTCAAAGTCTATTTGAATTCTATATTCAAATTCTATATTCAAATTCTATATTTAAAGTCTATTTGAATTCTCTATATTATTTATAAACAACGTTTATAACTTCAATTCAAATCCCATAATTTCCTATTATAAACAAAGTTTATAAATTCGATTCAAAACCCACCTTACATTTATAAACAGAGTTTATAAATTCAATACTCGTTCATATATTTTCAAAATAAGTTAATATTTTCTATAGTGCATTTAAAATTCAAATTCTATTTATAAAAATAGTATTTCCTTTTTAAATCTCAAATACCCTTTTCGATATTTTTATAAATCAATATTCGAGCCCCAGGGATATTTTAAACAATCAAATCAACCAATTTTCAATCATTTGATTTTTAACACATCATATATGAATATATATGAAATCAAACAAACAACAACAGATAATATGTTTTTGAGGAATCCAGTTGGATTCCTCCAACCTGTTTTCCTGCATCCACAGATGTTACCACATAAATAATACCTATCCTGCTTCGAGGCAGGATATCGCGGTATGAAGGTCATCCACTAATCATAGCGTGGGGCGTATAGGGTAATCATCCGCTAATGAAACCGCGGGCATCCGCTAATGATACTGCGGGAATCCAACCAATCATCAACCCAATATATATATATATCCTAAATAACTAATATATATTTTAAAACAATCAAACAACATTCAAACAAGCACAAACAATTATTTTTAACTATATAAAAATAAATTCTAAATAAAAGGTGAGATTTACTCACCGATGATTTTATTTTCTCGATCTATTCTGATTCCCACTTTAATTCCATTGAGAAGTAATGATGTCAAGCCAATCATCTCGTTTCACCGAGATCTGTTATTGTATAAATAAATTATACTTATTTGCAATATTCGTATCAAAAATAATTTATTTATTTATTTCATTTAATTTAATCACTATTTATCATTTTATTTTATTTAATTATCCCCATGTAAATCAAATTTCCAAATTTAACCTTATGTTTAAACCCATCACTCCCTATCAACTAAAACATGTTATTAAAAATAAAGAAATGTTCATTTTGATCAATTTACAGTGATAGGAAAACCCTATCCTTAAATTCAAATTGCAAAACATGTCTCCGACTTTCCTATGTATTTTATACTCATGGTTATCATGCTCTGATAAGGTAAGAGATAAAATATCATTAATATATTAATTTACCTTGATTACTGTTTTGAGAAAAAATCTCGATCTAAGCCTTCCTCTCCCCATTACAGCAAAAGAACTGACCCTGCTTCATCGCCATTCCCAGCTTAATGACCGACTACTTCCAACGTCCAAGCTTCCGTTCACTTCCCATCGTCCTCTGGTATCGCAGCAGCCCTTTCTGCCACAACACAAAATCGTACTCCCTCAGTCATCCAAAACCGGCCTCAGCATCTCGAGCAGATCGCAACCCCTCTTACTGACCGTCGCCATCACCAAATCATCGCGCCCAACCCCTCTTACTGACCGTCGCCATCACCAAATCATCGCGCCCTCAATCAACTGCTTTGAGCAAACCCAATCGAGTCGACTGCTCTTCTAAATCGCGAGCCACTCCAGAATCTCGACGCCCTTCAAAAATCAACGCCTCCGATTTGAATTAGTATTTAGAGAAAAGGGGATTCAGTTTCGGTTTGGGAAAAGGGACAAAAGGGGATGCTGAGATACTTTAATTTAGTTCGTTGGTTTCCAGAAGATCAAAAAAATGAAAAATGGAAGATGGGAGTGTTGCGGTTTTAAAGAGAAAGGATATGGTTTAAATCTCCAGTGCGTGGCCATTTCTATGTGTATATAGGGAGCTCAACGTGTTTGGTTTATGTCCATAAGGGAAAAGAAAGAATTCCCCTTTTGTTTTTAATTATATTTTAATTTAATTAAACCGGTATTTCTTAAATTTAAATGCACCTTGATTCCAACTCCTTTCTGAACCCAACAACTTTCAATCCTGGGGTAATACCACTATTCCGGACACACTGGGATAGGTCACGCAGTCCGATTCGATCATCCCGAACAGATATTAATTTAAATCGATTTAATTTAAATTTCAAACTATTTATTCTCCTTGATAATATTCAAATATTATTACCGTTAAAATTTCATATTAATTATTTGAACTGTTTCAATTCAAATTAAAATTTGAATTGAACTAAAATCCATTTTCTTATTCTAATAATTTAATATTTTCAATATTAAATTGAAATTGATTTTTAAATCGATAACTCCCTATAAAAATTGATTTATTTACTTAACTCAACATTTAAATCTATATTAAATAATTTAAAAATTAACCCATAAGGATCCAGGTCATTACAGATCCACTGCAATTCCCTCTTTTGATACGACGTGGCCAAGAAACTTCACTTCATCTTGCCAGAATATACATTTGGACAGTTTAGCTTTCAATACATTCTTTCTCAGAATTTCTAGAACTTGCTCCAAATGTTTTTCATGTTCGGCCTTTGACTTAGAGAAGATTAGAATATCATCAATAAGAACCAGAACAAACTTATTCCAGACCCCTCTGAACACTCGATACATCAAATCGACAAAGTATGCTAGAGCGTTACATAAGCTGAACAATATTACTCACCACTCATAGAATAAGTCTGGACCTCTGAATGCTGTCATAGGAACACACTCTTTTGCAATACGAAGCTGATGGAAAGCTGTAGCTAGGTCCATCCTTGAAAATACTTGTGCTCCATTCAGACAATCCAATAAATCATCGATTCGCGGCAATGGATATTTATTCTTTATTGTCTGCTTATTCAATTCACGACAATCCACACATAATCGCAGAGTACCGTCAGACTTTGGGACAAACACCACTGCTGCTCCCCAATCAGAGAAACTAGGCCTGATCAGACCCTTCCATACAAACTGTCGAGTTTAATTGTCTAGTTCTTCTTTCTCCTTTAGAGTCATTCTCCGAATAGCTTGCAACACTGGCCTTGCGTTCGGAATTAAGGCGATCTTGAAATCAATTTCTCTCTGCGAAGGTAAGCTTACAACTTCTTCGAACACATCCGCATAATTCTTGACGACAGGAATATCTTTTATGAGGTTAGGAATATTGTCCGTGACTACAGGGATATTTTCTATTTGAGCAGGAGAAACATCTAGAGCTAACCAAAAGTCTTTTCTATCTGAATTCGGACCTTCACATGGTATGGTTATACAATCTCCTGATTTAATCCTGGCGCTAACAACTCTGTCGGCGCACTTAACCTCTGCTTCATATTTGGTTAACCAATCCAATCCCAAAATAAGATCGAATTCAGTAAAATTCATGATGATAGAGATGGTTGGGAACCGATAGCGGGAGAAAGAGACAGACACCCTACAAATCCAACTAAGATTGAGGGAACCCCCAGCCTGATTATGGACAGTGATGGGTTCTTTGAGCTTCCTCAATTTCAAGTCCAACTTCTTGACCGCATTCTTCGAAATAAAACTTCGTGACGCGCCGGTATCAAACAGTACTTTAACTAGGATATCTTTGATAGTAAGCGTGCCTTCCAAAACATCTGACCTTCCCTGAATAGCTGAGGGTGCTGGGGTTTCTGCCACTTCATTGACCTGAGCCTCTTTACTCGCTTTTAACAGCCGGCAATCTTGCTTTACATGACCAAACCGATGGCATTGATTGCATCTTCTATTCCCTTGAAACTTGTTACCAGACTTAGACCCATTCTTTCTTCGTTTCTTTGAAGGTCCGCAATTTATCGACAAGTGCCCTTTCTGAATACAGTTAGAGCAAGTGGCGGTCGTTACTGGTTCTTTCCCAGATCTGGTCCTTTTCCAATTGACCTTAGGATTCCTACCGACCTCAGACATTGTACTAGCCTCAGGGCTATCAGTTTCAGACTCCCATTTGTTACTAAAACTGACTTACTCTTCATAGCGCAACATACCTGTCTTGTCTAGATCCTCATACTGGTAAGCCATGTATATCATTTCAGAAAAAGGGAGCTTCACATGTCCCATTACACTATTCTGGTATCTTCTTCGAAGACCATAAATAAACCTAAGATTCTTCCTCTTTGGATCTTGAATTAGATGCGGGGCAAAATGAGCAAGTTCATTGAATTTCTTATGATATTCCGGAATGGTCATATTTCCTTGTATCATATAATAGAATTCATCACATAACCGCTCAGTTGCTTCAAGAGGAGTAAATCTTTCAAGGAAAATCTCTTTAAATCTATCCCAGGTAATATTACCTTCTTGATTATCCTTAATAACAGTTTCCCACCAGATTAGAGCTTCTTCTTTTAGTGCCCAAGATGCCAGTAAGCTTTTCTGATCATCTCTTAGCTAGAGACGTTCAAAAATTCTTTCAGCAGAACTCATCCAAGATTGAGTTTGAATAATGGATTCATTGCCCGAGAATGGTACTCCCCCCAGATTTCGATATCTCTTTCAAGAGCTTCTATATCAGTTTTAGGCTGTGGGAGCACAACAGGCTCATTAGCTTGACGAGTCATAAGATTATTTATTCTGTTCCTGCCACTCATTTTCTAATACGTCTGCAAATGGCAGACAAAGCGTCAGGTCAATAGAAAAGTTATAGTAAAGCATATAAACATATACTTGAATGTAAATGTGTCTATCGGGGTGTATTCCATTCTGCTATACCCATACTAGGATGTTACTGATCCTATCTGTAATGAGTTACTCATCCTAGAACACTACTGGTTCTATTTCTGACGAGTTCGTTGATATGTTATATTCCAAAACTAAGCTTAACCAAAGCTCTGATACCACGTTGTGACAACCCCAAACCCCGTACTGACGGCGGCAAGGGTAATCTTTGGAATATAACACATAAACTGATAATAGCATAACAAAATTAAATAAATACACTAGATAATGTACAAATAATACACTGGATAAACATAATCATCAGAGTTACACAGTATACAGGATCATACTTAGTACAAATACAGTTCAGCTATACATAAATGTCTACAGCGGAAAACAACCATAATATGTACAATAGGAGCTGAACAGCATAAAAAGAGATAAATGATAGAATCCATCTTCAGCTCCAGCTATCCAGAAAGAGCCTGCTAAAACCTGAATACAAGGTTGCCCATGTAGAAAGAGGGGCACCCGAGTTTGCTAGTGAAACAAACTACGAGTCAGTCATGGGACCGGTATGAGAAATCTACTTAACACATTTTATAATATGGCTAATCACAGGACCACGCCACTTTCGCGGAACGGGTTTACTCCATTGGATTGCTAGTGCTTTACAACAAGTAAATCTTTTAAACATCGCAATGCTTTTTACAAAAATGAAGCCATTATAAGACTCAGTTCCCATCACACAATGCAATGCAAACCGGAGGATAGAGTTTTTACCTTATAATGGCCAAAATATGCTTGATACGAATTAAACAAAAGCATTTGATATTATTACTAGTGTTTATATGTTTCAAAAACAATTTCAATCATAACCGTCAATCATAGACGACATGGGTACCATATATCATGTCGCCATATATAGGTATACAATCAAAACTGCACAGTCACGTATTTGGAAATTGGATTTCCGCCATGAACCAAGGCAAAAGATAGTCCTTACCAACTTCGAGACGCTTTATCCACACGGAGTGGATTATAATGCCTGAACAATGCGTTTCCCCGCCCTATGGGGTGTAAATGAGCCAACGAATGACTCTATCGGTCCCGGATCGACCGATATAACCGAGGTGCCTCGCAATAGCAACAACCACACAGGTGAAAATAGTATAAATGTCATCCAGCTTAAGCACTGACACCACCTCTAGCTAGGAAGAAACGCACGTCCCCCCTGAGGTCCTCTCCTGTTTCTGGTTCATACCGGTGTGTGAGGTCGCAAATTCATGTTATACACAAAGCTATGCCACACAGGCCGTGCTTTGATCATCATCCACAAGACTTTTCTTTTCAACAGAAGCCTTGATCACTACATCTTAGCATGCCACACAGGCAATTCACACCATGCAACTGATGGCTATCAATCACACAGAATGAATTCCAATGTCAGACACACATTCCATTTACAAATTCATTCTGGGTCTGAACGAAACCGGAGGCACTATATACCTCGCATACCCATCGATCTCCACGTACGTCTAGACGATCACCACTTATTATCTATATTTCGGGATTCCTCCCAATCAAGACATCAGTTACCATCCAACTGAGGTGAAGATCTCCGGTCTTCAACCACCGTCTTCATCATCGACTTCTTATCGTCGATTCAGTTATTCAGAATGGGATAAACCCGGTCTTTCTGAGCAACTCGCCTATGTAATAAACAAGTGCTACACAAACACAACATACGCCTCATTCTAATTCATTAGTCACTAACCGTAAATTAGTAAGAGAACGATTTCCCAAGTATTAACCCCGAAGGCCGAAAACAACATCAGATCAAAACCCAGGAAACCATCTGACTTAGCTAACCTTCAGTTAGTTTATAAATTTCACATTCAACCATCAAATATCCAATAAACCGGGTAAACTCGGTTTATTTCCATTCCATATCGTTTATAATATTTTATAACGATTTATCACAATTTTTATTTATTTAAAAATAGCCAATTTATTCAAACGACGCTTCAGGCCATAACGCGGCCGTGGCGCTATTTTTCTTCGGATTTGATTTACACATATCTGAAAATCTAACCATTGGATCTTCACAAATTTTATATCATTAGAATGATCTTCTCAAAACGAATCCAATGGTTCTAGTTTTGGGAAAATCCGACGGTCGGATCTCCCGGTACAATCATTTGAAGTTTCGATTTCAAAATATGAACTGTAGCATTGTAATTCGATTTATTTTAATTATATTTATATATGTATATAAATATAATCGATTCTGACGCTGTTTTTCTTCCGATTTGAATTAAACATTCCAGAAAATCCAACCGTTGGATCTTCACAAAGTTGTTGTCGTTGGAAAGATATTTCCAAAGCAAACCCAGCGGTTTCGATTACGGGAATGTCCGATGGAAGGATCTTCCGCACTAATCGTTTGAAATCAAGGATTCAAAATACTAACTCCAGCTTCGTTATTTGATTTATTTTAATTATATTTATAAATATATATAAATATAATCTATTCTTCGATTTCAAAACGATATTCTTTTCATACAGTTGATAAAAATGATATTTTTATCCAACAGACATTGATTTCAACACTTCACTGTTTTTAACAATTCATGTTTATAATAAAAATGTGATTTTTGTTGTAAAAAAATCTATTTCAAAACACGACTATTTTATATAGTTCATATAGATGATAAAAATATGATTTTTATTATAAAACAATTTCTTTCAAAACAAGACTATTTTATATAGTTCATATAGTGGATAAAAATATGATTTTTATTATAAAACAATTTATTTCAAAACACGACTATTTTATATAGTTCATGTAGATGATAAAAATATGGTTTTTATTATAAAACAATTTATTTCAAAACACGACTATTTTATATAGTTCATATAGATGATAAAAATATGATTTTTATTATAAAACAATTTATTTCAAAACATAAATGTCGTTCAACACATGAATTTCTATTCAACACACGAATATAGTTTCAACACACGAAAATAATTCTAACACATGAATATTATTGAAAATTTCGGTAGCATAACGGCAGGGTAGTTAAAACCGGGACCGTCCCTAGTACGGCTCCTCGCTCTACCTTAAAGCCTCGCAGCTTTTGACAATAGGGATTTCATGCATCTAGTTCGCACGCAGGTGGCATGTTTATTTTCTTTTCCACTAACTAATCCTATGTGGTTTCAACCAAATAATTCTCAACCACAAACGGGTATTTTTCAACCATAATCAATCAATTTCAACCACAAACAATTCTAATCAACCATTCGCTATCAACCAATTTTTCACACCAATCACAACCAATAAATATCAATCAATATGCGGTCTCTTCTAAAATGTAGAAGACATCCACACGAGTCCACCGTCTTTTGTTTCACTGGATTTCGATCACAAATGAAAAAGATACGATTTTTAGAAGTTTGCAACGCTTTAGAGTGTTAAAATCAGTTTGGAATTAACAAAGCCGTACCTCAGCTGAAAGGTTCGAAACTAGGTTTCGATTTTACTCAAAATCCGTGAAGCTTGAAGAGGATCGGGCTATGTAGTGTCGAAGGGGGAGGAGTGGCGCTCAGGCGCCGGGGGGAGTTGGTCAGTTCGACGGTCGGAGGAGGGTACGGTGGCTCTTCGAAGGCGTTGACTTTAGGCCGTTGGATCTCCTCCTACATGCGACGACAGGTGGCGCTCCGGCTATGGATGTGGAGAGGAGACCGAGCTCTTCAAAATCCTCAACTGGGTCGAGGTCTGAAGATGGACGGAGCGGCCGGAAATCGGCTGAGAAGGTTTAAACAACTTCAGTCGTTTATCGCGATGTCGGGGAGAGAGAATTTTTTTTATAAAATTCTGATTGGCCGGGAGCTATTTAATCTTTTAAAAGAGGGTTTTCTAACACGACCTCCAATCCAAACCCAACGACTATCACCCCAAGCTAAATACCCCCATTCCGAACACAATGGGATATGTTTTCGTAGGCCCATTCGATTGTTTGAGTCAGTTTCTCTTCAAATTAAAATATAAAACATTCAATATTTGATTTGAACGTACATTTCAATTTTGCCGGGGCCACATACTGATTCTAAAAATTCCCGAAAAATAAACCTAGCTATGTTTTGACGATACAGTCCAAACAAAGCTAGTTTCGTTGAATTCTGAGACCGTTTGAAAAATGGCCCTTTTCTGGTCAATCCAATTTAATAGAAATCGACCAAACACATTTTCCTTTGTCACGCTCACATACTAGCTTCAAAAATTATGAAATTTGAAACCTAGTAATAATTTGACATCTCGGATCCAACAAAAGAGGTTTCGTCGAATTTTGAGGTCGTTTGCAAAATGTCCATTTTCAAGAGTGATATATTCTCTATAGCGACCTTTCTGAAAATTCATTTGGCCATAACTTTTGACTCCCGCTACGAAACTTCGATTTTTCAGATTCGTTAGAAAGATATTCATTAACAGATTTAAATATTTTTAGCTTCACTAAAGTTCATTTTATTTTGCACCCGGTACAATCAGTCAAAGTTTGAATTCAAATTTTGAAACTACCGCGCCATTTCAGGCCTTGTTTATAATTAGAAATAATTATATTCATTTTCAAACATCGATTCAAACTTACTTTTCGTCGTTATTATTTGAAATATTTATTTTAAATATTTAAAATTCACTAAAATAGCCAATTTAAAATTTTTAAATTGGTTTAGATTTTCCGGGTTGTTACAATTTTGATAGTTTAATCACCGACTATCGAATCTGTCCAATACGATTGTGGGTACGGAAAGACCGAGATCGAATTCATATTCGAAAACAATTCCGACCAGCAAATACGTGAAGATATCAGAAGATGATCGAGATGGAGTAGTAAAGACCGTGGATTTTCACAAACGGAAGAACCACTAATATACTCTGCTTGCCAAGTAGAGATAAGCTATGATTCTGTCGGGGTGGGAATCTACGGGTTGCAAGGATTTCTAGCTTCTGATCCATGGGGTGATTCCTATTTCGGATGCAGCAGGAGAGTACCTTCGGTTCATCCTGTTCCTGGATGACTTTTATGGATGGATGTCTGACAAAGTAATTCCAAACGGATCACGTACGTTGATTTCTTCAAACGTGCTATAGTTGTTGGCGGAGAATTGTCGTTCTCTTAGCTTCCGACTGGAGTATTTTTGTGGACGTCAATTATTGATATCTGACAGATCTGACGATGTGGCATTCAAAGTGAATGATGACCCGATGTTCAAAAGTTAATTTAAACCTTAAGCCTCATCAACTGGGGAAATGAAAAAAATCAGTCAAGCAGCATGGCTATGTGGGTTGCTCCCATTAGGGTGCATAATCACCTATCTAGAGAAATTCCTTTTGCTTCTTCAATCTATTTCGATGTTGTTCCTTTTCGGGAAACGGTGGTTTGAGCCCAACCGTTGGTGATATACATTCGATACACTCAAGCGAAATGAGTGGTCGGTCATGTGAGGGCCGGGCTGCAAGACGTTCTTGTTGAACCCAGTGTATTCGCCTCTAGAGAAACACTATCGGCAGGTGGTCCTATACCTTGTCATAGTTGGAATCCAATCTCCAATAAACGCTCGCGGTTTTGATTATATACTATATATGTGGAGCGTGAGATGCAAGCGTTCCGTTAGATTGATATCTACTTGTACTTAGAAACTATTATAATATCAGAAAAGATATTGGTTTCAAAAATGTTTTGGGTTATCGTAAGGTAAAAACCGTCCGTATTTATGTGTGGATTTGGTCTTACGATGATCCTTTTGGTTCGAAAGGATTTTTGAAATTTAATCAAGTTGGATGATTCCCCTTAATACTGTGCGAGCTTATCTCACTCTGGTTCACCAGATTGACCTGGTGTTTTGTAAATGCTCGGGTTAGACCGGGTTGTTCAGGTTCAGGTTATCAACTTCTGTGAAGAGACGAGTTGGAAGAGTTCAGCTATATGATATTATTTATATTCCGCTCTGTGATGTATATGAGGACATATTACTATCACTGTCCAGATGTGTGATGTACTCTGATATTGTAAGTATTTTAAATTTCTCAGTAAAGTTTCGGTTCTATATTATATTTTGTTCCGCTGCGATGTAAGACTCTGTGTCGTGTTGTGTGACGACCCCAAACCTCGTACTGACGGTGGCAAGGGTAATCCTTGGAATATAACACATTAACAGATAATAGCAGGACAGAATCAAATAAATACACCAGATAATGAACAATAGAATATACTGGATAAACGTAATCATCAGGGTTACACAGTATACAGGATCATACTTAGTATAAATACAGTTCAGCTATACATAAATGTCTACAGCGGAAAACAAACATAATGTACAATAGGAGCTGAACAGCATAAAAAGAGATAAATGATAGAATCCATCTTCAGCTCCAACTATCCAGAGAAAGCCAGCTAAACCAGAATACAAGGCTGCCCGTGTAGAAAAAGGGGCACCCGAGTTTGAAAGTGAAACAAACTACGAGTCAGTCATGGGACTGGTATGAGAAATCTACTCAACACATTCAAAATATGGCTAATCACAGGACCACGCCACTTTCGTGGAACGGATTTACTCCATTGGATTGCCAGTGCTTTAAAACAAATCATTCTTTTAAACATCGCAATGCTTTTTATAAAAATGAAGCCATTATAAGACTCAGTTCCCATCACACAATGCAACCCAAACCGGAGGATAGAGTTTTACCTTATAATGGCCAAAATATGTTTGCTACGAATAAAACAAAAGCATTTGATACTATTACTAGTGTTTATATGTTTCAAAAGCAATTTCAAATCATAACTATCAACCATAGACGGTTTAATGCCCCATACCACTATGTCGCCATATATAGGTATACAATCAAAATCGCACAGTCACGTATTTGGAAATTGGATTTCCATCATGAACCACGGCAAAAGATAGTCCTTACCGAATTCGAGACTGTCTAGCCCGAGTCTCAGGCAAGCCTTGGATCGTCAGGGCCGGTCCACTAATGTGGATTATTATGCCTGAACACTACGTTTCCCCGCCCTTTGGGGCGTAAATGAGCCAACAAATGAATCCATCGGTCCCGGATCGACCGATATAACCGAGCACCTCGCAACAGTAACAACCACATAAGTCAAACTCGTCAGGGCGTGTAAAACCACTGACGCCACTTCTAGCTAGAAAGAAACGCATGCCCTCCCTGAGGTCCTTCTCCCGTTTCTGGTTCATACCGGGGTGTGAGGCTCGCGAATTTACGTTGTACACAAAGCTATGCCACACAGGCGATGCTTTGATCATCACCACAAGACTTTGCTTTTTAACAGAAGCCCTGATCACTGCATCTTAGCATCCCACACAGGAAATTCACACCGTGCAACTGATAGTTATCAATGACACATAATAAATTCCAATGTCAGACACATTGTCCATTTGCAAGTCCGCTCTGGGTCTGAACGAAACCGGAGGCACTATATACCTCGCAAACCCATCGACCTCCACATACATCTGGATGATCACCACTCATTATCCATATTTTGGGATGCCTCCCAATTAGGACATCGGTTACCATCCAAACGAGGTGAAGATCTCCGGTCTTCGATCACCGTCTTCATCTTTGATTTCTTATCGTCGATTCAGTTATTCAGAATGGGATAAACACGGTCTTTCTGAGCAACTCGCGTATTTAATAAACAAGTGCAACACAAACACACAAACGCATCATTTCAATTCATTAGTCGCTAACCGTAAATCAGTAAGAGAACGATTTCCCAAATATTAACCCCGAAGGCCGAAACCAACATCAGATCAACACCCAGGAAACCATTCGACTTAGCCAACTTTCAGTTAGTTTCTAAATTTCACATCCATATCGTTTATAATATTTTATAACGATTTATCCCTATTTTTATTTATTTTAAAATAACCAATTTATTCAAAACGACGCTTCGGGCCATAACGCGGTCGTGGCGCTGTTTTTCTTCAGATTTGATTTACACATATCTGAAAATCTAACCGTTGGATCTTCATAAAATTCACATCATTAGAAAGATCTTTTCAAAATGAATCCAACGGTTCCAGTTTCGGGAAAATCCGACAGTCGGATCTTCCGGTGTAATCGTTTGAAGTTTCGATTTCAAAATACGAACTGCAGCGTCGTTATTCGATTTAATATAATTATATTTATATATATATAAATATAATCGATTCTGGCGCTGTTTTTCTTTAGATTTGAATTAAACATTCCAGACAATCCAACCGTTGGATTTTTACAAAGTTGGTGCCGTTGGAAAGATATTTCCAAAGCGAACCAACGGTTGCTATTTCGGGAAAATCCGATGGTCGGATCTCCCGCACTAATCGTTTGAAACCATGATTTCAAAATACGAACTACAGCTTCGTTATTAGATATATTTCAACTCTATTTATATATATATATCGATTCTTCGATTTCAAAACTATATGATTTCAAACATTTGATAAAAATGATATTTTTATCTAACCGTCTTTTATTTCAACACTTCACTATTTTTAATAATTCATGTATATAATAAAAAGGTGATTTTTATTGTAAAACGATTTATTTCAAAACTCGACTATTTTATATAGTTAATATAGGTGATAAAAATATGATTTTTACTATAAAACAATTTATTTCGAAATATGAATACCATTCAACACATGAATTTCAATTCAACGAATGAATTTCGATTCAACACATGAAGGTTTTCTATAGTTTATATATATAGATAAAAAGGTGATTTTTATATTTGAAACACGAATACCATTCAATACATGAATTTCTATTCAACGAATGAATTTCAATTCAACACATGAAGATTTTCTATAGTTTGTATATATAGATAAAAAGGTGATTTTTATATTTGAAACACGAATACCATTCAACACATGAATTTCAATTCAACACATGAAGGTTTTCTATAGTTTGTATATATAGATAAAAAGGTGATTTTTATATTTAAAACACGAATACCATTCAACACATGAATTTCTATTCAACGAATGAATTTCAATTCAACACATGAAGGATTTCTATAGTTTGTATATATAGATAAAAAGGTGATTTTTATATTAAAACACGAATACCATTCAACACATGAATTTCTATTCAACGAATGAATTTCAATTCAACACATGAAGGTTTTCTATAGTTTGTATATATAGATAAAAAGGTGATTTTTATATTTAAAACACGAATACCATTCAACACATGAATTTCTATTCAACGAATGAATTTCAATTCAACACATGAAGGTTTTCTATAGTTTGTATATATAGATAAAAAGGTGATTTTTATATTTAAAACACGAATACAATTCAACACATGAATTTCTATTCAACGAATGAATTTCAATTCAACACATGAAGGTTTTCTATTCAACGAATAATTATAGTTTCAACAAATGAAAATAATTCTAACACATGAATATTATTCAAAATTTCGGCAGCATAACGATAGGGTAGTTAAAACCGGGACCGTCCCTAGTACGACTCCTCGCTCTACCTTAAAGCCTCGCAGCTTTTGACAATGGGGAATCATACATCTAGTTCGCACGCAGACGACATGTATATTTTTTCATTTCCACAAATTAATCCTACGTGGTTTCAACCAAATATTTCTCAACCACAAACGGGTATTTTTCAACCACAATCAATCCATTTCAACCACAAACAATTTCAATCAACCATTCGCTATCAATCAATTTTCACACCAATCACAACCAATAAATATCGTCCATGGTTTGTGGACGAGGGGCGTATATATATTTATATATTGCATTTCACTTCTATTTCGACACATATATAATTTTTACAACACATATACAACTCATACATCGAACGTACAACTTATACAACGCTTATACAAGAGGTGTACAACGCTTATATAACTCATACATCGACTATATAATTTATACATCATCGTTTTCCATATCGTTTATAAATTAGAAATCTCACATTGGGTTCCACTCCACCAAAAATAGCAGAAGGCTCAGAAAAATATGCGGTCTCTTCTAGAATGTAGAAGGCGTCCACACGAGTCCACTGTCTCTTGTTTCACTGAATTTCGTCAAGAAACGAAAAAGATATGATTTTTACCATGAAATCAAAAACGGTAGCGCTTTAAACTGCTATAATATAGTTTATATAATTTTCAGCCGTTACCTTTCTGAAATCTTCGAATCTAGGTTTTCGATTTTTACCCAAACCGTTGCTCGTTGTTCCGATCAGGTTGCTGCACCTTGTAGGCGGTCGGAGGGCGCCCAGATCGACGGTGGAGCGGCCTACTTCGGTGGTCAGAGCTGACGTCAGCGGGCGATGGAAGTTCAAAACTTTCGAACTCGATTCCTCCCCCAATCCTGAACGAAAAAAATCAAACTATGTATGGATTTGAAGGTGGAGAGGAGATCTACAATTTCTTCAACTGGAGGGAAGGCTATAGATGCGTGGATTGATCAGAAATCGAACGGGAAAGTTTGAACAATATTCGCCGTCGCTGGAGGATATACGGGAGAGAGAAAGTATAGTCAACCAATGATATTTTTTTTATATTTATAAAGTTTTAAAATCCAAAAATACCCTCTTTCACCCACGAACACCAATTCAAACCCAACGACTATCGTCACTAGCGTTTTACCCCCATTCTGAACACAATGGGATATGTTTCGTAGGCCTATTCGACTGTTTCAGTCAGTTTTCCTTCAAATTAAAATATAAAACATTCAATATTTGATTTGAACGTAAATTTCAATTTGCCAGGGCCACAAACTGATTCGAAAAATTACAGAAAAATAAATCTAGCTATGTTTTGATGATACGGTCCCAACAAAACTAGTTTCATCGAATTCTGAGACCGTTTGAAAAATGGCCCATTTCTGGTCGATCCAATTTAACTGTAATTGACCAAAACACGTTTTCCTTTGCCACGCTCACATACTAGCTTCAAAAATTATGAAATTTTAAACCTAGCAATAACTTCACATCCCGGATCCAACAAAAGTGGTTTCGTCAAATTCCGAGGTCGTTTGCAAAATGGCCAATTTCACGGGCTATATAAATTCCATAGCGACCTTTCTGAAAATTCATTTGGCCATAACTTTAGCTTTCCGCTATGAAACTTTGATTTTTCAAATTCGTTAGAAAGATATTCACTAACAGATTTAAATATTTTCGGTTTCACTCAAATCTGTTTTGTTTTGCAACAGGTACAGTTAGTCAAAGTTTGAATTCAAATTTTGAAACTACCACGCCATTTCAGGCCTTGTTTATAATTAGAATTAATTATATTCCTTTTCAAACGTCGATTCTAACTTACTTTTCATCTTTATTATTTAAAATATTTATTTAAAATATTTAAAATCCACTATTTTATCCAATTTAAAATTTTTAAATTGGTTCAGATTTTCCGGGTCGTTACAATCTCCCCCACTTAAAACTTTTCGTCCCCGAAAAGGAACAAAGGCGAAAGTGGTTTGATTAATCAACACTACGTTCAATCTGGCTTCCATTCTCCAACTTTTCAGTTTCCGAGAATTTTCAAATTCTTTAAAAATTTGGCTAACACCCGGAATTTTTGAAAAATTTCGCCATAACCTCCTTTGTACGGGGAGAGGTTTGGAAATTTATTGGGCCGTATTAGGTACCCAATAAATCCTAATAAGCATACACATATTTATAGTGATATATTCTGGTATTTACAGGGGAGCGTGTATAGATAATAACTCCAGAGAATAAATTCTCGTCACCCTGTCAAAGCCTAAGGGAGTGTGTATTTTAATTACTCCAGAGGATAAATCCTCGTCACCTCATCCCGTGTGGGAAATAAATAGTCCATGTTCCTTATCTAATAACTAGAGAGACGTGATTATTGTCAACTCCAGACCCGTGTGGGGTTTTTATTAATCTGACAATTTTATCGTTATAATTTAAATAGTCCATATCAGTCATCAGTTCAACCTGTAAAATATAGTCATCGCCATTCAAGCCTCTCGCTCGTATGGTAAATCTTCCACCTCGTCACACAAGCTCCAAATGCTTATGTGGTATATGATGAAGTATGCCTATCTTCAGAAGTATGCCATGTAATGTAGTTCAAAATTAATTGTTACTATCCTATGGCGATGTTTATTATTATACACAGAATAACCAGCATTCCGCATCCAATGGCATTCACAGGAGTAGATATAATAATATTTCGCATCCAACTCATTAAGGTTTACCTATTTGTCGGGCACGCAAATAAAATCTTTACTCAACAGCTATCCAATTACCTGTTCAAACATATAGAATGCACATGTATATATTTCTATCTATTTTTAAATCATTTCAATGTGTGAGTTAATCGAATAAATCCTACCATTCATCTTAAATTAACTATCATTTCAATAATTTAATTAATCCAATTTACTATCACACAATGCAAACAACAAGCAATTTGTTTTTAACTCTTCAAAAATATACTAATCAATTTCTATATTCTTTTAAAATCATTCAGACTACAGAATTTAAAATGCACATCCATGGAAAGAAAATAACAACAAAGTAGAGAATTAATTGGTAATGCAAAGTATGGTAAATGTACCTTGCACCGGAGTCAATCGGATATATCCACTCGGCATCTAGGATAGGCTTTCTGAATGCTCTCCTCAGTTTCCCAAGTACAATCTCGTGGATCTCCACTCCATTGCACTTTGACTTAGTGAACTTTCTTGTTCCTCGGCTCTTTGGTTTCTTTGCCAATGATCTTTAGCGGCTCTCTCCTCACAGCTAATTCTGGAGTAATTTCAATATCTTGTTGAGCTACTTCTTCCACGATCAAGTCGGGATCATGAACGTGCTTTCAAAGTTGAGATATGTGAAATACATCATGCACTCCAGGCAACCAATCCGGCAATTGAATTCTATAAGCCAGAGTTCCAATCCGTTCAAGAATAGGGAATGGACCAATAAATCTGGGCGCTAATTTCCCAGTTTTGCCAAAGCGAATCACTCCCCTCATCGGAGAAACCTTTATATACACATAATCACCAACAGAAAAAGCCAAATCCCTTCTTCTCGAATCAGCATAGCTCTTCTGTCGGCTCTGAGCGGCGAGTAATCGGTTCTTAACGAAATCGACTTTGTCGGCAGCTTCTCGGATCATATCAGGCCCTAGTACAAGCCTATTTCTAGGTTCGACCTAACAAGCAGGGGATCGGCACGGTCTACCATACAATGCTTTGAATGGCGACATTGTCAGGCTTGCCTGGTACCTGTTGTTATATGAGAATTCAGCCAAATGCAGATGGTCTTCCCATGATCCACCGAAATCTATAACACAAGCCCGCAATAGATCTTCTAGTATACGGTTCACCCTCTCAGTTTGACCATATGTCTGAGAATGATAAGCGGTGCTTAGATTCAGCTTTGTTCCCAGTTCTACTTGAAACGCCTCCCAGAATTTACTAGTAAATATCGGGTCTCTATCACTGACTATACTGAGCGGTACTCCATGTAGTCTAACAATTTCCTTGAAGTATATCTACGCCAGACTCTGAGCGGTTCTGTTTGATCTGATAGGTATGAAATGGGCGGTCTTCGTGAAGCGATCTATGATCACCCAAATACTTTCATTTCCTTTTCTGGTTCTGGGCAAACCATCTATGAAGTCCATGGAAATATGTTCCCACTTCCAACCTGGAACATCTAGCGGTTGTAACAATCCAGCCAGTTTCTGCTGGTCACTTTTGACTAGCTGGCAAGTAGGGCATCGGCTAACATATATTGAAACGTCTCTTTTCATAGCCTTCGACCAGAATGTTCGCTTGAGATCGTTATACATTTTGGCCACACCGGGATAGATACTCAGCTTGGATTTGTGACACTCGTCTAACATTTCCCTTTTTAACTCTGGGATGTCAGGAACACAAATCCTTCCTTTCAATCTCAGGGTCTCGTCGTTATCTATTTGAAAACATGAGGGTTCACCTTTCTGAATCCTTTTGATCATATCCTTAATAAAGTTATCCTCCTTCTGAAGAATAGATATTTTTTCAATCAAGGAAGTCATAATAATAAAGCTGGCGATCATTACATTCTTTCGACTCAGCGCATCGGCCACGACATTGGCTTTCCCTGGAGTGTATAGAATCTCAAAATCGTATGCTGCAAGGAATTCTAGCCAACGTTGCTGCCTCAGATTCAAGTCTTTCTGAGTGAACAAATACTTCAATGACTGATGGTCTGTATACAGTTCAAATCTCTCACCCAGAAGATAATGTCTCCAGATTTTCAAAGCGAATATTTTAGCCAACAACTCAAGATCATGAGTGACATAGTTTTTCTCGTGCGGCTTCAGCTGACGGCTAGCATAAGCGATCACTTGACCTCTTTGCATTAAGACTGCGCCAAGGCCTTCTCAAGAAGCATCTGTCTAGACTTTCAAATCCTGATTGCCATCGATGATGGTTAACACCAGAGTTGTCGTTAATCTTAACTTTAGCTCTCTAAAAGCCTCTTCACATTCTGGGGTCCATTTGAATTTTGAATGCTTCTTTGTAAGCTTCGTTAAGTGACCAGATATCTTTGAAAAGTTTTTAACGAACTTCCGGTAATAACTAGCCAATCCGAGAAAACTGTGGACTTCTGTAGGAGTACTGGGCTGTTTCCAATTTTGAATAGCGGTGATTTTACTTGGATCCATAGCAATTCCTTCTTTTGATACAACGTGACCCAAAAATTTCACTTTATCTTGCCAGAATATACATTTGGATAGTTTGGCTTTCAATACATTCCGTCTCAGAATTTCTAGAACCTATTCCAGATGCTTTTCATGTTCGGCCTTTGATTTAGAGAAGATTAGAATATCGTCAATAAAAACCAGAACAAATTTATTCAGGACTCCTCTGAACACTCTATTCATCAAATCGACGAAGTATGCTGGAGTGTTACATAAGCCGAACGGCATTACTAACCACTCATAGAATAAGTCTGGACCTCTGAATATTGTCATAGGAACACACTCTTCGGCAATTCGAAGCTGATGGAAGCCTGTAGCTAGGTCCATCCTTGAAAATACTTGTGCTCCATTCAGACGATCCAATAAATCATCAATTCGCGGGAATGGATATTTGTTCTTTATTGTCTGCTTGTTCAAATCACGATAATCCACACATAGCCGTAGAGTACCGTCAGATTTTGGGACAACCACCACTGCTGCACCCCAATCAGAGAAACTAGGCCTGATCAGACCCTTACATACGAGTTGTCGTGTTTGATTGTCTAATTCCTCTTTCTATTTCAAGGACATTCTTCGAATAGCGTGAACTGCCGGCCTTGCATTCGGAGTTAAAGCAATTTTGAAATCAATTTCTCTCTGCGGAGGTAAGCGAACAACTTCTTCAAACACATCCGCATAATTCTTGACGACATGAATATCTTTCACTAGGTCCGGAATATTCTCTGTGACTTCAGGGATATTTTCTATTTGAACAGGAGAAACATCCAAAGCTGCCCAGAAGTCTTTTCTATTAGCATTCTGACATTCGCACGGAATGGTTATATAATCACCTGATTTAATCTTCACCTTAACGACTCTGTCGGTGCATTTAACCTCAGCTTCATACTTGGTCAACCAGTCTAACCCCAAGATAAGATCAAATTCTATAAAATTCATGATGACCGCGATGGTAGGGAACCGATAACGAGAAAAAGAAACTGGCACTCCACAAACCCAACTGAGATCGATGGAACCCCCGACCGAATTCTGGACAGTCATTGGTTCCTTGAGCTTCTTCAAATTCAAATCCAGCTTCTTAGCTGCATTCTTTGGAACAAAGCTTCGCGACACGCCTGTATCAAACAGTACTTTAACAGGAATATCTTTGACAGTTAGCGTGCCTTCTAAAACATCTGGCCTTTCCTGAATAGACGAGGATGCAGGCACCTCTGCCACTTCATTTACCTGAGCCTCTTTGGTCTTTTTTAATAGCCAGCAATCTCGCTTTATATGACCGGCCTGATGACAAAGATCGCACTCTCGAGTCATAGGAAACTTGCCCTTGGATTTAGACCCATCCTCCTTTCGTTTCTTCGAGGATTTACAATTCCTGGTCAAATGCCCCTGTTTATGGCAGTTACCGCATATAGTCGTCGTTACCGGTTCTTTCTCAGATCTGGCCCTTTTTCGATTGACTTTGGGTTTCTTACTCACCTCAGATATCGCACTGGCCTCCGGACGATCAGTTTCAGACTCAACTTTCTTACTAGAGCTGACCTATTCTTCGTAAGTCAACATACCTTTCATGTCGAGATCCTCATACTGGTAAGCCATGTATATCATTTCAGAGAAAGGAAGTTTCACATTCCTCATCACACTATTCTGATATTTTCTTTGCAGGCCATGAATAAACCTCAGATTCTTCCTCCTTGGATCTTGAATCAGATGAGGAGCAAAGTGACAAAGTTCGTTGAATTTCTTATGATATTATGGGAAGGTCATATCACCTTGTATTAGATAAGAAAATTCGTCACATAATCGCTCGGTTGCTTCGGGAGGAGTAAATCTTTCTAGGAAAATCACTTTGAATCTATCCCAGGTGATATCACTTTCTGGATTATCTTTAATAACCGAATCCCACCAAAATAAAGCTTCTTCTTTGAGTGCCCAAGATGCCAGTAATCTTTTCTGGTCATCCCTCAGCTTTAAACCATCAAAGATTTTCTCTGCAGAACGGATCAAAGCTTGTGTTTCCATAATGGACTCTTTGCCTAAGAATGGCGATCCACCCAGATTCCGAAATCTCTTGAATAGGACTTCTATATCTGATTCTGGCTGTGGGAGCATAACTGGCTCATTAGCTGGTCGAGCCATACGATTATTTCTTCTGTTCCTGTCACTCATTTTCTAGAACGTCTGCAATTAGCAGACAAAGTGTCAGGTCAACAGAAAAGATATTGCAAAACATAGAGATAAATACTTCAATGTAAATGTGTCTACTGGGGTGTATTTCATTCTGCTTTACTTATACTAGGATATTACTGATCCTATCTGTATAGAGTTACCCGACCTAAAACACTACTGGTTCTATTTCTGACGAGTTCATTGATATGTTATATTCTAGAACTAAGCTTAACCAAAGCTCTGATACCAAATGTGACGACCCCAAACCCCGTACTGACGGTGGCAAGGGTAATCCTTGGAATATAACACATAAACAGATAATAGCAGGACAGAATTAAATAAATACACCAGATAATGAACAATAGAATATACTGGATAAACGTAATCATCAGAGTTACACAGTATACAGGATCATACTTAGTATAAATACAGTTCAGCTATACATAAATGTCTACAGCGGAAAACAAACATAATGTATAATAGGAGCTGAACAACATAAAAAGAGATAAATGATAGAATCCATCTTTAGCTCCAGCTATCCAGAGAAAGCCAGCTAAACCTGAATACAAGGCTGCCCGTGTAGAAAAAGGGGCACCCGAGTTTGAAAGTGAAACAAACTACGAGTCAGTCATGGGACTGGTATGAGAAATCTACTCAACACATACAAAATATGGCTAATCACAGGACCACGCCACTTTCATGGAACAGGTTTACTCCATTGGATTGCCAGTGCTTTAAAACAAATCATTCTTTTAAACATCGCAATGCTTTTTATAAAAATGAAGCCATTATAAGACTTAGTTCCCATCACACATCGCAATGCTTTAAAACAATATTCACCATCGCTGGAGGATATATGGGAGAGAGAATGTATAGTCAACCAATGATATTTTTTTATATTTATAAATTTTTAAAATCCAAAAATACCCTCTTTCACCCACGAACACCAATTCAAACCCAACGACTGTCGTCCCTAGCGTTTTACCCCCATTCCGAACACAATGGGATATGTTTCGTAGGCCTATTCGACTGTTTCAGTCAGTTTTCCTTCAAATTAAAATATAAAACATTCAATATTTGATTTGAACGTAAATTTCAATTTGCCAGGGCCACAAATTGGTTCGAAAAATTCCAGAAAAATAAATCTAGCTATGTTTTGACGATACGGTCCCAACAAAACTAGTTTCGTCGAATTCTGAGACCGTTTGAAAAATGGCCCATTTCTGGTCGATCCAATTTAACTATAATTGACCGAAACACGTTTTCCTTTGCCACGCTCACATACTAGCTTCAAAAATTATGAAATTTGAAACCTAGAAATAACTTCACATCCCGGATTCAACAAAAGTGGTTTCGTCAAATTCCGAGGTCGTTTGCAAAATGGCCAATTTCACGGGCTATATAAATTCCGTAGCGACCTTTCTGAAAATTCATTTGGCCATAACTTTTGCTTTCCGTTATGAAACTTCGATTTTTCAGATTCGTTAGAAAGATATTCACTAACAGATTTAAATATTTTCAGTTTCACTCAAATCCATTTTGTTTTGCACCCGGTACAGTCAGTCAAAGTTTGAATTCAAATTTTGAAACTACCGCGCCATTTCAGGCCTTGTTTATAATTAGAATTAATTATATTCCTTTTCAAATGTCGATTCTGACTTAGTTTTCATCTTTATTATTTAAAATCCACTATTTTAGCCAATTTAAAAATTTTAAATTGGTTCTGATTTTCCGGGTCGTTACATGTTGGTTCTTCTTCTTTTTCTATTCTAATATTTCTTTCTTTCTTATCTCACCCTCTAATTTCTTTCTAATAAGTTTCCAGTGTTTGAAAGGTCGGCATGAGATACGGTAAAGGTATTTATGTTGATTTTCGGGGCCGAAAACCGTTGGGTTGTTACAATGACAATCCATGGATTTCTTGCTTTTTGAATCGGATCTGTGCGATTTATGATTAATTCGAAGGGCGGTGATTTTTGGTTTGTCACATCAACTTTGCAATATAAGTAGAGATATTGATGGGCCTCTTGATTGAGTATGATTATAAAATTCATGGCCATGCTAAAATATTGATTTTTTTTTATATAATCTTCTTATCGATCAAGATAAAAGTATTAAATTATAAAGAGGATGATTCATTCCATGCCCTGAGTTTAATTTTGGATATATTGGTTAAAAGGATTAAATTACGGTGAAACACCGGTTATAGAAAAGGTTGTAACAAATCGTTGATTTTATTATAACTTACGTAACGGCGATGTATTACTAGATGTCACTCACTATTCATAAATTAAAAAATGATTTAAAATCATTGCCATTGATGTAATAGCCTATGGGGTCATGCAACAAAACATTTGAAAAAGGAAGAACCATTCTAAACAAAATGAAATATCACACATTAATTTTTATTTGTTTGAAATGGTATAGACCTTTTATTCTGATATATCCCTTTTTTTGTTCTTGTATATATAAAAATAGTGTCAACCCTTTTATTTTATTTTTAGATTAAAAAAATACAAGATAAAACAAAAAGGGGGAAATCAAAATGCATGGTTTTTGGGTAGTATCGATTTCTTCTTTTGATTTTAGATTCCGTTTGACGCGATTGAAAAGTCATTTGTGGACTTCTATAGAAGTGCCACCATCAGCAGCTAGACTTGAAATCGATTTGGTTCAGATATCGTTCAGATTCGTGGATTCATTATGTAAGTTTACAAACCCTAATTAGATGTTACTTCTGATTTACTGTTTTCACATAGATCTAGTTTTACAGATTGTCAAAATTTATAAATTTTGGTTTCGGTTAGATCGTAAAAACCTTACAATAGTATTAGAGCCATGGATTGCATAAATAGTATTTTGAACTATGTCTTATGTGTGTTTGATTTCTTGAATAGTCGATAGCATTGAATATATGGATGCAAGAAATTTAATTCTAAAACTGAGCTTAGTTAAACTGAGCTTAGTTAAACAATGAACATGTGATTTAATTTGTTAAATCTGTGTTCTTTTAATATTTTGTTTAAATCTGACTTAGTGAAAATGAGTTTTGCTGAAATTTGGTTTAATATTAACATGACTCTATTATACCAGAATTGATTTTGTTGATGATATGAATAACCTTTGATTGTAGAATAATTCTGGATACCCTGAGTCCATTTGTATCAAGTATAATATTTTTTTATCAAGACGGAGACTAATTTAGTTGATACAGTTAGTAGTATGTTTGGATCTATTTTGTTGGTTAAATCCGATGTATTTTGGATCTAAAGCAAAATATACATATATTGATCCATAACTCTCCTATACGCACATGCTTTCTATAAACAGTGTGCATAATCCAAGCTTTTCTACATAATCTTCTGTTGTGTGCTTGACATTGCATTTTTAATGCACTTGTTTTTTTAAAGTGGTGCCTGTGTATTTATATTAATGAATATATAATACAAATTGTAACATCCCGTATTTTTGGTAGTTAGATATTTATTTTATTTTATTATTTGAAATGTTGAATTACAAATAAAGATGGATTGTTTATATAGAATTCCTTTAATAAACGAAGTTTAAATGCATAGTTTATATGTAAATTATAAACAAACTCATAATGTCGCGGTAGTTCGTAATATTGAGTTTTGAACTTCGATCGAAAATGCATAATCCATTTTAAGTAGGAATTCTTTGAAACAAGATTCGTCCGAATCTATTTGATTATAATTTTCTAATGAAAAAGAAAATGGAGATTTCATATTATAGATTGTTTCTTATGTCAAATTCGAAATTTTAGAAAGTCACTATGAAATTGTTTATGAACCATAACGTTAATTTAATACAAACAAAAAAGGATTTTAATATATGTTGGATATAGTTATTAAAATTTTAAATATTGAGTTTAAAATCCATATTGGTTTATATTGAATGCTATATATATTCCATTGGGATATATATATATATACACACATATACACGATGGTAATAACTTATTATTATTTAATTGAGTTGTCTGGAATTTATATATTTTATCAATATTATATAAGCCTTAAGAATAGCCATTTTTCTAACACCCTTGGTTTTCGATGAAATTGGTTTCATTGGAATCGTAATGCTAAATTATTGTATGAAACCAAATTTCTTGTCAATCTGATGTCGTATGCGACAACGGTAGCCATAAATGCTCAGTCAGTTTGTATAGCGCAGAATTAAATAAATTTAATTTAAATGGATGAATATCAATGGATAACTTGAGCTAACGATTGAATTAAGATGCAAAATCAATTCTATTGAATTTGTATTGACATTTAGAGTCAGGATATGTAATGACCCAAATTTTTCAGTCATTTGAAATTGAACATATAATTTTGTTTTAGATATTATAATTGAAATATTAAAGGATTTTATTTTAGAATTCAGTAACAAAGTGACGATTGAATGTACAAATTTACATTCTATTCGAAACGAGCCTGTAGCATTGCGATAGTTCATAATATTAAGTTTTGAATTTCAATGGGATATATAGAATTCTCTATAAGTCGGAATTCTGTGAAATAAGAAACGTTAGAATGTATTAGATTATAATTTTCAACTAAAAGAGAAAAATCAAGATTTTATCTTGTAAATTGTAAGTTATGTCCAAATCAATTTTTCAAATAGTCACTATGGAATCATTAATAAACTATAACATTTATTTAATAAATTAAAAGGGAATTTTTATATAATTTGTATATTGGTTAACTTGAAAATGATAATGTTAAGTATAAATTCCATATTGGCTAAATTCGAAGTAATATATTATTCCATTTGAATATATACAACAATAATGATTTAATTCCATTTTTTGGAATTTATTTATATTTTATCGATATTATTTAGCCCTATAAATAGCGATTTTTCAAATGACCTCTGTTTTTTATGAAATGAATTTTATTGGAATAAGTATAGCTAGTTATTGCTAGATTTCCTATTTAGGGTCAATTGGAGCTGATTTGTGAGTGGCTGAAATTAAGTTGGGAATCGATAAACAAGTTGAAATTAAAATAAAGTTATTTGTGCAAACAGATTCGGATTTCAGTGGTAAACAGTGTGTCTTTTTTCGTTACGTTTGGAGTTCATGTGTGGTAGTGCGTATATTTAACATGCAACGTTAAATAACAATAAAAATTAAATTAACCATATTAAAATAAAATAAAACGTGTACAAGCTTCTATCCTAAGTAATAAATTAAAACGTATTACCCATTATTGTACCAAGTGCACATGCAACCCTATACTAACCTATTTCTCCCATGCTATATGGACTGAACTCATCCACATCGAAAGAATTTATAATAGCCTATGCCTACCCTTCATACTAAACCTATATTATACCCTATGCAATGTCCCTTTCATGGCACAGCTGAAATCCATACCACACTAACCTACTCAAATAGCTAAAAACCACATGCCTTCATCCTTAACAAGGAAATTGAAGTACTCTACCCACTCTAACACTTCTTTTCCAGTACACTTTTTTCTCAATGTCATTCGCAAGCCTATCAAAGTCCAATCACCCAGCTACTCAGAAGGAGGAAACAGAGCAGACCTACCATGATATTTATATGCGTGACTACCACATCTCATACGTGTGTGATAAGGTAATGCACACTATAAATGTATATCTTTTGAATCCTTATAAGTGAAGCTTCATTTCTACGTGGGTTTATCAGTGTTCGAAGAAGTTCGTGTTTGTTATTCCATGGGTTCCGTGAGTTAGGGTTAACAATTGTGGCAAGTATAGGCGGTTTTGAGAGAAACAGAGCTTGGATTCATGGTCAAGGTGAGGAGGTGCACTAATGCGCAAAGTTCGGTGGGATTTGGTTTGAAATGGTGACGCGATATTACTGTAAGGGTTACGTAGAGCATGGAATGACGCGTTTTGGTTGAGAGGGTCGTGTGTGGGAAGAAGGTGATGTCTGGAGTGTATTCTTGGAAAGAAGAAGAAAGGTGATGTAGAAATAAGGAATGGTAGTTTGTGGAGGAAGCTAGGTGGGGAAGAACGAATGGGAATGGCATGCATTACTAGATATTTAAGCACAGGAGGAAGTTAGTGTACTATAGATGGCGGGTGGGCTCTATATTGGATGAATTTAATAAGGATTTACGAACATTTTGTCACGTTGGAACATTTTGGACGTTGGCTACAAGATGGAGCTGGTTTGATCAGAATTTGAGGCAGTTGTAATTTTTAATTAAATTAAACGATAGCTTAATTTAATTAAAACAAGTTGCTTAAATGATGAATGGAAATCTAGATGACTATAACTCAATCAATTTGTAACAACCCACATTTTTTATCGTTCAAATCGACAATAAACCACACATGTTGACCCAAACAAACCACAAATACAGGTAGTTATTGGGGAAAAGAAGAACAAGAAGGAAAGAAGGGAAAGAAATCACAGAATCTCACAGCAGAAGGATAACATATAATCGATAACTAACAGTTTAAAAGAAGTTGAAATATATACATTTGGCTATAACATACAACGATTACCAGAGTTACACACATACAGGTTTACATAACATGACAGTGGAACAAAGTGCAGTGGAAAATTACAGATGTAAATGAATGTAATAGATGTATACCAAATCTTCATCTTCGATCTGCAAGGCAAAGGAACTTCGCTAACTGCAAACTTCTGCTGACCCGAACGTATTGCATAAAAGAAAACACAACAAACACTCGGATTAGCACTAAATCATTCTCATATTAGTCAAATTAAAATACGAAATAACTTGAGTGGCATTGGTACAGTAACTCAAGAGATGTTACGGGATTTTTCCATCTCTCATGGATCTGTTAAACTAATACATACATAGTATAATACGCTATTATTGTAATGTCTATTCAATAAAGTAAATATAATAAAAAATAGCGTAAGCGGGATTACCATGTTACCCTTATGTCGTTTACAGGCATCAACAATCTATACAGTACCGTAAATTCACCGTACTGGTGTTATCAGAGGACACTCCATAGAAGGAAATGCTAAATCAAAATCGTATGGGGCTCGATATGGATAAATATGACAAGGCACTCGAGGTAATGCCCATGGTAGGATTCTACCAATTGCACTCCCAGACCGGTGGTAACGCATAGCAGCCACTACCGCCCACCTCGGAACACACTCCCAAATCAAATGGGCCCAGATCATCATCATCATCATAGTCATAGAAATAGTATCGAAGAAGTGTGTCCGATCAATGGTGCTACCACAATTAGTCATGGTATAGCTCCTGTTTTAGCCATTTAAATTATGACCCGAAGGTCAAGGCTATATTCGTTGTCATTCATCTTCTTCAATCCAACAATTGCCTCCAAGTGATCATATTTCATTCTGCATACGTCATAATGTTCACAGTTGTTAAAGTGGTATCGACATTGACAAAGAGTATGCCATTTATCGACTCCGGTCTCTTTAACAACCAACGCTTACGTTTTTCACATCAGTCGGTTCTTTTACTTTTCACAATGGTTCTCTTTATATCCAAAATATCTTGTTTTGTTTCGAACTCAATTTATATTCAAAAAGAATACAATTTTCATATCAACATATCATAATCATACCAAACCGATTATATTATAAATTAGAATATATTTTATTTCATTAAATTATAATCATATAATATTTCACAAAATCGACTTATATTTACGTAGAATATATTTCATCTCAAAGGATTATGATCTTCAAATCGATTTATGTTCAAAATCCATCCATGTTAAAATAGAATATATATCTTCCATGTCACTCATTCAAATCCCTTAGAAGATCCATTTATAGTCGAAAAGAATACAATTCATATTTCCATATAAAAATTGATTTAAATCGATTCATATTCAAATAGAATGATTTTTTTTATCTCAACTCCATTTGAACCAATGGTTTTAATTCAAACACTTTCCATTCGGAAGAAATTTACAAATTCAAAAATACTTATAAAAATAAATGTTATAAGAAAATCTTATATAAATAAATAAACATATATATAGAGTATATTAATTAAAAATAAATAAAATAATTTAAACATTATGTATGTACATAAATTAAAAGTTTACTAGATAGTTTTGAATAATAAATTATATGGAAAAATTTATTTATAATAAAATAGTTTATAGGTAAATATTAAATAGTAAAATTTAAGGAAATAATAATTTTTTGAAATCAAATGTGTAAATATATATATATATTCTTTAATTATAATCGTTCTTTCCTTCCGAATTTCAAATGCTTAAATCTATACCCCAGCCTCAGTGGAGTTTTCATAATTCAATATCTTGTTTCAATTGCCATTCAACCCCATTTCTTTCAACTTAGAGGAATCAACCCATATTCATACCAAAAATTTCGGTGATTTCGAATATGCTCAAATAATGTTAATTTAAACTAAATTCATGGAAATTTATCAATTCCAAATCTTATCATAAAATTTGAAATCTCCAATGTATATTAAAAATCCCACTTTACAAATCTCGATTTGTTTGAATCATTTACCTTGAAAAATTCATTAACATTCAATTCATGTTTAAAGGGAACATAAAAATCTTATCAATATCGGCACATTTCCTTTAAGTAAAAATCCTCATCAATAGAATTTCGAATATTTAAATCATTTAACCAACCGATGTCCATCTAGAATTTGCTACCGTATGGCCAAGTGATTTAAAATTTAATTTCTCGATATTCAGGGGATGGATCTATCATTTCAATCCAATCAGGGTCACAGATATTTATCATTTCAATCTGTGTTCTTAATTGATTTTAAATCGATCAATCCCGGGTTTATTCGATGCCCATAGCATCTAGGTTGAAATGGGATTAATCGCGAAACAACACACACATGCATATACTGAATACCAGAACATAGCAATATCCATTCAAAAATAAAGTATCCATCACAACCATTCATCCAATAAATCAGTATTAATCAGTTTCACGGGTTTGCAAGGATCGGAATTTCCAACTAGTAATTTATTAAATTTAAATAACTAATTACCGACCTAAATTTTTGGATTAACATACTTGCATGTCATTTTTTAAGCGACCAGTCACCAATCAAACACAACCATGCAACCAAACTTACTTCATAATTTAATATAACAAATATGGGAAAAATTCAATATTTCGTAAGTGAAAAAATCACTCACCTTTGGGTCCTTAGTGAATCGAACGCCCAACCAAAGCCCAAAAATTCTCTGTCTCCAAACGCAGCCAAACTAGTCTCATATTGTCTGCAATTCCGCCACGATCCCAACGCACCCAACCGCGTCCAAATCCGAGTTAATACGAGCAAGTTATTAGATTTTATTCATTTGAATCTTAAATATATATAAAATAAACTAAATAATTATCTCACCAATCCAAACTTGCCACGTCACACCCCAATTACTCCTGCTCATCCCCTTTCTCCTTCGCTACAATAAACGACGCGCTGAACCCAAAACGCACAGCAACTTTGACCATTGACTTCTCTGAGCTCTGATCGAATTAGAGTCAGCGGCCACCTCCAATGGAAAGATCATCTCCAGGCGCATCCACAGGTGCCGGCGCCATCAACCATGATTGTCTCCTCCGGCGACGTGGGTCCAAAGAACGAAACGGGTTTTAACCCTTTGACCCCCAAAATCCGATCATCCACTCCACAATACAACTTCCAACCACCACCAAAACGCTCGTATGGGTCTCGACTTCAAAACCCATATTCCCAAATCTCCAATTGACTGTCGGATTGAAAACCCCCAATTTACACATTAGGATTTCAAAAACCTGAATGTTTGACCACCGATTTCAGGAAACTCCAGTCACTGCATATCGAAACAAAACATACCGGCAGCTTCGTATCATCGAGAGCTTCGAATCAACATATAATTTACTATGGTTTGAGAAGATTTGATTTTAAAGCTTGTATTTTTATTTCTAGGGTTTTGAAATCATTTCTTCCATTAGAAAAAGAAAATTTTGAAGGAGGAAAGTTGTATGTGTAATGAAAATGGCTGATGAGATGTTAAATGAGTTTTATTTATATAAATATAGAAGGCCCAATAGGATAAAAACACCCAATTATCCACTTACATTGATCTCTTTCACATTTTCTCTCGTACAATCAAATTACAAGTTGGATTGTAATACAAATTGAAATCCTATCATAATTCACCATTCCGGTTCCGATGAGACTGGTTTTGTCGGATTCCGAGACAGTTGCCAAAACAGTTAAATTTCACAGTTAATTAATTAATAAAATATTCATATATTCATTTAACTGTTTTAGTTCAATTTGAATGTTCATTAAATTCAAATTTAAACCAAATTATAACTTAAATAAATTCTATAAATTTATTTCTTAAATTTTTAATTTCCTATATTTGACTATGTACAAATTTAAATTTTTGAATTTCAAATTTAACCTAAACAACTTAAATTTTATTTAATCATTTAGATATTAAATCCCAACTTACCACATTTCTAAATGAATTAAATTTGAAAAATCTATTTGTACTAAATTCAAATAATCATCAACATCATAATCAACAAAATTTGATTTTTCTAATATTATTCCATTACTTATTTAAAATCAAAATTTAAATATACAGAAAATATGGGTTGTTACATTCTCCCCCACTTAAAAGTCTTTTCGTCCTCGAAAAGGAAACGAAATAAGGTATTAAGAAAATTATACTTTCAAATTCATACTTACCAAATAGCATTTATAAGATAAGTTATATATAGTTGTAAAATCTCATAAAATTTTCTAACTCCCGAAATCACTGAAAATTTCGGCAACATCTCCTCTATACGGAGATGTCCGGAAAATCACAATATGTATAAATACTCAAAATATTCATCCCATCACTCGATGGGGCATCCCAAAAATGGGGAACAAAATATTCATATAACTACAAAACCATATAACCCAAATATGTACCTTGTTTAGCGTTTATTTGCAATTTCATTTACCTTAGCACTTTAGTATTTAGCGCAAACGGGCTCCAAAACGTAGCGTGACTTTCTTAAACCTGCTACATACTCACATACGCATCAGAATTAAACATATATATATGATACATAGCAAGTGTACATAACTTGCACGACATATACTAAACATTTCAATTACAAAACTATAATATTCATGACAGGCCAACAAACAAATCGTCGATTATCACCCTATAAATGATGGAATTGGACTAAAACACACAGGAAAAAGTTGTTGCATTTCTTTCAAACTTTTCGAATTGTCCGGATTCGCAGAATTTGGATAATTCATTAAAGAGTTATGACTATTTTAGTGAAGGCGAACGCCTCAGCCCGTACACTGAAATATGCAGATCTGAGTTGTTCAACACAGTTTTTACCCCTTTAAATCTCAAAATTTTACCTAGCGTAGTAGGAAATTTTTTTAGTTTACCTCCTGGGCTTTCCGAATTGTACTGACACATCAAAATCCGACGCTCCATTAGGAAGTTATGACTAAAACAACCTTAGTATTCGGTTCATATTTTTATTTTCTGCGCATACAACTACGACTAGTTCTTGATTTTCAACCTAATAGACTTGGAAACTAGGCAAGGCTTTATTAACAAAAAATTTAGTTCAGTTTCTAAGGTTTCTGAAAAGTCCGGAATCGCCAAATTCTGATCAGCCCATCAAAAGTTATGATCATTTTAGTTTCAGCCTATTGAATAGTCAAGTTTACGCGTATGCACCTACTTATTTTTGTTGGAGTTTTTAAACTTTAGGACTTCAAAAATTTAAGCAAGTCTTGACCATCAATAATGGATTATCATTCCATTTGGCTCATAAATGACTAACCTTTTATTGCCTATATACACTTTATATTAGCTTCATCTTTATTAAGTAAATTCCATTATCGACCATCCTATTTAAAGTTCAAACTTCAATTTACCCATTCATTTGTCCTTGTTCGTCTATTCAATACCTAACTTATTTCATACTCTAAGAAATGGGTTTTACATTCAATCGCTTACTTCAACCCAATATAATTTCTATTTGTTTCCTTTGTTTTATTCCAAGCATTAATTTCTAGTTAAACTTGAGTTCATTCTAACCTTTTCAACTACCCTGGTTTGTATTAAATCCTTAATTCATAACCTTGGTCGATTCACAAAATTTCATTCCTTATTTCGATTTACTTCATCCATATTATACCAAGCCTAGTTCCATTTGTCCATATTCCATTAGCCATACATTCGAATCAATTCTGATTTTTGATTCATTCTAATTATTCAAGTTTATTCTTACTTTGTTTCACTTCTTTATACCTGGTTAAGTCGACCAATTCCCATTTCTCGAGTTTACTTCACTTATTCTAATTCATTCAATTTAATTGAATTTCATTTAATTCCAAATCTTCCGATATCCCAATTTAATAAATTCAACTTCAGTTTCTATTTCTTATACTTTTCTTTCATATTTCTGATTCTCGGTTTATTTTCACTTCTTTGATTAAGTTAACTTCCAATCTATATCCATGGATTAGGGTCAGTTATGGTTTGATGTACACTATTCCATTTGATCTCTTTATTGAACTTTCATTTACTTACTTAACCACCCATCAACATAACTTCCAATTCAACTTATTTAAATTTCTTAAGTTGATTACTTTAAGTGGATCCGTTGACCCAACCCGAGTTATATTTATATTTCATTTTCTGTATTTCAAATAACGTTTGATTTCCTTAACTCCAGTTTTATACATAGTTCTTAACCTTATCCTTTGATTTCTTAAGTTTATCTTTAGTTAACTCGATTCCTCTACACGAATTAAGTTATATTTCATCATTCCTGTGCATATCTATATTCGGCATATGGTCTTAACAACGTTTTTTCCCATTTGGATATTCTATCTCTTTATTTCATATGTACACTTACTCGTCATTTGATTCTCCAATATAAATCCTCCGACCATTCATGACTTAATAACAACTTAAATCTCCTTATTCCTCCTCGAGCAAGTGTGATGAACTTATTAATTGCTTCAAGTCTTGAGTTATCACTTTTATTCCATCATATAATCTTCAATTTATTCTACTTATTCTAGTTGAAATTTGATTTCGCGGTCAATTCAATTTCTTTAACACTTATATCGAATAAACTAGTACTTTACCTAACTTCATTATCATTCGCGTTTATGAGTTTTAAACGATGGTTTCTCTTCTCTTAGTACTTAAGTTCATTTTATGGCTTTAAATCAAAATTCTAATGAATCGAGTTACTTGAATACCTAAATCAACATTATGAGTTAAAATACACTTTAAACTTTAGGTTTCGGTTATAAACTAGGGTTAGAATAATATAGACATACTTCTTATACTATCTAAATTTAAATCCAATTCTTTAATTACCAAAGAACATAAGAACTTCAATTCTAGTTTAATTTAAATTCAACTTTAAATACCGTACTAATACCTTAAAAAAAATTATACCATAAGGAAATTCAATCAAAACCCATTTCAAACTAGTTATGAAAGTACGAAATGGTCTCCCCAACTTAGACGCTTCCGAATAAACATAGATAATGCGTGCACTCATTACCGAAGTCCTTTCTGATGTCTGAGAAGGGGTTACACACTTATTCCTTTAGAAACCCTTTGAAACTATTTCCAAAACTATTTCTTATAATACAATATTATTTCAAACTTTATCAAACTCTTTCGAAAGCCCCAGAATTAAGTCCTCAAGTTCATTTCCATTTCAATCGCAAACCATTTGCACCCAACTATACTTACAGATATCATTTCATTTCAAGTATTTTCTAAATTCATTAAATTTTCCATATTAGATCTATTATCTAATCAACCATAATAAGTAATAACTTAATATTACCACCTACCAAAACGATTACATGTATACTTGAACCAATAATATATATTTGATATATTATAAAATATAATCAAAAACCATATTATGTCAATCAATTCTACTCGATTATTTAGAAATTCCTATCGATTCTATGGCGTCCCATATATCGACCAGAATCCATAAATATTCAACAGAACAAGTCAACATAATATAAAACCAATTTATATCAAAAATACAAGTATGCTCTCTCATATCACTCAAACCCATTCTAGGGTGTTTCTAACCCCATCTCAAATGAGTTTATTCCCAAACAGAGCCAAGGTTATCGCTAACCGATGCTCTGATACCAAATGCAAATACCCACATTTTTTACCATTCAAATCGACAATAAACCACACATGTCGACCCAAAAAAATCACAAATACAGGTAGTTATTAGGAAAAAGAAGAATAAGATGGAAAGAGGGGAAAACAATCACAGAATCTCAAAATGCAAGGATAACATATGATAAATAACTAACAGTTTAAAAGCAGTTGAAATATATACATTTGGCTATAATATACAACGGTTACCAGAGTTACACACATACAGGTTTACATAACATGACAGCGGAACAAAGTGCAGCGGAAAAATACATATGTATATATATGTAATAGATGTATACCAAATCTTCGTCTTCGATCTTCAAGGCAAAGGAACTTCGCTAACTGCAAACTTTTGCTGAACCGAGCATATTGCATAAAAGAAAACACAACAAACACTCGGATCAGCACTAAATCATTCTCATATTAGCACTAAATACGAAATAACTTGAGTGACATGGGTACAGTAACTCAAGAGATGTTACGGGATTTTTCCATCTCTTAAGGATCCGTTAAACTAATACATACATAGTATAATACGCTATCATTGTACTGTCTATTCATTAAAGTAAATATTATAAAAATAGCATAAGCGGGATTACCATATTACCCTTACGCCGTTTACAGGCGTCAACAATCTATACAGTACCGTAAATTCACCGTACTGGTATTATCAGAGGGCACTCCACAGAAAGCAATGCTAAATCAAAATCGTATGGGGCTCGATATGGATAAATATGACAAGGCACTCGAGGCAATGCCCAGAGTAGGATTCTACCAATTGCACTCCCAGATCGGTGGTAATGCACAACAGCCACTACCGCCCACCTCGGAACACACTCCCAAATCAAATGGGCCCAAATCATCATCATCATCATAGTCATAGAAATAGTATCAAAGAAGTGTGTCCGATCAAAGGTGCTACCTCAATTAGTCATGGTATTGCTCCTGTTTTAGTCATTTCAATTATGACCTAAAGGTCAAGGCTATATTCGTTGTCATTCATCTTCTTCAATCCAACAATTGCCTCCAAGTCATCATATTTCAATCTGGATACGTCATAACGTTCACAGTTGTTAAAGTGGTATCGACACTGGCAGGGAGTATGTCATTTGTCGACTCTGGTCTCTTTAACAACCAACGCTTACATCTTTCACATCGGTCGGTTCTTTTACCTTTCACAAAGGTTCGCTTTATATCCAAAATATCATGTTTTGTTTCGAACCCAATTTATATTCAAAAGGAATATAATTTTCATATCAACATATCATAATCATACCAAACCGATTATATTCTAAACTAGAATATATTTTATTTCATTATATTATAATCATATAATATTTCACAAAATCGACTTATATTCACGTAGAATATACTTCATCTCAAAGGATTATGATCTTCAAATTGATTTATGTTCAAAATCCATTCATATTCTAATAGAATATATATTTTCCATATCACTCATTCAAATCCCTTAGTAGATCCATTTATATCCGAAAAGAATATAATTCATATTTCCATATAAAAATCGATTTAAATCGATTCATATTCAAATAGAATGATTTTTTTTTTATCTCAACTCCATTTGAACCAATGGTTTAAATTCGAACACTTTCCATTCGGATGAAATTTACAAATTCTGAAATACTTATAAAAATAAATGTTATAAGAAAATATTATATAAATAAATAAATATATATACAATATAATAATTAAAAAAGAATAAAATAATTTAAACATTATGTATATACATAAATTAAAAGTTTACGAGATAGTTTTGAATAATAAACTATAAGGAAAATTTTATTTATAATAAATAGTTTATAGGTAAAGATTAAATAGTAAAATTTAAGGAAAGAATAGGTTATTGAATCAAATGTGTAAATATATATATATATATATAATTTCTTTAACCATAATCGTTCCTTCCTTCCGAATTTCAAATGATTAAATCTATACCCCAGCCTCAATATAGTTTTCATAATACAATATCTTGTTTCAATTGCCATTCATCCCCATTTCTTTCAATTCAGAGGAATTAACCCATATTCATACCAAAAATTTTGGTGATTTCGAATATCCTCAAATGATGTTAATTTAAACTAAATTCATGGAAATTTATCAATTACATATCTTATCATAAAATTTGAAAACTCCAAGGTATATTAAAAGTCCCACTTTACAAATCTTGATTTGTTTGAATAATTTACCTTGACATATTCATCAACATTCAATTAATGTTTAAAGGGAACATAAAAATCTTATCAATATCGACACATTTCCTTTATGTAAAATTCTTCATCAATAGAATTTCGAATATTTAAATCATTTAACTAACCGATGTCCATATTGAATTTGCTACCCTATGACCAAGTGATTTAAAATTTAATTTCTCGATATTCAGGGGATGGATTTATCATTTCAATCCAATCAGGGTCACAGATATTTATCATTTCAATCTGTGTTCTTAATTGATTTTAAATCGATCAATCCCGGGTTTATTCGATGCCCGTAACATCTAGGTTGAAATGGGATTAATCGCCAAACAACACACACATGCATATACTGAATACCGGAACATAGCAATATCCATTCAGAAATCAACCCAAAGTATCCATCATAACCATTCATCCAATAAATCAATATTAATCGGTTTCACGGGTTTGCAAGGATCGGAATTTCCAACTAGTAATTTAATAAATTTAAATAACTAATTACTGACCTAAATTTTTGGATTAACATACTTGCATGTCATTTTTAAAGCAATCAATCACCAATCAAACACAACCATGCAACCAAACTTACTTCATAATCTAATATAACAAATATGGGAAAAATTCAATATTTCATAAGTGAGAAAATTACTCATCTTTGGGTCCTTGGTGGATTGAATGTCCAACCAAAGCCTAAATTTTTTTCTGTCTCCAAACACAGCCAAACCAGTCTCATATTGTCCGCAATTCCGCCACGATCCCAACGCACCCAACTATAACGACCCGCATTATATGCATCATAGGATCATATAATATTTATTTCTTTTTCGTGTGAAGTCGTATGGTCGTGTCACTTTGGGGAACAGCTATTGGGTTATTTCTATGTTCACGATTTATGCCGAATTTTATATGATTGTTTTGCCCCTAGATGATCTTACTTTGATACCAAATGTGACGGCCCTTCTTGCCACAACTAAAGCACTCTTTATCTTTCTTGTCCTTCTTTTTCTGACCACCCTTGGTCTGATCTTGTTTTCTCTTATTTTGAGACTCCTTCTTACCTCCATCGCTTGCTTGCGGCTTTGGTTCCTCTACAGATGCAAAAGCAACATCGACCTCGGACTTAGGGTAAAGACTTTCCGATCTCAATGCTTTCCCCACTATAGACTAGAACGTCTCGTCGATGTGGTTTATCAGCCTTTCCCCTAAGTACTCATCTAAGCCGGTTATGAACTTCTCGTTCTTCTTCTCGACAGTGTCGATAAGAGATAATCCATACTTCGATAAAGTATCGAACTCAGCAATATATTCCGAGACTACCCTACCAGAGTTTTATGTCTCTTCTTATTACTCTAGGTCAAAAAAAAGTCAGGTATGAGCGATAAGCAACAAAACAGAACAATAACAGGTATAATCCAATCATACCTGGACCTGCAACCAAAGAGTCAACACAACAAGATGTACAATACTCTAAGGTAACACTAACATATGGTGAAGGGATACGGGGGAGGGGGTGTGCATGTCATAGAGATAGCAAACAAATCAAACATAGCAACTATCCTCACATCTCTCACTCATTGCGTAAAGCATACGATACCCATTACTCTGTTCACCTAATCCTTTAGGCCATGACGGAGTCCAACCCCTATAACTATCACTACAAGCCCCTAATCCGTCTCTCTGTGGTGAACCAAAATTATAGGTATCGATAACCCCTTTGCACACGTCCCGCAGCAAAGCCCAATCATGAAGTTAACTCGTTGGTTCCCGTCTGGATCCTGAGCTATAACTTCTCATTTAGACTACCTTTGCATCTCGGGTTTTGGTCATCATTCCCGTTCGATCTCCATTTGGTTCATTTCGTAGCTCCAAGCTTCCATTCATGTCCATACTTCAGTTCAGATATGCACGGTTAGTGACTCACATGGTTCGTGAGTCCTGCTCGTTGGTCGTGGGGTCCGCTCGTGACCCACACCCCGATCGTGAGGAATGATTACGAACCCCACACCCCGATCATGAGGAATGATCACGAACCCGTGACGGTGTTTTCGACCATTCTAACTGTTCTAATCAATCACAAGCATATCATACAGCCATAGCAGCATGTATAATCAACCATAAACACCAAAACAACAAATAATCATGTCAATAAGGATCAAACATACCTAAAACCCATGTTTTTCCCTTAACCATGTTTAAGCACAACTAATGATAGGATTAGCAAAACTTATCCGAATTAACCCAAATTTCTAACAGAGGAATAAAACAATATTTCAAAATTTATAAATATTTTTCTAGAATTTAATCATGTATAAATTCACTAATTTTCACTAATTACCCTTAATTAACCTTAATTATTGTAAAAACCAGGCTAATCACTCACCTTAGCCACAACCAAACTATAAATCTGAAACTTTTGGACAAAATAGTTCAGATTCCAATACACTCCAGCTGCTCCACCTTCTAATTTCTTCCCAAATCGCATTCTATGCATCGGAGGATCATAGAATATTTATTTCTTTTTCATGTGAAGATGTATGGTCGTGTCACTTTGGGGAACGGCTGTTGGGGTCATTTCCCATGTTCACGATTTTTTCCGAATTTTATATGACCGTTTTGTCCCTAGATGATCTTGTTTCAGCCATAACTTTTGACTGTTAAGGAATTTTGACATGAAACCACTTTCATTGGATCTGAATGATGATTTATCTTTCCGTAGAGTGGTCACATTAGCCAAACGGACTTACGGTTTGGGAGATATGGCTGAAACAAGGTTTAGAAGGTGAAAAACCGCTTAACCGGGCCTAATTAGGGTGATTAGCAAGAGGGCCCATAACTCATTTCGGGATTAGCGTTATGGGGAGGCTGAGAACAGTTGGAAACGAATTTTATTTCATTTTTCAGCCGTCTAAAACATTTCTCTAAACCTAGCGATGGCCTCCACCTTCTAATTTCATTCGAATCGCTCCTAATCGCTTTCTAATTGAAGATTAAACCAAGCTACGTCAAATCAAGAGGAAACAACACCAAATCAGAGTTGGAGTGTAACAACCCGGAAAATACGAGCCAATTTTAAAATCTAATAAAACTATCGGACCATTAGAATTCTCCATTCATAAATAATAATAAAAACATCAGAAACCCGATCCCTCCCCTCCCCCCCCCCCCCCCCGATGAACGACGGAAGTTGCTCAGAACTTCCCGACCAAATCGCCGCCGCCAAGTCGACTTTCGGCCCCACCTCTAGTTGAGTTTTTTGTCCGCCTCCCTCCCCTCTTTAAATCTATACCCGCCTCGCCCTCCACCTCTCAACGATCAGCGAGATCCAAGGCCCCAAAGGCAGCTCGCGTCGGTCGAGATTCTGCCGCCATACCCCCGTCGAACTGAAGGTGGGTACCACGCGCCTGAATCCCTTTCCAAGCTCTATGTGTGGCGATGTTTGATCGGCCAACCGCTACCCCGTTGGATCGAAAATCAAAGACCTAGTTTCGAAGGGTTAAGTGAGGTAAACGGTTGAATTTCCTAAATTGAAAATAACACTTTTAAGTGTTGCAAACTTTGAAAAATCATATCTTTGTCGTGTGTTGACGAAATTCGATAAAACAGGAAACATCGTGACCGCAAGGAGGCCCTCTACCATCTAGAAGAGACCGCGGATTTTTCTGAGCTATCTACGTTTTTTAGCACCTCGGCAACCATGTGAGATTTCTAACTGAAATGTGAATGGAAATGTCATGTATAAATTATATAAGCGAAATATAAATTATACACGTGTCATATACCTCAAGTACATGCGTTGTGTAAGCTATATGAGCGAAATATAAATTATACATGTGTCGTATACCTTATGTACATGCGTTGTGTAAGCTATATGAGCGAAATATGAATTATACATGCATTGTTTAAATGATATGTGTGTTGAAATGCAAGTGAAATATAGAAATAATATATATATTTATATACACACTCCCCTCGTCCACAAACCATGGACGATATTTATTACTTGTGATTGGCGTGAAAATATGTGGTATGATGAATGGTTGAAAATAATTGTTTGTGGTTGATATTGTTTGGTTGTGGTTGAAAAATACCCATTGGTGATTGAAACGAATTTGAAATAATTGTGGAAATGAAAATAAAACATGTCGCCTGCGTGCGAACTAGATGCATGAAATCCCCATTGTCAAAAATCGCGAGGTTTTAAGGTAGAGCGAGGAGCCGTACTCGGGACGGTGTCGGTTTTAACTACCCTGCCGTTATGCTGCCGAAATTTTGAATAATATTCATGTGTTAGAATTATTTTCATATGTTGAAATTTTTTTCATGTGTTGAAACTAAAGTCATGTGTTGAAACTATATCCATGTGTGGAAGTGCTCGTGTGTTGAGAAGTAATGTGTGAAAATTAAATTCATGTGTTGAATGAATAAAGTGTTTAAACAATAAAAATCGCATTTTTATAATATATATGATGTATGTAAAATATTCGCGTTATAAATAAATTGTTTTAACAATAAAAATTTCATCTTTTTTTATATGAACAAACTATATAAAATATCCATGTGTGGAAATGCTCAGGTGTTGAGAAGTGTGTGTGTTGAAAAGGTTCATGTGTTGAATAAAAAGATCGAACAATAAAAATTACATTTTTATTGAAATTATGAAGTGTTAAAAACATTCATGTATCGAATAAATATTTTAGAGGATAAAAATACCATTTTTATCCTATATGTGATTTGCTAAAAATATACGAGTGTTGAAATAAATATTTGTTTGCTATGAATATTATTTTTAACATGTATAGGAACAAAATGAAATAGTCATGTGTTGAAATATATTTTAGTTCGCCAAAAATATCATTTTTGAAATGTGAAGTGTTAAAAATAACCACTTGTTCAAATAAATATGCATGAGTCGAAATATTCATTAATTAGCTAATGATATGATTTTTGCTCGTGTATGCAACATTGGAATGAATGGTGACTTTAAACCAAATTGAATCAAATATGAAGTTTAATGGAAAATGATAAGTGAAAAGAATTGCACATATGTACATGCATATTTATTAAACAGGTTATAGCAAAGAGGCTAGAGAAGAGGAATAAAATTGTGTGCCTGACAAATAGATACATGTTTACTGTTTTGCTTGGGTGATGATTTTATGAGCCTATTGGTTAGCCGCTTGGCTTTTTCTTTTTCTTTTTGAGATGAGACGCCCATGTGGCAATTTGGGAATTTTCCCAGCCCCTTCCGTACAAAGGAGGTTATGGCGAAATTTCCCAAAATTTAAAGGCATTAGTAAAATATTTGAAGTGAAAACGATATTGAAATCGTCGAATGAACTATATTTATATATATATATAATTAAAACGAATCGTGGCCGTGCAGTTCGTATTTTGAAACCGTGATTTCAAATGATTAGGGCGGGAAATCCGACCATCGGATTTTCCCAAAACCACAACCATTGGGTTCACCTTGGAAATATCTTTCCAACGGCACCAACTTTGTAAAGATCTGACGGTTGGATTCTCTGGAATGTTTAATTCAAATCTAAAGAAAAACAGCGCCAGAATCAATTATATTTATATATAAATATAATTAAATTAAATCGAATAACGATGCTGCAGTTCGTATTTTGAAATTGTAACTTCAAACGACTAGTGTGGGAAATCAGACCATCGGATTTTCCCAAAACTGAAACCATTGGATTCGTTTTGAAAAGATCTTTCTAATGAAATAAAATTTGTGAAGATCCAACGGTTAGATTTTCAGATATGTGTAAAACAAATTTAGTGAAAAACAACGCCAATGCCTCCGCACGACCTGAAACGTCGTTTAATTAAGTATGGCCGTTTTTAAATAAATAAAAATGGCGATATATCGTTATAAAATATTATAGACGATATAGAATGGAAATAAAACGATTTTGCTGGGTTTGCTTGATATGTGATGGTTGAATGTATTTAACATGAAAATTATACTATGAAACTGAAATGTGAATGTTGAGTAATTTAACCATGTGAAGAATTGATTTGAAAATCTAAATGTACGTGGATTATTTGAAAAGGCCGAGTTAATTCTCATTTCAAATAATCGATCGACGGCGAGAAGTCGAAGAGATGAAGATGGTTCAAGACTGACGATCTTCACATTGGATGGATGGGCGCTACTGATGCTCGTGATTGGAGTAGCTACCTTGAAGGAGCTGAAGTAGTAGCCGTCCGGACGTATTGTTGATTGTGCGGATATGCGAGGAATATGGTGCCTCCGGCTTCATTCAAACCTAGAACGAACTTGTAAATGGACTGAGTGTCTGACATTGGATTTTGTTCTGTGCTGATTGATCTCTGTTAAATATATATATATTTGGCGGCGGAGAATTTATTCTCTTGCTTAACGCCCTTCTTTGAGATGTATGAGCTCAGAGGTTATATACCGATAGAAATCAGTCGCATGGAGTGAATTGTATATGTGGCACGCCTAAGTCTTGTAGTTGATGATCAAAGCATGGTCTGTGTGACGTAGCTTTGTGTATAACGTGGATTCGCGAGCCTCACACCCCGGTATGAGTCAAAAACGGGATAGTGACTGCAGGGAGAGCACGACGTTTCTTTCTAGCTATGGTGGTGTCAGTGACCTACCAGCCCTGACATTTATATCTACTTTTCGCCTGTGTGGTTGTTGGAATGCGAGGCGCCTCGATTATAGGTCTGTAAGGACCGAGAAATATGTGTTCAGGAATTGCTAATCCTCAAAAGTAAGAGACGACCTGCCCTGAAGATCCAGGGATTGTTGTGTGAGGTCCTGCGACATTTGCTAGAGTGTCTCGAACGGAGAGGAGCTTGCCCCTTGCCTCGACCCATGATGGAATCCAATTTCCGATACGAAATTGCGGATGTGATTGTATTACTAGTATGGCGACATAGTAGACGGTAGCTATGCCGCCTAGGATTGATATTTATGATTGAATTTGCTTTTGAAAACATATATACACTAGTAATAATATCACACACTTTTTTTTATACGTATGAAGCATTTTTGGCCATTATAAGGTAAAACTCTATCCTCCGGCTTGCGTTGCATTGTGTGATGGGACCTGAGTCTCATAATGGCTTCATTTTCATAAAAAGCATTGTGATGATTTAATCATTTACTTTATTTCATGCACTAGCACTCATTGGAGTAAACCCGTTCCGTGAAAGTGGCGTGGTCCTTTGATTTGCCTTATTATTGTTGTTTAAGAAGTTAGGTAGATTTCTCATACCAGTCCCATGACTGACTCGTAGTTTGTTTCACCTTGCAAACTCGGGTGCCCTTATTTTCACACGGGCAGCCTAGTTACAGGTAGCTGGCATATTTTGGCTTGGCACCGCAGAAGAGGTGCACTTTTGGCTCATGGTGAGGCTTGACTACATTGTGATGACTATGACTTTTTCCGCCATTATTGTATATGTATTATGATTCTGCCACAGGCGATGTAGACTGATGTTTAGTTTATGTATTCTCTATGTATGTTTCCGCCACAGGCGATGTAGAATGATTATGTACTGTTTTGCACTAAGTTGTATCCTGCACTGTGCTCTCTGATGTGGTGATATATATATATATGATTCCGCTGTCATATTTGTGTAAATTATTCTATTTCTTGTTTATGCTATTATCTGTACTCTGCTGATGATGATTAATGTGTTATATTCCAATGATTATCCTTAACACCGTGGCACGGGGTTTTGGGATCGTCACATGGAGCTGCTGTGTTGCATTAGAATTCGACCCAAAACAGATAATATTTCATATCAATAGTTTGTTTGTGGCCAAGGTGAGTCATTTGCATCGTTTTTCACAAATTAGGGCTAATTAGGGGTGATTAGTGGTAATTAGCAAAATTATTCGTAATTAAATTCTAGAAAAATTTGTAAAATTCTATAATATTATTTTAGGGATATGTTAGAAATTTGGGTTAATTTGGATAAGTTTTGCTAATCCTACATTAGTTGTGCTTAAACATGATTAAGGGGGAAACATGGGTTTTGGGTATGTTTGATTCATATTGACATGTCATGTTGTTGTTTTGGTGTTTGTGGTTGATTATAAATGTTGCTATGACTGCATGGTATGCTTTGTGATTGATTAGAAAAGTTAGAATGGTCGAAAACGCCATCATATGGCGTAAAACGGTCGCTGGAAAAATTACAGGAAATTGTGCAGGAACCGGATCGGATCGCCCCCCACACCCCGATTGTGAGGATGATCACGAACCCTCACACCCCGACCGTGAGGAAGGATCATGAGTGAGGAATGATCACGAACCACAAACCCCGACCGTGAGGAAGGATCACTAACCCCATACCCTGAGCATGAGGAATGATCACGAACCACACACCCCGACCGTGAGGAAGGATCACAAACCCTCACACCCTGACCGTAAGGAAGATGGCGAAACCCTACACCTGATCATGAGGATCATCACGAACCCTCACACCCCGACCGTGAGGAAGATGACGAACCCTCACACCCCGACCGTGAGGAATAGGGCGAACCCTTGGATAGCGAGCCGAGAAAAGTGACCTGAAGCTTGGAGCCATGATCATGATTCACGAACCGAACCACCGGGATGAAGGCCACGAACCGGGTGAAAGGCCACGAACCGAGCTCACCATCACGACCAGGGTATAGGTCATGAGTGGACCCTACGACCAACGAGCAGGACCCACGAACCATGTGAGTCACCAACCGTGCATATCTGAACTGAAGTATGGACATGAATGGAAGCTTGGAGCTACGAACCGAACCAAACGGAGATTGAACGGGAATGATGACCAAAACCCGAGATGCAAAGGTAGTCTATGTGAGAAGTTATAACCCAGGATCCAGACGGTAACCAAGAGTTAACTTCAAGATTAGGCTTTGCCACGGGATATGTGCAAAGGGGTTATCAATACCTATAATTTTGGTTCACCACAGGGAGACGGATTAAGGGCTTGTAGTGATAGTTATACGGGGTTGGACTCCGTCATGGCCCAAAGGATTAGGTGGATAGAGTAATGGGTATCATATGCTTTACACACTGAGTGAGAGATGTGAGGATAGTTGCTATGTTTGATTTGTTTGCTATCTCTATGACATGCACACCCCCTCCCCCGTATCCTTTCACCATATGTTAGTGTTACCTTAGAGTATTGTACATCTTGTTGTGCTGACTCTTTTGTTGCAGGTCCAAGTTCAGGTATGATTGGATTATACCTGTTATTGTTCTGTTTTGTTGCTTATCGCTCATACCAGACTTTTGTGTGACCCAGAATTTTATGTCTCTTCTTATTACGCTGGGTGCTCCTAAAAGAGCAGACTAGAGACAGGTTAGGTGGTACGCACAAGTAGTTAATCCGGAGACGAGCAGGAGGCTCCCACGTATTATTAGCATATATTCTCCCTGTGTTTTTATTGGTCACTAGGTGTGCATTAATAGTGTACCTTTTCTTTCGTTTTGCTTTAGAGACAGTTATTTGAAGTTATAGTAAGGATGTTGGATCATTTGGATTTCCGTTGCTATGACGGTTTAAGTTTTCAGCTTATGCACTGTCTCGCCTGTTTTATATCAAAGTTATGTTATTATTATATTTTATTCCATTCACTGTGAGATATACTACAGATTCCGATGTTGCTTCATAGCTTCAAATTACTTTCTTCTCTTTTCTTTTCTTTCGACGACCGTCCCGTTCTAGTTGGACATCGGTACAACGCATTTCAAAGGAAATGTCGGCTGGTGTGGGGCGGGCCATCACATTTGGTATCAGAGCTCTAGGTTGCATAGTTAACCTAGGGGAAGACATCAGGGAGAGATATTATATGTATGTGAGAGCGCGTACTTGTGATATTTTGGTTTTCAAGAGCTATATATATGTATATATGCTATTAGTATATCTAAGGAGGAAGTCGCACTGCGCTGGCACGACATTGAGATGGTTAATCGTTTTCTCTTTACAGACTGAACGATGAGCCTATATACGAGGAGTGCAGGTTCAGGAGAAAACAATAAGGATACTACTGATATGAGGATGATGTTTCCTACCTTCATGCGAGAGATTCTTAGGGATGCTGGGGGAGTAGTTCCTAATGCTGCTAATGGTGGTGGTGCAGTAGTGCAGGCGCCTAGGGCAGATTTCACCAAGTTTAACAAGGATTATACTAGTCTTGGCGGGAAGCCGTTCCACGGAACGGAGTCTACTACAGATGTTCAAGATTGATTGGATTGTTGTGAGTGCATCTTCGAGGACTTGGGAATCGATGATGCCATGAAGAGAATGTTAGCATCGCGTCAGCTTCAAGGACGAGATAGGAATTGGTGGAAAGCTATTAAAGCGGCTACTCTTGAAGATCAACTTACTTGGAATCAGTTTATGACTTGTTTCAACGAAAAGTTCATTCCAGATGCTCACAAATCTGAATTGTTTAGGAAATTTTTGGAGCTTAAGCAGAATGGTAGGGCAGTCTCGGAATATATTGCTAAGTTCGATACTTTATCGAAATATGGATTATCTCTTATCGACACTACCGAGAAGAAGAACGAGAAGTTCATAACCGACTTAGATGAGTACTTAGGGGAAAGGCTGATAAACCACATCGACGAGACGTTCGAGTCTATAGTGGGGAAAGCATTGAGACCGGAGAGTCTTTACCCTAAGTCAAAGGCTGATGTTGCTTTTGCATCTGTAGAGGAACCAAAGACGCAAGAAAGTGGTGGAGGTAAGAAGGAGTCTTAGAATAAGAAAAAACAGGATCAGACCAAGGGTGGTTAGAAAAAGAAGGGAAAGAAAGATAAAGAGTGCTTTAGTTGTGGCAAGAAGGGCCACTATGCTAAAGATTGTTAGGAAGAGCATGGGGAAAGGAAGTGCTTCAATTACGGCCAAGTGGGACATCACAAGGATAATTGCCCGCAAACCCTAAAGAGAAGCAGATTGTGAAAGCATATGCTATCAACGCTGTTCCTTCTTCGTCAAATGCCCCAACTACGGTGGAGAAAGGAAAGGGCGTCATTATTAGAGGTATGCTTTTCTATTTATGACGTTTATGTCCTAGTTTTGTTGATAGTGAGGCATCCCATTCCTTTATATCTAGTGACCTGGTGGATAAGTTGGGATTGGAACCTGGGATAGTCAATAGACCTTTAGCTGTGATGAGCTCGATTGGTGGCTCGACTAACCTTGGTATGATTTGTTGTAATGTGGTCTTATCGAGTCATGGATTTATGTTTGCTTGTGATTGCTTAGTTGCTTTGCTAGTATCATCTCACATAGATTATCTGAATTCATAGGAGATGTTCCTTTAGTGCTTGTCTGATATTGTATTAAGCCTTTGGGGCTTGTGCTTAGGGAATGTCGACTTCGACTAGGATGGTTTGCGCGAGAGATAAATAGTTTTTGCGATTTTTCATTGGATGATATATTGGTTTACGCGGGGAGTGATGGCCAGCGTGACATGATAAGACTATTCGATGGTATGTACTGCCCCGAGTTAGACCTGATAGGGTTATGAGATGACTCGAGTGGGACTCGACAAAGATGCAAAGAAATGGATTGTTTAGGACCCTATGTTGATGTTCTTTTTGAAGGAATTGGATGTGTTCGTTGATCATGGAAGATGCAACGAAGGTTAGGACGATTCAAGTTGGACTTGAACTCGTAAAAGAAAATAGGTTTTCATTGATCTTGGAGATGCAACGAATAGGGAGATGACTCACGCTGGATTAGAGTGTGTCGGTAATGGATACTCAAGACTGGGTCTGAGTTTATGGGTAATAGATTGACTCAAGTTGGACTCACGAAGGCTGTAAGGAAATGGAATGGCTTGAGTTGGACTCGAGAGGGAATGAAGATAATGGATAAACTTGGGTGGGACTCAAGTGTTTTAGGCAGACTAGAAGCAAGGGTATCTGGGGATGCCCGTTACCTTGGATCCTTTAGACGTGATCTAGTTATCCTTGGAGGATAAAAGTACGTTGGACGTATAGTAGTCCATATGGAGGCGGGGCTTCCATTAGCCTTGGGATTGGTTGGACCACTCAAGTAGGCATCGACGTATGTATGGAGGAGGGGCTTCCGTTAGCCTTGGGATTGGTTGGCTAGTCAAGTAGGTATCGACGTATGTATGGCTTTAGCAGGTGATAGGTAGGACATGTTTGATGGATGCTATGGTTGCTATGTTTGTTCCTATATTTTACCCTTAAGTAGACTATCACCTGTAGGATTCTGGTAATAGAGAACGAAGAGATGACGGTATACACAGATGCATGTGGTACCAGACTAGGTGCTATACTGATGCACTGAGTAGGAGACATGCCAGTTTAGGTGTTATGCTTCTTGAATGAAAGTAACTGGAGTATATCGTGGGATATGATTTCAGACCTAAGTATGGATTGGATCCAGAAATGTTAACAAGTTTGACAATCAAACCGACTTTGACTGAGAAGATTGGTTCCAGTCAGAGGGACGATCCTAATCTATTGGAAATCATTTCCAAGGTAGAGATGGGCATCGACAATGATAAGATGAACAAGTATGGACTTGATCGAGGAAGATGGCTTCGAAAGAATGATAGACTAGTTGTACCCAATGTCAATGGATTAAGAGACGAAGTTCTTAGAAAACGTCATCACTCAAAACTAACTATGCACCCCCGGTGGTAATAAAATGTATCGAGACATGAAGCAGACCTACTACTGGGAAGGGGTAAAGAGTGACGTTGGGAAGGTTATATCTAAGTGCATGAATTGCCAGCTAGTTAAAGATGTGTAAAAGGAGCTTAGTGGTTTGTTACAACCGTTGGAAATTCCTAAATGGAAGTATGAACAAGCCTCAACGGATTTCATCGATGGTTTACCAAGGACTAGATCGGGTCACGATAGTATTTGGGTGAATCATGTATTAGAGGATCTCTTGAGAGCTTGTGTATTAGATTTTGGTGGTTCATGGGATGACCATTTGCACTTAGTTTAGTTTGCATATAATAATAGTTGTCAGTCTAGTATTGAAATGGCTCCATTTGAAGCTTTGTACGGAAGATCGTGCAACTCACCATCATGTTGGTTATAAAACAGTGGGAAATTTGTGCTTGGACCAAAAGTAATAAGGGAAACATCAGATAAGAACTAGGTTGTCCCACAGTGAATGAAGGCTGCCTAAGATAGGCAGAAGAGTTAGGCTGATATAAGACGAAGAGATTTGGAATTCTTCGTTAACGACTTGGTATTTGTCAAGATCTCTTCATTGGAGAGTGTGATTCGATTTGGTAGGAGATACAAGTTGGTACCAAGGTTTATTGGTCCATTCCCAGTTCTCGAGCAAGTTGGGAATTTGGCATATAAAGTTGAGTTACCTAACAAGATGGCGGGGTTCACAACGTATTTCATGTTTCCCAATTAAGGAAGTTTGTGCACGACCCTAATATAGTTGTTTCACCAGATCAGTTGGATGACATCAAGGTTGAACCCGAGGCAGTTGGGAACCACAGAGCTATGCGTATTGTTGGGAAATAATACGAAGCAGCTTCGAAGGAATGTGGTGAAACTAGTCAAAGTTCAGTGGGGTGATGATGAGAAAGACTGTACTTGGGAAACAGAGGAGAACATGAGGAAGACGTTTCCAGAACTCTTTGCCGGGTAAGGTTTTTATATCGAAATAATACTCCCTCGTTAGTAAACTGCATGCTAGGACATGCTTGTTGTGTTATTATGTATGTTTGATTGCTTGCAAGTGATTGGTAGGCATGCGGGATCCTTTGTATGTTTTGATTAAGGAATTTCGGGGACGAAATTTCTTAAAGGGGGGGGGGGGGAATGTAATGACCCTCATTCTATGCATCGGAGGATCATAGAATATTTATCTCTTATTCGTGTGAAGTCTTATGGTCGTGTCACTTTGGGGAACGACTACTGGGGTCATTTCCCATGTTCACGATTTTTGCCGAATTTTATATGACTGTTTTGCCCCTAGATGATCTTGTTTCGGCCATAACTTTTGATTGGTAAGGAATTTTGACCTGAAACCACTTCCATTGGATGCGAATGATGGTTTACCTTTCCATATAGTGGTCACGTTAGACAAACGGACTTACCATTTCGGAGATATGGCTGAAACAAGGTTTAGAAGGTGAAAAACAGCTTAACCGGACCTAATTAGGGTGATTAGCAAGGGGGTCCATAACCCATTTCGGGATTAAGTTATGGGGAGGCTAAGAACAGTTGGGAAACGAACTTTATTTCATTTTTCTGCCGCCTAAAACATTTCTCTAACCCTAGCCATGGCCTCCACCTTCTAAATTCATCTGAATCGCTCCTAATCGCTTTCTAATTGAAGATTAAGCCAAGCTACATCAAATCAAGGGGAAATAACACCAAATCAGAGTTGGAGCTGCTGTGTTGCATTAGAATTCAACCCAAAACAGATAATATTTCAGATCCATAGTTTGTTTGTGGCCAAGGTGAGTGATTTGCATCGTTTTTCACTAATTAGGGGTGATTAGTGGTAATTAGCAAAATTATTTGTAATTAAATTCTAGAAAAATTTGTAAAATTCTAAAATATTATTTTAGGGATCTTTTACAAATTCGGGTTAATTTGGATATGTCTTGCTAATCTTATCATTAGTTGTGCTTAAACATGATTAAGGGGAAAAACATGGGTTTTGGGTATGTTTGATTCAATTGACATATCATATTGTTGTTTTGGTCTTTGTGGTCGATTATACATGTTGCTATGACTGTATGGTATGCTTTGTGATTGATTAGAAAAGTTAGAATGGTCGAAAACAACGTCGTATGGCATAAAATAGTCGTTGGAAGAGTTGCAGGAAATTGTGCAGGAACCAGATCGGATTGCCCCCCACACCCCGATCGTGAGGATGATCACGAACCCTCACACCCCAACCGTGAGGAAGGATCACGAACCCCACACCTTGAGCATGAGAAGTGATCACAAACCACACACCCCGACCGTGAGGAAGGATCACGAATCCCCACACCATGAGCATAAGGAATGATCAAGAACCACACACCCCGATCGTGAGGAAGGATCACGAACCCTCACACCCCGACCATGAGGAAGATGGAGAAACCCTACACCCCGATCATGAGGATGATCATGAACCCTCAAACCACGACCGTGAGGAAGATGGCGAACCCTCACACCCCGACCGTGAGGAATAGGGCGAACCCTTGGATGGCGAGCCGTGAACCGTGAGCTGAAGGTTGGAGCCATGATTATGAGTCACAAACCGAATCACTAGGATGAAGGCCACGAACCGGGAGAAAGGAAATGAACCGAGCTCACCATCACGACAAGGATATGGGTCATGAGTGGACCCTACGACCAACGAGCAGGACCCACGAACCATGGGAGTCACCAATCGTGCATATCTGAACTGAAGTACGGACATGAATGGAAGCTTGGAGCTACGAACCGAACAAACGGAGATCGAACGGGAATGATGACCAAAACCTGAGATGCAAAGGTATTTTAAATGGGAAGTTGTAGCTCAGGATCCAGACAGGAACCAACGAGTTAACTTCATGATTGGGCTTTGCTGCGGGACGTGTGCAAAGGGGTTATCGATACCTATAATTTTGGTTCACCATAGAGAGACAGATTAAGCGCTTGTAGTGATAGTTATACGGGGTTGGACTCCCTCATGGCCCAAAGGATTAGGTGAACAGAGTAATGGGTATCGTATGCTTTATGCACTGAGTGAGAGATGTAAGGATAGTTGCTATGTTTGATTTGTTTGCTATCTCTATGACATGCAGACCCCCTCCCCCGAATCCTTTCACCATATGTTAGTGTTACCTTAAAGTAGTGTACATCTTGTTGTGCTGACTCTTTGGTTGCAGGTCCAGGTTCAGGTGTGATTGGATTATACCTGTTATTATTCTATTTTGCTGCTTATTGCTCATACCAGACTTTTGTCTGACCCAGAGTTTAATGTGATTACTCTGGGTGCTCCTAAACAAGCAGACTAGAGACAGGTTAGGTGGTATGCACAAGTAGCTGATCCGGATACGAGCAGGAGGCTACCACGTATTATTAGCATATATTCTCCCTATGTTGTTGCTGGTCACTACGTGGGCATTAGTAGTGTACCTTTTCTTTCTTTTTGCTTTAGAGCCAGTTATTTGAAGTTGTAATAAGGATATTGGATCATAAGCTGTATTTTGGATTTCCGCCGCTATGATGATTTAAGTTTTCAGCTTATGCACTGTATCGCCTGTTTTATGTCAAAGTTATGTTATTATTATATTTTATTCGATGCGCTGTGAGATATATTGCAAATTCCTTTGTTGGTTCATAGCTTCAAATTACTTTCTTCTCTTTTCTTTTCTTTTGACGACCGTCACGTTCTAGTTGGACATCGGTATAGCGCATTTAGAAGGAAATGTCGGCAGGTGCGGGGCGGGCCGTCACACCAACCGTGTCCAAATCCGAGTTAATACAAGCAAGTTATTAGAGTTTATTCATTTGAATCTTAAATATATATAAAATTAATTAAATAATTATCTCACCAATCCAAACTTGCCACGTCACACCCCAAATACTCCCGCTCATCCCCTTTCTCCTTCGCTATAATAAACGATGCGCTAAACCCAAAACGCACAACAACTTTTAACATTGATTTCTCTGAGCTCCGATCGAATTAGAGTCAGCTGCCACCACCAATAGAAAGATCATCTCCAGGCGCATCCACGTGTGTCGGCGCCATCAACCTCGATGGTCTCTTCCGGCGATGTGTATCCAAAGAACGAATAGGGTTTTCACCCTTTGACCCCCAAAATCCGATCATCCACTCCACAATACAACTTCCAACCACCACCAAAACGCTCGTATGGGTCTCCTCTTCCAAACCCATATTCCCAAAACTCCAATTGACTGTCGGATTGAAACCCCCAATTTACACCTTAGGGTTTCAAAAATCTGAAAGTCTGACCACTGATTTCAGGCAACTCCAGGCACTGCATGTCGAAACAAAACATACCGGCAGCTTCGTATCGTCGAGAGCTTCGAATCGACATATAATTTGCTATGGTTTGAGAAGATTTGATTTTAAATCTTGTATTTTTATTCCTAGGGTTTTGAAATCTATTCTGCCATTAGAGAAAGAAAATTTTGAAGGAGGAAAGTTGTACGTGTAATGAAAATAGCTGATGAAATGTAAAATGGGTTTTATTTATATAAATATAGAAGGCGCAATAGGATTAAAACACCCAATTATTCATTTACATTGATCTCTTTTACATTGTCTCTCGTATGATCAAATTACAAGTCAAACTGTGATGCATATTGAAATCCTATCATCATTCACTATTCTGGTTCCGATGAGATTGGTTTCAACGGATTCCGAGACAGTTGCCAAAACAGTTAAATTTCATTGTTAATTAATTAATAAAATATTTAGATATTCATTTAACTGTTTTAATTCTATTTGAATGTTCATTAAATTCAAACTTAAAACAAATTATAACTTAAATAAATTCTATAAATTTATTTCATAAATTTTTAAGTTCCTATATTTGGTTATTTACAAATTTAAATTTTTGAATTTCAAATTTAACCTAAACAACTTAAATTTTATTTAATCATTTAGATATTAAATCCCAACTTACCACATTTCTAAATGAACTAAATTTGAAAAATCTATTTGTACTAAATTCAAATAATCATCAACATCATAATCAACAAAATTTGTTTTTTCTAATATTATTCCATTACTTATTTAAAATCAAAATTTAAATATACAGAAAATATGGGTTGTTACACAGTTGTCCCACATATATTTTATATAAGTCAAGTTTAAAATTTGTGTGTTATGTTTGCTAAGTGTTGCATGATTTGATGATTGTTTGAATATATGATGAATATCATTATATAACTAAGTAAATTAAATGTTCGTTTAATATAGTCGAACCAAATTGTCATTTTTAGTGATTATTTCCAATTGAGGTAACTTACCTTGTTGGTTTCATTTGTAATAATATAAACGTATAAAAATTAAAAATTGGATGCTTGAATTGTTATCATTAGTTGATTGTTATTCGTTGAATTTATTATTCATGTTTATTGTAGTAGATATTAATTTTTCGTATTAAATGGATGATTTTATTGAGGTAATCTAATTGGATGCAGAGAAAAATAAATTGGAGGTATCCAACTGGATTCCTCAAATTTATTGTTTATTTTCATGTTATATTATATGAATTATTTAACCACTCTAATTGGATGATTGATTTGATTATTGGCTGTTGAATCCAAATTCAACGTTTGTTTTGTTATTAACCAGTGGGCAGTATTGGTCGACAAATTGGCAGTAGATGGCCCAAAAATATATCGTTTTGTAATGGTTGAGTTATCTTCAGGTGAATCGATAGAAATGAAGTAATAAAATTTATTTTATAACTAAAGATAGATTTTGAAATCTATTATTTTGAATGAATGTTATAAAAAAAAAAGAAATAAATTTTTATTATTTAAATTTATAAGTAGTTATTAAATGATTTTATAAAGAAAATTCTTATATTAATAAGATTTATATGCAAGTGAGCTGAAATTAACCTAAGGGTTAAGAGTTGGTTTAATTGTTTCCAAGAGATAATTAAATGGGGTTATATAAATTAATTGTCTTATCAACTAGATTGAAGAAGGACTAATTGGAATGGGTTAACGAGTTAACCATGGTTTGAGTTGACGATAATCTGAAATTAGTCATTCGACTAATTTGTTTTCAATTTTTTTATAAATAAAATTTTAGAAAACGAATGTCTAAACTTAAGAAGCATTCTTAAGAATTTATTTATCTTGGATTAACATTATATAAAAGTAAATTATCGAGTTGTTTGTTATTAATTAGGTTAATTATTATTTTAAAGATCTTTTAAATAAATTAACTATTCTATTTTTAATTAAAATAGAAGTTAACTACCTCTATGGTGGTTAGTGATGAAGTAAATTATAATTTTATTTAATAATAATTTAAGTGATTAATTTTAGTAAGTAATCGTGTTTGAAATGAAATCTAGTTGAATTTTGAAAGGAATTTATGAATGGATTTTATAGTAAAAACCTAGTTTTATAAAAGAAGTTATAAAGAGAGTTTAAGCTTATACGATAGCTTAAAATAAATGTTACTAAATATTTGAGTTAAATAAAGGAAATCAAGATGAAAATGGTTTTTATATTAAACCAAAGTTGTATGATTGAGGTTTATAAAAAGAGATGTGAAGTTAAAGCGTTAATTTTAAATTAGCGTTACTAAATAATGGAATTAAGTGAATTGATGAAATTGTAATAAGATTTCCAATAGGGAATGGTCGAATGGATTAGAAAAAAGGGATTCTTGTAATTGAATTTGGTAAATGACTTAGTAATAGGATTTGTAATAGAAATCCAGGTAATAAAACAAATAGTTTAAAGAAGTTAAGGTTTAAAAGTTGATGTTTTGGTAAGCAATTACCTAATCAATGAATTAAGTAATAATAGTTATATTTAAAAAGGAGAGCTTTTAAAAGTAAAAACGTTTACAAAACCAAATTTTAAATAAAATAGTTAAATGGTATTTGTTTTGATATTGGAATGAATATCAGTTTTTGAATTACAACTCATATCTATCTAAAGATAAGAATGTTGTTGATCGAGTACTGAGAGGTAATTAAAATACCCCAATTTGAATGACTTCAGGATTATCTGAGGATGATATTAATTGTAATGGTAAAGATGTTAGAAGTTAATTATTATGAGAAATAATAATGCAATGTTATTAGAAGGGTTTAAGAATACACAATGATATTTTTAAGGTTAAAGAAATAAAAGGAGATTTTTATGAAAATATAATGGTATATTCAAAGTAAAGAGATGAGTGTTAGAATGGGTTTATTCTAAAATGATAATATTCGATTATTGTTTTCAAATAACGGAACAAAAGAGATCCCGTAATGTAATGTTGTGAACAATAAGTTGAATTAACTTCCTAGTTATAGAAAAAGGAAAATGTTATAGCAAATGTTTTGAAATTGGAAAATTGGATTTGGTTATAAGATAATTTTTTATGTATTAAGATGAAATGATTTTGAGGGTATTAGTATACTAAGAAGTGAGAATCTATGTTCGAAATATTGAAAGATTTAGATGTTTCAGTTAACCATTTGTTAATTATACTTTTAATTAAAGAGGCCAAGTGATGATGAGTAATGAACCTATGAATTCATTTTATTTTAATGATTGAATGGTTGTTTATTTGATAATTGACTATCAAATCTGGCCTAATGGGTTGTTGGTAGGGAAAGACCATGATCAAATTTATGTTCGAAAACCATTCTGAACCAGTGAATATATAAAAAAAAAGATATCTAATGCTGATTGAGATGGAGCAATTGAAGACCGTATTCTTCATGAGCGGAAGAAGCACTTGTTAAGTTCTCTAGTTGATCCCTAGAGATATTTTGACAGCAGTTCTGTCGTGATTGGAATCTACGGATTTCAAGGACTACTTGCTATTGATCTGTAGGGTGATTCCTAGAATGTGGTGGAGGGTGCCTTTGGTTTGTCCAGTCTCAGATCAACTTGTATGGATGGATGTCTGATAGTGTATTTCCAAAATGGTCACGTACATCGATTTCTTCGAACGTACCGAGTTTGGTGGCAAAGAAGAGAACTTATTGTGCTAATACCCAGTGTATTTTTGTGAAAATCAATTAGTGACTTTCTAACAGATCTGACGATGTGGCATTCAAAGTGAGAGGTGGCCAGATATTTTAAAATGTAATTATAACCTTAAGCCTCATCAACTAAGAAATGTTATAAAATCAAATAAGTCACATGGCTATGTGGGTCGCTCCCATTAGTGTGTATTGTCACCATCTAGAGAAAATTTGTTTGTTCTTCTTTTAATTATGTATCTCTCGGGAAAATGATGGTTGCACAAACGTAAGGTGATAGTATATTCGAAACACTCAAGCGAAACGAGTGGCCGGTCAGGTTTAGCCAGGGTTGCAAGATGCTCTTGTTGAACCCTAGGTATTTTCTCTAGAGGTACACTGTCGGAAGGTTATCCCATATCTTGTCTTTATTAGAAATCTATTCTCCAATAAGAGCCCGCCGTTTTTTATTATAAACAATGTATGTAGAGCGTGAGATGTAAATGTTCTGCTAGGTGGTTATTTATTTAAATTAGACATTATTATAACATCCGAATAAATATGATGTAAAATAGTTTTGGTTAACGTAAGGTAAAACCCATCCGTGTTTATGTGCGGATTGATCTTACGATTGTCCTTTTCTTTCGATAAGATTTTTACTTTAAAATCATGTTGGACGATACCTATAAACTAAGTGAATTTTCCTAAAGCTGGTTCACTAGATTGATCTGTGGCCTTTGCAGCTGTGACGATCCCAAAACCCCGTGACACGGTGTTAAGGATAATCATTGGAATATAACACATTAATCATCATTAGCAGATCACAGATGATAGCATAAACATGAAATAGAATAATTTACACACATATGACAGCAGAATCATATATATATATCACCACATCAGAGAGCACAATGCAGGATACAACTTAGTGCATAATAATACATAATCAGTCATCATCGCCAGAGGCGGAATCATACATAAAGAGGACACAAACTAAACATCAGTCTACATCGCCAGTGGTGGAATCATAATACATATACAATAATGGCGGAAAAAGTCATAGTCATCACGGTGTAGTCAAGCCTCGCCATGAGCCAAAAGTGCACCTCTACTGCGGTGCCACGCCAAAATATACCAAATACCTGTAACTAGGCTGCCTGTGTGAAAATGAGGGCTCCCGAGTTTGCAAGGTGAAACAAACTATGAGTCAGTCATGGGACTGGTATGAGAAATCTACTTAACTTATTAAACAACAATAATAAGGCAAATCAAAGGACCATGCCACTTTCGCGGAACGGGTTTACTCCAATGAGTGCTAGTGCAAGAAATAAAGTAAATGATTAAATCATCGCCATGCTTTTTATAAAATGAAGCCATCATAAGACTCAGGTCCCGTCACACAATGCAACGCAAGCCGGAGGATAGAGTTTTACCTTATAATGGCCAAAAATGCTTCATACGTATAAAACAAAAGTGTTTGATATTATTACTAGTGCATATGTGTTTCAAAAGCGATTTCAATCATAAATATCAATCCCGGACGGCATGGGTACCATATGTCATGTCGCCATACTAGTAATACAATCACATCCGCATATTTCATATTGGAAATTGGATTCCTTCATGAGTCGAGGCAAGGGGCAATCTCCTCTCCGTTGGAGACACTCTAGCAAATGCCTCAGGACCGCACACAGCAATCCCTGGATCTTCAGGGCCGGTCCTCTCTTACTTTTGAGGATTAGTTATTCCTGAACACACGTTTCCCAGTCCTTACAGACCTATAATCGAGGCACCTCGTATTCCAACAACCACACAGGTGAAAAGTAGATATAATGTCAAGGTTGGGAGGTCACTGACACCACCATAGCTAGAAAGAAACGTCGTGCTCTCCCTACAGTCACTATCCCGTTTTTGACTCATACCGAGGTGTTAGGCTCGCGAATCCACGTTATACACAAAGCTGCGTCACACAGACCATGCTTTGATCATCAACGACAAGACTTTGCTTTGCAATAGAAGCCTTGATCATATGCCACTTAGGCGTGCCACACAGGCAATCCACTCCATGCGACTGAGAGAAGGGCGTTAAGCAAGAGAATAAATTCTCCGTCGCCAAACAGATATATATTTAACAGAGATCAATCAGCATAGAACAAAATCCAATGTCAGACGCACAGTCCATTTACAAGTTCGTTCTGGGTTTGAACGAAACCGGAGGCACCAAATTCCTCGCATATCCGCACAATCAACAATACGTCCGAACGGCTACTACTTCAGGCCCTTCAAGGTAGCTACTCCAATCACGAGCATCAGTAGCGCCCATCCATCAAATGTGAAGATCGTCGGTCTTCAACCGTCTTCGACTCTTCGACTTCTCAACATCGATCGATTATTTGAAATGAGAATGAACCGGGCCTTTTCAAATAACCCACGTATATTTAGATTTTCAAATCAATTTTTCACATGGTTAAACTATTAGACATTCACAGTTCAGTTCCTTAGTATAATTTTCATGTTAAACACATTCAACCATCATATATCAAGCAAACACAACAAAATTGGTTTATTTCCACTCTACATCGTCTATAGTATTTTATAACGATATATCGCCTTTTTGATTTATTTTAAACGGCCATATTTAATTAAACGACGTTTCAGGTCGTGCCGAGGTACTAGCGCTGTTTTTCACTAATTTTTTTTTACACATATATGAAAATCTAACTGTTGGATCTTCACAAATTTTATATCATTGGAAAGATCATTTCAAAACGAATCCGACGGTTTCAGTTTTGGGAAAATCCGACGGTCGGATCTTCCACACTAGTCGTTTGAAGTTACGATTTCAAATTACGAACTGCAGTGTCGTTATTCGATTTAATTTAATTATAATTATATATATATAAATATAATCGTTTCTGGCGCTATTTTTCTTCAGATTTGAATTAAACATTCCAGACAATCCAACCGTCGGATCTTTACACAGTTGGTGCCGTTAGAAAGATATTTCCAAGGCGAACCCAACGGTTGCGGTTTCGGGAAAATCCAATGGTCGGATTTCCCGCACTAGTCATTTGAAATCGTGGTTTCAAAGCACGAACTGCACGGCCACGATTCGTTTTAATTTTTATTTATATTTATATAAATATAGTTCATTCGAAAATTCCTATATCGTTTTCACTTCAAATATTTCACTAACGCCTTTAAATTTTGGAAAATTTCGCCATAACCTCCTTTGTACGGGAGGGGCTGGGAAAATTCCCAAATAGCCACACGGGCGTCTCATCTCAAAAAGAAAAAGAAAAAGCCAAGCGGCTAGCCAACAGGCTCATAAAATCATCACCCAAACAAAACAGTAAATGTGTACCTATTTGTCGGGCACAAAATTTTATTCCTCTTCTCTAACCTCTTTGCTATAACCTGTTCAATAAATATGCATGTACATATATGCAATTTTTATCACTTATCATTTTCCATTCAACTTCATATTTAATTTAATTTGTTTTAAAAACACCAATCATTCTAATGTTGCATACATAGGCAAAATCATATCATTAGCTAATTAATGAATATTTCAACTCATGCATATTTATTTGAACAAGTGGTTATTTTTAACACTTCACATTTCAAAAATGATAAATTTGGCGAACTAAAATATATTTCAACACATGGCTATTTTATTTGAACAAGTGGTTATTTTTAAAACTTCATATTTCAAAAATGATAATTTTGGTGAGCTAAAATATATTTCAACACATGACTATTTTATTTAGTTCCTATGCATGTTAAAAATAATATTTCTTTCACAAATATTTATTTCAACGCTCGCATATTTTTAGCAAATCACATATATGATAAAAATGGTATTTTTATCATTTAAAATATTTATTCAATACATGAATGTTTTTAACACTTCATAATTTCAATAAAAATGTAATTTTTATTGTTCGATCCTTCTATTCAACACATGAACTTTTCCAACACACACTTCTCAACACATGAGTATCTCCACACATGGATATTTCATATAGTTTGTTCATATAAGAAAGATGAAATTTTTATTGTTGAAACTATTTATATATAAGGCGAATATTTTACATACTTCATATATATTATAAAAATGTGATTTTTATTGTTTAAACACTTTATTCATTCACACATGAATTTAATTTTCACACATCACTTCTCAACACATGAGCATTTCCACACAAGAATATAGTTTCAACACATGACTTTAGTTTCATCGCCCAAAAATAATTTCAACATATGAAAATAATTCTAACACATGAATATTATTCAAAATTTCGGCAGCATAACGGCAGGGTAGTTAAAACCGGCACCGTCCCGATTACGGCTCCTCGCTCTACCTTAAAACCTCGTGGTTTTTTACAATGGGGATTCATGCATCTAATTCGCACGCAGGCGGCATGTTTTATTTTCATTTCCATAATTATTTACAATTTATTTCAATCACCAATGGATATTTTTCAACCACAACCAATCAATATCAACCACAAACAATTATTCAACCATTCGCATTTTTCATCCAATATTTCACACAATAAATATCGTCCATGGCTTGTGGACAAGGGGAGTATATATATATATATATATATTATTTAAATATTTCACTTGCATTTCATCACACATATCATTTATACTATGCATGTATAATTCATACTTCGCTTATATAGATTACACAACGCATGTACATGAGGTATACAACCCGTGTATAATTTATACTTCGCTTGTATAATTTATACATGACATTTTCCATTCAATTTCGTTTAATTTAGATTTCTCACATTGGTTTTCGGAGTGCTAAAAATCGTAGATGGCTCAGAAAAATCCGCGGTCTCTTCTATGTGGTAGAGAGCCTCCTTGCGGTCCCGATGTTTCCTGTTTCATCGAATTTCGTCAACACTCCATAAAGATATGATTTTTCAAAGTTCAAATGTGATAAAGGAATCACCTTTCACGATGGTTCAAAACAAGGTTTCATATTTTCGGCAAATCCGTGCAACGATGTGAGGATCGGGCGGTGCAGCGTTGAAGGGGGAGGAGAAAGCTTCGCGCGCATGGGGGAGTAGGCCAGTTCGATGGTCCCTGGCGTCACCGGCGGCGGTCCAAACGTCGGCCGTTCTCGAGCTCGATTCGAGCTCCACAGGCCACGAAAAATTCCAAACTATATATTGATTTGAAGGGGAGATCTAGAGCTTTAAAATGAATTAAGAATTAAGTGATTTCATTGAGAAACGAGAGAGAAATCAAGCCGGGAAGATCTGGAGCACTTCCGCCGTTCGCGACCTGGAGCTGACAGGTTTTTGGGTTTTTCTTTTTTTAAATTATGAAATGAAATTTCCTATTGGCCGATGGTTTTATTATATTTTAAAATACTATTTCTCCACACGGACACCAATTCAAACCCAACGACTATCGCCCCTAGCTAAATACCCCTATCCCAGACACAATAGGATATGTTTCGTAGGCCAATTCGACTTTTACAGTCAGTTATTCCTCAAATTAAAGTATAAACATTTTATATTCAATTTGAACGTACATTTCAATTTGCTAGGGCCACAAACTGATTCGAAAAATTCCAGAAAAATAAATCTAGCTATGTTTTGACACTGCGGTCCCAACAAAACTAGTTTCGTCGAATTCTGAGATCGTTTGAAAAATGGCCCTTTTCTGGTCGATCCAATTTAACAAAAATTGACCAAACACATTTTCTTTTTCCACGCTCACGTACTAGCTTCAAAAATTATGAAATTTGAAACCTAGCAGTAGTTTGACATCCCGGACCCAACAAAAGTGGTTTCGTCGAATTCCGAGGTCGTTTGCAAAATGTCTATTTTCAAGGGCTATATATTCTATATAGCGACCTTTCTGAAAATTCATCTGGCCATAACTTTTGATTCCCGCTATGAAACTTCGATTTTTCAGATTTGTTGGAAAAATATTCATTAACAGATTTAAATATTTTTGGTTTCACCAAAATCCGTTATATTTTGCACCAGGTGCAGTCAGTCAAAGTTTGAATTTAAATTTTCAAACTGACACTCTATTTCTAATTCACTATTTTATTGAAATATTCTATTTCGATTGTTCAAATTCCTTTGAAATAACCAATTTAAAAATTTTAAATTGTCTCGTATTTTCCAAGTTGTTATAATCTCCCCCACTTAAAACTTTTCGTCCCCGAAAAGGAAATAACATTAAAGTAGGAAACAAAATGTAAATTCAAAGTATTGTAAATGTACCTTGCACCGGAGTTAGTCAGAGATGTCCACTCTGCATTTGGGGTAAGCTTTCTTAATGCTTTCCTCAGTCTCCCAAGTACAGTCTCTAGGATCACCACTCCACTGCACTTTAACTAGATGAACCTTTTTGCTTCTTAGCTCTCTAGTTTCTTTGCCAAAAATCTTTAATGCCTCTCTTCTGACTGCTAATTCTGGAGTTATTTCCAAGTCCAGTTGCGCAGCTTCTTCTACAACAAGATCCGGATCATGCACGTGTCTTCTAAGTTGAGATACGTGAAACACATCATGTACTCCAGGCAACCAATCTGGTAATCGAACCCTATAAGCAAGAGTTCCAATTCGTTCAAGAATAGGAAAGGGACCAATAAATCTCGGTGCCAACTTCCCAGTTTTGCCAAATCTGATTACTCCTCTCATCGGAGAAACTTTCAAATAAACATGGTCACCAATAGCAAATGTCAAATCTCTTCTTCTAGAATCTGCATAACTTTTCTGTCGGCTTTGTGCGATTCTCAATCGCTTTTTGATGAAGTCGACTTTATCAGACGCTTCTCTAATCATGTCGGGTCCTAACACAAGTCTGTTGCTAGGTTCTACCCAACATGCTGGAGATCTGCACGGTCTACCGTATAATTCTTCAAATGGTGACATTCCCAAACTTGCTTGATAGCTATTGTTATATGAGAATTCTACCAAATGCAAGTGATCTTCCCATGACCCGCCAAAATCAATTATATAAGCCCGCAGTAAATCTTCTAGAATTCTATTCACACGCTCAGTTTGGCCATCTGTCTGAGGGTGATAAGCGGTGCTCATATTCAGTTTCGTTCCCAATTCTATCTGGAATGCCTCCCAGAATTTGCTAGAAAATATTGGGTCTCTATCACTGACTATGCTGATGGGAATTCCATGCAGCTTAACAATTTCTTTGAAATATATTTATGCTAGACTTTGAGCGGTTCTATTGGACCTGACAGGTATGAAATGGGAAGTCTTCGTGAAGCGATCTACGATTACCCAAATGCTGTCATTACCTTTCCTGGTTCGAGGCAAACCATCTATGAAATCCATGGAAATCTGTTCCCATTTCCAACATGGGACTTCCAACGGTTGCAACAATCCAACTAGCTTCTGTTGGTCGCTCTTGACTAATTGACAAGTAGGGCATTTGCTAACATATAAAGAAATATCCCTGTTCATTGCTCTCCACCAGAAAGTGTGTTTGATATCGTTGTACATTTTACTTACCCCAGGATGAAAGCAAAACTTGGATTTATGGCATTCATCGAGCACCTCTCTTTTGATCTCTGGGATGTTGGGAACACAGATTCTCCCTTTCAGCCTCAGAACTTCTTTTTTATCTATCTGAAAACTTGAGGGCTCGCACTTCTGGATTCTCCCCCTGATCCTTTGAATGAAGTGGTCATTCTTCTGGAGAGCAGATATCTTATCAATCAAGCCAGGTGTAATTATAAGATTGGCAATGATTGCGGTTTTCCTACTAAGCGCATCCGCTACAACGTTAGCCTTTCCCGGCATATACAGGATATCTAAATCATACGTTGCAAGAAATTCTAGCCAGCGCTGCTGTCTCAAATTCAGATCTTTCTGGGTGTATAAATATTTCAATGATTGATGATCCGTGTACAGTTCAAATTTCTCAACCAATAAATAATGCCTCCAGATTTTCAAAGCAAAAACGATGGCTAGCAACTCAAGATCATGAGTTACATAATTCTTCTCATGTGGTTTCAGTTGGCGGCTTGCATAAGCGACTACTTGGCCTCTTTGCATTAACACTGCACCAAGACCCCTAATAGAAGCATCTGTCCAAACCGTCAAATCCTGATTGCCATCGGTAATGGTTAACACTGGAGCAGTTGTCAGTTTCGATTTCAATTCCTGGAAAGCTTCTTCACAGTCGGAAGTCCACTTAAATTTCTCATGCTTCTTCGTGAGCTTCGTTAACGGAACAGATATATTCGAAAAATCATTAACGAACTTTCGATAATAACTAGCTAATCCCATAAAACTTCTAACCTCTGTGGGTGTAGTAGGTTGTTTCCAGTCTTGAATTGCAGTTATTTTTCTCGGATCTACAGAAATCCCTTTCTTTGACACGACTTGGCCAAGGAACTTCACTTCTTTTTGCCAGAAGACACATTTAGAGAATTTGGCTTTGAAGACGTTCTTTCTTAGAATCTCCAATACTTGTTCTAAGTGTTTTTCATGCTCGGGTTTTGATTTGGAGTAGATTAAGATATCATCGATGAATACGAGGACAAATTTATTAAGAACTCCCCTGAACACTCTGTTCATTAGATCGACAAAGTATGCTGGAGCATTGCATAGGCCGAACGACATTACTAACCATTCATAAAATATGTCTAGACCTCTGAAAGCTGTCAAAGGAACACACTCCTCTGCAATTCTCAATTGATGAAAACCCGTAGCTAGGTCCATTCGGGAAAATACTCTCGCCCTATTTAATTGGTCTAGCGGATCATTGATGCGGGGTAAAGGGTATTTATTTTTGAGCATCTGTTTGTTGAGGTCTCGGTAATCAATACACAATCGAAGAGTACCGTCTGACTTTGGGACAAACACTACACCCGCACCCCAACTAGAAAAATCTACGTCTGATTAGACCCTTCCATAGCAGTTGACGAGTTTGATCGCCTAATTCTTCTTTTTCCTTTGGAGTCATTCTTCTGATTGGATGTACCACTGGTCTGGCATTGGGAATTAGATCGATTCTGAATTCTATTTCTCTTTGCGGAGGTAAGTTTTCGACTTCTTCAAACACATCCGCATAGTTTCTAACAACATGAATCTTTTCTAAGGAAGTGGGGATAACTTCTAACGCTGACCAAAATTCCTTTCTATCTGGATTCAAACCATGGCATGGTACAGTAATATATCCAAGCTTCATTCGAATTTTTACTATCCTTTCTGCACACTTCACTTCAGCTTCATATTTCGTTAACCAATCAAGCCCGAGAATGATATCAAACTCAGGAAAGTCCATGGTGATTAAATTAAAAGAAAATTTGTAGGAAGAATAAGAGACTGGCACTCTACAATATGAACTGAGAATAAGAGATCCTCTTATCAGATTATGTACTTCAACCGATTCTTTCAGCTTCCTTTGTTTTAACTTTAATTTGTGAACTGTGTTACTAGCAATAAAACTACGTGATGCACCCGTGTCAAACAATACAGAAACATGAATATTTTTAATTGTAAGGGTACCTCCCAAAACATTGGGTTTACCTGCTCCATCAGAAGCAGCCGGAGGGTTCCTCCTGTCGTACACGTGAGCTACTGCAGCCTTCTTAAGCAAAGGACAGTCTTTGACAAGATGATCCGTATTGCGGCAATTAAAGCAGGAGCGAGGGTTCTGGAAGCCTTGGCTTGAACAGCTTCCTTTTGGCGGCCTGCCAGTCTGTGATTTCGAGGATGCCGCTTGGCTTGACTCCGCTTGATTCACAGTGGGCTTGCGTTTATTTCCGGCTTGGCTTTTAGCACTATCCTGTTCCACGTGCCTTTGATACAGGTCTTCGTAGTTGCATGCCATTTCCACCAATTCATTAAACCCCAGTTTGATATGGGCCATGGCTCTATCATGGTACTGTCGCTTCAGCCCGAGGATGAACCTCTTATTCTTGGACTTTGCGGTGGCGACGAGCTCTGGAGCATAGCGGGACAATTGTGTAAACTTATTCAGATAATCTTGCACCGAGAGATCCCCCTGTTGGAGGTTTGCGAAGTCGTGTGCATGCGCTCAAGGGCTTTCTTTGGGACATACTTCTCTTTGAATAATTCTTTGAATCTGTCCTAGGTTCTACCAGCATTTCTGTTTTCGGCGGTGTGAGCTTCCCACCATAGTTCGACTTCTTCTTGTAGGAGCCAAGAGCCCATGAAAGCTTTATCTTGATCACCAAGCCTTAGGCCTTCTAGTATATTCTCGCATGTTTTCAGCCATGCAAGGGCCTCTATTACAGTGCCAGTTCCAGAGAAGGTTTTGCCTCCTAGGTTCTTGTACCTCTTAGCCACGCGGTCCAGTTCAAATTGTTGAGCAGTCGGGGGTTGTATCAAGGGTGCTTCTTCAACTGGGACTTCTCCTCGTCCTCTGCCATGGCTAGCTCGGCCTCCTCTAGCAACGGCTGCTCGGGTAGCCATTGTTCAAGTTCTATACAAGCAAGAAAAGAGTCAGCCTACAGAAATTATACTTTTATTGTATGGTTAAGCAGAAAACTTAAGGAAAGATAATGATGGACTGATCAAATTATTTTTGCTATTCTGCTTGGCTCATTCTAAGACATTACTAGTCCTATCTCTAATGAGCTACTCGCCTTAGAATACTACTGATTCTATTTTGACGAAGTGTTTAATGTGTTAGACTCCATATCTAAGGTTAACCAAAGCACTGATACCAGCTGTGACGATCCCAAAACCCCATGACATGGTGTTAAGGATAATCATTGGAATATAACACATTAATTTTAGCAGATCGCAGATAATAGCATAAACATGAAATAGAATAGTTTACACACATATTACAGCGGAATCATATAGATATCACCACATCAGAGGGCACAGTGCTGGATACAACTTAGTGCATAATAATACATAATCAGTCATCATTGCCAGAGGCGGAATCATACATAAAGAGAAAACAAACTAAACATCAGTCTACATCGCCAGTGGCGGAATCATAATACATATACAATAATGGCGGAAAAAGTCATAGTCATCATGGTGTAGTCAAGCCTCTCCATGAGCCAAAAGTGCACCTCTACTGCGGTGCCATGCCAAAATATACCAGATACCTGTAACTAGGCCGCCCCTGTGAAAATGAGGGCACCCGACTTTGCAAGGTGAAACAAACTACGAGTCAGTCATGGTACTAGTATGAGAAATCTACTTAACTTATTAAACAACAATAATAAGGCAAATCAAAGGACCATGCCACTTTCGCGGAACGGGTTTACTCTAATGAGTGCTAGTGCATGAAATAAAGTAAATGATTAAATCATCGCCATGCTTTTTATAAAATGAAGCCATCATAAGACTCAGGTCCCATCAAACAATGCAACGCAAGCCGGAGGATAGAGTTTTACCTTATAATGGCCAAAAATTCTTCATATGTATAAAACAAAAGTGTTTGATATTATTACTAGTGCATATATGTTTCAAAAGCGATTTCAATTATAAATATCAATCCTAGACGGCATAGGTACCATATATCACGTCACCATACTAGTAATACAATCACATCCGCATATTTCATATTGGAAATTGGATTCCTTCATGAGTCGATGCAAGGGGAAAGCTCCTCTCCGTTCGAGACACTCTAGCAAATGCCTCAGGACCGCACACAGCAATCCCAAGATCTTCAGGGCCGGTCCTCTCTTACTTTTGAGGATTAGTTATTCCTGAACACACGTTTCCCTGTCCTTACAGACCTATTATCGAGGCGCCTTGTATTCCAACAACCACACAGGTGAAAAGTAGATATAATGTCAGGGCTGGGAGGTCACTGACACCACCATAGCTAGAAAGAAACGTCATGCTCTCCCTGTAGTCACTGTCCCGTTTTTGACTCATACCGAGATGTGAGGCTCCCGAATCCATGCTATACACAAAGCTGCGTCACACAGACCATGCTTTGATCATCAACCACAGGACTTTGCTTTGCAACAGAAGCCTTGATCATATGCCACTTAGGCGTGACATACAGGCAATCCACTCCATGCGACTGATTTCTATCAATACATAACCTCTGAGCTCGTACGTCTCAGAGAAGGGCGTTAAGCAAGAGAATAAATTCTCCGCCGCCAAACAGATATATATTTAACAGAGATCAATCAGCACAGAACAAAATCCAATGTCAGACACACAGTCCATTTACAAGTTCGTTCTGGGTTTGAACGAAACCAGAGGCACCAAATTCCTCGCATATCCGCACAATCAACAATACGTCCAGACGGCTACTACTTCAGCCCCTTCAAGGTAGCTACTCCAATCACGAGCATCAGTAGCGCCCATCCAACAAATGTGAAGATCGTCGGTCTTCAACCGTCTTCGACTCTTCGACTTCTCAACATCGATTGATTATTTGAAATGAGAATGAACTCGGCCTTTTCAAATAACCCACGTATATTTAGATTTTCAAATTAATTTTTCACATGGTTAAACTATTCAACATTCACAGTTCAGTTCCTTAGTATAATTTTCATGTTAAACACATTCAACCATCACATATCAAGCAAACACAACAAAATTGGTTTATTTCCACTCTATATCGTCTATAGTATTTTATAACGATATATCGCCATTTTTATTTAATTTAAAATGACCATTTTAATTAAACGACGTTTCAGGTCGTGCCGAGGCACTGGCGCTGTTTTTCACTAAATTTGTTTTACACATATCTGAAAATCTAACTGTTAGATCTTAACAAATTTTATATCATTGGAAAGATCATTTCAAAACGAATCCAACGGTTTCAGTTTTTGGGAAAATCCGACGGTCGAATCTTCCACACTAGTCGTTTGAAGTTACGATTTCAAATTACGAACTGCAGCGTCATTATTCGATTTAATTTAATTATATTTATATTTATATATATAAATATAATCGTTTCTGGCGCTGTTTTTCTTCAGATTTGAATTAAACATTCCAGACAATCCAACCGTCGGATCTTTATACAGTTGGTGCTGTTGGAAAGATATTTCCAAGGCGAACTCAACGGTTGCGGTTTCGGGAAAATCCAATGGTCAGATTTCCCGCACTAGTCGTTTGAAATCACGGTTTCAAAGCATGAACGGCACGGCCATGATTCGTTTTAATTTTTATTTATGTTTATATATTTATATAAATATAGTTCATTCGTAAATTCCTATATCGTTTTCACTACAAATATTTCACTAACGCCTTTAAATTTTGGAAAATTTCGCTATAACCTCCTTTGTACGGGAGGGGCTGGGAAAATTCTCAAATAGCCACACGGGCGTCTCATCTCAAAAAGAAAAAGAAAAAGCCAAGCGGCTAGCCAACAGGCTCATAAAATCATCACCCAAACAAAACAATAAACGTGTACCTATTTGTCGGGCACAAAATTTTATTCCTCTTCTCTAGCCTCTTTGCTATAACCTGTTTAATAAATATGCATGTACATATGACTATTTTATTTAGTTCCTATGCATGTTAAAAATAATATTTCTTTCACAAATATTTATTTCAACGCTCGCATATTTTTAGCAAATCACATATATGATAAAAATGGTATTTTTATCATTTAAAATATTTATTCAACACATGAATGTTTTTAACACTTCATAATTTCAATAAAATTGTAATGTTTATTGTTCGATCTTTTTATTCAACACATGAACTTTTCCAACACACACACTTCTCAACACATGAGCATCTACACACATGGATATATCATATAGTTTGTTCATATAAGAAAGATGAAATTTTTATTGTTGAAACTATTTATATATAAGGAAAATATTTTACATACTTCATATATATTATAAAAATGTGATTTTTATTGTTTAAACACTTTATTCATTCACACATGAATTTAATTTTCACACATAACTTCTCAACACATGAGCATTTCCACACATGGATATAGTTTCAACACATGACTTTAGTTTCATCGCATGAAAATAATTTCAACATATGAAAATAATTCTAACACATGAATATTATTCAAAATTTTGGCAGCATAATGGCAGGGTAGTTAAAACCGGCACCGTCCCGAGTATGGCTCCTCGCTCTACCTTAAAACCTCGCGGTTTTTAACAATGGGGATTCATGCATCTAATTCGCACGCAAGCGGCATGTTTTATTTTCATTTTCACAATTATTTCCAATTTATTTCAATCACCAATGGGTATTTTTCAACCACAACCAATCAATATCAACCACAAACAATTATTCAACCATTCGCATTTTTCATCCAATATTTCACACAATAAATATCGTCCATGGTTTGTGGACGAGGGGAGTGTGTGTGTATATATATATATATATAAATATATATATATATTATTTCTATATTTCACTTGCATTTCATCACACATATCATTTATATTATGCATGTATAATTCATACTTCGCTCATATAGCTTACACAATGCATGTACATGAGGTATACAACACGTGTATAATTTATACTTCGCTTGTATAATTTATACATGACAGTTTCCATTCAATTTCGTTTAATTTAGATTTCTCACATTGGTTTTCGGAGTGCTAAAAATCGTAGATGGCTCAGAAAAATCCGCGGTCTCTTCTATGTGGTAGAGAGCCTCCTTGCGGTCCTGATGTTTCCTGTTTCATCCAATTTCGTCAACACACCATAAAGAGATGATTTTTCAAAGTTCAAATGTGATAAAGGACTCACCTTTCACGATGGTTCAAAACTAGGTTTCATATTTTTGGCAAATCCGTGCAACGATGTGAGGATCAGGCGGTGCAGTGTCGAAGGGGGAGGAGAGAGCTTCACGCGCATGGGGGAGTGGGCCAGTTCGATGGTCCCTGGCGTCGCCGGCGGCGGTCCAAACGTCGGTCGTTCTCGATCTCGATTCAAGCTCCACAGGCCACGAAAAATTCCAAAATCTATATTGATTTGAAGAGGAGATCTAGAGCTTTAAAATGAATCAAGAATTAAGTGATTTCATTGAGAAACGAGAGAGAAATCAAGCCGGGAAGATCTGGAGGACTTCCGCCGTTCGCGACCTGGAGCTGACGGGTTTTTGGTTTTTTTTTTTAATTATGAAATGAAATTTCCTATTGGTCGATGGTTTTATTATATTTTAAAATACTATTTCTCCACACGGACACCCATTCAAACCCAATGACAGTCACCCCTAGCTAAATACCCCCATCCTGGACACAATGGAATATGTTTCGTAGGCCAATTCGACTGTTACAGTCAGTTATTCCTCATATTAAAGTATAAACATTTTATATTCAATTTGAACGTACATTTCAATTTTCCAGGGCCACAAACTGATTCAAAAAATTCCAGAAAAATAAATCTAGCTACGTTTTGACACTGCGGTCCCAACAAAACTAGTTTCCTCGAATTCTCAGACCATTTGAAAAATGGCCCTTTTCTGGTCGATCCAATTTAACAAAAATTGACCAAACACATTTTCTTTTGCCACGCTCACATACTAGCTTCAAAAATTATGAAATTTGAAACCTAGCAATAGTTTGACATCCCGGACCCAACAAAAGTGGTTTCGTCGAATTCCGAGGTCGTTTGCAAAATGTATATTTTCAAGGGCTATATATTCTATATAGCCACCTTTCTGAAAATTCATCTGGCCATAACTTTTGATTCCTGCTATGAAACTTCGATTTTTCAGATTCGTTAGAAAGATATTCATTAACAGATTTAAATATTTTTGTTTTCACCAAAATCCGTTATATTTTGCACCCAGTGCAGTCAGTCAAAGTTTGAATTCAAATTTTCGAACTGACACTCTATTTCTAATTCACTATTTTATTGAAATATTCTATTTCAATTGTTCAAATTCCTTTGAAATAACCAATTTAAATTTTTTTAATTAGCTCGTATTTTCCGGGTTGTTACAGTAATGCTCGGGTCAGACCGAGTTTTATAGGTTCAGGCTATTAGATGTTATGGAGTCCAGTGACGAGGTGGAGAAGTTCATACAAATTATTGATGGACTTATTTATGTGTTGTATATAAGGATGGATTAATATAACTATCCATATGTATTGATGTACTCTAATGATTTTAAGTATTATTTCAGGCTCTCAATAAAGATTTACTACAATATTAAATATTTATTCCACTGCGATGCGAGACTCTGATTCTGTTGTGTTATTCTTCTTGTTCTTTTATTCTATTCTAATCTTTCTTTCTTATCATTTCCTCACCCTTTAATTTTTTTTCTTTAAGCTTACTGGATTTTCGGTACTTGAGTTTGGACACAGGATGTAATAGTGTCGAAATTCGAAACCCGAATTTTCCGGGTCGCTATAGGATAGGTATATAGTTCATTATTTTTGGAAACTGTGTATTCTGATGTCCAAAATAGCATCATTTTGTGTATTAAATATCATTTTGTGAAACAGTCTCAGAATGCGACGAAACTTCTACCATTGGACCAGTATAGTAAGTTATTATAGTATTTCGATTTTTATACCGATCAGACTTACCGTTTGATCCTACGGAGAGTAAATGCTTATATTTTTATTTAATTGTTTTTTCAATTTACTTTGGAATTAAAGAATAGTCGATTTTCAAGTGAACTCGAATTTCACTGAAACTAATTTTATTAAATATGTAGTGATTAATTATTATAAGATTTCAAATTTCAAATTAATTAGATTTATGTTTTGATCACGCGCAATTTAAATGCATGTCGATTCACATAGTGAATTATAAACGAATTTTACAAACGATCTCAGAATTCGATGAAACATGTTCCATCGTGTCCAGAATGTTATTTTACGATAGGATTATGATTTTTACCTAAATCGGAGATAGCGTGTTGTAATAACACGGAAATTCTGAGCCAGTTTAAAATTTTTATTTTGGCAATTTTAGCGAATTTTGAACATTTAAAATGGATTATTTTAAATAATATCGACGAGAAATTTATTTTGAATATAATTCGAACGTATATATTATATACGCCGTCGTTAGAATATAAATAATTATATATAATTATAAATAGAATTGAAAATGGCGCGGTAGTTCGATAATTCGATTTCAAACTTCAATTGAATGTACCGGGTGCAAAACAATCCGGATTTTAGTGAAACCAAAAACATTAGGATCTAATTGATGATACCTTTCCAACGAATCCGAAAAATCAAAATTTCATAGCGGGAATCAAAAGATATGTCCAGTTGAAAATTCTGAATAGTCGCTATGGAATTCAGGCCCTTAAAAATTGAAATTTTGCAAACGACCTCGGATTTCGTCGAAACCAGTTTTGTTGGATCCGTGATGTCAAATTATTGCTAGGTTTCAAATTTCATAATTTTTCGAATCAATATGTGAGCGTGGCAAAGGAAAACGCGTTTTACCAGTTTCAGTTGATTTTAATCGACTGGAAATCGGCCATTTTTCCAATGGTCTCAGAATTCGACGAAATTAGTTTTGTTAGGACCGTATCGTCAATACGAAGCTAGAAAATATTTTTCTGCAATTTTTAGAGTTAGTATGTGACCCCGGTAATTTGAAATGTACGTTTAAAAATTCAACATAGTGATTTAAATGTAAATTCAACGGAGACTGATCTTAACGTCTGAATCAACCTACGATACATATCCCATTGCATTCGGAATGGGGGTAAAACGCTATGGATGACAGGCGGTGGGTTCGATTCTGAAGTCGATAGGAAAAGTTGCTTTTTGGCGAAAAATAAATTAATTAAATAATCATAAAAAAACTAAAATAAAAAAATTCTCCCCTCCCTCTTCCCTTATCAGCCGACCCCCCCCTGTTCATTTCAAAAAAAAAAAAAAAAAGGGGCGACGTTCGCCCGTCACCACCGCCCATCGTTCGCCCCCCCTTGTGCGCCGCCTCGATGGAAGCCCCACACCGCCGCCCTGGCCCCCCTCGCCACCGTGACGTCCCGCTTCTCCTCCGCTCCTCAGTAAAAACCGCGAACTCCAAACCCTAGCCGCACCCCCTGAAACTCGTTCAACCCTAACCCACCGCCATTTGAGAGGTCCGCCGCCGCTCCTGCCGTCCTCCCAGACCCCAGTGCCTCTCCTCCGACTCCCTCTGCCACATCAGCAACGCCATGGCCCCCTTCTTAGTAAAAACGCGACGGAAAGTGAGTTTTTAAGTTTGATTAGCTTAATTAAATAGCTTATAGTTTCCTTTTCTGATTTTGTTTAATATGATTAGGATTGAAGAAAAAAAATCAGATTTCTATATACATAGATTTTTGAATTTGAGGGAAGATTATATTTTTAATCATAGAAAAGATAGGATTTTTATTACTCTAAAGGTTAGATTTTTATGGATCTAAAGATTGGATTTTTAGTCGAATAAAGATGTGATCTTTATAAAAGTAGCAATGTAAAGCTATGATTTTTATATTTTTAAAAGAATTAAAAATATGATTTTTATATTTTTCAAGTATTAAAAATATAATCTTTACTATATAAATGATATAAAAATATGATTTTTGTTTATGTAGAGAAATGAAAATATAATTTTTACATGATAGAAATATTAAAAATAACATCTTCATATGGGAAGCAAAATAAAAATGTGATTTTTATAGTGTTAAATATGAAAAGGCGATATTTTTAAATATGAAAAGGAGATATTTTTAAATATGAAAAGACGATATTTTGATATGAGTAGTGAAGTAAAAATATGATTTTTACTTCGAGAAAAATATAAACTTTATATTTGAAAGGCGAAAACTTTATTTTTGAAAAGGAGAAATCTTTATTTTTATAAATGCGAAATCTATATTTTTGAAACGGAAATTTTATCTATTTGATAACGTAGTAAAAATTCGATTTTTATAGATTTAATAGCATAGCAAAAATATGATTTTATATATTGAACATCAAAGTAAAAATATGATTTTTATATATTGAACATCAAAGTAAAAATATGATTTTTATATATTGAACATCAAAGTAAAAATATGATTTTTATATATTGAACATCAAAGTAAAAAATATGATTTTTATATATTGAACATCAAAGTAAAAATATGATTTTTATATATGTAGTGGCTACGGGCAACGAAGATGACAAAGATGCGATAACGAAGAAGATTTCTATAAAAGAAGAGTCAAGAAGTTGGATAGCTATTGGTGAGAATTTCTCACCTTTCAATTTCTTTTTCTAGTTATATATATATACTAGGATGCAGACGGTGCTTAGTAGCACCCGACACAATCGTCCACAGACCATGGACTTGTTTGTTTGGTTGCATAAAGTAGTTAGATGATTTGGGTTGAATTGAATTGTTTGGTGAATTGAAATTGATTTGATTGATGTGTGAATGGCGTGGGCCTTCACTAGACCGGGGATAAGGCTAGGCCTTGTCCCGTTTCTAGTATCGGGCCGTTATGCCGCCGAAATTTTCTAAAATATGTTAGAAAAATAAAAATATCATTTTATTGAATAAATGAACTGAATAGAAATTCATGTGTTAAAATAAAATGTCTATCGTTAAAAATATAATTTCTAACGTGAAAGTGAATAAATAAATATTTATGAACAAATCGACCGATTTGTTTATATACACTGATTTGACTGATATTGATTGGGTCGATAAATTTTACACATCGCCCAACTGCACAAATAAAATCTGTGTTTGATTGTTTGAAACCCCACACGGGTGTTGGGATGAAATTTGGAAGTTCACTCATCCTGATTGATTAAATATGTCGATCGATTGATTGACAGGCTGTTATAAGCGTAAGATATCTATATTTGATGCTTATACAGTGTAGTGCACTTTGGTTGATGGTTGATTATTTTTCAATGCTATTATATACATGTGTTGTATGGAATCCATATAATTAACATTATATGGTGATTGATTGGGCCTCATTCCAATCGTGAAAATAAGGAATATTATAAAAGAATATTCATGTGTTGAATATAAAAATAGTCATGTGTTGACGATGTTCATGTGTTGAGTGAAATATTTTAAATAATGAAATTTACATCTTTATCATATTTAAAATTAGATCTACTTTACGGTGGAGTCCAATTGAAAATCAAACGATAGATACCATAGTTTTATAAAATATTTTACATAACAAAAATAGTGATGTGTTGACAGTACTCATGTGTTGAGATTAGTCGTGTGTTGAAAGAAATATAGATTCATGTGTTGAATAGAATAAATATTCCTTTGTTGGATAGAATAAAGAAGTTTTTTGAAAACTATAAAGCCGTGTGGATTAGAGATGCGCTATTTTGACGTGAACGATATTTATATCGATTTTATTCGTTTTATAATGAGTATTGAAAAGTGATTTCAAAATATAATATTTTGAAATGAAATTCAAATTAAATTGGATTAAAATTCAAATTGAAATTTTGTTGAATCCATTTGAAATGAATTCGAATCGAATAGAAAATGAATTCGATTCGAATTGAATAGAAAGTGAATTTGAATTCGAATTGAATAGAAATGAATTCAAATTGAAGCAGATTGAAATTGAATCAAAAACGAACTGAAATTGAATTGAAATCAAATCGAGTTGAAATTGAGTGTAGCGTTGAAATTGTTTTGAAACGAATGTAGAACTATTTATAAAATTCTTTTTAAAAGGAAATCGACGAAATATATATAATATATAATATATATATATATATATAATGGCCTGAATAGAACGCGCCGCGCCGCGGCAATTCGTGAATTTCGACCATTTATTTCAAACGGACATTGCGGGAGATCCGACCGTCGGATTCTCCTAAAACCGGAACCGTTGGGTTCGTATCGAAAAGAGCTTTTTAATGAATATTAGAAATTTGAAATCTAATGGTTGGATTTGGAATTATGTCCAAATCAAATTTGAAAAAGGTCGCTGTAAGTGCAGTTCGATGGTCGTTGATGGAAATCGACTGTACGGGCCTTGATAAAATTATTAAAAATATCTATAATTTGTGTAAAATCATAACAAGTGATTTGGGAAAAACTAGGCTGGAAAATTCCACATTTGAAAAGATAAAAATAGATTTTTATCGAAATGAACTAGTTTTGAACTAGAATTAAAATCAATTTATTTTTGAATTAAATAAATTGAATTTGAAAGTGAATTTAAGAATAATCAATATTCCCAATACGTGGATTGGACTGGAGTTGAATCGAAATTATCTTCGGAATATTTCGATGTTGAATTTCGTGACTATACAAATATTGCTATGGGGATTTGAAAGATATATTTTATATCGTTATTTCCAATACGATATTTGTTGGTTTCAGAATTTGATATTGAATATAAGCCGATATATTTTCTATTCAGAGCCTTGTATTTAATATCAAATGTGATTTGGGTTTATCGTGAATCGTGTTTTAGATGACATTGGTTCTTTAACCCAGTTAAAGGCAAGATGTTGATTTTTGAAAGAATTAAGACTAAGTGTAGTTTTAATGAATCTTTAATTAGATTAAAATATGAAATGATAATTTAAATTATCAAATCTGAAAAGTGATCGAGAGTGGAGTATCACCAGTTTTGCTCCAAAGCGATAGTTAAATTTTTAATTAGATTTGGACGTGAAATGGTAATTAATTTTACCGATAACACCGTGGTGTTAGGAATGGAGTATCACCAGTTTTGCTCTAGGGGATATATAGGTTGGGATTGGGAAATAAAATAAATAATTACTTCGGTGTGGTTCGCTAATCCCGACTAGTTTGGAAAACCATAATATGGTTTGAAATGATATCCAAAGGAAGATTAAAGAATAAATTTAGAAGAATTTATCTTGGATAAAATTAATGGGAACCTTTTCCTAAGAATGTGATTTTGTGAATAAAAGAATATTCTGAATTGGAATGAGGCGTTTGTTGTGTTTGTGTAACATTCGTTTATTATATACGTGGGTTATTCAGAAAGGCCGGGTTTATACCCATTCTGAATAACCGATTCGACGAGATGTCGAAGATGAAGACGGTGGTTGAAGACCGGAAGTCTTCACATCGTTTGGGTGATTACTGATGATCTTGATTGGGCTGTACACCCAGGATGAGGGAATCAGTTGGTGATCGTCCAGACGTACTTGGAGATGGATGGATATGCGAGGAAAGTGCCTCCGGTTTCGTTCAGACCCAGAACGAACTTGTAAATGGATTGTGTGTCTAACATTGAATTTTATTCTGTGTTGATTGATCTCTATTAAATATACATCTGTTTGGCGGCGGAGAATTTATTCTCTTGCTTAACGCCCTTCTCTGAGACGTACGAGCTCAGAGGTTGTATATCGATGGACATCAGTCGCATGGAGTGAATTGCCAGTGTGGCACGCGTAAGTGGCAATTGATCAAGGCTTCTGTTGAAAATCAAAGTCTTGTGGTTGATGATCAAAGCACGGCCTGTGTGGCGCAGCGTTGTGTATAACGTGAATTCGCGAGCCTCACACCTCGGTATGAGTCAAAAACGGGATAGTGACTGCAGGGAGAGCACGACGTTTCTTTCTAGCTAGGGTGGTGTCAGTGACCTACCAGCCCTGACATTTATATACTTTTCACCTGTGTGGTTGTTGGATACGAGGCGCCTCGGATATAGGTCTGTAACGACCGGGAAACGTGTGTTCAGGAATTGCCAATCCTCAAAAGTAAGAGAGGACCGGCCCTGAAGATCCAAGGATCATAGTGGGGTCCTGAGACATTTGCTAGATTGTCTCGAACACGGAGAGGAGCTTGCCCCTTGCCTCGGCTCATGACGGAATCCAATTTCCAATACGTGTATTGCGGTTTTAATTGTAGAACTAGTATGGCGACATGATATATGGTACCCATGTCGTCTATGATTGATATTTATGATTGAAATTGTTATGACACTATACACCTATAATAGTATCAAATGATTTGTTTTAAATGTACCAAACATGTTTGGCTATTATAAGGGAAAACCCTATCCTCCGGCTTGCGTTGCATTGTGTGATGGGACCTGGGTCTTATAATAGCTTCATTTTTCCAAAAAGCATTGCGTTGTTTTGTTATATGCACTAGTATTCTTGGGAGGAAACCCGTTCCGTGTTATACGGCGTGGTCCCTTGAATTACTATCTTGAAAGTAAAGTTTTAAATAACCGTTTTAGTTCTCACACCAGTCACATGACTGACCTGGAGTTTATTGTTTTAACCTAAACTCTGGGTGCCCCTATTTTCGACACGGGCAGCTAGTAGTTTTGGTTTTGCAGATTTATATTCACAGGGTCCTGATTTACAGCTGGAACGATGCTCGGAAAGCTCTGTATTCGTGTATCACTTTCAGTTGTGTTTTGTATATTTTTCCGCTGCTATGTAATTTATTGTAATCTCTGATATTTGTTGAATGTAATTTATTCATTTATACTCTGTATATTCTTGTATCTGATGGAATTGTTGTAATAACAATGAAATGTTCTTCCGTATGCGTTCTATTTTGTCTTGTCCTCAATTCTATCCGTGTTTTCCTTCACGGGGAAGTTCGGGTCGTCTCAGTTTGGTATCAGAGCTTTGGTTTACAGAGCTCGAGAACAAGACACATTAGAACCATACGAAAGAATTCATCAGATATTGGATAAGTAATATCCAATTAGAATGACTCTTTAGAGATAGGATCAGTAGTATCCTAGAACGAGTGCGAAGAGTATATTTTTCAAAGGTAAACAATTTTGTTTTGAAAATTTAAATCGTTTTATACGTATTTGAATATTTATTTATTTTGAATATGGACAATCGAGTATATATAGATTTCGCGTATACGCGTCATGAACGTATATTCGAAGTTTTAATATACTGGGTAGATATAGAATCACATTCTAGACATCCGGGGATGATTCTGATGATGGTGCATCATCATCAGTATTCATATTCGAATTTTGAAGGTGTGATTTCTATATATTTCCATTAGACTGGTGTGAGAACCAAACTAATATAGATAGATTCATTGTTGTGAATTGGCATCAAAAACATGATTTTCTTTATATATATCAAAATTATGAATTTGAAACTATAATTCACTAATTGATTGATGTTTGTGTTGTTTGTTTATTTGATTGATAATTTTGAACCATCTATTCCTAATTAAATCAAATATTGAATTGTATTGAAAATTAGTTGCATTTGCTTGCATATACATATATATCATTGAACAGGTCATAGCAAGGAGGCTAGAGCAGAGAATAAAATTTGTTTGCCCGACAAATAGGTACATGTTTACTACATAATTTACTGTTTTTTTGGGTGATGATGATTTTATGAGCCTATTGGCTAGCCGCTTGGCTTTTTCTTTTTCTTTTTGAGATCTGAAGGACCGGGGAAGCTATTTGAAATTCCCCGATGCTCCCGGTGCAGGGGAGGTTATGGCGAAATTTTTCGAAAATTTAGGGTGTTAGCCAAATTTTTGAAAATTCTCAGAAACTGAAAAGTTGGAGAATGGAAGCCAGATCGAATGTAGAGTTGATTAATCAAACCACTTTCGACTTTGTTCCTTTTCGGGGACGAAAAGTTTTAAGTGGGGGAGATTGTAATAACCCGGAAATTCTGAGCCAGTTTAAAATTTTTATTTTGGCAATTTTAGTGAATTTTGAACATTTAAAATGGATTATTTTAAATAATATCGACGAGAAATTTATTTTGAATATAATTCGAACGTATATATTATATACGCCGTCGTTAGAATATAAATAATTATATATAATTATAAATAGAATTGAAAATGGCGCGGTAGTTAGATAATTCGATTTCAAACTTCAATTGAATGTACCGGGTGCAAAACAATCCGGATTTTAGTGAAACCAAAAACATTAGGATCTAATTGATGATACCTTTCCAACGAATCCGAAAAATCAAAATTTCATAGCGGGAATCAAAAGATATGTCCAGTTGAAAATTCTGAATAGTCGCTATGGAATTCAAGCCCTTAAAAATTGAAATTTTGCAAACGACCTCGGATTTCGTCGAAACCAGTTTTGTTGGATCCATGATGTCAAATTATTGCTAGGTTTCAAATTTCATAATTTTTCGAATCAATATGTGAGCGTGGCAAAGGAAAACGCGTTTTGCCAGTTTCAGTTGATTTTAATCGACTGGAAATCGGCCATTTTTCCAACGGTCTCAGAATTCGACGAAATTAGTTTTGTTAGGACCGTATCGTCAATACGAAGCTAGAAAATATTTTTCTGCAATTTTTAGAGTTAGTATGTGACCCCGGTAATTTGAAATGTACGTTTAAAAATTCAACATAGTGATTTAAATGTAAATTCAACGGAGACTGATCTTAACGTCTGAATCAACCTACGATACATATCCCATTATATTCGGAATGGGGGTAAAACGCTATGGATGACAGGCGGTGGGTTCGATTCTGAAGTCGATAGGAAAAGTTGCTTTTTGGCGAAAAATAAATTAATTAAATAATCATAAAAAAACTAAAATAAAAAATTCTCCCCTCCCTCTTCCCTTATCAGCCGACCCCCCCTGTTCATTTCAAAAAAAAAAGAAAAGAAAAAGAAAAAAAGGGGCGACGTTCGCCCGTCACCACCGCCCATCGTTCGCCCCCCCCCCCCCCCTTGTGCGCCGCCTCGATGGAAGCCCCACACCGCCGCCCTGGCCCCCCTCGCCACCGTGACGTCCCGCTCCTCCTCCCCTCCTCAGTAAAAACCGCGAACTCCAAACCCTAGCCGCACCCCCTGAAACTCGTTCAACCCTAACCCACCGCCATCTGAGAGGTCCGCCGCCGCTCCTGCCGTCCTCCCAGACCCCAGTGCCTCTCCTCCGACTCCCTCTGCCACATCAGCAACGCCATGGCCCCCTTCTCAGTGAAAACGCGACGGAAAGTGAGTTTTTAAGTTTGATTAGCTTAATTAAATAGCTTATAGTTTCCTTTTCTGATTTTGTTTAATATGATTAGGATTGAAGAAAAAAAATCAGATTTCTATATACATAGATTTTTGAATTTGAGGGAAGATTATATTTTAATCATAGAAAAGATAGGATTTTTATTACTCTAAAGGTTAGATTTTTATGGATCTAAAGATTGGATTTTTAGTCGAATAAAGATGTGATCTTTATAAAAGTAGCAATGTAAAGCTATGATTTTTATATTTTTAAAAGAATTAAAAATATGATTTTTATATTTTTAAAGTATTAAAAATATAATCTTTACTATATAAATGATATAAAAATATGATTTTTGTTTATGTAGAGAAATGAAAATATAATTTTTACATGATAGAAATATTAAAAATAACATCTTCATATGGGAAGCAAAATAAAAATGTGATTTTTATAGTGTTAAATATGAAAAGGCGATATTTTTAAATATGAAAAGGCGATATTTTTAAATATGAAAAGATGATATTTTGATATGAGTAGTGAAGTAAAAATATGATTTTTACTTCGAGAAAAATATAAACTTTATATTTAAAAGGCGAAAACTTTATTTTTGAAAAGGAGAAATCTTTATTTTTATAAATGCGAAATCTATATTTTTGAAACGGAAATTTTATCTATTTGATAACGTAGTAAAAATTCGATTTTTATAGATTGAATAGCATAGCAAAAATATGATTTTTATATATTGAACATCAAAGTAAAAATATGATATTTATATATTGAACATCAAAGTAAAAATATGATTTTTATATATTGAACATCAAAGTAAAAATATGATTTTTATATATTGAACATCAAAGTAAAAATATGATTTTTATATATTGAACATCAAAGTAAAAATATGATTTTTATATATTGAACATCAAAGTAAAAATATGATTTTTATATATGTAGTGGCTACGGGCAACGAAGATGACAAAGATGCGATAACGAAGAAGATTTCTATAAAAGAAGAGTCAAGAAGTTGGATAGCTATTGGTGAGAATTTCTCACCTTTCAATTTCTTTTTCTAGTTATATATATATACTAGGATGCAGACGGTGCTTAGTAGCACCCGACACAATCGTCCACAGACCATGGACTTGTTTGTTTGGTTGCATAAAGTAGTTAGATGATTTGGGTTGAATTGAATTGTTTGGTGAATTGAAATTGATTTGATTGATGTGTGAATGGCGTGGGCCTTCACTAGACCGGGGATAAGGCTAGGCCTCGTCCCGTTTCTAGTATCGTGTCGTTATGCCGCCGAAATTTTCTAAAATATGTTAGAAAAATAAAAATATCATTTTATTGAATAAATGAACTGAATAGAAATTCATGTGTTAAAATAAAATGTCTATCGTTAAAAATATAATTTCTAACGTGAAAGTGAATAAATAAATATTTATGAACAAATTGACCGATTTGTTTATATACACTGATTTGACTGATATTGATTGGGTGGATAAATTTTACACATCGCCCAACTGCACAAATAAAATCTGTGTTTGATTGTTTGAAACCCCACACGGGTGTTGGGATGAAATTTGGAAGTTCACTCATCCTGATTGATTAAATATGTCGATCGATTGATTGACAGGCTGTTATAAGCGTAAGATATCTATATTTGATGCTTATACAGTGTAGTGCACTTTGGTTGATGGTTGATTATTTTTCAATGCTATTATATACATGTGTTGTATGGAATCCATATAATTAACATTATATGGTGATTGATTGGGCCTCATTCCAATCGGGAAAATAAGGAATATTATAAAAGAATATTCATGTGTTGAATATAAAAATAGTCATGTGTTGACGATGTTCATGTGTTGAGTGAAATATTTTAAATAATGAAATCTACATCTTTATCATATTTAAAATTAGATCTACTTTACGGTGGAGTCTAATTGAAAATCAAACGATAGATACCATAGTTTTATAAAATATTTTACATAACAAAAATAGTGATGTGTTGACAGTACTCATGTGTTGAGATTAGTCGTGTGTTGAAAGAAATATAGATTCATGTGTTGAATAGAATAAATATTCCTTTGTTGGATAGAATAAAGAAGTTTTTTGAAAACTATAAAGCCGTGTGGATTAGAGATGCGCTATTTTGACGTGAACGATATTTATATCGATTTTATTCGTTTTATAATGAGTATTGAAAAGTGATTTCAAAATATAATATTTTGAAATGAAATTCAAATTAAATTGGATTAAAATTCAAATTGAAATTTTGTTGAATCCATTTGAAATGAATTCGAATCGAATAGAAAATGAATTCGATTCGAATTGAATAGAAAGTGAATTTGAATTCGAATTGAATAGAAATGAATTCAAATTGAAGCAGATTGAAATTGAATCAAAAACGAACTGAAATTGAATTGAAATCAAATCGAGTTGAAATTGAGTGTAGCGTTGAAATTGTTTTGAAACGAATCTAGAACTATTTATAAAATTCGTTTTAAAAGGAAATCGACGAAATATATATAATATATATTATATATATATATAATGGCCTGAATAGAACGCGCCGCGCCGCGGCAGTTCGTGAATTTCGACCATTTATTTCAAACGGACATTGCGGGAGATCCGACCGTCGGATTCTCCTAAAACCGGAACCGTTGGGTTCGTATCGAAAAGAGCTTTTTAATGAATATTAGAAATTTGAAATCTAATGGTTGGATTTGGAATTATGTCCAAATCAAATTTGAAAAAGGTCGCTGTAAGTGCAGTTCGATGGTCGTTGACGGAAATCGACTGCACGGGCCTTGATAAAATTATTAAAAATATCTATAATTTGTGTAAAATTATAAGAAGTGATTTGGGAAAAACTAGGCTGGAAAATTCCACATTTGAAAAGATAAAAATAGATTTTTATCGAAATGAACTAGTTTTGAACTAGAATTAAAATCAATTTATTTTTGAAATAAATAAATTGAATTTGAAAGTGAATTTAAGAATAATCAATATTCCCAATACGTGGATTGGACTGGAGTTGAATCGAAATTATCTTCGGAATATTTCGATGTTGAATTTCGTGACTATACAAATATTGCTATGGGGATTTGAAAGATATATTTTATATCGTTATTTCCAATACGATATTTGTTGGTTTCAGAATTTGATATTGAATATAAGCCGATATATTTTCTATTCAGAGCCTTGTATTTAATATCAAATGTGATTTGGGTTTATCGTGAATCGTGTTTTAGATGACATTGGTTCTTTAACCCAGTTAAAGGCAAGATGTTGATTTTTGAAAGAATTAAGACTAAGTGTAGTTTTAATGAATCTTTAGTTAGATTAAAATATGAATTGATAATTTAAATTATCAAATCTGAAAAGTGATCGAGAGTGGAGTATCACCAGTTTTGCTCCAAAGCGATAGTTAAATCTTTAATCAGATTTGGACGTGAAATGGTAATTAATTTTACCGATAACACCGTGGTGTTAGGAATGGAGTATCACCAGTTTTGCTCCAGGGGATATATAGGTTGGGATTGGGAAATAAAATAAATAATTACTTCGGTGTGGTTCGCTAATCCCGACTAGTTTGGAAAACCATAATATGGTTTGAAATGATATCCAAAGGAAGATTAAAGAATAAATTTAGAAGAATTTATCTTGGATAAAATTAATGGGAACCTTTTCCTAAGAATGTGATTTTGTGAATAAAAGAATATTCTAAATTGGAATGAGGCGTTTGTTGTGTTTGTGTAACATTCGTTTATTATATACGTGGGTTATTCAGAAAGGCCGGGTTTATACCCATTCTGAATAACCGATTCGAAGAGATGTCGAAGATGAAGACGGTGGTTGAAGACCGGAAGTCTTCACATCGTTTGGGTGATTACTGATGATCTTGATTGGGCTGTACACCCAGGATGAGGGAATCAGTTGGTGATCGTCCAGACGTACTTGGAGATGGATGGATATGCGAGGAAAGTGCCTCCGGTTTCGTTCAGACCCAGAACGAACTTGTAAATGGATTGTGTGTCTGACATTGGATTTTATTCTGTGTTGATTGATCTCTATTAAATATACATCTGTTTGGCGGCGGAGAATTTATTCTCTTGCTTAACGCCCTTCTCTGAGACGTATGAGCTCAGAGGTTGTATATCGATGGACATCAGTCGCATGGAGTGAATTGCCAGTGTGGCACGCGTAAGTGGCAATTGATCAAGGCTTCTGTTGAAAAGCAAAGTCTTGTGGTTGATGATCAAAGCACGGCCTGTGTGGCGCAGCTTTGTGTATAACGTGAATTCGCGAGCCTCACACCTCGGTATGAGTCAAAAACGGGATAGTGACTGCAGGGAGAGCACGACGTTTCTTTCTAGCTAGGGTGGTGTCAGTGACCTACCATCCCTGACATTTATATACTTTTCACCTGTGTGGTTGTTGGATACGAGGCGCCTCGGATATAGGTCTGTAACGACCGGGAAACGTGTGTTCAGGAATTGCCAATCCTCAAAAGTAAGAGAGGACCGGCCCTGAAGATCCAAGGATCATAGTGGGGTCCTGAGACATTTGCTAGAGTGTCTCGAACGCGGAGAGGAGCTTGCCCCTTGCCTCGGCTCATGACGGAATCCAATTTCCAATACGTGTATTGCGGTTTTAATTGTAGAACTAGTATGGCGACATGATATATGGTACCCATGCCGTCTATGATTGATACTTATGATTGAAATTGTTTTGACACTATACACCTATAATAGTATCAAATGATTTGTTTTAAACGTACCAAGCATGTTTGGCTATTATAAGGGAAAACCCTATCCTCCGGCTTGCGTTGCATTGTGTGATGGGACCTGGGTCTTATAATAGCTTCATTTTTCCAAAAAGCATTGCGTTGTTTTGTTATATGCACTATTATTCTTGGGAGGAAACCCGTTCCGTGTTATACGGCGTGGTCCCTTGAATTACTATCTTGAAAGTAAAGTTTTAAATAACTGTTTTAGTTCTCACACCAGTCACATGACTGACCTGGAGTTTATTGTTTTAACCTAAACTCTGGGTGCCCCTATTTTCGACACGGGCAGCTAGTAGTTTTGGTTTTGCAGATTTATATTCACAGGGTCCTGATTTACAGCTGGAACGATGCTCGGAAAGCTCTGTATCCGTGTATCACTTTCAGTTGTGTTTTGTATATTTTTCCGCTGCTATGTAATTTATTGTAATCTCTGATATTTGTTGAATGTAATTTATTCATTTATACTCTGTATATTCTTGTATCTGATGGAATTGTTGTAATAACAATGAAATGTTCTTCCGTATGCGTTCTATTTTGTCTTGTCCTCAATTCTATCCGTGTTTTCCTTCACGGGGAAGTTCGGGTCGTCTCACGTGTGGTGGTTTTAACACAGTATGTCACCATTTAGTTTAACTTAATAATATTATAATAATGGTTTCCCTATAAATACCAATCCTAAGGTGCCTAACCCTAATTTTTCTCTTATTCAACTCAACGCTTTTTCAATCTTACAAATTGCCTTCTACATATGAAATAAACAGTCGAAACATTTCCGTCTCCTCTTCGATTTTTTCCCTCAATCCGTTCTTCTAAATCAAAACCGTTCAACAAAAAACTGTTAGAGCTCGACAAGACCTATCTTATGACTAGTTTTGATCGTTGTTAGTTCGGCGTGGTGATAACAATCTAGGTTGGAATCTTCGTCGGTCTTGGTGAAACTATAGGAGGTAGGCAAGATTAGGCGAAGCGAGGTTCTGGGGGAGGATGAGCAGGCTTAGGTGCTTTCGAGATTGGTGTCAGATGAGGGTCAGAGGATCAGTGGATGGCACAATTTTGTTGTTGTGGGACAGTGCAATGCAAGTCACGCTTACTAGGCTGTTTTGAACAGGAAGCAGATGTTTGAACAAAGTGATGGGACATTTTGAAGTCGTGTCTGGGTTTTCTAATTCGAAGTATGTCGGCATCTTTGAATTTAATAAAGTAATTAGATTATAAATTATATAATTAAATATTATATTAAAATAATTAAATCGTGAATGTTTAAAATTGCGTAACTCTCGCGTATGTTGATAGAATGGAATGAAAAAGATACCACCAAATTGTGGTGATGAATGCTACATTATGGAATTAATTTGGATTGACATGGAGAAAATAGTAATTTACAATTAAATTAAATGACTATTTAATTTAATTCTATCTGAACTGCTTCAGAAATAAATGGAATCAAAGTGAGTATAACTCACTCAGTTTTGTCCCACTTACATTTTATATAAGTCGGGTTTAATATTTTTGTGTGATGGTTGTTCATTATTGGATAATTACTGGACAATATTTATATATGTTGATTGAACTAATTTAACTAAAAATTTGTCTAATTTTAATTTAAATCAATCATTATTTTTAACGATTGTAACCAACTGAGGTAACTTACCTTATTGTTCATGTTTATAATAATATGAACATATAAAATTAATAGTTGAATGCTTGGATTGTTGTTATTGGTTGATTATTGAAACTATTAGCTAAACTGTTTATTTTTTATTATCAAGATGTTAATTATATTGTCATATTGAATGCACGATTTTATTTGAGGTAACCTATTTGGATGTAGGGAGAACAAGTTCGAGGGATCCAACTGTGTTCCTCAAATTTATTGTTTATTTTCATATTATAATTATATGAACTGTTTAACAAAATCTGATTGGATGATTGATTTGATTATCAATTGTTGAATCTAAAATTCAATGTTTGTTTGTTATTAACAAATGGACAATATTGGTTGAGTATTTGGCAGTAGATGGCCTAAATATTGAAGCGACCCGCAACTTCCTCGGTAAGGAAAGCCCGGATTGAGTTGAGAACAAGCCACAACAGAACGCAGACGGAAGAACATTTCATTGTTAATTACAACAATTCCACCAGAATACAAGAATATACAGAGTATGAATAAATAATATACATCACAAATTATCAGAGATTACAATAAATTACACAACAGCGGAAAATAATACAATACACAACTGAAGAGATATACAGATACAAAGCTTTCCGGATATCATTCCTGCTGTAAACTAGGATCCTGTAAATATAAATCTGCAAAACCAAAACTACTAGCTGCCCGTGTCAAAATAAGGGCACCCAGAGTTTAGGTTAAAACAATAAACTCCAGGTCAGTCATGGGACTGGTGTGAGAACTAAAACAGTTATTAATATTTATTTTAAAGTTAGGTAAATCAAGGGACCACGCTGTATTACACGGAACAGGTTTCCTCCCAAGAACAGCAGTGCATAAAACAACAGCACAATGCTAAATAAAGAAAAATGAAGCTATTATAAGACCCAGGTCCTATCACACAATGCAGCACAAGCCGGGGGATAGGGTTTTCCCTTATAATAGCCAAACATGCTTGGCACGTTTAAAACAAATCATTTGATACTATTATAAGTGCATAGTATATAAAACAACTTCAAATCATAAGTATCAATCATAGACGGCATGGGTACCATATATCATGTCACCATACTAGTTCTACAATTAAAATCGCAAAATCACGTATTTGGAAATTGGATTCCCTTATGTGAACCAAGGCAAAGGATAGTCCTTACAGACTTCGAGACAATTTAACCCATGTCTCAGGGTCAGAGCGCATCGACCCTTGGATCGTCAGGGCCGGTCCACCGATGTGGATTAAAATTCCTGAACACTACGTTTCCCCTCCCTATGGGGCGTAAATGAGCCAACGAATGACTCCATCGGACCCGGATCGTCCGATCAAACCGAGGCGCCTCGCAATAGCAACAACCACATAAGTCAAACTCGTCAGGGCGTGTAAAACCACTGACGCCACTTCTAACTAGAAGGAAACGCATGCCCTCCCTGAGGTACTCTCTCATTTCTGGTTCACAACCGGGGTGTGAGGCTCGCAAATCAACGTTACACAAAGCTATGCCACACATGCCGTGCTTTGATCATCACCACAAGACTTTACTTTTCAACAGAAGCGTTGATCCATTGCCACTTAGGCATGCCACACAGGTAGTTCATTCCACGCGATGGATATCCATCAATATATAACCCTTGAGCTCGTACGTCTCAGAGAAGGGCGTTAATCAAGAGAATAAATTCTCCACCGCCAAATAGATATATATTTAATAGAAATAAATATATCGCACAGACTGAAATCCAATGTCAGACACTCAGTCCATTTACAAGTTCGTTCTGGGTCTGAACGAAACCTGAGGCACCTAGTACCCCGCATATCCATCGATCTCCAAGTACGTCTGGACGACCACAAACTAATTCCCTCCTCTTGGGTGTACGACCCTATCAAGATCATCAGTAATCACCCAAACGACGTGAAGACCTCCGGTCTTCGACCACCATCTTCATCTTCGACACCACGTCGAATCAGTTATTCAGAATGGGATAAACCTGGTCTTTCGGAATATCTCGCGTATATAATAAACAAGTATTACACAAACACAACATTCGCCTCATTCCAATTCAGAATATTCTTTTATTCAAATATTCTTATATTTTGGGAAAGGTTACCATTAATTTTATCCAAGATAAATCCTTTAAATTTATTCTTTAATCTTCTTTGAATATTAACTCAAACTAGTCAGGATTAGCGAACCACACCGAAGTAATCATTTATTTTATTTCCCAATCCCAACTTATTCATCCCATGAAGTAAAACTGGTTATACTTCATATCTAACATCACGGCGTTATCGGTAAATTCAATTACCATTTCACGTTCAAATCTAATTAAAGATTCAACTATCGCCTGGAGTAAAACTGGTGATACTCCATTCTCGATTTTTTTCTTCAATCTAATAAAAGATTCATTAAAACTCCACTTAGTTTTAATCTTTAACTGGGTTAAAGAATCAATGTCATTTAAAACACGGTTCACTATAAACCCAAAATCACATTCCATTAATTATCGGGTTAAAGAACTAGTGTTATTTAAAACACTATTCACGACAAACCCAAATCACATCTGATATTAAATACAAGGCTCTGAATAGAAAATATATCGTCTTATATTCAATATCAAATTCTACGACCAACAAATATCGTATTGGAAATAACAATATAAATATATCTTTCAAATTCCCATAACAATACCTGTATCATCACGAAATCCAACATCGAAATATTCCAAAGACAATTTCGATTCAAATCCATTCCAATCCAATTATTGGAAATTCTGGTTACTTTTAAAACCCTTTTCAAATTCAATTTATTTATTCAAAAATAAATAGAATTATAATTCTAGTTCCAAACTAGTTCATTTCCATAAAAATCTATTTTTACCTTTTCAAATATGGAATTTTTCATGCCAATTCTTCACAAATCATTTCTTATAATTTTACATAACTTATTACTATTTTTAATAATTTTATCAAGGCCCATACAGTCGATTTCCATCAACGGCCATCGAATCGCACTTACAGCGACCTTTTCCAAATTTGATTTGGACTTAATTCCAAATCCAACCGTTAGATTTCTAATTTCTAATATTCGTTAGAAAGCTCTTTTCGATATGAACCCAACGGTTCTGGTTTTAGGAGAATCCGACGATCGGGTCTCCCACAATATCCATTCAAAATCAATGGTCGAAATTCATGAACTACCGCAGCGCGACGCGTTCTTTTCAGACCATTATATTATATATATAATATATATAATATATACTTCGTCGATTTCCTTTTAAAACGTATTTTATAAATCGTTTTAAATTCGTTTTCGAAACGATTTCAACTTCATTTCAAATTCAAATCAAAATTGAATTTTTCCTTATAAATTCGTTTTAAATTCATTTCAAATTGATTTCAATTCAAATCGATTTTTAATTCAATTTCACTTCGTTTTCAATTCAACTCAATTTCACTTTGAATTCATTTCTATTCAATTTCAATTCGAATTCATTTCTATTCAATTTCAATTCGAATTCATTTCTATTCGATTTCAATTCAATTTCAATTCGAATTCATTTCTATATATTCGATTTTGAAATCACTTTTCAATATTCATTATAAAAACGAATACAATCGATATAAATATCGTTCACGTCAAAATGGCGTCAATCTAATCAACACAGCTTTTTATATTCCTATTTCAAATATTCTATTTCAATTTTTTTCCAAATATTTCTATTTTCAAATATTTCTTTTCCAAATATTTCTATTTTCAAAACTGGAATGTGGCCCAATCAATTACCATAGATTTTATTTCTATGGATTTCCATACAACGCATGTATATATCAACGATGACAAATAATCAACCATCATCCAAAGTGCATTCTACACTGTATAAGCATCAAATATAAATATTCAATGCTTATAACAGTCTATCAATCAATCGATCGACATACAACTAATTATTGGGATTAGTGTATGTCATATATCATCCCAATACCCGTGTGGGTTTCAATCAATCAAACACAGATTTTATTTGTGCAGTTGGGCGATGTGTAAAATTTACCGTCCCAATCAATATCAGTCAAATGTGTGCATATAAACAAATCGTTCGATTTGTTTATAACTATTTCATTTTTAATACACGTCAAAATTCTATTTTTAACTATAAAATATTTTCCACTATAAAATATTTTATTTCATTTCACATCACATCACACAATCAACTACACAGCAAAATCAAACAAACAAGCATACAAGTCGTCCATGGTCTGTGGACGACGGGTGTCGGGTGCTACTAAATACCGTCTACATCCTAGTATATATTTTTAACTAGGAAAAGAAAATCAAAAGTGAGGAGTTCTCACCGACCAGCTAAACCAAACGCCACGCTTCTTCATATGTAGAAAATCTTCGCCGTCTGACACTTTCGTTGCCCGAATTCACTACATATATAAAAATCACATTTTTACTTCGCTATGCAATATATAAAAATCGAATTTCTACTTTGCTATTCAGTATATAAAAATCGTATTTTTACTTTGCTATTCAGTATATAAAAATCAAATTTTTACTTTGCTGTTCAATATATAAAATTCGAATTTTTACTTTGCTATTCAATATATAAAAATCGAATTTTTTACTTTGCTATTCAATATATAAAAATCGGATTTTTATTTCGATGTTCACAAAATAAAAATCATATTTTTATAGCGATGTTTATACAACAAAAATCCTATCTTTTCATTATCAAAAATCAAATCTTTTCAAATTAAAAATCTAATCTTTTTTTTCTATCAAACAATCATATTTTAAAAGTGTTGTTCATATAATAAAAAAATTATATTTTTAATCAAAAATCATTTCTATAAGAACCCTGTTTTTTTATTCTAAACTCATTTCCTATGAAAGCCATATTTTATTTACGTAAATAAATAAAATTAGAAATGAAAACTTACTTTACCTTTATTCTTTCTTTCTGTCGAACACGGGCTGGAGGGGCTGCCATCGGCGCTGACAAGGAGGAGGAGGCTCGCTGGAGTTGCGGCACGGAGCTGAGGTGGTCGGCGTGGGGCTAAGGCGGCGCATCGTTTCAGGGGGGGTTCGGGACCTGCTTGTGTTCGATTGGGGGGGGGGGATGTGTCACAGGAACGGAGAGGGGGGAGGGGCAGAGCTTGCTGGGTAGCGGCGGCGCGGGGTGGGGGGGCTGCGGTTCGATATATTAGGTTTTTTTTCCTTCTGATCTATTGAACGCGGGGGGAGTGGGGGGGAAGGAGAAATTAGAGGGGGGTTTTGATATAAATAATATATATTTTATTATTTTAAAATTTCTTAAAAGAAACTTTCTATTTCGACCTCCAAACGAGACCCACCGCCTGTCGTCCATAGCTAATTACCCCCATTCCGAACACAATGGGATATGTTTCGTAGGCCGATTCAATTGTTTCGATCAGTTTCCGTCAGAATCAAAATATAACTCTATATATTTAATTTGAACACACATTTCAATTTGCTAGGCCCACGTACTAACTCGAAAAATTCCCGAAAAAAATATTTTCTAGCTTCGTATTGACGGTACGGTCCTAACAAAACTAATTTCATCAAATTCTGAGACCGTTCGAAAAATGACCATTTTCCAGTCAATTAAAATCAACTAAAACTGGTCAAACCCGTTTTCCTTTGCCACGCTCACATATTAATCCAGAAAATTACGAAATTTGAAACCTAGCAATAATTTGACATCGCGGATCCAACAAAAGTGGTTTCATCGAAAACCGAGGTCGTTTGCAAAATTTCCATTTTTAAGGGCCTGAATTCCATAGCAACTATTCTGAATTTTCAACTGGACACAACTTTTTATCCCCGCTATGAAATTTCGATTTTGCAGATTCGTTAGAAAGATATTTTCAAATAGATTCAAATATTTTTGCTTTCACTAAAATCCGGTTTATTTTGAATGCTTTACATTCATTTGAATTTTGAAATCGAATTATCGAACTACCGCGCCATTTTCTATTCCTTTTATAATTTAAAATAAATATTTATATTCTAACTTCGAGCTATATAAATATATACGTTCGAATTCTATTCAAAATAAATTTTTCATCGTTATTATTTAAAATAATTCATTTTAAATAATCAAAATTCTCTAAAATTGCCAAAATAAAAATTTTAAATTGGCTCGGATTTCCGGGTTATTACAAATATCCATAGTTTTATAAATGTTGATTTGCCGTCAGGTGAATCGACTGAAATGAAGTTATAAAATTTATTTTATAATTGAAGATAGATTTTGAAATGTAATAATTAAAATGAAAGTTTATTAAAAATAAAATGAATATTTATTATTAATTGTTTAAGTTTATAAATAATTATAGAATAATTTTGTAATTTAAATTCTTATTTTTTATAAGCAAGTGAGTATAATTTAACCTAAGGGTCAAAATTGGGATAAATTGTGTAACGCCCAACACTTTTATAGGCCTAAATTTCGTCAAAAATCCAAACTCGAATACATCTAAGCATGAGGCATGCAAATATGGTACATGCAAATAAATGAGCATGAGCATAATTAGTGCGTGATAAAATAAATTATAGCGGAAACAAATAGGATAGACTAGTATTAACTCAAGTAGCTACCTTTATAAAAGTAAGTCACTTTGCCAATACCGAGCATGAGAAAGAATGAAAACCAAAAACCAAACCCAAACACCTATGAGAATCCGACCTTCTCTTGGAAAACCTGGGAGGTTGTAATGAGGAGGGGGTCATAACAACAAGTTATGGTGAACAAGAAAAGTATGACACATATTACAATACACAGATGTATCCCACATGGTTCAACCCAAGATATATGCTTACCAAGGCTAGTAATTCTAACCTAGCCTTGTAAACATTTACACACGTCTCTAACTACCCTTCCCAAGGTAGTATTCCCAATGATATCAATGGCGAAATAGAATGTTTATGCATATATTTATGAAGCCATTAAACTAATTATTGAAGTGAGAAGTGAACACCCAACTATGTAGTTTATTTATTCAAAAGTCTATACGCTGCTACTTAATGCCTCACTATCGAATGATAGATAGGGTGGATTCCTCTGATCGCTTAAGACCCTAGGCGGACCTATTGGTCATCTAATACCTCTCGATGATTTACTAAACACTATTATAAACTAGTGGACACTAGCTACAAGGCCCTACTAGTTAAGGCTTCCGTCATTCACGCTTATAAACTCATGCCCGCATAAGGTGGGAGATGTATCTCATCGCTTAAGATCGTTAGGACAAGGAAGATGATATCTCACCATTTATGACCTTCCTATTAGAGAAATCTCATTGTACCATCTAACTGACCTTATTGGATAATCTCCTTAGACGCTTAATACTTGTCGTAGGATAGGCAGAGCTATGGAATAACCATACCGGACATTTAATCTTCAGGTTTAGGTAGGATTCGCACACCATTTAAGACCCCTAACTGGAGGACCTAATCCCAGGTGGACGTCTCGACCCAAGCCGCTTAAGACTCAAGGAAGCAGACTACTCGCGAAGATTACCAAACTTATACCCAGTTAGCCTTTAATGCTTCTATTTATTGGAGGTGGGGTACGCGATCGGTTAATATCTTTTTATAGGTATGACACCCCCGCATCCGTTAATGTCACTCATTAAGAGACTGCATTAAGTTCCGTGAAGCGTTATAGGTAAATAGAAATAGAAACATTATAAGAAAGCGGTAAAATAACAGCGGAATTAAAAACTTTTTTATCATAAAGCATCGTAGTTTAAAAAATCATAAATCTGAAAATACATAAACCCAGTACATTATCTTAAAATTTCTATCGTGTACTTAAAACATCAGAGTACGGTAATAAAAGAAGCATAATCCCCAAAAACATAGCCATAGTAGAAGAGATAAGAACTTTAGCAATAATCTAAGCACCTCGAAGCATAATGTAATCAAAATCCTGATCAAGCTTGAGTATTCCCACCCTGAGAACCTGAAGGAGATGGAAGAGGACGAAGAGGAAACAAAATGGGTCAGACATAAAGTCCAGCGAGTCTTGTTACTTTTAGCAAATAAATAAGTAAAAGCATCATGACAAGCTTATAAAGTGGATAAGAGAGATAACATCATAAAAGGCAGGTATGACAAGGTAAACATGATAACATGATAGAGTATACTACGCTTCTATGATAATTTCTCCCTGCACCAATACTAGTATGATCAGAATGAGATGATCCCAACAACTATAAGATGGTAAACTTAGGTGTACTTCTAGTGAGAGGTTTTAACCCCATACAATCAACAAGTAGCCCAACATACCAGAGTTACCCCTAAGGATAATAACGGGCTACTAAACATACCGGAGCCTAGATGTACCCTAATTACTACCTCAGTCGATTAGCTCCCTACTCCGTAGATACCCTGTGCTGGCCCCCACAGTAGGGTGTATCACTCCTTAAAGTGGAAACCCTTCGTTTTTAGGATGTGCACAACCATATCTATAGGTGTCACGACATCTAAACATCCTCTGCCAGATCTATGCACGCACATGACCTTGTCGGAATGTGTTGTCCACACTGTCCCTCACGTTCGGATCTCTTACAATCAACACAGTAAGCGAGCCCTGACTCCGACCTGGTTCAGAGTACTCGTTTGATACCTATATATGGGTTACTGACTAAAACAGATCCCACATACAAGTTGATACAAGCTTCCCCCTATGCTTGCATCCCCACTAAGTTTTCCACAAGTTATGCCATACCAGAGTAAAAGATTTCATAACACCCCATAGGTCAAGTTTGAAGGCCTATATATATATATATATATATATTACCCACCCACCCAAGATTTACTTAACCCACCCACTGTTTCAAACAATTTTACTTAACCCCTACTCAAGTTGTATGTTGATACAATCCCTAAGGATTCAACTAGGTTAAGTATTCTATTTCATTACCATATTCATTTATGGTTATAATGTACTAAACCTCCCACATTAAACCTACCACTTGTGGATGCTGGATATGCTGGTCAATTCCAGGTAGGCTTCTTCCACAAGTCGGACTTAACCTCATGTCTTAGCATGTCTCGTGTTTGTGCACTTAGACCCCTCACATTAGATTCACCATTTGTGGTCACTGGATATGCCAGTCGGTTATGGGTAGACTTCCATCACAAGTGTAATCTAACCTCGTGTCTAGGCGCGATTATAATTTCTAATTATTGTAATCCTAGGCATTTCTATTAAATAACCAATTATACCTATGTCATTATAGGTTTTCATGCCCCTTTCCCAAGTTATGTTCATAATGAACCATATACCCTAGATTAAGGTCTTTAATCAAAATTTGATTTATGCCCCAAATTAACATTCATATATTTCATTCATGTTATGCCAAATTTCCAATTACAAGTTAGGCCCCAATTTTAACATTTTCCCCTCGTTCCCAATTTAACGTGTTCGCATATTTCAGCAACATGCCTAGGCTCTAAGGTAGCCTGGCGATATAAAAATAAAAAGGGAAAAGATATAGGGAGCAGAAATGATCATACTAACAAGGTGGACATATAATGGCAGAAATAGGCATAAACATATAATGGCATAATGACAAGGTAGGCATATAGGAACAGATATGATGAACATATGACAATAGAACTGATTCTATAATAGGGACTTCATAAACAGGCATGATGAGATCTAAACAATGAATTAGATATCCAACTAGTAACAGAAATGATTTAGCGACAAACATAATAAGAACAGGCATGAGGTGATCTAAACAATGAATAGATCTACAAACAATGGTAGATCAAAAAAGATAAATAGGTATAGGTTCAGATCTAGTTCATAGTCATGTCAGAATAACTTAGATAAACAGGTTATAGAAGATCTGATATGATTCAAATAGTCATAGGCATAGATCCAAGTTTAGTCATGTCAAGATTTACTTTTTAAATATTTAGATCTAAAATTAACATAGACTCACTGTGATTGGATCTAGAAAAATAGAAAAGGGATTACTGATGTTGAATCACAGATCTCTAAACTTAAATGACTTGATTTCTAAAGTAGAAAAGACTTGATTCAATCTGGGTAGAGGTAGCATCTAGTTCTCCATTATTTTTTGTGTGGAAAAACAAGATAAATGGGGTCATATATATAGCTATCACCAAATCCTAATATACCCAGATCTAACGTAGGGGGTCGACCCCCCCATATGGTGTTGACCTACGGGTCGACACCCCCTTATGGGGTCAACCCAGGGGTCGACACCCCTGGGAGGGAATCTTCCCGCTCCACCCAAAAGCTTTATTTTGAACTGTTTTGAACTGATTTTGATTTTATGTTTATATAATTCTCTTGTGCGTATATAAACTTCAAACCTTAATAACTTCTTCATATGGTGTCCGTTTTATGCAAACCAGGTATCTTTTTTGGCCTGAATTCTAAGATGAACGCATTGGCGTAGTCTGTTTCATTTAATTTTGAATATTAAATTAATTATTCTTTAATTTGTCATCTTTTAGTGTTGTTAAAATACGAGTTTTTACAATAGGTGGACCTAACCACTAAAGACCTTAATATCGAAGCAAGCTACGTTATTGAGTTATTCCCATTTAGTTTCTCTTAATGGAAATACCATATGTATACATTAATTATCGTCACAGATTCCTATGCTTAATGATATTTCACATAAATAACCTACCAAGTTCAATTCTAACATTTAATTATAGGTTTGCGATTAAATGGTTAAGATAAGGAAAGTTATATCCTTCTTAACCTTGGATATTTATTTAATTATTTTCCTAATTGGACTTTGTATATAAAACAGCAATCAATACTTATTAATTCCCTTTTTTGTTTCATTTATTTATGTTCCATAGAGCTATTTCCATTTATAGTCATAATGGTCATATTTTCCTAAGGCAACAGTTAATCTTTTAATATATTTTTATTCCCATTGATTATAATTAATGTCACCTATAAACCTAACGGTCATAATTCCCTAAGATATTAATTATCCTTGATTATCTGTCCTGAAGTATCTATTTATTGTACCCCAACAGATACTACTAAATTATTAATTTATTATCTTTTGTGTGTGTGTATGTATATACATATAAATGTATGTATGTATGTAAATTTATGCACCGGACCTCTCACATTAAGTCGACCACTTGTGGATGCTGGATTTGTCGGGCGGTTTGAGATAGAATTCTACTGCAAGTTGAGTTTAACCTCGTGTCTTAGTGTAGTTATAATTTAATTCCCTATTAGGGTTTACAACATTAATCCTAGCCAATTTAGAAATTTGTAATAGCGAGGCTTAACTACCTAATTAAATTTGTTTTCCCCAATCAACGATGGTTACAATTAGCTATTTATTTGTTTATAGCCCTGTTTAGAGCAATCAATTACACTAACTGCTATAACGGTCACCGTAAATATATATTCATTTAATACGGATTACATTAACATGTAAAATTCCATAAAATGAAATTCATTCAAACATTCATTATATATATTTCGTTGTTTACATAGATTCAGACGGATAATGTATATATTTATATTTTCGTGTATTTAATGTAGTTAATTTCTTTTATTATTTTTATCATTAATTTTAATAATTTGGTTCAACTAATGATCAAACATTCCTTTTTTTATTTAATCTTGAAATAAGGTTCAAAATCTTATGAAAAGACTATCAACTACAGTTATTGTAAACTATGCCTGAATATTGAAATAAACATATTTCAAACCTCCAGAAATATATGTTATGTATGTTTTGGAATAATTAATGTAAACTACATCCAAATATTAATATTTATACGCAAATTTACACAACTTTTCCCTTTTTCGCTATTTGACATATTTCTTATTAGTTTCAAATAATGTCTTTTTATTTAAAAGGACAAATATGCACCATTTTCAATAACTAAGTTAAACTCCAAAAAAATTGAGCACAAACAGGTTTAAATATTTTAAATCATAATTACAAAATTTATCATTTATCATTTAACATTGAAACTAGAGTTCTGGAATAAAACTACATTTTAATAATGTTTGAATGGGACTAATTTCTAGATCCACAATATTTTGCAGTAGCCACAATATATTTTAAACACAATTGTAGTAAATGATGTAATCAACCAAAAATTATAATATTATTTAATACCACAGATCTTTATTTTCATGTTTTTGTCAACATTCATAAACAAATCTGATAGGCATCAATTCAGATTTAACAATATTATGAACAGATCAGATAAATGTTAGTCATAAATTTAAGATCTAATACAAACGAGATAATTAAGCCATTGTAACTTTGTATATAAATTTCACACTTACCTGAAAGTATCCAAATCTGAAATATGAATAATATTTTAGGCTTACAATCCCCAAATTCTTACAGATCTATAATTAATCTAAAAGGGGGATACTTCTAGATCTGTAGATTTGACAGAAAATTGGAAAAGAGGGGAGAACCTAATGAAGAATAACTTAGCCATCAATTCAAACCCTTTTCCATTTGAACCTGATAATCCCTTTCAAATCAATAAGATTTATGCTTGATAGATTGTATATGAATATATTTTTAATTGAAAAATTGATTTGAAGAAAAAGGGAAATGGTAGAGCTTCACTGTTGCCTACAGATTTGTGTGGAAAAGAATGATGCCTTACCCCTTTATTTATAGGAGTGGAGTTGGTCATGAACCATTAGATTTGATTAAATAAACATTCGTTTGTTTATATAATATTATATATAAAATTAAACCATCTTAACCTAGCCATCACTGGGCGCTTCATGCCCATAGCAGTCGACCGCTTCCCCTAGGGATGTCGAATGTAACAACCCAAACTTCCTCATAAAGGAAAGCGCGGATTGAGTTGAGAACACTACAAATCAGAACACGAACAGAAGAACATTTCATTGTTTATTACAACAATTTCATCAGAATACAAGAATATTCCAGAGTATACATGAATAATATACAGAAGAAAAATATCAGATATTTACAAATTACCATGCAGCAGAAAATAATATAAAACACAACTGGAAGAGATACATGGATACAGAGCTTTCTGAACATCATTCCAGCTATAAACCAGGATCCTGTGAATATACATCTGCAAAACCCAAAACTACTAGCTGCCCGTGTAGAAAATAGGGGCATCCAGAGTTTAGGTTAAAACAATAAACTCCAGGTCAGTCATGTGACTGGTGTGAGAACTAAAACAGTTATTAATTTGATTTAAACTTAGATAAATCAAGGGACCACGTCGTATAACACGGAACGAGTTTACCCCCAAGAATACCAGTGCATAAAACAAATAGCGCAATGCTAAATAAAGAACAACAGGGGTATTATAAGACCCAGGTCCCATCACACAATGCAACGCAAGCCGGAGGATAGGGTTTTACCTTATAATAGCCAAATAATTCTTGGTACACAAAATTTAATCTTTTATTATTACTATAAGTGAAGAAAACAACTTCAAATATAAATGTATCAATCATAGACGACATAAGCGTCCCATACTACTATGCCGCCAAATATAGTTTTACAATCAAAACCACATATGTCGTATTGGAAGTTGGATTTCCATCATGAACCAAGGCAAGGTATCATCCTTACCACTTCAAGACAATCTAGCCTATATCTCAGGACAAGTACTTTGTTAAGCCCTTAGGGGCCACAGGGTCGGTCCACATTTAAAGTGGATTAACAATTCCCTGAACATGCGTTACCCCGCCCTATGGTGCGGAAACTGGTCATATATCGACCAAACCATCCATCGGTACCGTAGTGACCGATATAACCGAGGAGCCTCGCTTTCCATCATCAACATAAGTAAAATGTCAGGGCTTGTAAACGCTGACACCACCTCTAGCTAGAAGGAAACGCATCGTCCTCCCTGTATCCTTCTTCCGTTTCTGGTTCACACCGTGGAGTGAGGCTCGCGAATTAATGCTACACAAAGCTATGTTATATTAAAGTTGTGCTTTGATCATCAATCACAAGATTCTTCTTTTCAACAGAAGCCTTGATTGTAACTACCCGCATTCTACGTATCGAAGGATCGTAGAATATTTATTTCTTTCTTTCACATACGAGGTCGTATGGTCATGTAACTTTGGGAGGCGACTAATGGGGTAATTTCCCATGTTCATGATTTTTTCCGATTTTTAAATGACCAATTTGCCCCTAGCTGATCTTGTTTTGGCCATAATTTTTATTGGAAAGGAGTTTTGACCTGAAACCACTTCCATTAGATCCGGATGATGGTTTACCTTTCCATAGAGTGGTCATATGTGAAAAACAGACTTACCGTTTGGGAGATACGGCTGAAATAAGGTTTGGAAGATGAAAAACTGCTTAACCGGGCCAAATGAGGTGATTAGTGAATGGGCCCATAACCCATTTCGGGATTAAGGTTATGGAGAGGCTGAAATGAGCAAGGTTTTCATTTCATTTCAGTAATCTAGCCGCCACTTTCATTCTAGGAACCCTAACAATGGCCTCCAACATCTAGAATCACCTCTAATCACTTTCTAATCAAGTATTAGCCTAATCTATGTCAAATCAAAGGGAAATAGTACCAAAGCAAGGTTAGAACTACTGTGTTGTCTTGGGAACTGTAATGTCCCACATTTTTATCGGTTTGAATTTGAATATTTAAATCAGTTTAAATATTGAATTCGTAATATAAATGGATTTATATATTAATTAAAATGAAGTTAAACGTATAAAAATATATATTCGAGCCCGTAATATCGCTGCAGTTCATAATTTAACGTTCTGGATTTCAACGGCGTGTACAAGACCCGTTATTAGTCGGATTTCTTCGAAACAAGAAACGTTGGAATCCGTTGATTTGTATTTTTCTAATGGAACTTAAAAACCAAGATTTTGTGTTACAGGTTGTGAGTTATATCCAAATCAAATATTCAAATATTCGCTGTAGAATCGTTTATCGACTGTAATGGTTTATTCGATGTAACTAGATATCAAATTCGAATTTAGATGAGGTTCTTTTGAGACATAGCGATAATTTAATTTTTAGAATTTTACTGTAATTTTTAATTAATTAAATAAGCGACTTTTTATTTGAAGTATTTTTGCACCCCGTACCGGTATTTTGGGGTTTCAAAATATAAGTCAACCTACCGATATTATTATATTTTTGGGACCATGACACCTCGTTGAACACGACTGTGTTCTTATTTCTGTCCCTAGCAACTCCGACATAAGCGAAATTTTAGATAGCAGGTTTGTTTGTCATGTAGTGATCTAATACTTCGTCCCAAAAGAAATAGACAACCTAATCTACATACTAGTGGCATGTACACCCCGAAAACCGTACTCCTACAGTATAGGTCCTATCCTATTACTTAATATCCAAGAAAAGGAAAAGTCCACACACCTAATATAACACTTCTTTATGTTGAAAAGAAGAGTTGTTTTCTTTAAGTGAAATATTTTATGGAAACGTTGTCCTATGAAGTAGCTGGTACAAACTTGCCACCTTCACTGAAAATGACCCATGAGCCACCATACCCTATACTAAAAGATATATCTAGATATTTATATAGGGACCATTCTATATGGACAAACGACAAATGCAAAGGAACTAATATTGTACATTTCTTAGCTGTTAAGTAAGAAACCAATATTATACATTTACCCTACCTCACCCTAAGCTAATCTATAGAAACTACAAACCTACTTATATAGCATGAATCGTTACCATCAACTGTTCACCTACCCATGTTTACACAGGAAACCTATCACTTAACGATGAAGGATCATCTAGGTATAAATATACATCAACACCTTCATTAGTTCTCCATGCTTCCACAAACCCATTCCGCATGTACCCAAGGGTTTCTAAATCAAAAACAAAACGAAATAAATTCCTTAACTCCATTGTTTTCGAGAAATACAAATATATACAATATAATAGTGGGAGCCAGCTTGTATTTTTCTTGAGATGGATGTTTGATAGGTTGACGAGAAGCTGAGGGGATGGTTGCGTTGTTCTCAGCAAGGTGGAAAAGTAATGGAGTTTCAGCGCACTTGAACAAAGAAGTTTGAGAAGATGACGGACTGGAGAATTGCTGTGCAACACTTTTAGATGGACGCGATGTAGAAAGGGTGAAGTTGGCTTATGAGGAACCGTGTGGGATCAGTTGGGCGAGAAGAAACAAAAAGATGTTCTTGGTGATGCGTGCCACTTGAGGGAGCTTCTATTTCAGCAAATGGTGAATGAAGCAGACACGGTACCAGGTAAAGTAGTGCGGTTATCACTGTGTACAGCGAAATGGTTCGTGCATGGAAACAAAAGGGTGCTACTGTGTTATGTATATTTCGGTGGTGGTAGAAACATGCATGAGGGCATGGTGTAGTGGTACGTTTTGTTAGATTTATAGTGTAGAAGGAGCGGAGTTTGGTCGAACGAGGTGGTCGTGAAAGATGCGGTGGCCTTGTGAATGCATGGGGAAATTTACGAATAGAGGGAGTTTGCAATACTGGCGTGAGCATGACCAAGTCACGGTTGAGAGGAGGGTCATCATTAATGTTGTAGTGGAATGTCCTTTTAGTCGAGAACAAGAAAGAACATGCACTGGTGAGGTAGCGTCGCATTCAAGTGGAGGTGGCATTAGTGAATGAGGTGTTGTAACGACCCGGGTTTTTGTCGACTTTGGTTATCGACATAAACACGATGACGACTAACCAAACATCGAAAAATACCAGTCATTAATGAAAGAAAACAAAGGGTGAAGAAAGATAAGATAGAAACTTAGAATAGAAGAAGAAGAAGAACACAACATCAGAGTAACATGAACCTCACAGCGGAACGAATAACATATAATATATATAACATAACTTGAAATACACATCTGTACTTGAATATACATCATTATCAAAGTACAACACTTACAACACAGTGGAAATAACTATAGCTATATAATCCTGAAGCCTCCTGCTCCAAGCTTTTCTAGTATATCTATAAATCCTAACTACCTGACTGCCCGTAAAAAATTGGGCACCCAAGAGTTTAGGGAAAACAACAAAATAAACTCCGGGTCAGTCATGGAACTGGTACGAGTAAAACAGTTTAAGCAGGTAAATGATATCTCAAAAGACCACGCCGTATAACGGAACGGGTTTTTCCCTTATGAGACCACATTAATTTTTATATCAAATCTCTTTTGATATTATAATAATGTCTATCAACCACAATAATAATAATCATCTAGCATAACGCTTTCATCTCACGTTCTACATATATAGTATACAATCAAAACCGCAAGCACGTATTGGGTAATGGATTTCCAACTATGACGAGGTATGGAACCACCTTTCGCTAGTGTACCTCTAGAAAGGAATACACTGGGTTCAACAAGAATCTGAGAGGTCTGTCAGTCTAATGTGAGAGGTCTGAGCATTAATGAAAATCTGAGATAAATATGATGTCCAAAACGTGTTGGGTGGATAGGGTTATACCAACTGGACTGATAAATCTAACAAACCCGTTTCGTGAATCTATAGGCCCAATTACAAAGTTAGACAAATATGTAAATCTGTTAATTCCGTATATCTGATCCGTTAGTCTGAAAACTTGTCTGATCTGTGAACTAGTTGATCTGAGCTCTGTATGTCTAAACAAATTAATCTGAAATCTGTTAGTCTGGGGGACACAAGCTTAGGAGGGAAATTACTTGTGTCATCTGTTGTTTGGGACCCATATTAGTCAGTAACCCTTTCTGGTATCAAAACTTTGACCCAACAGTAGGTAGGGTCCGGGCACGCTTACTGAACTAATTATAAGCGGTTCATTCTGATAATGGCGAGGGGTGTTGATGGTGCGTTCCAACCGGGTCATGTGCGTGCATGGATCCCGGTCTGCCTCTGAGGATGTAAGACGCTGTGACATCTGTAAATAGGTCTGTGCCAATTGGTTGTCACTTTAGGGAGTGATACACCCTACTGTGGGGCCGACACAGGATATTTATGTATTAGGGAGCCGATCGCTTGGGGTAGGGTTTTAGGGTACACATAGTTCTGTCTGTTTCTGTTGGTACCGTCTGTTTCTGTTGGGTGGCAACACTTGTCTGTTTCTGCGTGGTACCGTCTGTTTGGGTGGTAAAGGCCCAATTACTAGTGTACACCTTATGCTACATTCTGCTTCTGTCTGTTTCTGATCGGGTGGTAAAGGCCCATTACTAGCATGGAAATTATTCTGTACCCGTTTCTGTTTCAGTTTAGACATTAGGGTGACACCTAATTCTGTTATACTAGTATTAGTGCAGAGAAGTGTAAAGCAATAGCTTATATCATTCTGTTCTTCTGTTATATCTGCTACATCTGTTACAGTTATCTCTCATCCAGTTTTATTTTCATGTCATAATTATTATTATCTGTTCATATGTTGAAAGTCACTGGACTTGCCAGACTTTATGTCTGACCTTGTTTGTTTTCGCCCCTTTTCTTCCGTTTCCCCCCCCCCCCCAGGTATTCAAGGAGGGAATACTTTAGTTTGATCCGGATCTCTTCTGCTTAAAGTGCTTGAAGTGCTTAAAGTATGGCTTGTCTTCTTCTGTGGGGATTATGATTTTAAACTATGCATTCTGAAGGCTTTTGTACAAGACTGATATTTTGTACTTGAATTCTGATATTGTGATTTGAAAGGATGTAACCAAGCTTCTGTTTGAAATAAAGTTATAATTTTTCAAATACTGTTTATCTGTCTTGTAGTATTCTGTTTCTGTTTACTAAAATGCTCCACCAAAGTTAAGGCATTCCCTTTGTGAGTGACCTTAATGGAGGTGGGGTGTTACAAGAAGTGGATTGGCCATCAGGAAAATAAACAAAGTTAATTATAAAAATTGTATTTTTTATAATTAAAGCAAAGTTTTAAATTATAATAGAAGTTCTATTATAAACCAGTATTTTAGAGTTCGTTTTTAATAAAGTAAATAAAAACGATTGTTGACCTTTAAACAAGTTATAAAGTTGAAATTATCCTACGATTAAATATTTGGATAATTATTTCAAGACAAACAATTTAGAAATATTATTAGAATAAATATATTAATCTAATTGTAAGAAGTAATTAAAATCGGTTAACAAATTTACTGATGGAATGAAGTTGGTTTAAATCAACTAAAAATGATTATTTGATTAACTGGGTCCTTATAAAGAAGTAATAAATAGAACTAAGGAATAAAGCTAAAGCGAAGAGTTAATGTTTAAAATCAATAATCATAAACAACGAAAATTTCAAAGTATGAATATGGTGTTATAAAACCATATTCCAAAATAAAAAAAGGAAATAAGATTTGAAGTATATTATAAGTAAGGGTGCGTTTTTTAGAGGTCCCTATTAAGTTTCAAAATATAAAAAAAACCCGGTCATAAACTTATTGTAAATTAGGTCCCTGTTTTCAAAACTTATAAAATAATAATTAAAAAAATAAAAAAATTCGTAAATTAGTAATAAAATATATTACGCATTATAAAAAAAAATTAGTTCAAAAAACAACAAAAATAATGTTAGAAAGAAGAAAACAGAAAAAACTGCAGTTAAATGCATAATATTATGCACTTTTTTTATTTTATTGCATGCATATATGCAATTAACTGCAGTTCTTCCAGCGGATAGATTTAACTTAATATTTCAGTTCATTTTTATTTGCATCCAAATGTGCAAATTTGTCAAAAAAATGCACACATGTGTGCAACATTTTTATAGGATAAAAAGTAGGGACCTAATTTATAAAAAAAAACAAAGTTCTGAAAATTTTTAAACCCGCCCCCTATTTTATTTTTTCCGCCTTTTTGTATTTTTTTAAAAAAAATGTGCGTACGTTCATAAAAAAAAAAATTCTAAAATATGGAAATAATGTCAGGAATCTACGGAAATCGAAAAAAAAATAGTTGCATACATTTATGCAATTATTACTGATAATTGCATATATGTATGCAACTTTTCTGTAAGCTGTTTTCAGATTAAAATCTGAAAATAAACCTGCACAAATGTATGCAAGTATTTGAAATTTTTGCGCACATGTATGCATTTATTTGCATGAATAAAAATCAACGAAGATGTATGTAGTGAAAAATATGCACGGATGTATGCAGGAAAGTGATATATGTGCATACTACTATGCATTTAACTGGAAATTTCATTTTTTTTTTTTGGTTTTTTTGATTTTTGACGCCTTCGTTGATGGTTTTTTGTTCTGAATTTTTTAGTGTTTACATGTTTTATTTAAATACGAATTTACGTGATTTTTTTATATTTTTTTATATATTTTTTTATGACTTTTCAAAAAATAGGGACCTAATTTACAATAAGTTTATGACCGGATGTGAGCCTAATTAAGTGTCAAAATAGGGATGTGAGCCTAATATTCACTATAAGTAATAAGGGGTTAGAGTGCAGACTTACATCTGTTCTAAGGTAAGAACGTTGTCGATCAAGGTCTGAGAGGTAAATAAAATACCCCGGCTTGAACGACTTCACTATTATAGAGGAACGATATCAGTTTGTAACGAAAAGGAATGTCAAGATTAGTATCAAGAAAATATGGCATCGTATTGCAAGTCTTAAACTATAACGATAAAATAAACGTTGCTGACTAGGCTTAAGCGTGACGGTTATGTCAAGATTAGTTATAAAGGAGAATATTACAGCGTATGACAAGTTTTGAACTGTAACGATAAATTAACGCTGTTAACCAAACTTAAGCGTGATTTTTATATATAGCAGCACTTCCTAGGAAATGATAACAGTTTGGTTTGAAATCCACTTATTCTAAAAGTAATAAGTAACGATGTCTGTCCAAAGAAATATAAGAACGAGTAAGAAAGAGATATTGGAAAATTGTTTCAGAAAGCAATGACATTATTTCGATACTCGAAATGTGATTAGAATTAAACCATTAGGATTTGATATTTTTATTCAACGATGTCGAATGTATTAAAGTAAATCATTTTAGGAATTATAAATCTGATAGAATAATTAACATTTAGTTTTAAACAAATAAATGTTAATAGGATAGGAATCAGTATTTAGTTATAAACTTGATATTGATTTAATAAGAAGTTGACTTAGAAACAGAGTTTATAATGTGGAATAGGAATACAAAAGTATGAAAGAGATTTCGGTAAACAAGATAAGGAAAAGTATTTTGTGAAGAAAGAATTATATGATAAAGGTGTTCAGATTTCTATAATAAGGGATGGTATTCACATTTCAAAGTGAATAATGTTTTAAAAAGTTAAAATGAAATTGGAAATATTTTCCAATGTAAATAGGCTAGATTATCCAAGTATAGAAATAAAGGATGTGAAATTAATAGAAATGGTTCGAACATTAATAATATATACATCCAGAATACGAGAGAATAAGAGTTTATACTAACCGGAAATATTTTCCAAGAAGTGTAAAAAAGGCTAAACAGGATTTGAGAAATATCTGGTAAGATATGGGAATTCGAAAATAAAAACGAATGTCAATTAAAAAGTACCCATGGTTGTATGATGTCTAGTTATACATTTGAATGAATGTTTGTTTTACTTCGACGGTTAAATAACCGACTATTGAAGTGTTTGACCATCGTTGTCAATACGTAGAGACCGGTTGGATACATTATCCGTAAACCACTCCGTATAGGCACAAGCGCTGCGAATTATATTATGCTGAAGACAATTGAAGATGGAGTAAAATGCAAGGGTCATCCAGTTCCAGAATGATGTTTTCTGTTTGTCCAGTCCCAGGACAACTTGTATGGACGAGTGTCTGACAGAGTATTTCCGATGGTCATGCCATTGATTTTTACGAATGTACCAAGTTGGTGGGGAGAAGGCAACTTCTCTTTATTCTATACCCAGTGTGCATTTGTGTAATCAATATGTGATTACGGATTTGACGATGTGGCATTCAAAGTGAATGGTGATCAGATGTTCTGAAGATAAACGTAGCCTCTAGCCTCACAACCAGCAAGTAACAAAAGTTGGGCTAGGCAGCATGGCTAGTTGGGTCATCCCCAAGCAGGGTGTATTGTCACCGATCTAGAGAAAATTAATATTTGTTCTTCTTTTAGATTTTGTATCTTCGGATGACGGTTGGGCGGCCTACAACCGTGGTGGCAATGTATTCGATACACTCAAGCTAAATGAGTGGTCTGTCATGTGTGGCCGTGTTGCAAGACGTTCTTGTTAAACCCAAGTGTAACCCCTGTAGAGTACACTGATCGAAAGGTGCTCCCATACCTTGTCTGTTGGATTCAATTCTCCAACAAGAGCCCTGCGGTTTATGATTTTATACTATATATATGTGGAACGTGAGATGCAAGCGTTATGCTACTTGGATATTTATTTGCTTAGACATTATCATAATATCATTGGATTTGATATCAAAGATATTTTGGGTTATAGTAAGGTTTTTCAAAGTTAAACTGTATAGTTGAAATTTACTCACACCAGTCCCATGATTGACCCAGAGTTTATTTTGTTTGTTTTTTCCTAAACTCTTGGGTGCCCAAATTTGTATGGACAGTCGAGTGTTTCAGGATTTTACATATTCACTTTGAGGGGCTCAAAGAAGGAAGCTTCACCACTAGTTATTTAGAGATTATTTCCGTTGTAATATATATGAGTTGTACTCTGATATGGTATGTATATACAAATTCAGTTTGTGTATTTCAAAGTTATGTTATAATACACGTTATTCATTCCGCTGTGAGATTCGTGTTTACTTTGATTCTGACATTATTCCTCTTCTATTCAATTAGTTCTATCTTTTCTATCTCATTCTCTAATTTCTTTCTATTAATGATCTGAATTTTCGTGCACTTTGATTTGAATGTGTAGTATATTAGTCAGCTCAAATTGGTACTGATTTTCGGGCCATTACAGGAACAACGCCCAAACAGAGGATGGTTCAGTTTTGAAAGTTTATTTGTAGCTAAGGTGAGTGATTTGCATAGTTCCTCACTAATTATGGTTAATTATGGGTAATTAGTGTTAATTAGCGAATTTAAACATGATTAATTTCTGGAAATTGTTTTAGGCCTCTTTTAGAAAATTTGGTTAATTTGGTTAAGTTTTGCTAATCCTATCATTTGTTTTGCTTAAACATGCTTAAGGGAAAATATTGGATTTTAGTTATGTTTGATCCGTTTTAACCTATCAAATTGTCGTTTTGATGTTAATGGTCGATTCTATATGTTGCTATGACTGTATGGTATGTTTTGTGATTGATTCGAAAAGATCGATTGGTCGAAAACGCCATCGAATGGCGTGAAATAGTCGCTGGAAAGAAGTGCAGGAAATTAACCGAACCGGATCGGATCGGAGGAGAGGAGCACGACCCGACCCGATCGTGGAGCACTACCCGATCTGAACTACTCATGGATGGTGGCACCCAACCGACCCGCTCACCTGGAGGGCCATACGATCTGAAACGCCCGCATCCGAAAATCTCTGACCCGACCCACTCATAGCCTACACACCATGACCCGAACCGAAGTGCCAACCACGAACCAGAAGCTCCGACCCGGATGGAAGCAAAGGCCTGGGAGGATGCACCCGACCCGATCCAGCTGGGGAACCATGACCCGATCCGACGGAGGGGGGCACAAACCGACCCGATGTGGGCGATCACGAACAGGACTACATCAAGGAGCACGATCAGAAGCAAAGTAAAGTGAAGAACCGAACCGATCCGGGGAAGACCAAAACCCGAGATGCGAAGGTAGTCCAAGTGGGAAGTTTGTACTCAGGATCTAGTTGGGAACCAATGAGTCAACTTCATGAGTTGGGCTTTGCTGCGGGATGCGTGCTAAGGGGTTATCGACGTACATAGCTTTGATTCACCAACGAGACGGATGTTAGGCTACGTATCAGTGCAGTGGGGTAGTTATTACTCCATGGGGCATAGTGATCGTAGCATGGCTATGAGCTAGTGCAGTGGAGTTGTTATGACTTCATGGGGCAGAGTGGACATAGCAAGGACTAGTGGCTATGGATCAGTGCAGTGGTGTCATAATGACACCATACGGCAGAGTGATCATAGCAAGGAATGGGTGGTCAGAGCGGTGGATATCATATGCTTTATGCACTGAGTGAGAGATGCGAGGATGGTTGATATGCTTGATTGTTTGCTATCACTATGACATGCACACCCTCACCCCCGTATTCTTTACACCATGTGTTAGTGGCACCTTAGAGTATTGAGCTGTATGTTGTGTTAACACTTTGGTTGCAGGTCCAGGTTCAGGTTTGGTTTAGTATACCTGTTATTGTTCTGTTTTGATGCTTATCGCTCATACCAGACTTTTGTATGACCCAGAGTTTTATGTCTCTTCTTATTACTCTGGGTGCGCTTAAATGGGCAGACTAGAGACAGGTTAGGTGGTATGCACAGGTAGTTGTGCCGGAAACGAGCAGGAGGCTCCCACTTATGATATATATAGATATTTTCCCTATGTCGCTGCTGGTCACTACTTTGGGCATTAGTAGTGTACCTTCCCTTTCTTTTGCTTTAGAGACAGTTTTAAAGTTGTAATAATGATGATGTGGAACATAAGCTGTATTTGGATTTTCATTTGCTATGATGTTTAGTTTTCAGCTTATGCACTGTCTTACCTGTTTTATGTTAAGTATGTTATTACTATATTTTATTCCATACGATGTGAGATATTCTACCTGTTCTTTGTTAGTTCAACAGTAAGTTCTCTTCTTTTTTCCTTTCTTTGGCGACCCTCCCATGCTGGTTGGACACTGGCACAACACACTTTCTTTGAAATGCCGGCTGGTGCGGGGCGGGCCATCACATTTGGTATCAGAGCTCTAGGTTGCGTAGTTAACCTAGGGAAAGACACAAGGGAGAGATAATACGTATATGAGAGCGTGCATTTGTGATTATTTTGGTTTTCAAAAGCCATATATATATACTGTTAGTATAGTTAAGGATGAAGTCGCACAGCACTAACACCACAAAGAGGATGGTTAATCGTTTCTCTTTACAGATTGAACGATGAGCCGATATACGAGGGGTGCTGGTTGAGGAGACAACAATGGGAATGCTCCTGACATGAGGGCTATGTTTACTGACTTCATGAGAGATATTCTAAGAAATGTGCAAGGAGCAGTTCCCAATGCTGCAAATGGTGGTGGTGCAACGGTGCAGGCGCCTAGGGCCGATTTCGCCAAGCTATGCAAGGATTACACTAGTCTTGGTGGAAAGCCGTTGCACGGAACAGAATCAGCCGCGGATGTTCAGGATTGGTTGGATAGCTCTGAGCGTATTTTTGAAGACTTAGGTATCTACGATTCGATAAAGAGAAAGCTAGCATCCCGTCAGCTGCAAGGATGGGCGATGAATTGGTGGAATGCTATTAAGGCAGCTACTCCAGAGGACCAATTTACATGGGATCAGTTTAAGGCCCAATTCGGTGAAAATTTATCCCAGCTGCTCAGAAGTCAGAGTTATTTAGGAAGTTCTTGGAGCTAAAGCAAAATGGTAGAGCTGTCTCGGAGTATATTGCTGAGTTCGATACTTTATCAAAGTATGGATTATCTCTTATCGACACTCCTGAGAAGAAGAATGAGAAGTTCATAATATGCTTAGATTAGTACTTGGGGAAAAGGCTTATTAACCACATAGATGAGAGGTTTGAATCAATTGTGGGGAAAGCATTGAGGTCAGAGAGTCTTTACCCTAAGTCGAAGCCTGAGGTTGCATCTACAGAGGAGCCAAATCCGCAAGCAAGCGGTGGAGGCAAGAATGGTTCTCAGAATAAGAGAAAGCAGAATCAGACCAAGGATGGCTAAAAGAAAAGGAATAAGAAAGATGCTGAGTACTCCAGCTGTGGTAAGAAGGGGCACTATGCCAAAGAATGTCGGGCCAAGCCAGCGGATAGGAAGTGCTTCAACCGTGGCTAAGTGGGACATCACAAGGACAAGTGTCCGCAACCCCCTAAAGAAAAGCAGATTGTGAAAGCATATGCTATCAATGCTATTCCTTCTTCGTTGAATGCCCCAACTGCGGCGGAGAAAGGAAAGAATGTCGTCATTCAAGGTATGCTTTTTGTTTATGATGTTCCCGTTCGAGTATTGTTTGATACTGGAGCTTCCAATTCCTTCATATCTAGTGACTTGGTAGATAGGTTGGGATTGGAGCCCGAGATTGTCGATAGACCGTTGGTAGTGACGAACCCGATTGGTGGTTCAACTAGCCTTAGCATGATTTGTCGTAATGTGGTCTTAACGAGTCATGGATGCATGTTTGTTTATGATTGCTTTGTTTTGGGCTTTACTGGGTTTGGCATTATTTTGGGAATCGATTGGCTCCAAAGAAACGGGGTGGTGGTAGACTGTGAGGGCTTTTTGGTGACAGTTAGAGCGGATGATGGGCGGAGGTTAGTGTTTGGTGGTCTACCTAATGATCGGGTAATGGCTAGTTTTCTAAATTCCCTCGATATCCTGCATGATGAGTTGTTAGATGTGCCCGTGGCTGGCCAGTATCCGGACGTCTTCGAGGAAGTGACCGGACTTCCACCACACCAAGAGATTGAGTTCCGTATTGATTTAGTGAAAGATGCCTGACCTATAGTGAGCCACTTCGTCATATGGCGCCAACGAAGCAGCGAGAGCTCGGGGTGCAAGTGAGCGATCTCTTGAAGAAGGGATTTATCAGAAGAAGTGTTTCTGAGTGGGGAGCACCAGTTGTGTTTGCTAACAAGGAAGATGGTTCCCTTCGATTGTGTGTGGACTACCGCGAGTTGAATAAGGTGACGAGGAAGAATAAGTTTCCTCTACCACGGATAGATGATTTGTTTGATCAATTGAGTGGCGCAAGAGTGTTCTCCCAGTTGGATCTCGCGACGGGTTTTCATCAGCTTAGAGTGGAAGCTGAGAGTATAGCTAAAACGGCCTTTCGGATGCCGTCTGGGTTTTATGAGTGGCTGGTCATGCCATTTGGGTTGACCAATGAACCAGCATATTTTATGGATCTAAGGAATAGGGTATTCAGAGATCAGTTGAATAAGTTTGTTCTTGTGTTCGTGGACGATATCCTTGTTTATTCGTGGATAGAGGAAGAACACAAGGAACACTTGAGGATAGTGATGGAGGTGCTAAGAAAACACCAGTTGAAAGAAAAGTTTTCTGGGTGTCACTTCTGGAGGAGGGAAGTGAGATTCTTGGGCCATGTCGTTTCAGAGAATGGTATTGCCATGGATCCTGCAAAGGTGGCTACAGTACAAGATTGGTCTACGCTCAAGAATGCAAAGGACATAAGAAGTTTCTTGGGATTAGTTGGATATTATCGCAAGTTTATCCAAGACTTCTCCAAGATAGCAGCACCGTTGACTCAGTTGACTAAGAAAAATCAAGCTTTCATCTGGGACGAAAAGTGCGAGAATGCATTCAAGAGTCTAAAGGAAAAGTTGACATGTGCACCAGTGTTAGTCATTCCTAAGGGGAATGAAGAGATAACAGTATATACAGATGCATGTGGTACCAGACTAGGTGCTATACTGATGCAAGGAGGTAGGGTTGTAGCTTACGCAAGTCGGCAATTGAAATCGCACGAGAAAAGATACCCTACCCTTGACTTGGAATTAGCAGTGATCATATTCGCGTTGAAGATGTGCAGACATTATCTCTTGGGAGAAAGATTCGAGTTGTTTACCGATCATAAATCGTTAAAGTATCTTTTCTTTCAAAAGGATCTAAAACTCCTACAACAAAGATGGTTAGAATTCTTAGCTTCCTATGATTTCGATATCGCATATACACCAGGAAAGGGCAATGCTGTAGCTGATGCATTGAGTAGAAGACATGCCAGTTTAGGGGCTATGTTTCTAGAATGGAAGCAACTGGAGTACATTGCTGGGTATGATTTTAGACCAAAGTGCGAATTGGATCCAGAAATGTTAGCAAGTTTGACGATCAAACCCACTTTGATTGAGCGGATTGTTTCCAGTCAGAGGGACGATCCTAACCTATTGGAAATCATCTCCAAGTTAGAGATGAGTATCGATGAGGAGATGAACAAGTATGGGCTTGATCGAGATGGATGGCTTAGAAAGAGTGGAAGACTTGTTATGCCCAATGTCAACGGATTGAGAGATGAAGTGCTTAGAGAATGTCATCACTCAAAACTGATTATACATCCTGCTGGTAACAAGATGTATTGAGACATGAAGCAGACCCACTGTTGGGAGGGGATGAAAAGAGTCGTTGGGAAGTTTATATCCAAATGCATGGATTGCCAACTAGTTAAAGCTAAGCAAAAGAAGCCTGGTGGGTTGTTGCAACCATTTAGACATTCCAGAATGGAAATGGGAACAAGTCTCAATGGATTTCATTGATGGGTTACCAAGGACTAGATCGGGCCATGATAGCATTTGGGTGATTTTGGATCGATTGACCAAGAGTGCAAGATTTATACCCGTCAAGTCGAATAGAACGGCAACTAAGTTAGCTGAGCTATATATGAAATGGGTAGTGATATTTCATGGAATAACCAAAGGCATTATCAGTGACTGATATTCGTTGTTCACTAGTGGATTTTGGAAGAGCTTACAAGAGGCGTCAGGATCGGAATTACATATCAATACCGCATATCATCCTTAAACCGACGGTCAGACAGAGAGGATGAATCGTATATTAGAAGATCTCCTGAGAGCTTGCATATTGGATTTTGGTGGATCATGGGATGACCATTTGCATCTAGTAGAGTTTGCATATAATAATAGCTATCAATCCAGTATTGGTATGGCTCCATTTGAAGCTTTGAATGGAAGACCGTGTAACTCACCATCATGTTGGTTAGAAACTGGTGAGAAGTTCGTGCTAGGACCAGATGTGATAAGAGAAACTTCAGCTAAGATTAAGATTGTCCAACAACGAATGAAGGCTGCCCAAGATAGGCAGAAAAGTTATGCTGATAAGAGGAGAAGAGAATTAAAGTTATCCGTTGGCGACTTGGTGTTTGTCAAGATTTCTCCGTTAAAGAGCGTGATCCGATTTGGCAGGAAAGGCAAGTTAATACCAAGATTTGTTGGTCCATTCCCAGTTCTTGAGCAAATTGTGAATCTGTCATATAAAGTTGAATTACCAGAGAAGATGGCAGGAGTTCATAACGTATTTCATGTTTTTTAGTTAAGGAAATCATGCATGATCCCGATGCGACTATTTCACCTGATCAGTTGGATGATATCGAGGTTGAACCCGAGGCAGTTGGGAACCGCAAGCCTATGCGTATTATTGGGAACTGTACGAAGCAACTTCAAAGGAAGGCGGTGAAATTAGTCAAAGTTCAATGGGGCAAGAATGAGAATGAATGTACTTGGGAGACAGAGGAGAGCATTAGGAAGACGTATCTAGAACTCTTCGCCTGGTAAGATTTCCATTTCGATTTAGTCTTTCCGCATGCTAGGATAGGTTTTTTTGTTTGTTTTCCATGTTTGATTGTTGCATATGGCTGGTAGGCATGCAGGATCCTTTGTATGTTTTGGGTTAAGGAATTTCGGAGACGAAATTTCTTAAGGGGGGGGGGGAGGGGAGAATGTAACAACCCGCATTCTACGTATCGAAGGATCATAGAATATTTATTTCCTTCACATACGAAGTTGTATGGTCATGTAACTTTGGGAGGCGACTATTGGGGTCATTTCCCATATTAATGATTTTTGCCGATTTTTAAATGACCAATTTGCCCCTAGCTGATCTTGTTGCGGCCATAACTTTTGAGTGAAAGGAGTTTTGACCAGAAACCACTTCCACTAGATCCAGATGATGGTTTACCTTTCCGTAGAGTGGTCATATGTGAAAAACGGACTTACCGTTTGGGAGATATGGCTGAAATAAAGTTTGGAAGATGAAAAACTGCTTAACCGGGCCAAATGAGGTGATTATGAATGGGCCCACAACCCATTTCGGGATTAGGGTTATGGGGAGGCTGAAATGAGCTAGGTTTTCTTTTCATTTCAGTTTTCTAGCCGCCACTTTCATTCTAGGAACCCTAACAATGGTCTCCAACATCTAGAATCACCTCTAATCACTTTCTAATCAAGTATTAGCCTAATCTACGTCAAATCAAAGAGAAATAGCACCAAAGCAAGGTTAGAACTGTTGTGTTGTCTTGGGAACAACGCCAAAATAGAGGATAGTTCAGTTTTGAATGTTTATTTGTGGTTAAGGTGAGTGATTTGCATAGTTCCTCACTAATTATTGTTAATTAAGGGTAATTAACGTTAATTAGCGAATTTAAACATGATTAAATTCTGGAAAAATGTTCATAAATTTCAAAATATTGTTTTAGGCCTCCATTAGAAAATTTGGTTAGTTTGGTTATGTTTTACTAATCCTATCATTAGTTTTTCTTAAACATGCTTAAGGGAAAATATGGGATTTTGGCTATGTTTGATCCGTTTTAACCTATCAAATCATCGATTTGATGTTAGTGGTCGATTCAATATGTTGCTATGACTGTATGGTATGCTTTGTGATTGAATTGAAAAGATAGATTGTTCGAAAACGTCGTCGAATGGCGTAAAACAGTCGTTAGAAAGAAGTGCAGGAAATTAGCCGAACCGGATCGGATCGGAGGAGGGGAGCAAGACCCGACCTGATCATGGAGAACTACCCGATCCGAACTACTCGTGGATGGTAGCATCGAACCGACCAGCTCACCCGGAGAGCCACACGATCCGAAATGCTCGCGTCTGAAAATCTCCGACCTGACCCACTCGTGGCCTACACACCATGACCCGAACCGAAGTGCCAACCACAAACCAGAAGATCCGACCCGGACAGAAGCAAAGGCCTGGGAGGATGCACCCGACCCGATCCAGCTGGGTAACCACGACCCGATCCGATGGAGGGGGGCACAAACTGACCCGATGTGGGTGATCACGAATAGGACTACTTCAAGGAGCACGATCTGAAGCAAAGTAAAGTGAAGAACCGAACCGATCCGGAGAAGACCAAAACCCGAGATGCAAAGGTAGTCCAAGTGGGAAGTTTGTACTCAGGATCCAGTTGGGAACCAACGAGTCAACTTCATGAGTTGGGCTTTGTTGCGGGATGTGTGCTAAGGGGTTATCGATGCCATAGCTTTGATTCACCACCAAGACAGATGTTAGGCTACGTATCAGTGTAGTAGGATAGTTATTACGCCATGGGGCAGAGTGATCGTAGCATGGCTATGAGCTAGTGCAGTGGAGTTGTTATGACTTCATGGGTGTAGAGTGGACATAGCAAGGACTAGCGGCTATGGATCAATGAAGTGGTGTCATTATGACACCATTGGGTAGAGTGATCATAGCAAGGAATGGGTGGTCAAAGCGGTGGATATCGTATGCTTTACGCACTGAGTGAGTGATGCGAGGATGGTTGCTATGCTTGATTGTTTGCTATCACTATGACATGCACCCACCCACCCCCGTATTCTTTACACCATGTGTTAGTGGCGCCTTAGAGTATTGAGCGGTATTTTGTGCTAACTCTTTGGTTGCAGGTTTAGGTTCAGGTATGGTTTAATATACCTGTTATTGTTCTGTTTTGATGCTTATCTCTCATACCAGATTTTTGTCTGACCCAGAGTTTTATGTCTCTTCTTATTACTCTGGGTGCTCTTAAACGGGCAGACTAGAGACATCTTAGGTGGTATACACGGGTAGCTGTGCCGGAAACGAGCAGGAGGCTCCCATGTATATTATATATAGACATTCTCCCTGTGTCGCTGCTGGTCACTACTTTGGGAATTAGTAGTGTACCATCCCTTTCTTTTGCTTTAGAGACAATTTTAAAGTTGTAATAATCATGATGTGGAACATAAGCTGTATTTGGATTTTCCGTTGCTATGATGTTTAGTTTTCAGCTTATGCACTGTCTCACCTGTTTTATGTTAAGTATGTTATTACTATATTTATTCCATACGCTGTGAGATATTCTATAGGTTCTTTGTTAGTTCAACAGTAAGTTCTCTTCTTTTTCCTTTCTTTGACGACCGTCCCATGCTGGTTGGACATTGGCATAGCGCACTTTCTTTGAAATGCTGGCTGGTGCGGGGCGGGCCATCACATTGATCCTTTGCCACACAGGAAATTCATGTCATGCGACTGATATCTATCGATATATAACCTCTGAGCTCGTATGTCTTAGAGAAGGGCGTTAAGAAAGAGAATAAATTCTCCGCCGCCAAACAGATATATATTTAATAGAAATCAATCAGCACAGAATAAAATCCAATGTCAGACACACAGTCCATTTACAAGTTCGTTCTGGGTCTGAACGAAACCAGAGGCACCTTATTACTCGTCCCATATGTCCAATACAGGAGAGAGGCCCTTGCATATCCGTCGATCTCCAAGTACGTCTAGACGATCACCACTTATTACCTCATCTTGGGTGTACAACCCAATCAAGACATCAGTAATCATCCAAACGATGTGAAGACCTCTGGTCTTCAACCACCGTCTTCATCATCGACTCCTCGCCGATTCAGTTATTCAGAATGGTATAAACACGGTCTTTCTGAATAACTCGCATATATTATAAACAAGTGTTATAAAAACACATCATACACCTTATTCCAATTCTGAATATTCTTTTATTTAAATATTCATATCTTTTGGGAAAGGTTCCCATTAATTTTATCAAATATAAATTCTTTAAATTTATCATTTAATCTTCCTTTGGATTTCAATTTAAACCATATTAAGGTTTTCCAAACTAGTCGGGATTAGCGCACCTTACTGAAGTACTCATTTGTTTTATTTCCCAATCCCAACCTATTAATCCCAAGGAGTAAAACTGGTAGTACTCCGTATCTAACACCATGGTGTTATCGGTAAATTCAATTACCATTTCACGTTCAAATCTAAGTAAAGATTTAACTATCGCTTAGAGCAAAACTGGTGATACTCCATTCTCGATCATTTCTTGACTTTGATAATTTTAGTTATCACATTCATGTTTCAATCAAATTAAGATTCATTAAAACTCTAATTCAGTTTTAATCTCCAAAAATCATTACCTAATGATTATTCCAAGTTAAGAAATTAATCTTATCTTTAACTGGGTTAAAGAACTAATGTCATTTAAAACACAGCTCATGATAAACCCAAAATAACATTCCATTAATTATGGAGTCTTCACGGAAAACAGATCAATATATATAATCGATATAAGCTTCCATATCCGACTAATAATATAAATGGAATAACGGCAAGCCTTTTAAATTTCATATATATTAGCAGTCTTCCTCCACAGAAATTCACTTCGATTATTACCAAATCGAATTCCATTCCAATTTATTTTATTAAATTGGAAAACTTTACTTTGGAAAATTTCCATTAAATCTTAGTTAAAAGATTTATAAATTCCAAATCATATTTCACTGTAAATCGGGTTAAAGAATGAATGTCATTAAAAAACACAGTTTATAATAAACCCGATTCACATTCCATTTTAATTCCAGTTACTAAATATAAATGGAAATTCTAATAATCTTAATTAAAATATTTATTCTTTCCACACAGGGTTTAAGAACAGTGTTACTGAAGACACCATTCCATCAGTCTCTAACCGTAAATTAGTAAGAGAACAATTCCCTAAGTATTAATCCTGAAGGCCGAAACCAACATCAGATCAACACCCAGGAAACCATTCAACTTAGCTAATCTCCACTCAGTTTCTAATTTTCTTAACTACATTGGGTTTAAGAACAACATTTTTAAAGATACCATTCACGACAACCCCAAAATTCAATTCCATTCAATTACAATTAGATATTAATAAATTGGTAAACTTCATTAAATCTTAATAAAAATTTTTAATCTTTTCTCAACTGGGTATAAGAATAGTGTTAGTGAAGACACCGTTCACGACAAATCCAAAATCCCATTTGATATTAAATGCAAGGCTCTGAACAGAAAATGTATCGGCTTATATTCAGTATCAAATTATGAAATCAACAAATATCGTAATGGAATAACGATATATATATCTTCCAAATTCCTCCACAATGTTCATATAATCACGGAATCCAATATCAAAATATTCGAAGATAAATTCGATTCAAATCCATTCCAATTCATAAATTGGAAATTCTGGTTATTTTTAAAACCATTTCAAATCCAATTTATTTATTGAAAAATATTGGATTATAATTCTAGTTCATAACTAGATCATTTCGATAAAATATGTTTTTATCTTTTCAAATATGGAATTTTTCATTTCGATCCTTTCCAAATCATTTATCATGATTTTACACAAATTATTAATATTTTTAATAATTTTATCAAGGCCCATACAGTTGATTTCAGTGAACGGTCATCAAACTTCTCTTACAGCGACCTTTTCCAAATTTGATTTGGACATAATTCCAAATCCAACTGTTAGATTTCAAATCTCTTATATTCATGGAAAGATCTTTTCGATATGAACCTAACGGTTCCTGTTTTAGGAGGATCCAACGGTTGGATCTCCCATAATGTCCATTCGAAGTCAACGGTCGAAATTCGCGAACTACCGCGGTACGGCGCGTTCTATTCAGGCCGTTAAATATATATAATATATATTATATATATTTCGTCGATTTCCATTTAAAACGTATTTTATAAATCGTTTTAAATTCATTTTAAAAACCATTTTTAACTTCATTTTCAATTTTAAATCAAAATTAAATATTCCTTATCATTATAACATATAAATGATAATATTTACAAAATATCAGATTTTGAATTCATTTCCTTCTCAATATTCATTATAAAAATGAATAAAATCGATATAAATATCGTTCACGTCAAAATGGCGTTAACTAATCAACACGGCTTTATATATTTAAATATATTCGTGTCCATCCCAAATCGGATACCAAAATCAGATTTTGATCCTTTACTGAATATTACTTTAAAATATTTGTTATTCTAAAATATTCATTCTTTCTGAACTGGAATCAGACATAGTCAATTACCATATAATGTTATTTATAAGGATTTTAGTCAACACATGTATATAACAACCACAAACAATCATCCATCATCCATAGTGCATTCTACACTGCATAAGCATTAAATATAAATATTTAACGCTTACAACAGTCTATCAACCAATTGATTAACATACAACTAAACAACTGGGATTAGTATATGTCAAATATCATCCCAATACCCGTGTGGGGTTTCAATCCACAAATACAGATTTTATTTGTGTAGTTGGGCGATGTGTAAAATATATCGTCCCAATCTATATCAGTAAAATGAGTATACATAAACAAATCGTCTGATTTGTAAATGAATATTTTTTTATTCGTTATATGTTAAAAATTATATTTTTAATGATAAAATATTTTATTCAACATGTGAATATTTTATCTAATTCAACACATGAATAACTTTATTTTCCATTCCACATCACAAACCAAATTCACACAAACAAATCAATCCAAGCACACAATCAAACAAGTCGTCCATGGTCTGTGGACAACGGGATGCAGTTCATATATGCAGTTATAAAATAAATAACTATATAGAAATAATTTCAGTGAGGAGTTCTCACCTTTGGGTTCCACTCCGCCATTTTTTATTTCTGAACGGTTTGGATTTGGATTTGATTCCAGTCTATTCCATCGCTATCTTTTCCCGCTGTTCATAGTAAAAATCATATTTTTAATATGATGTTTATATTAAAAATCACACTTTTATATCACTACTTCATATAGAAAATCACATTTTTATTTCGATGTTTATATAATAAAAATCATATTTTTATAACGTTATATATAAATTAAAAATCACTTCTTTTATGTTATACATATAAATAAAAATCAAATCTTTATTTATAAAAATCACATTTTTAACATGCTACTCCATATATAAAAATCATATTTTTATAATGCTATCGATATCATAAAAATCATATTTTTAAATCGCTATTATATAAATAAAAATAATATTTCTACATAGCTAAAAGTTATATTTTTACATCGCTAAAAAAAATTACATCTTTCTCTAATAAAAAATTACATCTTTATCTAACTAAAAATTACTTTTTTATATGATAAAAATCAGATTTTTATTTAATAAAAAAAGGATCTTTTTATAATAAATAAAAGAAATCACAGAAACTCACCCTTCAATCGGAGGAGAGGGAATCGAAGGAGAAGGTAGCAGCGTCCCATGGAGCTCGGTGAGTGGTCTGGTGGCGCGGTGGGGTCTGTACAATCGCGGGTTTGGATGTTTGGTGAGTTGGGGTTTTGAATAGGCTAGGAAAGAGAGAGAAGAAGATGGTGGTGGCGGTCAGAGGGGCCTCGGGGTCTGGGGTGGTCGGGGGTGGCTAGGGCTTGCTAGTGGCGGCGAATTCAAGGCTAGGGTGCAAGTTTTTGGGTAGGAGAGAGAAGAGAGGGGGGTCAAGGGGTGGTCGAAGGCGTGGGCTTAGCTGCGGCGGCGGGTGGCTAGCTGGGGGCGTGATGGAGATGGCCATTATCACCATCGATTAGGGGGAGGGTCGTTTTTTCTGAATGGGGGAAATGGGATTGGAGAAACGAGATTTAATATAAATATATATTTTATTTAATTATTTCTCCCTTTTAAGTTGACTTTTCATTATAACTCTAAGCAACACCCAACGACTGTCGCCCCTAACTAAATACCCCCATTCCGAACGCAATGGAATTTGTCCCATAAGCCAATTCGACTGTTACGATCAGTTTTCATTTAAATTTAAATATAAATCATTATATATTCAGTTTGAGCGTACATTTTAATTTACCGGGGCCACATACTGATTCTAAAATTTCCAAAAAAATAAATCTGGCTATGTCTTGATGATACGGTCCTAACAAAAATAATTTCATCAAATTTGGAGACCGTTTGTAAAATGGCACGATTAAATTCAACTGAAATTGCCAAACATGTTTAAATTCACCATGCATACATATTGATTCCAAAAATTATGAAAATTGGAATCTATCAATAATTTGACATTCGGGATCCAACAAAAGTGGTCTCATCGAAAATGGAGGTCATTTGCAAAATTGCTCTTTTTTAACGGCTATATTTCCATAACGACTATCCTGAATTTTCAACTGGGCATAACCTTTTTTCCCCGCTATGAAATTTCAATTTTTCGGATTCGTTGGAAAGATATTTTCAAACAGATTCAAATATTTTTGGTTTCACTAAAATCCGGTTTATTCTGAATCATGTACATTCAATTGAAATTTGAAATCGAATTTTGAAACTACAGCGCCATTTCCATTTCCTTTTATAATTAAAATAAATATTTGTATTCTAACTTCGATTGAAATGAATATATACGATCTAATTCTATTCAAATAAATTTCTAGTCATTATTATTTAAAATAAATCATTTTAAATATTCAAAATTTATTAAAATAGCCAAAAAATATATTTTAAATTCGTTCTAATTTTTCGGGTTGTTACATCGACTGCCCTTCGGCTAATTTGACAAAAATTATATATAATACTCTGTTTATTTATTTTCGTTCATTTTCCGTATTTCGCCCGTAACTTTTTCATACGGACTTCCTTCGCGAAACACCGAACATGAAAGTTAACCAGAATTCCGAGATGAACGCAATGGTTAAAGTTTCATGGTCAAATTCCATTGTTTGCAAAAATTATTATTTTTGAAATCTACTTAAATAACTAATTTATTGTCAAAATTCCAGGTTGTTACATTCTTCCCTCCTTAAAAGAGATTTCATCTCGAAATTCTGACAACTATTTTTCCTATCCTGCACAACCAATTGTATACATCCACTTTGCAACCATGTGCGCATGTGTACAGTGTACATAATGCATTTCAACCATAAAACATATATGTACAATGATTCTGAATCGGATTCTCCCATATGTATGTGTAAAAAAATAAAAAACACTTTTGAAAACATGATGCAAAACATCCTAAATATACTGGTTGTTCTATATGAATCCTAATTTTGAAAATCCTTTTTCATCTATAACCATCACACGATTACGATGAAAAATGTGAAGCAACCAATTTTGCATCCAAACCCTACCATCCAAAACTTCAACACATCTAATCATTTCATATTTAATCTCTCCTAAACCGGAAAAAGGAAATCAAAGCGAAGAATTTTAACGTTCCCTTCCTTTATAAATATTCCATTTTTTGTCTTTTAATGGAAGTTTTACCTCAGTTACTCAAAATACTACAAAATTTTCCATTTGTAAACTGTAAAGGAGGCTTAGAACAAGCTTTAAAATGTAAAAGGAGTTAATTAGTAACTCGTATGCATCGCTGATAAGGAATGGAAACAACGTTTCCAAGACTGAAATAGCATTTTCCTTGTTATCATTAACGTTTTTACCGCATTGTCGGTCCTAATGCACTGATAAACTCCCACACAAACCATCCAAAATTATTTCTTTCGCTGTTCATGTGACCAAAAATAGAATTTTGTTCATAAAAATAAATTTTTGCTTTAAAACTTCTTATATTTATTTGTATATTTCCTTTCAATATTGTTTCACTTTCAAATAAGATTCGTATGAAAATCAAAATTTCAGTAGCTTAGGCTTTACGCCATTCAAACCGTCTATTTTAATGTAAAACATACATTTTAAACACGTGCAAACTACCATATCGAAATTCTACGTTCTCATGCAAACCGAAATAAAAGAAAGTAAATCGGTAAAAAAAATAAGAATGATATAGTTTTTTCACGCAACATTTTCCAAAAGTTTCAAAATTTTGTTTTGTGGAAACTTAAACGATTCGAGTCACATGTTGGGGAAAAGGAAGTTAGTCACGTAAAAGTGCAAAAACTGAAATCACATTTAAAAGAACATAATAAACTTTATCCTAACAAGGAATGGTGAATTATTTATGCCCCTAACAAAAAACATCGCAAAACCGGTCCTTTGCTAAATTTTATCCAACACAGAATTTTGTTCTTTCCAGCTCTAAGACAACTGTTAGTTAGATAAGAAAAATGAGATTTCATTGAAACAGGCATGCGTGAGTGACATAAATATTTTCAAACATAGTAATCTCATTAATAGAAGTCGTGCACTTTCAAAGACAACAAACACTAATAGTTACAAGCACGAATTACCACAAAGCCAAGAACCCAATGCTGGAAAGGGAAAATATTAAAGATAACAACAAAACAACAACACCAAAACTCCTAAAATAATGACTATAAGAAATGAGATTACTGCTCCTCGAATGGAGCTCAAACCATTTTTATGATCTTGGGTTAATCATACCATGGTAGAAAAATTGCTCAATCTCGGGTTATAAACATTGCTGTGTTGTTGGAGGTTCCCACATCACCATATCTTCTAAGAGGAAATTTCGATGAGAAAAGAAACCTACCACAAAACTGCTTCTCATGGAAATCCACTTAATATTGTCTAAATAAAAAAAGGATAGTTGAAATTGCAGAAAGTAACTCCATGATAAAACATACAAGAACAACAGACTGAATCAAATTTGATGTGGTGCAAAATGATGGTTACGCCATCAATCAAGCAAAAGATTAATTTCTACATCATGAGACAATTCTTTTCATAACTTCCCATGTATAATAGATGTACTAAATGGGTCACGCATCTACGTGGGCACTTCAAATATATAATCTCAAACTCAAAAACCCGACATTAAGAAAAGAGATTTGTTGCAAAATCTCCAAAGCCGGCCAAACAAAAGACCATTTAAGTCCGCGTAAAACAAAAATGCCTCTAACATCAAGATTCTCCTCAGAAAAGCCATCCAAAGATAGCTTAGTCTTCATCTTCTAAACGATGACTGCCTTCATCAAAATCTATTCCAACAAGATATAGCAAAGGAAGATGCAATACAAACAACAATTCTATTCTAAGACCTAGAAGCAAAAGACTGGTGCAACCCCAACTGCCATGACAAATTTTCTTATCCTTGAAGCTGTGAGACCTTTTTGCTCATTCTGATCCAATAAAATGATATTTCATGAAAGGTGAGACTATAATGGCGCAAGTAAGATCGAATAACACAATTAGGTATTATGGACTAAGAAATAGTCGGAGAGAAGACATTGGATTAGACCTTGGAGTAGTAGTGGGGAAGATCTAATGCGCAAACTTGCACGAAAAACTTGAAGACGAGGTGATGACAAAGAGAGAGAAAAAGAATAAGGATATGGTTCAGTTAGATGAGATAGGAAGGACAAAAGAAAGAAGTTAAGGCGGGTGATTTGAATGCAACTTTTATGGTTGAGTCATAGGTCCAAGTTGTACCAAAACTCATCAACTAGTTGACAACTTTAGGTTTAACGCTAAACGGTCAAATGTTAGGGCTTTGGGAAAATGTTGAACCCTTATTAGGTCGGATTAAAATATTAATCATCTTGCATCATCTTTTAAGATTTGATGATATTCGAAAAACAATTATCCTCATCAGGGTGATATTAAAGACCGCTATAACGTCCCAGATTTTTCTAGAGATTTAATTATTAATTTATTTAATTATCTGAATAATGATTTTGTAGTTTAAATGGATGGAATTAAATAATATTGAATATTTAATTAATATGAACAACAGAGTAATATATTTAATTCCGAAATAATCGAAAATAGTAGAGTTGGCAATATTGTGTGAATTTGATAGTGTAAGAGATTTGGTTGAGTTTAGATTCGAATTACAATAACGAATCTATTTAATAAACAATTTTAGAACGTATTAATTATAATATAATTTAAATCGAGCCCGTAATGTCACGATAGTTCGTAATATTGAGTTTTCAACTTCAGATGAATATACAAAATCTGTTTTAAGTCAGATTTCTGTGAAACAAGAAACGTTGGAATTTATTGAACTGTATTTTTCTAATGGAAGAGAAAAATCAAGATTTCATGTTGTAGACAGTGGGTTATGTCCAAATAAATTTTTCGAATAGTTGTTATGGAATTGTTTATAAGCCACAACATTTATTTAATTATAATTAAATATCGGTTTCGATTTTGGAAAAGATATTTGAAACGTAGTAATAATTTAATTTTTGGAGTTTTACTGTAATTTTTATTTTGGAAAATAAGAAACTTTTTAATTTGAAGTATTTTACATCCTATATCAATATTTTGGGACTTTACAGAATAAGCTAGCTTGTCTATTTTTTTTATAGTTTTGGAATCATGGCACCCTACTCGACATGATTATATTTTTATTTTTGTCCATAACAGCTTGTAGGGGAACAGAGCTTTACGATTGTATGGTAAGGTGTGAATAATGCTAAATGTAACATATTGATGCATCTAATTATTTACATATGAATTAAGCTATTTTAAATGCCATAGCAACTAGCAAGACTACTTATAAGGGAACGCCCACAAGTATATACATATTTCTACAGTTTTTGAAAAAAAAAGGTTTTAAAACTTGATATGCTCACTTATATAAACGCTAGGAATAGAAAGGGAGATGGGTCCTTATTCCTCTTCTCTGGCAGAATTTACTTTTGTCATTTTGTTTCTTTCTCCGCCAAGTAATGCACAGGGGACCGTATTACATAGTTTCGAACGTTTAAGGGTTACATGTTCCCTTTGAAATGATTATCTGAGACAATCCGTACTCACAATATATATTTCTTCTTTCCCTTAGCTGTTAAGAAATGGTATAAGAAATGGTATGTTAGCCTACTTTGTGAACTAGGCAACACAAAGTCAAAAAATCAACCATTGAAGAGTATTTTAAGTTATAAGACCTCGGTTCGGATTGGAAGAAAACACTACAGTTCAAGTCGATAGCTGCGGTTGTTCGGATCGGATAGGATCCTCTATTCGGATCGGGTTAGAGCAGCATATTGGATCGGATCAGATAGAGATCTCGGTTCGGATCGGTGGTCTCTTACTGGATAGATTGGTAAAGCATATCCAGTCAAATCGGAGGACAACTAAATCTCGCATGGAAATCCACCTGCTTGTCACGACGCTGGAGCGGAGCGGAATAGATTAGAGAGGGAGAGACGTCCAAGCCATTCCGGTTCGGATCGGGTATCCCGATCCGAACCCCTTGCCTGCGCGCCTCCGACCCGCACCCATGATCCAAGTTAGTCTCCTATAAAATCGCCTGGAGAACCGGACCGGATATGACTAATTCCTACCCCTAACGTCCATCTCTTTGATGTGTTGTCAGCTTGATAGTTCATCCGAACCCGAAGAGAGTGCGATGGATGACACGTGTTCCGACCCGGATTGAATCTCAGGCAAATTCACACCTATAAATACCCCATCTAGAGACAAAGAGAAGGATCTTTTTTCAGCACTTTTGAGAATCCAAGTACCTCCATCATCCGAACTCCATTACTCCCGGAGAATCCAAATCATCTTTCATTTCTTGTTTTAATCATTTGAGTGAACAAAAGTGAGTTGTGAGTGAATCTTACTTTGCATTTGTAACTGAATTACTGAATATAGTGAAAAATAAGTGGACGTAGGCATTTCTTCGCCGAACCACTATAAATCCTGTGTGTTCATTTTTATTATTGTCTCATATAATCTTGTTTCTAATCAATTTGGGTGTTAGAACCACTTTTGGGTCTAACATTTTGGTGCTTTCACTGAGAATCCTCATCTAAATTCTTTATTTTCCGGGATCTCTTTCTACTTTTTGAACCGTTGAGTTCAAAGAAGTGAATCCTTAAGTTTCTCCGTTTTCTTACATTCGTTGAAGTAATTGTTGAAGACTCATGGCCAAAGGAAAAGGCAAGGAAGTTCAGACTTCCCGAGGAAATGGAGCTGGCGAAGATCAGCAAAACGCTGTTGTAACAAGGTCTCGGGGGCAGAGTTCAGCAGCAGGAAGAATCAGTGCAGGAAATCCGAACCGACAGCAGGGGGAGAGCTCCGATCCGAACCGGGCAGGGGACTCTGAAGCAGTGCATTCCCCCAATTTGAACCGACCTGAGCTGCTCGCTGCGCACTGATCCGACCAGGCACCCCAGCTCCGATCCGACCCGACCTCTTACCTCCGACCCGACCCGATGCTTGGTGAAGCTGGAACCTCTACTCGAGTCCCTACGAATGCTCCAATTCCAGCTGCCAGGGTTGGAGATCAGGTCAATCCATCTGCGCCCATCACTCAAGGAAATTTTTCGCGCTTGCTTGACATGCTTGAGAGCACAAGGGAAGCTATGAGAGTTCATGAGCGCACTAATCTCATGATGCAGGAAAATATGAGGCTCATGAGTCGAGAGATTAGTGAACTCCGTCGGCAAAGAACTCCATCACCGGTTCGTCACACACCAGTAGATCAATCTTCATCTTCCGAGGAAGAGAGGCCCCGTGAACGAAGGCCACTCGAACGACCTCAGAATGTGGAGCAGCTGACATTTGGATCTTTGGGATCTCGCGAGGATATCGTACGAGCATTAGGAACCGATGACCCCACTCGGGGGCAAAGACTCCAGTCCCCTCTTCCCGAGATCGACCGGGAACGCAGGGAACAGAATCGAGCAGAGGCAGTTCGAAGAAGAAGGGCATCTCCTGAGCAAGAGCCCGGAAGGATCTCGGATACTAGGGCCAGGGAACCTGAGCATCCCCTAACTAGTGCTGACGTACAGGCAATGGTTCGCCGAATTATGTCCGAGAGCCGGAATTATACAAATGAAGACTACGGCATTGAGCGAAGCCATACTCCGTTCACCGATGATATCCTCGACTTCCAGTTTCCCCGACGCTTTAACCTGCCACAAATGGATAAATATAACGGAAGGACTGACCCGGGACAGCATTTAATGAGATATTCGTGGCTAATGAATGCTGCTGCTGCCCCAGATGAAGTGAAGTGTAAAGCATTCCCAATCTACCTAGAAGACGTGGCATTGTTCTGGTTTACCCGACTTTCGCCTCGTTCGATTTCAAACTATAAGGAACTAAGCGAGCGTTTCATGAACCAATTCCGTCTCCATGCCCGAAAGTCCAAAAGTGTTATTGAATTGTCAAGAATCAAACAGGCACCAGGAGAATCTTTAAGGGCATATCTTGATCGTTTTAACCAAGCTGTAACTGAGGTCAGTGATCCGCATGAGCCCACTATTCTGATGTCATTAAAGGAAGGAGTTGATCCTGAATCTGAGTTTAGAGACTACCTTTCCGGGAAAACACCCCCCACAAGGGCGATATTCTACGAAAAAGCCGATATTTATCTAAGACGAGAGGAGGCTAGGGCAAACCGAAAGAGAAAGTCTGAGACAGCCTCAAAGGAGAATGTGCAGAGTAATATTGCCGTGAAGCAGTCTGGGGAAAGTTCTGGCAAGGTTGAACTAAATGTAGGAAACAAGGGTGGAAACAGCAATACTGGAAATGGGGGAAACAACAACAACCGTAATTCAAACGGTAACAGGAGAAACAGAAATAGGGGAAGCGACCCTAACAAAAGGCCTCGATTCCAGAACTACGAGAACTATACACCATTGAATGACACCCTGGAAAATATTTACCTGGATACGTACAATGTGTTGCAGTACAAAAGACCGCCACCTCGTGATTCGACCGAGAAAGAAATGGCGACAGGGAAGTTTTGCTTGTTCCACGGAACACATGGACATTCGACCAATGAATGTCGGCATTTGAGGGATGTAATTGAAAAGCTGCTGCGTGAAGGAAAGTTGGATGAGTACAAGGTTGCCCCGAGGGACAGGGGGCAAGGAGAGCAGGCTCCAAAACAGATCCTACCTGCTCCTAAGCCTACCGCGCAGCAGAAAGGTAAAGGGATTGTCATCAACTCCATTGTAGGCGGACCTCACCCGGCAATCCGAAGTTTTAGGTCGATGGACCAATATGTGAATGCTGCCAAGCATCTAGATGTGAATGAAGGTGACGATTTGGAAGATGTCACTCCCATAAAACAACAAAAAACCATGTTCGACGACGTGGTGTTTCGTAGCCGAGACAACACGGGGATACAATCTCCCACCAATGATCCGTTGGTTATTACTACCACCATTGGGCCGGCCTTGGTCCATAAGGTATTAGTAGACAACGGAAGTTCCGTTAATATTTTGTTCAAGAAATCATTTGATCAGATGAAGCTTGAGCCTGAAGATCTGAAACCTTGTGAAGGATGGATTAGAGGCTTCAACGGAGCGACGACAGCTCCCATGGGATATATAGAGTTACCCGTGACCCTAGGGCAAGGAGAACGTAGAAGAGTGCGAATGCTTCAGTTCGTAGTATTGGACGTAGATTCGCCATATAACGCATTTTTAGGGAGACCTGCCCTCGCTGAATTTAGAGTTTGTATCGCCCCTTGGTGCTTGTTACTAAAGTTCCCAACCGAAGCCGGGACTGGAGTAGTAAGAGGGGATCAGGTTTCGGGACGGGCCTGCTATGTGGCCGAACTGAAGATGTTGATGAAAGGAGTTAATGCTGAGAGTAAGGATGCTTCGTCTCCCTCAAAGGGGGACTCGACATAGCAGCTAGAGAAATTGACCCCAAAGGAGTTGCCCAAAGGAACACCTGAAGACCTGGATCCTAGAAAAGACGAGGAATCAGAGGCTAGGAATGCAACTCCTAACGAAGCGACAGTGGAAATTCCCATTGATAAAGCTGATCCGACGAAAGTTTTGAAGATTGGTTCTCAATTGGATCCACGTCGTGCTGAAGAGCTGACGGACTTCTTGAAGGCAAACTTAGATGTGTTCGCCTGGACCCATGCTGACATGTGTGGGATATCACCTTCCATTATCAGTCACAAATTGAATGTGGATCCGAAGCATCCGCTTGTGAAGCAAAAGAGACGCATGCTGGGCCCAGAGAGGTCAGCTGCTCTCAAAGAGGAAGTAGAGAAGTTGAAGCAGAATGGATTCATTCGAGATTCGACTTATCCCGACTGGATATCGAATCCCGTCTTGGTAAAGAAGCCAAACGGAAAGTGGCGAACTTGTATTGACTTTTCAGACTTAAATAAAGCCTGCCCAAAAGATAGTTTCCCACTTCCCAGGATTGACCAGCTTGTAGACTCGACAGCAGGTCATGAACTCCTGTCTTTCATGGATGCGTACTCTGGATACAACCAAATTCCTATGCATGTACCGGACCAAGAGCATACGAGTTTCATTACGAATTTGGGGCTATATTGTTATGTTGTAATGCCATTTGGGTTAAAAAACGCTGGAGCTACATATCAGCGCTTGGTAAATAGAATGTTTTATGGTCAAATAGGAAAAACTATGGAAGTTTATGTGGATGATATGCTTGTCAAATCAAAGCAGTCTTCCAGTCATACGCAAGACTTAGCGGAAATGTTTGGTATCTTGCGAAAATACCGTATGAAATTGAATCCTTTAAAATGTTCTTTTGGAGTGGCGTCGGGAAAGTTTCTTGGCTTCATTGTGAGTTCCCGAGGAATTGAAATTAACCCTAGCCAGATAGCAGCGATTAGAAACATCGAAGAACCAAGAAGAATTAAAGACATCCAAAGTCTGGCAGGAAAGGTAGAGGCGTTGAGTAGATTCATCTCTAAAGCCACAGATAAGTGTGTTCCATTTTTTGATTTGATAAAAAGGGGAAAGAAGAACTTCCAGTGGACTCCCGATTGTGTTGAGGCCTTCCAAAATCTGTTAGAGCTGTTAGAGAAACCGCCAATCTTATCAAAGCCCGTAGATCACGAAGAATTATTTGTTTATCTAGCAGTCTCGGCTCACGCTGTCAGCACAGCCCTGGTTCGAGAAGAAGACAAAGTACAAAGGCCAGTGTACTATGTGAGTAAGAAATTAGCAGCGGAAGAACGCAACTACCCAAAGATTGAGAAGCTTGCTTACAGCCTCCTGATCGCATCCCGAAAACTTCGTCACTACTTCCAAGCCCATCCAATAACCATATACACCGACCAGCCGTTAAGACAGGTGTTGCAGAAACCCGAAGCGTCGGGAAGGTTGATCAAATGGAACATAGAACTAAGCCAATTTGATTTGAATTTTCAACCACGAAAGTCTATCAGAGGGCAAGCTCTAGCAGACTTTATTGCGGAGTTCACCATTCCAGAGGAGGAAATAATCAATGACCAAGTGGTCAAATCCGAGGATAAGCTAGAGATGAATCCGTGGAGATTATATACAGATGGAGCTAAAAATGACCGAAGGTCCGGAGCTGGAATTGTCTTAGTCACTCCCGAGGGACGGTCGTTATATTACGCCCTACGGTTAGAATTTTCGGCAACTAACAATGACTCTGAGTATGAAGCCCTGATTGCCGGGCTGAAACTTGCTAAAGATCTCGGAGTAAAAATAATGGACATATTTTGTGACTCTAAGATTGTTGTTTGTCAAGTGCGAGAGGAATTCGCGGCTCGAGGACCTCGACTTATCGCCTACCTCAAGAAAGTGAAAGAGCTATTGAATAGCTTAGAGCGGTACAGCATAACACATATTCCCAGAATTGAAAACCAGAAAGCGGATAGACTGGCAAAAGTGGCTAGTTCTGACAATCCTGAAGGGACCGAGGTAATTCCAATTGAAACATTGGAATCGCCAAGCTTTGAGTCAATGGAAATTGAATTCGCTCTTGAAGCGGAACCAGAGAAGGAGTCATGGATGACTCCAATTAAGAATTTTCTTAAGAATGGGACACTCCCATCGAAGAAGAGTGAGAAAAGAGCTGTAGTTCGCAAAGCTACCAGATATGTTATACAAGACGATACTCTCTATAGACAAGGATTTTCTATGCCCCTGTTACGATGTATCGCACACAACGACATCAAGCGTGTACTAAGAGAAGTGCACGAAGGTGAGTGTGGAGATCATACAGGAGGTCAAACTTTAGCAAAGAAGATATTGCGATACGGATACTTCTGGCCGACGATCAACAAAGATGCAGCTGATTATTCGCGACGCTGCGATAAGTGCCAGAGATTCGCCAAAATCCCCAGGGCACCGTCGAACCAGCTTAAATCGATGGTGAGTCCTTGGCCATTTGCCACATGGGGAATTGATATCATTGGAGTTTTACCAATTGCTAAAGGAGGAGCTAAGTATGCGATAGTAGCCGTGGATTATTTCACGAAATGGGTGGAAGCTGAGCACTTGACCAAGATCACAACAAGAAAAGTGATAAGCTTTGTAGTCAGAAATATTATATGCCGGTTCGGGATTCCAAGGACGATTATAACTGACAACGGAACCCAGTTCGATAGCTCTGAATTCCGAAATTTTTGCCAAAAATATAAGATAGACAAGCGATATACTGCAGTTGCCTATCCACAATCGAATGGGCAAGTAGAAGCAGTAAACAAAGTTATAAAATCCATCCTCAAGAAACGGTTGGAGCGTGCAAAGGCAAGATGGGTTGACGAATTGCCCCTAGCCTTGTGGGCATATCGAACAACGTTTAAAACGGCTACCGGTCATACCCCTTTCTCTCTCTCCTTTGGCTCAGAAGCAGTAATTCCAGTTGAACTGGAAGTTCCTTCCCACAGGGTGACGTATTATGACCCGATGACGAATCGGGCACTTTTACTTGAGTCTCTTGATGAAGTCGAAGAGAAAAGGGACGAAGCAGACTTGCGTGCAGCAAGACATCGGCGTCAGATGGCACGCTATTATGACAAAAAAGTTCGCCTCAGAACTTTTGAACCAGGAGATTTGGTGCTAAAGAGAGTTTTTCCATCTCTTCCTCACCTCGGCCCAAAATGGGAAGGACCCTTTGTCATCCAACGGAAACTTGATAAAGGAACATTCAAGTTAACGACCGTAGATGGCGAAGAAGTCCCTCGAGCATGGAATGCCCAACACTTAATGCGATATTTGGATTAGAAATGCTATACTTTTTGCTGTTCTTCCTGTAAACTCTGTAATAAGGCACGACTTGCCTTGGGAAAATATGACGATATGAATAAAGGACTATAAAGTGGATGTAGGCTATGACTTAGCCGAACCACTATAAAAATATTGTGTGTTATTTACTTTTATGCATCTACATTCATTAGTTGTTCTGTTATGATTATGAAATACAGGATAACTCAAAGCCTAAAAAAGGTTGAAAACAGTTTGGACATAAAAAGAAGCACAATGATTATTTGTGCAATAAGACGTAAAAGAATGAGAAAACGACATTCTTAACTCTAACTCTCCAGAGAAAGAGAGAGAGTATAAAAGCGTCTCCGACTGAGCGCTAAAAAAGAGATTCTATTCTTAACTCTAACTCTCCAGAGAAAGAGAGAGAGTATAAAAGCGTCTCCGACTGAGCGCTGAAGAAGAGGTTCTCCTCCGAACTCTAACTTTCCAGAGAGAAAGAGAGTATAAAGGCGTCTCCGACCGAGCGCCGAGAAAGAAATCTTTTCCTGTTGAGAGACCGGGGAATGAATAGATGATTAAACTCGAACTCTAACTCTCAAGAGAAAGAGAGAGAGTATAAAAGAAATGCCAGGAAAAACAATAGGTATTGACGACACAGGAAATGCAATCCCGCTAGGCAATTGGGAGCATTCAGATTGCATGGATAAGCATTGAAGTCTATTGGAAATTGACTGGGGACACATATGCATACACATATTTTCCCCCTTTACAACTTTGTTTCATAACTATAGACACGCATTTTTACATAAGTGCAGAACTGCTAATCAATAAATATTGCAAAAAAGTGAATTATTTTTATTTACAAATGAATAAATTTGTACAGGGAAATAACTAAAGAAGAAAGTGCAGGAGCCGCTTTTGTAGCAGCAATTATTGGGTTACAAAGATACTAAAAGGAATACAGGGGAATCCGCTACTTAGGTTTGGAATGAGCCTTAGATTTCTTGGCGGCTTTCTCCGCATTCTTTGCTTCCTTCTCGGCTTCAGTCAAGATTCGTTTTGTTTTCTTTTTCCCTGAAGATGCGGTGCTGGAGCCAGTAGACTTCTTCCCGGAGGGCGGGACACTGGAATCAAGAGAAGATTTTTTAGCAAGTTCTTCGGTAATAGATCTAGTTGAGAGCTTAACAACTAACCTTGAACCTGCATCCACAACTGCGAGGGGCTTGAGGACCTCAGGGTCTAGTTCTTCGGCCTTTAATTGCAAGCGCTTGTCTTGATCGGCCTTCATGGCCGCCAAGGTAACGTCATCGGCGCTTTTCGATTCCCCAGTTATTGCAACCTCCGGTTCCTCATCGTGCCCCTCGTCTCCTCCGTCGTCTTTTAAAGCTGCGATCATTTCTTTATCATGGGGAGTGGTGACCTTAGTCGGTTCATTTCCTTCTCCCAAGTCTATAGAAGCAGCCTTGTCTTCCCCTTGTTTGGTCCCCTCTGCGGGCTTTGTCCCAGCGGTAGCTCCTTGAGCTACATCTGTCTTTGCGGATGATTCAACGCCTGCAGAATGAGAAACATCGGTTATCAACTCAGGCGAAAGCAAAGGATTTATCATTGAGCGTTCGATCATGTAGCCAAAGGTAGTAGTAGCCTTGGCAAATTGAGGAGAAAAGATAGGGATACCTTCTGAAGACTTTTCAGCGGGGGTGACTACTACCTCTGGAGTTATTTCGGGAATGGGAGATAGCAAAGTTGTTCGGGGAATTCCTGGGTTTTCGGGATCATACCCTTCTACTTCGGGAGTTACAGGAGCAGAAGAAGAGGAGCCAGCTTCAGGAATGGTTTTCTGTTTAGACTTCCGCCTCTCTTCTTCCATGGCCTCAGCGATTAGACGGCGCCCTTCAGCTAGGCGCTCCGGTTCGTCGTCTCTCAAGTATTTCTCCATCAGCTTATCTTCGTCAAGGGAATCGACCTTAAGTTCTTCTTTTTCCCACTCGACGATTTGATTCCACACTTGAACCAGAGTGGATGGATAGTCCTCGATCCAGGAAATGTTTCGACGACGAATAATGTGCGCGAAGAATTCAATCATTAGCTCGCCGAAGCCCTGAATATCAGCCTCCGCCTCTGATAGTTGTTTGCGGGTTTCCTCCGCAGATTTAATAGCGCATTCCACATTGCCCTCAGCCAGAGCAGCCCTGTTTTCCGCCTCCAACAATTTTGAAGCCAAGTCAGCGTTCCTCTTTTCTAACTCAGCACTCCTTTTCGCTAACTCGGCGTTTTTCTGCTCAAGCTCAGCATAAGCAAGACGTGTCTTAGCAGCCTCTGATTTGGCCTCGTCAGCTTGCTTTTTCAACTCAGAACGCTCCTGAGTGTGGGATTCGAGCAGGTCATGATAGCGCTTTTGCATGTCCTCAAACTGTTGTTTGAAATTAGAAGCGTTCTTTTGAGCGACAGCTAGTTGGGCTTGAGTGTCTTCTAGGTCCTTTCCTAAGGTTTTTAAGGCCTTAGCATCCTCCTCCGCGGTTTTGTGCATTGAGTCAGCATTTGTCATTAGAGTGCGGATGATTCTGGAAAGATTGCGAGAATACTTGAACATCTCGGAATATTGTTTTTCTACCAAGTCAATTTTTGCCTTAGCCTCATCTGCCCAATTAGAAGAAATGGGTTCGAGGGTAGGTAGAAAGGTCAGAGTCTCGAAGTAGTGCTCGGGAAATTGCTCCTTTAAATATGCCAGCCTTACTGCGGTTCCCGCATCTGGTGGAGGAGGAGCAAGGATTGTTAGTTCGGTGTCCCTTCCTGAAGAAGATTCTGTAGAACCCTTATCTGTCCTAGGTCGTTTAGTAGCAAGGACTTTTTGCTTACTTCGAGACCCAGTTTCCTTTGGAGGAGTTCTCTCTCTACTCCGCTTTTCATGGGAGGAAGTGGAATCCTTGGATGGTGGTCTATCCTCCTCCCTACGACCTTGATAGCTCTTGTATTTTTCTTGTTCCGGTCGAACTGGTGAGCGGGAGCGTGAGGGCCGGGATCGATAGGGATCATAAGGCCTTCTTTCCTCCCTACCACGGTCATCCCGTCGATCATACTCGGCATCCTGAGGAGGATTGGACATGCTGCGACGAAGCTTTCTTATATCGTAATAGGACCGAGACATTGTACCTGCACGATAAAATGAGCGAAGTTTAGAATCAATGGATTCATAGAGAAGGAAGTACAATGAATGCTAATGCTGTGGTGTAAAGTGCATCCTAAGTGATGTATGTCCCCCCAACCAACCCGAGTCTGAAGCTAGACTGGTGCGGGCAGGCCCTTTGGCCTTGGCGGGAGTAGTTTCTTCGGAAGAAGTAAAGACTAAAGGATCCTTCCTGAAATCCTCTGAAGTATAGATAGTCTCAGGTAAGGGGAGATCCCCCAAACCCTGAAATATGTGTTCGTCAGTGCCAGGGACATCCCCTTCGGAAGCGTGAAGTGGCGACTCTTGGGAAGATTTTGACTTGTCTAAAGAAGTAGTTTCCTCAGGGGCAATATACCCTTCACGATGCTTTTTGGCCAGATTAGCCAGTTCATCATCTTGTGTGGAAGAGGGAGAAGGTGAAGTGTGAAGAGAAGCTGTAGGGATTCCTGAACCTTCTCCTAGTTCTGGGACCACCTCCACTGGAGGAATGTATGCATAAGGGACCGTCCCATGACCGATGCTACGGAAAACGGATAGCAGCCCGTGAAAATGAAGGTATTCATCTTTAAGGACCTCCTCGATAGTCAGGAATTTTTGGTCGCCATTAAGAAGACGGTGCATCCGATCAAAGAACACCTGGTCTGATATCTGTTTGGGATTATCGACTGCAAACAAAAAAGAAAAACAGGTCAGAGTGATGATTCAAGTGTATAGAGTCCGGGTTCAGAAAATCAGCGCTTTACTTGATTTTGTCCATCTCCTGGCGCATCCAGACTGTTGCTTTATATAGAACCACTCTAGTCTGGAATCCCCAGCTTTGCTGCTAAATGGCGTAGAGATTATCTTCCTTTTTGGGACCGATTCAAAGTAACAGAAAGATGGAGTTTCTCTAGTCCGATGTTTGAAATTATAGAAGAAATGAACATCGTCGAACGTGAGCTCTACGCCTAGAATTTCACGATATGCTATGAATAAGGTATGCAGATAGGCATATGAATTGGGATGCAGCTGCATGGGGGCAATCCGCATTTGTCTTAAGAAGTCAACGATGAAAGGCGAGAATGGAGGAATGGCGCCAACCATGCACATCAGTCGAGTAACCGTCATATATCCTTCTGGAGGGTTGTGGGGACGGTCAGAGCGTGAGGGCACTAGGGTGTCCCTTTTCATTATTCCATACTTCAAGCAAATTCTAATAAGTCGGTCGTTGTCAATTGTCGATTCTACGGAATCTGGAGGTGACTCCAATATAGTGGCTGAGTCAAATTCATCGGGTGCTCGATTGTCACCAATCCCTCCTTCCTCCTCAAAGCCTAGAGAAACTTCATTTTCAGAAGACATTTCGTCGCTTTCCCGATGACCAACTCCGTAATCCGGACCCTCACTGTCCCATTCTGGGTCAGATGAAGAAGATATATCCTCAAGAGTGGTTTTGTTGGAAGTTTCCGGAGCTTCTTTCCTCTCAGCTAGACGAGAAGAGCGTCTGGGCCTCATTGTCATGGAACTATTGAAGAAGCAATAGCACGAATTAGAGTAAATTATCCCGTGTCCCCCTTTTGTGTATGTGTGTGAACTAAAGTGTGTGCAGCAAATGTGGGAAATGCAAAATAAAAGTACAGCAATGTAAGACGAAGCTTTAAAGAGAAGGTGATAGTCAGAGTTGTTCTTAATTCTCGTTTATGTTCACAGGGCACTATCCTAACTGTCTGCAAAGTTATCGTCTAGAGTAAATGTTGGTTGAATTAGTTGAGTAGTCTTTATGCGCCAAGTGTGATACATTCGGTTCGGTTCGGTTATGCATATGATGATTGGCTCAATACAAATGCAGATAACAGTCGGTTCGGGTGCTTCAGTAAGGCAAGGTTAGTTCAAAACAAGAGAAACGATGGGTTCGGAAGCAGGACTGATCTGATCGGATCGGGTGACCTGATCCGAACCGAACTAGCACCACTCAACCGATCCATTTATTTCAACCTCTTATCCCGTTCACTTCTCCGACCCGAACCGGCGTTTCCTTTCCTTCCCATCTTTCTAAAAAACGAAACCCGAACCGATCCCCTTTCCCTCTCCTTCCTTTTTGCTCCTTCGTCTTCTGCCCAAACCAACTCCAGTTTGTCATCCCACTCTTCATCTCTTTCCTCTTTCCCCCCTACTCACAAACGAGTCCGCTTTATCACCAAAGCCATCGTTGAGGACAAATATTTGCCCTCTCCAGCCTCGCAACGCCTCGAAGCGATGGCGCATCCACCAGCAGCGGCGGGGGGTTCAAGCGAAGCTTATGGACAAACCATCCCAATCCAACACAAATTGAAATCGAAAACGGTTACAATGAAGTTATTCGAGATTAGAAAAGCTACCTATATGTTTGATTCGGGAAATCTACAGGAAATAGTTTTAGAATATTGGAGTTTCTAACGTTTTCAATGCTAGGGTTGGGAGCGGCAGCAGAAAAGAAGAAGGAAGGAAAGAAGATAGTGGCGGATTTATATAGGGGGTGAAGTTGACTCCTCGTATTCCTGTTCTCTCTCTCACCCGCTCGGACCGGAGTGAAGGCCCAGTAGCACAACTCTGCCTGAAGGCCCACTGCCCAAGAATCAAAGCGTTTCGGATCGGCACCCGAACCGGACAGGTTTCATACATTAATTTAACATCTGACTAGAATTGAGTTCAAGAGAAGAAGAATAAAGGAAGAACATACCTGCACGAAGCATTATATGTCGAGAAAAATCCCCAAATTTGCTCAGAAATGAAGAAAAGGTGCTCGGGTCGGACACCGAACCGAATAGAAATCCGTGCATCACTCCTGACAATTCTGATTAAACGACATCAAAGCACGCTTCGTACAACAGAAGCATCCTTTGAGGGGGAAAAATGTTAGCCTACTTTGTGAACTAGGCAACACAAAGTCAAAAAATCAACCATTGAAGAGTATTTTAAGTTATAAGACCTCGGTTCGGATTGGAAGAAAACACTACAGTTCAAGTCGATAGCTGCGGTTGTTCGGATCGGATAGGATCCTCTATTCGGATCGGGTTAGAGCAGCATATTGGATCGGATCAGATAGAGATCTCGGTTCGGATCGGTGGTCTCTTACTGGATAGATTGGTAAAGCATATCCAGTCAGATCGGAGGACAACTAAATCTCGCATGGAAATCCACCTGCTTGTCACGACGCTGGAGCGGAGCGGAATAGATTAGAGAGGGAGAGACGTCCAAGCCATTCCGGTTCGGATCGGGTATCCCGATCCGAACCCCTTGCCTGCGCGCCTCCGACCCGCACCCATGATCCAAGTTAGTCTCCTATAAAATCGCCTGGAGAACCGGACCGGATATGACTAATTCCTACCCCTAACGTCCATCTCTTTGATGTGTTGTCAGCTTGATAGTTCATCCGAACCCGAAGAGAGTGCGATGGATGACACGTGTTCCGACCCGGATTGAATCTCAGGCAAATTCACACCTATAAATACCCCATCTAGAGACAAAGAGAAGGATCTTTTTTCAGCACTTTTGAGAATCCAAGTACCTCCATCATCCGAACTCCATTACTCCCGGAGAATCCAAATCATCTTTCATTTCTTGTTTTAATCATTTGAGTGAACAAAAGTGAGTTGTGAGTGAATCTTACTTTGCATTTGTAACTGAATTACTGAATATAGTGAAAAATAAGTGGACGTAGGCATTTCTTCGCCGAACCACTATAAATCCTGTGTGTTCATTTTTATTATTGTCTCATATAATCTTGTTTCTAATCAATTTGGGTGTTAGAACCACTTTTGGGTCTAACATGGTACAACCATTTCACTTCACACACAGACTACCTATATTAAACTATATTCACATCGCCCAGACTACATGTATGGTCACATCGCCTTAGAGAAATTTTCACATATCTACGATAGGCAATTACTTCACTACTAAATATCCATCTACCATAAATACATACCACGGGAGACATATGTTATTTTACCAAAAACAAATAAAAACGTGAATAATATGATAGGCTGGCGCATGGAGTATAGGAGGGGTGGCATGTAAGGAGATGGTGAATTTTAAGCATATAGTAACTGCTTTATTTTTTGTTGTAGGCCTATAGCAATAAAGTTGGATCCCAGTGTTCGAGTAAATATAAAAATGGTAAAATAAAGACAGGATGATGGAGAGTGCTTCTGGTTGGAGAAGACCACAATTTTGAGGGCTAAAGAAATAATATGAAAGGGGATGCTAAAAGAAAAAGAAGACAGCTAATACTGTAGCCGTGAAGAGGGAAGGTGACCAGATAGTGCTAAGAAGTTGTAAAATGAGAGGGAGGCTGTCACGGTTTCAAAATGGTTAAGAGGGCAACATGAAAGTTGCACGCAAGTTGAGAGGTGATGAAGTTTTTTTGAATGGCACGGTTGATACTGTGTTATGGAAACAGTGGGGTAGTGTGGGAAGCAACAGACCAAGAAGGGTGGTAAGAAAGTATGTAACATGCATGCATACGCTAGGAGGAAAGTTGGGGCAGGAATGCAAGGAGATAGAGAAACCGAAGAGGGGATTTATGGTAAATTTGGTTTTAAATAACGTGAACGGAAGATGGAGAAAAGGAGCACAAATTTTTGGCAACAAAGAAAAATGTAGGATTAGCTCGCGCTATAAATGAGGAAGAAGAAAAGGACTTTGGGGCGGGTCATTTTTCTGGGCCGACATGAGTTTAATTTAATAAGGTAAGGCCCAATATAAAATTAATAACATAAATTTTGTTTTTATTTAATTAAACATTTATGCAAACCTTGTAAATGATATTTCTCGCTCGTCAGATTTATGAACGGTTTGTCGCATTGGGGTCGTATGGATGACAGCTACAAAATTGAACTGATTCAAAGTGAATTGGAGCTTGTTACAACTTATAGTGAAAAAATTGCTGGTCTGAATTAATGATGGTTATCGTTATTTAAAGATAAACCACCAAAGTGAGTAAAACTCACTAACTCTTTTCGATTTATAATTTTTATAATGTATTTATAGAACTAATAAATGATGGTTGATTTGAAACGACCCAAACTTCACCTATCGGGAAAGCCCGGATTGCTTTGAGAACACGGATGCATCAGAACACAAACAATAAACATTTCATTGCTATTACAACAATTACATCAGAGTACCAGATATCAGAGATTTAATACATTACAAAGCTGCGGAAAATATAATACACGAATAAAATGTGCAGCGGATATACATCAACTAATACAACTGAATGAAATACACAAACACAAAGCTTTCAAAATATAGCTCCAGTTGTAATCCAGGATCCTGTAAAGAAATATCTGCGAAAACCGAAGCTACTAGCTGCCCATGCGAAAAATATAGGCACCTAGAGTTTTGGTGAAAACAATAAAATCCGAGTCAGTCGTGGGACTGGTGTAAGAACTAAAACAGTTATTAACTTTTTACTTTAAAAGTGGGGAAATCATGGGACCACGCTGTATAACATGAAACGAGTTTACTCCACATGAGTACTAGTTTAAAACATAAAGCAACGCAATGCATGTTGAAAAATGAAGCCATTTGATCGACGCTAGTCTATGAATTAGAAAAGCGCGACATTTGTAATAAATTCTGCAAACATACAGGTGTGTAGCATACAGGTCGAACACAGGGGGGAAAGTTAAATTTTATTATTTATATGTTTCGTGGGCGTGTTAGACGAACTTTGGAGGTTGATTTTGAAAATAAAACAAAACAAAATTAAAACTGTGATTTGATTCAGAACAGATTTAACTGAACCGACGATCAGATCACAATTTCAATGGAAAAGAAATAAAACTATGAATTAGATTTGAATCTAATCAAATCCAATTTGACCTAAGAGAATAATAAAAGCAGAAATTGAAATTGCAGAAATTGAAATAACAAACAAGAACTAAAATTAGGATTTCCGCTGAATCTAATCAGACGGTAAATCGCTAATGCAAATAAGTGCAAAATACAAATAGTGTTCTACCGAATCTAATCGTATAGACAACACTAGTTGCTAAGAAAACAAAAAAATGCAGAAAATAAAAGAGAAAGAAGAACTTTTTTTTAGAACAATGGAATAAGAGATGAGATGGTGGCTACAAGGTTATTACAGGGGTATATATAGGGTAGATAGCCAAACCCTAACCCTAACCCTAATGATAAATGGGCCTGGTCATTACATCACTAATTAGTTTACAATGAAAAATATAAATGGGCCTTTGATAATTAAAGCAATTTTGGGCCTTTTCTCTTTTTCCTCTTGCTTCCTTGACATTTCTTCATTGATTTGTGATGTTCAAAGCCTTTTTATCAATCCTTTTCATGTCCAACAGCAACTAGATGTGAGATCTTCATCTACAATTCTTCAAACTGCAAATACACAGCAAATTGATCTCTATTTCTCTACATTTCTGGTTGCATGCGGGCTGGGTTGGAATATCTGTAAAAGTAACAAAACAATACCCAAGTAATATTTATTTATATACAAAAGATAAGAAATAAGAGCATAAAATAAACTAATTTCTATGTCAATCAAATACCCCCTGTAACACCCCACCTCCGCCAGGGTCACTCGCAAAGGAATGCACTGGCTTTGGAGGGGCATTATTGGTAAACATGCATAATGATATAGCAAGGCAGGACATGTCATACTTATGTAAATAAACAGAGTAAGTAAATAAACAGCGGAAGACTTTTAAACTATTTCAAAAACAAGTTTGCTACATCATAATGTCAATTTCCCAAGTAAACAAGTCTAGTACATAAAATAACATCATCTGATACTGAAAAAGAAAACATAAAAGTAGCTATCCCCAAAGCGGAAGAAACCATAGCGAGCTCAAGTCCAAAGCATACATGAGCTATCTAAGAAAGCAGCTAAGGTCCAAGCTAGGCTCCTGTATTCCCTCCCTGAGAACCTGGGGGGGGGAACGGAAGAAAAGAGGCGAAACAAAACGGGTCAGTCAAAAAGACTGAGTAAGCCCTGCTACGATCAGTCTATAAACTAATAAAGTTAACATCATGATGGAAACTGAGATATAACTAACAACATACTGGCATGATAAAGTAACTACAAGATAGATAGAGGTGTCATCGCATAAACAAGGTTAAGATTTGCACCACGGTGTACTAGCTAACCAACATAACAGGTATTGATCCCTTAGCCCAAACTTAGGCCCAATAACATGAAGTGACCTTAATATAAGGTCCAACCCAACGGTCTAGTCGATCGGCTCCCTATAAGCCTAACACGTCAAGTGTTGATGTCCATACGGCCCACATATGGATGTAGGTAGTCTGTGCTGGGCCCACCTTTGGGTGTATCAAGCCCTCGGTTGTCGACCCCGGACACTTAAGCAATAATGCACAGCCCTAACCTACTGGTACCCGTGCCTCGAGTTTGTCCAACATCGGACTACGTGCACGTCCGTAGCCCGCCGGACCCGCACCGCTGTACCACTCAGCCGTCGCTTTGGTCGCTTACATCAGTCCAGTAATCGTGCCCCGCCCTAGCCTAGCCTCTAGGGTTGTGAATGATACCAAACTGGGATTACTGCTGGAACAGACCACGTTGCTAGGGTTTCTAAGAGGGTTAGGTGTGATTTAACCCTTCACTGATCCTGGATTAAACTGGTTAAGTGTGGCTTAACCCCATTCTAATCCCTTGAACTCCCAAATGGATTAAACTAGTTAAGTGTGACCAACGGTTCACAACTTAACCACATTCTAATCCCTCGAATCCCCAAATTGGTTAAGTATTAGTGGACCCTGACTTAACCCTAATCATGAGGCATTAATTAATTTAGTGCACCTTAACCTCTCACATTAGACCTTGTTGTGGTCACTAGTTAGGCCGGGCGGGTCCGGGTAGCTTTACACCACAACTTGGTCTAACCTCGGGTCTTGGCACCCCATGACCAACTTCTCACATTGGGTCCTATTGTTTGTAGCCACTAGTTAAGCCGGTCGGTTCCGGGTAGGATTACGCTACAAACTCAACCCAACCTCGAGTTGGCCACACTTATGTTTTCTAAGTGTCATGTCCACTTTATTTCAAAACATAATTACAAGTCAACAATTACTTGGGTAGACCTAACTTAATAGGTAAATTCCCAAGGGGTAGACCTAACTTAATAGGTAAATTCCCAATCTTATATTTTCATGTATTTTAAGTTTACCCCAAACCCCCAACGTCATTCTATCGCTTACATATTCGTAGTAACGCATAAAGGATAGGAAGAGGGAACTTGACACAACATACATGATAAACTTGCACAACAATCATGCATAACATGTTAGACTTGCACAACTTAGCATAGTGAACTTGCATATTACCATAAACATGCACAACTTGTCAAAACATGCACAACTTGTCAAAACATGCTCAACTTGTCATTTTAAACTTGCATAAACATGCACAACTTGCCAAAACATGCACAACTTGTCAAAACATGCACAACTTGTCATTTTAAACTTGCATAAACATGCACGACTTGCCAAAACATGCACAACTTGTCAAAACATGCACAACTTGTCAAAACATGCACAACTTAATAAACATACATAAACCCCAACTTTCATCACACACTAACTTTAGAGTTTCTAAAATGAAGGTAAGAGGGCTTACAATGCTTATGCGGACTCAAATGAGTATAACAAATGCAAGAAACCCCTTATGCAACTAATTAAGACCCCCAAATGCAAGCAAACTTGATCAAGACTCCTCCTTTATGATGCCAATAGCAAAACAAGCCTTTAATGCAAGCTAAGGAGGATCATACAAGCCTAAATACCCTTGTATGCATGGAAATCTCTTAGGGATTTGATTAGGAATTGTATGAAGAGGGTGGAGGCCATGAGAGTTTTGATTTTGGCATAGTTTAGTTACTAGGATGAATAATGAATGATTTAGGGTAGGTTAGGGTCTTATTTATAGATTAGGTTAGTGATTTGAACCATAGGATTAACCCTAGATTCAATTAGGGCCATCAGATCCCGGAACTCTCTAGAAACAAGCCACAAGACCCAACCCCAATCAGAAATGGTGCACCAGGCTAAGCAGCCCGTGCACCCCCTGTCGACAGGGCTGTCGACAGGGCAGTCGACATGCCTAGACCCCTGTCGACAGGCCTGTCGACATGGGGTCCTGGCGGGATTTTTCCCGCCTAGGCCCAGCTGGCCCAATTCTTCAAATTTGAATCTGATTTTTACTTAGTAATTTTCTGCAAACTTCAATGGGCCTTAACTGGGTCATACGGACTCCGATTTTCGAAAACTCGGACTCTATTTCGCGTATTTTTCCGAGACGAACGCAATGGCATAGCCCGTTTCCCTTGATTCCCATTTTATAATTTAATTCTGCCTCAATTTATGTTATTACAGGTTATTGAAAATACGGGTTGTTACATTCTCCCCTCCTTAAAGGATTTCGTCCCCGAAATCTTCAAGTTAGGAAGAACGTATCCTACCATCCAATCATCCATCTACTCAAAGCATCATCCACGAGCAATCATTGTCCTTACAAGATTCTAAATGCTGGATGAACATATGCAAAAGTGTGTGTGTATGTACTTACCTAATGCAAAAAAAATCAGGCGGTTACTGACACAGTAAACCTCCTTAATGCATATGTATGTCAGTGAAATGAATCCATATGTATGCAAATTCCTAACCTAATGTATAATATCTACATGCGTGCTCAATCATACATCCATATGCAACATCCATGTGATAGCATACGAATTTCATCCAAGAATAAGCATAAACACTCATGCACATGCAATATGAGGAGTGTGTGAGCCGATCTAGTGCCTAACCGTGTATAATGCATCCACGAGCAACCACTTGCAAACACTTGCAACCACTTGCAACCATCAAGCATAACATGTTTCAAACACATGTTTCAACCAAAGGGTTTCTACCTAAGGTTCTCATGACAAGATAGACACGATAAACTAGATAACTAGATAAACTCCTTCTTGGATTTTCAAGAAATCCATTCCCACTTATTCTTCTTTCTGTATTCTTGGCTTAAACATACTATAACCTCATGATCTCATGCCAGCTCTCCAAAATTCACTAGTGAATCCTGGATCTCGTCTTCTTACCGTAAGGTATTCCATGCAGCAGAACTTTTCTTGAAAATACCACTCCACGTTGCCAATTGCCCTTATAAACGTGATTTCCTATAATTCAGGCTTAATCGACATGAACCATCCGCCTATAGGCCGTACCTAGATTCAGTTGCCTACCCATGGCTTTCTGCAGGCTATTTCAAAACTGGCCAACTTCTTGAGGGTAAACCGTTGCTGACCCAGATGCAGTCCTCTCGCTCTTCACCGGACTGAAATGAGCACTCTTCGTGAGTCTTCCTATTATGACCCGCATACCCGTATTCCCTTTCTTTGATCTAGGTAGTCTATCCACCTAATCTATCGAGCTGTTTTCACACTTCCCTTACGAAACTTCCAATGGAGGTAATGGCTCACTGGGCTTCTATGACTTGGCCTCAACCTGGTGGCACAACATGTATTCCGAAACCAACTCGGCCACCTCCTCGAGTGATGCGCATCTTCAAGAACCTACTCGAGGAACACATAATCTCTTGTCGCGCCTTAGTCATCCTTTATAATATATCTAGCGAGGTGACCTAACATCTCGCCCCGAGTCGACTGGTCCATGTTCTTGACCAACCGTGGGTCTTCTTCCCGTGAAACTCCCTTCTTGATCCAGAAGAGTAAGTCTAAGCTCCGGGAATGCTAACTAGCTAGCCAAACAGAGAAAGCTTCTTACTTCAATTGCTCTTCTCAGAGCTTTCCGGTCTCAAACCGCAGCCACTTTAGCGGAATCCACCGCTAAGCCTTACTTAAGAACTATGTGCCCAAGAAATCCAACTTCTTTCCTCCAAAGTGACATTTGGAGAACTTGACCTTCAACTGGTGGCCCTAAGCGTATCCATCTCCTTCTTGAGATGTCTAACATGCTCTTCCTCGTTCTTTTGAGGAGATCAAATATCGTCTACGACGACCTTGACAAACTTGTTCAAGGACTCCCTAGACACCCTACCCATCAAGTCCACGTAATATGCGGGTGCATTAGTCAAACCAAATAGCATGACTAGCCATTCTAAAAATCCATCTAGAGTCCTAAACTCAGTCTTGTCAATTCCATCCTCAGCCATCCTAAGCTGATGGAATCCGGCAACTAGATCAAAAGAAAACAGATGCTCCTACAAGCTGATCAAACAAATCATTGATCCTTCGTAACGGTTATCTTACGATAATCAACACATAAGCGAAACAAACTGTCCACATCAGTAATGAATACTTCTAGAGCACCCTACTCGAAAATGCTTCGTCTCAGGAAGTTCTTCTCAAGCAACTCCTTGACTTGCTTTCTTAACTCTCATCTCGTGAGGTCATGTGCCTAACCGGCCACGAAACTGGCTTGGTAGTACCAACCAGACAATGCGGAAATCTATTCCTTGTCTAAGGGTAACCCCTTCACTTTACCCAAGATATCAGGATATTCTCGGACCACCCTCACAGATTGCAAACTATCGATAGACGAGTTGAGGGATTCAAGATAACATAACATGACGGGACCCATAGGGTTGCTAGAAATCCCTAGGGTATTACCGAGGCGAGTCATGAGCCCCACACCCTATATACAAAAACCCAGAATGGCCCAAAACAGGACGACCATTCCATGCCCAAAACCAACCCATATCCCCTGAAACCGAGAATATAAACATCCCACGAGAATTCCTTACTTAAGATAGAAATTTTCAAATCCACTCAGACCATAGACAAACGGGCAGAACCCCCAATTGGATTTGAAACACATACGGGATCATCAACTACACTAGTACTTAGGTGCAAAACTTTCAACTGGGTCAGATGAAATAAAACTATGCGATGTGCCAGAATCAAACAAAGTTCGAACAGGGAAAATCAGAAAATGTAAACAAGATTTTTAACAGAAACACTACCTCTATCCTGAGCTGGAAGAACGGGGTTGAGGGGATGAATTCGCCCTCCAGATAGTCCTGCACACTGAGTCTGACCTTGCCCTTGTTTCCTCGGGCAATCCTTGCTGAAATGTCCAAACTCACCACAATCAAAGCATTTGCCCCGCTTTCTCTTCTCCTTCTTCCTACATTCCCTGGCTATATGTCCAACTGCACCGCAGAAGTTACATTTCATATTCTTGCCCCCTTTCCCGGAATTTACTCTCTTGCCTTGAGACTCATTCGCCTTGACCTCTTTCTTGTCATTGCTACCTTCTTCTTGAAGTAGGGCCAAATTTACTAAACTCTCGAAAGTCGCCCCCAAGGGTATATGAGACAGGGCCAAATCACGTAATGGCTCGTTTAATCCTAGAGCAAAGCGTAGGGCCTTCTTCTGAGCTGTATTTACCAAGTCTAAATCGCCCTGAGCCAGTTGATTAAACTTATCTATGTATTCCCTAATAGTCATGTCCCCTTGCTTCAATGATAAGAATCTCAGTCCAAACCTTCCTCTGAAGTCATCCCAAGTCTCAATTGGCCTGGTCGCGGTGGTGACTACCCACCAACGTGCAGCTTCTTCCTTTAGCAACCATACTGCTAGTAAAACCTTCCTGCGGTCACCTATATCAAAGGTGGCTAAAAGATCTTCGGTCTCTTTCAACCAATTCCCTGCTTCTACAAAAGTCTCGGTTCCAAAGAAATTCTTGCAATCCATCGCCTTAAAGTTCTTGCAAGTTTCCGCGAAATCCGCTTGTGGAGGCTGAGGGGGAAGGGGAACATCAGCTACGGGAGGAGGAGGAGGAACAGCGGCCTCGACTGGGGGGACAACATTAGGGACACCCGGGACCGGTGCCGTGACTTCCAAGTACCGACGAAACCAATCGGGTATCGTTACTCCTTCGGGCAAGATGAGATTATCAGACATGCTGGAAACGAAAAGAAAAGAGTTCAAACGAGGAGTCAAAGGATAGTGCTAATGGCTTTTGGGGAATAGCCTTTTAAAAACAACTAGACTTTTCTTTGGAAATTACTTTATACTTGGTTTTGAAAATAGTTTTTCAAAAGTTTTTAAAACCTTTTTATCCCTTCTCGTAAACCATATGCTCTGATACCAAATGTAACACCCCACCTCCGCCAGGGTCACTCGCAAAGGAATGCACTGGCTTTGGAGGGGCATTATTGGTAAACATGCATAATGATATAGCAAGGCAGGACATGTCATACTTATGTAAATAAACAGAGTAAGTAAATAAACAGCGGAAGACTTTTAAACTATTTCAAAAACAAGTTTGCTACATCATAATGTCAATTTCCCAAGTAAACAAGTCTAGTACATAAAATAACATCATCTGATACTGAAAAAGAAAACATAAAAGTAGCTATCCCCAAAGCGGAAGAAACCATAGCGAGCTCAAGTCCAAAGCATACATGAGCTATCCAAGAAAGCAGCTAAGGTCCAAGCTAGGCTCCTGTATTCCCTCCCTGAGAACCTGGGGGGGGGAACGGAAGAAAAGAGGCGAAACAAAACGGGTCAGTCAAAAAGACTGAGTAAGCCCTGCTACGATCAGTCTATAAACTAATAAAGTTAACATCATGATGGAAACTGAGATATAACTAACAACATACTGGCATGATAAAGTAACTACAAGATAGATAGAGGTGTCATCGCATAAACAAGGTTAAGATTTGCACCACGGTGTACTAGCTAACCAACATAACAGGTATTGATCCCTTAGCCCAAACTTAGGCCCAATAACATGAAGTGACCTTAATATAAGGTCCAACCCAACGGTCTAGTCGATCGGCTCCCTATAAGCCTAACACGTCAAGTGTTGATGTCCATACGGCCCACATATGGATGTAGGTAGTCTGTGCTGGGCCCACCTTTGGGTGTATCAAGCCCTCGGTTGTCGACCCCGGACACTTAAGCAATAATGCACAGCCCTAACCTACTGGTACCCGTGCCTCGAGTTTGTCCAACATCGGACTACGTGCACGTCCGTAGCCCGCCGGACCCGCACCGCTGTACCACTCAGCCGTCGCTTTGGTCGCTTACATCAGTCCAGTAATCGTGCCCCGCCCTAGCCTAGCCTCTAGGGTTGTGAATGATACCAAACTGGGATTACTGCTGGAACAGACCACGTTGCTAGGGTTTCTAAGAGGGTTAGGTGTGATTTAACCCTTCACTGATCCTGGATTAAACTGGTTAAGTGTGGCTTAACCCCATTCTAATCCCTTGAACTCCCAAATGGATTAAACTAGTTAAGTGTGACCAACGGTTCACAACTTAACCACATTCTAATCCCTCGAATCCCCAAATTGGTTAAGTATTAGTGGACCCTGACTTAACCCTAATCATGAGGCATTAATTAATTTAGTGCACCTTAACCTCTCACATTAGACCTTGTTGTGGTCACTAGTTAGGCCGGGCGGGTCCGGGTAGCTTTACACCACAACTTGGTCTAACCTCGGGTCTTGGCACCCCATGACCAACTTCTCACATTGGGTCCTATTGTTTGTAGCCACTAGTTAAGCCGGTCGGTTCCGGGTAGGATTACGCTACAAACTCAACCCAACCTCGAGTTGGCCACACTTATGTTTTCTAAGTGTCATGTCCACTTTATTTCAAAACATAATTACAAGTCAACAATTACTTGGGTAGACCTAACTTAATAGGTAAATTCCCAAGGGGTAGACCTAACTTAATAGGTAAATTCCCAATCTTATATTTTCATGTATTTTAAGTTTACCCCAAACCCCCAACGTCATTCTATCGCTTACATATTCGTAGTAACGCATAAAGGATAGGAAGAGGGAACTTGACACAACATACATGATAAACTTGCACAACAATCATGCATAACATGTTAGACTTGCACAACTTAGCATAGTGAACTTGCATATTACCATAAACATGCACAACTTGTCAAAACATGCACAACTTGTCAAAACATGCTCAACTTGTCATTTTAAACTTGCATAAACATGCACAACTTGCCAAAACATGCACAACTTGTCAAAACATGCACAACTTGTCATTTTAAACTTGCATAAACATGCACGACTTGCCAAAACATGCACAACTTGTCAAAACATGCACAACTTGTCAAAACATGCACAACTTAATAAACATACATAAACCCCAACTTTCATCACACACTAACTTTAGAGTTTCTAAAATGAAGGTAAGAGGGCTTACAATGCTTATGCGGACTCAAATGAGTATAACAAATGCAAGAAACCCCTTATGCAACTAATTAAGACCCCCAAATGCAAGCAAACTTGATCAAGACTCCTCCTTTATGATGCCAATAGCAAAACAAGCCTTTAATGCAAGCTAAGGAGGATCATACAAGCCTAAATACCCTTGTATGCATGGAAATCTCTTAGGGATTTGATTAGGAATTGTATGAAGAGGGTGGAGGCCATGAGAGTTTTGATTTTGGCATAGTTTAGTTACTAGGATGAATAATGAATGATTTAGGGTAGGTTAGGGTCTTATTTATAGATTAGGTTAGTGATTTGAACCATAGGATTAACCCTAGATTCAATTAGGGCCATCAGATCCCGGAACTCTCTAGAAACAAGCCACAAGACCCAACCCCAATCAGAAATGGTGCACCAGGCTAAGCAGCCCGTGCACCCCCTGTCGACAGGGCTGTCGACAGGGCAGTCGACATGCCTAGACCCCTGTCGACAGGCCTGTCGACATGGGGTCCTGGCGGGATTTTTCCCGCCTAGGCCCAGCTGGCCCAATTCTTCAAATTTGAATCTGATTTTTACTTAGTAATTTTCTGCAAACTTCAATGGGCCTTAACTGGGTCATACGGACTCCGATTTTCGAAAACTCGGACTCTATTTCGCGTATTTTTCCGAGACGAACGCAATGGCATAGCCCGTTTCCCTTGATTCCCATTTTATAATTTAATTCTGCCTCAATTTATGTTATTACAGGTTATTGAAAATACGGGTTGTTACACCCCCACACTTATCTTTTACTCGTCCTCGAGTAAAACAAGAAATGAAAAACTAACTAGATAAGTCACACTTTCGTAGGAAACACGATTGCATTGAGCGCATGCAACAAGCCGTTAAACCTCTAGGTGTCCCTAGTAGGACGAGTGGTGTCTCGTGAGGGTTTTCAGCGGATACTACCCACAAAATCCAAATGCAGTATGCTATGATTCTAATGAAACTACATGGATGCAATGGACATATGCAAAAATAAAAACGAAAAATGACAACACGACTTATTTCAGGAAGGTGGTATAACAAATTAAGTTAATAATTTCTAACCAGTTATTTTATTTTAAATACCTCGACTTGTCACAAATTTTCAATATAAATCAAGTTTTCAAATGTTAAATTCCAGTTTGGCCAGTTGGTTCGGTCGATAACATAGTGCAGCCATGAAATAGATTCTTCGTTTGCTTGGCACAGTTTGCAAAGTGGTATTCTAATTTTCTCATGTATGGCTAGTCAAATCAATAAGGTCAAGAAGTGTTTGGGTATCATCGCTTATTCTTTATTCTATAAAATTTTAAGATTTATGATTAAGTACATACACCTAAAAAGACCAAGGTTTACCACCCATGCACTGCCTCGCGGACTAACGGAGAGTGGGTAAAGAGCTTGGCGGATTGTGCAGGCCGACTTTGACTTTGTCAACAACGTGTCGGTAATCCTTAGGTGTCCAATCCCATAAAATGAGACCAAGATATTCCAACTTTGACTTTGTCAACAACGTGTCGGATAGAGCTTGGCGGGTTTGCACACCAACGCTCGATATACAAGCAATGTTGGATACCCTTGGAATACTATTATTATTATTATCGAAAATATAAGCACAAAAGAGAGTTACGCGAATTCAACTTAACACAACTTAGTTTTAAAGATTTGAAAAGCCAATATAAGTATTTTAAGTCCTCCACTTATTTAAACAAAGTCTACAATATAGAATAGATTTCATGGCCATCACCTAAGAATCTCCCTATGTACCGGTTACACTATTATCCCTCAAAATTAAACTTTTCATTATATTTCAAATTCGAACTTAGCTGAGCGAGAAAAATACTATCAACTGGCTAAAAATTGTAAACTTATTTTGTTGTATCAATAGAAAATGAGTCATGTTTCAAAAAAAAAAATGGCATGTTACTACAGTCTAAAATGCATGATGGTCCTATTTAAATGGCTGAAATTGAAAAAGAAAGAAAAATAAGAGAAAAATCAAAAGAATGCAGACTCCCCCCCACACTAGAACTATACAGTGTCCACACTGTAAACGTTTCCGAAATTTGAATGATCGTACCCAAAGGTGGATGAAATGCAAAACGATTTGTAAAATAAAATGCAGTCTAACTATATGTAAGAATGGATCGTATTTACAGTGATATATGTGTTTGCGGTGCACGCAATGCAAGGAATTCCACCAACTTTCCCCCCACACTTGGTTCTAGCCCTCTGAGTCCCATTCCCACTGTGTCTAGACATGTTTTCTAACAAGCAAGAGTTTTTGAAAACCATATCATCTTTAAACCTAGATTTATAGTCCAGGAGATAAATGTCTAGGGTCGTCCTAACATGAAGTTTTTCAACAAAACTATCATTCCAAAAATAGTTCATGTATTCAACAAATTTGTCAGTGTAATTTTTCAAAAATTTGTGATCGTATGTAAATTCAGTGAAATTTGACATCTGAGTGGTGTTCAAGACTGTGTGATCACATTTCTCATCATTAACTGTCAACGTATTTTCGACACTGACAATCTCAAATTCATTTGAAATTTCCTCAAAGTTAAAATTTTCGAACTCGTGACATGAATCCACTTCCTCCTTATTTGGCAATTCATCCTCGTACAAATCAAGAAATTCATGTTCATTAAAATCCATTTCCACTTCTGAGTTTTTGAAAAATTCAACATTTTCATTTGGTTCAATTTCAAAAATTACAAGTTTCTCACAGCCTGAAAGAGGAAGATCAAAATTAAAGCTTAAATCTTCTTCCTGAAAAGAGTTGAAGTTCAAATCATTGGTTGAATTTTGAAAAACTTCATCAAGATGATTATTCTCAATTTCAAAAGTCGTTATTTGAAAATTTTCAATGTCAGCAAAGAATGGATTATTTCCTAATTCATCGCTTGTTTGAATTTGATTTTGTTGCTCTCGTTGTTCTTTCAAAGATGTCAATAAACAAAGAAGTTCATCCATCTTTCTATCTTTTTCATTAAGCTGTCTATCTAGCCTTTCTACCCTCTCTCTAAAAACGTTAAGATGGTATTCTTCAAAATCGATGATTTGCGAGCTCTCGTTTTGGATTTCTTGAGCTTCAAAATTATAGTCCATATCAATTTCACAATCAAAATTACTTCCAATGTGGTGGTTGTTTGAATTTTCAGAAAACTGACAATGATATTGGAAATCATTTTGATCATAGAAATTTTGTTCATAACCAAAACTGTTAAAATTCGAGTGAAAATTGCAATTTTGGTCATTTTCAAAATGTTGATATGGGTTGTAGTTTTGAAAATTTTGATCGATTTGAAAATCATTTTCAAAATTATTTTCGAATTGGTTTCCAACCCCATATTGATGTGGATCAAAGCTATTTTGCGATTCAAAACCGTTTTGATGTGGATGTGACCCATAATCGAAATTATTGAAATTTAAATTGAAATCATCATTTCGATTATATCTATGATTTTGAAAATGTTGGTCAGTTGGAAATTTTTTAAAATTGTTGACATTGGGCTCACGAAATTTTGGAAAATCTTGTTTCATGAGTTGCAATTCATACTCATACTCTTCAAGAGGACGTCTACTTCGATTATTATCCCACATTTCTCTCAATGATTTTTTTGAATTAGACATTTGAAATGAAATCACGGCAAGACAAAAATTATTCTAACTTCAAAACAGTATAAAAGAAGGAGTAGTGCTCTATTAATTAACTGACTCAATCGGAAGGGGGAAGAGGGTCTTATGGCCGTTCACGTATAGTATAAAACTAAGGGATACGACCAATGTTTTACGGGTAGTATGCAACCTCTTTTGCTAAAAGTTCAATAAATTGAACTAATATATATCCGCGATCCAATTGTACGAGATAGTCAACTTCACAAAGCACCACTTTTCAGTTATATTATTTTGAAAATCAAAATCACGTGTTAAAATTGAAAATCGATGAGAGTGATTAGTTATGGAAAACCGTTCCTCACCACAAATTCAGAAATATCAGTCACAGAACAGACACAGAAATATAAATTGCAGAATTAAAATTTACATTCAAGCCACTGCCCCTGCAGAAAATTTTTACAACAATTGTCTATATATTTTTTCTTTTTTCCTTTTGCAGCAGAGCGCCTGTAGAGTTTTAAAAGTTTTCACCTTGATCGGCAGTCCTCCAGTGAATTTGGGAAGCGCTAGCGCGTTCACACCCCACTTGGTGTGCAACCGCTCCAACCCATCTGAATCGTCCGCTGCTTTCTGTTGTTGTCCCCTTCTATTAATTGCTTGACTGCGCTGCGGCACGGGTTCGGGCTAGGAGCCCGAATTTTTTTTTAAGACCTTTTTTTTTTAATTTTAGTTGTACCTGTTTTTTTTTTTTTTTGAAAACAATTAAAACAAATGAAAGGAAAAACTAAACAGGAATTAAACAAAAACTAAACTAAAAAGGTAAAATCTAAGCTAGAGAGAACAAAGCTCAAGAAAAATAAAATAAACCAGGTTCAACTGACCTAAACCAGACTCGACCTATATAGACGTGCATTCAAAACTAAACCAGGTTCAACAGACCTCAACAAGTCAGCACCAACCAGATTGGTCGAGCCGCGTCCTTAAAATAAAAGCAAGTGGGACGTCCCAAATATTTTCACACCAAGCACGTCAATTAACTCACGCCCCCTTTATATTATTTGTTTCCCACAGTAAACCAACGAAACAAGGAAGCAAATATTGCCAAAATAGGAGATCTGGAAACCAAGTTACACCCTTTAATTTATTTTCTCATAATCGATTTAAATCGAAGTCTGTGAGTTCGAAGTTATGCTCGCGAATTTGGGTTTAGGGTTCTTTGCTGGGTGCGATTTGTTCGAGGCGAATCGTGGATTGTCGGATGACGTTGAAGGAGTTGCTGATCGAAGGGTTTTTTTTTTTTTTGGGAGGATGCTGTTGCGATTTGGCAAAGGGGGGTGAACTTCGGTTGTATGAAGATGTGTGGAACGTGGATTTTGGACGCAGGATATGGTTTAAAGTTGGAAGAAGAAGTTGGTTAGGAGAGGAAGGAGGCTTGTGACTGTTGACGTGGTGATGGAGTGGAATTTTTGTTTTTTTTGTTTTTAAATGCGGACTGGTGATGAATTGCTTGGACGTGATACTTGGGTTTTTATTAGCAAAATACTGATGAACGGTGTGGGGTTGGTGACTGTTGAACGTGGGGTTGATATGGTAGAAGGGTTGTGGGATTAAGGGGATTTGCAGGCGTAAGCAACTAGGAGGGTCTGTGCTTGGTGATTGGGGGTATTGATGGATAGCAGGAGTTTGGTGGTTTGTGATAGAGATGCGGCTGTAGCGTGAGGACAGGAGGATGTACGTGGGGGTTAGGATGACACGGTTTTGGAAACGTTAAAGTTGAAAGGGGGTTTGTGCGGATGGACGGATTGTTTTGTCCGAACTGGTGAAAAGAATTTGGCAAGATGATGGGGAATGGTTGTCAGGGGAAGAACGTTAATGGAAGAGGGGAGTTGGGTTTGCGGCAGTGCAGTTCGAGTTGGGTTTGGTGAATTTCGGTCTATTGAGGCGATCTGATTGGGGTGCGTGATGGTCTGATGAAGTGTAGATTTTGCAGCGTGGTGAATAAGGTGGTGAGAATGATTTGAATTGCTGGGTACAAGAAGGGTTATTCAAAGTAGATGTTGAATTGGTGAAAGGTTGGTGCCATCAGGATATTGTGATGAATGGGGAGACAGTGATGATGGTTCAGGTTGTTTGCGGTGGATTTGTAAAGCTGGGTTTGAGATGAATTGTCGTGGCCCTTGATGAACGTGAGGACGAGAGGTTGGAATGCAGATCAGTGGAAGCAGCGAACAAGGTTTGGTCTGGGAACGTGATGAATGAGATGACTGCGGCAGAGAACCAAAGGCACAAAAAAGAAAATGCAGAAGCTTTTTTTTTGTTATAGAGAAGAGGAAATCAAACTGTATACCATGTAAAAGAAAAAAATTGTGAAAAGGGGAAAGAAATGAAAGAAAAAGAAGAAGATAAAATCAACGAAATTTGGCAAGTTTTTTTTTTTTTAGAAAAGGAAAGAATTTGTGAAAGAAAAGGAATAGATCGAGAAATAAAAGGGAAAGAAATCAAAGAAAACTAGCAAGTTCTTTTTCTCTCTTGTATAGAAGATTATAGTACCATTGAAAAATACTAAATCAGCTACTCAAGATTTTTTTTCATATATACGAAAACAAAAGGAAAATATAAACAAAAACTAACACGAATCGGAAATTAAATAAATAATAAAATTCAATTGTTACCTCCCCGGCAACGGCGCCAAAAACTTGATCGACGCTAGTCTATGAATTAGAAAACCGCGACATTTGTAATAAATTCTGCAAGCATACAGGTGTGTAGCATACAGGTCGAACACAGGGAAGAAAGTTAAATTTTATTATTTATATGTTTCGTGGGCGTGTTAGACGAACTTTGGAGGTTGATTTTGAAAATAAAACAAAACAAAATTAAAACTGTGATTTGATTCAGAACAGATCTAACTGAACCGACGATCAGATCACAATTTCAATGGAAAAGAAATAAAACTATGAATTAGATTTGAATCAAATCAAATCCAATTTGACCTAAGAGAATAATAAAAGCAGAAATTGAAATTGCAGAAATTGAAATAACAAACAAGAATTAAAATTAGGATTTCCGCTGAATCTAATCAGACGGTAAATCGCTAATGCAAATAAGTGCAAAATACAAATAGTGTTCTACCGAATCTAATCGTATAGACAACACTAGTTGCTAAGAAAACAAAAAAATGCAGAAAATAAAAGAGAAAGAAGAACTTTTTTTTAGAACAATGGAATAAGAGATGAGATGGTGGCTACAAGGTTATTACAGGGGTATATATAGGGTAGATAGCCAAACCCTAACCCTAACCCTAATGATAAATGGGCCTGGTCATTACATCACTAATTAGTTTACAATGAAAAATATAAATGGGCCTTTGATAATTAAAGCAATTTTGGGCCTTTTCTCTTTTTCCTCTTGCTTCCTTGACATTTCTTCATTGATTTGTGATGTTCAAAGCCTTTTTATCAATCCTTTTCTTGTCCAACAGCAACTAGATGTGAGATCTTCATCTACAATTCTTCAAACTGCAAATACACAGCAAATTGATCTCTATTTCTCTACATTTCTGGTTGCATGCGGGCTGGGTTGGAATATCTATAAAAGTAACAAAACAATACCCAAGTAATATTTATTTATATACAAAAGATAAGAAATAAGAGCATAAAATAAACACATTTCTATGTCAATCACCATTATAAGACTCTAGTTCCATCACACAATGCAACGCAAGCCGGAGGATATAGTTTTTCCTTATAATAGCCAAACATGCTTGGTACATTTATAACAAATCATTTTGATATTACTATAAGTGCATAGTGTCAAAACAATTTTAAATATAAATGTATCAATCTTAGACGACATAGGTACCATATATTATGCCGCCATACTAGGTTTACAACTAAAACCGAAAAGTGTCGTATTGGAAATTGGATATCCATCATGAGTCAAGGCAAGGGATGGTCTCCTTATCGATTCGAAACACCTTTAGCAAGATGACCCAGGATCCCCAGTAGTGAACCCTTGGATCCTCCGAGGCCGGTCCACACTTACTTTAGTGGATTAGTTATTCCTGAACACGTTTCTCGGTCCCATCGGACCTCTAAACAGGTCAGTACGTCAACCCTATGAACATATAGCCCTATATTTGAGGCGCCTCGCAATCCATCATCCATATAAGTAAAAATGTCTGGGCTCCATACCATGACACCACTTCTAGCTAGAATAAAAATGCATGCACTCCTTGGGTCCCTTATCCTGTTTTTGACTCATACTGGGTGTGAATCACGTGAATCAATGCTATACACAAAGGTATGCTAAATAAATCTGTGCTTTAATCATCAACCACAAGACTCTAATTTTCAACAAAAGCCTTGATCATTTGCATCTTAGCATGCCACACTGACAATTTACGCCATACAACTGATGCTTACCAATATATAACCTCTAAGCTCGTACGTCTCAGAGAAGGGTGTTAAGCAAGAGAATAAATTCTCCGGCACCAAACAGATATATGCTTAATAGAAATAAATCAACACATAATGAAATCCAATATCAGACATACATCCATTTACAAGTTTGTTCTGGGTCTAAACAAAACAGGAGGCACCTTATTCCTCATTCCATATGTCCAATATAGGAGAGATGTCCTCGCATATCTGGTCGATCTCCAAGTACGTCTGGACGATCACTACTTATTACCTTGTCTTGGGTGTACAGCTCAATCAAGACATCAGTAATCATACATACGATTTGAAAATCTCCAGTCTTCAACCACCGTCTTCATCATCGACTTTTAGTTGTCATCTCAGTTATTCAGAATGGGATAAACCCGGTTATTCTAAGTAACTCGCGTATTTTATAATCAAGTGCTGTAAAAACACATCATACGCTCATTCCAATTTAGAATATTATTTTATTCAAATATTCTTTTCACAGTTTAAACCAAATTAAGGTTTATCAAACTAGTCGGGATTATCGAGCCTTACCGAAGTAATCATTTATTTTATTTATCCCAATCCTAACCTATTTATCCCATGGAGCAAAACTAGTAGCACTCCATATCGAACACCCAATGTGTTATTGGTAAAATTAATTACCATTTCCCATTCAAATCTAATCAAAGATTTGACTATCGCCTGGAGTAAAACTGGAGGAACTCCATTCTCGATCATTTTTTGAATTCGATAAATTTAATTATCCCATTCTCATTCCAATATAATTAAAGATTTATTAAAACTCCAATTGGTTTTGATCTTCCAAAAAATCATTATTTAATGATTATTCAACTTTAGAAAATCAGCCATGCCTAATTGGATTAAAGAACCAATGTCACTTAAAACACAATTAACGATTAACCCCAAAATCTTATTACATTAAAATGGAACCTCCAGGGAAATCAGATCAGTCAAAATCAATATGAATTTCCATATCAAACTAATAATATAGATGGAATAACGGCGAAGCCTTTTAAATTCCATATATAGTAACGGTCTTCCTTCACAAAAGCTCATCTCGATTATTACCATATCGAATTCCATTCGATCCCAATTTAATATATTAAATTGGAACTTTACTTTGGAAAATTTCCATTAAGTCTAAATAAAAAGATTTATAAATTCAAAGTTATAACTTCACTATTAATTGGGTTAAAGAACAAATGATATTCAGAACACCGTTCACTATATACCCAAAAATCCAATTTCAATTCCATTCCAATTAAATATTAATTAATTTGTAAACTTCTCTAAATCTTAATTAAAAGATTTATTCTTTTCTCAATTGGGTTTAAGAACAGTGTTATTCAAGACACCATTCACGACAAACCCAAAATCCAATTTGATATTAAGTACAAGGCTCTGAATAGAAAATAATATCGGCCTATATTCAATATCAAATTCTGAAACTAACGGATATCGTGTTGGGAATAACGATATTTGTATATTCCAAATTTCTCAATAATATCCGTATAACCATGGAATCCAATATCGAAATATTCCAAAGATTATTTCATTTAAATCCATTCCAATTCATACATTGGAAAATTTTGGTTATTTTAAAACCATTTCATATCCAATTTATTTATTCAAAAAAAACATTGGATTATTATTCCAGTTAATAACTAGTTCAATTCAATAAAAAAATATTTTTATCTTTCCAAACTTCGATTTTTCATCCATAAACCTTCCAAATCATTTATTATGATTTTACACAATTTTTCCATATTTTTAATAATTTTAATATGGCCCTTACAGTCGGTTTTCAATAACGACCACTGAACTACATTCATATCGACCTTTTTTGAAATTGATTCGGACATATTTCCAAATTTAAAAGTTAGATTTCAAATCTTTTATATTTATTGGAAAGCTCTTTTCAATTCGAACCCACGGTTCTGGTTTTAGGAGAATCCGACGGTAGGATCTCCCGTTACATCAGTTTGAAGTTAATGGTCAAAATTCGCAAATGGTCACTACCCGGTGCGTTCTGTTCTGGCCATTATATATATATATATATATATATATATATATATATATATATATATATATATTGTCGATTTCCATTTAAAACGTATTTTATGAATCATTTATAAATTCATTTTGAAACGATTTCAACTTCATTTTCGATTTTTAATCAATATTGAATATTCTATATCATTATAATATTAAAATGATTATATTTTCAAAATATCAGATTTTGAAATCAATTCTTTTCGATATCCATCATAAAATGAATAAAATCGATAAACAAATCTGTTCAAGTTAAAAATGGCGTACTTAACTCGGCTTCATATATTTCTACATTTTCGTGTCCATCCAAAATTGGACATCAAAATCATATTTTGGTTATTCAGTGAATAATATTTTAAAATATTCATTCATTAATTTAATTCTTCACTGAATATTATTTTAAAATATTGATTATTTTAAAATATTTGTTAATTCTGAATCGTAATGCGACTCAATCAATTACCATATAATTTTAGTTATATGGATTTCACACATCGCATGTATTCAACAATAATGATAAATAATCATTACACATTCAAACATCATCCAGAGTGCATTTTCAACTGTATAAGCATTAAAATAAATAAATAACGCTAACCACATCTTGTTAACCCATCGATTGACATACAACTAAATATTGGGATTAGTGTATGTCAAATATCATCCCAATACCAGTGTGGGATTTTCAAGCAACAACAGTCGATTTAAATAAATCATTGGTTAATAAATTTAACCAATTCAAATTCATTTTGAATTATTTTTTTAATTAACCAATTTTACTATTTAAATTATAAATAGATATTTATTATTTAATTTCAACTATCACAATAATATTAAAATTGTTTTTACTATGTTAAACATCACAATCACATCACAAATCACCAAATCATTTATATAAATAAATACTCAACTAGCTAATGACATTTGTAGTGCCATAAGTAGCCATTCGCGAGTATGAAATCCGAATGTCGATAATATCCATACATCATTTCCAATTTATGTGATTTGTGCAAATTCTATTGTTGAAGTCCATATAACAGATAAAAATTTATACTGACAATTTCTATATATTTACAGTTATAAAATAAATTAAATAAATTAAATAACTGTACAAAATTTTAGAGAGAAAATTCTCACATTGGGTTCCACTCTGTCGTTCTTTAACTAATTTTCATTTTAACAAAATTAAACAACCATTTACTTTTGTCAAAAATTCCAACTTCCTCCGTTTCCGTTCTGGTCAGTGTCATAGCAAAGCTCTAGTTCCCACGATCCCAATGCAACTTGAATCATCGAATTTCGTCCTTGTATGAAAAAGTTATTGCCGTTTATACATTAATTACAAAATTCAAATAATTAATTACATAATTAAATCTTTATTACATGATTATCCCCTTCCTCTTCGTTCCTCTTTCGAGTGAAAACTCGACGATGCCTCATTACCTTTTTGCCGTTGTCGCCACCTCCGCACCAAACCGAACCCTGATCGGAGCCTCCCACCTCGACCGCCAGAGCGCCACCTCCCTCCAACTCCAACGGTGGACCACTCGATAGCCTGTCTTCTCCGTGATTCACGCTCGAACGGTGAGACTTCGAGCTCAAAAATTCAACAATCCACGAATCGAAACTTCATCAAACCCATTCCACTCTCCAATTTCTATTTTATAATTTTTGGAAATTATTGAATTGAATTTGCGAAATTTGAGGAGAATCGATCGAGCAATTTTGGCTTACCAATGAATGCGACGGCTGTTTTGCGAATGCTAGGGTTAGTTAGGTTTAGACTTATATATATGTAAATATAATATTTTAATTAAAAATTATCCCAATATGCTTCTTAACTCCAAATCAAACCCAAGACTGTCGCCCCCAGCCAAATACCCCCGTTCCGAACACAATGAAATATGTTTCGTAAGCCAGTTCGACTGTTTCGATCAGTTTTCATCAAAATTAAAATATAAATAAATATATATACTGAATTTAAACGTGCATTTTAATTTACCAAGACCACATACTGACTCCAAAAATTATAGATGTTTGACGATACAGTCCAAACAAAACTAATTTCATCGAATTTGGAGATCATTTGAAAAATGGCCTTTTTCTACTCGATTAAATTTAAACTAAAACTACAAAACACATTTAAACTTGCTACGTTCACATATTAATTCCAAAAATTATGAAATTTGAAACCTAACAATAGTTTGACATTCCGAATCCAACAAAAGTGGTTTCATCGAAAACGGAGGTCGTTTGCAAAATGACTATTTTTAAGGGTTATATATTATATTAAAATATATACATAAATTCCATAGCAACTATTCTAAATTTTAAACTGGCCATAACTTTCAATTTATATTGTGAAATCTAAATTTTTCACATTCATTAGAAAGATATAATTAAACAGGTTCTAATGTTTCTTGTTTTACAGAAATCCGATTTATTTTGAATCATGTACATTCAATTGATGTTTAAAATCGAATTTTCAAACTACCATGCCATTTCAGGCTCGTTTTATAATTGAAATATATTTATATGTTCTAACTTCGATTTAATTAAATTTTTAGTCATTATTATTTAAAATATTAAAAATGCATTAAAATAGCTTAAATTAAAATTTTAAATTGGTTCTGAAATTCCGGGTTGTTACATGATTGCTATGTGTTGATTGTTTAGATGAACTGCTAATTAATTGGTTGAGATTATAGATCTAGTTATATATATAATTAAATTGATTCGGTTTATCATAATATTTCATATAGAAATAAAATTTATGTTATTTATGTTTAACATCTGTAAATGTAGGGAAACAGGTTGGAGGAATTCAACTGGATTCCTCAACATTTATGTTACTGTTTTTCATATATCGTGATATATGATGTGATATATTATGTAAAACTGATTGTATGTGTTTGGATGGTATTAGGCCTTTTTATTTGGTATTTTGAATACCATAAGTAAATATTGGAAATATATATAAAGAATTTTTGAAGTGGGTATTAAATTTTAGAATTTTATAAAATCAATAGGTTTTATAAAAAGGAAATATTTGGAAATTAAATAGAAAACTTCTGCAGAAAGTTATTAATCATTATATGGAATGGATATGATTTGTTTTAAAATTAAGAGAGTTATAAAAAGGGAATTCACGAGTTATTAAGGGATTTCGAGAAGTGATATAAAGTAGATTTCAAATAAAAATCTGTTTTAATAGATTAATTAAGAAGATTAATTTATTAGCGTTATTTATAAATTAATTAAAATAACTATTTTTGGATAAAGTGAATATATGTGTATATCTAAATATATATAGAAGTATGAATTTACATTAGGAAGTAAAATTGGTATTAACACAGATATTTGAAAATGGAATGCAAAATTAACATTTATAAAAGATGGAATATGAATTTGAAAAGGGGGAAAATCTATTTTTAAAAACATAAATGGAATTTCGAATGGCTAGAAATAAATAACTTGTTTAATAATAAAAACAAGTAGTGTGATTTGTAAACAATGTTTAATCTTTATAAATGAAATAAAAATAATTATCAGTGGATAATTTGGACTATAAATTCAGCAGTGAATTTAGAACCGGAAATTGGGAGTTATTATATATAGAAAACGATGGAATTTATTTCAATGTTCGAAATGTGAATAGGATTAAATAAAATCCATAAAGATTTGTAATTAGATTTCGACTAGGCCAAGTGTTGTTAAATAATTTATTTTAAGAAATTGCATATTGAATAAATTAGGATTTGACAAGATAACTATTATTCGGTTTGAAACCGATATTTTATAATCAAATATAAAGGTGATACAGAATTATAGACTTATTAAAAAAACTATGAAGTTGACATGTAAACGAGATTTGATAAATCAAATGGAATGTGAATAACAAGTTATAAAATTACTCGATAATTGGAGTTTAAACCTGTGTTAGTATTTAAATTATGAAATCAAGTTTGATTTGACGAGTCTAGTTTTCTATAAAGGAATAATATTCACGTTTTAAAGTGAATAATGATTTAAAAGCGAATGTTTTGCAAAATTAAAACAGTTATAAAAGGAAACTAGTAATTTTTTGGAAGTACTAAATTCAATAATGAATTTAGAAATTGAGTTGACCTGGAAGGGTAAAATATGCTGGAGTTCGTAACGTAAATTGGATATAGTTTATTCGCAAGAGAGACTATCGAATATAGTTTATTCGAAAGGGAGTTATCGAATATAGTTTATTCGAAAAAGAGTTATTGACTATAATTTATTCGAATGAAAGATTATACAATATATTTTATTCGAAAGGGCATTGTCAAATAGAGTTTATTGAAAAAAAAATTTATCGAATATAATTTATTCAAAAAAGAGTTATAGAATAGAGATTAATCGAGAGAGAATTATACATTGGAATTCGACTATCGAATGTAGGAAAGAACTATTTACTCTCTAGTTTTTAAATCAATATGTATTTATTTAATTAATAAATTAATTAATTATTATTTATTCAAATTAATGAATAAAAGTTATATTTTGAAGTTAGATATTTAGAAAGTAGGGATTACAACATTATCGTTATAACCAATGTTATTCATAAGAGAATTGGATTCACAAACTGAATTCGAGAGTTGCGTAAGCAATGATTTGATAATATGACAACCCGGAATTTCAACCATCGAAAATTGACCTTTAATACCTATTTGTATTCAAATGTCGCAGATTCAAATGTTGGATTCCTAGTTGTCTAAGGAAATAACACATTAGAACAATCATAGTGAAATAAAACAAGTTCTCATTTATTTAACATGAGATTATATCAGAGTTTACAATGGATACAACTTCAAGGTGCAACAATATTTACAATAACAAGATATCGCAGAAGCAGCGGAAACAACTAATCAAGGTGAATCCAAAACCAAACTTCATCTTCACCTGGATGGCTCCAAATTACTGATGCCTACAAAAACCAAATGCTCCACGGAACAACTAAAGATGCTCCACGGCAACATCAACCACACCAAAGCAAAGACACACCAGAAAAGGCTCCAAGATGTAGGCTTCAAACACAGCTACTAAATCTGACACTTGGCTGCCTGTGCAGAAAATTATGGGCACCCAGAGTTTTGTGGGAAAACAAATAAAATCCAGGTCAGTCATGGGATAGGTGTGAGAACCTAATATATATTTGTTATGTGCAATAAAATTCGCAATGTTTTTTTAGAAAATGAAACTAACATAAGGTCTCGTGGCACACACACAATGTAAACGCACACATGGGCGAGGTTACTCCTTATGATAGTCAAACATGCTTGATAAATGGAAACCATTTTCCATTTTATTATTAGTGCATGGTGTGAAAATCAATTTCACAAATGAATTTATCAAACTTATCCAACATAATCCCCCATCCCACTATGCTGACATATTCCCGCTGATAACCAGTAGGCTATACAAATGAAATCGTAAAAGCTCGTAGTGGTTAATGAATTCCCAACAAACGACCAAAGGAACTTCCTTACTGAACTGATGGGTATGACTCTAGAATAACGCCCCGAGAACCAAGTCGGGCTCTCTGCCAACACGAGGCTGGGTTACCCCTTAACTGGGTAACTTAGAGCATGCCTGAGTATATCACTTCTTGGTCATTACCCACCTTTGAATCGAGGCCTCGCAACATCAACATACATATAAAATAGAAGTTATCCACATAGGTTAATACCTGGGCATCATACCATAGTACACCTTTTATCTAGAAGGAAATGACTACCCTTAACCTCACTTCATCTTTCCTGTTTTAGCCATTTACCAAGTTATGAGTTGCCGAGGTCACGATATACACAAAGCTACGCTTAAACAAGTCATGCTTTGATCATCCATAGCTCATCACATAACTTAATTATGGCACATTGTCCATTTACAATGCATTACTGATTTCTATCAATATATAACCTCTAAGCTCATACATCTTAGAGAAGGGTGTTAAGCAAGAGAATAAATTCTCCACCACTAAGCATATATATATATATATATTAGAGAACAGCGCTACACAGTCAATTACAATGTCAGACACACAATCCATACAAGTCCGTTCTAGGTCTGAACAAAACAACAAATCCGGGATTCCTTCACATACGTTTGGGGTTCTTGCCACTTAGCTGATATAAAATCCATCTGCAAATGCGAGCTACCTATTTGAGACATTCAGCAAGTCATCCTTATGATATGAATGGTTCCGGTCTTCAATATCATCTTCAATGCCTTCAATTTCTCCACAGAGTAGTATTATTGCTTGGAATAGTTTTCAGACATAAATCCAATTCCGGTCTTTCCAAATAATTAGCGCAACTTTAAATCCATATGGAGATATAGGACCCAATCAAGTCTCAACTCATATTTCTTGTTTGCATTCTTAATTTATTATTCAAAATAATTTATTACCTGGTAGAAATCATTTCCTAAGGTTCAAAAAAGATTTATAAAGCTAGATCCCTTTAAAACTCAACATTTAACGAATAGCATTACAAAAGCATTACAAAAAGTGTTTCAAAATACTAATATTGGCTAGTTTAAATAAAATGACTTTTGCGTTTTCCAAAACTTCATGATTTTACCATAAATCATTTTTAAATAATTATTTATGATTTGATAATTTTTTTCCATATTTTTAATAATTTATACCAGCCATTTTATATTTATAGTTAACTAACTCCACTTATAGCGACCTTTTCTAAATTGTTTTAAACATAACTTGAAAATTATAAGTCTAAATTAATTTTTTCTTTCACTCATTTGAAAGCTCTTGTTGATGAAAATCAATAGTTTTTTGTTCCGTGGAAATCTGATTTAAGTGGCAAAAGTTATAAGCATTTAAATTTTTTAGCAAAAATAAGCTAAATTCTACTATAAATTCAAATAGTTTCAAATTAAATTTCAAATTATATTTTGAATTAACCATCCCGTTGATAGGATCAGTTAGGGATAGCCAGGGAAACCAGGAAACTATAGTTTCCAAACTCAAGCCTAGACATTATCCTCTCTGTCATCCTAGAACTTTCCGGTATTTATTTTGACAAACTCTATTTTGACTATAATATAAATTCCTTCAAAAAAAATTAGAAAAATAATTTTCAACTTTCAAATTGAAGAAAATATTCATTTACAATATCGACTTGGTTCGAGACATATTTGATATCTATATAAATCCACATATTATCACTAATAATAACCACAAAGCATCCATTCATCCATCACACGAGCATATATGGGTATATATATAACAATGTATGTACAAATGTTTTACACTAAACGCTTATAATGCAATAATTACTAATTAACCAAATCGTCAATAACAATTCACATAGCATAAAACGTGAACAAATATAAGTGTCGAGTTGTCACCTTGGGGTTCCACTCCACCAATCTTTATTGTAGGACCACTAGACCGATTATATCTATCCCGGGCTAATGGAATTTCCTTGCCGATTCTTTATGAACTAAAATAATTATTAAGCTTCATTTTCTTTCCCTTTTTAAGAGGAGGAAAGATCAAAATTTTGGATGAGGAGGAGGAGGCAACTTTTGCTGAATTTAGGGCAAAGAGGGAGGAGAACAAGGAGGGGAATAAGGAAGAAAGGCTTAGGAAGCCATGGATTTAAGATAAAGAAGGCGGAGAAATGGAAGAGAAGAATGGAATGGTGTTTAAGGGAGGAAAGGAGGTATATTTATACATGGAATGGAAGAATATGGTAATGACACCTCTTATGACATGTGTAAATCATGCATGGAATGTTGCATGCAAAATTACAAGTGTCATAATACTTGTAATAAAGAGAAGGGAGGTACTTTTAGTAGCATTTTTCTTAAAATGTTATGGAAACTAAGAGAAATGCTTAATTCCAGTGTTAATTCATGTTATCGTTGACATATCCGATCGAACCACAAATATTATTAACAAATCACAAACTTAATAATCATTGCCAGATATAAAATCTATAATTTAACTTGTCCAAATTTCTAGACCGTTTGTCAAAATTTCTAGACCGTTACATTCACCCCCCTCCCCTTAAGAAAGTTTCGTCCTCGAAACTGCGTATGAAGGTAATAATCAAAGGAAATAAATAAAGAAACAAGCTTACCTAAGGGTCAGATTCATCTTAAATATTGACTGTACGGTTTGTGTAGAATTTCTGCATAATCTCTTCCGTTTCCCAAGTACAATTTTTGGGATCACCGCTCCATTGCACATTAACTAGCTTAACCATCTTATTCCTTAGCCTCTTTTCATCTCGGTCGATGATCTTTGTGGGGTCTCTTTTAACGGCTAGATTAGGTGTTATTTCTAGATCTTGTTGACTGGCTTCTTCCACAATCTGATGAAGGTCATGAACATACTTTCTCAGATTTCATATGTGAAAAACATTATGTACACCTGAGAGCCATTCGGGTAACTGAACCTTATATGCCATTGGTCCAACTTTTTCCATAATAGGGAATGGTCCAATATAGCGGGGTGTTAATTTTCCTTTTCTTCCAAATCTTATAACTCCGTGCATTGGAGAGAATTTTAGGAATAGTGAATCCCCAACTTCGAATTCTAATGCCTTCCTTCTATGATCTACATAACATTTCTGCCAATCCTGTGCCGTTTTCATCCTCTTCCTAATCAGATCCACCTTCTCTATGGCCTCTCTGATCATATCAGGTCCTAGAACAATTTTATCTCTAGACTCAATCCAACAAACTGGTGACTTACATGGTCGTCCATACAATGCTTCGAAAGGTGCCATCTTAATACTTGCCTGATAACCATTGTTATATGAGAAATCAACTAATGGTAAAAAAAAAATCCCACAAACCTCCAAAATCGAGAGCACATGCTCGCAATAAATCTTCCAAAATTACGTTAACTCTTTCTGTTTGTCCGTCTTATTGTGGATGATAAGCAGTACTAAAGTTTAACTTGGTTCCCAAATGATCTTGAAAAGCTTCCCAAAAACGACTTGTGAAAAGAGGATCGTGATCACTCACGATGCTGCTTAGTATCCCATGCAATCGAAAGATTTCCTTGATATACAATTGTACCAAACTTACAACAGTTCTAGATGACCTTACTGGGATAAAATGGGCACTTTTAGTTAGACAATCCACAATAACCCAGATTCCCTCATTCCCTTTGTGAATGCGAGGTTAACTATGGATGAAATCCATTGAAACTTGATCCCACTTCCATTTTGGTACTTCCAAAGGCTGAAGTAATCCTGAAGTCTTCTGCTGATCACTCTTTATTTGCTGACACGTAGCACAATGGCTAACATAGATAGATATGTCCCTTTTAATTGACTTCCACCAAAATGTACATTTAACATCACGATACATCTTACTAACTCTTTGATGGATTCCGAATTTGGACTTATGGCACTCATCCAACACCTCCTGCATAAGTTCTTTAATATTGGGCACACATATTCTACCTTTTAATCTTGTGTTGCCTTTATCATCGATTTAAAAACTCAAATTTTCATCTTCCTAAATTCTTTTAGAAATTTCTTGTAGACATTTATCCTTCTTTGCTCGCGGGCAATCTTCTCTAGAAGAGTCGGAGTGATAACGAGGTAGGCAAGAACATCATACTTTCGACTCAGAGCATCTGCAACAACATTGGCCTTCCCAGGGCTATACTGAATATCTAGATCGTAAGATGCTAGAAATTCCAAACATCGTTGCTACCTTAAACTCAAGTCTTTTTGAGTAAACAAATACTTCAAGGGCTTGTGATCAGTGAATAATTCAATTTTTCCCCAAGCAGAAAATGTCTCCAAATTTTTTAAGTGAATATTACTGTGAGTAGCTTAAGGTTATGAGTCGGATAATTCTTTTAATACGGTCTCAATTGTCTACTTGCATAAGCAATCACTCTTCCTTCTTGCATTAAAATGGCACCAACTCCTTCTTATAAGCATCCGTGTAAACGAATAATAATTTATAACCATTGATAATAGATAGAACCGGGGCAGTGGTCAATCTCTTCTTTAACTCATTAAAAAGCTTCTTCATAGATAGGAGACCAAAAAAAAATGTGGCTTTCTTCATGGTCAACATTGTCAAGGGAGAGGCTATCTTTGAGAAATCTTGGATGAATCTACGGTAATATCTTGCCAATCCTAAGAAACTTCTAACTTCCTTTGGAGTTGGTTACTTCCAATCCAAAATAGCAGAAATCTTTCCGGAATCTACTGAGATTCCTTCTTCAAATACAATATGCCCAAGAAATTTTACTTCTTTATTCCAAAAATGACATTTGGAAATTTTAGCTTTAAACACATTTCTCCTTAATATCTCCAGGGAAATCCTTAAACGCTCAGCGTGTTCTTCCTTGGTTTTTGAATAGATCAGGATGTCATCAATGAAGACTAACACAAATTTATTCAACACCTCATGGAATACTCGAGTCGTCCAGTCCACAAAATAGGCTGGGGCGTTTGTCAATCCGAGTGGCATTAATAACAATTCGCAAAAAGTGGCGGGTCCATGAAAAGCAATCAAATGAATACAATCCTCAGCAATTCTGAGTTGGTGAAAACTAGAGGCTAAATCCATCTTTGAAAAAAATTGGGCACCACTTAACTAGTCAAATAAGTCATCTATTTGTGGCAATGGGTACTTGTTCTTGAGGGTTTGTTTATTAAGGTCTCTATAGTCTAAACACAATCGCAAGGGACCGTCAGACTTTACTACAAATACTACAGCTGACCCCCAATTAGAACGGCTGGGTCGAATAAATCCTTTTCTTAAGAGATCTTGGATTTACTTATTTAGTTATTCTCTCTCTTTTGGAGCCGTTCTTTGACTTGGATGAACAACCGGTCGGCATTGGGTACTAGGTCGATTCTAAACTCAATTTCTCAGTGTGGAGGAAGTCTATTAACTTCTACAAATACATCGGGAAAATCTCTAATGATAGGTATAATTTTTATGTCTGTATCAGGGTAACCTAAAGTATACATCAAGCTATCTCTTTTTAGGCTAGGGTCAACACAAGATATTCTAATAAAATTTCCACGACTTATGTTTACCAGAGCTTGCCTATCTATGCAATCTAGTTTAGCCTCATATTTATTTAACCAATTCATTCCAAGTATAATTTCAAATTCATCGAAGTCATGAATGAATAAGTTAAAAGGGAATTCATAGTGTGAAAAAGATGACAGGAAATTTTTTGCAATACAAACACAAGCTAGTAGGACCGCCTACTGGATTACTTACACATAAGGGTTCATCAACAAATTTAGGTTTAAGTTTCAATTTTTCTACAAGCGGTATTGCGATAAAACTACTTGAAGCACCCGTGTCTAACAAAACTCGGACTAATTTATCAAAAATAAAAATATTACCTTCCAAAACATCCTTCCCTTTTGATACAGGGGAGATAATCAAAACTAAGAGCTTTTTCAGGTTTGAGAAGATGTGGTGTTTGGAGGAAAACTTTGACGAACTGATAAAGAGCAAATGGTTGTGCTTTGGACAACGAGGAGATGCAGCTAGCAACATTTGTCGTAAGCTGAAGTTACTGCGCAAATATCTGACAAAATGGAACATCGAAGTGTTTGGCAGCATTAAACTGAAGAAGTCAACTCTTGAAAAGGAAATCCTGGAGCTCAATATATTAGAGGAAAGTAGAAGATTAAATGAGGGAGAGCTGGAAACTTTAGCACTAAAAGAAAAAGAGCTTCTTAAAGTTATCGATCAAGAGGAAGTGTATTGGAGACAACGGTCCAGAGCTCAGTGGCTGAAAGAAGGGGATAGTAATACAAGTTACTTTCATAAGGTAGCTAATGGACGACGGAGAACAAATTTAATTAGTAGCATCTGGAAAGATGGCGAAGAGATAACGGATCAGCAAAAGCTCAGTGTTACTTTCACTGATTATTATAAGGGCATCTTTGGGGAAAGAATTGAGCATCGAAGTGCAGTTGACTGGAAACAACTCTATCCAACATCCTCAGATCTAAATGATATGGAGAGTGTCTTTACTGAGGAGGAAATTACAAGGGCTTTGAATGAGATGCCCGGAGACAAAGCTCCAGGCCCTGACGGTTTTCCCAATTTTTTCCTTAAAAAGTATTGGAGTGTGCTGAAAGATGATGTGCTGAATCTATTCAAAGAATTTTATGATGGCTCGCTGAGGCTTGATAAATTAAGCTACGCCAATGTAGTGTTAATCCCGAAAAAGGAAGGCAATGTGTCAGCAGCGGACTTCAGACCAATTAGTCTCCTAAACAGTACATTCAAGCTAATTACCAAAGTGTTAGCAAACAGGTTGAAGAGCAAAATGGAGGATTTGATTGACAAATCCCAAACAGCATTTATTCAAGGAAGATACATTCTTGATGGAGCAGTATTAGCATCCGAGATCATGTCTTACTGTGATAAGTTTAATGTCCCATGTGCAATTATCAAGCTGGACTTTGCCAAAGCATTTGACACAGTGGATTGGAGATTTATGCTCGAGGTCCTAGAAGCAAGAGGATTCAGAAGTAGATGGATAAGCTGGATTGCCATGATTCTTACATCTAGCAAGTCTAACATCTGTGTCAATGGAGTGGCGGGAAGCACAATTCATTCGAAAAGAGGACTGCGACAAGGAGATCCGTTATCTCCTCTCTTGTTCGATCTGGCAGCGGATGTTTTTTCTCAAATCCTGAAGTTCAGTTGTGCAAGTGGTATCATTGAAAGCTTTGGTAGCGAACAAGTGGTGGGCGGTATTAATTCTTTACATTATGCTGATGTCACTATCATTTTTAGTAAACCTGATTGTGAATTTATTGCAACTATTAAATTTTTGTTGTATGCTTTTGAGAGCTTATCAGGGTTAAAAATTAACTTCCACAAGAGTAGTGTGTACACCCTTGGGTGTAATGCGGATTGGACAAACAAATGTGCAGAAATGCTCAATTGCAAAGCGGAGAATTTTCCATTGAATTATTTGGGCATGTGCATCAGACCAAAGAGGATAATGAAGAAGGATTGGCGTCATCTTACTGAAAAGGTGGAAGTGAGACTAGCTAGATGGAAGGGACAAACTCTCTCTCGGGCTGGGCGTTTAATATTGGTGAACTCTGTGCTTTCTTCCCTTCCTCTTTACTGGCTATCCTACTTTCGATGTCCAAAATGGGTGATAGACAAAATAGATAATATCAGAAGGAATTTCTTCTGGACGGGAGATAAAGAAACTAAGAAATTAAGTTGCCTAGTCTCTTGGGAACAAGTTTGTAAGTCGAGAGAACAAGGAGGGCTTGGGGTGTTAAATCTAAAAGAAATGAATGCTGCCCTCTTATGTAAATGGCTTTGGGTTATGTTGAGTGATAAACACGTCCTCTGGAAGGAATGGATAATAAACACTTATTATGATGGGAGATTCGATTGGAATACTGATGCTTCTCATTGTTCAATATTCTGGCAAGGAGTTATGAAATTTGCTCACTGGATCAAATTGGGTTCGACGGTGAAAGTGAAGAATGGTTTCATGGTATCGTTTTGGTATGATTGCTGGATCCTTCCTATTCCTCTAAAAGATGAGTATGCCAATCTCTTTGAAATTTCAAGAAATAAACTTGCTACTGTTGGAGACCTGTATGACGCGAATGCCCCTGATTTTAAATGGAATCTATCTTTCTGCCGATTTGTCACAGGAAATGCTCTTGTTCAGCTATGCCACCTATTCAAACTTTTAGATAAAGTTCACTTAAGTGAAGGTGATGATGAATTCGTGTGGAGACTGGAAGGAGTAAAGAACGTTTTTCGTGTCCGAGGAGTATACAAAATGATAAATTTCGCTGGCAGAAGGTGGCTGGGATTTGAAATTATGTGGAGTTTCAAGAAAGTACCGCTGAAAGTTAAACTACATATGTGGATCTTAATGCATGGACGATTAAATACTGCGTGTAGCTTGCGCAGGAAAGGTGTTGATGTGGCTGAAGGCTGTGTCTTCTGTGAAGAAAGGGAGGAAGACTACGTGCATCTTTTTTGTAGCTGCGACTTTGCTTTTTATGTATGGACGAAATGCTTGGTTTTATTGGAGTTGGATCTGGATTGGCGAGACTTCATCGCAGATCAACTACACTTCTGGCAGAATACTTTTCCTATGCTCGATAACACACCCTCTCGACATATTTTTGCTTTGTTAAATTTTGCTTTTACCTGGATTTTGTGGCATGAGCGTAACTCTAGAAAGTTCAAATGCAAGATGAGGTCGCCAAATAAAACTATATTTACCATTCTTAAATATGTTTTCACATGGACAGGAGACATCAGGGAGATACGCTTTGTGGATACTATAGCTGCACGTGTCCATGAGCGTGCATGCAGGAGACGAATTGGAGGCTAGTGAATCATGCTTGATATGGCTGGATCTCTTATGTAGCTGCTTTTTATGTTCATGTTGTATGGCTGTATGATAAAGCCTTTATCCTATCTTATCTTTTTGGGGTGTAATATGGCTGTAGTGTTTATTTTGTTGGCTGCCATGTATGTATGATGTAAATACACGATGTATGCACGATGTATGTATGATGTATGTATGATGTACTAGTTAGTATGATGATATATATTATATGAAGGCGTGAATCAGTTGATTCACTACCTTTTGCTTCAAAAAAAAAACATCCTTCCCTTTATCATTCTTCGAAGTGAAGGCTCATTCTTGATTGTATAAACCTTTGCCACATCATCTTTCTTCATTACGGGACAATCTTTAATCATATGACCGACTTATGGTAGTGATAACATTCTGGGAGCCCTTGGTTTGGCTTCCTTGACTTCTTTGGCTTCTTACAGTCATGGGAATAATGACCTTTCTCTTGGCAATTGTAGCAGAGAACATCCTTAAGATGATCTTCCTTCGTTCCTTTCTTCTCAGCCTTCTGTTTAGGCTTCTTCCCCTGGAACTTTCTCTTCTTCCAATTGTTACTACCATTACCTTCCTTAACTTCAGTACCCTTCTGCTTATCAATAGTAGCATATCTATACCCTATGTCTACCAAGTCAACGAAGGGTTGTTTGATATGCGCAGTCATCCCTTCATGGTACTTCAATGTCATCCCCTTAATAAATCATTCATTTTTCTTTAACGGGGTGTCTATCAGCTCAGCTCCAAAGCGAGCAAGCTCGTTAAACTTATTTATATACTCCTCAAAAGACATATCGCCTTGCTTGAGACTCATAAGTTCCTCGTACATCTTGGAAATTTCTGTTGAAGGCATATAACGTTCTTCGAAAACATTTTTGAAATCCTTCCATGAAAGTCGTCTTCTAATTTCCCTTGGACGATAATCTCCCACCATGCAACAACTCCTTCCTATAATTGCCATGTAGCTAACAGCCTCTTTTGGTTATCTTCTATGTTAAGTCCTCTGAAAATCTTCTCGCATGCGTTAATCCAGGCTTGAGCTTTCATGACATCATCAGATCCCTTAAATAGTTTCCCGCCCAATTTTGCGTAATTTATGTTCAAAACTGGAAGACTGGTTTTATTCGGGGCTTGAATCGTAGTCTCGTTAACTGCAGTAACATTACAATTGTTGGTGGTGGTACTGCTTCCTCCTCGACATCGGCCTCTATAGCCCATTTTCTACTATCTTGATATAGTATGAAAATACTATTAGACATACGGATGAATTACCTTAGGAGTTATGAAACAGTTAAACTTTTTGCATTTCATTGGATTCTACTCATTCTAGGGTATTGTTACCCCATATCTAATGAGTTATCTAATGAATTAAGCCCCAAAGCTCTGATACCAACTATGACGACCCGGTATTTCGACCTTTGAAAATCGACATTTAATACCTATTTGTATTCAAATGTCGCAGATTCAAATGTCGGATTCCTAGTTGTTTGGCGATATAACACATTATAACAATCACAACGAAATAAAAAAAACTTCTCATTTATATAACATGAGATTATATATGAATTTACAATGGATACAACATCAAGGTGCAACACTATTTACAATAACAAGATATCACAAAAGCAGTGGAAACAACTAATCAAGGTGAATCCAAAACCAAACTTTATCTTCACTTGGATAGCTCCAAATTACTGATGCCCAAAAAAACCAAACACTCCATGGAACAGCTAAAGATGCTCCACGGAAATAGCAACTCCACCAAAGCAAAGACACACTAGAAAAGGCTCCATAATGTAGGATCCAAACATAGCTACTAAACCTGACACTAAACTACTCATGCAGAAAATTATGGGTACCCAGAGTTTTGTAGGAAAACAAATAAACTCCAGTTCAGTCATAGGACTGGTGTGAGAACTCAATATATATTTGTTATATGCAATAAAATTCGCAATGCTTTTTAGAAAATGAAACTAACATATGATCCCGCGACACACACACAAGGTAAACGCACACATGGGCGAGGTTACTTCTTATGATAGTCAAACATGCTTGATACGTGGAAACCATTTTCCATTTTATTATTAGTGCATAGTGTGAAAATCAATTTCGCAAATAGATTTATCAATCTTAGCCATCATATTGCCCCATCCCACTATGCTGACATATTCCTGTTGGTAACCAGCAGGCTATACAAATGAAATCGTAAAAGCTTGTAGTGGATAATGAATTTCCAACAAATGACTATGCAAAGAAACTTGGTCCTCTGGAGTAGCTGCCTTAATAGCATTCCACCAATTCATCGCCCTTCCTTGCAGCTGATGGGACGCTAGCTTTCTCTTCATCGCATCCTCGATACCTAAATCTTCGAAGATTCGCTCACAGTTATCCAACTAATCCTGAACTTCTGTGGCCGATTCCGTTCCATGGAACGGATTTCAACCAAGACTAGTGTAGTCCTTACAGAGCTTGGCGAAATCAGGCCTAGTCGCCTGCACCGCTGCACCACCACCATTAGCTGTATTAGGGACTTCCCTCTTAACGTCCCTAAGCATCTCCCTCATGAAGTCAGTAAACATAGCCCTCATGTTAAGAGCATTCCCATTTTTGACTCCTCTACCAGCACCTCTCGTATATCGGCTCATCGTTCAATCTATAAAGAGAAACGATTAACCACCCTCTTTGTGGTGTCAGTGCAGTGCGACTTCATCCTTAGCTATACTAATAGTGTGTATATATATATATAGATTTTGAAAACAAAAATAATCACAATTACGCGCTCTCATATACGTATTATCTCTCCCTGGTGTCTTTCCCTAGGTTAACTACGCAACCTAAAGCTCTGATACCAAGTGTGATGGCCCGCCTCGCACCAGCCAACATTTCCCATGAAAGTGCGTTGTGCCGATGTCCAACCAGCACAGGACGGTCGCCAAAGGAAGGGAAAAGAAGAGAACTTACTGGTGAACTAACAAAGAACCTGTAGAATATCTCATAGCGCATGGAATAAAATATAATAATAACAAACTTTTACACAAAACAGGTGAGACAGTGCATAAGATGAAAATTAAACATCATAGTAGTGGAAAATCCAATTACAGCTTATGTTCCACATCATCATTATTACAACTTTAAAACTGTCTCCAAAGAAAAAGAAAGGAAAGGTACACTACTAATGCCCAAAGTAGTGACCAGCAGCGACATAGGGAGAATATCTATATATATCATACGTGGGAGCCTCCTGCTCGTCTCCGGTACAGCTACCCGTGCATACTGCCTAACCTGTCTCTAGTCTGCCCGTTTAAGAGCACCCAAAGTAATAAGAAGAGATATAAAACTCCGGGTCAGACAAAAATCAGGTGTGAGCGATAAGCATTAAAACAGAACAATAACAGGTATACTAAACCATACCTGAACCAGGACCTGCAACCAAAGAGTTAGCAAAACATACCGCTCAATACTCTAAGGTGCCACTAACATTTGGTGTAAAGAATACGGGGTGGGGGTGTGTATGACATAGTGAAAGCAAACAATCAATCATAGCAACCATCCTCACATCTCTCACTGTAATAACGATGTTTATAAATGTGTATATAATAAAAAACTGAAAATATATATAAATATATAAATATACATTTGTTTTCAAAAATTAAATTAGCATTTGTCATGTTCTCGAAACAATTAGGGGTTTCTAACGGTCTTGGTCGGTTTAGCGATCGATTCAGATCGAGCGAAATTCGATACCACATTTTGACGTCAACGCGAAATCCGGTAGGCTTTGCAATCATCCCTTCATCCTCCATTGTAGCAGGTAAAACCCACCGTGGCTCACAATGGTCCCCCAGTACCACTTGTTTTACGGCCAGCCTCTCGACTGTCAGCACACAACAACCAACCCTCTCAAGGGACATGTAGGGGTAAGAGTCTCTCGTTCCCCACCAAACCACGAAGCGATAACCCCCTATCATGTGTACCCAGCCCACACAGGACCAGCAACAAGGACTGCTATGGTTGTAACGTGTCTTGTTCTCCGAGCTCTGTAAACCAAAGCTCTGATACTAACTGTAACGAAAAGGAATTTCGCTCGATCTGAATCAATCGCTAAACCGGCCAAGACCGTTCGAAACCCCTAATTATTTTGAGAACACGACAAATGCTAATTTAATTTTTGAAAACAAATGTATATTTATATATATATATATATTTTCAGATTTTTATTATGTATACATTTATAAACATCGTTATTACATTTTTAAAAACACTGTAAATAGGAGATTACCCCCTTTGCTTCTTCTTTCTGACTCCAGGCCGTCATCCCAACATTTGAACCCATCGACTCAAATTAATTTGCCACAGCCGTTCGGGATTGGAGGTGCCAGAAGTTCGTCGACCTACCCCACATCGTAGCCCAATCCAAGCCGCACCTGCGCCACTCCTCCCCCTCGAGCGCGCACCCCCATATGACACCGGAATCCCCCCCGAACGGCGGAGCTCCGTGCTCAAATTCCCAGCGCCACACCACACGGTTCTTCGTCAAACTGGTACTGAGTTGGAGATCGAAGAGTGTACTTTGATTTTTGTTTTAGGGGGAGGATCTAAATCTAAGCAGATTTCATGAAAAATCACAGGAAATTTTGGAGCATATTCGCCCTTGAAACGAACGAGCGGCGGCCGGTTTCAGGAATTAGGGTTTGGCAAAAATAGAGGGGTATTTATATAAAATAATAATATTATTTAATTCTTTTTATTTTCAAATTTCTTGTTTGTCTATACGAACTCCAAACCAAACCCAACGACTATTGCCCCTAGCCAAATATCCCCATTTTGAACACAATGGGATATGTTTCGTAAGCCAATTCGACTGTTTCAGTCAGTTTCCGTTCAAATTAAATTATAAATCAATGTACATTAAATTAGAACGCACATTAAATTAGAACGCACATTTCAATTTACCGGGGCCACTTACGGACTCTAAAAATTCCTGAAAAAATTTTTCTAACCTCGTATTGACGATATGGTTCTAACAAAACTAATTTCATCAAATTCTGAGACCGTTTGAAAAATGGCCATTTTCCATCGATTAAAATCAACTGAAACAGGTCAAATGCGTTTTCCTTTGCCACGCTCACATATTGATTCAGAAAATTACGAATTTTGAAACCTAGCAATAATTTGACCTCACGGATCCAACAAAAGTGGTTTCGTCGAAAACAGAGGTCATTTGCAAAATTTCCATTTTTAAGGGCCAAAATTCCATAGCGACTATTTTGAATTTTCAATTGGGCATAACTTTTGATTCCGCTATGAAATTTCAATTTTTTGGATTCGTTGGAAAGATATTCTCAATTAGATTCAAATATTGTTGGTTTCGCTAAAATCCGGTTTATTTTGAATCATGTACATCATTTGAAATTCGAAATCGGAATTTCAAACTACTACGCCATTTTCAGTGCTTTTTATATTTAAAATAAAATATTTATGTTCTAACGACTATCTAAATAAATATATACGTTTTAAATTGGCTCAGATTTCCGGGTTATTACACTCACTCAGTGCGTAAAGCATACGATATCCACTACTTTGATCACCCTATTCCTTGCTATGATCACTCTGACCCATGGAGTCATGATGACACCACTGCACTAATCCATAGCCACTAGTCTTTGCTATGTCCACTCTGCCCCATGAAGTCATAACGACTCCACTGCACTGGCTCATAGCCATGCTATGATCACTCTGCCCCATGGGGTAATAACTAACCCACTACACTGATACGTAGCCTAACATCCGTCTTGGTGGTGAATCAAAGCTATGGACGTCGATAACCCCTTAGCACACGTCCCGCAGCAAAGTCCAATCACGAAGTTAACTCGTTGGTTCCCAATTGGATCCTGAGTTCTACTTCCTATTTGGACTTCCTTTGCATCTCGGGTTTTGGTCTTCTCCGGATCGGTTCGGATTTGCTCCTCTTCACTATGCTTCGGATCGTGCTCCTCGAAGTAGTTCTGTCTGTGATCATTCACGTCGGATCGGGTCGGATTTCTCCATCCAAATCAGTTCAATTTGGATCGCGATCAGTTCGTAATGGGGCTTCGGGTCGGGTCGGGTCTTCATCACTAGTTTGAGCTCGACTCTTGTTTGGATCGGGGTCTCCAAGCGATTCGGGTCAGATGGCTCTCCAGATGGACGGGTATAATCGGAGCTTCAAATGAAAGGGGTCGGTTCGGTGCCACCATCCACGAGCGGTTCGGATCGGGTAGTGCTCCACGATCGGGTCGGGTCGGAGCTTCATGGTGCTCCACGGTTCGGTTCGTACTCCCCTCCTTCGATCCGATCCGGTTCGGCTAATTTCCTGCACTTCTTTCCAGCGACTGCTTACGCCATTCGACGGCGTTTTTGACCAATCTAACTTTTTTAATCAATCACAAAACATATCATACAGTCATAGCAATATGTCTAATCAACCACAAACACCAAAACAATAATTTAATATGTTAAAACGGATCAAACATAGCCAAAATCCCATATTTTCCCTTAAGCATGTTTAAGCAAAGCTAATGATAGGATTAGTAAAACTTAACCAAATTTTATAACAGAGGCCCAAAACAATATTTCGAAATTAATGAACATTTTTCCAGATTTTTACAATGTATAAATTTGCTATCACTAATTACCTTAATTTGCCATAATTATTGAGGAACTATGCAAATCACTCACCTTAGCCACAAACAAATTACCAAACCTGAAATTATCTCTGTTTGGGCGCGAATACCAAGGCAATACTGCAGTTCTAATACTGATTTGGTGCAGATCTTCCTTGATTTGATGTGGATTTGGCTTAATTAGCGATTTGAAGGTGATTTGGGGTGTTTTAGATGTTGGAGGCCATTACTAGGGTTCCAAGAATGAAAGTGGCAGCTGCGAAAGTAAGAAAAAAGGTGTTCTCTAAACCCTAACAGCCCTTAAATACTCCAAATCCCGAAATTCCCCTTTGGGCCTAGCTGATAATCACCCGGTTAAGCCCAATTAAGCTGTTTTTCACCACCTGAAACTTGTTTCAGCCATATCTCCCAAACGGTGAGTCCGTTTGGTTAATGTGACCACTCTACGGAAAGGTAAACCATCATCCGGATTTAATAAAAGAGGTTTCAAGTCAAAAATCCTTTCCAATCAAAAGTAATGGCCAAAACAAGATCAGCTAGGGGCAAAACGGTCATTTAAAAATCGGTAAAAATCATGAACATGGGAAATGACCCCAGTAGTCGTCTCCCAAAGTTACATGACCATACGACTTAACATGTGAAAGAAATAAATATTCTACGATCCTTCGATGCATAGAATGCAGGTCGTTACAGGTGGTCGAAGAAAAATACACGTTGCCAGAAAGGAAGAAAGGAAAAGAGGGGACAAAGAATGAAAAACAGAAGAATTAAAGAATGGGGAGACAAAGAAAGGTGGACGGCTGATAATTGGGCTTTATCAGACTGAAATGAATAATGAAGAAAGAAAATAGAAGAAAATAAAATAAAGAAGAAAAATAAAAAAATAAATGAAAATAGATTTTTAAATGTAATAGGAAGAAGAAAAGAAGCCAAACATTTTGGGCAATGAAAGGAAATATGTTAGACTGGAAATAGATCGTAGTAGCTTCGCTTAAAAGGTTTAACAAGCTTAAAAATCGAACAAAAAGGAAATAATAAAATAAAAATAGAAATTAGGGTAAATTAAATTATTAAGGTTTGTTTAGAAATAAGAAGATAATTTACAAAGTGAGACAAAATATAAATTGCAAATAATTGTTGTGTAAACAAGCTAACATGTTTTGAATAAAGTACCGTGTGCGAAGCACACGCTTTAGTCATTCATTTGTATCAGATAGTAAAATGTCTGGATTTAAACAATGCAGACATATATCATTTTGTTGGGACAGAGCTTATAAAATAAAAGGTATATAAAATAAATTATACTTAACCTAGTTCAGTTTAAGATGATAACTATTTCTTCGAAGAAATGTTTAAGATCAAATGAATAAAACAGTTCTTAAGTAGTGAAAGTCATTACGTAAATCATTTCGAATAGTCCGGAATTTATATTCCACTTCGACTCGATTTATATGTCGTGTGTAAGAGATTATTGGAGGTAATTGAAGACGGAGATATGCAAGGGCTATTTTGTTTACAGAGTAATGCCTTCAGTTTGTCCAGTCCCAGGACAACTTGTATGGACGAATGTATGACTAAGTATTCCTAACCGATCACATAAGACGATTTTTTCAAGGTATTTCGTCTGGTGGCGGAGAAATTCGTTTCTCTTAGCTTTTATACCCGTAATATTTTTGGAAAGATCAACTAGTGAATGACGGGTTTGAAGATGTGCCATTCAAAGTGAATGGTGACCAGATGTTCTAGAAGATGAACGCAGCCTCAAAGCCTCACAACCAGGAAAAGACAAAAATCGAGCAGGCAGCATGGCTAGGTGGGTCATTCCCAAGCAGGGTATATTACCACCATCTAGAGAAATTCCTTTTTGTCTTCTCATATATATTTCGCTGCTGCAGCATTCAGTAGCGGCTGCTAATCACAACCACAGGGTGGTAATATATTCCCTACACTCAAGCTAAATGAGTGGGCGGTCATGTGTGGCCGGGTTGCAAGACGTTCTTGTTGAACCCTAGTGTATCCCCTGTATATTACACTGATCGGCAGGTGATCCCATACCTTGTCCGTTGGAATCTGATCTCCAATAAGAGCCTGCAGTTTTTGATTTTATATTATATATATGTGGAGCATGAGATGCAAGCATTCCGCTAGATGGTTATTTATTTGAATAAAACTATTATAATATCAGATGATTTTGGTATAAAAATTATTTCGGGTTATAGTAAGGTAAAAACTGTCTATTTTTATGTATGGGCTGGTCTTGCTATTATCTTTTCTTTAGAAAGTTTTTCGAACGTTAAATCAATTTGTTCTCATAAGAGAATAACCCATTCTGTGTTAAGAATTGGTTATTTGAACTGTTTTAAATTTGTTTACTCACACCAGTCCCCTGACTGACCGAGAGTTTATTTTTTTGTGTTTTCCTGAACTCTTAGGTACTCATAACAACTGTTATGAGTAGACAAGTGACCTAGGTAGTCAATGGAAATTGAAAGTGCGTGCGTGTACGTGCCAAGTAATATAGTACACTCACAAGGATCATGTAATATGGCAAACAATATTTGAATATGAAATAATAGATAATCATAGAACTGTATAATAGTAAATGCAGTAAAAAGGAAAAATCACACCAGGGATTTTTATACTGGTTCGGAGCACCGTCCTACGTCCAGTCCCAGACCTCTCTCTGGATTTTCATTAATCAACAACCTCGCTTCACCCGGAGGAACAAGTTCACAATACACCACTTGATTTCACGGGCCACAAGCTTACCCACTTGATTTCACAGGCCACAAGCTTACCCACTTGATTTCACGGGCCACAAGCTTACCCACCTGATTTGAACGGTTATAGGCTTACCGGAATTTCAATACAAAGTAGTTGATGATTGACTATATATTGTGTCTTCAATACACGGACTAGTCACTTGTAGTACACCCTTCCTATAATCTTATCCTCGAGCATATACTTTGAATGCGTAGATTTAAGGAAGTATATTACTTATTGAACGAAGAGATATGAAATAATTTCAATGATTCAATAAGAAATTGAAATATTTGAGAGCTTTTAGAATGCAAGAATATTTAGAAAGTAAGATCAGAATTTAGATCAAGAATCGATGATTTGAAAGTATGATTTCAATTCTACTTATAGTGTAGAATAGTTGCATTCCTTCATGAAGAGTTTCTACAAAAGATTGCATCCATTTCCATTGAAAATTGAAGAGAAAACTCTTGTTGAATGGATGCAACCCTTCATATAAAAGCTTGTTGTTCGGAACTGGTCGACTGGTTGAAAATCACCGGTCGACTGGTTAAGTTTCTGGAAATTTAAAGAACCAAAAAAATAGCCGTTATGTGCAAACACAGTAAAACATGTCGACCGGTCCTTTTTTGGGCGGTCAACCGTTTTCTGGCTATGGACCAGAGGACCTCGGTCCATAGTCTATATCACTCTGCACTCTTTCCCGGTCGGAGCCTGGACCGTTTCGGCTTTTTCTATGACTTTTCAATTCCTCAAATATACAGATTTCAGCAATGAAGATATGATATTGTTTCATGCATTCGTGTTATACTTTGAGGATAGATTTTAACATAATTCTAACACGACTCAAAGTAAAAAACCTTATCTCTATGAAATAATCTTCATTGCACCTTTATATGTTGGCATCGATCAAAATCTTGTCAACATTCTCCCCCTTTTTGATTGATGACAACACCTTAGATTTTCTCCCTCTAAATATAAAGCTCCCCCTGAATTTCTGCAACATTTGTTAGTTCATAATATAAATAATCTTACCTTTTGATTCCTGCATTAACAAAATGTTAGATCACATATACTATTACCATTGTTAAGCACATTATTTTAAATGATAGTATATGTAACGTGAATGATATGAATAATCATAAGAGAAAATATTTCTCCCCCTTTGTCATCGATTAAAAAGAATAAATACCATAATAAGCACAGTAATCGAGAGTAGTAGAGAATACAAATAATTATAGCACTTTTAGGGGATATTGAATCATGTGATTTTTTTGATAAGCTGAGTTTTCAACGATATTCAGAGATGTCGAATAACCTTCTCTTTATTGTGGTGTACCTGTAACAAGTATAAGATATATAGTTTTGATACCCACTTGCTTTGTTTGGGTCCATGGGTTAGATGGAAGGTAACCATACTCAAGAGGGTTTAATGGAACTTTTAAAGAAAATTTTCATTATTAACCACTGAATCAAAATAATCATCGATATATTTTTCTCTGTTTTTCCAACTTATAGGAACCCAAATACTTAAGTAATCTCTAGTGGTATTCCTTTTCGTACTTCTATATTTATTATAAATACCGCTTGTCATAGAAGTATTCGAATTTCTATGATAATTGGGTTTTGGATATGCATTAGTACTAGCAGTGATATTCTTATTGTACATAAAAGCATATCTAGTACTATTTCGCTGATTGGTTTTATTATATCCTATACCACTTTTATCATGTAAAGGTCGAGATCTAGATAAAATCATGTTTAAATCATTTTGACCTTTATTAAAGTTTGCGAACTTATTTGTACATTCGATTCCACAGTCGCGATTGATATTTTCAAAAGAAACTTTATTAATATCCTTATTTAATTCAGAATTCTTCCTTTCTAAAGTTCTATTCTCATTTTCGAGACAACTAATTTGAGATTCTGAATTATATAAAGATGATTGTAATTTTTCAACATTTTCTTTTGATTTAGAAATTACTTTTTGCAAAATATTATTATTAACATTTAAGAACACACATTCTTTAGATAATTCCAAATTCTTTTTAATTAGAGCTTCATTCTCTTTTTCAAGAGACGAAATTTAAGAACTAGAATTATTTAAAGAATCTTCTAATGATTTATTTCTATTTTGCAAGAGATCGATTTCCTTTAAAAGAACATTGTTTTTATCTTCTAGTCGCTTATTTTCTTTTTGAAGGAAATCTTTTTGAGAAACAAGCTTTTCTAAGGTATTTTCAAAACATTTTGCTTGTTTGGCTAAAAAATTGTTTTCTTCTTTTAATTTGGAATTTTCTTGCTTGTAATTTTTTGACATAGCTAAAACGGCTGTATTGAGTTTCAATAATTTTTCATGGTCTAACAAAATATCTTTATATAATGAATCTGTACATACCGATTGTGATATGACTTTAGCCATGAGACACTTGTTTCCTTGCTCTCCTGATTCTGCTTTGTTGCTCTTCCATTTTCTAATTCCTTGACTAGATTTCGATATAGCCATTTGTTCTAAGATGTTGTTACGATCTCTAGAACACCAGGCTCTGATACCAAATGAAAGTGTGTGCGTGTACGTGCCAAGTAATATAGTACACTCACAAGGATCGTGTAATATGGCAAACAATATTTGAATATGAAGTAATAAATAATCACAGAACTGTATAATAGTAAATGCAGTAAAAAGGAAAAATCACACCAGGGATTTTTATACTGGTTCGGAGCACTGTCCTACGTCCAGTCCCAGACCACTCTCTGGATTTTCACTAATCAACAACCTCGCTTCACTCGGAGGAACAGGTTTACAATACAACACTTGATTTCACGGGCTACAAGCTTACCCACTTGATTTCACGGGCCATAAGCTTACCCACTTGATTTCACGGGCCACAAGCTTACCCACTTGATTTCACAGGCCACAAGCTTACCCACTTGATTTCACGGGCCACAAGCTTACCCACCTGATTTGAACGGTTATAGGCTTACCGGAATTTCAATACAAAGTAGTTGATGATTGACTATATATTGTGTCTTCAATACACGGACTAGTCACTTGTAGTACACCCTTCCTATAATCTTATCCTCGAGCATATACTTTGAATGCGTAGATTTAAGGAAGTATATTACTTATTGAACGAAGAGATATGAAATAATTTCAATGATTCAATAAGAAATCGAAATATTTGAGAGCTTTTAGAATGCAAGAATATTTAGAAAGTAAGATCAGAATTTAGATCAAGAATCAGTGATTTGAAAGTATGATTTCAAGTCTACTTATAGTGTAGAATAGTTGCATTCCTTCATGAAGAGTTTCTACAAAAGATTGCATCCGTTTCCATTGAAAATTGAAGAGAAAACTCTTGATGAATGGAAGCAACCCTTCATAAAAAGGCTTGCTGTTTGGAACCGGTCGACTGGTTGAAAATCACCGGTCGACTGGTTAAGTTTCTGGAAATTTAAAGAATAAAAAAATAGCCGTTATGTGCAAACACAGTAAAATCGATCGACCGGTCCTTTTTTGGGTGGTTGACCGTTATCTGGCTATGGACCAGAGGACCTCGGTCCATAGTCTATATCACTCTGCACTCTTTCCCGGTCGGAGTCTGGACCATTTGGGCTTTTTCTGTGACTTTTCAATTCCTCAAATATACAGATTTCAGCAACGAAGATATGATATTGTTTTGTGCATTCGTGTTATACTTTGAGGATAGATTTTAACATAATTCTAACACGAGTCAAAGTAAAAAACCTTATCTCTATGAAATAATCTTCATTGCACCTTTATATGTTGGCATCGATCAAAATCTTGTCAACAGAAATCTGATGGAGTATTTTGGACTGGAAATCATGGAGTCAACTTATTAGTTATATTTATATCTAAGTATCAAGTTTGTACGTTGTATTGGGCCCATAATCATGTATAATGCATTGTGATGAAGTATTTTATGATGTAACAGACTCTGATACGCAATATATTAAGTGATATTATATTTTGTTAAATTCCACTGTGAGATTTTGATGTTCTTGTTTAGTTCTATTCTCTATCTATTTCTATCTCTTTATCAATGACACGACTTTCTAGGTCATCAAAAGTCAAGTCGTTACAATAAGTGTATCATAGGAGGATTCCTTTGGTTCATTCTGTTCCTGGATGACTTGTATGGACGAATGTCTAATAGAGTATTTCTCTAGAGCCATGATGTTGAATTTTACAAATATACCAAGTTTGGTGGCGAAGATGGAAACTACTTTAACATAACACCAAAAGTATGCTTGTGGATGCCAGTTAGTGATTTGATGGATCTAACGATGTGGCATTCAAATTAAACGATGGTGTGATATTCTTAAAAATGTAATAGTAACGTCAAGCCTCATCAACCGGGAAATGACAGAAATTGGGCAGGCAGTATGGCTATGCGGGTCGCTCCTATTAGGGTGTATTGTCACCTAATCTAGAGAAAAATCTATTTGCTTCTTTATTTTATTATTGTTGTATGCTTCGGTAATGGTTGCTAATCTCAACCGTCAATGATATATACATTAGGAACTCTCAAAGGAATGAGTGGCCAGCCATATGTGGTTGGGTTACAACATGTTCTTACTGAACATAGTGTATTTCTCTTTAGAGGTACACTACCGGAAGGTGGTCCCACACCTTTTCATAGTTGGAAATCCAATCTCCAATAAGAGCCAATGGTTTTTGATTATATACAATGTATGTGGAGCGTAAGATGCAAGCGTTTAACAAGATGGTTATTTATTTGATTTAGACACTATTATAATATCAGAATAGAACTTGATATCAAAAATGTTTTGGGTTATCATAAGGTAAAAACCATTAGGGTTTATGTGTGGACTGATCTTACGATTATCTTTTTCTTTTAAAAAAAAGATCTTTAAACCTTTAATCGGTTGGATGTTGCTTATAAATTTAGTCAGTTTTTTCACGCTGGTTCACCTTACCGATCCATAGCGTTTGCAAAGCTCAGGTTAGACCAAGTTTTACAAGTTCGGGCTAGAATGGTACGGACTTCAGAAGACATGCTAGAGGAGTATAGACGTATTAGTATTTATTCCACTGTGTGTTGTATTTGAGGACATGTTGTTATAACTGTCTAGATGTGCTGACTGTAAGTTGTACTCAGATGATTGTAAGTATTTATTTCAAGCTTTCAATAAAGATCTATTTTTATATTATATTTTATTCTGTTGCGATATGAGACTCTGATTCATTTTTGATGTTATTGTTTTTATTTTCTTCAATTCTAATAATTCTTTCTTTTATAACCCTCTAATCTTCTTCGTATTACCTATCTGGTGTTTTCAATACTTGGGTTTTGGCAAGTAATACATGCTTATGTATTATTTTTGAAATTCGGGTGTCGAATTTCTACATCTCGTAACACAGATATGGTTTAAAGGTTGTAGTAAATATGATTTACTATTTTCTTTTATGCTATTTGTATAAATAATAGTATTTAGATACTGTATTAATTTTAGTTTATCCATAAAATGTTGAATAAATCGTTAAACATGAATGAATTATTTTCATGTGAACACACACATATATATAACTCCATTCAAAGGTACATGTTAGTATGAGCCTGAACTTGTTTCTAAATATACATATGTGAGCATTACTCAGTTGTTTGCTTAATTTGCAGTGAAAGATAAATTTTAATTTTATAAGCTTCCAGCATATATATATATATATATATATATATATATATATGTGTGTGTGTGTGTGTGTGTGTGTGTGTGTGTGTGTGTGTGTGTGTGTGTTTGTATGTGTGTGTGTTTGTGTATGTGTTATGCTGCAAATTTGTTTTGCATCTTCTAACCTATACTAATACACATCATGAATGCCATTGCCCTTGTAATATTCTTGCAACAACGAATAAGATTTGCTGATTGAATTATTAAAACACTTTTGAAAGCATTAGTAATATGCAGGTTTTGGAACTTTACTTGATCTTTGATATATTCAGATCAATATACATACAAACATACATACATATATACATATATATAGTTTGATCAAATTTATTTGGGCTTGAAAGACACGGTCAAGGCCTCTTCTGTCAACCATGTATATGATCTGTCTATTTGTTTTTCTTTGTTTTAAATCCATTGCTTGTATATATCATGATATAAATTTTTCTTTGCAATTTAATTCCCTTGTAATATAAATTTTGAAAAACATAGCAAGTATGACTTGCCTTTTACTCTAATACCATTCTAAATGTATTAGTGTTAATATACTGTATAGTTTTAAGTTGGCTGGTATGTATGCTGCATGAAATCTACATCAAGTTTACCTTATTTTTTCTTTTAAAATGTTTACATATAAATACATGGTGTCAAAACAATAATTTTGTTACAAGTTGGTATATATATTGTTTAATGGTTTTGGTCATATCCTGATCTATTGCAAACTCAAATTAGTATGAGTAATTCTGTTCATTCTATTTAAGTCAATAAGTACACACTCATGTGTACGAATTTCCCAAAACCATTACCACCCTGATCAGTTGTATATATAAATGTATATATATGATATATGTGTTGTTTGCTTCACAATTGTGTGCTAAGAATTGATTATTGGTATATACTAAATTGTTGTATAAGATACTTGTCTAATTTTAGTTTGTTGCTTGTATGCATTGAGGAATGTATACTGGGAATATGATATGTGGTTACACTACCCTTATTTTACACATGATTAAATGTACATGCAATAGCAAATTTGATTTGTGCATAATTATTGTACAAAGTGTAATGTATTAATTCATTTTATGTAGGTCAGTATGAAGATACCGACATGTTTTAAAAATTAAGGCATGGGTCGGTATGATTGAACTAACGTGTGCATCTGGATGGACATGTTTGTGAAAAATGTTTGCAGTTCCTGAGGCAAGTATGATTTTATCAATTTTCAACATTTTCATATGAACTATTTGTATGAGCATTATATAGAATTTATATAAAATAGTGTACAAATGTCTGTATATTTGTTTGTACATTTGATTGTAAAGAAAATGAAGCTTGCAATGTTTTTTATTGATTAATACTACAAAAGATTTAAAATGTTGGTGAAGTATGTGATGTTTAACTGTTATATGTTTTATTTATATGTTTGGATCTAAAAATTAATTTGTCCTTTGATATTACAAGAGGGCCTGGGCTTATATTTCTAGAATTTATGACTTGTGTACAAGTTTTAATGACCACCCGGAATATATATATACATATATATATATAACTGTCTTGGTTATGTAGGTTAGTGTGTTTGTACTTATATGTTTATCTAGATATTGAATTGGGCATTGTAAATTAAGTGGCCCTGGCTATGTAAAATTCTGGAAAGTAAAGGGCTCGAAATTTGCATTGTACAAAATTGGGCTTGAACTTATATCCTTCTACATAAGTGGTGTAAGTGCAGATTCCTTATTTTACTTGTGTATGTTATATTGTGGTAAACAAATATAAAAATTTGATATATCACTTGTTTATATTTGTGCAAGAGATTCTACGCAACTCAATTTTGAAATGTTCAAGAGCTATAGTAGGCATATATATTTTATATATTACTCAGTGTACATACATGTGTGTTATGCTTAAATATATTTTTATTGCAATAATATGCAATTAAAATTACCAATATAAAATAATTCAATGTGTAAATGGCACTAATATGATTTTCCACTTTGAATCATAAAATCCCTTTAAACTAATTATTTATATTAAGTCATGGTGACAATTTTCAATAAATACACTCGTCAATGCCAGAATCAATAGATGTAGGTAATGTCAAAGCATTAGTGCACTATCTATTTTGGTTATATGCGATAGAGTAAAAATGATACTCAAACTGTATAATTGGATCTGATGTAACTAGGTTGCCATAATAAGATTACGGGCTTAGAGACAAAGAGTATGAAATATCTAATATTTAAGATAAAGAATTTTTTTTATCATGTTATCCATGAGTCATATATGTGAAATAATTGACATAAGATATCTACGTAAAAGACTATATCTTGGAGATTAGCAAAAGCTAACTCAAAGCTTGATTTGATATGGATCTTGAATCACTAAGGTATATGTATGCTGATATTTTTTTTTTTTTGAAATTTGGTACTCTTTATTTCTGAACTAAAAATATAAACGTACACTAAGCATAGAACAAAACATAAATCAGAAATAAAGCCCAAACAAAGCATAAACCAAAAGCAAGAAAACAGACATAAAAGCCCAATCTCGCTACAGCCCAACCAGGCCCATCTCCACCGCCTATTACCGGTCATCCAGTATCAAGTATCTCGATCCCCCATCTGCCTAACAAGCATTCACTTCGTTCATCTCGTTTCGATCTGCTTCTATTGTTCTTCACCAGGAATTTAATCTCTCTTTCGATTTTCCAGAGACACATCATAGAATCCATGCTTTTAGCTTGAAAAATTCTTGAATTCCTCTCTTTCCACAAAAAGTAAATAGCTGTAGTGAATGAAGCGCATGCCAAGTCCCTTAATTGATCTTTGATTCTGAAATTATCATGCAAGTTCTTCACTTCCGTCTTCAGATCCACCAAATCAAGAGAAAGATCTAATCTTTGCTTCAAAGAGAGCCAGATAAACGCTGAATAATCGCAATTAAAGAAGAGATGCTGAATCGTCTCTGGTTCCTTATTGCATAAAGGACACTGCAAATCTGAGAGGTTGCTATAGCGTTGAATCCTGTCTTTGGTGTTCAATCTGCCTAAAAAAGCAAGATAAGTGATAAAAGACATTTTTTTACTATTTTTACTATGCCATATAACTGAAATAAATTCTTCTTTTTGATCATGAGTTCGCAGATGTTCCCATGCTTTATGAAAGGAAAATTGGCCTCCATCACTCCATTCATATTCATCATGTTTTCTACTTGGATATGTAGATATTGCGCTTATCTCTTCTAATAATTCCCTTGTGGCTGGATGGATGTCAGGTATAAGCTTTTCATTTCTTATGATACAACTTACTTTCTCCTCTGCATTCCCAATTAAATTCAATCTATCATACCCAAGTAGATCTACTAGACACCTACTATTGATCCATGGATCATGCCATAATGAAGTTTCCTCTCCTTTTTCTATGATTTTATTGAACAACTGCTTTGTTCTCGTTCTCAGTCTTAGAATAGATTTCCAAGTAGAAGATGCATTGTTGTCTTGAGCCATTGTCCAGAAAAAATCATTTTTGCAGTATTTATTATGTAACCACATGCTCCACATTGATGACTTTGATAAGTATTTCCACATTAGCTTCACACAAGCAGCTTTTTTAAGGTCTGTCAAATGTTTCAATCCTACACCTCCTTCATCTTTTGGTTTACATAATTTTTCCCATGAGACTTTATGTGATGCTCCCCCCCAAAAAAAATCAGCACAGATAGCATTTAGCTTATCAATTGTATATTCTGGGATTTGATATATAAAAATCCAATACAATATTATAGGAGCAATAACTGTATTTATCAATTCAGCTCTTCCTGCAAAACTTAACAGTTTTGTTTCCCAACCACTTATTCTGCTTTGAACTTTATCAATTAAAGCATCACATTCTGCATAATGCAAGTAATTAGCAGATAAGGGAACTCCCAAATATTTAATTGGCAAAACTCCTTGTTGAAATCCCAAAATATCTTGGATCTGTGCTGAATTTAAAGTTGAGGTACTAAAAAACACTTTTGTCTTACTAGTATTCACATTAAGCCCTGCATATTTACTCAACTTCTGAAAAACTGTCTTCAAAGTCTTTGCATTAGAAATATATGATTTTCCAAAAATCATTAAATCATCTGCATATAACAGATGAGAGACTATAGGTTGAGTCAAACTGCTAGGCTGAAATAGCCTTTCTTGAGTAACTACATCCATCATATATGAAAAGTATTGCATTGCAATAGAGAATAAATAAGGAGACAATGGATCACCCTGTCTAATACCCCTATTGGAAGTTATGAAACCTTTAGGAACCCCTTGAATCATTATTGAGAAGGTTGCTGTAGACATGCATTCATATATTATGTATGCTAATATATATATATATATATATATATATATATATATATATATTAAATAGAGGGATGTTGATTTGAGTGGGAGCATGTTTTAACTTGATTTATATATTGGTATAAATACGCAATATTCTGTATGGTTTGGATTATCAAATTTGTAATGAATACAAATGTTGCAATGTCATTTATCATTATTTTATTATTCATAACTCATGTAGATATTAAATGGTAAGTAACACTAATGATTTATCGCTAATATTGGTCCTTAAGAAGGATACAATGAATTAAATCGAATTTCTTAACTAACATCAAAATTTGAGGATTGTTCTCAAACAAAAGGAAAATCGTAATTGTTTTGTATAATTAGAAGATTTGAAAAGAAAAGAATATTAAGTATGACTTTTACCAAATAAAGAATAAATGTTAGAACTGGCTACTTGTGCATCTCTGGTATTAGATACTAGAAATGGATCACATATTGTCGGATTTAGATTAACCGTAAAGGGGAGTGAATAGGGTTTATTGGATTTTTATAAGATATTAAAATTATCACAGCACAGATTGCAATAGAGAAACTAAATGCAGATAGTGAATGACACAGAATTTGCACAGCTTTAGCGAACCCTGCCTACCGCTGCATTCCCCAAGGTTTTTATTAGAATTAAAACAACCACTACGTTTACAAAATCACTATAAACTTGCGATACCTGCTTACAACTGTTCTAATCCAATGCTCAAAACCCTACGCTGATCTAGAATCCAAAGATTAGATTTTCCCCAAATTACAAACCCTTAACTCAGAAACCCTAGTTTAGATGAAAATAGAAAACCGTAAGATTGGTTACAAAAGAATTATAAAACATAATAATAAAACAACCAAAAAACCCTTTATTAAAATAACAAAGTCGTCCTCCCTTCTTTATTTCTTTTGAAATGTTTTGCCTTCAAAACAATGTCGGCCGATCCAAAATTAGGTTTTTGGTGAATCGCCAAATCGCAACTTCAAAATCGATTGCTCTTGGTTTAATCTCTGATACTCTGATTCGTTGTAGCTCCTAGTCGATTGAGTTGGTTTACGATCGATAATATATGAATATTATGGTTTGGTTTCTCTTTAAGCTCTCGAATTTTTATTCTTTAATTTTTGATGAATGCTTGTGATGATTTGTGTGTACTAATATAGGGTCAAACAGATCCTTAAATCTCTAATTTTATGCAATTTGACTTGGTTCGATTGTGCGTGATTGTTGCCGCTAGTCTGAATGATTTCTGGAAAATATTAAATGATTTTCTTGAAAGACTTGAACATGTGAATGTTTCCATTCCTGGAATGATTCAAGGACATGGATCCCATGTTGATTCTTGGAAACAATCAAACGAATTTCTTGCCTAAAAATGTTTTGTGCATTTCTAGAAATTTTAATATTTGCTTGCCAAAAATCATTCCTTAATTACAATGCTGCAAGTTCCTCTTTAATGTATCGGGATGTGGTTAAGCAGATTGTGTACTTGAAAAAAAAATTCCAGAATTGGAATTGCATGAATTTTCAAAACAAATTTTACTCCTTATTCTTGCATGTTGATTTTGAATTTGAACCATAAAAATTTACCAAAAATTCCTTGCAATCCTTTTACTGCTTCATGCAGTTTCTGTGGTACATTTACATACATGTTGTTTGCTTGGTCATACTTCTCTTGTGGTCTTGAACATATATGTGCCATGGATTGTTTCTTGATTAAAATGCTTGTTGAAATTCCATTACTCCTCTATGTCAAACTATCTTTCATGTACACTGTGTGTACACCCTTGTTGTATTTGCACATGTATAAGTGCATTCACATGTACGTCTACTACTACCTTTTAACTTGATGCACCCATGTTTGCTTTGGTCTGTGCATTTGTGTATTGACATGTTTCGACCTGATGTTCCTCTGGTTTCATATGCTTGTCCATATAATATTGATTGAGCTTTGTTATGATGTATGCTACATCCAGGAATGATATGTTCATGTGTGTACTTGTATACACTTGGTCAGTATTCATTCTTCATGCTGACATGACCGGTTTGGTTTGAATTAGTTTGTTTTCTCTGACCATCCTTGCATGTTGCACTTGTATTTGATATGCTTCAGGTAAAAATATTGTGCTTGAATTTCTAATGAATTATCGTACATGCTACTGTCGCATGTACACTATTTCATGAATGTGCACACTCACTTGTCCATATGCTGCTCTTTTTCTCTTCACTGATTTGGGATGTGCATTTGTGCGCCACACATTTGGTACACATAAACATGCTTGAGCACTGCAATATATATATATATACACACATTTATGTGTGTATATATCTCTCTCTGTGTGTGTATGTGTTGCTACATAAGTTTTATGAGCCCTTGCATGATCCTCTGTTGTTTTTGTTGAACCATTTCCTGACCCTGCCTTGCTGCAATACTTCATGTCTTCTGGACTTTGTTTTGTGCTATTTGACTTTGCTCATCCCAGTTTTGATATGCTTGTACCATTGCATGTATTTCTCGGCCATGGTCCAATTTTGATTTACCTGTCATGTATATGATCATGCTGATCCACCATGCTATGTCATCATTTGTGTTTTCCTGAGTCTTTACTGGTCTGGTTGCATGTGCATAAATCTTCCACTTGCTCCTTAATCTATTTTTTTGGCATGTTGTTTTATGTAATTTGAAAACTAAGCTCATGCACGTGTATATTGTTTGTACCGTAATCTGGCATGTTGTAACAGCCTCTTGCTACCATGTTGAGTTTGTACATTTGCTTGTGCACACTGTTTGTCCATTCAAGTATTTTGTGATGCTCCTATATATATACACACACATAGGTATATATACATAGAAAAGTGTGTATATATATGTGTGTGTTTGTATTTTGTGTGTTGCCATTCCTTGTATTATTACACTTGAGTGTTCATGGATACTTGTAGCATGCATGTGTTGACAAGCTTCACTTGAACTCTACGTTCTCGATATATTTGTCCCTTGTTGTTTCAATGTTTGACCATATTGGCCTACACAAAATATATGTGTATATACATACACATATATGTTTATACATGTATCGTGTATGTGTAGAATATGTAACAACTTGGAAATTCTGAACCAATTTAAAATTTTTATTTTAGAAATTTTAATGGATTTAGTATATTTAAACTAATTTATTTTAAATAATAATGACTAAAAATTAATTTTAGTCGAAGTTATAACAAATGAATTTAATTTAATTAGAAAAGGAGTTAGAAATAGCACGGCAGATTGAAAATTTGAATTTGAACTTTGACTGAATCTACAGGATTCAAAATAAATCAGAATTGAACGAAACAAGAAATGTTTGAATCTGTTTAACCATATCTTTCTAACGTATCTGAAAAATTGAAATTTCGTTTTATAAATAAAAAGTTATGGCCAGTTTAAAATTTAGAAAAGTCGTAGAATTTATATATATTTTAATATAAATGTAGCCCTTAAAAATAGCCATTTTGCAAACAACCTCTGTTTTCGACGAACCCACTTTTTTTGGAACCGGAATGTCAAATTATTGCTAGGCTTCAATTTTCATAATTTTTAGAATTAATATGTGAGCGTGGCTAAAGAAAATGTGTTTTTTCAGTTTAAGTCAAATCGGATCGACAAGAAAATGGCCAATTTTCAAATGGTCTCGGAATTTGAAGAAATTAGTTTTGTTAGAACCGTATCGTCAAAACAAAGCTAGAAATATTTTTTTCTGTAATTTTTAGAGTCTGTATGCGGCCCTGGTGAATTTAAATGTAAGATTGAATCAATTAAATAAATGATTTAAATATTAAAATAAATAAAATTGGACAAAGACTTTCGTTTGGGCTGATGGGACCTAGCCCATTGCATCCAGAACGTGGGTATTTGTATACGGACAATTCTTGTTGGCCTAGATTTGGAGTCTGTACAAATTAACGGGCTATTTTCTTAATTAGATAATTAATTAATATAAATTATACTGTATATATACTATTGGAATACGCAAACCCTAGTTTTCACTAATACACCAGCCACCAGAACATGAAATTGACGGACATAATCCTCCCCTTTTCTTTCTATTAATTCTTCTAATCCCTCAAGCGATTTCCAAATCTTCTAGAGATAAAACGATAGAGCTCATTAAGATCTATGATGCCAACGGTCGAGATTGATTTTCGTTGAATGGAGTGCGAGAATTTTTCGCCCAAAGCGCTGTTGCTCGCAACGGTTTCCAGACCCTCGTGGGGGGGGGGGGAGCTGGTCGTGCTCGCTGGAGGAGGAAGGTGACTCTGTGGCGATCGGAGTTGCGTGTTCTGATGAGGTTCTGGTGCCTCGTATGGAGTGCGTGGTAGTGCCTAATCGTTGAGCGATGGGTTCTTTTATCTGAGGGACGGGAGGAAGAAGGATTGGAAAGATGATTAAGGTTAAGGCTTAATTAAAGTTTAATTATAAATTTTTTATTTATTAATGTAATCAAATCTTAAAACGATCGTATTTGATTCAAATAAAATCAGAATTTGACAAATCTGGACTCTATGGAATCGTATGAACAAGATCTACATGATGGTACAAACTAGGACTGAAACAGAGCAAATCAAAATTTAGAACAAATCAGATCTGAAACGGAGACTGTTGGAAATTCAGAAAATTACCAGTGTGAGAATTCTTAATTTTTAATAATTAAAATTTAATAACTTCTGATCATGTTAGAAATCAAATTTGCTGTTAAATTCAATTTGTATATATATACGTGATTTGATGTGGATTGATGAATTCTGTTGTGCCAATCTGTTGATTGATTGAATTATTTTGTTTGAAATAAAATAGATGAAACAAGTCTTACACCCGTTGTTGAAATAAAATTAACATTTCTATTTACTAAGTTAGATTAGAAAAAGCAGCAAATGAATTGTCCTTTTATTTTTTATTTGAAATGTTAACATATAAAATATTCTTTTATATGATATTAGAATTCATAGAAAAATGTTAACATATAAAATATTCTTTTATATGTTATTAGAATACATTGAAAAATGTAAACACATAAAATATTCTTTTATATAGAACACATAGAAAAAGGTAAACAGATAAAATATTCTTTTATTTGTCGTTGGAGTACATAGGAAAAGTATAGAAATAAATATCTCATATTTTTTGAAATAGGAATTGACAAAGTAAAATTGTCATTTCGTTGAAGTTAGAATTGACAAAATAAAATTGTCATTTCATTGAAATTAGAATCGATGATATAAAATTGTCATTTTGTTGGATTAGAAATGTAAATACAAAAATGTCGTTTGTGAATTAGAAATGTCAAATATAAAAGATTTTATTTTTATTGTCAATTTGTTACAATAAAAAGAGTCAAAATAAAATGTTATATTTTTAAGGTAGTTTAGTTTTCAATAAGAAGACTTCACATTAAATCACATTTTTAATGTAGTTTAGTTTTGAATGAAAAGATTAGGTACTAAAGATCATGTTTTATTTTGACATTGTTTAAATAAAAAGATGTAACATGAAAAATTATATTTTTACGGTTCATAGTTTTAAATAAAAAGATTGAACATAACAAAAATCACATTTTGTTAGATAAAATTAGGGTTAATCAAAAATTCACATTTTTGTTAAATTAACGTGAGTTATAATAAAATTTACATTTTGTTAAATAGAATGAAGTTATATAAAAAATGACATGTTTGGTTAAATAGAATTGAGTTGAGCAAAATATGAAATTTGTCAAACTAGAATTGTCGACATGAATGCCACTATCACTTGTAATCATTTTGTTAAACTAGATTTGTTAACGAAATGAAATTGTCACTTTTATCGAATTATTAAAGTTGAAACCAAATTGCCACTTTTATTGAATTATAATAGCTGAAACTAAGATAGTCACTTTTATCAAGTTATAAAAGTTAAAACCAAATTTGTCACTTTTGTCGAGGGTAATAGTTGAGAACAAAATTGTCCTTGTCCTTTTTGTCAAATTAGAATTGTTGATACCAAAATGAACGTTTTTAACCCAAAAAAAAAAAAGAATGAAACCAAAGATTTCATTTTTGTTCATTTAAAAATGATTAAACAAAAAGTTACATCTTTGTTCATTGAAATGAAGGAGACGTTTTTGTCCATTCAAAAGAAAGTATATATTTTTGTTCGTTAACAAGAAAAAGACATTTTGGTTCATTGAAAAGAGAGAGACATTTTTGTTCATTAAACAAAAATAGACATTTTTGTTCATTTAAAAGAATTAAACAAAAATAGACATTTTTATTCATTTAAAAGGATTAAAGAAAAATAGACATTTTTGTTCATTAAAAAGGATTAAACAAAAATAGACATTTTTTTTCATTTAAAAAGGATGAAACAAGAATATACATTTCGTCAATTAAAAAGGATTAAACAAAAATAAACTAGAATTTTCATCAAAAGTAAAAGAATCACTTTTATTGTAAATGCACATATTAGGATTTGTATGCAAGTATAAAATATCACTTTTATTGTAAATGCATATATTAAGATTTATATGCAAGTATAATTTATTGTAAATGCATATATTAGGATTTATATGCAAGTATAAAATATCACTTTTATTGTAAATGCATATATTAGAATTTATTGTAAAGATAAAATGTTTAAAACATTAAAAATTATATTTTTAATGTAAAGATAAAATATATGTAAATATTCATTGTATAGATAAAATGGTGGAAACATTAAAATTCACACTTCTAATGTAAAGAAGGAATCACGTGAAGTATTCATAGTTTGGGTAATAATGCGGAAACCTAAAAATTTACATTTTTAATGTAAAGCATGATCCATGTAAAATGATAACCGGTTGAAATAGGAAAGTTTGACACTAAAAATTTACATTTTTATTATATATAGAAATGATAGAAAATATGCATAGTTAAAATAAATTAGATAATCAATAAAATTACATTTTTTAATGTATGATTTGCTAGAAGTGTGCATAGTCAAAATAAATTAGTTAAGTAATAAAATTACATTTTTTTGAATGTTTGATTCTCTAGAACAATGCATAGTGGAAATAAATTAGTTGATCAATTAATTGTTTTGAGGTCATCGAGCGAATTATATATATATGAATATAATTATATATATATATATATATATACAAATATAAATTAAAATTAAATGAATCGCGCGTGGTAGCTCGCGTTTCGAAATCGTAATTTTAAACGATTATACCGAATGACCCGACCGTCGGATTTTCCCAAAACTGGAACCGTTAGGGCCGCTTTGGGAAAATATTTCCGACGATATAGATTTTGTTAAAATCCAACGGTTTAGATTTCGAGACATGTGCAAATCAAGTTTTGATAAAAATAGTGCCAAGGCTGCATAGCGACTTGGAGCGTCGTTAAATTAATTTGAGCTATTTTTATATAAATAAAAATAGCGATAAATAGTTATAAAATAATATGGATGATATGAAATGGTTTTAAATTATATATATGCAAGGATTATTTGAAAAGACCGAGTTCAATCTCATTTCAAATGATTATACGACGATTTAAGTCAAAGATATTGAAGATGGTGATTGAAGACCGGCGATCTCGACATCGAATGGATGACTACTGATGCCCGACATTGGGTAGCTCCCAGTAAAGGGTTAATAGTGGTAGTTTGTCCGGGCGTACTTGTTGATTTTTCGGATATGCGAGCACCTCACTTCCGTAGGGGACGAGGAATAAGGTGACTCTGGTTTTGTTCAGACCCAGAACGGACTTGTAAATGGATGTGTGTCTGACATTGAATTTCATTCCATGTAAATTAAATTGATTTCTGTCAATACATATCCATTTGGTGGCGGAGAATTTATTCTCTTGCTTAACACCTTCAGAGGGTATATATTGGTAGTTATTGATCGCATGGCGTGGATTGTCAATGTGGCACGCTAAGATGCAAATGATCAAGGCTTTTGTTGAAAAGCAGGCCTTGTGGTTTATGATCAAAGCATAGCCTGTTCAGGTGTAGCTTTGTGTATAGCGTGACTTCGCGAACCTCACACCCCGGTATGAGTCAAAAACGGGATTAGGACTACACGGAGTGCACACGTTTCTTTCTAGCTAAGATGTAATGACCCGGGTTTCTTATCGATTTATTTCTAATATTTAATATGGATTTAAATACCGAGTTGGTAATATAAATCAAATTTTTTTATTAAGTTATCGATTTAATAATCAATTTCAATTCAATATCGAATATATTAAATTATCGTAATACGAAAAATAATTCAATTCGAGATTTAAAAATGAGTCAAAATAGTTCAGATAATAAATATAAATTCTATGTGAATGTAATTAATAATAATAATATATTATCGAGAAATTTATTTATTTATGAATTTAAATTATTTTATATCAATTTAAAATGATTATTCTATATACGTTCAAATTTAATATTAAAATATATTCAATTCAGTTCATAATAGCGTTATTATATTGGAACGACGGTCGGTACGCTAAAATAGCAGTTCACGTTATTAATGGTGAAACCCGATTTATTTGATTAGCGGATAGGATCAAAATCAAATCGATATTTATTTAAAAAGGATAATAATCTCTTTATTTCAAATCGCATTTAGTAGAAATCAAATCGAAATTAATTACAATGTACCTTAACATACCCAACTATTCCTTCTGTAGTAAGTATTCTCCGTTATTTATATCGCGACTTCCTCTATATCTTTCCCCATTTTGTTCACTGCAAATTCAAAGTGTAAATTCCTTTCACGAACAAATCAAAATGAAAATGGCCACTGCCTTAACAATGAAAAAGCTTTAGCAAAAGGGAAAATACACCATCACTTTATTTTCCCCCATTTCCAAAAATCGAACCCCTTTCTATCCATTCATTTTCCATTCGCCAAAACAAATCGAAACTGCTCATCCTTTAATTCTAGAAAAAACCGTCAATTCCCTGTTCGGTTATCATTCTAAAAATGATCGCGATTCCCAATCAATCATTGTGAGGCTCGATCCAATTCTAGAAGTGTTCACAATGTGGGAAAGATGGAAGTTTTGTCATGGGTTTGTTCGACGATGGGGTGTTCAAGTTCCGGAGTTGACAGTTTCGATGAGGACTTTGAGCACGAAGATGCTGAGAGAAGGTCCAGTGTTAGTACGATGGTCACAAGATGTTGATTGGTGGCCTGGGAAGGTAGCGTTGTTCATCAATCAGTGGAGTCCAGCGTTGTCAACAACAGTGTCCGAATTTAGGAGAGGTCGACGCTGGTGTTATCGATAAGGTAGCTCAGCATTAGTAGGTTAGGATTTGGAGAAGCGAACCAATAGGAGGTGAGCTTTTAAACGAATTTGATTTGTTATTAAACTAAAAATTAGTATAGTGTTAAATGAAAAAGTCATTAACTATTAGTCTACGGTTTGGAAACTGAAAAAGGGAAATTTAGTTAGTGAAGTATTATTTAAATTTTTAATGAGATAAGTAAAATATTAAACTTTAAATTGTAAGCTTTTCAAAACCAAGAAGCTGGAAAAGGAAGGAAATGTTTGGGGATCAGTCAAGTGAAAATACTGTCCAGTTTTATTTAAATGGAAATGAAAGTAAAGGCAAAATCAGTGGTGAAGGTTGTTCAGCATGAATTAGGTATGATTAATTCTGAATTTAAATATTTTTAATCTAGTTAATAACATTTAGTTTATATCATATGTGTAACATATATATGTACAAGCTTGGAAAAAATATACATAGGATAATTTATTTATTTGTTAATTTAAAATAAATAATCATTTAATTGTTAAATAAAATTTATTAATCATAGGAGCTTGATAAATTCACTAAGATGAGTCGGGTCGATTCGAGGATGCCACAATAAGGAATTAAATAGGATATTCGACAACTGCAATTTCGGTCAGTAAATCTCACTCAAAATTTATTTAGAATTATTTTTATCAGTTAAAAATAATTGTTTGTTGATTGTTTGGATGCTTTAAATATTATTTGTTGCTGTTAAAAATATATTAGTTATTTAGGCTTGGTGGTTGCTATTATATATATATATATATATATATATATATATATTGGTGGTTGGATTCCCACAGTATCATTAGCGGATGCCCATGGTACCATTAGCGGATGATTACCCTATGCGCCCCACAATATGATAGTGGATGACCTTCTATACCGCGTTATCCTGCCTCAAAGCAGGATGGGTATTATTTATGTTGACTAACGTCTGTGAATGCAGGAAAAACAGGTTGGAGGGATCCAACTGGATTCCTCAAAAATATTATTATTTGTTTGCTTTCACATATATTATCATATATGATGTGTTGATTGATAATTGAGTGGTTTGATTGTTTAAATATCACTGGGCCAAACCGTTGATATATAAAAATATCGTGAAAGGGATATTTGTTATTTAAAAGGGGAAATCTATTTTTTTTAAATAGAATTTGAATTTTTAATTAGCTATAGGAATATTAATTAGTTTTGAACAAGTATTGAATTTATAAACGATGTTTATAAATTGAAAAATGCAAGAAATTGAAGTGAATTCATAAACGATGTTATAAATAAAATAGAATGATTCTCATTGGATAATCAGGAAATTGAATTGAACCTATAAAATGGTGTTTACAAATAAAGTGGGAAAAAGTATCATTTGATAATTTGAATATTTAAATTCAAATGTGAATTTAAAAATAGAAATGGGGAATCGTTTAAAGAAATAAACGATGTGATTTATTCTGATATTCAGAATATAAATGAACTAAAATAAATCTGTAAGGATTTATGATTTGAATTCGATCAATTCGAATTTATTTAAATAGAAGTTATATTGAATATGAAAATAAATTGGGTGTTATATATATAAGTTATTATAAATAAAATTTCCAAAATAAGATTTTTGTTTAAAATAGATTTCGAAATGAACTTGTTTTAAATATATATAAAACAAGAAATCTAGAAACAGTGTTTATAAATAGAATTAATTAATTATCAAGAGATAATTTAAAATATTAAATTCAGATGTGAATTTGAAAATAGAATTTGAAATCATTTCGAAAAGGAGAACGATGGGTTTTATTTCGGAATTCGAAATATAAAAGAAATTGGATTTTCAAATAGATAATTGAAAGGGAGGCTTGTTCTGTTTTGTGAAACGAGAAAATTTATTTATAAACAATGTTTATAAATATAGTGAAATAAATTGTCATTTGATAATGTCGCAGTTTAAATTCAAATATGAATTAAAAAATGAATTGGAAAGTGTTTTAAAATAGAATGATTGACTTTATTTCGAAATATAAGTTGAATTTGCATTAGAAAAAAAATCCAACGAGTTTATAATTGGAATTCGATTATATCGAATTTCATAAAATAATTTATTTCTAAATGAATCAGAATTAAATATAGAAATTTAAGTTATAAATAAATTTATAACTGAGTTATGAAGTAATCGACGGATAGGGATAATCGAGAATATTAAGTTGGGTTTGGTGAATAGCCTGAATATATATTAAAATATATTAGAATGGATTTGGAATTTATATATTAACAAGGTTTAAAACGTTTGTATATTAAATATAATTAAAACGAACTCGCCGGAGCGAAGTAGTTCTTAAATGGGCGATTCGAACTTCAATGGAGTGTATAGAACTCAATTGAAGTCCGAATTCTTTGAAACAAGAAACGTCAGGACCAATTAGATAATAGTTTTCTAATGGAAGAGAAAATTCTGAATTTCGTCGTATATATTTTGAGTTATGTCGAAATCAAATTTTCAGAAAAACAGAGCCATAACCATTATAAAACCATAACGGTTTATTTAAATTAATAAAAGGATTTTAAACAAATAAAATCCGAATTTATATTAGAAAAATCCAGACTTGAGTTGTACAATAAATATGAACCCAAGTGTAGTAAGTGAACTGATTTTTGAAACAAAAATCAGGTTGTTAATTATTGGATAGAATTAAATAATTTGAAAGCAATTAGTTAAATGAAATTTTGAATTGAAATAGAGCTTTGGATAAGTGATTTAGATTTTTGGGTTTCATATTCGAAATTGAATATTAAGCATGAATGGAAAATAGAATTCAATTGGTTTATAAACAAATTAGAATATATTTGAATGTGATATGTTCAAATAGAATCTGAAAATGGGTTAAAGAGCCGATTAAAGAATAAATTAACGACTCAAGTTAAAATGACCAGATTGAGTTGAAATAAATTAGAAATGGACACATATGTATTAGACAGGTATGGAATGAACAATATAAAGTGTATGAAGTTTGGAGATTTACTGCCTTACAAAAAGGTACACGTTTAAATTCCGTATGAGGTTTTATGCGCCGTATCGGCAAGCCGCTTGGGTTTTTCTTTTTGATTGGAGAGGCCTGTGTGGCGGTTTGAGGATTTTCCCGATGCTCCCGATACAAAGGAGGTTATGGCGAATTTTTCCGGAAATTTAAGGAGTTAGAATATTTGTAAGAAATTTTGATAGTTAGAAATCAATGTATCAATATATATATATATAATTCGATAAGGAAACAAACTTAAAAATAGAATATTACAAACAAAAAGAAATCTATAATTAAATATGGTAAAATTAGAAAGAGGAACGTATGCGGGTTTAAAAATGGATAATTGGTTCTATGATGTTGGTTATTCGAGGTAAGTGGTCTTGTCTGTTTTAAAGTTAACGATGTTTTCAGTCAAGGTCATAGAGGTAGTTATACCCCCAATTTGATTGATTTCATTCTTAACCGATAGATAGCAAGATCCAATCTCGATGAGAAATGTTTGAATAAAAGTTAGTTGAATGTAGAGTTTTGGGTTATTGTAACAGTGTTTTACACAACATTTGTTTTAAACCAAATAAGTGGAATATTGGAAATATTATAACAAATATTTCCAAAGTATAGAAACAAATGGTCGTGGAAGAAATAAGAAATTGGAATGTTTCCGATTGCAAATAGAATATACTTTCTAAGTGCAGAAAATAAAAAGAAGGCGAAATATGGAATTGTTTTCCAAATAGCGAAAAGGCCAAGATGATAATTGAAAATATTCGTTTAACAAATATTGATAAGGAAATAGAAAGGGTGATTTAATTAATGAAATATTAATTAATGGGCCCAGTGATGGTTTGATGTTATGGATGGATGGATGTTTGTTTTTCTTCGATAGTTAAATAACCGACTATCAAAGTGTTTGCTAATATCGTTGTCAATATGGAGAGGTCGGTTGGATTATTATCCGAGAACCACTTCGTATTGGCAGTAGCGTTGTGAATTAGATTTATATGAAGATAATTGAAGATAGAGTGAAGTGCAAGGACTTTTTCTATTAATAGAAATTGTGCCTTCGGTTTCGTTCAGTCCCAGAACGAACGTATATGGACGAATGTCTGACAAAGTATTTCCAATGATCGAATATGTTGGTATGTATAAATATATATGGTGGCAACGGATTTATTCCCTTAGCATAATATCCAGAATATATTTGTGCAAATCAATTAGTGATTAACGGATCTGACAATGTGGCATTCAAAGTGATTGTGCTATCAATCAATGATAAGTAATCATAGCCTCATGCCTCAACAACCGGGAAATGACAAAAATCGGGCAGGCAGCATGGCTATGTGGGTCGCTCACATTAGTATAACACCCCACCTCCGCTAGGGTCACTCACAAAGGGAATGCACTAGTTTTGGAGGAGCGTTATCGAGGTAAACAGTCACAGAATTATTACAAAACATAACATAAATAAAACAGCCGAAGATTCAAAAGCTAAATTTCATTACTTTCAAAAAGAGTCAAAACCTTTTACATCAAATAGCCAAGGTCATTATTTTCCATTACAATAAATTCTGTCTTGCATAAATAAAGAAACATAAACTTGAAACAATAAAAGGAGCCTAATTCCCCAAAGGTAGCAGAAATGCAGCCATAACATAGCTCAAGATCAAACCGTACATGAGCTGAACCGAAAGCAAGTGAAATCCAAGCTAAGTGCTAGAGTTTCCTCCCTGAGAACCTAGGGAGAAAACGGAAGAAAAAGAGGCGAAAGAAAACGGGTCAGTCATAAAGACTGGTAAGTCCAAGCGACTTTCAGCATAAAAACAGATAAAGGTAACATGACATGTATAAACTGAAAGTAAACATAAGGATGCTGTCAAGATGGGCAAGATAGACTAAGATAACATGGTAAATCAAGTATAAATCAAGTATAGCATCACATATTCAAGGTTCGCTGCATCAACTGTAGTAGAATCCCAAACCCATGTCTTATATAAATCATGAAATAATCCTTTGGCCCGGTATATTGAAATGACCCATTTCTAGGTCCAACAAAACGATCCACTAGTCGATCGGCTCCTTACAAGTTCTAGCTCGTCGTGTGTTTGTGTCATACGGCCCTATCACGAATGTAGTCACCTGTGCTAGGTCCACCATAGGGTGTATCAAGCCCTATGGTGCCAAGCACCAACACAAATCATGCATGCACAGATAAACCTACTGATGCCTAATGCCTGCTTTTTCAACTCCGGACCACGTGCACGAGCCCGCCTGAACCTACACTGGCGCACCAACACAGCCATCGTCCTGGTCGCTTACAATCAGCCCAGTAATCGTGCCCCACCCTTCCTAGTTCCAGGGTACCATGATACATCTAGTGGGTTACTTCTTAAATGGACCGCGTAACTAGGGTTTCCGTCCAATAGGTTAAGTGTTGTCATTTAAATTTGTGACTTAATCCCTGTCAGTCTAGCATGTCAAGTTGGTTAAGTTTTGTCATTCAAGTTCGTGACTTAACCCGCCTACCTGTCATGTCAAATTGGCTAAGTATTGTCGTACAAGTTCATGACTTAGCCCTACGAATCATGTGTCAAGTTGGTTAAGTGTTGTCTTTCATGTTCATGACTTAACCCTATCATGTGGCATTAATTCATTAATGCACCTCAACCACTCACATCAGACCTGTTGTTGTGGTCACTGGATATGACGGGCGGTTCCGGGCAGAATTACACCACAACTCAGTCTGGCCTCGGGTTTTCAAGTGCGATATGACCGACTACTCACATTGGATCCTATTGTTTGCAGTAACTGGATTTGTCGGGCGGTTCTAGGCAAAATTACACTACAAACTCAACCCAACCTCGAGTTGGCCATTTTCAAGTTCATTCTAGTGTCATGCCATGTTCAAGTTTCATGTCATGTTCGTTTCAAGTTTCAAGGCTAGTTTCATGCCCACATCCAGATTCAAGTTATAACAATGTTCGTGTCAAGTTTCGTGGCGAGTTTCATACCAAGTTTCCTATAATTACCAATTTTTCCGAACGTTACCCGGTCTAAATATTAGGCTAACAATCTTAGCCCAATTTTCTGTCCGCATGATTTTTGGCATAATATTAGGCTAAAAACTTAGCCTAATTTAACGTACACAAAATTTGCATAAAGAAATCCATTAACATGACATAGGTGTAAACTTGGCATCTTGGCATAGTCAATATGAACACCATAGGTGTGTACTTGCAAAACAATCAACATGAATATCATAGGTGTGAACTTGCAACGTAGACTAAACCAACATACATATATGTGAATTTGTAACATAGACTAAATCAACTTACATATATGTGAACTTGCAAATCAATCACGGACATATGAATAAGTGTGAACTTGAAGTATGACATAGATTTAACATATGCACATAAACATGTAGGTCTAACATTTGGTCACATATGTGATATGATTTCACAACCTAAAACTTGCATAACATGATAAACTACACAACTTGACATCACGGGTTATACTCCAAGTTCATATACATATGAATGGACTTATTCATTAATTCCCAATTCAACATGATGGTAAAATAGAAACATAGGCATAGATCAACATAATAAACATTGCTCTATTATCAATTTATTTCCAAGGCATGACCTAACTGATTAAATTTATTAAAACATCGCAGGCATAACATTATGAACATGAAAATGGTTTGAATAATAATCTAGATTCAAGAACACGGATAGATCTAACTTAAATAGAAAAATCCCCAAAATCAAGACAAATAAAGAAAATAGGTCTGAATAGAAAATCAAGCTTAGATCCAATTTCATAGTCATAATCCTAGGCAATAACCTCATTGGTGATTAGCCACAATTGTCCTTGTCATAGTTATAGGCAATAGTCTTATATTCATAGTCATAGGCATAGGCATAGTCTTATGTTCACCGTCATAGTCATAGGCATAGTCTTATGTTCACCGTCATAGTCATAGGCATAGTCTTATGTTCACAGTCATAGGCATAGTCATGGTCTTATGTTCACAATCATAGGCGTAGTCATAGTCCTATGTTCACAGTCATAGTCTTATGTTCACAGTCATAGGCGTAGTCATAGTCTTATGCCACTAACAATAGTTTCAACGTCATAGACAATATTCCCAATAGTCAAGATCCAAGAAGAAAACAAGAATAGATATGAATCATACATAAATCAATTCCAATTTAACATGCCCATATTAGATTTATAGTTTTTATCTAAAAGTAACTGGAACTTACAGATCGTGGTCTAAGAAATTTAGATGCAGAAGTCAAGTCTAGAAATTTGTCGTAGAACGTTGCGATGTCGCTGATCTATTTTCTTGAATTGTTGTAGAAGCGTTGATCTTTGATTTGAATCGAGTTTGAATGCTTAAGCTTTAATTTGGAGGCGGCGACCATGGTTCAAGGGGTAAATTAGCAGCATAGCAGTGTAAGAATGATTTGTATGTATTAGGCTTGGTCTTAGGATGTATTTATAGGGGTAGCAACTAGTTTGGCCCTTAGATTAACCCTAGAATCAATCCAGACCATCAAAACACGTCTCAGGCTTCAAAAATGGGTTCTGGGTCAAAACAGGCCATAACTTCTTCATTCGGACTTCGATTTTCGAAAACTTGGACTCTATTTCATGCAGAATTCTGAGACGAACGCAATGGCGCAACCCATTTCCCATAATTATTATTTTAAAAATTAATTATACCTTGATTTATGGTTTTAACATGTTATAAAAATACGGGTTGTTACATTCTCCCCTCCTTAGAGGATTTCGTCCCCGAAATCTTCAAGTTAGGAAGAATGCATTCTTCCATCCAATCAACTATCTACTTAACCATCATCCACAAGAAACCATTGTCCTTAAAAGATTTCTAATGCTATATGAACATATGCAGAAAGTGTGTGTATATGTTCCTTATCTAATGCAAATGATCAGGCCTGATTGATCTTCCTAATGCAAAATATGTTTAGTGTCATGAATCCAACATGTATGCAAATAGTCCTAGTCACATAAACACTATATGTGTGCACAAAAATCCATCCATATGCAACATCCACATGATAACACATTCAATTTCATCCATAAACAATTATAAACACTCATGCATATGCAATATGAAAATGTATCTGAGCCGATCTACTGCCTAATGTGTGTTATGCAACCATGAGCAACCACTTGCGACCACTTGCAACCATTTGCAAACATCAACCATAACATGTTTCAATCACATGTTTACATCCAAAAGGGTTCTACCGAAGCTTCTCAAGAAAGGATTGAAAAGATAAGCAAGATAAAACAAAGCATCTAGGAGAAGAAGTTAAAGATGTACCCCCCATAAGGTCCTGCTTGTGGGGCTTGTCCTTGCTTCTAAGGGCAATTCTTGCTGATATGTCTAGTTTCACCACACTGAAAGCATGCTCCCATCTTCATCTTCTTCTTTCTGCAATCCTGGGCTATATGCCCCTCAATACCACATAAGTGGCATTTTCTTTTCTCACGTGTCTTGTTATCCTTATTGTTGTTGTTGTTCTTGCCTCCTTTCTTGGAGTCTACCTTCTTGTTTGGAGACTCATTCGCCTTGACCTTCTTCTCTCCATTCTTGTCTTCTTCGTTTAAGTGCGCCATGTCTACCACCTTTTCGTAAGTAGCCCGCATAGGTACTTGGGTCATAGGAAAGCTGTGAAGTGGCACATTCAAACCTTTGACAAAACGGAGAGCCTTCTTATGAGGGGTATTCACTAAGTCTAGTCCAAATCGAGCCAGCTGATTGAATTGATTGACGTACTCCTTGACCGTCATACTTCCTTGCTTAAGAGATAAGAATTTTTCCAACTGTAAACTTCGTTCAGCCTGCGAGAGGAATTTCATCTCAAACCTTGTCCGGAAGTCCATCCATGTGTCAACATGTCTTTCAGCGTTAGTGACTTCCCACCAATAGGAAGCTTCGTCTTTGAGAAACCATACCGCCAACTGTACTTTCTGCCTATCGTCCACCTCGAAGATAACAAACAGATCCTCAGTTTCTTTGAGCCAGTTCCTCGCTTCTACGAATGATTCAGTTCCCTTGAAATCCTTTCCACCTATGTCCCTAAAATCTTTACAGATCTTTGAGAAAGCAATTGCACGAGGAGGGGGAGGGGAGGAGGAATCGGTGCAGCTGGAGGAGGAATATCTGCTGGGCCTACATCGTTGGCCCTAGCCTCTAAGTACCTTCAGAACCAGCCAGGTATTGGCACGCCCTCTGGAAAGTTAAGATTCTCAGACATGTTGAAAAGAAAACGTTGGGATTCAAAAAAGGAAACAAAGGATAGTGTTAATGGCTTTTCGGGAATAGCCTTTAAATAAAACTAGACTTTTCTTGAAAAACGCTTCTTTGTAAATGGTTTTGAAAAGAGTTTTAGAAGGTTTTTTAAAAAAATCTTTTGCCCAGTCTGGTAACCTTCTGCTCTGATACCAAATGTAACACCCCACCTCTGCTAGGGTCACTCACAAAGGGAATGCACTAGTTTTGGAGGAGCGTTATCGAGGTAAACAATCATAGAATTATAACAAGAAAGAACATAAATAAAACAACGGAAGATTCAAAAGCTAAATTTCATTACTTTCAAAAAGAGTCAAAACCTTTTACATCAAATAGCCAGGGTCATTATTTTCCATTACAATAAATTATGTCTTGCATAAATAAAGAAGCATAAACTTGAAACAACAAAAAGGAGCCTAATTCCCCAAAGGTAGCAGAAATGCAACCATAGCATAGCTCAAGATCAAACCGTACATGAGCTGAACCGAAAGCAAGTGAAATCCAAGCTAAGTGCTAGAGTTTCATGCCTCAAAACCTGAGGGGGGAAACAGAAGAAAAAGAGGCGAAAGAAAACGGGTCAGTCATAAAGAGTGGTAAGTCCAAGTGACTTTCAGCATAAAAACAGATAAAGGTAACATGACATGTATAAACTGAAAGTAAACATAAGGATGATGTCAAGATGGGCAAGATAGACTAAGATAACATGATAAATCAAGTACAAATCAAGTATAACATCACATATTCAAGGTTCGCTGCATCAACTGTACTAGAATCCCAAACCCATGTCTTATATAAATCATGAAATAATCCCTTGGTTCAATATCATGAAATGACCCATTTCTAGGTCTAACGAAACGATCCACTAGTCGATCGGCACCCTACAAGTTCTAGCTCGTCGTGTGTCTGTGTCATACGGCCCTATCATGAATGTAGTCACCTGTGCTAGGTCCACCATAGGGTGTATCAAGCCCTATGGTGCCAACCACCGACACGAATCAAGCATGCACAGATAAACCTACTGATGCCCAGTGCCTGCTTTTTCAACTCCGGACCACGTGCACGACCATAGCCCGCCTGAACCTACACTGGCGCACTAACACAACCGTCATTCTGGTCGCTTACAATCAGCCCAGTAATCGTGCCCCATCCTGCCTAGTTCTAGGGTACCATGATACATCTAGTGGGTTACTGCTGAAATGGACCGCGTAACTAGGGTTTCCGTCCTATAGGTTAAGTGTTGTCATTTAAACTCATGACTTAACCCCTATCAGTCTAGCATGTCAAGTTGGTTAATTGTTGTCATTCAAGTTCATGACTTAACTCGCCTATGTGTCATGCCAAATTGGCTAAGTGTTGTCGTTCAAGTTCATGACTTAGCCCTACGAATCATGTGTCAAGTTGGTTAAGTGTTGTCTTTCATGTTCATGACTTAACCCTATCATGTGGCATTAATTCATTAATGCACCCCAACCTCTCACATCAGACATGTTGTTGTGGTCACTGGATATGCCGGGCGGTTCTGGGCAGAATTACACCATAATTCAGTCTGATCTCGGGTTTTCAAGTGCGATAAGACCAACTACCCACATTGGATCCTATTGTTTGCGGTAACTGGATTTGCCGGGCGGTTCCGGGCAGAATTACACTGCAAACCCAACCCAACCTCGAGTTGGCCATTTTCAAGTTCATTCTAGTGTCATGCCCATGTTCAAGTTTCATGTCATGTTCGTGTCAAGTTTCAAGGCAAGTTTCATACCCACATCCAGATTCAAGTTATAACAATGTTCATGTCATGTTTCATGGCGAGTTTCATACCAAGTTACCTATAATTACCAATTTTTCCCAACGTTACCCCGTCAAAATATTAGGCAAACAATCTTAGCTTAATTTTCCGTCCTCATGATTTTTGGCATAATATTAGGCTAAAAACATAGCCTAATTTAATGTACACAAAATTTGCATAAAGAAATTCATTAACATGACATAGGTGTGAACTTGGCATTCTTGGCATAGTCAATATGAACACCATAGGTGTGTACTTGCAAAACAATCAACATGAATATCATAGGTGTGAACTTGCAACGTAGACTAAACCCACATACATATACGTGAATTTGCAACATAAACTAAATCAACTTACATATATGTGAACTTGCAAATAAATCACGAACATATGAATAAGTGTGAACTTGAAATATGACATAGGTTTAACATATACACATAAACATGTAGATCTAACATTTGGTCACATATGTGATATGATTTCACAACCTAAAACTTGCATAACATGATAAACTACACAACTTGTCATCATGGGTTATACTCCAAGTTCATATACATATGAATGGACTTATTCATTAATTCTCAATTCAAAATGATGATAAAATAGAACCACAGGCATAGATCAACATAATAAACATTGCTCTATTATCAATTTATTTCCAAGGCATGACCTAACTAAATAAATTGATTAAAGCATCGTAGGCATAACATTATGAACATGAAAAAGGTTTGAATAATAATCTAGATTCAAGAACACGGATAGATCTAACTTAAATAGAAAAATCACCAAAATCAAGACAAATAAAGAAAATAGGTCCGAATAGAAAATCAAGCTTAGATCCAATTTCATAGTCTTATATTCACAGTCATTGGCATAGTCTTATGTTCACCATCATAGTCATGGGCATAGTCTTATGTTCACCGTCATAGTCATAAGCATAGTCTTATGTTCACAGTCATAGGCATTGTCATGGTCTTATGTTCACAGTCATAGGCGTAGTCATAGTCTTATGTTCACAGTCATAGGCATAGTCATCGTCTTATTTTCACAGTCATAGGCGTAGTCCTAGTCTTATGCCATTAACAATAGTTTCAACGTCGTAGACAATATTCCCAATAGTCAAGATCCAAGAAGAAAACAAGAATAGATATGAATCATACATAAATCAATTCCAATTTAACATGCCCATATTAGATTTATAGTTTTTATCTAAAAGTAATTGGAACTTACAGATCGTGGTCTAAGAAATTTAGATGAAGAAGTCAAGTCTAGAAATTCATCGTATAACGTTGCGGTGTCGCTGATCTATTCTTTTGAATTGTTGTAGAAGCGTTGATCTTTGATTTGAATCGACTTTGAATGCTTAAGCTTTAATTTGGAGGCGGCGGCCATGGTTCAAGGGGTAAATTAGCAGCATAGCAGTGTAAGAATGATTTGTATGAATTAGGCTTGGTCTTAGGATGTATTTATTGGGGTAGAAACTAGCTTAAGCCCTTAGACTAACCCTAGAATCAATCCGGACCATCAAAACACGTCTTAAGCTTCAAAAATGGTTTCTGGGTCAAAATAGGCCGACCAGGTCGACCTGTAAGGGGAGGGGTCGACCACATGGTCGACCTGGGCGGTAGGTCGACCCTAAGGTCGACCACATGGTCGACCTGACCCCCAGGTCGACCTGCCTGGTCCTGTGATGCCTAAAACTTGTTGAATCTTCTACAGGCCATAACTTCTTCATCCGCATTCCGATTTTCGAAAACCCGGACTCTATTTCATGCAGAATTCTGAGACGAACGCAATGGCGCAACCCGTTTCCCATAATTCTCATTTTAAAAATTAATTATACCTTGATTTATGGTTTTAACATGTTAAAAAAATACGGGTTGTTACAATTAGGGTGTATAATCACGTATCTAGAGAAATTCATTTTACTTCTTTAATCTATCGATGCTGTCAATTTTCAGGAAACGGTTGTTGATCCCAATCGTTGGTGATATACATTCGATACACTCAAGCGAAATGAGTGGTCGGTCATGTGTGGGCCGGGTTGCAAGATGTTCTTGTTGAACCCCAGTGTATCCTCTCTAGAGTACACTGATCGGAAGGTAGTTCCATACTTTGTCATAGTCGGAATCCGATCTCCAATAAGAGCCCTACGGTTTTAAATTTTGTATTATATATGGAGCATGAGATGCAAGCATTCCGCTAGATTCTATTTATTTGATGTATACATTATTATAATATCACTGGATTTGATATCAAAAATATTTTTGGGTTATCGTAAGGTAAAAAACCATCTGTGTTTATGTGTGGATCGGTCTTACGATTATCATTTCTTTCGAAAGGATTTTTAAAGTTAAACAAATGATTGGAGTTTGCTCACACCTGTCCCGTGACTGACCCAGAGTTTATTTTGTTTGTTTTCCCTAAACTCTTGGGTGCCCAAATTTGTATGGGAAGTCAAGTAGTCGGGATTTTTCAGATTCACTTGGAAGAGCTGGAAGCAAGAGGCTTCACTAGTTAGCTATAGACTATCATATTTCCGCTGTGTACTATGTTGTATCTAGAAATAGGTATTTATAACTGTTCTAGGAATAACTGTTGGGCTCTGATAATGGTATGTATATCAAGTTATTGATTTGTATTTCAAAAGTTATGTTATATAATATATTTTATTCGTTACACTGTGAGTTTGTGATCTTCGTTTTCTTCTATTCTAATCTTTCTTCCTATTTCTCATCCTCTAACTTCTTTCTAACAATGATTCGTATTTCTGTGCAATTTGGATTGGACGTGTGGTGTTATAAGTCGACTCAGATAGTACGGATTTGCAGGCCATTACAGTTGGTATCAGAGCTTAGGTAGAGAAAATACCTAGACTTGTGTGGCATGTGCCTATTAGATATAGGGTCATTAGTACCCTAGAATGAGTTGAGTGTATATATACGAAAGCGCGTATTTGTTAATTGATATAAAAATTATTTTATATTGTGTTGGCTAGTCTGTTGAGTGGTTTATGAATTTTGATCGAATCATGGGATGCCACGACATCGATAAGAGTTTGTAAATACTTGAACAGAAGATTGAACATGATATTTTTTTTAAGTGGGTAAATGAAATAATTTTACCCAAATTTCTATTTTGATATAGATGGGATAATTTTCTGAAATTATTATAGTATATATGGATGAGTTGGTTGTTTATATAATCAAATAAGATTATAAAATTGAAATGGTTATCCATAAACAAATATAACTTGTATATGAAGGAAATATACAAATGTGATGAACTGGAATTGGAATTAAATTAGAACTTGAAATTTAAATCCTGGGTGTTTTGAAAGATATTTTTTGAGTATATTAAAATAGCTTTATTTTGGAAGGGTTTTGAATAAAAAATCATTTCTGAATGGATTTTTAAAGTGATAAAGCACTGAACTCACTTTAGTGGCTGGGAAATAATTCTGATGATGGCTGCAGCTTCATCATTGTCCATTTTCGAGTTTCTAAGTGATGGATTGCTACCTTAAAAAAAATTTGTTGGAAAGTTGTTTGAAAGAAAACAAGTTGATTTGAAAATTCAAATGTTTTGAATTTGAATTGGAAATAGATATATGTATATATTTATTGATTTCAGAAGGATTTGAAATAAAAACCCGAGAATTTAAAATTAACTTAAGTTAAATGGATCGATGTGAATAAATTGATCAAAATCAAATTGGAATGGAATATGAATTGATTGTAAATCATTCAGACTAAATGAATGCAAACATATATGGGGTACCATATGAATGAAAAACCAAATGTTTTGATAGAATAAAAGTTGTTCTTATATAATAAGTTGAGTTTCAGCATCAGTATGTTCTGAAAAGTACGTAGGTTTGTAACATTTTTCTTACCTTAGCAATTTCGGGGATGAAATTATTTTAAGGGAGGAAGAATGTAATGACCCGGATTTCTTATCGATTTATTTTTAATATTTAATATGGATTTAAATATCGAGTTGGTAATATAAATCGATTTTTTTATTGAGTTATCGATTTAATAATCAATTTCGATTTAATATCGAATATATTAAATTATCGTAATACAAAAAATAACTCAATTCGAGATTTAAAACTGATTCAAAATAGTTCAGATAATAAATATAAATTCTATGTGAATGTAATCAATAATAATATATTATCGAGAAATTTATTTATTTATGAATTTAAATTATTTTATATCAATTTAAAATGATTATTCTATATACGTTCAAAATTAATATTAAAATATATTCAATTCAGTTCATAATAGCATTATAATATTGGAACGACGGTCGGTATTCTAAAATAGCGGTTCACGTTTTTAATGGTGAAACCCGATTTATTTGATTAGTGGATTGGATCAAAAATCAAATCGATATCTATTTTAAAAGGATAAAAGCTCTTTATTTCAAATCGCATTTAATAGAAATCAAATCGAAATTAATTATATTGTACCTTAACCTACCCTACTATTCCTTCTACAGTAAGTATTCTTCGTTATTTATATCGCGACTTCCTCTGTATCTTTCCCTATTTCGTTCACTGCAAATTCAAAGTGTAAATTCCTTTCACGAACAAATCAAATTGAAAATGGCCACTGCCTTAACAATGAAAAAGCTTCAGCAAAAGGGAAAATACACCATCACTTTATTTCCCCCCATTTCCAAAAATCGAACTTCTTTCTATCCATTCATTTTCCCTTCGCCAAAAGAAATCGAAACTTCTCATCCTTTAGTTCCAGAATTCAAAAACCGTCAATTCCCTGTTCGGTTATCATTCTAAAAACGATCGTGATTCCCAATCAATCGTTGTGAGGCTCAATCCCGTTCTGCAAGTATTCGCGATGTCAAAAAGATGGAGGTTTTGTCATGGGTTTGTTCGACGATGGGGTGTTCGAGTTCCAAAGTCGACAGTTTCGATGAGGGCTTCGAGGGCGAAGATGCTGAGAGAAGGTCCTAGGTTAGTACGATGGTCACAAGATGTTGATTGGTGGCCTGGGAAGGTAACGTTGTTCATCGATCAGTGGAGTCCAGCGTTGTCAACAACAGTGTCGGAATTTGGGAGAGGTCGACGCTGGCGCAATCGATAGGGGAGCATAGCTATAGTAGGTTAGGATTTGGACAATCAAACCAATACGAGGTGAGCTTTTAATCGAATTTGATTTGTTATTATACTAAAAATTAGTATAGTGTTAAATGAAAAAGTAATTATCTGTTAATCTACGGTTTGGAAACTGAAAAGGGGAAATTTAGTTAGTGAAGTATTATTTAAATTTTTAATGAGATAAGTAAAATATTAAACTATAAATTTTAAGCTTTTCAAAACCAAGAAGCTGGAAAAGGAAGGAAATGTTTGGGGATCAGTCAAGTGAAAATACTGTCCATTTTATATTTAAATGTAAATGAAAGTAAAGGAAAAATCAGTAGTGAAGGTTGTTCAGCATGAATTAGGTACGATTAATTCTGAATTTAACTATTTTTAATCTAGTTAATAACTTTAGTTTATATCATATGTGTAACATATATATGTACAAGCTTGGAAAAAATATACATAGTATAATTTATTTATTTGTTAATTTAAAATAAATAATCATTTAATTGTTAAATAAAATTTATTAATCATAGGAGCTTGATAAATTCATTGAGACAAGTCGTGTCGATTTGAGGATGCCACAATAAGGAATTAAATAGGATATTCGACAACTGCAATTTCTGTGAGTAAATCTCACTCAAATTTTATTTAGAATTATTTTTATCAGTTAAAAATAATTGTTTGTTGATTGTTTGGATGCTTTAAATATTATTTGTTGTTGTTAAAAATATATTAGTTATTTAGGCTTGGTGGTTGCTATTATATATATATATATATATATATATATATATATATATATATATTGGTGGTTGGATTCCCGCAGTATCATTAGCGGATGCCCACGGTACCATTAGCAGATGATTACCCTATGCGCCCCACACTATGATAGTGGATGACCTTCTATACCGCGATATATTGCCTCAAAGCAGGATGGGTATTATTTATGTTGACTAACGACTGTGGATGCAGGAAAAACAGGTTGGAGGGATCCAACTGGATTCCTCAAAAATATTATTATTTGTTTGCTTTCACATATATTATCATATATGATGTGTTGATTGATAATTGTGTGGTTTGATTGTTTAAATATCACTGGGCCGAACTATTGATATATAAAAATATCGTGAAAGGGATATTTGTTATTTAAAAGGGGAAATCTATTTTTTTTTAAATAGAATTTGAATGTTTAATGAGCTATAGGAATATTAACTTGTTTTGAACAAGTATTGAATTTATAAATGATGTTTATAAATTGAAAAATGCAAGAAATTGAAGTGAATTCATAAACGATGTTATAAATAAAATAGAATGATTCTCATTGGATAATTAGGAAATTGAATTGAACCTATAAAATGGTGTTTATAAATAAAGTGGGAAAAAGTATCATTTGATAATTTGAATACTTAAATTCAAATGTGAATTTAAAAATAGAAATGGGGAATCGTTTAAAGAAATAAACGATGGGATTTATTCTGATATTCAGAATATAAATTGAACTAAAATAAATCTGTAAGGATTTATGATTTGAATTCGATCAATTCGAATTTATTTAAATAGAAGTTAAATTGAATATGAAAATAAATTGGGTGTTATATAGATAAGTTATTATAAATAGAAATTTCCAAAATAAGATTTTTGTTTAAAATAGATTTCGAAATGGAACTTGTTTTAAATATATATAAAACAAGAAATCTATAAACAGTGTTTATAAATAGAATTAGTTAATTATCAAGAGATAATTTAAGATATTAAATTCAGGTGTGAAATTGAAAATAGAATTTGAAATCATTTCGAAAAGGAGAACGATGGGTTTTATTTCGGAATTCGAAATATAAACGAAATTGGATTTTCAAATAGATAGTTGAAAGGGAAGCTTGTTCTATTTTGTGAAACGAGAAAATTTATTTATAAACAATGTTTATAAATATAGTGAAATAAATTTTCATTTGATAATGTAGCAGTTTAAATTCAAATATGAATTTAAAAATGAATTGGAAAGTGTTTTAAAATAGAACGATTGATTTTATTCCGAAATATGAGTTGAATTTGCATTAGAAAAAAAATCCAACGAGTTTATAATTGGAATTCGATTATATCGAATTTCATAAAATAATTTATTTCTAAATGAATCAGAATTAGATATAGAAATTTAAGTTATAAATAAATTTATAACTGAGTTATGAAGTAATCGACGGATAGGGATAATCGAGAATATTAAGTTGGGTTTGGTGAATAAGCTGATATATATTAAAATATATTAGAATGGATTTGGAATTTATATATAAACAAAGTTTAAAACGTTTATATATTAAATATAATTAAAACGAACTCACTGCAGCGAAGTATTTCGTAAATTGGCGATTCGAACTTCAATGGAGTGTATAGAACTCAATTGAAGTCGGAATTCTTTGAAACAAGAACCATCGGGACCAATTAGATAATAGTTTTCTAATGGAAGAGAAAATTCTGAATTTCGTCGTATATATTTTGAGTTATGTCAAAATCAAATTTTCAAAAAAACAGCGCCATAACCATTATAAAACCATAACGGTTTATTTAAATTAATAAAAGGATTTTAAACAAATAAAATCCGAATTTCTATTAGAAAAATCCAGACATGAGTTATACAATAAATATGAACCCAAGTGTAGTAAGTGAACTGGTTTTTGAAACAAAAATCAGGTTGTTAATTATTGGATAGAATTAAATAATTTGAAAGTAATTAGTTAAATGAAATTTTGAATTGAAATAGAGCTTTGCATAAGTGATTTAGATTTGTGGGTTTCATATTCGAAGTTGAATATGAAACGTGAATGGAAAATAGAATTCAATTGGTTTATAAACAAATTAGAATATATTTGAATGTGATATGTTTAAATAGAAACTGAAAATGGGTAAAAGAGCCGGTTAAAGAATAAATTAACGAATCAAGTTAAAATGACCAGATTGAGTTGAAATAAATTAGAAATGGACACATATGTGTTAGACAGGTATGGAATGAAGTATATAAAGTGTATGAAGTTTAGAGATTTAGTGCTCGACAAAATGGTACACGTTTAAATTCCATATGAGGTTTTATGCGCCGTATCGGCAAGCCACTTGGATTTTTCTTTTTCTTTTTATTGGAGAGGCCTGTGTGGCAGTTTGGGGATTTTCCCGATGGTCCTGGTACAAAGGAGGTTATGGCGAATTTTTCCCGAAATTGAAGGAGTTAGAATATTTTTAAGAAATTTTGATAGTTAGAAATCAATGTATCGATATATATAAAATTCGATAAGGAAACAAACTTAAAAATAGAATATTATAAAAAAAAGAAATCTATAATTAAATCTGGTAAAATTAGAAAGAGAAACGCATGCAGGTTTAAAAATGGATAATTGGTTTTATGATGTTGGTTATTTGAGGTAAGTGGTCTTGTCTGTTTTAAAGTTAACGATGTTTTCAGTCAAGGTCTGAGAGGTAGTTATACCCCAACTTGATTGATTTCATTCTTAACCGATAGATAGCAGGATCCTGTCTCGAAGAGAAATGTTTGAATAAAAGTTAGTTGAAAGTATAATTTTTGGGTTGTTGTAACAGTGTTTTACACAACATTTGTTTTAACCCTAATAAGTGGAATATTGGAAATATAATAACAAATATTTCCAAAGTATAGAAACAAATGGTCGTGGAAGAGATAAGAAATTGGAATGTTTCCAATTGCAAATAGAATATATTTTCTAAGTGCAGAAAATAAAAAGAAGGCAAGATATGGAAATGTCTTCCAAATAGCTAAAAGGCCAAGATGATAATTGAAAATGTTTGTTTAACAAATATTGATAAGAAAATAGAAAGGGTGATTTAATTAATGAAATATTAATTAACGGGCCCAGTGATGGTTTGATGTTATGGATGGATGGATTTTTGTTTTTCTTCGATAGTCAAATAACCGACTATCGAAGTGTTTGCCAATATCGTTGTCAATATAGAGAGACCGGCTGGATTATTATCCGAGAACCACTATGTATTGGCAGTAGCGTTGCGAATCAGATTTATATGAAGATAATCGAAGATGGAGTGAAGTGCAAGGACTTTTTCTATTAACAGAAATTGTGCCTTTGGTTTCGTTTAGTCCCAGAACGAACGTATATGGACGAATGTCCGACAAAGTATTTCCAATGATGAATATGTTGGTATATATAAATATATATGGTGGCAACAGATTTATTCCCTTAGCATAATATCCAGAATATATTTGTGCAAATCAATTAGTGATTAACGGATCTTACAATGTGGCATTCAAAGTGATTGTGCTATCGATGAATGATAAGTAATCGTAGCCTCATGCCTCAACAACCGGGAAATGAAAAAAATCGGGCAGGCAGCATGGCTATGTGGGTCGCTCCCATTAGGGTGTATAATCACCTATCTAGAGAAATTCATTTTACTTCTTTAATCTATCGGTGCTATCCCTTTTCGGGAAACGGTTGCTGATCCCAACCGTTGGTGTTATACATTCGATACACTCAAGCGAAATGAGTGGTCGGTCATGTGTGGGATGGGTTGCAAGATGTTCTTGTTGAACCCCAGTGTATCCTCTCTAGAGTACACTGATCAGAAGGTGGTTCCATACTTTGTCATAGTCGGAATCCAATCTCCAATAAGCGCCCTGCAGTTTTAAATTTTATATTATATATGGAGCGTGAGATGCAAGCGTTCCGCTAGATTCTATTTATTTGATGTAGACATTATTATAATATCACAGGATTTGATATCAAAAATATTTTTGGGTTATCGTAAGGTAAAAACCATCCGTGTTTATGTGTGGATCGGTCTTACGATTATCATTTCTTTCGAAAGGATTTTTAAAGTTAAACAAACGATTGTAGTTTACTCACACCAGTCCCATGACTGACCCAGAGTTTATTTTGTTTGTTTTCCCTAAACTCTTGGGTCCCCAAATTTGTACGGGCAGTCAAGTAGTCGGGATTTTTCAGATTTACTTGGAATAGCTGGAAGCAGGAGGCTTCACCAATTAGCTATAGACTATCACATTTCCGCTGTGTACTATGTTGTATCTGGAAACAGGTGTTTATAACTGTTCTAGGAATAACTGTTGTGCTCTGATAATGGTATGTATATCTAGTTACTGATTTGTATTTCAAAAGTTATGTTATATGATATATTTTATTCGTTCCGCTGTGAGTTTGTGATCTTCGTTTTCTTCTTTTCTAATATTTCTTTCTTTCTATTTCTCATCCTCTAACTTCTTTCTAATAATGATTCATATTTCTGTGCAATTTGGGTTGGACGTGTGGTGTTATTAGTCGACTCAGATAGTACGGATTTGCAGGCCATTACATAAGAAGTGGTGTCAGTGACTTACCAGCCCTGACATTTTTACTTATATGGATGATGGGTTATGAGGTACCTCGGTTTTATAGGTTGTTAGTGGCCATATTAGAGGTTCAAAAGAACCGGGAAGCGTGTGTTCAGGAATTGCCAATCCACTAACATTTTTTGTGGACTGGCCCTGAAGATCCAAGGGTTCACTATGGGGAATACTGAGGCACTTTCTAGGGTATCTCGAATCGGAGAGGACGATCCCTAACCTCGACTCATGATGGAAACCCAATTTCCAATACGACACCATGCGGTTTTGATTGTAGAACTAGTATGGCGACATAGTAGGATGGGGTACTATGTCGTCTATGATTGATACATTATGATTGAAATTGTTTTTGAAACATATATACACTAATAATAATATCAAAATCCGATTTTATCGTATCAAGGGTTTTTGACCATTATAAGGTAAAACTCTATCCTCCAGTTTGCGTTGCATTGTATGATGGGACTTGAGTCTTATAATGGGTTCATTTTTCTAAAAAGCATTGCGTTCTTTAATGATTTACTTTATTTTATGCTCTGGCATTCCAATGGAGTAAACCCGTTCCGTGTTAGTGGCGTGGTCCTATGATTAGCTTTATTATTAGATTAGTTGAGTTAGATTTCTCATACCAGTCCCATGACTTACCTGTAGTTTGTTTCACTGGCAAACTCGGGTGCCCATATTTTCCACACGGGCAATCGAGTAGCTTGTTTTGCAGATATTTATCTCTTGAGCAGGATTCTGGATTGAAGCTTAAAGCTGTGTCCAAAGCATTTATAGTCTTCCGCTGCAATGTATTAAATTTATTGTAATTTATCTTCCGCTGTATTATTATATTATTCGATGTACTTTGATATTATGTATTTTGATGTAACATTATTATAATGTTTTATAAAAGTCTTCTGTTGTTGTTCTGATGTGTTTTATTCCCAAAGTTAAAGTATTCGAGGATTTCCAACTTTTAGGTCAGACCTGTGTGGTTTATGGTCGATTCAAAGGGTGGGGATTTTCGGGTCTTTACAGAATATATATGTATATATATATATATGTGTGTGTGTGTGTGTGAGCACTAGAGATAATGTCTTCCTTCTGGTATTTACAGTGAATCACCGTGAATATTACAAGCTGTCTAGACACACATGGATAAATATGCATATCGGATCAAGTCAAGAAATATGATGAGAAACAAACCAAAATTCTGAGGCAAATAAATTTTAAAATAAAATTAATCTGCTAGAATTTAGAATTATTATTTTTTAGTTTACTGTGTGTGTTACTGTGACAGGTAAGCAGGTGACTGGACTAACAGTGAAGTAGGCTGAAAACAGAATTGGGTACCAGTGAGTGAATGGATGTATAAGAGTGAGCTAACTGAATGTGAATGTATATGATTTTGTACAACTGAGTGACTGAGTGTTGTAGTGGGGAACTGATGTAAGAAATGAAATTGAAATTGAATGTAATGTATTACAGTGAGATGTATAAATAGCGGAATTGTAAGGTTTGGTATGGAAATGTTGAATTATATTTCAATAAAACATTGTCTGAATATTTAATTTCTTATGTAGTAGTATTCTATTTAAATATAAATATTTATTTCTGTATGTTATGTAATAGAAAATTACAAATGAAAACACATTTATAATAATATATATGTTTGTTATCATCAAACAAAAATCATATAATTGTTATATACAACACATACATTATGTGAATTTGCAGGAATTGCAAAAAAGTAAAAATTTATCAAAAGGAAGAGTGGACTTACGAGTGGAAATGAAGCAAATCTCGCTGCATTGCTGTAGGAAGCTACTCTTGTCATAAGCACTAGCCAAGAGTGAACTCGAAGCAAATTTTGCGGTTCCCGAGAAGTTTTGAGTTCACTCTATGTTGTAGGTGATAACCTATAGGGTCACACAACAGAACATTTGAAAAAGGAAATTTTTAACGAATGGAAATATCACATGCTGATTTTTATTTGTTTGAAATGGTATATCCCGTGTAATTCGGTATATCCCTTTTTTTGTTCTCATATATATATAAATGGTGCCGACCCTTTTATTTTGTTTTTAGATTAAAAAATACGAGATAAAACAAAAAGGGTAAATCAAAATCCATGGCTTTCTACTAGTACCGATTTTTTCTTTGATTTTTGATTCTGTTTGACTCGATCGAAAAGACATTGAGGCGCCTCTATCACCATGAGGTCTTGAAATTGATTCGGTTCAGATATTGTTCAAATTCATGGATTTATGGATTCATTATGTAAGTGTACAAACCCTAATTGGATGTTTACTTTCAATTTTCTATTTTTGCATAGATTTAGTTTCATATATTGTTAAAACTTATAAAATCTAGTTTTGATTAGATCATAAAAAACTTATACTAATTGAAGCGACCCGAAACTTCCCCGGCCTCCGAAGAGATGAGAAAGAACGAATTACTGTGAGGACAAGACAAATCAGAACACAAACAGAAGAACATTTCACTGTTATTACAACAATGCATCAGATTACAAGAATATACAGAGTATAAATGAATATTACACAGAAATATCAGAGATTTAAATTACATTTAAATACCTAGCAGCGGAAAATAATACAATACACAACTAGAAGAGATATACGGATACAAAGCTTTCCGGATATCATTCCAGCTGTAAACCAGGATCCTGTGAATATAAATCTGCAAAACCAAAACTACTAGCTGCCCGTGTCGAAAATAAGGGCACCCAGAGTTTAGGTTAAAACAATAAACTCCAGGTCAGTCATGTGACTGGTGTGAGAACTAAAACAGTTATTTAAAACTTTACTTTAAAAGAGAGTAATTCAAGGGACCACGCCGTATAACACGGAACGGGTTTCCTTCCAAGAATACTAGTGCATAGAATAAACAGCGCAATGCTTTTTCGAAAAATGAAGCTATTATAAGACCCAGGTCCCATCACACAATGCAACGCAAGCCGGAGGATAGGGTTTTACCTTATAACAGCCAAACATGCTTGATACGTTTAAAACAAATCATTTGATACTATAATAAGTGTATAGTGTCAAAAACAATTTCAATCATAAATATAAATCATAGACGGCATGAGTGCCCCATCCCACTATGTCGCCATACTAGGCTCTACAAATAAAGCCGAAATACACGTATTGGAAATTGGATTTCCATCATGGTGGCTCCTGATTCGAAAGATCGATCGCGTAGTACAAATCACCGCGGCTTACGTCTCAGCGAGAGAAAACACCGCTATGCACATCCGCACTTTTGGGACTCAAGTATCACCGCGGCTTACGTCCCAGCAAGAGAAAACACCGCTTACTCTATCCCTCCGAGCACGAAGCTCAATATCGGTCGACCGAATCCACTACACTAAAAATGTATACTGATCAAACCATCAGTTTACCACCATCCCGGGCTGTGAGGCTCGCGGATCAACGCTATACACAAAGCCATGCTATATCAGCTGCGCTTTGATCATCAACCACCAAACTTTGCTTTTCAACAAAAGTCTGGATCACTGCATCTCAGTATGCCACACTATCAATCCATATCGTACCACTGATTTCTGCCAATATATAACCTCTGAGCTCATATGTCTCAGAGAAGGGCGTTAAGCAAGAGAATAAATTCTCCGCCGCCAAACAGATATATATTTAGCAGAGATCAACAAATACAATATAAAGGAATACAATGTCGGACACACAATCCATTTACAAGTTCGTTCTGGGTCTGAACGAAACCGGAGGCACTTTCCTCGCATATCCATCCATCTCCAGGTACGTCTGGACGATCACCAACTGATTCCCTCATCCTGGGTGTACAGCCCAATCAAGATCATCAGTAATCACCCAAACGATGTGAAGACTTCCGGTCTTCAACCACCGTCTTCATCTTCGACATCTCGTCGAATCGGTTATTCAGAATGGGTATAAACCCGGCCTTTCTGAATAACCCACGTATATAATAAACGAATGTTACACAAACACAACAAACGGCTCATTCCAATTCAGAATATTATCTTATCCACAAAATCACATTCTTAGGGAAAGGTTCCCATTAATTTTATCCAAGATAAATTCTTCTAAATTTATTCTTTAATCCTCCTATGGATATCATTTCAAACTAGTCGGGATTAACGAACCACACCGAAGTAATTATTTATTTTATTTCCCAATCCCAACCTATATATCCCATGGAGAAAACTGGTAATACTCCACATCTAACACCACGGTGTTATCGGTAAAATTAATTACCATTTCACGTTCAAATCTAATTAAAGATTTAACTATCGCTTTGGAGCAAAACTGGTGATACTCCACTCTCGATCACTTTTCATATTTTGATAATTAAAATTATCAATTCACATTTTAATCTAATTAAAGATTCATTAAAACTCCACTTAGTTTTAATCTTTTCAGAAATCGATATTATGTCTTTAACTGGGTTAAAGAACCAATGTCATCTAAAACACGACTCACGATAAACCCAAATCACATTTGATATTAAATACAAAGCTCTGAATAGAAAATATACCGGCTTACATTCAATATCAAATTCTGAAACCAACAAATATCGTATTGGAAATAACGATATAAAATATATCTTTCAAATCCCCATAACAATATTTGTATAGTCACGAGATCCAACATCGAAATATCCCGAAGATAATTTCGATTCAACTCCAGTCCAATCCACGTATTGGGAGTATTGATTATTTTTAAAATCACTTTCAAATTCAATTTATTTATTTCAAAAATAAATTGATTTTAATTCTAGTTCAAAACTAGTTCATTTCGATAAAAAAACTATTTTTATCTTTTCAAATGTGGAATTTTCTAGCTCAACTCTTTCCAATCCAAATATTATGATTTTACACAAATTATAGATATTTTTAATAATTTTACCAAGGCCCGTACAGTCGATTTCCAGCAACGGCCATCGAACTGCACTTACAGCGACCGTTTTCGAATTTGATTTGGACATAACTCCAAATCCAACCGTTAGATTTCAAATTTCTAATATTCATTGGAAAGCTCTTTTCGATACGAACCCAACGGTTCCAGTTTTAGGAGAATCCGACGGTCGGATCTCCCGCAATGTCCGTTTGAAATAAATGGTCGAAATTCACGAACTGCCGCGGCGCGGCGCGTTCTATTCAGGCCATTATATATATAATATATATATATTATATATATTTCGTCGATTTCCTTTTTAAAACGAATTTTATAAATAGTTCTACATTCGTTTCAAAACAATTTCAACTTCCATCTCAATTCAAATCAAAATTGAATTCCTCTTTATAAATTCGTTCTAAAATTCAAATCGTTTTCAATTCAATTCATTTCGAAATCGTTTTCAATTCAATTCATTTCGAAATCGTTTTCAATTCAATTCATTTCGAAATCGTTTTCAATTCAATTCATTTCGAAATCGTTTTCAATTCAATTCATTTCGAAATCGTTTTCAATTCAATTCATTTCGAAATCGTTTTCAATTCAATTCATTTCGAAATCGTTTTCAATTCATTTCATTTCGAAATCGTTTTCAATTCAATTCATTTCGAAATCGTTTTCAATTCATTTCATTTCGAAATCGTTTTCAATTCATTTCATTTCGAAATCGTTTTCAATTCAATTCATTTCGAAATCGTTTTCAATTCATTTCATTTCGAAATTGTTTTCAATTCATTTCATTTCGAAATCGTTTTCAATTCAATTCATTTCGAAATCGTTTTCAATTCATTTCATTTCGAAATCGTTTTCAATTCAATTCATTTCGAAATCGTTTTCAATTCAATTCATTTCGAAATCGTTTTCAATTCAATTCATTTCGAAATCGTTTTCAATTCAATTCATTTCGAAATCGTTTTCAATTCAATTCATTTCGAAATCGTTTTCAATTCAATTCATTTCGAAATCGTTTTCAATTCATTTCATTTCGAAATCGTTTTCAATTCATTTCATTTCGAAATCGTTTTCAATTCAATTCATTTCGAAATCGTTTTCAATTCATTTCATTTCGAAATTGTTTTCAATTCATTTCATTTCGAAATCGTTTTCAATTCAATTCATTTCGAAATCGTTTTCATTTCATTTCGAAATCGTTTTCAATTCAATTCATTTCGAAATGAATAAAATCGATATAAATATCGATTACGTCAAAATGGCGTCAATCTAATCAACACGGCTTTATATTTTCAAAACTTCTTTATTCTATCCAACAAATGAATATTATCCCATTCAACACCTGAATCTATATTTATTTATTTCAACACACGACTAATCTCAACACATGAGTACTGTCAACACATCACTATTTTTATATTCAACACATGAATTTTCTTTTATAATATTCATTACTTTCCCGATTGGAATGAGGCCCAATCAATCACCATATAACGTTAATTATATGGATTCCATACAACACATGTATATAATAGCAATAATAAACAATCAACCATCAACCAAAGTGCACTACACTGTATAAGCATCAAATATAGATATCTTACGCTTATAACAGCCTGTCAATCAATCGATCGACATATTTAATCAATCAGGATGAGTGAACTTCAAATTTCATCCCAACACCCATGTGGGGTTTCAAACAATCAAACACAGATTTTTAGTTGTGCAGTTGGGCGATGTGTAAAATTTATCGACCCATTCAATATCAGTCAAATCAGTGTATATAAACAAATCGGCCGATTTGTTTATAAATATTTATTTATTCACTTTCACGTTAAAACTATATTTTTAATGATAATATATTTTATTTTAACACATGAATTTCTATTCATTTCATTTACACAATAAAAATGATATTTTTATTTTTCTAACATATTTTAGAAAATTTCGGCGGCATAACGGCACGATACTAGAAACGGGACGAGGCCTAGCCTTATCCCCGGTGTAGTGAAGGCCTACGCCATTCACACATCAATCAAATCAATTTTATTTCACCAAACAATTCAGTTCAAACCAAATAATCTAACCAACTACACAACCAAACAATTTAACAAACAAGTCATCCATGGTCTGTGGATGACGGGTGTCGGGTGCTACTAAGCACTGTCTGCATCCTAGTATATATATAACTAGAAAAATAGAATTTGAGTGAGAAGTTCTCACCGAAAGCTATCCAATACCACGACTCTTCATTTATAGAAATCTTCTTCTTCTCGCCTTTTTATCATCTTCGTTGCCCGTAGTCACTACATATATAAAAATCACACATTTTTATATTTCGATGTCTTTAAAATAAAAATCACATTTTTATTTATTCACTTTCAATTTAAAAATCATATTTTTATTTCGAAGTTCAATATATAAAAATCATATTTTTATTTCGATGTTCAATATATAAAAATCATATTTTTCTTTCGATGTTCAATATATAAAAATCATATTTTTCTTTCGATGTTCAATATATAAAAATCATATTTTTATTTCGATGTTCAATATATAAAAATCATATTTTTATTCCTATGTTCAATATATAAAAATCATATTTTTATTCCTTTTTTTTTTTAAAACAATATTTATTTATTTTCTAAACAGTACTAATTTTATATTATACTATGTTTTTATATTTTCAAAACCATGCCTATTTTTATTTGAAAATCAATAATATTTTATTTTTTTTAAAAAAAAAAATTCTATTTCTACTTTGAAAACAATTTCATTTCTACCTTTTACAAATTTAATTTAACACACTTCTAATAGCATTTTCAAAAACACATTTAAAAACAATGTTATTTCCTTTATTTAAAAACCCTGTATATTTATTTTTAAAATTCACGTTTATATTTTAATTAACTAAATTTACAAAAATAATAATAATAATAATGATAATAATCTTAAAAGAAATTGTTACCTTCTCTGGTTATTATCTCCTTCGTTCCTCCAGGTGCTGAAGCCCTCGTCGATCAAAAACCCCACCATCGCACGGAATTCCAGACCGCCTGACCCCGATCCGACCTCCTCCCATCGAAGCCCGTTGACCAGCGCCCCCACTGCCTTGAGTGGCTCGAGAACCGATGGTCCCAGCTGGCCGCGAAATCAATACAAAGTCGATGCCTTTGAGCAGCAAAATCGACTACCACGGTTGAAGAAATTCGACAATCCTGGCATGGATTTGAAGAGTATAGAAAGGACTACGGTTTTTGTTTTACAATTTTTGAATTCTATTGTGTGGATGAAGGGAAATCGGAGAGGAAAGATTGAAGCTTTATCCGCCTTTCATCGGGTTAGAGGCGGCGACTTCTGGTTTGACCGCGGATGAAAGATATAAAGGGTTTGACCCCCTTTTGACCAACCATATATATTTATATATTTTATATTTAATTTATTCAAAAAAGTAACTTCTTATTTTGGACTCGAAATTGAACCCACCGACTGTCGCCCCTAGCTAATTACCCTCATTCCGAACACAATGGGATCTATATCGCAAGCTGATATGATCGTTCGAATCAGTTTCCTTTAAATTTACATTTAAATCACTATATTGAATTTTAAACGTACATTTCAAATTACCGGAGTCACATACTAACTAGAAAAATTCCAGAAAAATATTTTCTAGCTTCGTATGGACGATACGGTCCTAACAAAACTAGTTTCGTCGAATTCTGAGACCGTTAGAAAAATGGCCAATTTTCAGTCGATTAAAATCAACTGAAACTGGTCAAACGCGTTTTCCTTTGCCACGCTTACATATTGATTCGAAAAATTATGAAATTTGGAATCTAGCAATAACTTAACATCACGGACCCAACAAAACTGGTTTCGTCGAAATCCGAGGTCGTTTGCAAAATGTCTATTTTTAAGGGCCTGAATTCCATAGCGACTATTCAGAATTTTCAACTGGACATATCTTTTGATTCCCGCCATGAAATTTTGATTTGTCGGATTCGATGGAAAGATATTATCAATTAGATCCTAATGTTTTTGGTTTCATTAAAATCCGGATTGTTTTGCACCCGGTACATTCAATTGAAGTTTGAAATCGAATTATCGAACTACCGCGCCATTTTCAATTCTATTTATAATTATATATAAATATTTATATTCTAACGACGACGTATATAATATATACGTTCGAATTATATTCAAAATAAATTTCTCGTCGCCACTATTTAAAATAATTCATTTTAAATAATCAAAATTCGCTAAAATTGCCAAAATAAAATTTTCAAACTGGCTCGCATTTTACGGGTTGTTACACTAATGTCACAAATGGCCAAAAACTACTCCACTTCCCCTCGATTTATCTCAAAAGCCAGTAACTTATCCGCAAATCACTCAACTTCAAAAGTGTAGTGCTCGACAAGTACTTCAGATTGAACGGTGGTGATGGGTTAACGTTGCTTGTGGTGGACGGAAAGGAGTTTGAAGGTTCATCGTTGTAAATTATCTGGTGGCGATTGAAGAAGCTGGGCAGTTCGAGTCTCCAGGCGATGGACGAGGAGGATCAGGCGCTAACATCGGCGGTCTCTGATGATGACCAGATGGTCGAAGATAAGTGCGGTGGTTGTGACGAAGTTGGATGTGAGGTTGAAGTTGTGCATGGTAAGGGAAAGGTAGAGTGTTTCGAACGAAGAAGGAAGGGAAATTTATCGGCGTAATTAAACATTAACTAAGTAATTAAGTTTGATAACTTATAATTAAGAGAGTTAAATTATTTAATTAAATCGTGAATGTTTATAATTGTATAATTTGTGCATATGTTAACAGAATTGAACCAAACAAGTTGCATTGGAATCGTGGTGACGAACACTACAGTTTAGAGCAGGATTGAACAGACCTGGAATCAACTGAAAATTTTGGTTAAATTAAACACTGTTTAATTTAACTAAATCTAAATGGATTTAGTGACAAATGGAAATCAAAGTGAGTATAACTCACTCAGTTTGACCCACTTATATTTCATATTAATCGGGATTTTTATTTTGTGCTACGGTTGTTGATTGTTTGATATGTGCTACATATATCTATATATATATATATATATATATTGAATAAACAAAATGTTGATTTAATTTAATTGAAATCAAATTGTTGTTTCAATGATTATTACCAAATGAGGCAACTTACCTTATTGGTCAAGTTTATTGTAATATAAATGTCTTAAATTAACAGATGGATGCTAGAATTGCTGTTATTGGTTGATTGTTGACATTATATCTATATATTGAATTGAATATTTTTTGAGGTAACATGTTTTTGATACAGGGAAAAACAGTTTGGAGGGATCCAATTGGATTCCTCACCAATAGTTGTTAAATTTCATATATAATAATATATGTTGAAATGTTGAATTGTGATGTAGGAAAAAATAGGTTGGAGGGAACTAACAGGATTCCTCACTTGTATTGATAATGTTTATCAGATATGTTGAATATATTTGGTTGAGTGTGAAATCTGATGAAACAAGCCTTTATTTGACAGTTTGTATTTTAGTAGTCATTTGGCTCTTTAGTACCGTCATTATAACATGGAATTTTTGGAATCAAGTTTGAAACATTTTTGAAACGTTGAATTGCCATTAGGGGAATTGGCGAAGTTTAAGTTATAAAGTATTTATTTTTATAACTGAAGCAAGATTTTCAATTATATTTTTATAAGGTATTTAATAATAAAAGTTTTTATAAATATTTATCATCCTTTTTTATAAAGTAATTATGAACTATTTTATGTCGCAAACTCTAGTGTTTATGCAAGTTTTATCGGCTAGTAATCAAAAATTAACCTAAGCGCAAATTGTCTGAGATAATTGTTTTGTGAAACAATTAAGCATGAAATTATTAAATTAATTAAGTATTAATTAATTTAAGTGGAAAGAGTTAATGGAAATCAGTAACAAAATAACTAATATTTCAAGTTGACTAAGTCAACTGTCTAATTTAAAATTTGTCAATAGACTAATTTGTTTTCAATTGAATTAATAAATATTGTTAACGGACATATGTTTAAAAAAAATAAGATTTCTTAAAGATAAATTAATCTTTTGATTAGAAGATTATCGAGTTCTTAATAAAGTTAATTATTTTAATCACCTTTTTAAAAGGATTAACTAATCTATCTTTAGTTAATAGAGAAGTTAACAACTTCTACATTGGTTAATGACGAAGTAAATTATTTTTACATCGGTTAATGTTTTCATTAATTATTATTTTAATTAATAATAATTAAAGGGAATTCTTTTTTATTTTAAATCATTTAAGAAGGAAATCAAGTTGGTGTAAAACTTTAATTTGATCAGGTAAAGGTTTTGTAAATGGATTTTTAATAAATACAATTTATTACACAATTATTTAAAGAGATCCTAGGGGTAAAAAGTTGTATTTGAACAAGAGTTTATAAATTATAATTTGATCTTTCAAATAAAAGGAAATGGTTTATTAAACCATATTTTAAATTAAACGGGATTTTGAAATTTCAAAGTAGAATTAGTTTTAGAATTATGAACTTTTATCTATCTAAAGATATGAATGTTGTTGATAAACGTCTAAGAGGTAAATATAATACCCCAGCTTGAACGACATCACTATTATCAAGAGATGCAGTTTGTAATGGTAAATGATATTGAAAGTAGTTTATTGTTTCCATAAGAGAAATATTGCAACTTAATTGCAAGATTTTGAAATGTAATTTAAACTATTTAATTTTAAAGTAAACGATGTGAAATTTAACATTATTTGTCCTAAGTTTTAGTTGTGACTATACTTGTAACGACCCGGATTTTGAGCGACTTTGGTTATCGACATAAGCTCGATGTCGATAACCAAAACATCGAAAAATCCTGGCAATTAGTGAATGAAATTAGAGGGTGAGGAAAGATAAGATAGAAACTTAGAATAGAAGAAGAAGAAGAACACAACATCAGAGTAACACGAATCTCACAGCGGAACGAATAAATATATTTCATAACATAACTTTGAAATACAAATTTGTACTTGAATATACATGTCATTATCAAAGTACAGCACTTACAACACAACGGAAATAACTATAGCTATATGATCCTGAAGCCTCCTGCTCCAGCTCTTCCAGTATATCTGTAAATCCTGACTACTTGACTGCCCATACAAATTTAGGCACCCAAGAGTTTAGGGAAAATAACAAAGTAACTCCGGGTCAGTCATGGGACTGGTATGAGTAAACAGTTTAAACAATTTCAGAAAACTAAATGATATCTCATAAGACCACGCCGTATAACACGGAACGGGTTTTTCCCTTATGAGAAATCCAAACACTTGACTTATCTTTATATCAAAACTCTTTTGATATTATAATAATGTCTAAATCAAGTAGATAACAATCTAGTGAAACGTTTGCATCTCACGTTCCACATATATAATATACAATCATAAACCGCAAGCACGTATTGGGTATTTGATTTCCAACTATGACAAGGTATGGAACCACCTTCCGCTGGTATATCCCTAGAGGAGAATACACCGAGTTCAACAAGAACATCTTGCAACTCAGCCACACATGATCGACCACTCATTTCGCTTGAGTGTATCAAATGTATATCACCAACGATTGGGATCAGCAACCGTTTCCCGAATGGGTCAGCATCGACAATAGATTTTTAGAAGTAAATGAAACTCTAGATCAGGTGATTATACACCCTAATAGGTGCGACCTACATAGCCATGCTGCTTGCCCGATTTCTGTCATTTACCGGTTGATGAGGCTAGAAGCTACGCTTTATCATCACACCAGATTCACTTCGAATGCCACATCGTCAAATCCATCAAATCACCGATTGACGTCCTCAACAGTACATTACGTGTTAGCTGAAAGAAGTTTCCTTCTCCGCTTCCACTCTTGGTACGATTGGAGAAATCAATATACGTGATCGTCTGGAAATACTCTGTCAGACATTCATCCATACAAGTCACCCAGGAACAGGATGAACCGAATGTACTATTTCTATTAATAGAAAAAGTCCTTGTACTCTACTCCGTCTTCGATTATCTTTATATAATCTGATTCGCACGCTACTGCCGATATGGAGTGGTTCTTCGGATAATAATCCAACCGGTCTCTCCATATTGACAACGATGGTCAAAACTTCGATAGTCTGTGATTTAACTATCGAATAAAAACAAGTGTTTCGATAATCGATGATTTAACTATCGAATAAAACAAGTGTTCATCCAAACATCCAACAATCACTGAACCTTTAATTAATATTCCATTAATTAAATCTCTTCTCTATTTCTTATCAATATTTGTTAACCAAATATTTTCAATAACCATATTGGCCTTTTACGTTATTTGGAAAACATTTCCGAATATCGCCTTCCTTAAATTTCTAGCTTTAGAAATATTCATTATTCTATTTCCAAGCTTTGCACATATTTGGGTTAAAACAGATGTTGTGTAAAACATCGTTACGACAACCCAAATACAGTATTAACTAATTCTTATTCCACATTGATCTTCGAGCCTGAATCTTACTATTTATCGGTATATCATGAAATCAACCAAGTTGGGGTATAATTACCTCTCAGACCTTGACTGAATAACATTTAACGTCAAAACAGACAAGACTACTTACTCGAATAATCAATACCATACAACTGATTATTCACCTTTAAACACATATACACTTCTTCTTTCTATTCTCACGATATTTTATTCTTATACTTCCTTTTTTTTATTATACTATTCTGTTTCTAAGTTCGTTTCCTTATCGACTTCTATATAATCGATACGTTGATTTCTAACTATCAAATTATCTTAAAAATATTCTATCTCCTTAAATTCCCGGAAAAATTCGCCATAACCTCCTTTGTACCGGGAGCATCGGGAAATTTCAAATAGCTTTCCCGGTCCTTCTCATCTCGAAAGAAAAAAGAAAAAGCCAAGCGGCTTGCCGATACGGCGCATAAAATCTCATATATGAATTAAATACGTACCTTTTTGTCGGGCATTCTATTTATTTCACTTCTATACTTTATTCCATACCTGTCTCCTGTATGTCTATACCTGTCCAATCTATCTTAAATATACCAATCGTTTTAACTCAATTTGTTAATTAAATCTGTTACTTAACTTTTCAGTCTATTTCACCTTCATATTTGAACATGACATGTTCAAATATATTTTAACTGCATATTAACAAATTCTAATTATACTCATACTCTCGTTTCCTTATCGACTTCTCTATTCAAATTCCAATTCAATTCTATTTGAATTCTCTTTATTTAAAACTTCATTTGAATTCTATTTTCAAATTCTATAGTTTAAAGTCCATTTGAATTCTATATTCAAATCGTTTAAAGTCCCTTTGAATTTCTATATTCAAATCTATAGTTTAAAGTCTATTTGAATTTCTATATTCAAATCGTTTAAAGTCCCTTTGAATTTCTATATTCAAATTCCATTTGAAATACTATATTCAAATTCTATAGTTTAACTCCATTTGAATTTGATTATTCAAATCTCTATTTCAATTCCTTATACTCAAAGTCCATTTGAATTCTCGACATTTATTTATAAACAACGTTTATAACTTCAATTCAAATCCCACCTTTCCATTTATAAACAACGTTTATAAATTCAATTCAAATCCCATATTTTCATTTATAAACAACTTTTATAAATTCAATTCAAATTCCATCTTTTCATTTATAAACAACTTTTATAAATTCAATTCAAATTTCATCTTTTCATTTATAAACAACTTTTATAAATTCAATTCAAATTTCATCTTTTCATTTATAAACAAAGTTTATAAATTCAATTACTTGTTTTATATACCTTCGAACAAGTTAAATATTTTCTATAGTTCCTTTAAAATTCAAATTCTATTTATAAAAATATAATTTCATTTTTAAATCTCAAATACCCTTTTCGATATTTTAAATGAATCAATATTCAAGCTCTAGGGATATTTTAAACAATCAAACCAACCAATTTTCAATCATTTGATTTTTAACACATCATATATGAATATATATGAAATCAAACAAACAACAACAGATAATATATTTTTGAGGAATCCAGTTGGATTCCTCCAACCTGTTTTTCCTGCATCCACAAACGTTAGTCAACATAGTAATACCCATCCTGCTTCGAGGCAGGATATCGCGGTATAGAAGGTCATCCACTAATCATAGCGTGGGGCGTATAGGGTAATCATCCGCTATGAAACTGCGGGCATCCGCTAATGAGACTGCGGGAATCCAACCAATCATCAACCCAATATATATATAATAGTCAACCAATCCTAAATAACTATATATATTTTTAAAGCAATCAGACAGTATTCAAACAAGCACAGACAATTATTTTTAACTATATAAAAATAAATTTCTAAATAAAATGGTGAGTGAGGTTTACTCACCGATTTTCGTTTGTCAAATATCCCGTCTTTAATCCATATCGTTGGATCTATGAATCGACTTGAATCGTCCCAAATGAATTTATTTCATACCTACGATTATTAAATTTATATTTACTGAGTCATACCATTATCCACTTATCTTAACTATTAAATAAATTTAAACTACTCTAATTAAATCAAAAGTCATTACCTAAATTAATTATAATTAGTTTTACCTTGATAACCACTTAAACCTTCTCCACAACATGCTCTTGAACAACATAGTATAAATACAATCTTCCTTTTGATGTAATCGAACTGTGCCTTCACCAACGAGCTTCATGTTTCACCTTTTATCCAACACGTTGACAGCCTCTTCATCGTCTCTCAGCAAAACAAAGGACTACCCTTATCAGCGTCGGCCTCCACCTTGTTCATCATCAAACCCTTACTGTTGAACCATTCACAAACTCCAACGTTCTCCTTGTTGGCTATAATAACCTGAATCGTACCTTCCCATGTTGACACCAGCACACCGTCTTCCCAAAATACAGTCCGCGGCCCTTAAACAAATCAATCAGTTCGCTCTCCTCTGAAAACCTCCCTTCAAACATCGAACTCCTCATTGTAATTACCAACACAGTTCCCTTGATAACACGCTGCCCTCATCTTCTCCTTCATCACCATCTCGTACCGCGTACCAACCACTCAGTCCATCTTCGAATCACATCGCCACTCCTCAATTCAGTGATCGCAGTCTGCCAGTCCATCACTATCGACTTTGCCAGAGGTTCCGCCACCTCCTCCAACCCACCACAAAGACTCCGACACCACCACAATGAACCGCGTCTTCGAACCCTAACTGATTTACCTCTCTCGGAAGTCGTTCGCACCCCCCAATAACCACCTGATAGTAAATAACAAGCCCACCCAAACTCAAAGCATTCGATTTCTGAATTGATGAGAATTTCTTCGATTTGATTTCGACTTTTGAATTGAGGGGATCGGCTTGGATTTCATTTCGAAACAATATCGAAAAAAGTAGGGTAGTCACGACTTTTTAAAGTAAAGGGTGCGGTCAAATTTTGATCTGCGTAGCCGTTCTTTTGTGTGGAGGTAGAGGACTAAAAGTGTTTGGTTTATGTCTACACAAGAAAAGAAAGAATTTTATTTTTATTTGTTTTTATTATATTTTAATTTAATTAAACCGGTATCCTCTAATTTAAAATACACCCAAATTTTGAATTCCTTCTGAACTCAAGAACTCTCAATCCTAGGGTAAAACCACTATTCTGAACACACTGGGACAGGTTACGAAGTCTAATTCGATCATCTGAAGGAGATATTAATTTAAATCAATATAAATTAATTTCAGACAATTTATTCTCCTCGATAATAATAAATATTATTATCGCTATGAATTCAAATAGAATTTCATATTAATTATTTTAACTGTTTTCAATTCAAAATAAAATTTTGAATTCAACTAAATCCATTTTTGTATTCTGTTATTTAATATATTCGATTTTAAATCGAAATTGATTATTAAACTAATAACATAATATAAAATTCCATTTATATTACCCCCCCCCCCCCCCCCAATATTTAAATAAAATATTAAATATTCAAAAATTAACCCCTAAGGATCCGGGTCATTACAATCTTCCCCACTTAAAATAATTTCGTCCTCGAAATTGCTAAGGTAGAAAAAGTGCTACAAACCCATTAACTTTTCAGAACTTATTTATGTTGATACTCAACATTTCAAACTTCAATACGCAACTCTCTGTCGAATAAATCCCTATTCGATAACTCCTCCCTTCGAATAACTATATTTGATAATCTATCTTTCGAATAACTAGATTCGAAAACCTTTCTTCGAATAAACTATATTCGATTTACTCTATTCAATTTACTCTTATCAATTAACTCAACTTGATTTAACTCTCTTCGATTAACTCCATCGAATAATTAAATTTGATAACTCCTTCGAATAACCAATATTCTATAACTCACTTCGATTAAACTAATCGACAACCTTTTTTTTTCGATTAACTATAATCGTTAACTCCTTTCGATTAACAAATAATCGATAACTCCTTCGATTTACTAATAATCGATAACTCCTTTCGAATAAACTATATTCGATAACTCCTTTAATTCTATTCGAATAAACTAATATTTGATTTAACTTCATTCGCTTGACTCTAGATCGCAGCGATCACAATGGTTACGCCTGATTCCCCCAGGAAACATCCGACCGCCCTAGGCTATCTACAGCCCTGCGAATTACGCTAGCAGTCGTACGAAATGACAACTTATCCTGAGTAACTATGTTTGACTAACTCTTTCTCAATAACTATATTCGATCAACTTTAATTGAATAACTAACATTCAATTAAATCCTAGTTCGATTAACTACGTTCAATTAACTCTATCTGTTTAACTCTTATTTTGAATAACAAATATTCGATAAATTCAAATTGAATAACTAACATTCAATTAACTCTACGGATTAACCCTAACTGATTAACTCTAACTGGTTAATTCTTACTCGAATCGATTTATTCTAACTCTAATCGACTTTTCTTATTCGAACATCTCTTATTGGATAATGTTTCTTCATTTAAAAAGATTTACTTTTGGTAACGGTTCTTCATTTTATAAATGTTCTTTTTAATAACGTTACTTCACTTATACAAGTGTTGTGTACCCCTTCTATTTAAAACTATCGGTGTTAAAAACCAATATCTCTTCTCTATATAAGTTCAGACTTATATATTCCATTTATCCAATGATAAATATTTAATTTAATTTATAAATTGTTATTTATAAATCAATCTTTTCTATTTATCTGTTAAAAACAGATTTCCATTTTCTATCCACCTTCTAAATATTCCTTTGATTAAATTCTATTTATTTAACAAATAAATATCTCATCTATAACATTCTATTTACTTTCCAAATAAATATTTCCATTGAATCTATTGGTAAATGTTTTACAAATATTCCCTTCTATTTGTTTGCACATAACTTTATTTGTTTTACAAATACATTTCCTTTATTCACCTCCAATTCATTTTTCATTCCCATTGATTTTACTCAATTTATTCATTTCGATCCATTTAACTTACTTAAGTTAAATTTTATTTCAATCATTCAAATTCCCATTAACTAGTTGCTAATTAACCGTTTTGCCTAGTTCACCCTTTTTATTCGAATATCACTTGTTCAAATGTATGTCAACTAAATTATAAAATAATCTAATTATATTTTCAACTCGAGTTATATATTCGATTTCGAATATAAATTCTCAATCTCTTTCACTTATCCAAAAATCCAATTTTGACTCAAATTTCCTTTAACTAGTTATTTTCCAATTTAGTTAATTCTATTTAACCATTTAAAATATGATTTTTGTCTAAAAAAATCATTTCACTTACTTCACTGGAGTTCATATTTATTTTATAACTCAAGTCTATATTTTCCTCATGGCCATTCGGATTTTATTTACTTTAAAAATCCTTTTACTTATATATATAAACCATTGTGGTTTTTAAAGGTTTCTGGCGCTGCTTTTCAAAAAAGTTGATTTTGACATAACTCAAAATCTATACGACGAAATCCAGATTTTTCTCTTTCATTAGAAAACTATTATCTACTGCTCCTGACGGTTCTTGTTTCAAAGAATTTCGACCTAATTTGAGTCCTGTATACTAAATTGAAGTTCGAATCGCCAATTTACGAACTGCCGCGCTATGGCGAGCTCGTTTTAATTATATTTATAAATATAAACGTTTTAGCTTTGTTTATAATAAATTCAACTCCATTCTGATATATTTTTAATATATATCCAATCCATTCCAACGTAATATTCCCGATCTATTTCTCTTTAATATTCAAATCCTATATATTTACAATATTCAAATTCCATTGTATTTCTTTATTCAAACTCTATATTTGAATTTCCTTCTATTAAATTTCTATTTGAATTTCTTATCTTCAAATTCTATTTGAAATCCTTTATCGTGAATTTCTATTTGAAATCCTTTATTCAAAAACCCATTTCAAATCCCTTCTTTTCAAATTCCATCTGAAATCCTTTATTCGATTTCTATTTAAATTCCTTTGTTCAATTTCTATTTGAAATCCTTCGAATTTAAATTCTATTTCAAACTCTATATTTTCTTTGAATTCTAATATTCAACCTCCACTTTATATTCTCTTTGAAATCCTATTTAACCAAATTCCATTTGAATTCTAATATTCAAATCTTTATTTGACTTTTCTTTATTCAAATCCATTTGAATTCCTTTGAATTCAAATTCCATTTCAATTTTTCTTATACAATTTCTATTTGAATATTCTTTATTCACTCTCATTTGAATTCCTTTGAATTCAAATTCTATTTCACTTCTATTTGAATTATATATATATTCAAATTCCTTTATTTTACTTCTATTTGAAATCTATATTCCAATTCCCATTTCAAAATTTCGTTGAAGTCATATAAATATATACATATATTTATATCTATCCCAAATTCAAAACATTTGAATTTTCAAACAACTTGTTTCTTTTCAAACAAATTTCCATCAAAACTTTTCTAAGGCAGCAATTCGTCACTTAGAAACTCGAAAATGAACACTGATGATGTTGCGACCATCATCAGAATTATTTCCCAGCTACTGAATGAGTTCAGTGCTTTATTTCTTTCAAACTCCATTTAGAAAAATATTTTCCAAACTCCCAGGATTTTAAATTCTAAATTCTGGTTGGAATTCAATTTCAATTTATCACATTTGTATATTTGATTTCATATACAAATTCCATTGGTTATATATAACTATTTCTGTTTTATAATCTAATTCGATTATAATCCTAACAATCAACTTAACTATTTAAAAACAATATCGTGTCCAATCTTCTGTTCAAGTGTTTATAAATTCCTATCGACATCGTGGCGTCCCACGAATCGACCAAAATTTATAATCTACTCAACAGACTAGTCAACACAATATAAAACAGTTTTTATATCAAATAACAAATACGCTCTCTCGTATATATATACACTCAAACTCAATCTAGGGTATTACTAACCCTATCTCTACCGAGTCACGCCACAGAGCCAAGTAATTCTTAACTTAAGCTCTGATACCAACTGTAACGACCCGGATTTTGAGCGACTTTGGTTATCGACATAAGCTCGATGTCGATAACCAAAACATCGAAAAATCCTGGCAATTAGTGAAAGAAATTAGAGGGTGAGGAAAGATAAGATAGAAACTTAGAATAGAAGAAGAAGAAGAACACAACATCAGAGTAACACGAATCTCACAGCGGAACGAATAAATATATTTCATAACATAACTTTGAAATACAAATTTGTACTTGAATATACATGTCATTATCAAAGTACAGCACTTACAACACAACGGAAATAACTATAGCTATATGATCCTGAAGCCTCCTGCTCCAGCTCTTCCAGTATATCTGTAAATCCTGACTACTTGACTGCCCATACAAATTTAGGCACCCAAGAGTTTAGGGAAAATAACAAAGTAACTCCGGGTCAGTCATGGGACTGGTATGAGTAAACAGTTTAAACAGTTTCAGAAAACTAAATGATATCTCATAAGACCACGCCGTATAACACGGAACGGGTTTTTCCCTTATGAGAAATCCAAACACTTGACTTATCTTTATATCAAAACTCTTTTGATATTATAATAATGTCTAAATCAAGTAGATAACAATCTAGTGAAACGTTTGCATCTCACGTTCCACATATATAATATACAATCATAAACCGCAAGCACGTATTGGGTATTTGATTTCCAACTATGACAAGGTATGGAACCACCTTCCGCTGGTATATCCCTAGAGGAGAATACACCGAGTTCAACAAGAACATCTTGCAACTCAGCCACACATGACCGACCACTCATTTCGCTTGAGTGTATCGAATGTATATCACCAACGATTGGGATCAGCAACCGTTTCCCGAATGGGTCAGCATCGACAATAGATTTTTAGAAGTAAATGAAACTCTAGATCAGGTGATTATACACCCTAATAGGTGCGACCTACATAGCCATGCTGCTTGCCCGATTTCTGTCATTTACCGGTTGATGAGGCTAGAAGCTACGCTTTATCATCACACCAGATTCACTTCGAATGCCACATCGTCAAATCCATCAAATCACCGATTGACGTCCTCAACAGTACATTACGTGTTAGCTGAAAGAAGTTTCCTTCTCCGCTTCCACTCTTGGTACGATTGGAGAAATCAATATACGTGATCGTCTGGAAATACTCTGTCAGACATTCATCCATACAAGTCACCCAGGAATAGGATGAACCGAATGTACTATTTCTATTAATAGAAAAAGTCCTTGTACTCTACTCCGTCTTCGATTATCTTTATATAATCTGATTCGCACGCTACTGCCGATATGGAGTGGTTCTTCGGATAATAATCCAACCGGTCTCTCCATATTGACAACGATGGTCAAAACTTCGATAGTCTGTGATTTAACTATCGAATAAAAACAAGTGTTTCGATAATCGATGATTTAACTATCGAATAAAACAAGTGTTCATCCAAACATCCAACAATCACTGAACCTTTAATTAATATTCCATTAATTAAATCTCTTCTCTATTTCTTATCAATATTTGTTAACCAAATATTTTCAATAACCATATTGGCCTTTTACGTTATTTGGAAAACATTTCCGAATATCGCCTTCCTTAAATTTCTAGCTTTAGAAATATTCATTATTCTATTTCCAAGCTTTGCACATATTTGGGTTAAAACAGATGTTGTGTAAAACATCGTTACGACAACCCAAATACAGTATTAACTAATTCTTATTCCACATTGATCTTCGAGCCTGAATCTTACTATTTATCGGTATATCATGAAATCAACCAAGTTGGGGTATAATTACCTCTCAGACCTTGACTGAATAACATTTAACGTCAAAACAGACAAGACTACTTACTCGAATAATCAATACCATACAACTGATTATTCACCTTTAAACACATATACACTTCTTCTTTCTATTCTCACGATATTTTATTCTTATACTTCCTTTTTTTTATTATACTATTCTGTTTCTAAGTTCGTTTCCTTATCGACTTCTATATAATCGATACGTTGATTTCTAACTATCAAATTATCTTAAAAATATTCTATCTCCTTAAATTCCCGGAAAAATTCGCCATAACCTCCTTTGTACCGGGAGCATCGGGAAATTTCAAATAGCTTTCCCGGTCCTTCTCATCTCGAAAGAAAAAAGAAAAAGCCAAGCGGCTTGCCGATACGGCGCATAAAATCTCATATATGAATTAAATACGTAACTTTTTGTTGGGCATTCTATTTATTTCACTTCTATACTTTATTCCATACCTGTCTCCTGTATGTCTATACCTGTCCAATCTATCTTAAATATACCAATCGTTTTAACTCAATTTGTTAATTAAATCTGTTACTTAACTTTTCAGTCTATTTCACCTTCATATTTGAACATGACATGTTCAAATATATTTTAACTGCATATTAACAAATTCTAATTATACTCATACTCTCGTTTCCTTATCGACTTCTCTATTCAAATTCCAATTCAATTCTATTTGAATTCTCTTTATTTAAAACTTCATTTGAATTCTATTTTCAAATTCTATAGTTTAAAGTCCATTTGAATTCTATATTCAAATCGTTTAAAGTCCCTTTGAATTTCTATATTCAAATCTATAGTTTAAAGTCTATTTGAATTTCTATATTCAAATCGTTTAAAGTCCCTTTGAATTTCTATATTCAAATTCCATTTGAAATACTATATTCAAATTCTATAGTTTAACTCCATTTGAATTTGATTATTCAAATCTCTATTTCAATTCCTTATACTCAAAGTCCATTTGAATTCTCGGCATTTATTTATAAACAACGTTTATAACTTCAATTCAAATCCCACCTTTCCATTTATAAACAACGTTTATAATTCAATTCAAATCCCATATTTTCATTTATAAACAACTTTTATAAATTCAATTCAAATTCCATCTTTTCATTTATAAACAACTTTTATAAATTCAATTCAAATTTCATCTTTTCATTTATAAACAACTTTTATAAATTCAATTCAAATTTCATCTTTTCATTTATAAACAAAGTTTATAAATTCAATTACTTGTTTTATATACCTTCGAACAAGTTAAATATTTTCTATAGTTCCTTTAAAATCCAAATTCTATTTATAAAAATATAATTTCATTTTTAAATCTCAAATACCCTTTTCGATATTTTAAATGAATCAATATTCAAGCTCTAGGGATATTTTAAACAATCAAACCAACCAATTTTCAATCATTTGATTTTTAACACATCATATATGAATATATATGAAATCAAACAAACAACAACAGATAATATATTTTTGAGGAATCCAGTTGGATTCCTCCAACCTGTTTTTCCTGCATCCACAAACGTTAGTCAACATAGTAATACCCATCCTGCTTCGAGGCAGGATATCGCGGTATAGAAGGTCATCCACTAATCATAGCGTGGGGCGTATAGGGTAATCATCCGCTATGAAACTGCGGGAATCCGCTAATGAGACTGCGGGAATCCAACCAATCATCAACCCAATATATATATAATAGTCAACCAATCCTAAATAACTATATATATTTTTAAAGCAATCAGACAGCATTCAAACAAGCACAGACAATTATTTTTAACTATATAAAAATAAATTTCTAAATAAAATGGTGAGTGAGGTTTACTCACCGATTTTCGTTTGTCAAATATCCCGTCTTTAATCCATATCGTTGGATCTATGAATCGACTTGAATCGTCCCAAATGAATTTATTTCATACCTACGATTATTAAATTTATATTTACTGAGTCATACCATTATCCAATTATCTTAACTATTAAATAAATTTAAACTACTCTAATTAAATCAAAAGTCATTACCTAAATTAATTATAATTAGTTTTACCTTGATAACCACTTAAACCTTCTCCACAACATGCTCTTGAACAACATAGTATAAATACAATCTTCCTTTTGATGTAATCGAACTGTGCCTTCACCAACGAGCTTCATGTTTCACCTTTTATCCAACACGTTGACAGCCTCTTCATCGTCTCTCAGCAAAACAAAGGACTACCCTTATCAGCGTCGGCCTCCACCTTGTTCATCATCAAACCCTTACTGTTGAACCATTCACAAACTCCAACGTTCTCCTTGTTGGCTATAATAACCTGAATCGTACCTTCCCATGTTGACACCAGCACACCGTCTTCCCAAAATACAGTCCGCGGCCCTTAAACAAATCAATCAGTTCGCTCTCCTCTGAAAACCTCCCTTCAAACATCGAACTCCTCATTGTAATTACCAACACAGTTCCCTTGATAACACGCTGCCCTCATCTTCTCCTTCATCACCATCTCGTACCGCGTACCAACAACTCAGTCCATCTTCGAATCACATCGCCACTCCTCAATTCAGTGATCGCAGTCTGCCAGTCCATCACTATCGACTTTGCCAGAGGTTCCGCCACCTCCTCCAACCCACCACAAAGACTCCGACACCACCACAATGAACCGCGTCTTCGAACCCTAACTGATTTACCTCTCTCGGAAGTCGTTCGCACCCCCCAATAACCACCTGATAGTAAATAACAAGCCCACCCAAACTCAAAGCATTCGATTTCTGAATTGATGAGAATTTCTTCGATTTGATTTCACTTTTGAATTGAGGGGATCGGCTTGGATTTCATTTCGAAACAATATCGAAAAAAGTAGGGTAGTCACGACTTTTTAAAGTAAAGGGTGCGGTCAAATTTTGATCTGCGTAGCCGTTCTTTTGTGTGGAGGTAGAGGACTAAAAGTGTTTGGTTTATGTCTACACAAGAAAAGAAAGAATTTTATTTTTATTTGTTTTTATTATATTTTAATTTAATTAAACCGGTATCCTCTAATTTAAAATACACCCAAATTTTGAATTCCTTCTGAACTCAAGAACTCTCAATCCTAGGGTAAAACCACTATTCTGAACACACTGGGACAGGTTACGAAGTCTAATTCGATCATCTGAAGGAGATATTAATTTAAATCAATATAAATTAATTTCAGACAATTTATTCTCCTCGATAATAATAAATATTATTATCGCTATGAATTCAAATAGAATTTCATATTAATTATTTTAACTGTTTTCAATTCAAAATAAAATTTTGAATTCAACTAAATCCATTTTTGTATTCTGTTATTTAATATATTCGATTTTAAATCGAAATTGATTATTAAACTAATAACATAATATAAAATTCCATTTATATTACCCCCCCCCCCAATATTTAAATAAAATATTAAATATTCAAAAATTAACCCCTAAGGATTCGGGTCATTACAATACTTATACCATTCAGATAAGAATATAGCACTATTTTCTAAGTAATGAAAATAGTACGTGGAGCGACCCGGATTTTTCGACGCCTGAATTCTTACATTAATACATAAAACCTGTATTATTTGCCAAAACTCAAGTATTGAACACACCAGATAGTTATTAGAAAGAAATTAGAGGGTGAGATAAGAAAGAAAGAAATATTAGAATAGAAGAATAAGAAGAAGAACTATCACAAGCTAGAGTCTCACTTCGCAGCGGAATAAATATAATATAGAAATATATCTTTATTGAAAACATGAAATAATACTTACAACATCAGAGTACATCAACATCTAGACAGTTATAACAACCTGTCCTCATATATATATATATATATATATATATATATATATCACACAGCGAAATCATGCTAGATAATATCATACATTTGGACACTTCCAGCATGTCTCTTCACATTATCCGATAAACTGAACCTGTAAAACCCGGGCTAACCCGAGCATTACAAACGTCGGATGAGTTTGGTGAACCAGAGTGAGAAAAACTCGCTAAGTTTGCAGGTATCATCCAACTTGATTTTAAAGTTAAAAATTTCTTTTCGAAAGAAAAGATAATCGTAAGATCAAATCCACATATAAATATGGACGGATTTTACCTTGCGATAACCCAAAATAATTCTTTTGAAATCATAACAATTCTGATATTATAATAATGTCTAAATACAAATAAATAACAATCTAGAAGAACGCTTGCATCTCACGCTTTACATATATAGTGTACAATCAAAAATCGCGGGCTCTTATTGGAGAATGGATTCCAACTAGCAAGGTATGGGACCACCTTCCGACAGTGTATCTCTAGAGAAGAATACATTAGGGTTCAACAAGAACATCTTGCAAACCTGTCTAAATATGACGACTATTCATTTCGCTTGAATTTCCGAATGTATTATCACTTTACGACTTTTTGTCACAACCACCATAGTTTCTGGGAGATACAAAAATGAAAAGAAGTAACAAATATGAATATTCTATAGATTGTGATAATACACCCTAATGGGAGCGACCCACATAGCCATGCGCCCTACCCGATTTTATACCATTTCATGATTGATGAGGCTTGAGGTTTAAATCATCTTTTAGAACATCTATCACTTTTGAATCCCATATCATCCATACATTTCATCCACGAATAGGATGAACTGAGGGCACCCTCCTACCACATCCTAAGGAATCACCCTATAGATTAGTAGCAAGTAGTCCTTGCAATCTGTAGATTCCAACCACGGCAGAATACAGTATTTCTCAAGGGGCCAACATGAGATTTTAAGTACTCCTCCCATTTTATGAAGATCTATGGTCTTCAAATGCTTCATCTCGATCACCGCCTGATATCTTCCACGGTTACGTATTTGCTATTCGGAATGGTTTTCGAGTATAAATTTGATGCCGGTCTTTCCGTACCAACAATCATAATTGACCAGATTTGATAGTCGGTTATTTAACTATCAAATAAACAGACATTCATCCATAAAATAAAATATATTACTAGTTCAGTATCGAGAATCACTTGGCCTCTTTAATAATTAACGAATGGTTAATTTAAAACTTTATATCTTCAATTTCTTGGAAAATGTTTCCCTTTCTTATTTAATATAAGAATATTCAATCATCATCCCACTTCTACTCCATTAGCTCCTATTGTAAATCAGTAAGCGAATAAATTTCTAAATATCAACCCTGAAGGCCGAAACCAACATCATATTGACAACTCGAAAATTACAAAACCAACCGACGTACAAAAAGTTCCAATTTCGTTAAACTATATAACTTTCCTTATCGTACTACGTATATCCTTTTAAAACATTATAAATAACCCTTGATTCAAATATCAATCAAAATACTATATAAAACTTCATTTTAAACTTACTTCAAATCCACTCTGGTTATATCTTAATAAAATCCCATTTCTTGTTTACAATATGCAGTTTAGGATCGAATTCTTATAACTTATCTTGCCAAACCATTTTAATTTGATTTGGGTTCTCGCTTCAATTCCCATTTCATAAACCTTTCATTTTGTTCCATAAATCATTTCAATGTTTATATCTTTATTAACTCGTTAACCTAACTACAATCATTTACGACATTTTCAAATAAACTAAGGTTTAAATATGAAATCCTATTAAATAAAATGTCAAGGACAATTCAATTCAATTTAATCTTACTGATATACCTAATATAAAACGCTTGAAAACTCTTTAACTATAAACAATGTCTTATAATTTCATTATCCTCCATTTATTAATTCCAAATATCATTAATTAATTATTTTTAAAGAAATAAATTAAAAATATTATAAAAATGATTTACTTCATCGTTTACAATATCTATTTAATACAAATTTAATAATCAAATACCATTAAGCAGTTGACTCATACAATTTAACACAACTAACTTGTTAATCCATTCTAATTAGTCTTTTCATTTAAATTAATTATATAATTAATTTAATTCATCCCGTTTACTTTGATTATTATTATTACTAAATAGTAATCAAATTCCAATACCTAATTGTTTCTCAGAAACAATTAATCCTAGTTATAAGTCATTAGTTTTATATCCACTCACTTGCTTTTAAATCTTATTAACGTACGAATTTGCTTTGCAAAACCATTTGATAATTTCTCATAACTTAAACAATAAATAATCATATAAATTTCCCTTTTATAAAACTTAATTCAAAATAATATATTTCAAAACTATCTTCAGTTATAAAAATAACTTTTATAACTTCACTTATGTTGATTCACCTAATGGTAAATCAACATTTCATAAAATAATTTATTTTTGGGCCATCCACTGTCACTTACTCAACCAATACTGCTCATTGGTTAATAACAAAAAAATGTAGAATTTTGATTCAACAATCACTGGTTAAATCAATCATCCAATAAGACTAGTTAAGCAATTCTTATAATTGTGATATAGAAATAAACAATAAATTTAAGGAATCCAGTTGGATCCCTCTATCCTGTTTTCCGTGCATCCAAATACGTTACCTCAAATAAAATTATCTATTAATATGATGATATACAATAAACACGAATAATTAATTCAACTAATAATGGTCAAATTCAACTAATAATGGTCAACAAATAAAAATAATTCAAGCATCCAATTTGATTCACTACGTTTATATTATTCTAAACGTAACTAACAAGGTAAGTTACCTCAATTGGAACTAATCGTTAAAAATATTGATTGGTTAAAATTAAATTAAACAAACGTTTAATCTAATCAGTTCAGTCAACACATGTAGATATATTCAGCATCCGTCAAATAACTAACAACCATAGCACACAAATATCTAAACCCGACTTATATAAAATATAAGTCGAATAAAACTGAGTGAGTTGAACTCACCTTGATTGGAAATTGACGGTTCTACTTTTGTTCCATTTAAAAATCAAACGTTTGATTTCATCATGAAATTCCAAGAGCTTGGTTCTCCGCAAAAACAGCTCACAACATAGCCTTTGTCATTATGAATCCAACGTTCATCTAGATTGGACATTGTAATAACAAGCTATAAAAGTTTTAAGTTAACGATTAAATTAACTTAACTTAATTTCTAAATATAAATTAAACTAATTGGTTTACTTGGGTATACACGTTACCAGGCTGCTACTTTAATTTGTAGTCTAGTTCAAAAAAATATGCCAACCTTTCCACGCATCTCATCACTATAACGTTCTAATACTTCGTTGCTAAAAAGAATAGGTGGAATCATTCACCACGTATTGACCCAACATGACCAATTTCACTTCTACTGTACAAGTGCAACACATCCCATATTTTATTATTCAGAAACCTGCAAGGCCCAACTGTTTAACAACAGCCCACCATCAACTTAAAACCACCCACCTAAGCTATTCTTTTCCCCCAATGAACCCAGACCACTTCTTCTACATCCGAAATTATGAGCCCACTGCTCCAGATTCGAACGAGAGTTCTCCATACCGTTGCTATAGTATTTAACATGCCCACTATACCGTAACTCCATCACCCTTCGCCAGAGCCTTTCCTGAACCAAACCCTCCCTCCAACCTCCGCGCCTTCGAACAACCCCTTTGACTAACCCCTATCAACTCCTCATCTCCATCATACCATCTCAAACTTAGACCAAGCTGCTGTAAAAAAAACGCAACAAAAGATGGGTTTGATTCCCTTCTAACCTTACACGAGACTAAAGGGGGATAGTAGACCATCTCCAGTATACTCATTATTTTGATTTATAAATGTTTGCCTATGAATTGGTTTCTTTAAATTTGTATGGAGCTTGGGTTTTCTTAAAGGGTGGGGTTAATTGGTTTATCTGGAAACGAAAGAGGGGACGCAGTATATATATGTGTGTGTGTGTGTGTGTGTGTGTGTGTGTGTGAAAGAACAAATAAGGACCACGTATTGTCAATGGTACATGTGGATAGTAGAGGCGAAGTAAGCTGGCGGAGTGTAGCTCATGTTATCTTTTCTTTTCTTTCATTACTGTGCGATGGGATGACGGATGTGCAAAGTCTGTGTTAATGTGCATAGGCTAGTACGAAGGAGGTTTGCTGGTGTTTATGGCTAGGTTCGAAGAAACTTAAGCACAAAGGAGCAACTTTATATTGTTTCTAGTACAACCGTAGATTTTAGGCTGGCTGAAGATTTAGGACTGCTGGCTTCCTTCAGTATTAAGCTTTAGATCTGTTTGGAGGATTTAGCATGTGTGTGTATCTGAACAGATGTGCAGGAGTTTACGTGCTTGTATTGATTTTAGATGGTGACTGGCATGTGGGTAGACCTGCTGGAAAGAATAGAGTAGCTTAAAGTTATTGGGTAGGCTCAATTTCTAATGTGTGGTTTCTTTTCATTGGTATGCTATTTTGGCAGCTATGCATATGCAGGTAGATAAATAAAGATGAAACATTCACGCATAAAATGTATGTTCAATTATGCATGTATTCTGCACCATTCCATTTTTATAATTTTCTTATGAACTTCTTCCAAATTATAGCCTAAACCACGTACACAAAAGATCTATCGCTTTTGAAAATTTTAACATCTCCAAGTCTAAAATACAAACCAAATGCATCATTGTAATTAATATTATTTTCACTATTGAATTATAATATCAAATTAATTTGTTAGGGTTATCAGAACAAACGTTAATGAAACCAATCTTAGCTGCCAGGAATTAGTATTAATCCGAATTCATAATTCTATTGCTAAAGAAAAAGAAAAGAACGCTACAATCCCACAACATTCTTACTTGTATACCAACAAAATTACCACACAATACGAAGTGAACAATATTTTGTGCTATCTACCTTAGTTTGTTTAGGTCCTAAGATATATATTAAAAATTCATTTATTATTATTATTATTATTTATATGGTTAATTTTATTTTACCATTGGTTACGCTGCACAATCAAAATTCGCACTCATATTCATGAATTCAAAACTCAATGAAAATAAATACACTGCTATGTCTTGACGTTCCGGTCCCAACAAAATTAATTTTTGTTGAAAACGGACCCCGTTTGCAAATACGACATTATTTTAAAACCCAATTTATTCATCGGTTCAAATTTAAATTGAACGTACCAATAAAACAACTCCAATTAATTCCCAACTGGAAATTTAACACCAACTAATTATACGTATCCCAATAAAATTTGATTCGTCGAAAACGGAGAAGGTTTGAATAGAAAACAATTTTAAAGCCTATATAATATCGATATAATATAATTAAATAAAAAACAATTTAAATAATAATTAAATTATCATCGTTGTATATATATCCTAATGAAAAAATATATATCACTTTAAACTCAACCAATATTGAAACATAACTCATCATTTAAAGTTTTCAAGTGAAACGATATACAAATCTTATTGAAATCTTTATTTATTTATTAAATAAACGTTATAATTTATAAACGTATCCATATTGACTAATTTAAAATTTGATTTGGATATAACTAACAATTTATAAGACGAAATCTCGATTTTCACCTTCATTAGAAAATTATAATAAAAAAGATTCAAGCGTTTTTTGTTTCACATAATTCCGACTTATAACGGATTCCGTAAAATCAATTGAAGTCCAAAACTCAATATATATATACGAGCTCATTTTAATTTAAATATATATATATACATATATATATATATATTATATTATATTCAAACTTCGTTTTAATGAACGAATTTTATATTATAAATCCATTTATAATTACAGTTTAATATTTAATATAATAAAATATAATATCACTAAAAATACGAGACGTTACACTCCTTCCCCCTTAAAAGAATTTCGTCCCCGAAATTACTAAGTGAGAAGAATACTCCAATCCCAATTATTTTCAAAATTATTAGTTAAAATTATTATGAAAAATATTTTAAGTTTTAAAATTTAATGAAAATTCCGCCTGCATCTCCTCTGCACGACTCAATCGATATAACTACAAATGCCACTCTAGGCCTTACATCAACTCAAAGAAAATAAAGCCAAGTGGCTACACAACTCAGGGGTATAAAATCAATCGTTATATTAAGGTTTACCTATTGGTTGGGGAACCAAACTCTAATTCCAAAGAAAAGCAATGACAGCTCTTCATCTCATTCCAACTATTCCTTAATCTCTGTGACCAATTAGCTCTCATAACCTTCTGGTTCTGCACTTAGCCCAATTTTCCATGCAATATATACAGGATTTAATTCCATTTCATTTTCGATTCTATTCAAAATTATTACATTAGAATTTACTTCTCAGTTTCCAATTCATTCAATTTTATTAAACTATTGATGAATTTTTATACAATCAATCTAACATCCAATTAACAAACAATCAACAATCAATGCGAACAAATCATCCCATATTAAATTATTTAAAGTAAACTTCTGACTTATTTAATTCCACATTAAAATTTTATTTGTAAACTTGTTAATTTAAACACCCTTCTGGTTTTATTAAACTATTTAAATTGTAAATCAAAATTTGAATTTCTATTCAAATCAATTTTCAAACCTATATCAATAATTGGACAAAATCATTTCCTTTATATGAAAATATAATTTGGGAAAAATTATTTCATTTACCCTCTTTACAAAACAATATCGCGTCCATTGTCAATTCAAAATTGAACAGAACAAATAACACAATACAAAATATTTGTATATATAAAATTTACAAGTGCACGCTCTTGTATATATACATACATATATATGTATACACACACACACACACTCAACTCAATCTAGGGTATTACTAACCCTATCTCTATTGAGTTAAACCACAGACCCAGGTTATTACTAAACCAATAGCTCTGATACCACTGTAACAAACCAGATTTTTTGACGCTCGAATTTTGACAATAATACATAAAACTCGTACTATTTGCCAAAACTCAAGTATCGAACACACCAGATAGTCATTAAAAAGAAATTATAGGGTGAGATAAGAAAGAAAGAAATATTATAATAGAAGAATAAGAAGAAGAACTATCACAACACAGAGTCTCACATCGCAGTGGAATATATATAACATAGAAATAATTCTTTATTTAAAACTTGAAATAATACTCACAACATCAGAGTACATCAACATCTAGATAGTTATAACAACATGTCTTCATGTATATCACACAACGGAACCATAGTAGATAATATCATATGTCTGGACTCTTCCAACTTGTCTCTTCACATTATCCGACAATCTGAACCTGTAACCGGGGCTAACCTGAGCATTACAAACGCCGGATCAGTCTGGTAAACCAGAGTGACAAAAACTCGCTAAGTTTATAGGTATCATCCAGCTTGATTTTAAAGTTAAAAATTTCTTTTCGAAACAAAAGATAATCGTAAGACCAAATCCACACATAAACACGGACGACTTTTACCTTATGATAACCCAAAACAATTCTTTTGAAATCATTTCTATGCTCTATATATATAGTATACAATCAAAAACGTGGGCTCTTATTAGAGAATGGATTCAAATAGGCAAGGTACGGGACCACCTTCCGACAGTGTATCTCTAGAAAGGAATACATTAGGGATAAACAAGAACATCTTGTAACCCTAGCTAAACATGACCGACCACGCATTTCGCTTGAATGTTCCGAATGTATTGTCACTTTACGACTTTTTGTCGCAACCACCATAGTTCTCGGGAGATACAAAAATGAAAAGAAGCAACAAATATGAATATTATCTTTATGGTGACAATACACCCTAACAGGAGCGACCCAATAGCCATGTGGCCTACCCGATTTATACCATTTCCTGGTTGATGAGGCTTTAGGTTTAAATCATCTTTTAGAACATCTGGCACTTTTGAATCCCACATCGTCCATACATGTCATCCAGGAACAAGATGAATCGAAGGCACCCTCCTACCACATCCTAGGAATCACCCTATAGATCAGTAGCGAGTATCCTTGCAATCCGTAGATTCCAACCACGACAGAATACAGTATTTCAAGGGCCCAACCTGAGATTTTATGTAGTCCTCCCATTTTATAAAGATCTACGGTCTTCAAATTCTCCATCTCGATCATCGTCTGATATCTTCCACGATTATGTATTTGCTGGTTGGAATGGTTTTCAAATATAAATTCGATCCTGGTCATAATTAGCCAGATTTGATAGTCAGTATTTAACTATCAAATAAAAATTCATTCATCCATAAAATAAAATATATTACTAGTTCAGTATCCAGCATCAATTAGCCTATTTAATAATTAATGAATGGTTAATTTAAAACTTCATATCTTTAAATTCTTGGAAAACGTTTCCCTTTCTTATTTAATATAAGAATATTCAATCATCATCTCACTTCTACTCCATTGCTCCTATTGTAAATTAGTTAGTGAATAAATTTCTAAATATCAGCCCCGAAGGCCGAAACCAACATCAGATTGACACCTCGAAAATTACTCAACCATCCAACGTACAACAAGTTCCAATTTCATTAGCTATATCACTTTCCTTACCATACTACATATGTCCTTTTAAAACAATATAAATAACCCTTGATTTAAATATCAATCAAAATACTATATAAAACTTCATTTTAAACTTACTTCAAATTCACTCTTGTTATATCTAAATAAAATCCCTTCTCTTGTTTAAAATATGCAGTTTAGGATCGAATTCTTATAACTTATATTGCCAAACCATTTTAATTTGATTCGGGTTCTCGCTTCAATTCCCATTTCATGAACCTTTCATTTCGTTCCATAAATTAATTCAATGTTTATATCTTTATTAACTTGTTACCATAACTGCAAACATTTATTACATTTTCAAATAAACTAAGGTTTAAATATGAAGTCCGATTAAATAGAATGTAAAGGAGGATTCAATTTAATCTTATTGATATACTTAATATAAATACACTTGAAAACTCTTCAGCTGTAAACAATGTCTTATAGTTTCATTATCTCCATTTATTAATTCCAAAGATCATTACATCAATTATTTCTAAAGAAATAAATTAACAATGTTATAAAACTGATTTACTTCATCATTTACAATATCTATTTAATACAAATTTAATAATCAAATAACATTAAGCAGTTGACTAATACAATTTAACATAACTAACTTGTTAATCCATTCAAATTAATTAATTTAACTCATACCACTTACTTTGATTATTATTATTACTAAATAATAATCAAATTCCAGTACCTAGTTGTTTCTTAAAAACAATTAATCCCAGTTATAAATCATTAGTTTAACATCCGCTCACTTGCTTTTAAATCTTATCAACATACAAATTTGCTTTACAATGCCATTTTGTTGATCTCGAAATTAGAATCAACACCAAAAATAGTGCAAATACTCCACAAAGTGTGGAAAATAGAAGAAATGGAGCCTTACAATAGTAAGAATGCAAATAGAGAACACAACATTTTATAATGGTTCGATCAAGCATGATCTACGTCCACTTTAAAGAATGATTCCATTATCACATCAAGAGTTACAAAGTAAGCATATTCTCTCATTACATTCATTATTATCCTTACTACTCCTCTCTTAGATATATTAGAAATGATTAAGGAAAGATTTGATAGAATTCTTCAAAGATGGTAGGAGGTTGGGCGAATCTAGACTTTTTTCATGAACTTAGATGAATTTCCATGGCTTCTCAATGAATTTGGAGTTTGAACTTCAGCTAGAAATGGTTGGAGATGGACAAATTCCTTAGAAAAGGTCGAGAATTGAATTTGGCACCCCTTCGGGGTCATCAAAAATCCTCCTCCCTTAAAGTGGAATTGAACCCCTATTTATAAAGGTGTGGGATGGTTGGAATATAACTTTCAGGTTTTGGACCGGGCTGTTGTGTATTTACGAAAATACTACTGCCAGATGTCGCCAGCTAATTGCCAGTTTTCGCGTACCAAACTGACCTAGAACAGACCCGACCGACCCATATGAATAGTCCAACCCATTCTCCATTGGATAGACCGATCCAGCGTTACTGGATCTAACCGACCCAATCCGGATATAACAGGCTGACCCGCTCCTTTACAACCAGAACGATCCGTTGATACTCGAAAAGATTAGACTGACTCAGTCGGGTTAACCTGCTTAATGATGGACACACCGACCCGATCCACCCTGAGCTGAACACACTGATCCGATGACAGATGTATATGACCGATCCGACCCACTCTTAAATCCGACCCGATCCAATGCAGCAGGCCGACCCGATCCATTGTTTTACTATACAATCAACCCGTTACTTAAGCTTTGATTTTTAGGGTGTTAACATTTTCCCCTTGAAGTTCATAATGTTTTGATTCACAAAACATTTTGATCTTCGAAGCACATGCGTAGTGGATTAGTGATCGTTTGTTTGTTTGTTTGTTTTTTAAAAAAATGCAGGTCGGCATTCCCCTGGCATTTTGGATCAGACATGTTTGACTTCGGTGGATTGGTAGTGACGGGCCCTTATTGGTTCAGCTTGGCCCATAACCTTTTAGACTTTTTAAAGGCATAAAATGCCCCTTTCTCTTCCAGTTCTTCATTTCTCTTAATCTCCTGCCTGACGAATTTTAATGGCAATGGAATCCCTTTAAGGAGAATCCACCCAACTTATATTTTGTTCAACTCTCCACTTCAATCAATAAAACGCTTTTTATACTTCAATTAACTCAAGTCAACGATCCAGATCTTCCCAATCCATGCCTATCCGGTTTTCTTGAGCCCAAACCAATTCTACGACAATCAAACCCATCCAATCGCAAGTATTGAATTTTCTGAAATTTTAACCTCATTTGGGAATTTTTGTGTTCAGGCTTTGAATTGGTGCGACTTAGGATTGAGAAGTAAATTAGGGTTTTAGAAATCTTGGCGTTGACTTGTTCAAGAATGGTCTTGGAGTTATTTGTGTTGCATTTATGTATGCATGATGAGTTTGATTTTCACAAATTGCATGTTGGACCTTGTTTTGGCTCGATGCCTATCATACGCTTGTAGATATGCATGTGGCATTAGGATCACGTTGAAAACTTATGCTTTCGGTACCTTCTTTTTTTGCTGTCACGATCATGCTTACATTTCATTCATGTTGTGCCTCACTTGTCGTTCCGATCACGTTCACTTCTCAAAATACGGAGTTTTAGCTATTAGTGAAATATTTGTTGTCGACCTAAATTAATCCACTATGTGTGGTCGAGTCTGATCCAGCTTTCGATCGGTCATGGTCGATCCAATTCTGGATCGGCGATGACTGACCCAATTCTGGATCGGTCATGGCCGATCCAGCTCTGGATTGGTCATGACCGATCCAATCCTGGATCGGTTATGGATGATCCAGTCTTGAATCGATTATGGCTGATCCATTCCTGCATCGGTTATGGTCGATTCAGTTCTTGATCGGTCAAGACCAATCCAATCCTAGATTGCTTATGGTCCTTATGGCCGATCCAGTTTTGGATCGGTCATGGTCGACCCATGGATTAGTTACGACCGATCCATTATGGACCAAACATGACCCATTTTGGGTTATGTATGTGTAATGACCCGCATTTTTTGCGATATATAATTAATTTATTTAATTATATAATTGTTGATTTAGAGAAGTTAATGATCGTTTAATTAAATAATATTGAATATTTAATAAATAATTATAATATGATAATATATTATAATGTCGAAATAGTCGGAAATAGTTAAATTCACAATATCGTGTGAATTGAATAGCATACAAGATTTGGTGGAGTTTCGATTCGAAATATAATAACGATTATATTGAATCGACGATAGTTGAATGTATAGTTTATAATATATTTATAAATGAGCTCGAAATGGCGCTGCAGTTCGCTATTTGGCGATTTGAACTTCAACTGAATGTACAGGATTCGTTTTAAATCGGATTTCTGTGAAACAAGAAACGGGTGGAGCTGGTGGAGTATATCTTTCTAGTGCAAGAGAAAGATCGGGATTTCGTCATGTAGATTTTGAGTTATGTCCAAATGAAATTTCAGAAAAGTCGCTGTAGAATTCCTTTATAAATCGTAACGCTTTATATACGTTATAAAAGGATGTTTCAATGTAAAACTGAATATCGAGGTAATCGGGAATCTGAAATATCAAACTGTATATTCTGATATGATATTCTGGAGCTGTACGATATCATATGTGAAGATATACGATAATATAAATTTATTTATATTTAATTTAATTTTGTTTAAATATATTTATATATTTGAATGGGCTATTTAGAGCTTTAAAAATAGCCACTTTTGCAAACGAAGTCGGAATTCAACGAAACTAATTTTGTTGGATCCGCAATATAAAATAGTTATTAGATTTCCAGTTTCGTGATTTTTAGAGTCAGTATGTGGCCGTATGGATTTTTAGAGTGAAAAACAGTCAGTATTTTAATGGTTAAAAATATGTTGTGTGAGCAAACGGAGTGGTAATTCGACGAAACTAGTTCTGTTGGGTCCGTAATGTCAAACTCTAGCAGTATGTTTAGTTTGATGATTTTTAGGCACCGTATGTGATCGTAGGAATTTTTAGAAGACAAAAAGGAATATAATTTAATTGAATTGTTTTGCACCCCATATCAATATTTTTAGGGTTTCACAATATGAGTTCAACTACCAATATTATTACACTTTTGAAATCGTGGCACCGAACGCGACACAACGGCATTTTTACTTTTGTCCATATATAAGTAGAATCTTACGTAAGAGAGGGGATACTTGACCATTAAAGCTTAATATAATTAAACATTTATACATGGTCCAAATTCACTTATATCAAAGGACCGTCGTGGCCTCATTCTCACCTTCAAAACTTTCATGGACAAGGAAATTACAGCAACTCCAAACATCTTCTATAAATGCACTCCCTAAACCTAATCCTCCACCTTCTGTAAATCGAAAATTAGAAGCCGCCTCCAACATTTTACTTTAGGAAATTAAATCAAAAGAAATACTCAGTGAAATTGAGCGTCCATCGATTCGTTGGAACCACACGGTCTAGGGCTTCGCGATGGAATGCTTCGTTTCAGGTGCGATGTCAGGAGAGTGGCTCGACATTTTTGGCAGCGATCGATAGGGCTATGGCTTGTCAGTGATGCAAGGGGGATGGGGGAGGTGATTTATACTGTTGCGTTCAGAGGAGCAAGGTGATTCGGGTGGCAGATTTTGGGAGGGTCCCACGATAGGAAATGTCGCACGTTATTGTAGCTTCGCTGGTTCAGGCATAGGGTCGGATTCCGACAAAAGACGCCGGAGCAATGGGGAAGGGTCGGGCAAGTGCGGTTTTGGACGAGGAGTTGTTTGGCGATGGCAGTGAAGTCAGTCGATGATTGTGGAGGAGCAGGGGGATGGTCAAAACGCAGTCAACGGCTTGGGGAGGGATACAGAAAGGAGCAAGTTTCTGAGTTTGGGGGAAGACGAGTTGGAAATGGGCAGTGGGCTTATCAATAAGGTGATGGGCCGGGTTTAAGTGTAAGGCCCGGATTTAAATACTAATCAAGTTTAATTTAAATTTAATGTTATATAGAAACTTGTATGTTGAATAACTCTTCCATACGTAATCAGAATTGGACAAAACAAGATCCGTTGGGATCGTATGGACGGACACTACCCAATGGAACTAACGGAGAGTGGATTGGAGCTAGTTTGCGGAAAATTTAATTGTTTGATTCAAATCAAACAAACAGTTTATCGTTCTTTAACGATGAACTGGAAATGTGAGTAAAACTCACCAACTCTGAACAGTTATATTTCTATAACGTACTTTTAGAACTGTTAATCATCTGTTAATTTGTTGTGTGTTAACTGTTTGATTGAGTTGCTGAGTGATTGATTGAAAATATCGATATAGTTCTATATATATATCGTTAACCAAATAATTGATTCTGTTTAGCAGAATATTTCATACTGAGATGTAATCGATGTTATTATATTGTTTAACATTTGTGGATGCAGGGAAACAGGTTGGAGGAATCTAACGGGATTCCTCAACATTTATTTACCGTTTTGCATATATTGAAATATATGAAGTGTTATATAATCTGCTGTCAATTATATGTGTTTAGATGATATTGGACATCGTGATTTGAGATGATTGAATATCCTAACATACGGGATGATGACAAGGAGATTTTCAAAGTGATATTGAAAATGAAAATATTTATAAATGGAATATTTATAAATAAGGAATATTTATAAATTTGAATATTTATAAATAAGAAATATTTATAAATTGGAATATTTATAAATAGGAGATATTCAAAAAGGAAATAATTTCAAATCATTTTCTTTTTGAATGGAAATGCCTGTGTGGCGGGTTTGGGGATTTTCCCGATGTTCTCAATACAAAGGAGGTTATGGCGAATTTTCCCGAAAATTTAAGGAGTTAGAATATTTCAAGAATAAATTTGAAAAGGAAATATTTGTAAACCATTTACAAATAGAATTGGAAAGGGAACATTATAAAAAGGAAATCATTTTTAAAGTGTAGAACCGTTATTTAAAAGTAAATCTTTTCAAATGAATAAAACGTTTTTAAAAAGGAAATCTTTATAAAGTGAATAAAGTAAATCGAATATGGTATTCGAAAGGAGAAATCGAATATGGTATTCGAAAGGAGAAATCGAATATGGTATTCGAAGTTAGTTAATCGAATATGTTATTCGAAAGGAGTTAATCGAATATGGTATTCGAAAGTTAGTTAATCGAATATAGACATTCGAAAGGAGTTAATCGAATATGGTATTCGAAAGTTAGTTAATCGAATATGTTATTCGAAAGGGGTTAGTCAAGTCGAGTTAGTCAAATAGAGTTAACCAGTTAGAGTTAATCAGTTAGAGTTAATCAGTTAGAGTTAATTAGTTAGAGTTAATCAGTTAGAGTTAACCAGTTAGAGTTAATCAGTTAGAATTAATCGATTAGAGTTAAAACGAACTAGAGTTAATCAAATATAGTTAAGTGAGACAGAGTTTGTCAAACATAGTATTCAGGGTAAGTTGCCATCTTGCACGACTGCTAGCGTAATTCGCAGGGCTGTAAATAGCCTACGGCGGTCGGATGTTTCCTGAGGGAGTCAGGCGTAACCATTGTGATCGCTGCGATCTAGAGTCAAGCGAATGGAGTTTAATCGAATATTAGTTATTCGATAGGAGTTAATCGAGTTGATCGAGTTGAGAAATAAGTTAAGTTAAATAAGTTGAGTTGATCGGGTGGTTTGACCAAGTTAGTCGAGCCTAGTTAATCGAATCGAATTGGTCGAACCAAGTAAGTCAAGTTAAGTTAGTCAAGTTAGTCGAGCCTAGTTAATCGAATCAAATTGGTCGAACCAAGTAAGTCGAGTTAAGTTAATCAAGTTAGTCGAGCCTAGTTAATCGAATCGAATTGATCGAACCAAGTAAGTCGAGTTAGTCGAGATAAGTTCGTCGAGTTAAATAAATCGATGTTAGTTTCATCGAAAGGAGTTATCGATGTTAGTTTCATTGAAAGGAGTTATCGATGTTAGTTTCATCGAAAGGAGTTATCGATGTTAGTTTCATCGAAGGGAGTTATCGATTAATAGTTTAATCGAAGTGAGATTTTCAAATATGAGATATTTGAAAAGGAAGAGTTATCGAATATTAGTTATTCGAAGAGAGATTATTGAATATCGTTTATTCGAGAAGAAGTTAATCGAATATAGGTTATTCGAAGAGAGTTAATCGGCAAATTCGATTATATCGAATTCAGGAAAGTACTTATACTTTTCCAGTGTTTAAATAGAGATTTATTTATTTATAAATAAATAAGTGTTAGGTTAATTATTCACTAATAAGAATAGAAGTTATAATTAAAGTTAGATAATTCGAAAGTAGGGATTATAACGTTATCGTTATAACCAATGTTTTAAATATAGAAGTGGATTAGTAAAACGGAATCCGAGAAAGGCGTAAAGAAGTTGTTAAAGATTAAAAGATAAACTTTGACCATTTTGAAGTTATAACGTTGTTCAGTTAAGGTCTAAGAGGTAATTATACCCCAACTTGAGTGACTTCCTTCTTAACTAAGAAATGGTAAGGTTTGATCGTAAAGGAGTTTTGGAAATGTTTTCCAAACGAGAATCAGAAATGTTTTCTGATAAAAGAAAATAAGAATTTAGAACATAGGGAAACAGGAGATAAGTAAATAAATGAACTAAAGAGATTTATGTTAAATGATGTTTGTTCGATATAATTTCCATTTGGAAATAATATCGTTGTTTGCACACTTGTTTTTCTTTGATAGTTAACTCACCGACTATCGAAGTTTTGACCATTTTAACGTTGCTAATATGGAGAGACCGGTTGGATTATTATCCATAGAACCACTCTGTATTGGCATAAGCGTCGCGAATCATATATGCCAAAGATAATTGAAGACGGAGTAAAATGCAAGGACTGTTGTATAAGTCTTAGATAACAGTGACTAAGATGGATATACGGAATAGTGCCTTCGGTTTGTCCAGTCCCAGGACAACTTGTATGGACGAAGGTCTGACAGAGTATATCCAATGGATCGCGTAAGTTGATCTGTTCAAACGTATTCACGTTTGGTGGCGGAGGAATTCGTTTCTCTTAGCTGTATACCCGTGTTATTTTTGGATAAGTCAATTTGTGATTTGGCGGGTATGACGATGTGACATTTTAAGTGAATGAAGATGGATGTCTGACAGAGTATTTCCAGAAAGGTCACGTACATTGATTTCTCCAACCGTACCAAGAGTGGAAGCGGAGAAGGAAACTTCTTTTAGCTGACACGTAATGTACTGTTGTAAACGTCAATTAGTGATTTCGATGGATTTGATAATGTAGCATTCGAAATGAATCTGAGGTAATGATAAAGCGTAGCTTCTAGTCTCATCAACCAGTAAATGACAGAAATCGGGCAGGCAGCATGGCTAAGTCGGTCGCACCGAAGTAGGGTGTATAATCACCTATCTAGAGAATATTCATTTGTTTCTTAAATCTATCAATGTTGTCCCATAAATATACAGGAACGGTTGCTGATCCCAACCGTTGGTGATGTACATTCGATACACTTAAGCGAAATGAGTGGTCGGTCATGTGTGGCTGAGTTACAAGATGTTCTTGTTGAACTCCAGTGTATCGTTCCTAGAGTACACTGATCGGAAGGTGGTTCCATACCTTGTCATAGTTGGAAATCCATTATCCAATACGTGCTTGCGATTTTGATTGTATACTATATATGTAGAACGTGAGATGAAAGCGTTTCTGCTAGTTGATATCTATTTGTACATAGACGTTATTATAATATCAAAAGGTTTTTGATATAAAGATATTTTGGATTCTCATAAGGGAAAAACCCGTTCCGTTCTGCGGCGTGGTCTTATGAGATATCGTTTACTTGTTCATATACCTGTTTAAACTGTTTTACTCATACCAGTCCCATGACTGACCCGGAGTTTATTTGTTTTGTTTTCCCTAAACTCTTGGGTGCCTAAATTTGTACGGGCAGTCAAGTAGTCGGGATTTACAGATATACTGGAAGAGCGTGGAGCAGGAGGCTTCAAGATCATATAGCTATAGTTATTTCCGCTGTGTTGTAAGTGCTGTACTCTGATAAGTGCTATTGTATACATAACTGTTATATTTCAAAGTTATGTTATATATTATATGTTATTCGTTCCGCTGTGAGGTTCGTGTTACTCTGATGTTGTGTTCTTCTTCTTCTTCTATTCTAAGTTTCTATCTTATCTATTCTTACCTTCTAATTTCTTTCATTAATTACCAGGATTTTTCGATGTTTTGGTTATCGACATCGTGCTTATGTCGATAACCAAAGTCGCTCAAAATCCGGGTCGTTACAGTATGTGTGACACCCCACGTTTGTTTATGTCACTCTATAAAGAATGCATTAAGTTTCATGAAGCGTTATTGGTAAATAAGAACATAATATCACAAGACAGACTTGTAAAATAGCAGCGGAATTAAAACTTTATTTAAATCAAAACATCATGGCCCCAAATACTGAGTTTACATCATAAATTTGAAGTAACCGATTACATAAATAATCTGTCTTATCAAAAATATCATAGTACAAAAGCATAGAACCTTATTTCCCATTTGAAGCCATAAGAGAGTTGACTAGAGGTCAAAGCGGTACATCTATATCCAAAATCCAAGCAAAGCTGAAAGAGTCCAATTCAACTCTACGCACTTCCACCCTGAGAACCTAGGGGGATGGAGGAGAGAGATGAGGAAGCAAAGAGGGTCAGACATAAAGTCGGGGGAGTCTAGTTACTTTTAAATATAAATAAATAAAATTATTATGGCAGGTATATAAAACTGGAAGAATAAGATAACAGTAGAAATAACAAGTGTGAACTGAGCAAGATAAGGTGAACAGGATATGTTACGCTTCTTAAATACATTTCTCTGCACCTCATCGATACTGTTATATCAGAAATAGACTGATCCCTACTAATACCATTCCATTACATTTTCTTGGTTATTAGGTTACTTGGGTTAGTAGAACTCAAGACTTATTTGCGCATCGTACCCATTTCTTTCCCATGGATTCACCTAATATAATATATGTAGTTATCCCTCAATATTGAGATACACTCCATGGTAACCCATTCGCATGGTCTCCACGGAATGAATGAAGTCCCTCTCCTACGCCAGAGTGACGTACGGATCTCTATATAATAATGATACGTTCTGTATATATCTGTCATTACTATGCTATGTAAGCGTACAGACTACCACCATTGATAGAATCAGATTCCATATCATAATAATGCCCTCTAGTCTATGATACACCATCTAAAGCGGATATGCATGTATCTAGACTGTCACACATATGTACTCTAATTGTAGCTCTATGCCTCAATCGCACGTCCTCTAATGTGCACCGAGTTCCGTGGTAGGGCTAAACAAGAAACACGAAACCCTGCCGGGAGCTTTTCCTTACCTGTACAGGCCGCCTTTAAGAGCCTCCAGATATAGATATTCCTAGGGTTTGTTTTCCATGGTCGTTATGGCCCCACCTCGGCCCCTCCCTCAACTATTAAAGAATACAAGAGCTAAGCGATCGCCCCTAATACAACCAATCTAAACATCCATGTGACGTCTACCCTCAACCCCATACCTCGATAGTGAAAGGTGAAATGATATCTTGGGTTTAGCTCTGGTCTTTTTGCATCCCACTGGCTGCCGATGACGGATATCCGACGGTCTACTATCCTTATTGGTCATGACCCTCCGCCTCCTCGTGAGTCAACCGCTGAACTACCCTAACGTCACCTCGTCACAACATTCTGACTGCATAGCTACATCTGTGGTCAATGCCCACCCACCCAGTAGTTACGCGCAGATCAACCTCTATGAGCACAACCTAAGAAATATGTCACAGCACAGAGGACTACTAGGAGCACCTTACGTACCTCACGAAGTCGCGTGCTTCCCCTTCCAGTCCTTTGGAGCCGTCAAAACAATCAGATGAATGTGCGCTCCCCTTGTGCCTTATAACACCTCGATGATCTATCTCGTCGGGTTATTCACCCTCAAACGTACGAACTGGTCCAAGCGCCTTTCATTAATATGTTGTTAGACCCTACGTCTAAACATTCTTTTACGCACTTGCCTTACCTCACCAGGTTCCCATTTAACTTGGTTATTCCTGTTCATATCGAATTCTTATTCCAATTTACTAAGTTTCTCCTGCTTATTAATTTCAATCATATAACTTAATCCATTTTTTACTAATAAGCCCACAACATGTTATTTTCAAGATTGCGGCCCAAGGTCTGTAATCCACAATCTATTTCATATTCTTGCTTGGTTACATCATTACAATAACGAATATTGAGTAAATTTAATTTATGGTGTTTTTTAATGGAATTTATGTAGAGTTGGTTTATCAATGATGTTTTTGTGTATGAATATTGTGTTATATAGTTAGTTGGTTGATAAAGTAAATTTAATTTATGGTGTTTTTAATGGAATTTATGTAGAGTTGGTTTATCAATGATGTTTTTGTGTATGAGTATTGTGTTATATAATTAGTTGGTTGATAAATATTTATATGTTGTTAATATTTATGTACGTGAATATATTGATACTACAATATGTAAATGTTGTGATAGATGTGGTAAAATGCTGTGATAGATGTGGTAAAATGTTGTGATTGTAAAGAGCATGTAAACTTCCAGAAATGCTGTGATATGTGGAAAAACGCTGTACAAAAGGGAAGATGACAACCTTTCTGAAACAATACAAAACGCTGTATAAGCATAAGAACAGCACTATTTGAAATGCTGTAGTATGTCATTTTCTACAGCGTTTTGGTATGTATTGTGAAATTTTCATGGCTTATAACAACTTGTTGATAGACAGCGTTCATCAAAATGCTGTAGTATGCCATTTTTCTATAGCATTTTGGAAAGTACTACGATAGTCCCCATGATCTATAACAGCATGTTGGTAGACAGCGTTCATCAAAACGCTGTAAAAGGATATAACAGCATTTTTTCAACACTGTCATTGAACATATTTCTTTTAGTGTAACTTATTTTACAGGTTTTCCTCATTCTTTCTCATTTAATCATAAATTCAATTTACACCATTACTACAATTTATCGTTGTTTACTTAGAAGATTATTACGTATATCTAATTATATCATTTCTACAAGTTATGCTTACCCTATAAGGTTTCTTCCAATTACATAACTTTATTATTTCTACCTGTTATGTATACCACTAGGTGTCTTAGTTACATAACCTTATCGGGTTAAGTTTATGGGTTTATATGTAAATATTACCCGCCCCTCCTATTTTACTTAACCCACCCACTGTTCAACCAATTTTTACTTAGCCCCATCTTTATTTTGTTCATACATTCCCTATGGATTCAACTAGGTTAAGTATTCAAGATTTATTACCATATTTTCATTTATGGTTATAGTATGCTAGACCTCCCACATTAAGCCTATCAATTGTGGATGCTGGATATGCCGGTAAGGTCTGGGCAGAATTATTCCAAAAATTGGGCTTAACCTCGTGTCTGAGTACGTCTCGTATTTGCGCACTTAAACCTCTCACATTAGGTTCAACATCAGTGGCTGCTGGATATGCCTGTCAGGTCTGGGCAGACTTCCACCACTAATGCAACCTAACCTCAAGTCTAAGCGTTGCTACGGTTCCATTATTTTAGGCATATTCAAATAAATTTCCCTATTCCAAATATAGACTTTCATGTCCCATTTCAATTCATATTTACAATTATGCTATTCATTTATAGGTTTCCATGCCCTAAATCAATATTCACATGTGTTCCAGTTTATGCCCCAAATTAACATTTACATATGTCACAATCTATGCCTAATTTCATAATTACATATGTTCCAATTTACGCCCAAATCATATTTTACATAATTTACGCCAAATCATATTTTCCAATGTTTTCCTAAATTCATATTCGTGTTATATAACACGATATATGTCCTCAAATCCATATTTGTATATTTCCACATTTTATGCCCAAACTTATATTCATATCTTTCCAATATCACTTATGCCCAAAATTATATCTTTTCCAATCATTCCCAATTTCGCGCGTTCGCATTTTCATTGTTAGGCCTAGGCTCGAAGGTAGCCTGGCTATATAAAAATAAAAAGGGAAAGAGAGAGAGAGAAGAGAATCAAGAATAGGAATAATAACGAATCAATAATAAACTGATAGAAATAGGCATAAACTGAATAGGCATATTATGACAAGATTTAAAATGGTGGTGATATGAACATATAAAAGCAGATCTGATAATTATGTGATAACAAAACTGATTAGGCACCGATTCAAGATCCAATTTTTATATACACATCAGGGGTACTTATTAAATATTTAGATCTAAAAATAACTTGAACTCACAGTGAATAGATCTAAGGAAATGGATCCAAATTACTGCGAAGAACACGTTGAATTAGTTGTTGTAGCAACCGTTGAATTTGTAAAATGTTTGCTGAATTGGATTTGGAGTTGATTAGGCCATTCAATCTTTGTTTCAGCAGAGCTCCGTTGTCGCTGCCAATTTCAGATGAATAAAACCAAGGTCTAGGGTCCTTTATATAAGAGTAGTGGAGCAACCAAGACCTTCAGATTGGACCAAAAGCCATCAGAATCGTCCACGTCATAGAAGCTTCCAGATCCCCTGGTGGGTCAACCCCCCTTCAGGTGGGTTGACCCCTAGGCTGACCCCCCATAAGGGAGGCGACTCCTAGGTCGACCACGGGGTTGACCCCCATGAGCCTTAGTCGACCCAACTGGGTCTTGAGTCGACCTCCAACGGTCGGCCCTTCCTTGATTTGCACGCCGAATTTTTGGTTTTGCTGATTTTTGAATATTTTTGAATTTATATGTACATATATTTTCCTTATATGAGTACAAACTTCAAACCTTAATAACTTCTTCATACAGTGTCTGATTTACGCAAACCAGGTGTCTATCTTGACCAAAATTCCGAGACGGACGCAATGTCGTGGTCCATTTTACTTATATATAACTAAGTTTTCCTTAATTCATTGTTAACAATGTATTTCACACTACTTATTCTTTAATTCATCATCTTTAGTGTTGTTAAAATTTCGGGGTGTGACATTCTCCCTTACTCAAAGGATTTCGTCCCCGAAATCTTTAAGTTAAGAAGAACGTATATCCTAGCATCCAACAATCATACATCCATCTACAGTCACAAGCATCCATTGTCCTTAAGGAATTTCTAATGCTTGTATGAACATATGCAATAGTGTGTGTATATTTCTGTAAACTAATGCGAAAGATCAGGTAGTCTACTGATTAAGTTGACCTCCTTAATGCAATGTATGTTTGTGCCATGCATGTATGCAAATCATCCTAGTCTAAGTACCATATGTGTGCACAATCATCCATCCAAATGCAACATCAATGTAATGATACGCCCATTTTTATCCGTAAAAATTAAAAATGTACACACATTCATATGCAATATGTAAGTGATCAAGTCGATCTAGTGCCTGTTATGTGTGTATATGCATCCACGAGCAATCACTAGCAAACACTTGCATCCATCAACCATAACATGTCTCAAACACATGTTTACATTCATTAGTTTTCTATCTAAAGACTCGATCAATAGGAGATATTCAAACGATAGATACAAGTATTAATTCGTAGCTTGGGAAAAGAAGTTAAGAACATATTCTCGAAAAGGAAAGTATATGAAGCGCTAATGTTGTCTTAAGCCTCCCAAGTAGCGTTCTCGCAGTCCTCTCCCATTGTACTTTTACTAGCTTCACTTCTTTATACAATTTCTTAACCTCCGATCCAAGTACGCAAGTCGGAACTCATCCCATTGTTGCTTCCTTCTCTACTTTCACTTCCTCTCACAAGTTTGGCTCCACTACCTCGAACTCTATACAATTTATTGCCTCTTGAATGAATAGTCGTCTTAGAATGATGGGCTTCCTCAAGGACTGTCTTCAATAGGTTTCCCATCCCGATATAATTCAACTATCGAACCTATTCTCAAGTAGCTCCCTACTTGCTTACAATGTTCCCTCTTTTCTTTTAGGATTCATATGTCGCCCAGGCAATGCAATTGGCTTTGCATTGTCTACCAAGTGTATGCGAAAACCAATCTCGTGTCTTGGGAGTAAACACCGAACCTCATCAAAACGCTAGGATACTCACAACTATTGGTACAAATCACAAATCATCGATAGATATTTCAAGAGATTCTAGGAGACTAAGCATGTCAGACCCTTTTGGGGTCATAAGAAATCTCGAGAGTCTTTCCATGGCAAGTCAGAAGTCTAACGATTCTCCTTTTACAATCTAGTATGGCTCCATACATGTAGTGAACCAATCCATCCCTAGAATCAAACTGTATCTTATGAAATCAAGAACATATGCATCGCAACCAAACTCGAGCCTAACATAGATATTCTCAAACCCCAACAAATCCTTGATAAATGAGTCGTACCTTCAGTGGGGTTTAAGGCAATAATGCGATCCAAAACCGTACTAGTATCTAGGTGCACAGACTCAATTAAAGGATTAGATATAATAGAATGTCAAGCGCTAGAAAAAGAATCCTAACAGGATGATCAGAAATAGAAATCAATCCTTCGATGAAAACTTTCCTACCCCTATCCTATCCACCAGCTATGAGAACATTAGCTTTCCCTTTAGAAGTTCCTGCCCATTGGCCTTGTCCTTGTCTCTTCGGGCACTCCTTAATGAGATGTCATGCCTTACCAAAGTGGTAACAAACGCCTTTTCTCTTTCTGCAATATTTTTTCAAATGACCCACCATTCCAAGGTTATGGTATTTCCTCTTTTCTTCTTTCATCAATAATCATTTCTTAAGCCACCATTTTTCTTTCATCTTTGGGTTGTACTCCTTAGCCCCAGCTCGCTTATTCTCCTTTTACCATCCTTGTGCAACATGCCAACAAATCTCTTGAAAGCGGCCTCCATCGCACGGAAATCCTTTCGAGGCTTGAGAGAAAATAAGACACAGATAAAACCACTGCGGTTAAAGATGGAGGATGGGCACTTCTTTGCCCTTCAACACGTACCGTAGTTTTGGCATGCCTTTGGAACTATGCTGAAATAGGGATACTCTTTCGGGAAGAAACGGTTCCCTGAACAAAAAGGAAAAGGAACCAAGCAGAGAATCAAGAAGATATTTATGGCTTTAGGAAATATGCTCTTCAAAAACAGACCTTTTATTTTAAAATACTTTTTTTCGAGACCTTTTTGAAAACCATTTTTAAAATATTTTATCCCATCTTATAACCATATGCTCTGATAGAAAATGTGACACCCCACATCCGTTAATGTCACTCTATAAAGAATGCATTAAGTTACGTGAAGTGTTATTGGTAAATAAGAACATAATATCATAAGACATGTAAAATAGCAGCGAAATTAAAAGCTTTATTTAAAACAAAACATCATGGTCCCAAATACTGAGTTTACATCATAAGTTTGAAGTAACCGATTACGTAAATAATCTGTCTTGTCAAAAATATCAGAGTATAAAATCATAAAACCATATTTCCCATGTGAAGCCATTAGAGAGTTGATCAGAGGTCAAAGTGGTACATCTATATCCAAAATTCATGCTAAGCTGAAAGAATCCATTTCAACTCTAAGAACTTCCACCCTGAGAAGTTGGGGAGGAACAAAAGAGAGAGAAGAGGAAACAAAAAGGGCTAGACATAAAGTCTGGCGAGTCCAGCTACTTATAAGTATAAATAAATAAAAGTATCATGGTAGGTATATAAAACTGGAAGAATAAGATAACAGTAACAATAAAAAGTGTAAACTAAGCAAGATAAAATGAACAGGATACGTTACGCTTCTTAAATACATTTCTCCGCACAACACCGATACTAGTATATCAAAAATAGAACGATCCCTACTAATACCGTTCCATTACATTTTCTTGATTATTAAGTTACTTGGGTTAGTAGAACTCAAGACTTATCCATGCATCATACCTATATACTTTCCGATGGATTCACCTAATATAATATATGTTGCTATCCCTCAATATTTAGATACACTCCATGGTAACCCACTCGCAAGGTCTCCACCGTAATGAACGCAGTCCCTCTCCTACGCCGGAGTGATGTACGGATCTCCGTATAACAATGTTATGTTCCGCATATATCTGTCATTACTATGCAACGTAAGCGTACGGACTACCACCATCGATCGAATCAGATTCCATATCGGAATAATGCCCTCTAGTCTACAATACACCATCCAAAGCAGATATGCATGTATTTAGACTGTCCCACGTATGTACTGTAATTGTAGCTCGATGCCTCAATCACACATCCTCTAGTGTGCACCGAGTTCCGTGGCAGGGCTAAACAAAAAACACGGAACTCGGCAGGGAGCTTTTCCATACCTGTACAGGCTGCCTTTAAGAGCCTCCAAATACGGATATTCCTAGGGTCTGTTTTCCATGGTGGCTATGGCCCCACCTCGGCCCCTCCCTCCACAATTAAAGACTACAAGAGCTAAGTGACTGCCCCTAATACAACCAATCTAAACAACCATGTGGCATGTACCCTTAACCCCGCACCTTAATAGTGAAAGATGAAATGATATCTTGCATTTACCTCTAGTCTTTTCACATCCCATTGGCTGCCGATGACAGATATCCAACGGTATAATATCCTTGTTGGTCATGACCCTCCGCCTCCTCGTGAGGCAACCGCCGAACTACCCTAGTGTCACCTTGTCACAGAATTCTGTCTGCGTAACTACATCTTCAGTCAAGGCCCACCCAGTAGTTACGCGCAGACCCAACCTCTGCAAGCATAACTTATGACATCTGTCACTGCAAAGAGGACTACTAGGAGCACCTTACATACCTCAGGAAGCTGCATGCTTCCCCTTCCAGTACTTTGGAGCCTTCAAAACAATTAGATGAATGTGTGCTCCTCTCGTGCCTTATAACACCTCGATGATCTACTCCGTTGGGTTATTCACCCTCAAATGTACGGACTGGTCCAAGCACCTTTCTTTAATATGTTGTTAGACCCTATGTCTAAACATTCTTTTACGCTCTTGCCTTACCTCACCAGGATCCCATTTAACTTGGTTATTCCCATTCATATCGAATTCTTATTCCAATTTACCAAGTTTCTCTTGCTTATTAATTTCAATCATATAACTTAATCCATTTAAGTTTATTAATAAGCCCACAACATGTTATTTACTAGATTGTGGCCTAAGGTCTGTAATTCGCAATCTATTTTATATTCTTGCTTAGTTACATCATTACAATAACATGTTCTCCTTAATACATTATTAAGTATATCTCAATTCGCATGTTTCCTAATTAAAATGTCACTTACCATTTATGATTAAATAATAACTTATTTATTTTACAAGTTTTCCACATTCTTTCTCATTTAATCATAAATTCAATTTACACTGTCACGACGACTTATCGTTGTTTACTTAGCAGATTATTACGCATATCTAATTTTATCATTTCTACAAGTTATGCTTACCCTACAAGGTGTCCTCCAATTACATAACTTTATTATTTCTACCGGTTATGTATACCACTAGGTGTCTAAATTACATAACTTTATCGGGTTAAGTTTATGGGTCTATATGTAAATATTACCCACCCTTTCCTATTTTACTTAACCCACCCACTGTTTAACCAATTTTTTACTTAACCCCATCTTTATTTTATTCATACAATCCCTATGGATTCAACTAGGTTAAGTATTCAAGATTTATTACCATATTTTCATTTATGGTTATAGTATGCTAGACCTTCCACATTAAGCTGCCATTTGTGGATGCAAGATAGGTCGGTCAGGTCCGGGCAGACTTATTCCAAAAATTGGGCTTAACCTCGTGTTTGAGTACGTCTCGTATTTGCGTAGATAAACCTCTTACATTAGGTTCAACATCAGTGGCAGCTGGATATGCCGGTCGGGTTCGGGAAGACTTCGACCACTAATGCAACCTAACCTCAGGTCTAAGCATTGCTACGGTTCCATTATTTTAGGCATATTCAAATAAATTTCCCTATTCCAAATATAGACTTTCATGTCCCATTTCAATTCTATTTACAATTATTCTATTTAATTATAGGTTTCCAAGCCCTAAATCAATATTCACATGTGTTCCAGTTCATGCCTCAAATTGACATTTACATATGTCACAATCTATGCCTAATTTCATAATTACATATATTCCAATTTACGCCTAAATCATATTTTACATAATTTATGCCAAATCATATTTTCCAATGTTTGCCTAAATTCATATTCATGTTATACGACATGATATATGTCCCCAAATCCATATTTGTATATTTCCACATTTTATGCCCAAACGTGTATTCATATCTTTCCAATATCAATTATGCCCAAAATTATATCTTTCCCAATCATTCCCAATTTCGTACGTTCGCATTTTTAGTGTTAGGCCTAGGCTCGAAGGTGGCCTCGCTATATAAAAATAAAAAGGGAAAGAGAGAGAGAGAATCAAGAATAGACATAATAACAAATCAATAATAAACTGATAGAAATAGGCATAAATTGAATAGGCATATTATGACAAGATTTAAAATGGTGACGATATGAACATATAAAAGCAGATCTGGTAATTATGTCATAATAGAACTGATTAGGCACCGATTCAAGATCATATATATATATATATATATATATATATATATATATATATATCAGGGTTAGTAATTAAATATTTAGATCTAAAAATAACTTGAACTCACAATGAATAGATCTAAGGAAATGGATCCAAATTACTGCGAAGAACACGTTGAATTTGTTGTTGTAGCAACCGTTGAATTTGTATAATGTTTGCTGAATTGGATTTGGAGTAGATTAGGCCATTCAGTCTTTGTTGCAGCAGAGATCCGTCGTCGCCGCCATTTTCAGATGAATAAAACCTAGGTATAGGGTCCTTTATATAGGAGTAGCGGAGCAACCAAGACCTTTAGATTGGACCAGGAGCCATCAGAATCGTCCACTTCAGAGAAGCTTCCGGATCCCCGAGTGGATCGACCACCCTTCAGGTGGGTCGACCCCCCTTAAGGGGTGTCGACCACCATGAGCCCGGGTCGACCCATGGGTCGACCCAGCCGGGTCTTGGGTCGACCTCAAACGGTCGTCCCTTCCTTGATTTGCGTGTTCGAATATCTAGTTTAGATGATTTTTGAATATTTTTGAATTTATATGTATATATATTTTCCTTATATGCATACAAACTTCAAACCTTAATAACTTCTTCATACGATGTCCGATTTATGCAAACCAGGTGTTTATCTTGACCAGAATTCCAAGGCGGGCGCAATGGCGCAGTCCGTTTTACTTAATTCTGAAAATTTAATTAAGTTCTCCTTAACTCATTATTAATAGTGTATTTCAAACTAATTATTCTTTAATTCATCTTCTTTAGTGTCGTTAAAATTTCGAGGTGTTACAGTATGACTAATCTTTTCCTGGTTTAGAGCTGGCTTTCCATGCTTGGAGTTTTTATGAGCATTTTTTTCCATGTTTTCCCCCTGTTATGCAACCTTTACAATGTATGCTATAATACTTTTCTTTTGCACGATGCTTATTAGTCACATAAGGATGAAGGGTACCTTGAACCAAGACAGCTCTCGAAAGTGCCATCGGTCAGGTAAACTACCCATGCCTGATATTCAGACTTCCTCTGGTGCCCCAACTTTAATCAAAGTTCAAGCCATCATCAACAGACCTCGCTATACCCCTACACCGCATATGTCTGAACTGGCTATTCGGTTTGAGGGCTAAGCCTCAAGGGTTGAATTTTGATCAGTTCGACCTGGACATATATCTGTCCGATAAGTGATCAGTTCCCGAGGATCTAAACATTTTAAAGAATCATTCTGTGATTCAACTCAAAATGACCAAGACTTGGATGGAGGAGCTCCTGGAAGAAATTGGAGAGTATCATGCACACAAATTAGGTGCCTGGAATACCTTTGTTTGCGACCTCCAAAGATTGAACAGGGATAATATCGAGCACATTACTACTTTGTAGAAAGACAAAGCAGTGCTTATCCAGGCCCACATGTCCAAGGATGAGATCCCTGCTAAATTATCAAGTTCTGGGAATAAAACTGGCCTATCTAGAACTTCTTCTTCTGCTCGTGATGGGAAATGATCTAGTGATGCAATCCTTTTGTCTGACTTTTGCTATTTTCTGTTATGTACTTATGCCTTAGACCGGTTGTATATGCAGGTGTCGGTCCCCACCTATGTTCCTATAAAACTTTTGCACTGGGTTTTTTGACTTTGACTTTGTATTGCTATGGTGGTAAAGTTGTGCTCATTGTACATTAACCTTTTACCGTCCATATCTACTTTCATTATGCTAGCATCACAAATTCCTTTGATCACAAGTCATTTGTCCTTGCAACAATTTGTGCTGAAAAGACTTCGTGGTACTTCTGAAAAAATAATTTTTCAATTATATCCCCGAACCATTATTTGTTAGACCCAATTTGACCAACCTTGGTGGATTTCTTTGATTCTTACTATGGCAATTTTTGAAATTTTTTATGAATAATTGCCTTTGTGCTTCTCACAGTGTCGGGATTATCGATTTTTCCTTTGTCATTTCAAAGTTCTGTTTTATTGGTCAAATTAGTTCTTGTTGACGCTTAACCCTTAATTTTAAAGTTGTGACGAATCTGCAGTATGCCTTAAAAAATGAGCATCATTAAATCTCTTTTAATGCGGTGGTGATGCCCCCATATCGAGATTCATTACAGACTTTATAAATTAGATGCAGCGTTTGCGACCAACTAGGTTTGGAATCTCTAGACCACGCGTTCTTGCCATTGTTGGACTTTTTGGCACAAATCTGATCGAAGATTTCCAATTTAATTGGTCTTACCTATGCCATTTTACAGAGATGAAATCCTATTTTCGTGCCCCTACTTAGGAGTTCTTATTGTTTATTCAATCGTATTCCTCACTAGCCTGGAAATACGGGCCCTTCGGAGATTAGATTTGAACATAAGCCCCTGAAGAGGTTTTAAATTTCGTTCCTCTGAGGAGTGTTTGTCCATAGACCCATTATTCATCGTGACTGAATGATTTAGTCACTTGTAGAATTTGTAGGGAGCCTTTGAATAGGTCTTTGTGTTCGTCAATAACCGAATTTGGAAGACTCGGCATATAATCGGATGCCCCAGTAGGTTTTTTTAACCCGGTATTTGTATCGCTATCCAGCCATGTATTAATGGCATCGACGATGAACCGAGTGCCCCTCGGAAATGTCTTTGGTTTTAAAACCCTGTGTTTATACCACTATCCGGCCATGTATTAATGGCATCTATGATCAACCGGGTCCCCCTCGAGGAAGTCTTTGGTTTTAAAATCGAGTGTTTACACTGCTATCCGGCTATGTATTAATGGCGTTAGCGATCATCTGGGTGCCCCTCGAGGAGGTCTTTGGTTTCAAATTGCGTTGTTTCATGGGGCATATGCTAGTTTATTTACCGGGTTTTACCGCGATTTATAAGGACTAGCGCTTGAGACCCTGCAATTAAGAAGGTGCCCCTTTTGTGAAACTTGCAGCTTTGTTTGTAGTATGTGCGTTGTTTCATTTGGCCGCCTGGTTCCTGATGTCCCTTCCTTATGATGCTATGTTTCACACCTTTCATATTTTTCCGCGAATGGTGTTTTAAGCACTAGGGAACAGGTATTTGAGCTTTCACCATCGAGATGTGCTATAATTGTCACCAGCTTACACTGGGTCGTAAACATTACAACGTCCTTTTTTATGAGGTGGTCTGCAATCAAAATCGAATATTTAACAAATAATTTGCAAGTTGTACGATTTAGGCAAGAAAAGAAGCTCCTTTCATTAGTATGTACAAAGCAAGTAATAATGTTGCATGATATTTACAACTTTTTCAGATCTTATGAAGGTAACATTAAGCAAAGTAATGACGGAGATGTATAGCATTCCACGCTCTTGGAAGTTGGATTCTATCTGTCGTTTTTAGTTCAAATGTACCATCTGAGAATTTTTGGCCAATCATATACAGCCCCTCCTAATTGGGTCCGAGTACCCCAGTTTCGGTCATGATTCTTTTCAGAACAAGGTCCCCAACTTGGAAGGTTCTATGCTTCACTGTAGCATTAAAATGACAAGCTATTCTTCTTTGATGTGCCATGACTTTGAGTTCTACTTCTCTTCTTCTCTCCTCAAGAAGATTGAGTGCTTTGAGTTACAGTTTCTCATTTTCTTCTTGGTTGAAATGCATTCTCCTATGAGTCGAAACGTCCAATTCTACTGGGATCATAGCCTCGGATCCAAATGCAAGCGAGAATGGAGTATGCCCCTTCGTAGTCTTATGAGTGGTGTGGTATGCCCATAGTGCAAGCGGAAGCTCGTCTTCCCAAGCGCCCTTAGCTTTGTCGAGTCGCTTCTTGATGGTCGACTTCAAGATTTTGTTGATCGGTTCGACTTGCCCGTTGGCCTGCGGATGAGCCACGACTGCAAAACTCTTCTTGATTTTGTACTTAGCACAGAAATTTAGAAATTCATTGCTTTCAAATTGAGTTCCATTATCAGTGATTATCTTCTGCGGTATACCGAACCTGCAGATGATGTTCTTCAAGAAAAAATTGATCACCAAGTAATAGTAGCCAATGGTTCGACTTCAGGCCATTTAGTGAAATAGTCAAATGTCACTATCGCGTACTTCATATTCGATTTAGCTGTAGGTATTGCTCCGATCAAGTCTATGCCCCAGACGGCAAATGGCCACGGGCTGACCATTTGAGTCAATTCAGTAGGAGGTGCTCTTGGAATTTTGCAAACCTTTGACATCTATCACTCTTTTTAACATAGGTCATCACATCCAGGTTCACATCGAGCCAAAAGTAGCCACATCGCAGGATTTTCTTGGCTAGTGTTTGGCCGCCTATATGAACTCCACAATCTCCTTCATGTAACTCTTCCAAGATCGTCATTGATTCCTCCTTTGTTACACATCTGAGCAATGGCATAGAGAATCCTTGTCTATATAATTTTCCGTCCTGAATAAGATATAGTGGAGCCATGCGTAGTATCTTCCTTCGCTTTTTTGGCTCTTCGGGGAGTGTCCCATTGAGGATATACTCATTGATCAGAGTCATCCATGACATGGGATCTTCAACCATTTCCATGATCCAGTCAACATCTGCTTCCTCAATGGCGGGAGTTTAAAGGACTTCGACAGGAATAAGGCCCAGAAACTGCGCATCTGAAGAACTAGCATATTTGGCAAGAGAATCCGCCTTTGAATTTTATTCCCTCGAAATGTGAGATATAGTGTAGTAGTCAAGGTTGTTGAGAAGTTCCATGGCTTTAGTAAGATAAGAAGGGAGGTTTCAGACTTTAGTTTGGAATTCTCCAAGGACTTGACACACTACCAATTGAAAATCACTAAAGATTTGTAAGATTTTTAGATTCAATTCCTTCGCTAATTTTAGCCCTGTTATTAATGCTTCGTATTCGGCCTCATTGTTTGTCGACGGGAATTCCAATCTCAAGGCATAGCACAAAGAATGACCATCTGGAGTTTTTAAGACAATTCTGGCCCTTGGATAGTAATCGTTTCTGGATCCATCAAAGTATAGGTTCTAACTAGCCACTGTCTCTGTTAGCTCCCCAATTTCCTCTACTCTGTCCATGAATTCAGCGATGAAATCCGCTAAGCCTTGCCCATTAATAGCTCTTCCGGGGTGATAAGTGATGTCATATTGACTAAGCTCAATGTTCCACTTCAATAACCTTCCTGAAGTCATTGGCCGAAATAGAACTTGTTTTAGTGGTTGATCGGTGAGAACTTTTATAGGATGGGATCGGAAATATGGTCTCAACTTTTTTGATGTAATGAGAAGACAGTATGGAAGTTTCTTGAGCTTCGGGTAGTTTAATTCTACTCTAGTGAGCTGCTTACTAATGTAATAAACTGGCCATTGGACTTTTGCATCCTCTCGGATAAGTGCGGCGCTTAAGGCAAGTGATGAGACAACTAAATATAGGAAAGTTCCTTTCCATCTCTAGGCTTAGAAAGCATCGGTGGTGACTCCATGTTCTTAATCAATTCCTCAAAAGTTGTTTGACACTCCGGAGTCCACCGGAAATATTTCTTTTCCTTTTTCAAGGCATCAAAAAGCGGGATGCACCGATCAGTTGCTTTAGAGATGAACCGGTTAAGGGAAGCAACTTTCCCATTCAAGCTTTGAAGCTATTTCTTTATCCTTGGAGCTCGCATTTCTTGTAATGCTGTGATTTGGAAAGGATTCGCCTCAATGCCCATAGCATTGACTATAAATCCAAGGAATTTTCCCGATGAAACTCCGAACGAGCATTTTAAAGGATTTAACTTCATACTGTACTTTCTAAGGATATGAAACATCTCGGCTAGATTCTCTAAATGATTCTCTGCCTTTTTGGATTTTACCAGCATATCATCTACATAGACCTCCATAGTATTCCCAATTTGGGATTTGAACTTGGAATTCACAAGGTGCTGGTAGGTTGCTCCTACATTCCTTAGTCCACACGGCATAACTTTGTAGCAATATAAGCCTCTATCAGTTATGAAACTCATGTTTTCTTCATCCGGTTTATGCATCATGATATGATTATACCCAGAGTGCGCATCCACGAAGGATAACAACTCATGCCCCGCAGTTGCGTCAACAAGTTGGTCAATTCTCAGTAATGGAAAACTTTCTTTGGGACATGCTTTGTTAAGGTCCATAATCTATGCACACTCTCCATTTGCCATTTAATTTTTTAACAAGGACCGGATTAGAAACCCAAGCGGGATATGTAGATTCTCTAATGAAATTATTTTTAAACAATCTATCCACCTCTTCTTTTAATGCCACAGATCTTTCAGGTCCTTGCATTCATTTTTTGTTTTACAGGAGTCAAATAGGATTAATGTTCAACTTGTGAACAATTACATCTGGTGATATTCCGCACATGTCAAAGTGCGTCCATGCAAATACACCTAAGTCTGCTTTTAGAAACAGTATCAAGTCCTTCTGCAATTTTAGGCCCTGCTGAGAACCTATTTTTAGGACTTGGTCAGGATCTTTATCGTGTACTGGAATAGAGATGGTATCCTCAGTTGGTGCCGCTCTGTTTTCCCCCATAATGACTCTTCTTGGATCAACTTCCTTCTGGGCTCCGCTATGTTCGCCAGTATGAGGACCCCTCCTTCATTGCTATAAGTGGGAATCGTGAATGCGGAAGGAGGCTCCACATCCTTCTTCACTTCCTTCTTCCTTGCCTCAGCTAGCTCTGTCAGATAGCATTCCCTTGCTTTTTGTTGGTCGCCCTTGACCGTGCCAATTCCGTTTTCAGTAGGGAACTTCATCGTGAGACACCACGGGGCCATCGTTATTCTAAATGCTGCGAGGTTTGGTCGTCCAAGGAAGGCATTGTAAGCCGAGAATTCACCTATTATGACAAAATCTTGTTTTAATGTTGCCTTACACTCTCCTTCCCCAAGCTCAACGAGCAAATTGATGACACCAATTGGTTGAACAGGTCGCCCCGTGAATCGTGGATTTCATTTTGACAAGCTTTCACATCATCCATTGAGAGTATCATTCAATGGAATGCACTGATGAAGAGAATATTGGCCGATGCCCCATTGTCGACTAAGACCCTTCTAATAATGGCTGGTCCCAAGCCAATAGTTACCACCATGGGATCCACTTTTGGAGTTATGAATCTATTTACGTCATCATCTTTGAATACGATGTCATCCCATGGAATTCTTGGCATCTTTGCTGTCAAGGCATCATTCATGATCATGAGCTCTTCTTCTTTCGGAAGGTTCTTGGTTTCCTTGGAGAATTTCACAATGTCCTCCCAGCTTCTTTTGGTTAGGTGTGGCCCTCCTGAAATGGTATTGATGATCGATCTTGGAATAGCAGCGACCGAAACATTTCCATTTTGCATAGGTTGTCCCGCAGAGGCTCCTTGGTCTAGAGCATTCTGGGCGTTCCGCGGGTTCTTTGTATACTGCTAAAGTCTATTTTTTCCTATCAGTTCTTCAATTAAGCTTTTCAGGTGTCTACACTCGTTTGTATTGCGACCTGTCTGATTATAAAATCGGCAGAATCTCCCTGACTTAATTGCTTCATCACTGACCTTCGCTTGTTTTGGTACTGGGTAATCTTCAGTATCCTTGGTTGCATGGAAGATGTTCTCCACGGTGTCATTCAGAGGAGTCAATTCCGAATTCTTAAAGAAACGAAACTTTTTATTTGGTTGGCTGTCTCTTTCATCATTCCCTCTTTTCTGACTACTGAGATCCTTCTGGCCGCCGTCGGCATTATCATTCTTCCTCTCAAGATGTGTACTGCTTTCAGGAATGTCTTTAGCATAGGCTGGATCCTCATCAATGCCTATGTATTCCTCGGCTTTGTCAAATAGTTCCTCTAGAGTAGTTGGTTTCTTCTTTTTGATCCATCATCCGAGCTTGGTTTTTTTGCTTGTGGCTCCCTTCAAAGCCACTAAAACCAAACGTGGCTCATAGTTTCCAACCTCAACCGCGACGGAGTTGAAATGGGTGAAAACGGGTGAGAAAAGTCCTTATGGATTCTCCTGGCCTTTGTTTAAGTTTATTCAAATCCATGACATCCCGTACTTTCGTTGTTTGGAGCCTAAATTGTTCTCGAAACAGCTTGGCCAAGATAGAAAAGTCATCCACAGATCTGGGTGGTAGCTTTGTGAACCAAAGTGATGCCACTCCCTCATGATAAGTCGGAAGTATGAGCACTTCAACTCGTCAGTGGCCCATGCCCCGTCCATATGCTGATCATATTTGAACAAGAATATGTTGGGATTACTTGTTCCATTGTAAGCCTGGATTGTTGGTTGTTTAAATTTGTTTGGATATGGTGTCATCTTTATCCTTTCTGTGAGTGGTGTCTTAGTGGGAGCAAATCCCCAATCCCTCTCATCATCCGGCTTCTTTGAAGTTCTTTCCAAGATTCTATGCACCATATCTGTTATGCGTTCTTCTTTGTTGGGCTGGCCCACGGAGCGGGCGCCTTCAGCCCTACCGGATGTTTGCCTAAGCAAACGGTCATGGTCTAGAATTCGGTGCCCTTTGCCTCCCTCTTGGGGAGGTGCCCCTTTGGTGGCACCAAGCGCTTGTCGAGATGTTGCTTTTTTGGAATGGTCGCATGTTTAAGGCTTGGCTTCCCTTTGAGGACCTTTAGGATTTGTGACCTCTTGAACGAAATTTCCTCGATTTTGGACCGAGGAAGAGGATGCTGCGTTCTCCGTATGATCCACTTGAACAGACTTAGCACGGGCTATTTCCATGGTTTTGCCGTGGCGGCTTGCATGGCGAACACGACTCGAGTTTGTTCATCATGGCTTTTCTTGCAATTTCCATTTGGCTTGTTAAAGTTGCGGTAACTTCATCCAATTCTCTTCTTGTCACGGCGGCTCCGGCCTTAGAACTCTCCCCAACATCGAATTGGTTGATGAGAGGATGTTCTCTTTGTCGGCGGCATCATCACCATTTTCGACATTTTGACCAGAAACTCTTTTGGATGGTCTATCTGGTTTACCCATGATTTTAAGCAAGGACTCGAATTAGGTCGTAACGAGATTGGCTTATATTTTTAATGCAAAGTGTTGAACCTTGTGAGAGAGTGTGAGAGAACAGAAGAATGAATCGGCCCCACGGTGGGCGCCAAATGTTGATCCCGAAATCAGAATCAACACCAAAAGTAGTGCAAATACTCCACAAAGTGTGGAAAATAGAAGAAATGGAGCCGCACAATAGTAGGAATGCAAATAGAGAACACAACGTTTTATAGTGGCTCCATTAAGCATGATCTACGTCCACTTTCATTATCACATCAAGAGTTACAAAGTAAGCATATTCTCTCATTACATTCATTATTAGCCTCACGACTCCTCTCTTAGATATCTTAGAAATGGTTAAGGAAAGATTTGATAGAATTCTTCAAAGATGGTAGGCGGTTGGGTGAATCTAGACTTTTTTCATGAACTTAGATGAATTTCCATGGCTTCTCAATGAATTTGGAGTTTGTACTTCAACTAGAAATGGTGGGAGATGGACAAATTCCTGAGAAAAGGTCGAGAATTGAATTTGGCAGCCCTTCGAGGTCATCAAAAATCCTCCTCCCTTAAAGTGGAATTGAACTCCTATTTATAGAAGTGTGGGATGTTTGGAATATAACTTTCAGGTTTTGGATCGGGCTGTTGTTTCTTTAGTCGCCAGCTAATTGCTAATTTTCGCGTACCAAACCAACCTAGAACAGACCCGACCGACCCATATGAATAGTCCAACCCATTCTCCATTGGACAGACCGGTCCGGTGTACTGGATCTGAACGACCTGATCCAGATATAACAGGTCGACCCACTCCTTTACAACCAGAACAATCCGTTGATACCTGAAGAGATTAGACTTACTCGGTCGTTCTAACCTGCTTAACGATGGACACATCGACCATAACCACCCTGAGATGAACACACTGATCCGATGATGGATGTACACGACCGATCCGACCCACTCTTAAGTCCGACCCGATCCAGTGCAGCAGGTCGACCCGATCCATTGTTTCACTATACAATCGACTTATCACTTAAGCTTTGATTCTTACAGTGTTAACGCATTTGATAATTTCTTATAACTTAAACAATAAATAACAATATAAATTTCCCTTTTGTAAACCTTTATTCAAAATAATAGATTTCAAAATTATTTTAAGTTATAAAAATAACTTTTAAAACTTCACTTATGTTGTTTCACCAGACGATAAATCAACATTTCATAAAACAATTTATTTTTGGACCATCCACCGTCACTTACTCAGCCAATACTTCCCATTGGTTAATAACAAAACAACGTTGAATTTAGATTCAACAATCACTTATTAAATTAACCATCCAATCAGACTGGTTAAAAAGTTCATATAATTGTGATATGAAAATAAATAATAAATTTGAGGAATCTAGTTGAATCCATCTAACCTGTTTTCGCTACATCCAAATATGTTACCTCAAAAAAAATTATCTATTTAATATGATGATATATAATAAACATGAATAATTAATTCAACTAATAATGGTCAATAAATAAAAATAATTCAAGCATGCAATTTGGTTCACTACGTTTATATTGTTCTAAACGTAACCAACAAGGTAAGTTACCTCAATTGGAACTAATCGTTAAAAATAACGATTGGTTAAAATTAAATTCAACAAACGTTTAATTTAATCAATTCAGTCAACACATGTAGATATATTCAACATCCATCAAATAACTAACAACCATAGCACATAAATATTTAAACCCGAGTTATATAAAATATAAGTCGAATAAAAATGAGTGAGTTGAACTCACCTTGATTGGAAGTTGATGGTTCTGCTTCTGTATAGTTTAGAAATAAAACATTTGATTTCATCACGAAATTCCAAGAGCTCGATTCTTTACAGAAACAGTTCACAACGTAGCCTTTGTCATTATGATTCCAGCGTTCATCTAGATTGGACCTTGTAATAACAGGTTATAAATGTTTTAAGCTAACGATTAAATTAATTTAACTTAATTTCTAAATATAAATTAAACTAATTGGTTTACTTGGGTATACACGTTACCAGGTTGCTACCTTAATTTGCAGACTCGTTCAAAAAAAAAAACGTGCCAACCTTTCCATTCCTCTCATTGTAGTAATGTTCCAATACTTCGTTGCTAAAAAGAATAAGATGATTCATTCACTACGTATTAATCCAATATGACCAATTTCACTTCTACTGTGCACGTGCAATACGTCCCATATTTTACTTTATTTTTCGGAAACATGCACGGCCCAATTGTTTAACAACAGCCCACCACCAACTTAAAACCACCCACGTAAGCTATTACTTTTCCCTAACGAACCAAGACCACTTCGTCTACATCCGAAATTATGAACCTACTGCTCCGGATTCAAAAGAGAGTTCCCCATACCGCTGCTATAGTATTTAACATGCCCACCGTACCGTAACTCCATAATCCTTACCACCCTTCGCCAGAGCCTTGCCTGAACCAAACCCCTCATCCCGCCTCCGCGCCTTCGAATAGCCCCTTCGACTAACCCCTGTCAGCTCCTTAACTCCACCAGACTATCTCAAACTCAGACCTAGCTGCTGTCAAAACAAACGCGATAAAATACGGTTTTGATTCCCTTCCAAACATACATGAGGATAAAGGGGGAGAGCAGATGCGACGGCCCGCACCAGACGACATTTCTAATGAAAGTGCGCTATGCCTATGCCTGACCAGCACGGGACAGTCGTCAAAGAAAATAAAGAAGGGAATCTGAACTAAAAGGAACCTGTAGAATGTCTCACAGCGCATGGAATAAAATATAATAATAACATACTTGACATAAAATAGGTGCAACAGTGCATACGCTGAGAACTAAACCATAATCATCATAGCAACGAAAATTCAAAATACAGCTTATGTTCCACATCATCATTATCTCAACTCTTAAAACTGTTTCTAAAGAAAAATAAGAAAGGTACACTACTAACGCCCAAAGTAGTGACCAGCACCGACATAGGGAGAACATATATATATATATATATATATGTATATGTATATGTATATGTATATGTATATGTATATGTATATATCATACGTGGAGCCTCCTGCTCGTCTCCGGATCAGCTACTCGTGCATACCACTTAACCTATCTCTACTTTGCCCGTTTAAGAGCACCGACAGTAATAAGAAGAGACATAAAACTCTGACAAAAATTTGGTATGGGCGATAAGCAGAAAAATAGAACAATAACAGACATACTAAACCATATTTGAATCTGGACCTGCAACCAAAGAGTTAGCACAACAAGATGTACAATACTCTAAGGTGACATTAATATATGGTGTAAAGATACGGGGGAGGTGTGTGCATGTCATTATGATGGGAAACAATCAAGCATAGTAACCATCCTCACGTCTTTCACTCAGTGCGTAAAGCATACGATATCCACTGCTTTGACCACCCAAATCCTTGCTATGATCACTCTGCCCCATGGAGTCATTGCGACTCCACTGCACTAATCCATAGAGACTAGTCCTTGCTATTTCCACTCTGCCCCATGAAGTCACGACGACTCCACTGCACTGGCTCATACCCATGCTACAATCACTCTGCCCCATGGAGTAATAACTACCCCACTGCACTGATCCGTAGCCTAACAATCGTCTCTCGGTGGTGAATCAAAGCTATGGACGTCGACAACTCCTTAGCACATGTCTCGCAGCAAAGTCCAACCATGAAGTTAACTCGTTGGTTCCCATCTGGATACTGAGTTTTACTTCCCATTTGGACTACCTTTACATCTCGGGTTTTGGTCTCCTCCGGATCGGTTCGGATGTTTAGCTCATGCCATGCACCTTAGTTCGGTTCGTGATCTTCCGAGTGGCTAGCTATGCTTCTGGTCGGGTCGGTTTGGAAGACACAACCGGTTCGTGCTCCCTCCTCTTGGTCATCGGTTCGCGGGTCGTGCCATGGCCCTCGGTTTGGATCGTGAGCACCCATTGGGTTTGGGTCGTAGTGCCTCCTTTGGCTCGTGGGGTTCGAGTATGAATGGGTTCGTGGCCAACATGTGGAGCAGCGGCGGTTTGTGAGGAGGATCAGATGCGAGCGGGTTGGTTCGGTGCCATCATTCACGAGCGGGTCGGGGTCGGTCATGGGAAGCTCCACAAGTGGGTTCAGAGGGTCTGATCCGATCCTATTCCTGCATAGTTTTCTGCAACTTTTCCAGTGACTGTTTTACGCCATACGACGGCGTTTTCGACCATTCTAACTTTTCTAATCAATCGCAAAGCATACCATACAGTCATAGCAACATATAGAATTGACCGCAAACACAAAAACAACAATTTGATATGTCTAAACGGATCAAACATACCCAAAACACATATTTTCCCCTTAAACATGTTTAAGAAAATCTAATGATAGGATCACCAAAACTTATCCAAATTAGCCCAAATTTCTATCAGAGCCCTAAAATAATATTTTAGAATTTTACAAATTTTTCCATATTTTTCTGAGTTATAATTTCGCTAATTAACACTAATTACCTCTAATCAACCATAATTAGTGAGAAACTATGCAAATCACTCACCTTGGCCGCAAACAAACTATAGATCTGAAATATTATCTGTTTTGGGTCGAATTCTAATGCAACACAGCAGCTTCAACTCTGATTTGGTGTTATTTCCCCTTGATTTGATGTAGCTTGGCTTAATCTTCAATTAGAAAACGATTAGGAGCGATTTAGGATGAAATTAGCAGGTGGAGACCATGGCTAGGGTTAAAGAAATATTTTAGGCGGCTGAAAAAATGAAAAAAAAAATCGTTTTCCTACTGTTCTAAGCCTCCCCGTAACCCTAATCCCGAAATGGGTTATGGGCCATCTTGCGAATCACCCTAATTAGGCCCGGTTAAGCTGTTTTTCACCTCAGTCATATCTCCCAAACTTTGAGTCCATTTGGCTAATGTGACCACTCTACAAAAAGGTAAACGATCATCCAGATCTAATGGAAGTGGTTTCAGGTCAAAACTCCTTACCAATCAAAAGTTATGGCCGTAACAAGATCAGCTAAGGGCAAAGCGGTCATTTAAAAATCGGCAAAAATCATGAACATGGGAAATGACCCCAATAGTCGTCTCTCAAAGTTGCATGGCTATACGACTTTGCATGAGAAAGAAATAAGTATTCTATGATCCTCTGATGCATAGAATGCGGGTTGTTACACTCTTCCCCCCTTTAAGAAATTTCGGTCCCGAAATTCCTTAACTAAGAAACAAGTAAAAGTATCCCGCATGCCTACCAATCATTCACAACAATCAAACATACAAAACAACAAACAAGTCTATCCTAGCATGCGGAAAACTAAATTGCGATTAAAATCTTACCAGACAAAGAGTTCTGGATACGTCTTCCTAATGCTCTCCTCTGTCTCCTAAGTATAGTCATTCTCATTCTCGCCCCACTGAACTTTCACTAGATTCACCGCTTTCCTTCGAAGTTGCTTCATATCATGCTCGCCAATACGAATCGGCTTGCGATTCCCAACCGCCTCGGGTTCTATTTCGATATCATCCAACTGATCAGGTGAAATAGTCATATCACGAATTTCCTTAACTTGGAAACATAAAATACGTTATGAACTCCTGCATCTTCTCTGGTAATTCAACTTTATATGCCAAATTCCCAACTTGCTCGAGGATTGGGAATGGACCAACAAATCTTGGCGCTAGCTTTCCTCTCCTTCCAAATTGAATAACATTTTTTAATAGAGAGATCTTGACAAATACTAGGTCGCCAACGGAGAATTTCAAATCCTTTCGCCTCTTATCAGCTTAACTCTTCTGCCTATCTTGGGAAGCCTTCATTCGCTGTTGAATGATCTTAATCTTGTCTGAAGTTTCTCTTACCACATCTGGTCCAAGCACAAACTTCTCACCAGTTTCTAACCAACATGACGGCGAGTTGCATGGTCTTCCATACAAAGCTTCAAATGAAACCATACCAATACTGGATTGATAACTATTATTATATGCAAACTCTACCAGATGCAAATGGTCATCCCATGATCCACCAAAATCCAATATGCAAGCTCTCAAGAGATCTTCTATTACACGATTACCCTCTCTGTTTGAACATCAGTTTGAGGATGATACGTGGTACTGAGATATAATTTTGATCCTAGAGCTTTTTGTAAGCTCTTCCAAAACCCACTAGTAAACAACGGGTTTCGGTCACTCACAATGATTTTAGGTACTCCATGAAATCTCACTACCCACTTCATATACAGATCTGCTAATATAGTTGATGTTCTATTTGACTTGACGGGTACAAACATTGCACTCTTGGTCAATCGGTCCACAATCACCCAAATGCTATCATGGCCCGACCTAGTCCTTGGTAACCCATCAATGAAATCCATTGAGACTTGTTCCCATTTCCATTCTGGAATTTCCAATGGTTGCAACAAACCACTAGGTTTCTTTTGCTTAGCTTTAACTAACTGGCAATTCATACACTTGGACATAAACTTCCCAACGTCTCTTTTCATCCCTTCCCAGTAGTAGGTCTGCTTCATGTTTCGATACATTTTATTACCACCGGGGTGCATAGTCAGTTTTGAGTGATGACATTCTCTAAGCACTTCATCTCTCAATCCATTGACAATGGGGACAACCAGTCTACCATTCTTTCTAAGCCATCCATCTCGATCAAGCCCATATTTGTTCATCTCTTCATCGATTCCCATCTCTAATTTGGAGATGATTTCCAATAGGTTAGGATCGTCCCTCTGACTGGAACCAATCCGCTCAATCAAAGTGGGTCTGATCGTCAAACTTGCTAGCGTCTCTGGATCCAATTCGCACTTTGGTCTGAAATCTACCCTGTGATATACTCTAGTTGCTTCCATTCTTGAAACATAGCCCCTAAATTGGCATGTCTCCTACTCAATGCATCAGCTACCGCATTGCCCTTTTCTGGTGTATACGCAATATCAAAATCATAGGAAGCCAAGAATTCTAACCATCTCTATTGTCGGAGATTTAGATCCATCTGGGAGAAAGGGTACTTTAACAATTTATGATCAGTAAACAACTCGAGTCTTTCTCCCAAGAGATAATGTCTCTTCATCTTCAACGCGAACACGATCGCTATCAATTCCAAATCATGGGTAGGATATTTTTCTCATGCGGTTTCAGTTGCCAACTCGCATAAGCTACAACCCTACCTCCTTGCATCAATATAGCACCCAGTCTGGTACCACATGCGTCTATATATACTGTCATCTCTTAATTCCCCTTAGAAATGACTTACACTGGTGCACATGTCAACTTTTCCTTTAGACTCTTGAATGCATTCTCGCACTTTTCGTCCCAGACGAAAGCTTGATTTTTCTTGGTCAACCGAGTCAACGGTGCTGCTATCTTGGAGAAGTCTTGGATAAACTTACGATAATATGCAGCTAACCCCAAGAAACTTCTTACGTCTATTGCATTCTTGGGCGTAGACCAATCTTGTACCGTAGCCACCTTCGCAGGGTCCACGGCAATACCATTCTCTGAAACAACATGGCCCAAGAATCTCACTTCCCTCCTCTAGAAGTGACACTTAGAGAACTTTGCTTTAAATTGGTGTTTTCTCAACACCTCTATCACTATCCTCAAATGTTCCTTGTGTTCTTCTTTTGTCCTCGAATAAACTAAGATATCGTCTACGAACACAAGAACAAAAAATTTTCAGTTGATCCGGAATACCCTATTCATAAGATCCACAAAATATGTTGGTGCATTGGTCAACCCGAATGGCATGACCAACCACTCATAGAATCCAGACAGCGTCCGAAAGGTCGTTTTAGCCATACTCTCAGATTCCACCCTAAGCTGATGAAAACCTATCGCGAGATCTAACTGGGAGAACACTCTTGCGCTACTCAACTGATCAAACAAAACATCTATCCGCGGTAGAGGATAATTATTCTTCCTCATCACCTTATTCAACTCGCTGTGGTCCACACACAATCAAAGGGAACCATCTGCCTTGGTAGCAAACATAACTGATGCTACCCACTCACAAACACTTCTTCTGATAAACCCCTTCTTCAACAGATCGCTTACTTGCACCCCGAGCTCTCTCTGCTCTCTTGGTGCCATACGACGAAGTGGCATCACTATAGGTCTGGCATCTTTCACTAAATCAATCTAAAACTCAATCTCTCGGTGTGGTGGAAGTCCGGTCACTTCCTCGAAGACGTCCGGATACTGGCCAACCACGAGCACATCTGACAACTCATCATGCGGAGCCATTACCCCATCACTAGGTAGACCACCAAACACTACCATCCGCTCTAACTTTCACCAAAAAGCCCTCACTGTCTACCACCACCCCGTACCTTTGGAGCCAATCGACTCCCAAAATAATGCCAAACCCAGTAAAGCCCAAAACAAAGCAATCACAAGAAAACATACATCTATGACTCGATAAGACCACATTACAGCAAATCATACTAAAGATAGTCGAACCGCCAATCGGGTTCGTCACTGCTAAAGGTCTATCGACTATCTCGGGTTCCAATCCCAACCTATCTACCAGGTCACTAGATATGAAGGAACGGGAACCCCCAATATCAAACAATACTCGAACAGGAACATCATAAACAGAAAGCATACCTTGAATAACAACATTCTTTCCTTTCTCCACTGCATTTGGGGCATTCGACGAAGAAGGAACAGCGTTGATAGCATATGCTTTTACAATCTGCTTTTCTTTAGGGGGTTGCGGACACTTATCCTTGTGATATCCCACTTGGCCACAGTTGAAGCACTTCCTGTCCGCTGGCTACGCTCGACATTCTTTAGCATAATGGCCCTTCTTGCCATAGCTAAAGCACTCAACATCTTTCTTATTCTTCTTCTTCTGGCCATCCTTGGTCTGATTCTGCTTTCTCTTATTTTGAGAACCATTCTTACCTCCACTGCTTGCTTGCGGTTTTGGCTCCTCTGCAGATGCAACCTCAGTCTTTGACTTAGGATATAGACTCTCTGATCTTAAAGCTTTCCCCATAATCGATTCAAACGTCTCATCAATATGGTTTATAAGCATTTGCCCTAAGTACTGATCTAAGCCTGTTATGGACTTCTCATTCTTCTTCTCGGGAGTGTCGATAAGAGATAATCCATACTTCAATAAAGTATCGAACTCAGCAATATACACCAAGACTGCCCTACCATTCTGCTTAAGCTCCATGAACTTCCTAAACAACTATGACTTCTGAGCAGCTGGGATAAACTTTTCACTGAATCGGGCCTTAAACTGATCCCATGTAACTTGATCCTCTGGAGTAGCTTCCTTAATTGCATTCCACCAATTCATCGCCATCCTTGCAACTGACAGGATGCTAGCTTTCTCTTCGTCGCATCCTCGATACCCAAATCTTCGTAGATGCGTTCACAGCTACCAAGCCAATCCAGAACTTCTATACCTGATTCCGTTGGAACGGCTTCCCACCAAGACTAGTGTAATTCTTGCATAGCTTGGCGAAATCGGCCCTAGGCGCCTGCACCGCAACACCACCACCATTTGCAGCATTGGGAACTACTCCTTGCACATTTCTAAGCATCTCTCTCATGAAGTCAGTGAACATCGTCCTCATATCAGGAGCATTCCCATTATTAGCTCCTCTACGAGTATCCCTAGTATATCGGCTCATCATTCAATCTGTAAGGAGAAAACGATTAGCCATCTCTTCAGTGGTGCCAGTGCAGTGCAACTCCATCCTTAAATATACTAATAGTACATATATATATATAGCTTTTGAAATGTAATGACCCGGATTTTTCGGCTATTTGAATTCGAATATTTAATTTTGTTTTAAATATTATATTCGGAGTATTAATTCTATTTAATATCGAATTCGTTAACTAAACATGGACTGAATATTTATATTATAAAACGAACTCGAAACAACGCGGTAGTTCGAAAAATCGAGTTTGAACTTCAATTGATCATACAGAATCCGTTTTAAGCCAAAATTCTGTGAAACGAGAAACGTTGGGATCTTATAGATTTTAATTTTCTAACGGAAGACAAAAATCAAAATTTCAGTTTATAAATTGAAAGTTATGTCCAAATTAAATTTTAAAATAATCGCTATGGGAATCGTAAATAAACAATAATGTTTATTTAATAAATTAAATAAGGATTTCTTTATAATTGGATATCGTTTTACTCGTAAATTTTAATTATTGAGTTGAAATTCCATATTAGTTCAAATTTGAATGATATATTATATGTTTGGTTATATAGAATAATAATAATTTATTATTATTTAATTTTATTTACTTTGAATTTATTTATGTTTTACGGATATTATATTAGCAGTAGAAATAACTGTTTTTACAAGCACTTCCGTTTTTCGACTAAAATAATTTCTTTCGGTCAGTAACGTAAAGATATAGTAGTACGCCAGTTTTCATCGTATTTACAGATCATATATGGCGACACTAAGATTAATCGATCAATATAGTTAGCGGTAGAAATTAATTATAACCATAGAAAAGTAACATATTAAATCAAAACTTAAATAATGCATGAATTCCTTCCTTCCCCAAGTGTAACCATAGGCTAAAATCTAATTTCATCACATATCTTAGCTTTTCCAATTACCTCGGTAATATACAAAAGGAAACCACGCAGCATTGTGTTTTTAAATAAGTATAGGCCTAGGTTACATTTTTCCAAGCATACCCTAAATTATAAACACACACAGACAAAAAGGAAAATTGATGCCTAAACAAAATATTGATACACTGCTATACTAAAAACCGTACCAGCTAATTGCATAAAAACCAGCTACCTCTATTTTTAAGCCGACCAACACACATGCAAACTAGCACACCCTGTCTCTTCTTCTTTCCCAGCTATCCGATGACTATGACAACACAACAGAGTCACAAACCTATCCTAATGCCTGCCCAAATGAGTTGCATGATTGCCAAACAATCCAAAGCCGTGGTGAACAAACCTTTTACTTGATGGCCACAGACTCTCCCCTTATATATAGACTTGCCCTCCATTTTCCAGAACACAAGAACCAGCAGGAAAATAATAATACAAACAACCGTGACTCCAGCTGCCTAGCAGAGAAATAGGGTTGTCCACCATGAAAGCTAGTGAGGTCCAAGTAGAAACGGAGTTGAGCGGCTTCCTGATGGCAAGGCGCGGCAACTAGAGCTGTCAGGGACGCTCGCTAGTGATCATCAGGCGGTGCTTTGGAGGTTTGTGCGTGTATAGATCTTGGGGAGGAAAGGCGACGGATTCTGAAGCGGTTGTGCTGGTTGTATCTGGTTCTGTTGGAGATGCGGTGCTCGGGAAGTGGAGGCCAGTGGTAATGTTTTTTTGGGTGTAGGAGGAAAATGGCGGAAGCTGTTTCATATGGGGAAGGGATGGATCGTGGGATATTTGGTGACAAGAGAAGATGACATGGATTTTGGCTGCAAAAAAAAGAAATTAAAAGAAAGAAATTAAAATTATAGAACTGGGAAGAAAAAGGGAACGTGAGAAGGATGCAAGAATGTGAAGTAGGGGAAAGTTATGTGGGCACTTTTGTTTGACAGTGGAAAAAAAAGGCTACGTTAGGGGAAGGAATTGCCTGTTGCACGCGCAGTTTGGGTATCGAAGTGGACCGACACCGGTAAAGCCTAATTATTTTAATTTAAAGTTAATTAAAATATATTGTTTATAATCGTATTAATATGGTATTTTGACCGTATGTTATCAGAATTGTGAACGATCGACCTCGTTATAATCATACAGACGAATGCTACGTGATGGAGTGGGTCGGGTCAAAGATAGGACGCAACCAGAATTTTTTTTTTAAATTATACGCAAGTTTAGTTTAAATAAAAACCAGTGTTTAAGCGATGGAGTAAATCCCAGGTGAGTCAAACTCACACAGTTCTCCCACTTGTATTTATATAAGTTGGGTTTATTATTTGAATGCAATGGTTGCTAATTATTGGTTGATTTGATGATTGTTTGGATATAGGTGAACATTGCTATATCAATGATTTAAATTAAACGTTGTTTAATTTAAATGAAATGGCATTGTTATTTTTTTACGACGATTTCTAATAGAGGTAACTTACCTTATTGGTTACGTTCATAACAATATAAACGTATTTAAATTAAATTGGATGCTTGAATTGTTGACCACTATCAGTTGGATTGATTATTGTTTTCATATGATCATTATATGAACTGTTTAACCCATATGATTGGATTATTGATTTGATTACCGATCATTGAATCCAAATTCAACGTTTATTTTGATATTAACCAATGGGTAGTATTGATTAAGGAATTTATAGCAAATAGCCAAAGTACAAACTGTTTTTATAAAGAAAGATTTACCGTTATGTAAATCGGCAGAAATGAAGTTATGAAATTTATTTATTACTGAATATAGATTTTTAATATATTAGTTTAATTTTGTTTATAAATAGAAAATAAATCAACCATATATACATTGATTGTTTTAACCAGCAAATCTCCATTTTTGGTATCGAAATTTATCTGTGTGCGAAGCACGTCCCTAAGCAAGTGAACATATATCAATGTGATGTTTAATAACCAGGGTTAATTGTTTTAAGAAACAATTTAAATGGGATTATATTAATTTGATTATTATAATAATCAAATGGGATTATTTAAATTAATTTAATTTGTAATTAATTGAAATGGAAAAAAAATGAATCAAGATATGATTAACGAGTTAATCATGCTTAAAGTTGACTAAGTCAACTACAATAACCGAAATGGATTTAATTAATTAATTAATTAATTTAATAGTTATGTAAAACATTTTGACAAATGTTGATTTTTATTTAATAATAATCGAAGGGGTAAATCTTGGAATTTTAAAAGTATTAATTTAGGTTTATAAAACGAGAAGGCTCATTAATAATAAATTTATATTTTAAAGAAAATCATATTAGTGATAATGTTAGTTAAGTTTAATTTGCGATTTAAAGCAAATTTTTATTTGAGATTCGATTTAATCGGATTTATGAAATCCTAAATTTTGACGAAGTTATATACCCGAGTTTAATGAATATTATTGGAAAAAGTTATTACTAATGGGTTTTGAAATGAAAAAAAAGCGAGGATACGAAATTAACGAATTAGAATTTAACTGGAAAACGGTTGAGATAAATTGTTTTTTGAATATTGATCTGATGTTGGTTTCGGCCTTCGGGATTAATATTTAGGGAATTATTTTCTCACTGATTTATGGTTAAGAATTAATGAAGTATGAAATGGAATGGAAATCGAAATTGAAACAGAAACCCAAGTTTGAATTTGAGTAGTTAAATGAGTTGAGTATAAAGATACGATATAGGTCCACTATTTTAAATACGAGATGAGGATTCTTGGAGTTATAATAAAAATGGATTTTGTTTGATATTGGAAATGATATTGGTTTTTGGGTATTACAACTGATATTTATCTTAAGATAAGAACGTTGTTGATCAAGGTCAGAGAGGTAATTAAAATACCCCAACTTGAACAACTTCAGGATTATCAAAGGATGATATTAGTTGTATTGGTGGAGATTAAGCAGTAATTTATTTTGAGAAGTAATGTAACATTATATAAAGGATTGGAAATATATCCTGAAATAAAAGGAATTAAAAGGAGGCTTGAGAATATGAAGTGATATTTCCATAGTAAGAGAAATAAAAGTAGGTTTGTGAAAAAATGAAAACATTTTCAAAATGTAAGAAGATGGGATTTGGAATGAGTTTATTCTAAAAAGGGAAGTGACGAATATGGCGTTCAAATAACGAAACAAAGGAGATATCGTAACAACTGTTTTAAAGGGATAAATTGAATGGGAGTTCCGACTATAGATAATAATTATTGTTCTAACAAATGTTTTGAAAGGATAGTTAACAAGAAAAATTGGATAGGATTTTAAGATATTTTTATAAGTATATAAATAAATGATTCAAGGATATTGATATATTAAAGCTAATACTTTATTTTGGTATTACAACTGATATACTATTTTTAATGGCCAAGTGACTGTGTACTGAACCAATGGACATATTTTATTGATTGTTTATTTTGATAGTTAAATAATTGACTATCAAAATCTTACCGACGTTATTGGTACGGAAAGATCGGGATCGAATTTATATTCGAACACCATTCCGACCAATGAATACGAAAACGTGAAAGCTACTGATCGAGATGGAGCTATTGAAGACCGTATATCTTCATGAATGAAAGAACTATTGTTGGATTTCTCTAGCTGATCACTAGAGATATTTTGACATTGGTTCTGTCAGAATTGAAATCTACAGATTACAGGGACTACTTGCTACTGATCTATAGGGTGATTCCTAAGATGTGGTAGGAGGGTGCCTTCGGTTCATCCTGTTCTTGGATGACTTGTATGGGCGCTGTGAACGATGACCAGATGTTCCAAAAGTCGATTATAACCTCAAGCCTCACCAACCTGGAAATGACAAAAATCGGGCAGGCAGCATGGCTATGTGGGTCGCTCCCATTAGGGTGTATAATCACTTATCTAGAGAAATTCCATTGTGCTTCTTTAATTTATTTCGATACTGACCCTTTCGGGAAACGGTGGTTTGAGCCCAACCGTTGGTGATATACATTCGACACACTCAAGCGAAATGAGTTGTCAGTCATGTGTGGCCGGGTTGCAAGATGTTCTTGTTGAACCCAGTGTATTCCCCTCTAGAGTTACACTATCAGCATGTGGTTCCATACCTTATCATTGTCGGAATCCAATTTCCAATAAGAACCCGTGGTTTTGTTTGTATACTATATATATGGAGCGTGAGATGCAAGCGTTCTGCTAGATTCTATTTACTTGTATTTAGACACTATCATAATATCAGAATAATGTATTGATTTCAAACAATTTTGCGTTATCGTAAGGTAAAAACCATCCATATTTATGTGTGGATTTTGTCTTACGATTTTTTTGAAAGATTTTTGACTTTATAATCAAGTTGGATGACCCCTTTAAACTTAGTGTGTTTTACTCACTATGATCCACCAAACTGACCCGGTGTTTGTAATACTTGGGTTAGACCAGATCGTACAGGTACAGGTTATCGGATATTGTGAAGTCCAAAGACGAGCTGAAGGAGTTCAGACATATGATGTTATATTGTTATTATTCCGCTGTGTGATTTATATGAGGACAGGCTATTATAATTGTCCAGGTATATTAATGTACTATGATGTTGTAAGTATTATTTCAAGCTCTCAATAAAAGTTATTTCTATATTATATTTTGTTCCGCTGCGATGTTAGGCTCTGTATTGTACTGGTTCTTCTTAATCTTCTATTCTAACTTTCTTTCTTTCTTATCTCACCCTCTAACTTCTTTCCATTAGCTTTCTAGGTTTCTGATATTTGGGTTTTGGAACATGAGTTGTATAAATGTCTGGATTCAAGTGTCGAAATTCCTGGGTCGCTACATGAAAACCCAAATATCAAAAATACGCGCTCTCATAAACGTATTATCTCTCCCTGGTGTCTTCCCTAGGTTAACTACGCAACTTAGAGCTCTGATACCAAATGTGACGGCCTGCTCCGCACCAGACGACATTTCCAATGAAAGTGCGTTGTGCCTATGCCTGACCAGCACGGGATGGTCGTCAAAGAAAGGAAAGAAGGGAATTTGAACTAACAAGGAACCTGTAGAATGTCTCACATCGCATGGAATAAAATATAATAATAACATACTTAACATAAAACAGGCGAGACAGTGTATAAGCTGAGAACTAAACCATAATCATCATAGCAGTGGAAGTTCAAAATACAGCTTATGTTCCACATCATCATTATTTCAACTTTTAAAACTGTCTCTAAAGCAAAATAAGAAAGGTACACTACTAATGCCCAAAGTAGTGACTAGCAGCGACACAAGAAGAATATATATATATATCTTACGTGGGAGCCTCCTGCTCGTCTTCGGATCAGCTACTCATGCATACCACCTAACATGTCTCTAGTCTGCCCGTTTAAGAGAACCCAGAGTAATAAGAAGAGACATAAAACTCTAGGTCAGACAAAAGTATGGTATGAGCGATAAGTAGCAAAACAGAGCAATAACAGGTATACTAAACCATACTTAAACCTGGACCTGCAACCAAAGAGTTAGCACAACAAGATGTACAATACTCTAAGGAGACACTAACATATGGTGTAAAGATACGGGGGAGGTGTGTGCATGTCATTATGACGGCAAACAATCAAGCATAGCAACCATCCTCGCGTCTTTCACTCAGTGCGTAAAGCATACAATATCCACCGCTTTGATCACCTAAATCCTTGCTATGATTACTCTGCCCCATGGAGTCATGGCGACTCCACTACACTGATCCATAGCCACTAGTCCTTGCTATGTCCACTCTGCCCCATGAAGTCACGACGACTCCACTGCACTAGCGTATAGCCATGCTATGATCACTATGCCCCATGGAGTAATAACTACCCCACTGCACTGATCCGTTGCCTAACAATCGTCTCTCGATGGTGAATCAATGCTATAGACGTCGACAACTCCTTAGCACATGTCCCGCAGAAAAGTCCAATCATGAAGTTAACTCATTGGTTCCCATCTGGATCCTGAGTTCTACTTTCTATTTGGACTACCTTTGCATCTCGGGTTTTGGTCTCCTCCGGATCGGTTCGGATGTTTAACTCATGCCACGCTCCTTGGTTCGGTTCGTGATCTTTCGGGGGGGCTCGTGGTGCTTCTGGTCGGGTCGGTTTAGAAGAGACAACCGGTTCGTGCTCGCTCCTCTTGGTCATCGGTTTGCGGGTCGTGCCATGGCCCTCGGTTCGGATTGTGAGCACCCGTTGGGTTCGGGTCGTAGTGCCTCCTTTGGCTCGTGGGGTTCGAGCATGAGTGGGTAGGTGGCCAATATGTGGAGTAGCGGCGGTTCGTGAGGAGGATCTTATGCGAGCAGGTCGGTTCGGTACCATCATTCACGAGTGGGTCGGGGTCGGTCGTGGGATGCTCCACGAGTGGGTTCGGAGGGTCCGATCCGATCTGGTTCCTGCATAGTTTTCTACAACTTTTTCAGCGACTGTTTTACGCCATACGATGGCGTTTTTGACCATTCTAACTTTTCTATTCAATCACAAAGCATACCATACAGTCATAGCAACATATAGAATTGACCACAAACACCAAAACAACAATTTGATATGTCAAAACGGATCAAACATACTCAAAACCCATATTTTCCCCTTAAGCATGTTTAAGCAAATCTAAAGATAAGACTAGCAAAACTTATCCAAATTAGCCCAAATTTCTATCCGTGCCCTAAAATAATATTTTAGAATTTTACAAATTTTTCCATATTTTTCTGAGTTATAGTTTCACTAAATAACAATAATTACCCCTAATCAACCGTAATTAGTGAGAAACTATGCAAATCACTCACCTTGACCACAAACAAACTATAGATCTGAAATATTATCTGTTTTGAGTCGATTTCTAATGCAACACAGCAGCTTCAACTCTGATTTGGTGTTATTTCCCCTTGATTTGACGTAGCTTGGCTTAATCATCAATTAGAAAGCGATTAGGAGCGATTTGGGATGAAATTAGAAGGTGGAGACCATGGCTAGGGTTAGAGAAATGTTTTAGGTGGCTGAAAAAATGAAATACAAATCGTTTTCCTACTGTTCTCAGCCTCCCCATAACCCTAATCCCGAAATGAGTTATGGGCCCTCTTGCGAATCACCCTAATTAGGCCCGGTTAAGCAGTTTTTACCTTCTAAACCTTGTTTCAGCCATATCTCCCAAACGGTGAGTCGGTTTGGCTAACGTAACTACTCGACGGAAAGGTAAACCATCATCCGGATCTAATGGAAATAGTTTTAGGTCAAAACTCCTCACCAATCAAAGGTTATGGCCGAAACTATATCAACTAGGGGTAAAACGGTCATTTAAAAATCGGCAAAAACCATGAACATAGGAAATGACGCCAATAGTCGTCTCTCAAAGTTACATGGCTATACGATTTCGCATGAGAAAGAAATAAATATTCTATGATCTCCTGATGCGTAAAATGCAGGTCGTTACAGTAGACAGTCTCCAGTATACTCAGTATTTTGATTTGTAAACGTTTGCTTATGAATTGGTTTCTTTTACTTTTTATGGAGCTTACGGTTTTCTTAAAGGGTGGGGTTGATTGGTTTATCTGGAAATGAAAGAGGGGACGCGGTATATATACACACAAACACACTTGAAATAAGAGATAAGATCATGTATTGTCAATGGTACATGTGGATGGTAGAGGCAAAGGTAGCAGGTGGAGTGTAGCTCGTGTTTTCTTTTCTTTCATTACTGTGTGATGGGATGATGGATGTGAAAAGCCTATGTTGATGTGCATAGGCTAGTACGAAGGAGGTTTGCCAGTGCTGACGGCCAGGTTCGAAGATACTTAAGGACAAAGGAGCAGTTTTATATGTTTTTAGTACAACCGTAGATTTTAGGCTAGCTAAAGATTAAGGACTGCTGGCTTCCTTCAGTATCAAGCTTTAGGTTTGTCTGGAGGAATTTGGCACGTGCATCTGTGTTGACCGACCTTTTGGTACGATTCCCAAAAGTACGCAAGACACGCTCGACTCAACATATCGCGTGATATTACAGCCCAAAGGCGTCGCCAATATCATCTGGGGTCCAGTAACACAAGACTAGAGTATGGACACTAGCAGAATGTCTCATCCCTCGTACATGACCTCCATCATTATCCGTATGTAGCCGAGCCGAAGGCAAGCCGTGCTCCAATCCGAAAATGAGTCATGCTCCGAGCCGAAGGCGAGCCATCAAGCGGGTCCGGGCGCAACGCCGGTAGGGTCCGGGTCCCCACAGTCCCGGCGGCGATCGACCGATTCATCCGATTTCCGCCAACAAGTGTGTTTCCTAGAATCACCAGATCGACTCAAAGTCAGGATTCAGCCAACAACTTTCGTGAACCTCCACCTTCCCCCAAACATTGCCAAACCAAGACCTCGCAGTGCGAGCCGTGAACTTGAGCCTCGGGCCCCTAAAACAACCATACCCATTGTAACGGCCCGGGTTTGGCCAGACCTAATCGATCGGAAAATCGACTAAGACCATTCAAAACCTGAATACGTTAACTATGGGAATACAACAACATCAGAACAATAACAGCATACTTTTATAAACATTACAATAATGTTACATTAGAGTACATTTAATAAAATTACAGCGGAAGATAAATTACAATAAATTATAATACAATACCGTGCGGCGGAAATAAAATAACTAAGGCAGCGGAAGACAACTATACTCTGGACACAGCTTTAAGCTTCAGTCCAGAATCCTGCTCGAGATAAGGACCTGTAGACAAACTACTCAACTGCCTGTGTGGAAAAGAGGGCACCCGAGTTTGCAAAGGTGGAAACAAACAACGGGTCAGTCATGGGACTGGTGTGAGAATTCTTAACTAATTTAACTAATAGTAATAAGGCAAATCCAAGGACCACGCCGCTAACGCGGAACGGGTTTTATTCCAATGGATTGCCGGTGCATTAATTAAAGTAAATCGTTAAACAACGCAATGCTTTTTAGAAAAATGGAATCATCATAAGACTCAAGTCCCATCACAAAATGCAATGCAAAGCAGAGGATAGAGTTTTACCTTATAATGGTCAAAAATGCTTGATACGATAAAAACGGGTTTGATATTATTATTAGTGTGTATATGTTCCAAAAACATTTCAAAGTAAATGTATCAATCCTAGGAAGCATAGCTACCATATACTACGCCTCCATACTAGTATTACAATCAAGTCCGTAGGGTCATATTGGGAATTTGGTTTCCATCATGAGTCAAGGCTAGGAACGATCTACTTACCGATTCGAGGCACTCTAGCTAATGTCTCAGGATCCCCCGCAGTGAACCCTTGGAAAGCGGCAGGGCCGGTCCGCACATACGATTTTGCGGATTAGTTATTCCTGAACACACGTTTCCCGGTCCTATAGGACCTAATATCCGAGGCGCCTCATTCCATCATCCACATAAGTAAAATGCAGGGCCGTGTAAAACCCAAACACCACTTCTAACTAGAAAGAAACGTGTTGCTCTCCCTGCGTTCCCTTGCTCCGTTTTAGACTCAACCGGGTGGTGAGGCTCGTGAAGCTACGTTATACACAAAGCTACGCCTAAACAGGTCGTGCTTTGATCGTCACCACAAGGTTCTACTTTTCAACAAGAAACCTTGATCATTGCATCTTGGTATGCCGCACTGTCAATCCATATCATACTATTAATCCTTTGCCAAAATATACAAAAGGGTGTTAAGCAAGAGAATAAATTCTCCACCACCAAGCATTCATACATTCGACAGAAAATCAATAAATACAATTTAAAGGAGTACAATGTCGGACACACATTCCATTTATAAGCCCGTTCTAGGTCTGAACGAAACTATATCCGGTAGATCTCCAAGTACGTTTGGACAACTACCACCGAAACCCTTTTCAAGGTAGCAAATCAATCAAGGGCATCAGTAGCCGTCATCCATTCGATATCGAAGATTACCGGTCTTCAATCACCGTCTTCAACACTTCGACTTAGGTCGACGTATAATCATTTGAGATGAGATTGAACTCATACTTTTCAAATGATCCTCGCATATATGTATTTTAAAATCATTTCATATCGTTATTAGTATTTAATAACGATCTATCGCTATTTTTATTTTTATTTACATACACATCCTAAACATAACAATGTATATTTTCTTTTATCTTTCAAATTACACAAAATGTGTATTTGGTTTCATTATTCTTTCTAATGAAAATCCATTCATTAAAATATAAATTTCTAATCCTTTTATTTACATTGAAAAATGTAATTTTCTATTCCAATTTTATTTACATTGAGAAATGTAAACTTTTATTTTATTTTCTATTTACATTGGAAAATGCAAATTTCTATATTTCTCAAATTACATATAAAAAATGTAACTTACTATTTTTCTTTTATTTACATTGAAAAATGTAACTTTTTTTACCGCCTCTAGAATGACGATAAAAATATATAATATTTATTCTATTCTTTTATCGCATCTAAAGTGACGATAAAAATATACATTTCATTTCTACTCTTTTTATCGCATCTAAAATGACGATAAAAATATACATTTCATTTCTACTCTTTTTATCGCATTTAAAATAACGATAAAAATATACATTTTAATTCTATTATTTTTATCGCATCTAAAATTGTAAAGTTTTCTTTTTAATATAATCTATATTAAAATTGTGACTTTTCCTTTTTTTTAATCTAATTTACATAAAAAGAATGTAAATAATTTTGCAATGTCAAAATCTAATCTTTTCATTGCATAAAAATGTAATTTTCTTACTTTAAATCTTAATTACATGAAAATGTAATTTTCTTACTTTAAATCTTAGTTACATGAAAATGTAATTTTATATTTTAATTCAATTCACAAGGAAGGTGCAAAATTTTTCTTTTAATCCTATTCATAAGGAAAATGTAAATTTTCATTTTTAATTCTATTTACAAAAAGACGTAAAATTTCCCTTCTATCTCTTTTCCTTTTCATCACATGAAAATATAAAATTTCTCCTTAAACTAATTGACAATGAAATCAATGTTCTATTTTTTCCATTTCTAACAAATTGACAAAATAAATAATGTCTTTTCTATATTTAACAAAATGGCGGTGAAAATAATGTCCATTTTCTAATTTAACACATTACGGTGTAAAATAATGTCAATTCTAATTTAACCCATAACGATGTAAAATAATGTATATTCTGGTGTAATCCTTTACAATTACCAAAAATGAATATTTTGGTCTTATCATTTCTAATTACCAAAAATGAATATTTTTATTTCACATTTTTCTAAAGTGACAAAAATGTCTCTTTTTAACTAATCCTTTTTAATAGGTAAAAAGGTTCATTTTCCATTTCACTAACATGTTCTAATTAACAAAAATGTTAATTTTCTAATTAACAAAAATGCTAATTTTGTTTAACTAAAATCTAATTAACAAAAATGTTAATTTTGCTTAACATAATCTAATTAACAAAAAATGTTAATTTTGCTCTTGTCGTCAATTCTAACACAACAACAAAAATATAAAGTGTTATATGTGTTTTTGTCGTCAATTCTATCACAAAGAAATATATAAAGTTTTTGTTGTCAATTCTAACACAATAAAATACATATAGTGATATATTTGTCTACTTTACATTTTATAACTAAATCGTTATTTTAACCAATCTCAACATTTTATATCTTAAATGTTATTTTTCTTTTACTTTAACAAAAAATGAACATTTTGTCTTACATACCTTTCTATTTAGAAAAATAAATACTTTGTATTTCTACTTTTCTATTTCATAAAATAAATGTTTTGTTTTTCTACTTTTCTATTTCATATGCATAAACATGACACTAAAATGTGATTCTTATGAAATGGATTTTTATTTACACTAGTGCGAACCCGTGCTACGCACACGGGTTGCTACTTTACTTTTTATAAACGACGTGTTGTAATTACTGTTCTGGCTTAAGTTGTTTTCTGATGAAAATATAACTATAGTAACAATTGAGCGTTCCATTGTATTCATTTGCTGACAAACGGTTCTAGTGATTATCTGTAATAAACTCCCATTCTTATAAGATAATTTAGCAACATGTCAGCAAATTTAACTATATTTTGTTCAATAAATGTGCACCACCGTAATCAGCTAGCTAAACGTGTGCCACTACAACGAATGCGATTGAGGATTTTCTTTTAAATGGCAAACTTAGCAACTTTTTTAGTGAACATTATGCAAATTTTCGAATTTAGGGAGAATGACACATTTTAGTGCAAAAGTGGAATTTAGGGTGCCCACTTTCATTTCTCCTTTTACACTAAAATGTGTCATTCTCCCTAAATTTCAAACTTTGCACACTTTTCACCAAAACTTTTGCTAAGTTCTTCCTTCAGCCTATTTTCCACCAAATGCAAATGTGTTATTTACTTAACTTTACACCGTCAAAATAATTGTAATTAAGACAACAAATAAATAATTATTAATGTCATTCTAAACAGTACGAATGCAAATGTGTGCACTCTTCCATAACAAATAAAAGGATTTGATCTTGTTTTGCAAGAAATAGTTGAAGCTTTTTTATGATAATCAAACATCAGTTAGAAGAAATATTATGTATTTTGTTAACCATTTGATAGACCAATAAAGCTCACACGTTTACAACTGTAGAAAACAAAAGGAAACACCCATCACGACACATGAACCAAACGAATAATCATGATCATCAGCAAAATCTTTGTTAGTATCAACTTTCTTGTATTCTATATCAAATACCACATCAGTGAAAACTCACAAGGTCTTATCTTAACTTTGACTACAATTCATCAATTCCCATCAATTTGCTGTCATGTCTAACATAAATCAATATATTTATGAGTAAACACTCAATATGATTCTTCCTGCAAACTAAATATTAAAACAAAAGCATGCACCCATGTAAGTTTAAAATATTTGAACCGCAAGCACAGGGAAGGAGAAACTCATCACCAATGCATCAGAGTGTCATGCAATATCATTTGAAAAGCTTAAACGCATAGTCACAACATGTTGCTCCCAATATCTACATTTTTGCTACAATTTTCACATCAAGCCATCATTTTTATCTGGAAATTTAAAATGAAGGTTAAAACTTGTTAGTATATGATTTTTCCAATATCAAATAACCAATTAGTTATCCTTAAATGCTATGATAAAATGATCCAAGATGAGTACAATATTAGGGTCATAGAATGTTGGCAGATGGCAAGAAATAGTTAGTTTATGTTAAGCTAAAAGTGCATTACTATAATGCACTTGTAGCATATGCATAACAAATGAAGAAAATTTGGATGTAAAGATAATTCTTTTGCTTCACATTGACAAAAATAGAAATTTCACACATAAGACATTTTTTTTTAAGTATGGGCTATTGAGTTTATAAACAGAAGGATTAAAATGTTTCCTTTTGCTTGGAAATATCTCTATCAAAAGGAATAATGCATAATATATTTACATCTTAAATGAGAAAATGGAAATAATTCTTAAGAAAATTATTACTACAATGTAGTGAAAAAGGAAGGAGAACATACCATTAAGCCGACTGCACCAAACATCTGATATGTGTAGTCTTCCAGGATGGGACAAAATCTATAGTATAAAAAATAAATATAGCATGTGTAATTAAAGAAGTAATTTGTTTATAAACAAATAACATTGATAATAGCTTTATCAAATTACGGTATTGGATTGAAAAAACACTTCAGAAATTTTAACCTAATACCAATCAAGTCAATCAACAGTTTGTCTCAATAACCAAATTTTCAATATGCATTCCGAAAATCTTAGGAACATCATCATTAGTTTCGACATTTAACCAATACCAAATTTTATTGACGTGGATTATGGTTTTTTAATGAAATAAGGAAATATGTATATTCAAAATCCTATGTTTCTACTTATGGTTTGTTAAGGAAGTAATCAAATAAATAGCAAATAATGCAAAATCCAGAATTGCTCGTAATAAATGACGTAGAAAATGTGTAGAAAAATAACCATATAGGTTCCATATATAATAGGTAGTGCACTCTTTAGGCAATGAATTAATTAATATTTACCTTTATTATTCCTTTTAATATCTCTAGTTAAATTACTAAAGTGCAGCAATCATTTGGAAAATTTAATCCTGTTAAACTAAAATAATGCATTGAATTATGTGTATTAGAATAAACTAACTCTATTTTTGATTGCAAAAAATAAAAAGGTCAAATGTAAATATAACACAGAATAGGTATACATGTGTGTATGGATAGATGTGTGTGTGCGCGCTAGTGTGTGCATGCGTATGTATGTGTGTATATACACACACATGCATGCATGTGTGTGTTTGTGTGCGTACGTGTGTGCATTTAAGTGTATGCATATATTTTCATAAATCAGTAGCATGACATAATTGCACAGTATAATGTATATTATATATTAATATATTAGTTGCGAAGAAATAACATTGATGTCCAAGTTTCTATGTAATTGGTGATTGTTAAGTCGTTTACACATAGTGAGATGGGGTACGGTAACAGAACATGTGATGTGAATGATCTCATACACCAACTTTTTTGTCAAAATACACACATATGTTGATTCCTGAAAAGAAACTACATTAACAATAAATAGAGCCAACTCACTAAATCATTCCCACGTCTACTTATAATGATGTCGCATCACGCTGGAATCAAAGTTCTTTTTGTGCCTTCTCGTTCAAGTGAGAGCTCGATGATTCCTACATCGCCACTTCTAGCAAAAAATTGATATAGGAAGTAAAGATAATTCTGACTATTAATGACTATGTAAATGTCATACAACAGTTCGGTCATTATCTATGAATGATATATAGGAACAAATGCCTAATACTGAATGCAGTAGCTACATGCTAGCTTTCTTCCTAATAATGAGTTTTATATCTTAAAAATTAGAATAGGATACTGATAACATGTTATCCTTTTAACAGTTGTTCAAAACAAAACACTAAGCGACAATAATAGGTTAATCTTTTGTTTTCCTAATGTACGCACAACATAACCATAATATGATTACCAAATAATGTCAAGCAGCTCATTTTCTATTTATCAATTTCACGACATAGTTTTGAATGGAAAACATTTTTTAAGTAACAGCATAATGAATTGTAAATTGAAATTAACAATTTTAAAGGTTGGCATTGCCCTAAATCACTTCTTTTAGTTAAATATGATGGATTCAATAGATTTAGTTAGTGGCTTAACATATTGGGGTGAGTATCAAAATACGTGTTAAGTGCTAGATAACAGCGAAACCTTACTATAATTTAGCACAAAACAAAGACTCATGATATGCAAGTGCATTACAAGTGCGCACAGAGTGGAAGAGAAAGCAAGCTATAAGACTTTGCTATCACATTTTACTTTGTAGTTTCTAGGTCAATACTTCTTACTTTATGGTTATCCACAAAACCAACATGCAATAAAGTTAAAATTTTGAAGAATAAAATGAAGAATGAAGTCTTAGAATCCGACATTTCATTGCCTTCTCTATAACTCTAAAACATATGTAAAACACATAATAAATTGTATTGAAATATTCATCGGACCTGCCATAACTGCTTACGTATGAAAATACATAAACTTCAAACTTATCGTTTCTTCTTAAAAATGTATGGCTTAACTGATGATTATTGAATATGGGGTCCAAGCACCTATAAAAGCAAATATAGATATGTTGCTTGCCTATAAAGGTAGACAAATAACAAATTTTCATTAATGAAATACATGTAGAGAAAACATTAAAACATTCAGACCATCGCTGCAAAAATCATTGGAAAAGATGAGGTAAGACATTCACTACGTGAATGACTTTTGAAGGGATTTTCTGGAAATTCTGATTTTTATTGTATTGGCAAGAGGTATATTTCTAAAGTATGAAACTTTGTAGTTTACACTTTTTGAGAAGATTTGTCAATATTTTTTAGCTCAAATATACTTTTGAGTAAAATCTAATCTTTTTAGCTAATAATTGGAAGGTGTGTACATAGATATGTATACTTGGCATCAACAAACTCAGAAACTGTAAAACTGAGAAAAATGCTTACTGTGCAAGTATGTACAAATCAAATATACTTAAAACTAAAAATGCAATAAAGGTAAGAAAATAAAAATCAGTTGTTACCTAAATCTATATTCATTAAAATTGCAATAAATGCTAAAGGTTTGTATGCTCGACAAACATGCATGTGGAGCTTCCATTTGTCAGCGAGCCCCAGTGCATCATTGTCTTGATGTTTACGTTAGTTGAAGTTGTTTGTTTAATCATGATTTTCTTACTCATATCAACCTAGGAAGAACTTTTGGCTGAAAGTAAATGTTACAGTTGATAAATGGACAATAGAAAGATGCACGTGCTATCTAGAATAGAGCAACGAGTAGATGTTATATGCTTGTTGTATGGTAATGTGATAGTAAACGATGAAAGTTGATAGATAAATTAACAATAGAAAGATGCAGATGCTATCTAAAGTACAGTAAATGTGACAGTTGATAAATATAAGTACATCCACCTTAAGCAGATCCTCTATTCATAATTTGAAGAATCCTTTATTCATAATAAAGGAAGTAAATATAAGTACAGTTGCTCACAGATCTCAGTTATTTAAGAGCATGTTCATTGTTCAATGCAGGGAGATAAAGGGATGTAAACTTGAAATCCGGGGGCATACATAATTACTCGAAATGAAACAGGCAAAGAGAGGTAATTGCAAATTTGTATAACCCAAGATAACAATCAGTTAAAAATCACAGTTCGCAGACCCTAATGTTGGCATTAAATCAGTGGGAGCATAAAATAGATGGAACCGTGAATAAATGAAAGTCATACCAGCAGCTGTTTTCAATAAAATTTGTTTGGTGGTCGAAATCGAGATCGAAATCGCATGATGGTTGTAGTTGTCGAAATCCCTCCAGTGTAGGATCAAAGTGGAAGAAAGAGAAGTAAAGGCAGGTGGGTAAGATGCCGGCAGTGGTAGTTTGTTTGTTGTTGTAGGGTTTCCCAGCAATTTGTCAAGTATATTTATTTCAACAAAATATTTCTGATCAACTGCAAAACACCATAATAAACCATTATAGAAAACATAGCGACGAAAAAGGACTACGATCCAGCAGAAATAAGAACACGTGTAAAGCAAAAAGGAATAAGAATGTTTACCTCTAAAAGGGTAGAAAAGTAGGTTGCTGAAGGCAAAGTGGCACCTAATCAGCATAGCAGTGTACATAGCAGGAATCGGAATGAGGTAGAGCATGGTAGTAGGTAGAACAGACAAACAAACGGAAGATCGAAACCAGCCGACGCTGGTGCAGATGGTGCAGAGGGAAAGGGCACGAACAAAATCTGGTGGCGAAGCCTGTATCTAAGGAATCGGGCTGAGCTAAGGAATGATTTCAGCGTCAATTTCTTTTCGTTATGGCGGGAAGGAGCAGGGACCGAAGTTGGGTGCGAACGACGGCGACCCGCCTATGGTTGTTGCAGTAGGTGCAGAGGGGAAAGGAGAACGAAACAACAACACCATATGTGTGTGTATGGAGTTGGGCAGAGCTAGAGGAAGATTTGGGGTCAATTATTTATTGTTATGGTGGAAGGGGAGGGGATTGATTTTGGGGGAAAACGGAAAGATGAAGTAGGAGCGCATCTATGGGCAAACCGAAGCCGTTTGATTTTTGGGTATACACAGGTGGCGCAATCGTGAATTTTAGGCTAAAAGTGGAACCGAAGAGACATTGTAGAAAGATTGTGCTTTCATATAATAAAATAGATATGAAATGTAAACAAAAATGTGATTTTCAAATATCCCCTTTTATAATAATTAAAATGCAAATAAAAATGTAAATTCTAAATATGCCCTTTTATTTACAATTAAAATGTAAATGAAAATGTCTTTATCCAATTTGCTTTTTTATTTACACATAAAATGTAAATAGAAATGACTTTTCCAATTTTGTCTTTTTATTTACACATACAATGTAAATAAAAATGTCTTTACAAAATATGCTCTTTTACTTACAAATAAAATGTAAATAAAACTATGATTAACACATGTGCCTTTTTATTTACGCATAAAGTATAAATAAACATGTGAATTGGACCTACAATTTAATGTCATAAAATAAACATGATAACCTAATAATCTGTTTTGAAGGAACAAATTATTTTAATTCAACAACTATACACAAATGATAGTTTTTGACAATATAATGTCAATAAAAGAATCACAACAAATATGATATTTTGAATGGATTTAAAATTTCTAATCTCATCCAATTCTCAGGCAAGATGATATTTTTTTTTATAATTGGATTAAAAATTCAGTTTAATCCAATTTTTATACAACATGATGATAATTATTGGATCTATACAGATCCATATACACAACCACAGATTTAAAACAAAACATGACAAATCATACAAAACAACATTAATAATCTTATGACGTCGTAGATCTAATATATTTACATACATACAATGATTCAAACAATCGAGATAAATAATTAAATTGTCTAATTATTTAAAAATTATAGATCTCACAGTCCGTTTGTTCTGATTCGCGAATTTGTCAAAATTTCAAATAGCTTGGAATTGTCCCTTTTCCGTCAAGGATTGTAGATCTTTGTCGTACGATCCCACTGAATCTGAAATTGATAAATTTCATTTTCGTACACATTAGTTATGGTCTAAATAAGATTGCTAATAATTTTAAAATTAAATTAACAAGGTAATTAAGGATTTAACCTCTTCTTCTTCCTACTGATAATCGGCCGTAACAAAACCAAATAGCTTTAATCCTAGGTCTGACTATTACGCTCGAATAGATTAAGTTTGTAGATCAGAAGGTGCCACGACGTCGGGCTACAGGTGGCGCATCCGCGGTGGTGAAGGGGGGCAACTCGCATGCCTGAAGGGGGTAGAGCGGCGGTGCAAAACGTTGGCCTTTGCGGTGTTTTTCCTCGGTCTGTGGTGAACTAGGTGGAATCCAACCATATGAGATCGTAGAGGAGAAAGAGAGCTTCAATACGATGTAAAGGATGGAGTCTAATTCGTGGAGAAGAGGGAAAATTTAGTGGAAGAAAATTGGTGCAATTCGGCCACTGGAATTTAGGGTGGTGGCTGGACAAAGATGATGAATAGTGTTTAGGGTTTTTTCCCATTTATTTATATTATTTTAGTGTAATATTTACAAATAAATCCATAAGTTTTGAACCGTACCAATTTCGGTCCAAAAGAAAGTGCCCCTACCCAATAGCCCCCATTCCGGATCCAATGGGCTAGGTCTCGTCAGCACAAACGGCTGTCTTGACCCAGTTTTCTTTATTTTAAAATATTTTTACTTTTATTTTTAATTCAACCGTACGATTAAATTTACTGGGGCCACAAATTAACTCCGAAAAATTCCGAAAAATATATTTAGCTATGTTTTGACACTGTGGACCTAGGAAAATTAATTTTGTTCAATTCTGAGCCTATTTGAAAAATGGTCTTTTTCAAGTCGATTAAAATTGACCTAAATTGACCAAACTGAAATCTTTTTGCCACGGTCACAAAATAATTCTAAAAATAAAAAAAAAATAAACTTAGCAATAATTTGACATTCCGAATCCAAAAAAAGTGGTTTCGTCGAAAACAGAGGTCGTTTGAAAAATGACTATTTTTAATATTAAAATATATATATAAATCCTACAGCGACTATTCTGAAATTTAAACTGGGCATACCTTTTGATTCCCGCTATAAAATTTCGATTTTTCGGATTCTTTGGAAAGATATTTTAAAAGAGATTCTAATATTTTTAGTTTCACTAAAATCCATTAAGTTATGCATCATGTACGGTCAGTCAAAGTTCAAGTTTGACTTTTCAAACTACCGCGCTATTTCTAACTCCTTTTATAATTAAAATTAAATTATTCATCCCAACTTCGATTTAAATAAATTTTTAATCATTATTATTTTAAATATCAAAACCCATTAAAATTAGTTAAAATAAATTTTTTAAATTTACCCCAAAATTCAGGGTTGTTATAGTCTTCCCCACTTAAAAACTTTTCATCCTCGGAAAGGAACGAAGCTTAAAAGTTGTTTAACTATCCTATCTTAAATAATTTTATTTGTTGATTAACTTTTAAAATATATATCTTTATATATTCAAAAAAAATATTTTCAAAGATCGGATTATACAAAATCAAAAATACGTTAATTATAAATTGGGCACTCTCAACTCATTCTAGGGCTTTACTAACCCCATCTCTAATGATTTTTCTCATTCTAGGATACTGCTGATCCTATCTCTAATGAGTATTCTTATTGGATATTACTAATCCAATCTCTGATGAGTCTTTTGTTCAGTTCTAACGAGTTGTACCCCAAAGATTTGAGCTAACCAGAGCTCTGATACCAACTGTAACTATGTAACACCCCTAAGTCCCACATCGTGGAAGCCTATGTGAAGTGGGTACTTATATAGTAGAGCTCATCTTTTACTAATGCCGAGGCCTTTTGAGGAACAAAACCCCACACCTATATGGTGGCTATGTTGGGGACAATATCTTGCATAAATGGAAGTGCGGGCTGTTACAGTGGTATCAGAGCCAATACCCAGTCGGAATTGTGGCTCTTGTGTGGACCACAGCGTCTGGGTGAGGTGTTTGTGAGCCAACGGGGACATTGGGCTCTGTAGGAGGGGAGAATGTAACACCCCTAAGTCCCACGTCGTGGAAGCCTGTGTGAAGTGGGTACTTATACAGTAGAGCTCATCTCTTACTAATGCCGAGGCCTTTTGAGGAACAAAACCCCACACCTATACGGTTGCTAAGTTGGGACAATATCTTGCGTGAACGGAGGTGCGGGCTGTTACATCCATGGCCTTCGCACCACCCATAAGGCGACCTTTGTACCCTTTGGGGTGTGAATTTTGCACCCTTAGGGGTGGTGTGCGAAATTCGCACCTAGCATGGTGCAAAATTCGTACCCTGGGGTGCCTATTTCACCCCCTGGGAGGTACGAATTTAGCAACCCCTTGTGGTACGAATTTCGCACCCCTCGAGGTACGAAACTCGCACCCCAGGGTTGGGTGCAAAATTCTGACATATGCAGGCCCAGGTGCGAATTTCTGAGTATGGTCCCCTATTTCTACCTACTCCCATGTACTCCTTCCTATCCCCTTTCCTATATATACCCCATGACTTCACCCTTAAAAAGGGTTGGAATTTGAGACCTTGAGACTTCATGAGAGCTCCTTTAATGGCATTTCCTATTTGAGGAAGAAGAAGGGCAAATGTGTCCTTTTCCTAGTATATTAAATACATGATAATTATGACATCATATATGATGATGACATCATGTCTTAGAGGTGACGTCATATAGCCTTAAAGATGACATCATGTAGCTTAGAGATGACATCGTATAGCTTTGAGATTAATGTAATGAGATGTCATGAGATGGTCTCAACCATGTAACCTTTTGTGATCAATAATATTCCAACAACGCTTCAAAGTGGACGTAGGCCCCTTGCGAGGCCGAACCACTATAAATTTCTTGTGTTATTTACTACTTTCCGCTCTTGTCTATACGACCAAATTAATTATTCCTAGTAATTGGAATCTTTAGTGTTTACGACATTTTTTGCCGTCATCAGTGTGTACCCGAATAGGTGTGTAGGAGTTTATGTGCTTGTATTGATTTTAGATGGTGACTAGCATGTGGGTAGACCTGCTGGAAAGAATAGAGTAGCTTAAATTTATAGAGTAGGTTCGATTTCTAATGTGTGGTTTCTTTTCGTCGGTCTTCTTTTTTGGCAGCTATGCATGTGCAGGCAGATAAATAAAGATGAAACATGCGTGTATAAAATGTATTTTCAATTATGCGTGTATTCCGCACTATTCCATTTTTATAGTTTACTTGTAAACTTCTTCCAAATTATAGCCCAACCCACGTACGCAAAACGGCTATCATTTTTGAAAATATTAAAATCTCCAAGTCTAAAATACAAACCGAATGCGTCATTGTAATTATTATTATTTTCACTATTGAATTATAATATCAAATTAATTTGTTAGGGTTATTAGAACAAATGTTAATGAAACCAATTTTAGCTGCCAGGAATTAGTATTAATCTAAATTCATAATTGTATTGCTAAAGAAAAAGAAAAGAACGCTACAATCCCACAACATTCTTACTTGTATCTCAACACAATTACCACGTAATATGAAGTAAACAATACTTTGAACTATCTACCTTAGTTTGTTTAGATCCCAAGATATATATATATATATATATATATTAAAAGTTCATTTATTATTATTTTTATTATTTATATGATTAATTTTATTTTACTGTTGATTATGCTGCACAATCAAAATTCGCACTAATATTCACGGATTCCAAATTCAATGAAAATAAATACACCGCTATGTCTTGATGCTCTAGTCCCAACAAAATTAATTTTTATTGAAAATGTACCCCGTTTGCAAAAAACGAAATTATTTTAAAACCAAGTATACTTATCGGTTCACATTTAAATTGAACAAACTGACAAAACAACTCTAATTAACTCCAAGCTGGAAAATTAACACCAACTAATTATACGTATCCCAACAAAATTTGTTTTGTTGAAAACGGAGAACGTTTGAAAAGAAAACAATTTTAAAGGCTATATAATATCGATATAATATAATTAAATAAAAACAAACTCAATTTAAATAATAAATAAATTATTATCATATATATATATCCTACTGAAAATATATATCACTTTAAACTCAACCAATATCAAAATATAACTCATCATTTAAAGTTTTCAAGTGAAATGATATCCAAATCTTATTGAAATCCTTATTTATTTATTAAATAAGCGTTATAATTTATAATATAAAATTTGATTTGGACATAACTAACAATTTATAAGACGAAATCTCGATTTTCACCTTCATTAGAAAATTATAATCAAACATATTCAAATGTTTCTTGTTTCACAGAATTCCGACTTATAACGGATTTTGTAAAATCAGTTGAAGTCCAAAACTCAATATTACGAACTACCGCCCCATTACGAGCTCATTGTAATTTAAATAAATATATATATATATATTATATTCAAACTTCGTTTTAATAAACGAATTATATATTATAAATCCATTTGTAATTCCAATTTAATATTTAATATAATAAAATATAATATCACTAAAAATACGGGATGTTACAATACGTTTTTTTTCAAAAGTAAAGTTATAAATGGAATACGTATATAAGTTGAATTATATAGAAAAAGTTTTAATTTGGATTTTCTATAATAAAAGAGATTGTAAAACGGGATGTTTAAATATTGGCCAATTGATTAATGAATATGCTAAGAAGGGATTTATTGAATTTAAATGAATAAAGTGGTTAATAATATATGGACCCATAACGTTTTTTTATGAATGACAAAATCGGACTGATTTCCCTGTTATTGTAAATGAATAATGTAGAGCAAATGTTTTGCAAATAATATTTTTAATGAAATATTTGATATGGTTATGAGATTTTTTCTAAGTATTGAGATAAAATGGATTTTAGAACACTCTTATATTAATATAAGAGGTGAAACCTTGTCTTCCAAACATTGGAATATTTAATTAACCATTCGTTGATTAGTTTTAATTAAAAGGGCCAAATGATGCTTTTTACCGAATCGGTGAACTCATTTTATTTTATGGTTGCATGATTGTTTATTTATAGTTAAATAACTGTTTATTTGACACCCCACGTTCGTTAAGGTCACTCTTTATCAGAATGCATTATGTTTCGTGATGCATTACAGGTAAACAGAAACAGAAACATTACAAGATAAATATAAAATAACAACGGAATTTTTAAAACTTTATTAAATAGAAAACATCGTGGTCCAAAACATAGTTACATCATAAATCTGAAATACGGAAATCCCATTACATCAACTTAAAACTTTTGTCTTATATTAAAATCATTAGAGTACAGCAATAAAAGAAGCATAATTCCCTATAAATATAGCCATATCAGAGAAGACAAGAAATCAAAGCAGTACATCTAAGCTGCTCCAAGCAGAATGAAAGTGAGAATCCAAATCAAGCCTGAGCATTCCCATCCTGAGAACCTGGGGGAGGGGGAATGAAAGAGAGAGAAGAGGAAACAAAATGGGTCAGACATAAAGTCTGGCGAGTCCAGTTACTTTTAGCATATAAATAAGTAAAAGCATCATGACATGCAAATAAACTGGATGAGAGAGACAACGATATCATAAGACATATATAACAGACTGAGTAGGATAAACAGGATAAACATGACGGAGTGTATTGTGCTTCTCAAGTACTTTTCTCTGCACCAATACTAGCATAATAAGAATAAGATGATCCCAACTAAAACAAAATGGTAGACTTAGGTGTACTTCTAGTAACAAGCTTTACTCCAACAAGAATAACAGGTAGCCCAACAGGGATGATAGGTGTTACAACCAACAAGAATAACAGGCTCCCAAGAAGTAAGACTACATGTACCCGAATTACTACACCTAATCGATCAGCTCTCTATCCCGTATATACCCTAAGCTGGCCCCACAGTAGGATGTATCACTTCCTAAAGTGGCAACCCATTATTTTCAAGATGTGCACAACCATATCTACTGATGTCACAATGTCTTATCTTCCCAAGCAAGTGGACCCATGCATACACATGACTCCGATGGAATGCGCCATCAACACCTTCACGCAAGTGACCTTTTATAATAATCTCAGTAAGCATGCCCTGGCCCCGACCTAGTTCGGAGTACTCATTTGATACCTATATGGGTAACTGGCTGAACGGATCCCACACAACAGATGATACAAGCTTCCCTCCTAGGCTTGCATCCCCACTACTAGGATTTTAATAGGTTATGCCTAATAGTTTAACAAGGTATAACCCCCACATGCAAACTAGGTTAAGTTTTGTCGGGTGTGTGTGTGTGTATATATATATATATGTATATATATATAGAGAGAGAGAGAGAGCCCGCCCCACAAGATTAACTTAACCCCCACTGATTCAAGCAATTTCATTTAACCCCTAATCGATTTAACAGGTTCATGTAACGCCATACGGATTTAAACAGGTTAAGTATTACGGGTTAACGAGTTATCAATTTATGGCTTATTAATGGACTAGACATCTCATATTAGGTCTACTACTTGTGGATGTTGGATATGTCGATCGGTTATGGGCATATTTCTTCCACAAGTCGGACTTAACCTCATGTCTTAGCACCATTGCGTGTACATTTATGCACTTCACCCCTCACATTAGATTAACCACTTGTGCACGTTGGATTTGCCTGGCGGTTCCGGGCAGACTTCTACCACAAGTGTAATCTAACCTCCTGTCTAAGTGCAGTTATAGTTTCTAATTACTATAAATCTAGGCATGTTCATTATTAACCAATTTTCATGTTTATCCAAGATTATGCCCTCAAATCCCAGTTTGATTCAAAATACAAGTTATGCCCCCAAATTAAAGCTTAGACCAAGATATAAATTATATCCAAATGCCAATCATGTTCTAATATAAGTTATGCCCCAAATTAACATTCCCCACTGTTCCCAATTTCGTGCGCTCGCATATTTCAATGAGAGGCCTAGGCTCGAAGATAGCCTGGCTATAAAAATCAAAAAGGAATGAGGAAGAGAGCAGAACACGAATAAGCATAATAACAAAATAGGCATAATATGTCAGAGATAGGCATACTAACTAAATAGGCATATGGTGACAGAAATAGGCATAATGGCAGAATGGACATATGATTACAAACTTAGGCATGATAACAGAACAGGCATATCTGGAATAGGCATATGAGAACTAATCATTAGATTAGGTGAATAAGTAACTACAGATCTGATTGTGTAACAACCCGAAAATCTGGGCCAGTTTAAAATTTTTATTTTGGCAATTTTAGCGAATTTTGATTATTTAAAATGAATTATTTTAAATAAAATCAACGAGAAATTTATTTTGAATATAATTCGAACGTATATATTATATACGCCGTCGTTAGAATATAAATAATTATATATAATTATAAATAGAATTGAAAATGGCGCGGTAGTTCGATAATTCGATTTCAAACTTCAATTGAATGTACCGGGTGCAAAACAATCCGGATTTTAATGAAACCAAAAAATAATGGGATCTAATTGATAATATCTTTCCAACGAATCCGAATAATCGAAATTTCCTAACGGGAATCAAAAGATATGTCCAGTTGAAAATTCTGAATAGTCGCTATGGAATTCAGGCCCTTAAAAATGGACATTTTGCAAACGACCTCGGATTTCGACGAAACCAGTTTTGTTGGGTCCGGGATGTTAAGTTATTGCTAGATTCCAAATTTCATAATTTTTCGAATCAATATGTGAGAGTGGCAAAGGAAAACGCGTTTGACCAGTTTCAGTTGATTTTAATCGACTGGAAATTGGCCATTTTTCAAACGGTCTCAGAATTCGTCGAAACTAGTTTTGTTAGGACCGTATCGTCAATACGAAGCTAGAAAATATTTTTCGGGAATTTTTCTAGTTAGTATGTGACCCCGGTAATTTGAAATGTACGTTTAAAATTCAATATAGTGATTTAAATGTTAATTCAACGGAAACTGATTGTAACAATCGAATCAGCTAGCGATACATATCCCATTATGTTCGGAATGGGGGTAAAACGCTATGGACGACAGGCGGTGGGCCTCGTTTCGAGGTCGTATGTGAAGGTCAACTCTTTAGGTTAAAATAAATTAATTAATTAATAAAAAAAAATATTCTCTCTTTCCCTATAACCTCTGGCCCCCCCCCCTGTACGTTTCAGTTCAGAATCGAATAAGAAAAGAAAAAAAAAATTATCGCGCCTGAACCCGTCATCCCCCTCTCGATCCCGTCGACCGTCCGCCACCAGAAGGCGCCCACCTCCGGCGAACTCCCACCCTCCTCTCGCACTCTCTCTCCTCTCCTTCTCCGAATTGAAGCCCTCGCCCGAAACCCCCCATCTCCAATCGCGAGACCCCAGTCGCGAATCCAAGCCCGAGACCCCACCACCGAAGTCGACCCCGCCTGCGCCAGTCCCACCTCCATCGAGCACCTCCTCCTCCACCGATCTGACGTCGGCACTAGGAAGACCCCCCCTGATTACAGTAAGTGTTTTTTTTATTTTATTTTTTATTTTCAGTTCTGATTTTTTTTATTTATTTATTTTAAAAATTGACTTTTTTTTTTTAAAGATATAAAAACTGAATTTTTAGCATTTAAAAACTGATTTTATTTTTAAATTTTAAAATAGAAAATATCATATTTTTAGAATAGAAAATATCATATTTTTAGAATAGAAAATATCGTATTTTTAGAATAGAAAAGATCATAGTTTTAAATAGAAAAAAACGGAATTTTTATTGTGTATGAAGTTATGATTTTTAACTTAAAGGAAGAATTTATTTTTCTAAACAAGAAAAGAAATGATTTTTAATTTGTAAAGATTATATTTTTATAACGAAAAAGATTATATTTTTGGAAGAAAAAAATATATGATTTTTGTATGTAAAACATAGATTTTTATAAATATAAAATCCGATTTTCTTATATGAACGTTAGCAAAAAGATGTGATCTTTATATAAGATAGAGAAGTAAAAATAGAATTTTTATATATTGAACTTCGATTTAAAAATATGATTTTTATATATTGAATAGCGAAGTAAAAATGTGATTTTTACGTATGTAGTGAAAGCAGCAACGACGGTGACAAAAAGGCGAAACGACGAAGACTTCTGCAAAAGAAGAGCCGTGGAGCTAGGATAGCTATACGTGAGAATTTCTCACCTTTCAATTTCTTTCTAGTTTTATATATATACTAGGATGCAGACGGTGCTTAGTATCACCCGACACAATCGTCCACAGACCATGGACTTGTTTGTTTGGTTGCATAGATTAGTTGGATTATGTGTTGAAATTGAATTGTTTGGTGAGATGAAATTGATATGATTGATGTGTGAATGGCGTGGGCCTTCACTAGACCGGGGATAAGGCTAGGCCTTGTCCCGTTTCTAGTATCGTGCCGTTATGCCGCCGAAATTTTCTAAAATATGTTAGAAAAATAACAATATCATTTTATTGTGTAAATGAATTGAATAGAAATTCATAGGTTGAAATAAAATGTTTTATCGTTAAAAATATAATTTTTAACGTGAAGTGAATAAAATAAAATATTCATTTATAAACCGGACGGTTTGTTTATGTACACCTATTTGACTGATATTGATTGGGTCGATAAATTTTACACATCGCCCAACTGCACAAATAAAATAGGTGTTGGATTGTTTGAAACCCCACACGGGTGTTGGGATGAAATTTGAAGTTCACTCATCCTGATTGATTAAATATGTCGATCGATTGATTGACAGGCTGTTATAAGCGTTGATATCTATATTTGATGCTTATACAGTGTAGTGCACTTTGGTTGATGGTTGATTATTTTTCAATGCTATGATATACATGTGTTGTATGAAAATCCATATAATTAACTTTATATGGTAATTGATTGGGCCTCATTCCAATTTGAAAAATAAAGAATATTATAAAATAAAAGTTCATGTGTTGACAGTACTCATTCATTGAGATTGGTCATGTGTTGAACGAAATATTTTAATATTAAAATTTACATCTTTATCGATATAAAATAAAAGTTCATGTGTTGACAGTACTCATTCATTGAGATTGGTCATGTGTTGAACGAAATATTTTGATAATAACAACTATTTTGAAAATAGAAATTTATGAAGCCGTGTTGATTAGATTGACGCCATTTTGACGTGAACGATATTTATATCGATTTTATTCATTTCGAAATGAATTGAATTGAAAACGATTTCGAAATGAATTGAATTAAAAACGATTTCGAAATGAATTGAATTGAAAACGATTTCGAAATGAATTGAATTGAAAACGATTTCAAATTGAATTGAAAGCGAATTGAAATGAATTCAAATTGAATTGAAATTTGAATTGAATAGAAATGAATTTTAAAACGAATTTATAAAGAAGAATTCAATTTTGAAATAGAAGTTGAAATAGAAGTTGAAATAGAATTTGAGACGAATTTAAAACTATTTATATAATTCGTTTTAAATAGAAATCGACGAAATATATATTATATATATAATATATATAATATAATGGCCTGAATAGAACGCGCCGCGCCGCGGCAGTTCGCGAATTTCGACCATTTATTTCAAACGGACATTACGGGAGATCCGACCGTCGGATTCTCCTAAAACCGGAACCGTTGGGTTCGTATCGAAAAGAGCTTTCTAACGAATATTAGAAATTTGAAATCTAACGGTTGGATTTGGAATTATGTCCAAATCAAATTCGAAAAAGGTCGCTGTAAGTGCAGTTCGATGGCCGTTGATGCAAATCGACTGTACGGGCCTTGATAAAATTATTAAAAATAGTAATAATTTGTGTAAAATCATAAGAAATGATTTGTGAAGATTTGGGATGAAAAACTCCATATTTGAAAAGATAAAAATAGATTTTTATCGAAATGAGCTAGTTTTTGAACTAGAATTAGAATTCTATTTATTTTTAAATAAATAAACTGAATTAGAAAGGGTTTTAAAAATAACCAGAATATCCAATGATTGCATTGGAGTGGATTTGAATCGAAATTATCTTCGGAATATTTCGATGTTGGAATTCGTGATTATACAGATGTTGTTATGGAAATTTGAAAGATATATATATATCGTTATTTCCAATACGACATTTGTTAATCGTCGAATTTGATATTGAATATAAGCCGGGATATTTTCTATTCAGAGCCTTGTATTTAATATCAAATGTGATTTGGGTTTGTCGTGAATGGTGTCTTCACTAACACTGTTCTTGAACCCAGTTGAGAAAAGATTAAATCTTTTTATTTAGATTTAATGAAGTGTACCAATTAAATAATATTTAATTGGAATTGAATCGATATTGATTTTTGGGTTTATCGTGGACAGTGTTTTAAATAACACTCGTTCTTTAACCCGATCATTGATGGAATGTGATTTTGGGTTTATCGTGAACCGTGTTTTAAATGACACTGATTCTTTAACCCAGTCAAAGATTAAAACTAAGTGGAGTTTTAATGAATCTTTAATTAGATTGAAATAATCGAAATGGAGTATCACCAGTTTTGCTCCAGGCGATAGTTAAATCTTTAATTAGATTTGAACGTGAAATGGTAATTGAATTTACCGATAACACTGTGGTGTTAGATATGAAGTATTACCAGTTTTACTTCATGGGGTAAATAGGTTGGGATTGGGAAATTAAAACAAATGATTACTTCGGTAAGGTTCGCTAATCTTGACTAGTTTGAATCGAAATTCAGAAGAAGATTTGAGAATAAATTTTAATGATTTATCTTGGATAAAATTAATGGGAACCTTTCCCTATGAATGTGAAATTTAGAAACTAACTGTCGGTTGGCCAAGCAGAATGGTTTTCTGGATATTGATCTGATGTTGGTTTCGGCCTTCGGGGTTAATATTTGGGGAATTATTCTCTTGATTAATTTACGGTTAGTGACTGATGAATTGGAATGAGGCGTATGTTGTGTTTGTGTAACACTTATTTAAAATATACGCGAGTTATTCGGAAAGACCGGGTTTATCCCATTCTGAATAACTGATACGACGATAAGTCGAAGATGAAGACGATGGTCGAAGACCGGAGGTCTTCACGTCGTTTGGGTGATAACTGATGATCTTGATTGGGCTGTACACCCAAGAAGATGGAAACAGTTAGTGATCGTCCAGACGTACTTGGAGATCGATGGATATGCGGGGTACTAGGTGCCTCCGGTTTCGTTCAGACCCAGAACGGACTTGTAAATGGACTGTGTGTCTGACATTGGATTTTAGTCTGTGTGTTTGATTTCTATTAAATATATATCTGTTTGGCGGCGGAGAATTTATTCTCTTGCTTAACGCCCTTCTCTGAGACGTACGAGCTCAGGGGTTATATATTGATGGATATCAAACGCATGGAGTGAATTGCCTGTGTGGCATGCCTAAGTGGCAATTGATCGAGGCTTCTGTTGAAAAGCAAAGTCTTGTGGTGATGATCAAAGCAAGGCCTTTGTGGCGTAGCTTTGTGTAACGTTTGCTTCGCGAGTTTCACACCCGGTATGAACCAAAAACGGGAGACGGACCTCAGGGGGGACATGCGTTTTCTTTCTAGCTAGAAGTGGCGTCAGTGGTTTTACACGCCCTGACGAGTTTGACTTATGTGGTTGTTGCTGTTGCGAGGCGCCTCGGTTTGATCGGACGATCCGGGTCCGATGGAGTCATTTAGTTGGCTCACCTACGCCCCAAAGGGCGGAGAAACGTATTGTTCAGGCATTATAATCCACATCGGTGGACCGGCCCTGACGATCCAAGGTACAGTTGCGGTTGTTCCTGAGGGGCGGGCTAGAGCGTCTCGAATCGGTTGAGGACTATCTTTTGCCTCGGTTCATAGATGGAAATCCAATTTCCAAATACGTGACTTTGCGGTTTTATTTGTAAACCTATATATGGCGACATAGTGGCATGGGACGCTCATGTCGCCTATGATTGATACTTATGATTTGAAGTTGTTTTATACACTATGCACTTATTATAGTATCAAATGATTTGTTTTAAACGTATCAAGCATTCTTTGGCTGTTATAAGGGAAAACCCTATTCCCCGGCTTGCGTTGCATTGTGTGATACGACATGGGTCTTATAACAGCTTCATCTTTCTTTATTTAGCATTGCGCTGTTTGTTTATGCACTGGTATCCTTGGGAGGAAACCCGTTCCGTGTTATACGGCGTGGTCCCTTGATTCACCTAATGATTTAGAAATAAAGATTAATAACTGTTTTAGTTCTCACACCAGTCCCATGACTGACCTGGAGTTTATTGTTTTAACCTAAACTCTGGGTGCCCCTATTTTTGACACGGGCAGCTAGTAGTTTGGTTTTGCAGATTTATATTCACAGGATCCTGGTTTACAGCTGGAATGATATCCGGAAAGCTTTGTATCCGTATATCTCCTTCTAGTTGTGTATTGTATTATTTTCCGCTGCTATGTATTTAAATGTAATTTGAATCTCTGATATTTCTGTGTAATATTCATTTATACTCTGTATATTCTTGTAATCTGATGCATTGTTGTAAGATACAGTGAAATGTTCTTGTGTATGCGTTCTGTTGTGGCTTGTTCTCGAACTATCCGACGCTTTCCTTTACGGGGAAGTCACGGGCCTTCACAGTTGGTATCAGAGCTTTGGTTTACAAAGCTAGTGAACAAGGCACATTAGAACCGTACGAAAGAATTCATCAGATATTGGATTAGTAATATCCAATTAGAATGACTCGTTAGAGATGGGATCAGTAGTATCCTAGAACGAGTGTGAAGAGTATATTTTTGAAAATGAAAACAAATTTTGTTTTGAAAATCTAAATCAACTATTCGTATTTGGTTATTTATTTATATTGAGTTGGACAATCCAGTATATATAGATTTTGCGTATACGTCTGATCCGCGTGTATTCGAAATTTTAATATACTGGATAGATATAGAATTACACTCTAGTCGCCCGGGGGTGATTCTGATGATTGATATATCATCATCAGAATTTATATTCGAGTGACGAACGTGTAATATCTATATATTTCCATTAGGCTGGTGTGAGAACCAAAATTAGATAGGGCTAATTGTTGTGATTTGGCATCAAAAATCTGATTTTTGACTATGTATCAAAGTTATCAATTTGAAACTCTAATTCACTAATTGATTGATGTTTGAGTTGGTTGTTTATTTGTTTGATAATTTTTAGCCATTTAGCATAATTGAAACAAATATTGAGTTGTATCGAAATTTGGTCGCATCTGCTTGCATATACATGTATATCATTGAACAGGTCATAGCAAGGAGGCTAGAGCAGAGAATAAAATTTGTTTGCCCGACAAATAGGTACATGTTTACTACATAATTTCCTGTTTTGTTTGGGTGATGATGATTTTGTGAGCCTATTGGCTAGCCGCTTGGCTTTTTCTTTTTCTTTTTGAGATCTGAAGGACCGGGGAAGCTATTTGAAATTCCCCGATGCTCCCGGTGCAGGGGAGGTTATGGCGAAATTTTTCGAAAATTTAGGGTGTTAGCCAAATTTTTGAAATTTTTGAAAAGTTCTTAGAAACTGAAAAGTTGAAGAACTTAAGCCGTAATCAAAACAATAGAAGTTGAGTTGAATTGTTAAACCACTTTCGACTTTGTTCCTTTTCGGGGACGAAAAGTTTTAAGTGGGGGAGATTGTAACAACCCGAAAATCTGGGCCAGTTTAAAATTTTTATTTTGGCAATTTTAGCGAATTTTGATTATTTAAAATGAATTATTTTAAATAAAATCAACGAGAAATTTATTTTGAATATAATTCGAACGTATATATTATATACGCCGTCGTTAGAATATAAATAATTATATATAATTATAAATAGAATTGAAAATGGCGCGGTAGTTCGATAATTCGATTTCAAACTTCAATTGAATGTACCGGGTGCAAAACAATCCGGATTTTAATGAAACCAAAAAATAATGGGATCTAATTGATAATATCTTTCCAACGAATCCGAATAATCGAAATTTCCTAACGGGAATCAAAAGATATGTCCAGTTGAAAATTCTGAATAGTCGCTATGGAATTCAGGCCCTTAAAAATGGACATTTTGCAAACGACCTCGGATTTCGACGAAACCAGTTTTGTTGGGTCCGGGATGTTAAGTTATTGCTAGATTCCAAATTTCATAATTTTTCGAATCAATATGTGAGAGTGGCAAAGGAAAACGCGTTTGACCAGTTTCAGTTGATTTTAATCGACTGGAAATTGGCCATTTTTCAAACGGTCTCAGAATTCGTCGAAACTAGTTTTGTTAGGACCGTATCGTCAATACGAAGCTAGAAAATATTTTTCGGGAATTTTTCTAGTTAGTATGTGACCCCGGTAATTTGAAATGTACGTTTAAAATTCAATATAGTGATTTAAATGTTAATTCAACGGAAACTGATTGTAACAATCGAATCAGCTAGCGATACATATCCCATTGTGTTCGGAATGGGGGTAAAACGCTATGGACGACAGGCGGTGGGCCTCGTTTCGAGGTCGTATGTGAAGGTCAACTCTTTAGGTTAAAATTAATTAATTAATTAATAAAAAAAAAATATTCTCTCTTTCCCTATAACCTCTGGCCCCCCCTGTACGTTTCAGTTCAGAATCGAATAAGAAAAGAAAAAAAAATTTATCGCGCCTGAACCCGTCATCCCCCTCTCGATCCCGTCGACCGTCCGCCACCAGAAGGCGCCCACCTCCGGCGAACTCCCACCCTCCTCTCGCACTCTCTCTCCTCTCCTTCTCCGAATTGAAGCCCTCGCCCGAAACCCCCCATCTCCAATCGCGAGACCCCAGTCACGAATCCAAGCCCGAGACCCCACCACCGAAGTCGACCCCGCCTGCGCCAGTCCCACCTCCATCGAGCACCTCCTCCTCCACCGATCTGACGTCGGCACTAGGAAGACCCCCCCTGATTACAGTAAGTGTTTTTTTTATTTTATTTTTTATTTTCAATTCTGATTTTTTTTATTTATTTATTTTAAAAACTGACTTCTTTTTTTTTTTAAAGATATAAAAACTGAATTTTTAGCATTTAAAAACTGATTTTATTTTTAAATTTTAAAATAGAAAATATCATATTTTTAGAATAGAAAATATCATATTTTTAGAATAGAAAATATCGTATTTTTAGAATAGAAAAGATCATAGTTTTAAATAGAAAAAAACGGAATTTTTATTGTGTATGAAGTTATGATTTTTAACTTAAAGGAAGAATTTATTTTTCTAAACAAGAAAAGAAATGATTTTTAATTTGTAAAGATTATATTTTTATAACGAAAAAGATTATATTTTTGGAAGAAAAAAATATATGATTTTTGTATGTAAAACATAGATTTTTATAAATATAAAATCCGATTTTCTTATATGAACGTTAGCAAAAAGATGTGATCTTTATATAAGATAGAGAAGTAAAAATAGAATTTTTATATATTGAACTTCGATTTAAAAATATGATTTTTATATATTGAATAGCGAAGTAAAAATGTGATTTTTACGTATGTAGTGAAAGCAGCAACGACGGTGACAAAAAGGCGAAACGACGAAGACTTCTGCAAAAGAAGAGCCGTGGAGCTAGGATAGCTATACGTGAGAATTTCTCACCTTTCAATTTCTTTCTAGTTTTATATATATACTAGGATGCAGACGGTGCTTAGTAGCACCCGACACAATCGTCCACAGACCATGGACTTGTTTGTTTGGTTGCATAGATTAGTTGGATTATGTGTTGAAATTGAATTGTTTGGTGAGATGAAATTGATATGATTGATGTGTGAATGGCGTGGGCCTTCACTAGACCGGGGATAAGGCTAGGCCTTGTCCCGTTTCTAGTATCGTGCCGTTATGCCGTCGAAATTTTCTAAAATATGTTAGAAAAATAACAATATCATTTTATTGTGTAAATGAATTGAATAGAAATTCATAGGTTGAAATAAAATGTTTTATCGTTAAAAATATAATTTTTAACGTGAAGTGAATAAAATAAAATATTCATTTATAAACCGGACGGTTTGTTTATGTACACCTATTTGACTGATATTGATTGGGTCGATAAATTTTACACATCGCCCAACTGCACAAATAAAATAGGTGTTGGATTGTTTGAAACCCCACACGGGTGTTGGGATGAAATTTGAAGTTCACTCATCCTGATTGATTAAATATGTCGATCGATTGATTGACAGGCTGTTATAAGCGTTGGATATCTATATTTGATGCTTATACAGTGTAGTGCACTTTGGTTGATGGTTGATTATTTTTCAATGCTATGATATACATGTGTTGTATGAAAATCCATATAATTAACTTTATATGGTAATTGATTGGGCCTCATTCCAATTTGAAAAATAAAGAATATTATAAAATAAAAGTTCATGTGTTGACAGTACTCATTCATTGAGATTGGTCATGTGTTGAACGAAATATTTTAATATTAAAATTTACATCTTTATCGATATAAAATAAAAGTTCATGTGTTGACAGTACTCATTCATTGAGATTGGTCATGTGTTGAACGAAATATTTTGATAATAACAACTATTTTGAAAATAGAAATTTATGAAGCCGTGTTGATTAGATTGACGCCATTTTGACGTGAACGATATTTATATCGATTTTATTCATTTCGAAATGAATTGAATTGAAAACGATTTCGAAATGAATTGAATTGAAAACGATTTCGAAATGAATTGAATTGAAAACGATTTCGAAATGAATTGAATTGAAAACGATTTCAAATTGAATTGAAAGCGAATTGAAATGAATTCAAATTGAATTGAAATTTGAATTGAATAGAAATGAATTTTAAAACGAATTTATAAAGAAGAATTCAATTTTGAAATAGAAGTTGAAATAGAAGTTGAAATAGAATTTGAGACGAATTTAAAACTATTTATATAATTCGTTTTAAATAGAAATCGACGAAATATATATTATATATATAATATATATAATATAATGGCCTGAATAGAACGCGCCGCGCCGCGGCAGTTCGCGAATTTCGACCATTTATTTCAAACGGACATTACGGGAGATCCGACCGTCGGATTCTCCTAAAACCGGAACCGTTGGGTTCGTATCGAAAAGAGCTTTCTAACGAATATTAGAAATTTGAAATCTAACGGTTGGATTTGGAATTATGTCCAAATCAAATTCAAAAAAGGTCGCTGTAAGTGCAGTTCGATGGCCGTTGATGCAAATCGACTGTACGGGCCTTGATAAAATTATTAAAAATAGTAATAATTTGTGTAAAATCATAAGAAATGATTTGTGAAGATTTGGGATGAAAAACTCCATATTTGAAAAGATAAAAATAGATTTTTATCGAAATGAGCTAGTTTTTGAACTAGAATTAGAATTCTATTTATTTTTAAATAAATAAACTGAATTAGAAAGGGTTTTAAAAATAACCAGAATATCCAATGATTGCATTGGAGTGGATTTGAATCGAAATTATCTTCGGAATATTTCGATGTTGGAATTCGTGATTATACAGATGTTGTTATGGAAATTTGAAAGATATATATATATCGTTATTTCCAATACGACATTTGTTAATCGTCGAATTTGATATTGAATATAAGCCGGGATATTTTCTATTCAGAGCCTTGTATTTAATATCAAATGTGATTTGGGTTTGTCGTGAATGGTGTCTTCACTAACACTGTTCTTGAACCCAGTTGAGAAAAGATTAAATCTTTTTATTTAGATTTAATGAAGTGTACCAATTAAATAATATTTAATTGGAATTGAATCGATATTGATTTTTGGGTTTATCGTGGACAGTGTTTTAAATAACACTCGTTCTTTAACCCGATCATTGATGGAATGTGATTTTGGGTTTATCGTGAACCGTGTTTTAAATGACACTGATTCTTTAACCCAGTCAAAGATTAAAACTAAGTGGAGTTTTAATGAATCTTTAATTAGATTGAAATAATCGAAATGGAGTATCACCAGTTTTGCTCCAGGCGATAGTTAAATCTTTAATTAGATTTGAACGTGAAATGGTAATTGAATTTACCGATAACACTGTGGTGTTAGATATGAAGTATTACCAGTTTTACTTCATGGGGTAAATAGGTTGGGATTGGGAAATTAAAACAAATGATTACTTCGGTAAGGTTCGCTAATCCCGACTAGTTTGAATCGAAATTCAGAAGAAGATTTGAGAATAAATTTTAATGATTTATCTTGGATAAAATTAATGGGAACCTTTCCCTATGAATGTGAAATTTAGAAACTAACTGTCGGTTGGCCAAGCAGAATGGTTTTCTGGATATTGATCTGATGTTGGTTTCGGCCTTCGGGGTTAATATTTGGGGAATTATTCTCTTGATTAATTTACGGTTAGTGACTGATGAATTGGAATGAGGCGTATGTTGTGTTTGTGTAACACTTATTTAAAATATACGCGAGTTATTCGGAAAGACCGGGTTTATCCCATTCTGAATAACTGATACGACGATAAGTCGAAGATGAAGACGATGGTCGAAGACCGGAGGTCTTCACGTCGTTTGGGTGATAACTGATGATCTTGATTGGGCTGTACACCCAAGAAGATGGAAACAGTTAGTGATCGTCCAGACGTACTTGGAGATCGATGGATATGCGGGGTACTAGGTGCCTCCGGTTTCGTTCAGACCCAGAACGGACTTGTAAATGGACTGTGTGTCTGACATTGGATTTTAGTCTGTGTGTTTGATTTCTATTAAATATATATCTGTTTGGCGGCGGAGAATTTATTCTCTTGCTTAACGCCCTTCTCTGAGACGTACGAGCTCAGGGGTTATATATTGATGGATATCAAACGCATGGAGTGAATTGCCTGTGTGGCATGCCTAAGTGGCAATTGATCGAGGCTTCTGTTGAAAAGCAAAGTCTTGTGGTGACGATCAAAGCAAGGCCTTTGTGGCGTAGCTTTGTGTAACGTTTGCTTCGCGAGTTTGACACCCGGTATGAACCAAAAACGGGAGACGGACCTCAGGGGGGACATGCGTTTTCTTTCTAGCTAGAAGTGGCGTCAGTGGTTTTACACGCCCTGACGAGTTTGACTTATGTGGTTGTTGCTGTTGCGAGGCGCCTCGGTTTGATCGGACGATCCGGGTCCGATGGAGTCATTTAGTTGGCTCACCTACGCCCCAAAGGGCGGAGAAACGTATTGTTCAGGCATTATAATCCACATCGGTGGACCGGCCCTGACGATCCAAGGTACAGTTGCGGCTGTTCCTGAGGGGCGGGCTAGAGCGTCTCGAATCGGTTGAGGACTATCTTTTGCCTCGGTTCATAGATGGAAATCCAATTTCCAAATACGTGACTTTGCGGTTTTATTTGTAAACCTATATATGGCGACATAGTGGCATGGGACGCTCATGTCGCCTATGATTGATACTTATGATTTGAAGTTGTTTTATACACTATGCACTTATTATAGTATCAAATGATTTTTTTTAAACGTATCAAGCATTCTTTGGCTGTTATAAGGGAAAACCCTATTCCCCGGCTTGCGTTGCATTGTGTGATAGGACATGGGTCTTATAACAGCTTCATCTTTCTTTATTTAGCATTGCGCTGTTTGTTTATGCACTGGTATCCTTGGGAGGAAACCCGTTCCGTGTTATACGGCGTGGTCCCTTGATTCACCTAATGATTTAGAAATAAAGATTAATGACTGTTTTAGTTCTCACACCAGTCCCATGACTGACCTGGAGTTTATTGTTTTAACCTAAACTCTGGGTGCCCCTATTTTTGACACGGGCAGCTAGTAGTTTGGTTTTGCAGATTTATATTCACAGGATCCTGGTTTACAGCTGGAATGATATCCGGAAAGCTTTGTATCCGTATATCTCCTTCTAGTTGTGTATTGTATTATTTTCCGCTGCTATGTATTTAAATGTAATTTGAATCTCTGATATTTCTGTGTAATATTCATTTATACTCTGTATATTCTTGTAATCTGATGCATTGTTGTAAGATACAGTGAAATGTTCTTGTGTATGCGTTCGGTTGTGGCTTGTTCTCGAACTATCCGACGCTTTCCTTTACGGGGAAGTCACGGGCCTTCACAGATTGGTTATGATTCAAGTTATTAGTTAGCACTGATTTAGATCCATCTTATGAGGATGTCAAGATTACTTTTTACATGTTTAAACCTAAAAATAAAATAGACTTACTATGACTGGATCTAAAGAACAAAAAGTGATTGTTGATGTCGTAGCATAGATCCTTGAATCTGTATAACTTGTTATTGTAGAGTAATAGGTTATTTTAATCTTAGTTGGGGCCGCATCTAGTTGTCTCCATTGTTTTTGGTGAATAAAACAATGAGAATGAAGTCCTATTTATAGCCTAAGGTCAATAAATCTTGTTCAGAAACGCGTCCAGGTGCACAGAAATGGATCTGCCCGGATTTGACTAGGGTCGACCTTAGGGTCGACACCCCTGTGGAGGGTTCATCCCATGGGTCGACACCCATAGGGAACGGGGTCAACCCCTAACGGGCTTATTTCCCCCTTATCCCACTGTTTGATTTTGAATTTTGAATTTGTTTTGTTTATGTTTAAATGGCTTATATGTATATAAACTTCAAACCTTAATATCTTCTTCATATGATGTTCGTTTTACGCAAACTCGGAGTCTTTCATAAGAAGAATTCCAAGACGAGTGCAATGGTGCAGTCCATTTTACTTAATTCCCATTATTTAATTAAGTATTCATTAGTTTGTCATTATAGTGTTCGTTGAAATTACGGGGTGTTACATTCTCCCCTACTTAAAGGAATTCGTCCCCGAAATCTCTAAGCTAAGAAGAATGTATAAACTAACATCCATTATCCATCTATTCATCCACCAACCACATGCATCCATTGTCCTTAATGATTTCTAATGCTTATATGAACATATATAAAGGTGTGTGTATATGTCCCTATACAAAAGCGAAAGATCAGGCGGTCTTCTGATTCACTCGACCTCCTTAATGCAATGTATGTTAGTGCCATGAATTCAACACGTATACAAATAATCCTACCATAACATGTAAGTTCTATATATGTGCACATTCATTCATCCAAATGCAACATCCTCATGATGATACACCCACTTTCATCCATTAAAAGAAGAAAACTATGCACACACATCCATATGCAGTATGAGAGTGATTGAGCCGATCTAGTCCCTAATGTGTGTGTATATGTATCCACGAGCAACCACCAGAAAACACTTGCATCCATCAAATGTAACATGCTTCAAACGCATGTTTACATCCATGGGTTCCCTACCTAAAGGTAGAAGATACGGTCGATAGGATATATTTAAACGGTCAAAACAAGTACAAATAAGAGCTTTGGAAAAAGAAGTTAAGAACGTATCCTTGAAAAGAAAAGGGTATGAAGCGCGAATCTTGCCTCTAGTCTCCCAAGTTGAATTCTCGGGATCTTCTCCCCACTGAACTTTCATCAACCAGACCTCTTGGTTGCATAGCTTCTTAACCTATGATCCAGGAATACGGGTAGGAACTCGTCTAACTGTCGCCTCCTATTTCACCTCTACTTCCTCAAGTATACTCGGCTCAACTACTTTTGTTGTATCATGTAAGCACTTTCGTAAATGAGAAACGTGGAAAACATCATGAACACCGAATAGCCTCTCTGGTAGCTTTACTCTATAGGCCATTAGGTCAATCCTTTCAGTTATGGGAAATGGCCCCACAAATCTTGGTGCCAATTTCCTATAGATCCAAATTGAACCACATTCCTCAGGTGATACCTTGATGAAAACCATGTCTCCTACTTCAAACTCAATATTTGTCCTTTTCTTATCTGCGTAGGACTTCTACCTGTCCTAAGCTGTCTTCATGTGCGTTCGAATAAGATCAATCTTTTCTTAAGTCTCTCTAATCATCTCAGGTCCAAATAGAAGATTTACTAGTAGACTCCCACCAAGAAGTCGGTGATCTATAGGGTCATCCATACACTGCTTCGAAGGGTGCCATGCCAATGCTATCCTAATAACTAATGTTGTAAACGAACTCTACCAAAGGAAGATGCTCTTCCAAAGTCCATCCGAAGTCTAGGAAACACAGTCTTAAAAAATCCTCAAGAACTATATTCACCCTCTCCGTCTGTCCATCGGTCTGCGGGTGGTAAGCGGTGCTCAAACACAACTGTGTACCTAATGCCTCTTGTAAGCTCCTCCAAAACTCACTGGTAAAAATGGGGTCACGATCACTCACAATACTGGAATGTATTCCATGTAGACAGACTATGTCACGAAGATAAACTACTGCCAACCATGCTCCCGTCCTCTTACTATTAACAAGAATGAAATGAATGCTCTTAGTAAGCCTGTCAGCTATGACCCAAATACTGGTGTTTCCTTTCCTCGATCTAGGAAAACCATCAATGAAATCCATAGAGATGCTCTCCCACTTCCAATATGGGACTTCCAAAGGATGAAGTAAACCTCCGGGCTTCTTTTTCTCAGCCTTGACTTGCTGGTAGATCAAACATTGAGAAACGAACTCCGCTACATATTCATTATGGCCCAAAAGAAAACCCTCTTCATATCTCTATACATCTTATCACCGCCTGGATGGATAGTCATCCTGGAATGATGGGCTTCATCAAGGACTGTCTCCAACAAAACCCCAACCCGTGGAACACAAAGCCTTCCATCTCATCGCAAACATCCCCTATCATCCGTGGAATATCTACTATGGTGACTGGAAGTCTCCCCGTGGTGACATTCCTATCTGATCCAACAGAGAAGGTCACACCTCTTATGGTGCCAATAAACCAGGTGTGAACTCGGTAGAGGGTTTTAAATCAAAAGTCGATATAGACTCCAAGCTCTACCTCTCTACAAACGGAGGACTCAAGGCCATCCTCCGTCTGCTCAATGCGTCCGCCACTACATTACGCTTTCCAGTAGTATAAGCTATCTCAAAGTCATAGGACGCTAGGAACTCCATCCATCTTTGCTGCCTCAAATTGAGATCCTTCTGTGAGAACAAGTACTTGAGAGATTTATGATCGGTGTACAACTTGAACTTCTCTCGAAGTAGATAATGGAGCCAAGTCTTAAGCGCGAATACTATGGAAGCTAACTCAAAGTCATGGGTAGGATAGTTCTTCTCATGAACTCTTAACTATCTACCTCCATAACATAATACCCTTCCTACTTACATCAGAATCGCACCTAGCCCTGTACCACATGCATCAGTATATACTGCGATCAAACTTGTTCCCATCAGGAAAAGTCAAGACTGTGGTTGTTGTTAGTGCCCTCTCCAATCATTGGAAAGAACTTCACAGTCTATACCCCAAGAAAATATCAGATTCTTCTTCGTTGGTCTGGTGAGTGGGGCTGATATCTTTGCGAAGTCCTTAATGAACTTCCTATAGTAGCCCACTAAACCAAGGAAACTCCCCACCTCCGTTGCATTCTTTGGAATCTGCCAATCTTGAATAGCAACTACTTTTGCGGGATCCACTAATATCCCATCCTTAGAGACCACATGCCCTGGAAACCTCACCTCTTTTCTCCAAAAATGACATTTTGAGAATTTCGCCTTAAGCTGGTGCGAAGGGAGGGTTTTAAAAACCTCCCTTAAATGTCGGGCATGCTCTTTCTCACTTTTCGAGAAAATCAAGATGTCATCAACAAAGACCACAACAAACTTATTTAGGAACTTCCGAAACACCCTACTAATCTGATCCACAAAATAGGCAGGTGCATTCGTCAACCCAAAAGGCATGACGAGCCACTCAAAGAAACTATCTGGAGTTCTAAAGACAGTCTTGTCTATACTATCCTCGTCCAACCTCAACTGATGAAACCCCGTCACCAAGTCTAACTGAGAGAAAACAGACGCACCAACAAGCTGGTAAAACAAATCATCTATCCTCGAAAGTGGGTGCCTTTTTTTTATTGGTGAGCTTGTTCAACTCTCTGTAATCCACGCATGAGCGAAGTGAACCATCCATCTTAGTGGCAAATACTACTGGAGCACCCTATTTAAATATGCTTTGCATAATAAATCCTTTCTCAAGTAGCTCCCTTACTTTCTTGCTGAGCTCCCTCCTTTCTCTCGGAGCCATATGGCGCACAGGTTATGCAATTGGCTTTGCATTGTCCACCAAGTATATACGGAAATCAATCTCGCGCCTTGGACCTCCTCAAAAACATCAAGACACTCACAGACTACTGGTACATATCGTAGGCCATCGATAGATACATTAAGAGACTCTATTGAACTAAGCATGAAAGACCCTTTAGGGTCATAAGAAATCTAGAGGTTCTCCCATGGCAAGTCAAAAGTCAAACGCACCTCCTCTCACAATCTAGAATGGCACCATATATGTCAAGCCAATCCATCCCTAGAATCAAACCATAGCCCATGAAATCAAGCACATATGCATCGCATTCAAACTCGACGCCCAACACAGATATTTTCAGACCCCGACAAATCATAAACAAATGAGTTGTACCCTCAGTGGGGTTTAAGACAACAATGAGATCCAAAACCATACTAGTAATAAGGTGCAGAGACTCAACCACAGAATCAGATATAAAAGAATGTGAAGCGCTAGAAACAAAAAGAGTTCTAATATGATGAATGGAAAGAGAAATCAATCCTTCAATAGAAACTTTCCTACCTCTATCTGGTACACCAACCGCGAGAGCTTGCACCTTCCCTCAAGAAGATCCTGCCCTTTGGCCATGTCCTTGCTTCTTTGAGCACTCCCTAGAATAGTGTCCGACCTCTCCACAATGGAAACAAGCATTCTTTTTTCTTTTGCAGTCTTTGACCAAATGACCCTCTTGTCCGCAATTATGATATTTCTTCTTATCTCGAGCTTTGACGTTCTTTCCACCCTTCTTTTTTTTGTTGTTATTGTTCTTTCTTGGGCCACACTTTCTTGTTTTATGTTTCATCAATCTTAGACTCTTTCTTTCCAGCTTTATCTTCTTTGTGCATCAATGCCATATCAATGAGTTTCTCAAAATTTTCTCCCATCGGAATATGAGACATAGCCAACCCATGAAGGGGTTCATTCAATCTCTAGCAAACCTCAAAGCTTTCTTGTGCGGGGTATTCACTAACTCCAAACCTCACCAATCCTCAAAGCTTTCTTGTGCAAGGTATTCACTAACTCCAAACCAAACCTTGCCAATTGATCGAATTTATTAACATACTCTTTGATAGACATGGCCCCTTGCTTAAGTGCCAAAAACCTTTCCATTTGCATACTTTGCTTGGCTTGAGAAAGAAACTTCATTTCAAATCTCTGTCGGAAATCATCCCAAATCTCAACTGGACGCTCTGCATGTGTCACTTCCCACCAGAATGAAGCCTCATCTTTAAGCTGCCAAATAGCCAACTGAATTTTCCTACGGTCGTTAACCTCAAAAATCCCAAATAAATCCTCCGTCTCTTTGAGCCAATATCTTGCTTCTATAAAAGTCTCAATTCCTCATAATGGCTTCCCTCCCACAGCATAGAAGTCCTCACATATCTTAGAGAAGTTATCTGTTCATGGAGGAGGAGGAGGAGGAGGAACAGCGACATCAGCTGGGGGAGAGGCATCTGCTTGGCCTCCGGCAGGCATCATAGCCTCAAGATACCTACGGAACCAAGCAGGTATCGTAATGCTCTCGAGAAGAGTCGGTCCTCAGACATACTGAGAAAGAAAAGAAAAGGGGATTCAAATAGAGAATCGAAAGATGTTCTGTATGGCTTTGGGGAATATGTTTTTCAAAACAAAGATTTCTTTTGAAAATGCTTTCTTTTAAAACCTTTTTGAAAATAATTTTCAAAATCTTTTATCCCATCTGGTAACCTTCAGCTCTGATACCAAATGTGAGACACCACGTCCAATAATATCACTCTTTATCAGAATGCATTAAGTTTCATGAAGCATTATAGGTAAACAGAAACAGTAACATTACAAGATAGATATAAAATAACAGCGGAATTTTTAAAACTTTATTAAATAGAAAACGTCATGGTCCAAAACATAGTTACATCATAAGTTTAATATACAGAAATCCCATTACATCAACTTAAAACTTTTGTCTTGTACTAAAATCACCAGAGTACAGTAATAAAAGAAGCAAAATTCCCCATAAATTTAGCCATATCAGAGAAGATAGTAAATCAAAGCGGTACTTCTAAGTAACTCCAAGCAGAACGAAAGAGAGAATCCAAATCAAGCCTGAGTATTCCCACCCTGAGAACCTGGGGGGGAAACAGAAGAGAGAGAAGAGGAAACAAAATGGATCAGACATAAAGTCAGGTGAGTCCAGTTACTTTTAGCATATAAATAAGTAAAAGCATCATAACATGCATATAAACTGGATGAGAGAGACAACAGTATCATAAGACGGGCATAACAGACTGAGTAGGACAAACAGGATAAACATGACAGAGTGTATTGTGCTTTCAAGTACTTTTCTTTGCACGAATATTATCATAACAATATAATTTCAACTTGAACAAAATGGTAGACTTAGGTGTACATCTAGTAACAATTTTTACCCCAACAAGAATAACAGGTAGCCCAATAGGAATGACAGGTGTTACATCCAACAAGAATAACAGGATCCGAACAAGCAAGACTAGATGTACCCTAATTACTACCCCCAATTGATTAGCTTCCCATCTCGTAGATACCCTGCGGAGGACCCACAGTAGGATGTATCACTTCCTAAAGTGGAAACCCATTATTTCAGGATGTGCACAACCAAATCTACAGATGTCACATCGTCTTATCTTCCCGAGCAAGCGGACCCTTGTACGCACATAACTCCGACGGAACGCGCCGTCAACACTCTCAACTAAGTGACCTTTTATAATCAGCTCAGTAAGCGTGCCCTGACCCTAACCTAGTTTGGAGTACTCATTTGATACATATATAGTTTACCGACTAAAACAGATCAAACAATAGATAATACAAGCTTCCCTCCTAGGCTTGCATCCCCACTACTAGGATTTCAACAGGTTATGCCTAACAGTTTAACAAGGTTACATAACTCCCACATGTAAAACAGGTTAAGTTTTGTCAGGTGTATATATATATATGTGTATATATATATGTATATGTATATGTATGTTTATTTGTATGTATGTATGTATGTAGCCCACCCCCACAAGACTAACTTAACCCCTACTGATTCAAACAAATTCACTCAACCCCTAATTAATTTTGCTGGTTTATGTAACTCCCCGCGGACTTAAATAGGTTAAGTATTACAGGTTAACAAGTTATCCATTTATGGCTTATTAATGGACTAGACCTCTCACATTAAGTCTACTACTTGTGGATGATGGATATGCTGGGCAGTTCCGGGAAGACTTCTTCCCAAGTCGGACTTAACCTCATGTCTTAGCACAGTTACGTGTACAATTATGCACTCTACCCCCTCACATTAGAATAACCACTTGTGGGCACTGGATATGCCTAGTGGTTCCGGGTAGACTTCGACCATAAGCGTAATCTAACATCATGTCAAAGTGCGGTTACAGTTTCTAATTACTGTAAATCTAGGCATGCTCATTATTAATTTTCATGCTTATCTAAGAGTATGCTCATCGACCCCTCACATTAGATTAACCACTTGTGGACACTGGATTTGCCAGGTGGTTCCGAGTAGACTTCTATTATAAGCGTAATCTAACCTCGTGTCTAAGTGCGGTTACAGTTTCTAATTACTATAAATCTAAGCATGCTCATTATTAACCAAATTTCATGTTTATCCAAGAGTATTCTCACTCGACCCCTCACATTAGATTAACCAATTGTGGACACTGGATTTTCCTGGTGGTTCCGGGTAGACTTCTACCATAAGCGTAATCTAACCTCATATCTAAGTGCGGTTATAGTTTCTAATTACTGTAAATCTAGGCATACTCATTATTAACCAATTTTCATGTTTATCCAAGAGTATGCTCTAAATCCCTGTTTGATCCAGAATACAAGTTATTCCCCCAAATTAAAATTTAGACCAAGGTATAAATTATTCCCAAATCCCAATCATGTTCTAATATTTGTTATGCACCAAATTAACTTTCCCCACTATTCCCAATTTCATGCGCTCGCATATTTCAGCTATAGGCCAAGGATCAAAGGTAGCGTGGCTAAAAAAATAAAAGGAGAATGAGGGAGAGAAGAGAACAGTAATAAGCATAATAACAAAACAGGCATAATATGTCAGAGATAGGCATACTAACTAAATAGGCATATGGTGATAGAAATAGGCATAATGGAAGAATGGACGTATGATTACAAATTTAGGCATAATAAAAGAACAAGCATATCAGTAATAGGCATATGAGAACTAACCATCAGATTAGGTGAACAAGTAATAGCGGATCAGATTGGTTATGATTCAAGCTACTAATAGACACTGATTTAGATCCATCTTATGAACATGTCAGGATTACTTTTTACATATTTACATCTAAAAATAACATCGACTCACTGTGACTGGATCTAAAGAATAGAGAAGTGATTGTTGATACCGTAGCAGAGATCCTTGAATTCGTATAACTTGTTATTGAAAAGGAATATGTTGTTTTAATCCGAGTTGGGGCAGCACCACGTTGTCTCCATTGTTTTTGGTGAATGAAACAATGAGAATGAGGTCCTATTAATAACCCAAGGTCAATGAATCTTGTTCAGAAACGCGTCTAGGTGCACAGAAATGGATCTACCCAGATCTGACTAGGGTCGACCCAGGGGTCGAAATAGGAGTTGACACCCCTGTGGAGGGGTCGACCCATGGATCGATACCTATAGGGGACGGGTTGACCCTTAACGAGCCTATTTCCCCACTTATCCCGCTGTTTGATTTTGAATTTTGAATCTACTTTATTTATATTTAAATGGCTTATATGTATATAAACTTCAAACCTTGAATGATCTGGGAATAATTGATTGAGAAGGTAAATGGAATACTTTTCATGACCATTGAGAATGGCGGCAGCGACATCTTCTTCTTCCCAATCCACTTCCTTCACCTTCAATTCTGCCTTCCCCCCTTTTCCATCTCGCTCCTCTCCTCCCAAAGCTCCAGATCCACCTCCTTGTGAGAATCCATCTTCATCGAAAGAGAATCTGTCAACTGCATCTTTTCCCTCCTTTGTCAAATCGGACTATGCATCTCCTTGCAAATTGCTTCCTCGCAACGCAGGTTCATACCAGGCTCATCATTTTGATATTCCTCGTGATGGCAAGAAGCATATGATTCCAGATCTGGTCAGAGATGAAGGCCTTAAATAATAGAGCTACTTTTTGGTAGGATTTTTCTTGATGGAACTTTATCATTTCTTACTGTCTATAATTTCTTGAAGTCTCAATGGAAGCTTAGTGTTGAGACAGATATCAAATCGAATTGTTTTCACTTCTATTTTAAGTTTTCTAATGAATCAGATCAAGATAAAATATTGCACTTAGATCTTATTTTACTCTGAGGTAGAATGTTCATAATTACGGTTTTGGATCTAACTATAGGATGTTCACAATATCAAATCAGTAAAGTGCCTATTTGGATACACTTACATCGGGTACCTATGGTTTTATGGAATTTGATAGGTATCAATTGGTTAGTGAATCCTATTGGTAGATTGATTTGTTATGATGCAAATACTGAAAAGTTGAATCAGTTTCGTTATGCTAAAGCTCTTGTTGAGGTATCACCAGACTGTGAATTTCCTGATTCTATAGAAGTTGGTGGTTTAGGTGAAATTTGTCCAATGGTAAAAATTACATATGACCGGAAGCCTATGATTTGCACTAATTGTAAATTTTTTGGACATGATACTATTTATTGTGAATTGCATGATGGGAATGATATGGAGTATGAGAATGGAGTTAATGAGGTCTTTGATGGTCAAAATGTAAATAATACTACACACACAGGTAAGCAGTATAGGAAAATTCATACTAACGTAAATAATAATTGTTGGCATTATGTAAATCCAAGGAGGAAATATGAATGGAGGAAGAACGCTGGTGGCAATAACTCAGTGAACGATGGGAATCTTGTTGGTCTTAATAATTCGAATAATAATAAGTTTGATGCTCTATATTCTGATGTTTTAGGTAATATTGAGGATTTGAATAATGAGGTTGATGAATGCTTTGCCCAAGAAGATAATGTTTCAAATGTGAATGAGATTGCGATTGATAAAGACTCTATAAATTCTGGGAATAATGGGAAAGAAACACTATTTGGTAATATTTTTGAGGAGATAGAGAAATCCTCGTTTGTTGCCACTTCTTCTATGCCTTCTACCTCAACTTCTTATTCTTCTATGTTTAGTAATTAAGCTTCTCTTATTAATTCTCAATCCCATATTATGAAGCATTTTCAGAATGTTTCTATTTGGTTCTGACATTTCCCATTATTAATATGTCTTTAGCTGCTTTATCCTCTTCTACAGTTGGCCAAGCTGGTTCATGTGACAAAAGTATTGGTTCTTCTTTAGCTTCATTACGTCTTAAAGGGAAGTTTTAGGAGGATGTTGGTGAGGACAATGTAAATGGACAATCAGATAAGTCAGATGTTGGTATGTAAATACTGTCTCTTCTCTACTTACATATAATGCTCCGAGCATTTCACCTTGTTCGCATCTTAGTCTCCCTTCACATATTATTTTTCCACCTCCTGCTATTTAATCATCTACTTCATCTCCATCTTTTATGGTTCAAACTTCTTCATCATCGACACAAACTAAAGTTGCATCTAGGAATGCTAAGAGATGTGCTCGAAAGAAAAAGGCAGCAGAAAATGTTGATGAAGACTTAGATGAGGGTATTGATTACACTTTGGGAGATTTTTTTCCTAATTCTTTGAAATTTCCTCCTCACCATACTAGAAGGAATTCAGTTTAAGCAAGGTCTGCATGATGTTATACTCTTAGCTGTTTTTTGGCTTGTTGATATTGGTCCTTGCTAGTTCTACTATTTTGGGATTAAGAGATTGTTCTTTGATTCATTGGTCTTTTTTGGATTCATATAAAGTGGTATATGCTAGTTTGAACTACTGGATTATTCTGGTGCGGTCAGTGTAAGGATTGAGATGCATGGTATAAGTACGTTAGTAAGTAGCATGTATAGTTTCATTGTAAATGCTTTAGAAGAATTCAAAGTACATGCAGGAATCTGATAGTTTTTGGAAATTCGAACAAAGCTAATGAATTTGTTGGCTGTAAAGCAAAAGATAAGATTAGCAGCGGTTTTGAGTTTTTTTTTATTTGTGTAACAACCTGTATTTTTAGTGAACATTAAAGTAACAAATCAAAGTATACTTAATTTTTAAGAGAATAATTAAGGGAAACGGGTTAGGCCATTGAATTCGTCTCGGAATTCTTCTTGAGACAGAGTCCGAGTTTGCGTAAATCGGACTCCGTATGAAGAAGTTATGGCACTTAGAAGTTTCAGGAATTTAAAATAAAAACCAGCCCGAATTCAAATTTAAAGTTTCGAAATTCAAATCACACATCCGGGCTGGGCAGGAAATTTCCCACCCAGGACCCAGGTCGACCTAGGGGCCGACCTGGGCAGAACAGGTCGACCATGGGGTCGACCTCCCCCCCCCCCTTCCAGATCCGTGGACAGATTTGTTTTTCTGCATTTAGACGCCCGTTCTAACCAGATTCGTTGCTCCTAAGCTATTTAAACACCTCCAAACCTCATTTTCTCTCCACACAACTTCATTACGCCTATATTCCACCCTAATTCTTATCAAAATAAATCTAAGACGGGGTTATGCTGCTCAAGTCCTTCGTAGAAATCAAGTTTAGAATTCTAGTAGAGATGCAAAGGCTAATTCAACGACTTCAACAACTATTTCTAAGAATCAAATCAAATCTAAATTAGAAGAACAAATAGTCTACTTCAAGGGAGAGCTATTCAGTTTTAGAATACAGATCCCAGAATTCAAGACCCTTCTGTAATTTGTAAGTTCACGTTACTTTCAGAAATAAAAGTTAATTGTGATTCTGACATTGTACTAAATCTGGATCTGAGATTATGCCTGTCTTTCTATATCATTTGGATCTATCTCATTGATAATATTATGTACATTCTTTGTCTCTTCTTTCCTTCTTCCCTTTTTATTTTATAGCCAGGCTACTGCGAGCCTGAGCCAGATCTCGTAAGAGATTAACGTACGTTGGAAATAAAATTGGGCATAAATTATGATTTGGACATGACAAGCGCCAAAATTTGGGAAAAGTATTAAATTGTGTATAATTGGGCATAATTGAGTTGTAACTGATTTGAGGACATAACACATTCAAAACATAAAATATTGGACATATGACTTGAGATTTGAAGCATAAACTATGGGACATATGACTTGAGATTTGAGGCATAAAGTATTGGACATATGACTTGAGATTTGAAGCATAAAGTATTGGACATATGACTTGGGATTTGGGGCATAAATTGAACTGTAAATACAAGGCATAGTACCTGTTGTGGTCTAAGATCTAAAATTAGGATATATATATATATGATAGTTTATGATTTGGAAGAAGAAGATTAGGGTGTATAGTGATGTATGGCATAGGCATGAAAACAATATTTGCCTTGGTTTTGTAAGTCAGTTACTTTTTAGATTTGAAAACCTAAATCTAATTGTGACATGTAATAAAATGGATATGAGAATATGCCTGATGTAAGCTATCCTTTCATTGAAATATGTGCTTGAGTATATATATATATATATATATATATATATATATATATATATCTTTGGGAATCATTTTTTACTATGAAACTGGTCCAATCATATCTGTCCTTGTTGTATATCGGAATTGTAATCACTTTTTAAGTTCATGATATAATTCTTATCATATCTATATGCCTGCGTTGTATTCCTTGCAAAACTTATCTTTATAGTACATCAAGTTTATTGGACCAGTAGTTCTTATCATCATATGACTATGCCTATTCTTACGATGTTCCATCTTGCTTTTCCCCTTATATTATGGATCTTGAGTTAAATCTCGAAATACGTACGTTATGAATGCGGGGGAAATTGGGTATAACATGAAATTGACATTATTTGGCATAATTTGGAACATGTAATATGGCATAACTGTTAAGATGCAATTTGGGGTAATTTGACATGAATTATGGATATGTAATTTGACATATTGAACCTAGAATTGGCATGAACGACAAAGTAGGAAGTTGGCATATAAATCAAGTTTTGGGCAAAATTGATATTGTTGTGAATTCGGAGTAACTTGAGAATTAAATCTAGATTGGGTGTAAAATGTAACATGACTAGTTTTGGTGAATTTGGTAATTAGCATGTAAAATCTAGATTTGGGTATATAGGGTAAATGTGTAGATTAAAGATGAACATGCCTAACCCGAGGTTAGATTGAGTTGTGATGTAAAACTGCCCAGAATCGCCTGACACATCCAGTAACCACAACACCTATCTAATGTGAGAGATTAGTGCATCATGCCCAAGAAAAACCCGAGGTTAGATTGAGTTAGGGTGTAAAACTGCCCGGAACCGCCCGGCACATCCAGTAACCGCAACAACACATATCCAATGTGAGAGGTTGGTGCATTAATAAATCAATTAATGCTAATGAACAAGATGAATGAGTAGGGTTAAGTTCATAAGAACACTTAACCAATATAACATGGATGACTAGGGTTAAGTAATGAGAAACACTTAACCAATATGACAAGTTGGATGACTAGGGTTAAGTTAATAGGAAACTCTTAACCAGTATAGCGTGATGAATGGGTAGGGTTAAGTAATAAGAAACATTTAATTAGTATAACTTGATTTGTGGTAAGGTTAAGTTAAAACAAGAGGGCAACGCTTAACCAATATAACTTGGTTTGTGGTAGGGTTAAGTTAACACAAGAAGGCGACATTTAATCAAAGTAACATGACATGATGAGTAGGTGGGTTAAGCTAACTTGAATTGATTGAAGACACTTAACCTATACAACATGATGAACACATGGGTTTAAGTTAATAAGAAAACACTTAAGCAATATAACTTGATGAATGAACGGGGTTAAGTTAACAAGAAACACTTAACCAACATGACACGATGAATGGGTGGGTTAAGTTAACATGAATGGACAACACTTAACCAATATGACATAAGTGCGGGAGGGTTAAGTACATATCGGGTTAGTGGGTAATATTAGTACATATAGGCCCACACAAAACATAACCGTTAAATAAATATGCTTGAATCGATGGGAGGGTTAAGTACATCTCGTGTACTTGGGTAATATTAGTACATATAGGCCCACACAACTTAACTGTTAAATAAACATGCTAGAATCGGTGGGAGGGTTAAGTACATCTCGTGTAGGTGGGGAATATTTGTATATATAGGCCCACAAACTTAACCAATAGGAAACCCTAGTAACAGGGACCCATTTCAGCAGTAACCCACATAGATGTATCATGAAACTAGGCAGGGTGGGGCACGATTACTAGGCTGATTATAAGCGGTCAAAACAGCGCAGGGGGTGCGTCAGTGTAGGTTCCGACGGTTTACGGGCGTGCACGTACTCCTAAGTGGGAAAAATCAGGCAATGAGTACCAGTAGTTATACACTGTGCATCTTGAATCATGTCGGGTCGCCATCATAAGGATTGATACACCTTATGGTGGGACCAACACAGGGTATCTACATGCAAGAGAGGGCCGATTGACACAGACACTTGGAACATGAATACAAGTAAGGGAGCCGATCGATAGGGTAGTAAGGGTACGTATAACATGTTCATGGCAATTAGGCTGATTGAGGTGGAATCCTCATGATAGATGTACATCTGAAGGCTACCACCATTTGCGGGGATTGGGATCACATTGTAATATTATCATTTTATACAGATTACTTGTAGGGACACTAATTAGGTGGTGTAGAGATAGATATAGAAATCAGAATAACAAAGTAGCAGCGAAGCAGAGAAAGAGTAGAAGCGCATTCAGTTTATCTTGCCTTATCATACCTTATGCTTATCCTATGTTATCTTGTTATCCTTATTATCACGGTATTGTCTTATATTCAGTTTATTCATGTCATGATGCTTTTGCCTGTTTATATGCTGAAAGTCACTGGACTTACCAGACTTATGTCTGACCTAGTTTTGTTTCGCCTCTTTTCTTCGTTCCTCCTCCCCCTAAGTTCATAGGGAGGAAATGTTACCACTTAGCTCAGTTTTCTTTCCAAGCTCAAAGACAATCAATGTATTGCTTTGGACTCTCTCTTCCACTGCTATGGCTGGTTCATGCTTTATTGGGATATATCATTGTTGTTTTTATGCTTCTTTTATATTTGGAAATTTTTTGATCAAGACAGAAGTTCTATTTATTACTTTTAAGTATGATTGAGACAACTATTGTAAAAGCTTGATTGAACCATATTGTTTATAAAATGACTTTATTTTCCGCTGCTTTATTTGTTTTTCTTGTAGTTTATCTGCATCTTTTACCTAAAATGCTCCACCGAAGTTAAGGCATTTCCTTTTGTGAGTGACCTTAACGGAGGTGGGGTGTTTCACTTGGTATCAAAGCTGAAGGTTACCAGATTAGATAAAAGATTTGAAAAGATTATTTTCAAAACGGTTTTAAAAGAAGCATTTTCAAAATAAAAGTTTTGTTTAAAAAGCATATTCCCCAAAGCCATATGCACCATCTTTTTGATCCTCTGTTTGAATCCTTGTTTCCTCTTTCCTGAGTCTCCAGGCTCCTGGCTTTCCGGGAGGTAACCTCATCGCAGCATGGTTCTGTAGGCTTGATGATACTACAACACCTGTCAAAGGGTGAAGAAGTGCCCAACTTCCATCTATAGCCGCAGTAGTTTCACCTGCGGCTAATTTTCTTTCAAGCTTTGTAGGGTTCGATGGAGGAAGCTTTCAAGAGACTTTTCAACAAGTTACAAAAGGACGGCAAAGATGAGAATGAGGGAGTTTGGCTAAGGAGCACAACCCAAGGATGAAGAACTCATGGATATAGACTTGGTTCACAAAGGAGGGGAGGAAAAAAAATAGTAAAACCTAAGACAAGAGGAAGTATCTTTATTACGGTATAACGAGTAGTATAATTAAGGACAAGGCAAGAACAAATGACAGGATTTTCAGAAGGGCAAATACATGCTCTCACTACCAGTGTACCTGAGAAAGAGGTAGTAAGATTTCTGTTGAACGAGTTTAGTTTCTCCTCTTTGATCATCCTGTTAGTACTCTTTTTTATTTTAGTGCTTCACATTCGTTTATATCTGCTTCTATAGTGGAGTCTCTGCACCTTAGTACTTGTATAGTAGAAGATCCCATTATTGTCTCAAATCCAATTTGTGGTTCGGCTCATTTATCATTGGTTTGTAAGGATCTGAGATACTTATGTTTTTGGTTTCATGGGCTATGGGTTGATTTTAAGCATGGATTGGTCAGCTAGTAATTGTGAAAGGAGGGTAGTTAGACTTTTGACTTGCCTCGGGAATACCCTCGAGATTTTGTGCGATCCTAAAGGATCGGTTTGTATTAGCTACCTAGAATCACTTTATGTATTTATCGACGATTTTTGATCCGTTGGAGAAGTCCGTGAGTACGCAGATGTTTTTGATTAAGGTTAGGGGTTTGTCCCCTAAAACGTGAGGTAGACTTCCACATATATCTAGTTGACAATACAAAGCCAGTTATGCGATCAACGATAGTTTTGGAGCAAGATTGGCGAGGATAGCCAGAGTCGGTTAAGTGCTCAATTGATTGGTTGTTTTGCTAGTATCATCTTACATAGATCGTCTAAATTCGGTGGAGGTATTCCTTGGGTGCTTGTCTGATATTGGTTTAGGCCTTTGGGGCTTGTACTTGAGGGATGTCAAGTTCGACTAGGATGGTTTGCATGAGAGATATTGACCCTCATATTTGTGACACGATGGATAAGCTAAGTAGAAGAGAGACCTCTAATCATCATAGTATATACACTTGGTATCATGGTTAATATCTGTTTATCTGGTAAAGATAGTTCGACTACATTGGATACCCTCTAGCATAGTAAGTGATCGAGGTCCTATCTTTACTAGTGGTTTTTGGAAATGGAGGTCAAGAAGCTTCGCAATCATGTAGTTAAATTAGTTAAGGTACGGTGGAGTGAATCTCAAGAATATGCAACTTAGAAGACTGAAGACTAGATATGTGCATCATACCTTTTTGAGGGTATATCCTTGATTCCACTTTTTCTGTAATATTTATTTGCATGCTAGTCTTTATCTTTTAGGTATATCCTCTCGGTCCTATCCATGATCCTTAGGTAGAAGCCAATGGATGTAAACATGTATTTGAAACATGTTATGATTGATGGTTGCAAGTGGTTGCAAGTGTTTGCTCGTGGATGCATATACACACATTAGGCACTAGATCGGCTCAGTCACTTTCATATTACATATGCATGAGTAAACTTTTACAGATTGAAACTTAATGTGTTATCATATGGATGTTGCATTTGTATGAATGACTGTGCACTCATATAGAAGTTATAAAGTACGATTAGGAATAATTGCATACATGATGGACTCATGGCACTGACATAATTCGCATTGAGGAGGTCAACTGAATCAGTAGACCGCCCGATTTTGCATTAGCCAAGGACAAGTACACACACTATGCATATGATCATGAAAGCATTAGAAATCTTTTTAAGGACAATGGACGCCTGTGATTTAATGGTTGAGTAGATGGATGTTGGATGTTAGGATACGCATTCTCCTTAACTTGAAGATTTCGGGGACGAAATCCTTTAAGGAAGGGAGAATGTAACACCCCATATTTTCAATGAACATTAAAGTAACAAATCAAAGTATACTTAATTTTTAAGAGAAGAATTAAGGGAAACAGGTTACGCCATTGCGTTCGCCTCGGAATCCTACTTGAGATAGAGACCGAGTTTGCGTAAATCGGACTCTGTATGAAGAAGTTATGGCACTTAGAAGTTTCAGGAATTTAAAATAAAAACCAGCCCGAATTCAAATTTAAAGTTTCGAAATTCAAATCACACATCCGGGATGTATAGGAAATTTCTCACCTAGGACCTAGGTCGACCAGGGGGTCGACCTAGGTAAAACAGGCCGACCATGGGGTCGACCTCCCCCCTTTTCCAGATCCGTGGACAGATTCGTTTTTCTGCATTTAGACGCTCGTTCTGACTAGATTCGTTGCTCCTAAGCTATTTAAACACCCCCAAACCTCACTTCCTCTCCACACAACTTCATTACACCTATACTCTACCCTAATTCATATCAAAATAAATCTAAGATGGGGTTATGCTGCTCATGTCCTTCGAAGAAATCAAGTTTAGAATTCTAGTAGAGATTCAAAGGCTAATTCAACGACTTCAACAACTATTTCTAAGAATCAAATCAAATCTAAATTAGAAGAACAAATAGTCTACTTCAAGGGACAGCTATTCAGTTTCAGAATACAGATCCCAGAATTCAAGACCCTTCTGTAATTTGTAAGTTCACGTTACTTTCAGAAATAAAAGTTAATTATGATTCTGACATTGTACTAAATCTGGATCTGAGATTATGCCTGTCTTTCTATATCCTTTGGATCTATCTCATTGATAATATTATGTCCGTTCTTTGTCTCTTCTTTCCTTCTTCCCTTTTTGTTTTATAGCCAGGCTACTGCGAGCCTGAGCCAGATTTCATAAGAGATGAATGTACGTTGGAAATAAAATTAGGCATAAATTATGATTTGGACAAGACTAGTGCTAAAATTTGGGAAAAGTATTAAATTGTGTATAATTGGGAATAATTGAGTTGTAACTGATTTGAGGACATAACACATTCAAAACATAAAGTATTGGACATATGACTTGAGATTTAAAGCATAAAATATTGGACATATGACTTGAGATTTGAGGCATAAAGTATTGGACATATGACTTGAGATTTGAAACATAAAGTATTGGACATATGACTTGGGATTTGGGGCGTAAACTGAACTGTAAATATAAGGCATAGCACATGTTGTTGTGGTCTAAGAACTAAAATTGGGACATATATATATATATATATATATATATATATATATATATATATATATGATAGTTTATGATTTGGAAGAAGAAGATTAGGGTGTATTGTGATGTATGGCTTAGGCATGAAAACAAGATTTGCCTTTGTTTTGTAAGTCAGTTACTTTTTAGATTTGAACACCTAAATCTAATTGTGACATGTAATAAAATGGATATGAGGATATGCCTGATGTAAGCTATCCTTTCATTGAAATCTGTGCTTGAGTACATATATCTTTGGGAATCATTTTTGACTATGAAACTGATCCTATCATATCTATCCATGTCGTATATCGGAATTGTAATCCCTTTTTACGTTCATGATATAATTCTTATCATATCTATATGCCTGCGATGTATTCCTTGCAAAACTTGTCTTTTTAGTACATGAAGTTTATTGGACCAGTAGTTCATATCATTAGGTGACTTTGCCTATTCTTACGATGTTCCATCTTGCTTCTCCCCTTATATTATGAATCTTGAGTTGAGTCTCGAAATACATACGTTATGAATGCAGGGGAAATTGGGTACAACATGAAATTGACATTATTTGGCATAATTTTGAACATGTAATATAGCATAACTGTTAAGATGCAATTTGGGGTAATTTGACATGAATTATGGAATATGTAATTTGACATATTGAACCTAGAATTGGCATGAACGACAAAGTAGGAAGTTGGCATATAAATCAAGTTTTGGGCAAAATTGTTATTGGTGCGAATTTGGGGTAACTTGAGCATTAAATCTAGATTGGGTGTAAAATGTAACATGACTAGTTTTGGTGAATTTGGTAATTAGAATGTAAAATCTAGATTTGGATATACAGGGTAAATGTGTAGATTAAAGATGAACATGCCTAACCCAAGGTTAGATTGAGTTGTGGTGTAAAACTGCACGGAACCGCCCGGCACATCCAGTAACTACAACAACACCTATCTAATGTGAGAGGTTAGTGCATCATGACCAAGAAAAACCCGAGGTTAGATTGAGTTGTGGTGTATAACTGCCCGGAATCGCCCGGCACGTCCAGTAACCGCAACAACACATATCTAATGTGAGAGGTTGGTGCATTAATAAATCAATAAATGTTAATTAACAAGATGAATGAGTAGGGTTAAGTTCATAGGAACACTTAACCAATATAACATGGATGACTAGGGTTAAGTAATAAGAAATACTTAACCAATATGACAAGATGGATGACTAGGGTTAAGTTAATAGGAAACACTTAACCAGTATAGCATGATGAATAGGTAGGGTTAAGTAATAAGAAACACTTAACCAGTATAACTTGATTTGTGGTAAGGTTAAGTTAAAACAAGAGGGAAATACTTAACCAATATAACTTGGTTTGTGGTAGGGTTAAGTTAACACAAGAAGGCGACACTTAACCAAAGTAACATGACATGATGAGTAGGTGGGTTAAGTTAACTTGGGTTGATTGGAGACACTTAACCAATACAACATGATGAACACGTGGGGTTAAGTTAACAAGGAAACACTTAACTAATATCACTTGATGAACGAACAGGGTTAAGCTAATAAGAAACACTTAACCAACATGACACGATGAATGGGTGGATTAAGTTAACATGAATGAACAACACTTAACCAATATGACATAATGTGCGGGAGGGTTAAGTACATATCGGGTTGGTGGGTAATATTAGTACATATAGGCCCACACAAAACTTAACCGTTAAATAAATATGCTTGAATCGATGGGAGAGTTAAGTACATCTCGTGTAGGTGGGAAATATTAGTACATATAGGCCCACACAACTTAACCGTTAAATAAACATGCTAGAATCGGTGGGAGGGTTAAGTACATCTCGTGTAGGTAGGTAATATTTGTATATATAGGCCCACAAACTTAACCAATAGGAAACCCTAGTAACGGGGACCCATTTCAGTAGTAACCCACATAGATGTATCATGGTACCCTGAAACTAGGCAGGGTGGAGCATGATTACTGGGCTGATTATAAGCGGTCAAAACAGCGGCAAGGGGTGCGTCAGTGTAGGTTTCGACGGTTTACGGGCATGCACGTACTCCGGAGTAGAAAAAAGCGGGCATTGAGTACCAGTAGTTATACACTGTGCATCTTGAATTGTATCAGGTCGCCATCATAAGGATTGATACACCTTATGGTGGGACCAGCATAGGGTATCTACACGCAAGAGAGGGTCGATTGACACAGACACTTGGAACATGAATACAAGCCAGGTAGGCAATCGACAGGGTAGTAAGGGTACATCTAACATTTTCATGGCAATTAGGCTGATTGAGGAATCCTCACGATAGATGTACACCTGAAGGCTACCACCATTTGCAGGGATTGGGATCACGTTGTAATATTATCATTTTATATAGATTACTAGTTAGGACACTAGTTAGGTGGTGTAGAGATAGATATAGAAATCAGAATAACAAAGTAGTAGCGAAGCAGAGAAAGAGTAGAAGCGCATTCAGTTTATCTTACCTTATCATACCTTATGCTTATCTTATGTTATCTTGTTATACCTGTTATCACGGTATTGTCTTTTATTCAGTTTATTCATGTCATGATGCTTTTGCCTGTTTATATGCTTAAAGTCACTGGACTTAACCGACTTATGTCTGACCTAGTTTTGTTTCGCTTCTTTTCTTCCGCCCCCCCACCCCAGGTTCATAGGGAGGAAATGTTACCACTTCGCTCAGTTTTCTTTCCAAGCTCGAATATAGTCAACGTATTGCTTTGGACTCTCTCTTCCACTGCTATGGTTGGTTCATGCTTTATTGGGGAATATCATTGTTGTTTTTATGCTTCTTATATATTTTGAAATTTTTAGATCAAGACAGAAGTTCTATGTATTACTTTTAAGTATGATTGAGACAACTGTTGTAAATGCTTGACTGAACCATATTGTTTATAAAATGACTTTATTTTCCGCTGCTTTATTTGTCTTTCTTGTAATTTATCTTTATCTTTTACCTAAAATGCTCCACCGAAGTTAAGGCATTCCCTTTGTGAGTGACCTTAACGGAGGTGGGGTGTTTCAATTTGGGTTCTATTTTTTTTCTCGTTACGGGCTTCTGAGAGATTAGTAAGTGATTGTTGTTGTACACATGCTGTATATCCAGAGTCGTATGTTGTAACTTCTTGTAATGTTCTTTAGTGTAAATAAAGTTCACCTTGCCTTTCAAAAAAACTTCAAACCTTAATATCTTCTTCATACATTGTTTGTTTTGCGCAAACTCGGAGTCTATCTTAAGCAGAATTCAGAGATGAATGCAATGGTGCAGTTCATTTTACTTAATTCCAATTAGGGAGCGTCTATTTTGACACAATTTGGTGACACAAATGGTGACACAAAAGATCTGCACCATTGGATTTTTTTGTCTTTACATGGGAAGGTGGAATTCAGGGGGTAATCCAATAGTGAGAATTCATTGTGTCACCAATTGTGTCACCAAATTTTGTCAAAATAGACTTTCCCTTCCAATTATTTAATTAATTATTCTTTAGTTCATCATTATAATTTCTTTAAAATTATGGGATGTTACAGTCTGTCAAATTTGGCCGATTATTGATTGTTGGTATAGAAAGTCCAGGATCAAATATATTTTCGATAACCATTCCGAGCCAGCAAATACATAAATGTGGAAGATATTAGATTGTGGTTGAGATGGAGCATTTGAAGAACTGTAGACCTTCATAAAACGGAAGGTTTACTTATAATCTTTGGGTAGCTCCCAGAGGATAAATTGTGGTTTTGTCGTGGTTAAAATCTAGGGATTTGCAAGGACTTCTCGCTACTGATCCTTAGAGTAATTCCTATATAGTATGCAGTTGGAGAGTGTCTTCGGTTCATCTTGTTCCTGGATGACTTGTATAAACGAATGTTTGACATAATATTTCCTAAGAGTCATGTATGTTAATTTTTACAAATATACCAAGATTGGTAGCGGAGAATATATCTTCTTTTAGCTTAACACCCAGTGTATATTTGTGGACATCAATAAATGATTTGATGGATCTAAGGATGTGACATTTAAAGTTTGATATGTTATTCTAAAAAGGTAATTGTGACCTTAAGCCTCATCAAACGGTAAAAAAAATGACAGAAATTGGGCAAGCAACATGGCTATGTGGGTTATTCCCATTACGGTGTATTGTCATTATCTAGAGAAATTCCTTTTGTTCCTTCTTCTATCGATTTTGTATGCTTATGGAAAATGGTGGTTTGAACCCAACTGTTGGCGACAATATATTCGGTACACTCAAGTTGAATGAGTAGCCGGTCATGTGTGGCTAGGTTGCAAGATGTTCTTGTCAAACCCTAGTTTATTGCTCTCTAGAGGTACACTATTGGGAGATGGTCCCGTACCTTGTCATAGTTGGATATCCATTCTCCAAAAAGTGTCATGTGGTTTCTGATTATATATTATATATGTGGAGCATGAGACGCAAGCGTTCTGCCAGATAGTTTCTATCGACACCAAAAATAATCTTCAATGCCTGAGAGTTCCAAAATTTTGAAACTAAATGTCAGAGCGGAAAAGTATGCGAGATGCAGCAATTATGTATAGGAAAGTAAAGGACAATATTATTTATAGTGGTTCGATTCAGATTGAACGTACATCCACTTTGAAGGCTTTGTAGATTTTATTTACTTTCAACAAAGTACAAAAATACGTCATTACAAGAAGTTACAATGATTGTCGTTGTTCAATAAATTCTTGATGTCGAGCTTCCTTGTTGGTTAGGAGCAGTCGAGGAGTTTCTGAAGTCCGAAGCATGCCAGGAAGTTCCAGAGTCCGGGCGATGTCGGGAGGCTCCGGGGTCCTGAGGGTTTTGGGAGTTTCTGAGGTCTGGGATGTGTCCGGAGGTTCCGAGGTTCGGAGGGTATTTGGATTTGCCGAGGTCCGGAAGGTGTTAGGAGTCCTCGAGGTCCGGAAGGTGTCGGCAGTCGTCAAGCTTTGAGAGGTGTCGGGAGTCGACGAGGTCTGGAAGGTGTCGGGAGTCGCCGAGGTCCGGGAGATGTCGGGAGTCACAAATGTTTGGAAAGTGTCAGGAGTTTTCATGGTTTGGGATGTGTCGGTAGTCACCGATGTTTGGAAGGTGTCAGGAGTTTCTGCATTCTGGGATGTGTCAGGAATGTTGGACATCCGGGGTGTACCAGGAATTTTGGACATCCTGGATCATCTTCTTCCCCAAAGGTTATGCTGCCATTAATGATCTCTAAGATCCTCCCAAGTAATTAAGCCAAGAAAATGCCAACCCTTGTAAGAATGAGCATGGGGTTATTTAAAGTGGAAGGGTTAGGTGGGAGTAGGTGCGATATGAAAGTAGGTAAAAAAGGAGTAGGAAAAAGGACAAAAAGCAGCGGGACTAACAGAAATTCGAATCCCAAGTGTAGGTACCATATATTGCATCCTAGGAGGGATGACGAATCCACCTTGATAAGGTGGATGTGATGCCATCGTATCCACAGGATGCAGAGGGATCGCATCTCGTGGGATGCGATGGGATCACATCCTATGGATGCAGGGGGATCGCATCCCGTGGGGTGCGATGGGATCACGTCCCAAGGGATGTGATGGTACTGCATCCTGTGGATGTGATAACATTGTATCCTTGTGGGATGCGATGTAGAGGGGTGTGGTGCGAGGCGAGGTTTATGTTATGCAAGGAATGGTGGAGAGAGGCACGACGAAACGAGGCACGGTGAAGTGAGGCACGGTGGTACGAGGCATGGTGATGCGACCCATGGTGGTGCGAGCCATGGTGAAGCGAGGCACGACGGTGCGAGCCATGGTGATGGGAGGCACGGTGGTGCGAGTCATGGTGATGCGAGGCACGACGGTACGAGGCATGGTGAAGAAAGCCACGATGGTGCGAGGCATGGTGATGCAAGGCACAGTGGTGCGAGGCATGGTGATGCAAGGCATGGTGATGCGAGGAGCGGTGGTGGGAGGCATGGTGATGCGAGGCACGGAACTGGAGTAGATCACATCTGAGTGATGCGAATGCAGATACCGGAGGTTGAGCGAATGGGATGTGAGATCCTGGACGTTGCCATGGCAAGATTCTGAAGGTTATCCGTATGTGGTGATCCATTATTCTGAGATGATCAGGCTGTGATGCTCAGCCATTCGACGTGATCGAATTGTGTCGGGTGGGCAGGCAGTCTTCAATGTTATTGAATTTCGTATCCAAGAGATATAAAATTTGGATAGCGTTCCGACATGAGTCTTCCAGTGCCAAAGCCTTGATCTTCGCTGTTTAACCACACAGTTTTGAGGGCGTAAACTTGATCCTTGACTTGTATTGCCTGAGAGCCGTCTGGCGAGCCATGACGACTATTCGTGCACGATCCTGTCTTAGCTTGATTTCGATGTTGGCATCACTTCTAGGTCATTGAACCATGCGATGGGCCGAGTCTGTGGGCCTATACTACTTCTGGTAATCGGACCAAAATTCCAATTTACATTTGCCCCCTTCCAATGTATGACTTGTGTTAATGGGACATGCTGTGAAATGTAACAAGTCTGGAGACAGACGGAATGATCTCTATGTCATGCTTAACGATTGGTCGTGACCTTTCCGTTGAGTCGTATACCAAAGAGTGCGCTGCTTCGGAGTGATTGAAACGCGTTGTTGATATGAGTTTGGGACTCCAGCAATGTTAAGAGCTTTGACTTGCTTGAGCCTTGCCGCTTGGGTTGTAACCTGTCTAAAGCATATAATTTATGTAAATTAAAGAGATTAAATGTTAGTCGCTGACTCCTGATTGCACCAAAGTGCAAATGGTTCGTTGTCGGGTTAGAATCACATATGCACTCACATGTTTGCACATGGTTTCGTGCGATGCGCTCTAAGTTGGAATATGTACTACAAAAGTAAACTGTATGTCGTGGGCCAGTGATTGCGCTTGTTAGCTTACGAAATTAAACTATATGGTGTGCACACTTGAACCATTTTAGCTTGTGAGCACACATTTGGTTCACAAATCAAGCCAGTCTGATTGGTTGGGATTTCGAAAGCGCGTATGCATGGTCATTGTCATGGCTTGGGCACGCGGACAGGTAAGGTGGTTGTCGAAACATCGTTGAACTGGTGCTTAGTCGTTTAGCGTGTCTTGCATCGCTTGGATTCATAAGCACAAAATTGTTCAACGTAACTATCCAAGCTAATCTGAATGGTGAAAGTTTTGAGAACTCGCATACGTGAACGTCGCCATAAGGTTATACTTTGCGTATGTCGTGGAATGTAATTGCATATATTTGCCTTCAAAACGAGGTCGAACCTGAATGCCAAGTGAGTGTACTTTGATGGTTGGATTTGGTGAGTACACGAGTGGTCGTTGAGTCGAGATTGGTTTGGTAGTCGAGGCTTCATAGACAAGTGAACGCGACCGTAGTCGGGTTTATGATCCCGAATTCTGATCCTGAATTACATGTTTCGAGCATGTCGATCCCAAAGTTGTATTTGCTTCCTCTCTTCTCTTCTTCGTGTAGAGAAGAGTTGTTTTCGGGTTTCTGGGAGAAGGAAAGAGAGATAGGCTAAGTGAGAGGGTTTCCAGGATTGGAATTCGAGAAGGTGGAGGGGTGGATTTCGAGGAACAATGGTATAAGTTCGGGAAGAAGTCGCCAAGTATGCGTGGATATGGGATTGGACTTGTTTGAACTGGCTTGGATGTGCATATAGGATGTGGACATATAGTTGAGCTGTTAGCTCCAGAATCCGATCCATAACGCAAACACTATGTAGTCGCATCTCGACTAAAGCATCGCATCAGTGGTTGGTGATGACCAAGGCGATAGTTGTTGAGGTTAAAAGTTGCAATCGCATTTCGAAGTGCTTGCTTTGGTAAAGTCTCGACACTAATGGAATGTTGGAAACTTTCAGGGCCAGGACTTTGGCTCTGGACCGCCTTCTTCGTGTGAAGGAAGTGCCTCTTAAAAATGGTTTCTCCGAAGGTTGGGGCTACGGTGATGCTAGTGCGGAAGCTGGTAGGGATCCACCTTGGGTCCTACAATGGCCAAGTCGGTGCAAGAATTGGTAGAGGGCTGCCCCCGAGCCCATGTACATGCCAACTGAAGAGGATAAGAGCACTAATTCCTCAGAAACTAAATGGTTGTATTTTTTGCAGTGCAGCCCCCCTTGGAGCAGAGGTGACACTAGGTTTTGCCCCCATGATTCCTCAAACGTCTATGTCTGGATTAGGGTTACAAGGAATGCAATTTGGAGAGGTAAGAGAAAAAATGGATATGTTTTTGGACGTGGACTTGGCATCTAGTGTTTATGATAATCTTCTTGAGGAAGGAGAGGTTGTGGATGGCTAGGGTGCTCAAGTGACTGGTGCAACTGATGCGAGTGTGCCAACTATGTATGACTTGGTGCAGTCACAAAAAGCTCAGATGTTGGTGAAGTCTGAGTAACAAGAGTAGAAGAGGAAACATGATGAGGCTGGCGTACAGGTGGCATAGGCAAAGGCTAGGCAAGATGCCGTGGAGAAAGCTGCTGTTGTAGTAGCGAAGAAGGCTGATATCGAAGCAGAGAAAAAGAGGGATGCTGAAGAGGCTAGAGAAAAGAAGGCTGCTAACGAGGATTGGTGCCTCACGAGTTCATCACCCCCATGAAGGGCAAAGGAGGGAAAGGCAGAAGTGGCTCTAGAAGGAAGAGGTCCATCACTGGTGGTGACCCTCCTAGTGCCAAATTTGTTCAGAAAAAGAAAAGAAAGAAGAAGGATGAGTAGTATCAATAATTGTCATGGATATTATAGATATTCTGGTTATGTGATTTAAAGCATTATTTAATTTTTACATCGTGTTTCATATTAAGTGATTGAATGTTTGTCTTATGCTTTCCAGTGTCCTGTACTTGCGTAAGCATACTCATTATTACACTTAAGTGAACGTAATGAAGAATCCACTCTCGGGGTGCCTCCAATCGTGCAGAGGTTGTGCATTGGCTCCACTCTTGGGTTTTCCTTTGGTCAGGAGTCCCAAGTCACGAGGAGTCTAGGTCAGGTGCCCTCTCCCTTGGACCTCCCGGAGGTCATTGGTACTAAGTCGTAAGATGGCATGGACGACATGAATTCATCCTTTTTGGTTCTTCTGTCCTTCGTTCGGGTTTAGAGCTCGAGGGCATCGCTGATTCGCCAAATGCTACCCGGATCAGGACCTGCTTGGTCGGATGGAGCCGCGGCAGTGGCTGGTAACATATAGCTTGGCTGAGGGGATGCCCCCCAGTCCAGAGACTTGGGAACGTAATGATTTATGCTTGGTCTAGTTGTTGGTTCGAGATTTAAGAGGTACGCGAATCCAGACCCTGTGGGTCGAATGGAGCCGTGGGAGTGGTCGGTATCTGATGTGCATGTAAAAGTGCACAATATATTCACATATTTATTCTTGTTTAGTTGAATATGTGACATTTTTGGGGCATTTTATATGATCAAACCATGTTTAAAATGTTTTCAAAATCATCACTCATTTTGGGTGTTTGACGGTAAATTGTGCATGTTTTAATTTGTGATATCATTTACTTGTTCCTTGTAGTTGTCTCTTGTATGAATTTAGGAGAAAAAATGATATATACACATGAACATATGAAGGGAAGCATTCATATACACAAGAGGAGGCAAAGAAATAATTCATTCTACGGATAGTGGACCCCACCTCTCATACTAACCCATTAACTCTTAAGCTTCATATTAGAGACTAATTGGATGAGACAAAATAGGCTTCATGCATTCTACATGACTTATTAGTGGCTAAAGACAAATAGAAGCTTCATGAAGTGGGCATTTTGGGGAATTTCCAAGAAGAGTGATTAGGGTTTTAGTGTTTTTGATCATGTATATATACCCCCATGTTTCATGTATTTTGGATCTTTTTTTATCATAGGAAAGTGTAAGTGATCAAATAAATAAAAATGCATTCCAAGCCTCTTTCTCTTATGTCTCACTACACCATAATGGCCATTTGGCAACTCTTAATTTTTTCAACTGCCAACACTTATATGTGTTATAGACTAGTGACACTAATATGTGTTGCTATAGTAAAATGTGTCGCCCAAAATGTGCCAACACTTATATGTGTTGATATGCCTAGTCAACTTTTATATTCTGAGGGCAAAATGGTAAGTTCTCACCCATAACCCTAATTGGTACCTCAATGCTTTCTCCGTAATGCTTATTCCTACCAAGGCCACGTCATAACCATATTAAAAAAAAAAATTGGACCGCGAAGAATCAATATCAGCGATTACCTAATCGATATCGATACTAGAGATACTGAGGATTTTGGATTTCTCAAATCGGTATTAGCCTCTCAAATCCTCTCTCCATCTGTTTCTCAATCTTGACTTCAAATTGGGGCTTCTTGGAAACACAGCGGCTTTTAGGAACCACGATAATAAGTAAAAAAATCAATTTCACTTTCGTTGTGTTTGGACTATAGATGAATTTTTGCTGTAGACTTCTAAAATAAAATAGATGTATGGAAGGTTTAAATTAGAATGAGAAGGTCTTCTATAATCTATGGAAATTAGTTAGTTCAAAAAATTCATGGTGTGTATTAGAATCGTTAAGCTTGTTTAAAGAGTAGCTAACCTGTACTGGTTGTTTGTTTCGAATTCATCATGTGGGAAGTGCAATATGCTGAAATGTATCTATCTTTGATTTAACTAAATTTAATGTTCGACAGTGCCTGGTTCCTTAAACATGCATATGCTACGTAGAATATTAATGATTTTTATATATTTGGATGAGTAAATTCAAAGGATAAATATATGCTACTTCTGTTTAAAAACATTTTTGTACAAGAAAAAAATAAATCTTTATTCGTCTTACAAAAAGCGTCGTATGACACATGTTGCAAATACAGAGTTGTAATTTTACATGTTGTAAATACAGAGATGAAGGTTTGCCGACTGTCTTTTTCCTTTTGAATATTGGTCTCTTTAATCTAGTCTTCCTAATTTATGTCGTCGGTAATGTAATAAATTTGGTTGATCGATTTTGTGTTTATTCAACTTTGCAATGCTTAGAGTTTGTTTTCTCGATGCTCCTATATTTCTTTCTTTCTTGATCTACACAAACTGTGCATGAAAAGTGCTTCAGTCTAACGCATGCTCAAGTGTACGGAGTTGCAGTCTGAATTTTGAAATATTTCGCTTAAGGAATTTGGGTTTTCAACACTATAGATAAGATTGGGTTATATCTTAGGTTGCTAGAAAAGCAGTTTGCTAGTATTGAAATCCCATTGTGGATTATGTATAATAAACAAGACACATTTTAATCCAAAATGCATGGGTGTATCAAAAACTTCTGGTCTGGTTTAATCCTCGATTAATCCATGCTTAAGCATTTAATCCCTAGCCCACGTTTTCCACCTACGGTCCATCTAACGATTTTTATAATCTTGATAACTAGTTATCCCTGTCTCTTAATAACATCGCATACTTTGACTTGGCCATGTGGTATAGGTTGTTAAGTCAAGAAGAATACCCACATATTTTCAAGGTGCAGAGTATTAAAATTTAAGTTGTTAACATATTGGTATTTTACATCACATATTCCATCACACTCTCATAATCGTGTACAATTGCTATATTCTTTTTTTTTCATGGCCAATAAGTATTTACACTGCTAATGTGTTGTTTAAATGTTTCAACGTTACTTCTGATTATACTTGGTTTTTTAATATTTATGGTATTATCTTATATTTGTATGACTTAATCATCAACCTACCTAATTATTGTATTTGCACTCCCTGATTAGAGATAACTATTTAGTTCACTGCATATTTCCATGTGAAGAAGTATCATATTTATTTGCAAATACAGTTGCAATCTTGGCCTGACAAAATATTTGAAAGAGCAGCAGCCAATAAAGCACGTTCTATTATCATTTTGCCAACAAAAAATGACTGGTCGGTATGATTTAACATCATGTATTCACGCACTTTTCTGTATGAGAAATTTTCTTGAAAAACAATTCTATTTTGTTTATATACTTCATCATTAGGAGCTCAGAGTAATTTCTAATTCTGGTAATTTTCCATTAGGAGTTATCTGGCACAAGACCAACGTTAGTATATTTGTTAGGAAGCCCAGTAGGACCTATAACCTATTACATCATGATGTAAAGAACATATTAGTTTGTAAAAATATTACACAACTCAGTCCAGTTGTTTGGGAGTGTACAAATATTAGGATATGCTTACAGAAGTTTCCATGTCAACTAAGTTTCTTGGGAGTTTATCTTCAACCATGTACAAAATAAGATGTAGTGCGACGAAAATAATATTTTTTATTTATCTTGGTATATCCGTTCAAAACATTAGTTATTTCTTTCAAATCCCATGATGCTATAGGCAAATGTGATTGGAAATTGATGTCAGATGATATAGGAGAGAGTAAAATCACATGCCTTTCATTTTTTCCCCTTCTGAATTACCAGTCCATCTCATCTTATCCGCGTACTTAAGCCTGGACCAAATTATTGTTAATATCAATGTCATTGCTCACTTAAGTTTTATTTAAATATGTTTCTAAACGGTCCTCTTATGTTATCTGGCTTTTAGGTTAGCTGATCATCTAGTATATTATATGTTTGCATTATCATCTTTTAAATTTCACATGTAGTTGTTTATAATAGTTTATGCGTGGATGATCCATCTGGAACTAGCATCATAGCATTATTAGTATCATTCTTGATAATACTTATGCTTAGGACAAAATTTCATGTTTGGCCTCCAGAAAAAGTTATTTCTAGCCTTGTTTGAAACTTATAATGAAAATAGTCCTTTTTTTGCAAGAGTTTATTTACAAGCTAAAAGTTAACATCATGAGAAGTAGAGGATACAATCAACAAAACTGCATCTGCTTCTCACCTTTTCAGTTTTGCAATAGAATAGTTCATATCAGATTTCTAATAAAGACATTTAATGCAACCACCCAATACCAATCTACTTAGTGTAAAACATCTATGATACACATTAAAGTTAGCATAAATTGACTTGTCAGAAGCTATCCACATGTGTCCGTCTGCTAAGTTAGCTACAATTTCTTTCATGGATAAGGCTATGTATAAGTACACACACATATACATAATACATACATACATACAAATATATACGTACGTAGTTACATAATTACATATGTATGCATAGTATAATGATTCATTCCACTCATCATGCTCATCAAATTCGTTCAACTCCACTATAATGCACACAAAATTCCAATTGTTTGGATGAATTTTGACCATGTCTTATAGGGTTAAATTGCATATTCTCAGAGGACCATCAATTTGCAAAATTTTATGGGCAAATTAAATTTAAAACAATTGACTTTCTTCTTATTCTTGTGAGCCTATTTTGTTCGTAAAAATTGTATGATAATATTTGCATGAAATTTAAGAAGTTGTGTGGCTGCGAATCACAAGTCTAGTTGAACATTAATGTTAAATGATAAGATCAGACCATTATGATGAAAAACATATAATAACACCTGCATTAAAAAGTGCAAGGAATAGAAGTTTTCTTACATATTATACTATATTGTAATTTTGTTCAACATGTGATATTCATCTTTTTAATTCTACATACTTGTGTTTCCAATAATAGTCAAATATGACATCTGAAATGTGTTGCTTGCAAGCGTTCATGGACATCCACAATTGGATTTGGTACACTGGTAGTTTTAGAAGTAGTAGAGGAAGGTAAATGTATTGCTTGCATGGCTGAGTTTTCAATAGATTAAATACCATGGTTATGCACGTGCACCAAATTACCATGCACCACTTGGTTTAGCTAACTGTTTTGCACCTAATTACCATGCACTGCCTATTCCCATTTGATCAACCCTAGAATCCATATGAAGATTATCGAGGTTGATTCTCAAGTCGGTATTATATCAAGATGGAACATTGCTTTGTCAAAATTAATCCAGGTTTGTCTTTCAATTTCTAAGGATTTGTAATCTATGCCAAAACAAATAACTGCTGTTTTTTTTTCTTTTCTTATGTACTGTCTTTTTTTTAGAAGCAAACTGTGTATATTGTCCGTGGATTGCTGAAACTGTGCCAATGGCTTGCTGAAACTGTGGATTGATGAAATTGTGCTAGTGGATACTCATACACTGTGCTGGTAAATTTTCATTTAGTCTATTCTTATATACTGTAAATTAGGAAACATATGGATTCTCATACACTGTAAAAGGTATGAATGTTAGTCAAATAAATACACTATTTATTTTCAATAACAAAAAAGTGTGTGCATGTGCATGAATGGGTTATGGTTAAATGTGCCATTGTGCTAGTTATTAACAATAGCTTTAACACCACCACAATGTTCTAGTACGATATGAAAGTTCTGAATGTGTTGTTAACATGTATGGAAGCTGTCATTTGGCTATCTTCTAGCCTCCTCTCATTTACAATGCACTTTATAATACACAAAATCCATTCTCAAAAGAAATGGACCACTAACATTTAGTTTAAATTGGAAGAGGTAGAACTTCTCATATATTGTAAATTAGGAAACAAAATTATATGGATCTAAATTAAGGTTTTCACATCTTGATACTGTTATTGTTTATTTATTTTTTGTAGATGTCTTCATACTCAAGACCTTTGACCGATTACCATGATTGCTTCCTAGTGTATTCAGATGATTCAGACGATCCTATCTCAAATTGTTCGTTCAGCTAAATCTCGTATGGCAATTCCGTTTACCGTCTACGAGAGAATAGAGCTGAGCTTACAAAGAGATTTGACATTATTAAGTGTTCAGAATGATATGGCACCGCCTACCAGATTGACAACACCAACAAGATTGCCATCCCTGCTAATATTCAATGTTGGAGAAGTACAATCTCGAAGGTTGCTATGTCGTTGCAACATTGAACCAATATTCAAAACATGCTATTTGAATAAAAACGTTGGACGTCGATATTTTATTTGTGCAAACACTAGAACTCCTAGAGACTGTGGATTCATCCATTGGATTGACGAACCATTGTGTGATCGTGGTGTGGAATTTGCGTTGGAGGTTCTTGAAGAAAACAGAAGGCTCAAAAAGAAGCTTAAATTGCAAGATTTCATTGAGTTCAATTGACAAAAGATGTGTCAAAATTAAGAAGGTATGACTTTGAATTTATAACATTTAACACTATTTAAAACTTAAATGATGCTATTTAATTAAATGCACGCAGGAAGCAGTGAAACAGAGAAAAACATAAATTTTGGTGGTACAAGCTATGCAAAATTTTGGATGTAAGGTTCGTTATATGGTTGGAGTTTCGCATTTGGTACTTGTAGACTTCAAATATGAAAAACATCTTGCATTTTGTTAATTATGTATTGTTTTTATATGGAATTGGATTTTGTATATGTGCTGAATTTAGTATCTTTATGTATTATTATTTTTTGTTAGTTTGTATTTTGTTGATGTCACAAATATGGATTTTTTTTTCTTATGGATTTCATTACATGTTGTTATGTCAATATAATATCATAGCTGAATGCATATTAAGTAGAGCTTATGCCATCTTATATGCAAATATAAGTGTTAGCAATGAATATGTTTGTAACTCTTATAAGTGTTACCATATCATATAATTCCGACATTTATAAGTGTTAGCAATGAATATGTTTGTTACCCTTATAAGTGTTACCATATCTTATAGTTCCAACATTTATAAGTGTTAGCAATGAATACGTTTGTAACCCTAATAAGTGTTACCATATCTCTTAGTTCCAACATCTATAAGTGTTAGCAATGAATATGTTTGTAACACTTGTAAGTGTTAACAATGAATATGTTTGAAACACTTATAAGTGTTAGCAATGAATATGTTTGTAACACTTATAAGTGTTAGTAGTTACTCTGTTTGTAACACTTATAAGTGTTACAGGAAATTCCTCACAGGTCCTTGGTGACACTTAAAAGTGTTACAGAAATTATTTGTAACACCTATACTTGTTGGGAATCCCCTGTTTTGGTGTAGTGTCTATTTTATGCTTCTTTGAATTTCTATGCTCTCTACTTTATGTTAATAGCTTAGATTTATTTACATGCTCTCTACTTTGTGTTCATAGTTTAGATTTATTTACATGCACATAGTTTAGTTTCTTGTTCTATTTGGATTTTCTTTCATTTTGCTTTCTTTTGCAATGTTGAAACTTACATGCATGAATATGATAACATACATTAGAAGCTAAGCCCCTACAATTTAGGGGTAATGAAGCTCTCTAACTTTATGTAAGTTCAACATTTGTATGATTTGTGATCTCTCAAATTTATGCTTCATGGTAGTGGATTTTGATGTAAGTTTATACAAGTGGGTTTGATAGTTTATGTTGTATATGCAAATGAGTTATTCTTATTCAATATAAACACAAATTGCATCAATATTTACTGTAACACCCCACGTCCATTAATGTCACTCACAAAGGGAATGCATTAACTTCCATGGAGGTTTTAAGTGAATATAGAACAGTAAAATTACAACAAGACAGATATAAAATAGTACTTGGAAATTCAAAAACTTTATTTCATTGTAGCAGAAGTCAAAACATGTTTGATTACATCATAACACCATATTCAATGTCAAGTACAATATCTATCTTGATAAAACAAGTACATAATCCCATTACATGAATAGCCATTAAAAAGAAAGATAACAAGCTGGACTTTACTTCAGCAGTCCAAGCTTTCCAGAAGATAAGCGATCCAACTAGACTCCACTAGAACTTGGCCCAACCTGCGGACCTGAAGGGAGAAAAAGGATGGAAAAGAGGGGGGTCAGACATAAAGTCTGGTGAATATGATAATTCTACAATACTATTACCAAAATAACTGGACTAAGGCATAAGCTGGAAAACAAGAAAATGTCTATGAAGAGCAGATTAAGGACATAGACAATCGCTAAAGGCAACGTTATAGGCGCTCCTAAATACTAAAGGATAAACACTATACTGCACCACACCAGTCACCCTAAAGATTCATCCCACTTAGCTTCACTTAGAAACTTTCCCAATGGCTTTACGTACCCCTAGCTGACTACATAGGTGCCGCCTGCCCCTATCTCCACTAGGTGTACCCTACTTCCCATTATTCGATCGGCTCCCTAACTCGTAGATACCCGTGCTGGCCCCACAGTGGGGTGTATCACTCCCCTAAAGTGGCAACCTGATACAACGGACATGCACGGCTTATACCTACACGATGCAACAACGTCTTACCTACCAGCCCGGGTCCACACACGCATATGAAACCCGTTGGACTTGCGTTGCCACCGCTCCCTGTTTTGGCCTCTTATAGTCAAACCCAGTATGCGTGTCCCGTCCTCGACTTGGGTCGAGCCCACAAAGATACGTTTTGGGATACTGGTTGAAATGGGCCCCCACTATTTACCACAAGCATTCCACCTAAGCTTGTCCCCATTAGTCCATCCCACTTAACCCACTTAGTCATGTCCATTTACATGTGTGTTTGGTTAAGTCTAATCGTATTTCAAATGCCTCTAAAGGCAACCACTAGATTCCTCATGCCACCCAAGGCACCTACTTAACCCACATGTCCCACCTTACATGATTATCTGGTTAAGTATTTCTTAGTTCATTAATGCCATAACCTCATAAAGACCTCTCACATTAGACTGGCATTTATGGCAGCTGGATTTGCCGGGCGGGTCCGGGCAGTCTTACACCATAAAAGAGTCTAACCTCGTGTCTTTACAACTGTTATGCTTTAGTTTGGGCCTAGGACCTCTCACATTGGGCCGACATTTGTGACTACTGGATTTGCCGGGCGGGTCCGGGCAGGTTTACATCACAAACGGGTCCAACCTCGTGTCCTAAGCATTGATTATTAATAATAATCCACTTCCCCCCAATTTTAATAATTCCCTACTTGAATTATTAATTACTTCCAATTTTTAACAATGTCCATAACTGACTCAATTATGGACATCCATTCATGGTATGCAAAATCTTACAAAATTGCACCCAATTTATTAATTCCTAATATTACCCCTACCCCACGTTTGAACGTTTATTCGCAAAATATATGTTAGACTCGAATAGCCTAACTCATAGCATAAAAGAGATTATCATAATAACAACATGTACATGTGACCAAATGAATCATAATAAGGGGTGAAACTTGCATATGTCCAACTTGCATAGATTATACATGTCATGGACCTAAAGGTGTCAACTTGTTCAAAATTCACCTAATATAATCTCAATCAATTTTCATAAACTTACATATGAACATGTGTGAATCAACATCATCTAATTTTTTAACAACATGGTTTTATATGGGTACACCTAACTCAATAGGCAAATTCCCATAATCAAGTTTTATTTAATTATAGTTTCAAGTTTATGGGTACACCTAACCTAATAGGCAAATTCCCATAAACAAGATCCATTTAAATTAAGAAAAAAAAACATAACTTTAAGCATGATCCAACAACATCATGATTTTTCAACATAATATAGCATGATTTATAACATGGCATAGTATGATAGTATAACATAGCTTGACATGATTCTCAACATAGCACGACATAGCATAAGAGAATTTACAACATAGCATGACATAGCATAAGAGAACATAGCATATATAATTTACATCATACGACAACATAATAACATAATAAGAGATCCACAATATATAGAATTTACAATTACAAATCACATCACTTTCTTGTGATCCATTCATAACTGAGTCAAATTAGTTTGTAATAGTCTTGTGAGAATCATCATACTCACCAACAAAAGAAAAGAATTAGAGAAAGAGAGATCTTTTGATTTGATTTGTGTAGATTTGTAGATGATTAGGTTTCCTCTTCTTAGTGTGTGACGGCTATGCTGAACTCCATGGCAGCAACATGACGGTAGCTTCTCTAATTTTACAAGTGATTTAGGTCTAGGGTCTACCCACTTATTTATAGATTTTAGAATTCATTTAGGCCATTAGATTTAACCTAGAAATAACCGCAGCCGTTCAGACAAGATGGGGTTTATCTTGTTGACTCAGCAATGAGTCAGAAGTGACTCAGCAAACACTCAGCAAATTAATAAACTTCTATTCATGTTTGCATTTACTGCCCATATATATATATATATATATATATATATATATATATATATATTCTACAATGTACACATTAGATACATCCCCCCCTTTTACACACTTATTATTGTTTTTATATACATATTAGATACATCCCCTCTCTTACACACTTATTAATATTTTTATATTCATATTAGATACATCCCCTCTCTTACACACTTATTAATATTTTTATATTCATATTAAGTACATCCCCTCTCTTACACACTTATTAATATTTTTATATTCATATTAGATACATCCCCTCTCTTACACACTTATTAATATTTTAGCTACTTTAGTGTTAATAGAAAATTCGGGGTGTTACATTCTCCCCTCCTTTTAGGATTTCGTCCCCGAAATCTTCAAGTCTGGAAGAATGTATATCCTACCATCCAAACGTCCATCTACTCATCCATCATACACAGGCATCCATTGTCCTTAAAAGACTTCTAATGCTTTATGATCATATGCAAAGTGTGTGTACATGTCCTTACCTAATGCGAAATCAGGCGGTCTGCTGATTCAGTTGACCTCCTTAATGCAAATTATGTAAGTGTCATGAATCCATTATGTATGCAAAAGATCCTAATTGCTTACATACTACTTCTATATGCGTGCACACCCACTCAACCGAATGCAGCATCCATATGATGGTACAACCATTATACATCCATTATACTAAATACATCCATATATATGCAATATGCAATATGAAGTGACTGAGCCGATCTAGTTCCTAAAGTGTGTGTATATATGCATCCACGAGCAACCACTAGCAAACACTTGCATCCATTTTGCATCCATCATACATAACATGTCTCAAACACATGTTTCAACCATAGGATTATCCTAACTAAAGGTCAAAGATACTAATGAGAGGACATACTAAAGATAAGATAAGATAAGCTAAGCGATAAAGGAGAAATTAAAAGACATACCCTCAAAAAGAAAAGGGTACAACGAACGCATCTTCTCTTCTGTCTCCCAAGTTGCGTTGCTCTCATCATCTCCCCATTGCACTTTAACCAGTCTGACCTCTCGATTCCTCAACTTTTTGATCTCCGACCCAAGAATGCATGTAGGAGCTCGTCTAATTGTTGCATCACGCTTGATTTCCACCTCTTTAAGCAAGCTCGGCTCTACCACCTCCGCGGTCTTGTGCAAATACTTCCTCAAATGTGATACATGGAATACGTCGTGTACTCCACTAAGTTTCTCAGGCAACTCCACCCTATATGCCATCTTCCCAATCCTGTCTTTTACAGGAAACGGCCCTACAAACCTTGGTGCTAATTTCCCCACGGACCCAAAGCGAACAACATTCTGTAACGGAGATACTTTGATAAAAACCATGTCCCCAATGTCAAACTCAAGATCTGTCCTCCTCTTATCAGCATACGATTTTTGCCTATCTTGTGCTGCTTTCATCCTCCTTCGAATCAACTCAATCTTCTCCGAGGTTTCCCTAACCATATCGGGCCCAAGTAGGATTTTATCGGTAGATTCCCACCAACATGTAGGCGAACGACAAGGCCTTCCATAAAGAGCTTCGAAAGGTGCCATGCCAATACTAGACTGAAAGCTATTATTATATGCGAATTCTACTAACGGAAGGTGCTCTTCCCATGTACCCCCAAAGTCTAGGATACAAAGCCTTAAAAGATCCTCTAGAATGCGATTCACCCTCTCGGTCTGGCCGTCTGTCTGAGGATGATATGCGGTGCTCAAACATAGTTGAGTCCCTACCGCCTCTTGTAAACTCTTCCAAAATTCGCTAGTAAAGATGGGGTCACGGTCGCTTACTATACTAGAAGGAATACCGTGCAAACGAACTATCTCCTTAATGTATACAGAAGCCAACCACGGAGCAGTCCTCTTACTTTTCACGGGAATAAAATGGGCGCTTTTAGTAAGTCTATCTACTATAACCGAAATCCCCGTGTTACCCTTCCTTGATCTTGGTAATCCATCCACAAAATCCATTGAGATGCTTTCCCATTTCCATAGTGGAACTTCTAATGGGTGAAGCAACCCACCGGGTTTCTTTTGTTCTGCTTTAACTCGTTGGCACACCAAGCATCTAGCGACGTACTCGGCCACATCCTTTTTCATACCGGCCCAAAAGAAAACCCGCTTCATATCTTTGTACATCTTATCCCCGCCGGGATGAATGGTCATTTTTGAGCGATGAGCATCATCAAGAATGGCCTTCCTTAAGTCTTCGTCTTGTGGTACACAAAGTCTATTATCCCTTCGTAACCAACCCTTATCGTCTAGGGTATACCTACGAAGATGGCTTGACGACTCCCCCCCTTTGAGCATTTCTACTATCTCAACCAACTGTGGGTCGTCTCACTGTGCCTCACCAACCCGTCCTAGAAGTGTATGTCTAACCTCCAAGGATGCTAACAGACCGGGTACTAAGTCAACGGAGGGTCTAAAGTCAAACATAGAGATGAATTCTAAGCTTTGTCGTTCAACAAACAACGGACTCAAGGACAACCTTTTCCTACTTAAGGCGTCTGCCACCACGTTACCCTTGCCCGGGGTATATGCTATTTCAAAATCGTAGGAGACTAAGAATTCCATCCACCGTTGCTGCCTTAAATTCAAATCCTTCTGAGAGAATAAGTATTTTAATGATTTGTGGTCAGTGAACAGTTCGAATTTCTCACCAAGAAGATAGTGACGCCAAGACTTAAGCGCGAAAACAATTGCGGCTAGCTCTAAGTCATGCGTGTGGTAATTCTTTTCATGAACCCTCAACTGCCTTCCACCATAGGCTATTACTTTTCCCTCTTGCATGAGGACCGCGCCAAGTCCCGTCCCACAAGCATCAGTATAGATGGTAAACGGTTTATTCCCGTCTGGCAGCACTAAGACTGGGGCTGAAGTTAAGGCTCTCTTTAAACGTTGGAACGCATCATCGCAATCTTTGTCCCACGTAAAAACCAGGTTCTTCTTCGTTAACCGTGTTAATGGAGCTGATATTTTTGCGAAGTCTTTGATAAACTTCCTATAATAGCCAGCCAACCCCAAGAAACTTCTTACTTCGGTTGCATTTTTAGGGACCTTCCAATCTTGGATGGCCACCACCTTTGCGGGATCCACTGCTATCCCTTCTTTGGAAACCACGTGCCCTAAGAACCGTACTTCCTTCCTCCAGAAGTGACACTTAGAAAATTTTGCCTTAAGGTTATGCGCTCGAAGGGTTTCCAACACTTCCCTAAGATGTAGGGAGTGCTCTTCTTTATTCTTAGAAAAGACTAAGATGTCATCCACAAAGACTACCACGAATTTGTTAAGGTATTCCCTAAACACCCTACTCATCAAATCAACAAAATATGCAGGGGCGTTTGTCAAACCAAAGGGCATCACTAGCCATTCATAGAATCCGTCAGGAGTCCTAAAAGCAGTCTTATCTATACTATCCTCAGCCACTCTCAGTTGATGAAAGCCAGTGGCTAAGTCCAACTGCGAAAACACTGAGGCGCCAACTAACTGATCAAAGAGATCGTCAATCCTCGGCAGTGGGTGTCGGTTCTTTTTAGTAAGCTTGTTTAGTTCTCTATAGTCCATACAAAGTCTAAGAGACCCATCCGCCTTTGTGGAAAAAACTACTGGAGCACCCCACTCCGATATACTACGTCTTATGAACCCCTTCTCAAGCAACTCCTTTACTTGCTTATTGAGTTCCCTCCTTTCACGAGGAGCCATGTGGCGCACTGGCAAAGATACGGGTTTAGCATTATCCACAAGATAAATTCGAAAGTCTATCTCCCGCTTTGGAGGTAAGCCCTTCACCTCCTCAAACACATCCGGATATTCCCGGACCACTTCTACCGATCGCAGGTTCTCTACAGACGCGTCAAGCGATTCAAGATAACTTAGCATAACGGAATTTATGGGATTACAAAAGATGTCGAGAGCATTACCAAGGCGAGTCACAAGCCTAACTACTCTCCTTTCACAATCAAGAATGGCCCTATTTCTAGACAACCAATCCATTCCTAAAATTAGCCCATAGCCCGTGAAGCCCAATACATAAGCATCACATCTAAATTCAACGCTAAGTATAGAGATTTTCAAATCCAAACATATCATGGTCAAATGAGCCGAACCCCCAATTGGATTTGAAACGACCAAGGGATCCTCTACTAAACTGGTGTTCAAGTGCAGTGATTCAACTAATGATGCAGAGATAAACGAATGAGATGCGCCAGAATCGAATAAGGTACGGACAGGATGATCAAACAGAAAAACTAAGCTTTCAACAGAAATTGTTCTACCTCTTTCTTGCAGCGGTGGGGCCGCAATAGCCTGAACTTGCCCCCTTGCCTGCCCTGGTGCCATAAGAGCCTGCACCTGTCCTCCCGAGGTAGACCCTGCCCTCTGCCCCTTCTTTGGACAGTCCTTCACTAAATGTCCCGCATCTCCATAATGAAAACAACCAGTCTTCCTTTTCTTTCTACAATCTTTGCTGAGATGGCCAGGCGTCCCACAATTGAAGCATTTCTTCTTCCCTTTGCCATTATTGTTTTTACCACCCTTCTTATTTTGCTGTTGGGGTTTCTTCTGATCCCCTTTCTTTTCAACTGCCTTATCCTCATGCATAAGTGCCATTTCTACTAGCTTTTCAAAGGTGGCTCCCATAGGGATGTGGGTCATAGCCAACCCTTGCAACGGTTCATTCAAGCCTCTAACGAACCTCAAAGCTTTCTTCTCTGGCGTGTTCACCAACTCCAAGCCAAACCTTGCTAACTGATTAAATTTATTGACATATTCCTTTACTGATGAGCTCCCTTGCTTTAGTGCCAGGAATTTTTCCATATTTAAGTTCTCCTCTGCCCTTGAAAGAAACTTTGCCTCAAACCTTCGTCTGAAATCCGCCCATGAATCAACTGGACGTTCCCCGTTAGTGACCTCCCACCAAAACGAGGCCTCTCCCTTCATTAACCAAGCAGCTAAACGGACTTTCCTCCCATCTTCCACTTCAAAGATATCCAACAATTCCTCAGTCTCCTTAAGCCAATCTCTGGCCTCCACAAATGTCTCAGTCCCTTGAAAAGTTTTTCCTCCTATAGCCTTGAATTCCTTGCACGTCTTTGCAAAAGTGTCAACACGAGGAGGAGGAGGAGGAGGAGGAATGGGTGCAACTAGGGGTGGAGGAGTATCCGCTGGGCCTGCAGTGGTGGCCCTAGCCTCCAAGTATCTCCTAAACCACCTTGGAATCGTCACACCTTCTGGGAGATTAAGATCTTCAGCCATGCTGAAACGAAAAAGGAAAGATTCAAAATGGAGAATTCGAAAGATAAAGATAAGGATGTGGCTATTTGGGATTATGTTTTTCATAAAAACTCTCTTTAAATAACATGTTTTTTTTTTTGAAAGCACTTCTTCCAAAAATACTTTAGAAAAAAAATATTTTTCTAAAAAAAATATTTTTATCTGTTCTGGTAACCTTATGCTCTGATACCACGTGTAACACCCCACGTCCATTAATGTCACTCACAAAGGGAATGCATTAACTTCCATGGAGGTTTTAAGTGAATATAGAACAGTAAAATTACAACAAGACAGATATAAAATAGTACTTGGAAATTCAAAAACTTTATTTCATTGTAGCAGAAGTCAAAACATGTTTGATTACATCATAACACCATATTCAATGTCAAGTACAATATCTATCTTGATAAAACAAGTACATAATCCCATTACATGAATAGCCATTAAAAAGAAAGATAACAAGCTGGACTTTACTTCAGCAGTCCAAGCTTTCCAGAAGATAAGCGATCCAACTAGACTCCACTAGAACTTGGCCCAACCTGCGGACCTGAAGGGAGAAAAAGGATGGAAAAGAGGGGGGTCAGACATAAAGTCTGGTGAATATGATAATTCTACAATACTATTACCAAAATAACTGGACTAAGGCATAAGCTGGAAAACAAGAAAATGTCTATGAAGAGCAGATTAAGGACATAGACAATCGCTAAAGGCAACGTTATAGGCGCTCCTAAATACTAAAGGATAAACACTATACTGCACCACACCAGTCACCCTAAAGATTCATCCCACTTAGCTTCACTTAGAAACTTTCCCAATGGCTTTACGTACCCCTAGCTGACTACATAGGTGCCGCCTGCCCCTATCTCCACTAGGTGTACCCTACTTCCCATTATTCGATCGGCTCCCTAACTCGTAGATACCCGTGCTGGCCCCACAGTGGGGTGTATCACTCCCCTAAAGTGGCAACCTGATACAACGGACATGCACGGCTTATACCTACACGATGCAACAACGTCTTACCTACCAGCCCGGGTCCACACACGCATATGAAACCCGTTGGACTTGCGTTGCCACCGCTCCCTGTTTTGGCCTCTTATAGTCAAACCCAGTATGCGTGTCCCGTCCTCGACTTGGGTCGAGCCCACAAAGATACGTTTTGGGATACTGGTTGAAATGGGCCCCCACTATTTACCACAAGCATTCCACCTAAGCTTGTCCCCATTAGTCCATCCCACTTAACCCACTTAGTCATGTTCATTTACATGTGTGTTTGGTTAAGTCTAATCGTATTTCAAATGCCTCTAAAGGCAACCACCAGATTCCTCATGCCACCCAAGGCACCTACTTAACCCCCATGTCCCACCTTACATGATTATCTGGTTAAGTATTTCTTAGTTCATTAATGCCATAACCTCATAAAGACCTCTCACATTAGACTGGCATTTATGGCAGCTGGATTTGCCGGACGGGTCCGGGCAGTCTTACACCATAAAAGAGTCTAACCTCGTGTCTTTACAACTGTTATGCTTTAGTTTGGGCCTAGGACCTCTCACATTGGGCCGACATTTGTGACTACTGGATTTGCCGGGCGGGTCCGGGCAGGTTTACATCACAAACGGGTCCAACCTCGTGTCCTAAGCATTGATTATTAATAATAATCCACTTCCCCCCAATTTTAATAATTCCCTACTTGAATTATTAATTACTTCCAATTTTTAACAATGTCCATAACTGACTCAATTATGGACATCCATTCATGGTATGCAAAATCTTACAAAATTGCACCCAATTTATTAATTCCTAATATTACCCCTACCCCACGTTTGAACGTTTATTCGCAAAATATATGTTAGACTCGAATAGCCTAACTCATAGCATAAAAGAGATTATCATAATAACAACATGTACATATGACCAAATGAATCATAATAAGGGGTGAAACTTGCATATGTCCAACTTGCATAGATTATACATGTCATGGACCTAAAGGTGTCAACTTGTTCAAAATTCACCTAATATAATCTCAATCAATTTTCATAAACTTACATATGAACATGTGTGAATCAACATCATCTAATTTTTTAACAACATGGTTTTATATGGGTACACCTAACTCAATAGGCAAATTCCCATAATCAAGTTTTATTTAATTATAGTTTCAAGTTTATGGGTACACCTAACCTAATAGGCAAATTCCCATAAACAAGATCCATTTAAATTAAGAAAAAAAAAACATAACTTTAAGCATGATCCAACAACATCATGATTTTTCAACATAATATAGCATGATTTATAACATGGCATAGTATGATAGTATAACATAGCTTGACATGATTCTCAACATAGCACGACATAACATAAGAGAATTTACAACATAGCATGACATAGCATAAGAGAACATAGCATATATAATTTACATCATACGACAACATAATAACATAATAAGAGATCCACAATATATAGAATTTACAATTACAAATCACATCACTTTCTTGTGATCCATTCATAACTGAGTCAAATTAGTTTGTAATAGTCTTGTGAGAATCATCATACTCACCAACAAAAGAAAAGAATTAGAGAAAGAGAGATCTTTTGATTTGATTTGTGTAGATTTGTAGATGATTAGGCTTCCTCTTCTTAGTGTGTGACGGCTATGCTGAACTCCATGGCAGCAACATGACGGTAGCTTCTCAAATTTTACAAGTGATTTAGGTCTAGGGTCTACCCACTTATTTATAGATTTTAGAATTCATTTAGGCCATTAGATTTAACCTAGAAATAACCGCAGCCGTTCAGACAAGATGGGGTTTATCTTGTTGACTCAGCAATGAGTCAGAAGTGACTCAGCAAACACTCAGCAAATTAATAAACTTCTATTCATGTTTGCATTAACTGCCCATATATATATATATATATATATATATATTCTACAATGTACACATTAGATACATCCCCCCCCCTTTTACACACTTATTATTGTTTTTATATACATATTAGATACATCCCCTCTCTTACACACTTATTAATATTTTTATATTCATATTAGATACATCCCCTCTCTTACAAACTTATTAATATTTTTATATTCATATTAGATACATCCCCTCTCTTACACACTTATTAATATTTTTATATTCATATTAGATACATCCCCTCTCTTACACACTTATTAATATTTTAGCAACTTTAGTGTTAATAGAAAATTCGGGGTGTTAAATTTACTAAGTGTTTTTTATTATGAAATAAAAGCAAGAACAAAATTTGATGATCTATGTTACTAATTACAATAGTGAATGGATCATACTTACAGTAGTTTTTGCTTTGCTTTCATTTACATAGAATGATACGTGGTTTAATTGTTGTGTTATAGTTTGATAGTTTATGTTACGTTAACTAATAACATAAATAAACTACACTTATGATAAATGCAACATTTATGTCACTTGATATTGTAAATAGATATCATAGATCGTATGTTTGTTAACTTATAAATATGAGAGGGGATTTACCTCTAAATTGCTTTCTAATCTCGTATTTAGCTCTCAACTTAGTTTCTAGTTTTCATTAGTTTTTGTTAGTTAAAAAAATCCAAAGTTTGATTTAATTTGATTGAGTAGGATTGAAATTATTTCTTTTCCTGCGGATCGATCTGTACTCGCCTCCGTACTAATAATTGTACGCCGTGCGCTTGCGGTTTTATTACGATGTTTTGCTAATGGTTTTCTAATTTGATAGAAAATCCATTTGCAAACAATTTTTTGGCGTCGTTGCCAGAGAAAGAATTTAATTTTATTCTTCGAATTAATTTTCTTATTTGTCATTCTTCTTGAAGAAAAAGAACTGTTTGTTTGTGTTTAGTTTTTTTAGTGTTTGTTCTTTTGTCTGTGTGTTTGTTTTCAACTATGTGTTCCATTTTGTATTCCTTAAAAAAGAGGATTTGTTCTTATGTGTTCCCTAGTCTTCTTCATTTTGAGTTTCCTACAGTTGTGCATATGTAGTTTGCGTATTCATTTTTTCTTTGTGATTAGTTTTTGTTGAAGAAAAAAAAAACTTCATTTCTGTTCCTATTTGGTTGTTGTTCAAACAAATTGCTTGCTGTGCTTTGTGCATTTTAGCTGTGCACATTATTTCCAGAAAAACATTCAATTGCATTTCACAGTTTCAAATTCAGTTTGATAATTCATATACAACTTTTGTTTCACAGTTTTACAACTCATTCCCCGTTACAACTCAGTACTCCTTACTGTCTTCCTCTACCACCATTCAAACTCCACTCTTCTGCCTTTAAAACTGCCACTGTCAATCACCTGATAGTTCGAAACGACCGCAAACTCCTTACCCTCCTTGCTTGAACATTTCAAATCATACTCTTCTACCATACTCTTAACTTGAATTTCATTAGCTAAACAAATTGCTCCACTACTAGTCCGAACCACCATCATCAATTCACAGCTGTTACACATCCTCTTAACACACAATCTGCTATTCTCAATCGTTACTTGCTCAATCACCAACCCCGTACTTCACCATTTACCTACCTCTACTGAAAAACCTCCACGGCCAAATACCCAAGAATTTCACCTTCTCCGCCTCCCTCACATTCACTACTGTCTTACCACTTCACCATAATCCCGCTGCTTACACACAAAGCATTCACTACCACACTCCACAAAAATATACATATACAAAATCACATCTGTTTTTACCTCTTCAAACTGTCAACATCCCCATACCATCTAAATATAAGCCACACAAGTTACCTATGTTACATCGCGCTACATAGTGTTTTGACTATGACAACTATACATGAACGTACATATTATTATCTAACCTTGTTTTGCAGGAAGCCATTTGACAAACAGATTCAAGAACACAATAAACGAAGAATAAATACGTTATAAAGGTCTGTTAGTCTTAAATATTAATGTTAAAGTCTTCCTTGATGATCACACACACACATTTTATATGTATATAGCTTCTCTTATATAAATTAAGCAAGGAATAGTCTGATACAGAAAACAGACGTCTGGTCTGAAATTTTTAGACGTCTGTTTGCTGAAACAGAATGTTTTTAAATACAATATTCAGACGTCTGGTTGATATATTTCAGACGTCTGAAATGCCCCCGAAATACACTATTTCCTTCTGATTTGATTTTTAAAATAAACAGACATCTGAATTTTATTTTCAGACATCTGAATTCTGAAGAGTTGCATCCTTTATGAAGAGATACAACTATTTAATCCATATCTCTTCATCAAAACTCTTCACGATCAGTTGTATCTTTTTATATATTATAAATAGAGAATTGCTTAGATGATCTAACAACTGAATTTTATTCTAATTCTCTCTATCTTATTCAAAGCTCTCTAAGTTCTAAAAAGCTATCTACTTTCATACTTGAGACTTTTAAACTTCCATATTCTTTCACGCACTTCACGATTATCATCAAGGAAAAGCTATAGGAAGGGTGTACTTAATATTCGACAATCCGTGTTATCAAGAACACAAAAGAGTCAACAATTATTCTTATTAGTGAAGACCTCTTCAGTGGTTGAGGCAAGAAATCCCGTTCAGTGGTTCGGGTAATTGTGAACCTATTCCTCCGGGTGAAGTGAGGGTTTAGTGTTAGTGAAATACCAGAAGTGAGTCTGGGACTGGACGTAGGACAGTGGTCCGAACCAGTATAAATCGACTGTGTGATTTACTGCTTACTACTGCTACTTAAGTATTCTACTTATACTCCATTCTATACGATCCTACCGCTGCATAGCTTCTTTCAATTGGTATCGGAGCAAGGCCATCCTATAACCGTAACACCGTTATTTGATATTTTGATAAAATGGAGAATAACCCAAGTACTAGCTCAACTACTTTTTCCGAAGGACAATCCACTCAAAGACCACCACTATTCAACGGACTACACTACAACTACTGGGCTACAAGAATGAGAATTTATATGCAAGCAAGTGGTTTTAGTGCATGGAATGCAACTCAAAAAGAGTTTACAGCTCCTACTACTGAATATGCAACTTGGACAACTGTTCAAAAAGATGAAGCAAATGCAAATGCAAAAGCTATGAACATGCTATACTGTGCCCTAGATCGAAATGAATTCAATCGTTTTAGCATTCGTACATCAGCTTATCAAATATGGGAGACACTCAAAACTATTCATGAAGGGACAAACAAAGTCAAACAAACTAAAATTTCAATGCTCAAAAATCAGTTCCAGAACTTCAAAATGAAGCAAAATGAAACTATCAACGAAATGTACTCAAGATTCCAAGATATCTTACATGCATTGATAAGACTTGGAGAAAAATACAGTGACTTTGACATCATTTCAAAAGTACTAAATTCTTTAACTGGTGATTGGGAAAGAAAAGTACTAGCCATTGAAGAAGCAAATGATTTATCAGCAATGAAACCAGAAGAGCTAATAGGAAATCTTATGTCTTATGAAGTAAACCTTCAAGCAAAAAGGGAACTAGCTCAAGAAAAGAAAAATGTGGCCTTTCATGCTGATAAAGAGGAGTCTGAATCAGAAGACGAAGATCTAGCTTTTATTGCCAAAAACTTTAAGAAATTTCTGAAATATAGAAAAGGAAATTTCAAATAAGCCTTCATCTTCAAAACTAGAATGTTTCAATTGTCATAAGAAAGGTCACATGGTAAAAGATTGTCCAGAAATAAAAGAAAATCAAAAGAACTTCAATAAAAGCAAGAAAGAAAAATTCAAGAAGAAAGCCTTTTCTGTTACATGGGACGACTCAGCCTCAGATTCATCAAGCAGTGACAGTGATAGTGATAGTGATAAAGAGCAAGCAAATGTGTGTTTTATGACATAAGAATCTGAGGTAAGTGAATTATCTGATGAAGAACTAATAGATGTTAATGCTGAACTTTTAAATTTAATAAAAACTCTAAAGAAAAAGATTAAAGAAACTCGTGAAAATCAGAATAAAGCTGAATTTGAAAGAGATATGTTAAAAGATGAAAAGATAATTCTAGAAGAACTTGAAAAAGTTCAAGAAACTCTTACGAATTCGGATAGTCAGCTTTCTCTTTTGAGTCAAGAAATTGAAACTCAAAAGACGAAAAATGATGAAATTAGTTCTGAAAATCATTTGTTGAAAATTAAAGTAAAAGAACTAGAATTAGAAAACAAAAGTATTCAAACTAAGTTAGAAAACATTTCAAAAAATGTTTCAAATTTTAACAAGGGTAGAGAAAATTTAACAAGAATCATAGAAAACTCTCAACCCTCTTCAAACAAAAATGGTTTAGGATTCAAAAATGAAGTAAAATTTTCTCCAAAGAAAAATGCAAAGTTTAGGAGGAAAATTATTGCAAAACTAAAATCCACAAAAACAATTAATAAAATTAAGATATGGATTCCAAAAACTAACAATAGTTTGATTAGGAAGAAGCACATTAACTCATTTATGGAATCTGTGCATAATAATGAAAATTATTTATATAAAAGGGATACTAAACCTAGTTGGGTTTGGCTTCCTAAGACCTAACTATTAGGACCCTATCAAAAAGTAGGTACCAATGTGCTTATTAATAATATTTTTTTTTTTTGCTACTACTTTGTACAAAACTTCAGTATGTGCTACTTATGTTACGTTGGTATCCTACTCTCTGTTTAATTATTTATTTCTACGTATGTTTCTCTGTGTGTTGCGTGTATACTTAACATCACTTATAAGTATTCCTTTTTGTCGAATGACAAAGGGGGAGAAACATGTTATATAATATGCATATTGACAGGGGGAGTTTATATAGTTGTCATTAGTCAAAAAGGGGGAGAATGTTACATCCCGCTACATAGTGTTTTGACTATGACAACTATACATAAACGTACATATTATTATCTAACCTTGTTTTGCAGGAAGCCATTTGACAAACAGATTCAAGAACACAATAAACGAAGAATAAATACGTTATAAAGGTCTTTTAGTCTTAGATATTAATGTTAAAGTCTTCCTTGATGATCACACACACACACATTTTATATGTATATAGCTTCTCTTATATAAATTAAGCAAGGAATAGTCTGATAACAGAAAACAGACGTCTGGTCTGAAATTTTTAGACGTCTGTTTGCTGAAACAGAATGTTTTTAAATACAATATTCAGACGTCTGGTTGATATATTTCAGACGTCTGAAATGCCCCCGAAATACACTATTTCCTTTCTGATTTGATTTTTAAAATAAACAGACATCTGAATTTTATTTTCAGACATCTGAATTCTGAAGAGTTGCATCCTTTATGAAGAGATACAACTATTTAATCCATATCTCTTCATCAAAACTCTTCACGATCAGTTGTATCTTTTTATATATTATAAATAGAGAATTGCTTAGATGATCTAACAACTGAATTTTATTCTAATTCTCTCTATCTTATTCAAAGCTCTCTAAGTTCTAAAAAGCTATCTACTTTCATACTTGAGACTTTTAAACTTCCGTATTCTTTCACGCACTTCACGATTATCATCAAGGAAAGGCTATAGGAAGGGTGTACTTAATATTCGACAATCCGTGTTATCACGAACACAAAAGAGTCAACAATTATTCTTATTAGTGAAGACCTCTTCAGTGGTTGAGGCAAGAAATCCCGTTCAGTGGTTCAGGTAATTGTGAACCTATTCCTCCGGGTGAAGTGAGGGTTTTAGTGTTAGTGAAATACCAGAAGTGAGTCTGGGACTGGACGTAGGATAGTGGTCCGAACCAGTATAAATCGACTGTGTGATTTACTGCTTACTACTGCTACTTTAGTATTCTACTTATACTCCATTCTATACGATCCTACCGCTGCATAGCTTCTTTCAACCTAGACATCAAAAACTTCTTCACATCCATCAACAACTTACAACTACCCCATCAAACAACATTAGTCCATTAACGAATACTTAATAGCCTTGGCATAAGGTTGCAATAGCCTCATCCAACTGCACTGTTCAACCTAGTTCTTCCATTCACCATCAACATAGTACACTCATCTCCACTGCCACTTCAAATTCCATACCCAACCTAATTAACGAACTACCTATATCTCCTTCCAATCCAACATCAACCAGTGGCGACCTCATCAAGCGCTCCAGTACCTCAAACCCGAAACTTCACCAACCCAAATCACATGCAAACTCCATCTTACCAAAATACAATCGAGGCATTCAATCCACAAATCGAACCGAGGACCTCTAACACCGTCGCGCTTCAACCAATTTCACAAATTTTGAGCATCCCTAATTTCCCAAATCAGAAACTCCGCCGCGCAATTCCCTGAGTCGTTTCACTCTCGTCTTGAATTTCACTTTCTAATCCCCGATTGAAATTTCGAAATAACAATTTTTTATCCTTTTTTATTTTATTTTGACTTAGGCTTTTCGGTTTAGTGAACTTTTGGGGAGTCATTTATAAAAAAAAGAAAAAAACCAACGTTCATTTTTGGGTCGGGTTTACAAAGTCGAGAATTATTTGAGTGTGTTGTGGGCTTGGGTTGAGCTTATTATTACCTTTTTCTATTATTGTTTTCTTCCTTTATTCTCTTTATAAAAAAATAGGTGTTAATTCTTTTGCCTTTTGTTTTGATTTTTCTTGGGCTCTTGTTTCTAATATATCGTTTTTTAGAAGGAAAAATCATTTTTACAGGTTGCCCCAACAGAAAATCAAGTAGGAGACGTGCTATCTTTGCTTGGATTTGCTTTGCTCAGCTTTGCTAAAAATCGCTGCTTGCTTGCTAATAAAAAAATGCCGCTAAAAATAAGTTGCTAATAAATTCTACATGCTCACGTATCGTGTTTTAACCCCTTTATTGTAGTTGCATTATTGGTTGCTTGCATTTGCATTTTAAAAAAATAAAATAAAAATTCATTCATAATTGCATTGTTAATACACATTTAATTTCTATTTTTCGTTCATCTCATCTTATTTTTCTTTTATTAAGGGCATACCCAAATTCACATAAGGCAGGGTGTTTATTACCCTTCCTTAACCCAAAAAATTGCATTTCATCATAGAATCTGACTAATAATAATGGTTATACGTTGGACTTAAGGGAGTCGCGGGCTCATCTAGGGCTTAATTATAGTTTGATATTTGATTTATTTGGAACGAATTATTTCTTGGTGTCTAGACTACGGTAAAGAAATAATCTTTTATAAATATTACGGTGTCGTAAATATTATATCAGTTGTTACTCTGAAGGTACTTAAACCTTCGGCTGCATTTCTAGTGTGATTGTTGGTGCACTATGACTCCTGTCCGTTATCTAATCGAGAAATCTTTTGTTTTAAGTAATCAAATGTGTCACTTTATAATTTTGGGTTAGGATCCACCAAGGACCGAAAATTTGTAGTTAATCCTTGCATTCATTTAGTTGCATTAGATTCATGCATATATAAAAAAACAAAAAAATCCAAAATCCAAAAAAACAAAAAAAAATCCATCTTCATTTGTAAATCAAATCCATTTCTTTTTTTCGTAAAACAAAAAAAAAGAATTTCATATAAAACATCTTTTTTAGAAACTTTTAACTTCTTTTTCTTTTGTAAAAAGGGTTTTTCTTCTTTTTTAAAAAAGAACAAAAATCTTTTCCTTTTGGTAAAAATTGAACTTTCCTTCCCCTTTAAAAAAACACAAAACAAAAATTTTCAAAATTCAAAAAAAAAAAAAGAATTTCAAAACAATCCTTGTTTTATTAAAAAAATTGCTTCTATTCTTTTCCTAACCTTATTTTTTTTCTTCTCCTCACTAATTCTTCTCGCTAGTTCATGAGTATTTGGACTCATGACACTTCTACGAATCGTTCGATACGTGACCCTTCCACTAATCGTTTAGTTCGAACAAACGTTCCATCTACCATGGGCAACGAAAATCCCTCTCGAACTTTTATGGATAGAATCTTCCCAGATCAATTTTTATTCCTTCTTGCATCATATTGCTCGACCCAACGGGAAACCACTTTGAAAATCATTCTAATCACATATATACTCTTACAAAATTTAGCAATTTTGAACGTGACGACCCTTACATTTTCTTAACCAAATTTGAACAAGTTTGTGCAACCATGAAATTTCAACAACTAAATGACGATGGAATCAAACTTAGGTTAATTCCATTTGCACTTACCGATTATGCCAAAAAATGGTTGTATAGCTTGCCTTCAAATACGATTGGAACGTGAGATGAATTTGTGAAAGTTTTTCTAAAGAAATTTTACCCCTTGGAAAAAACATCCAAAATTCGAAATGAAATCGTTAATTTTCATCAATTTAGGGGTTAATCCTTTGCAAAATATTTCAAAATATTTAAATAACTTCTAGTCAAATGTCCACATCGCAATTTCGAAAAATGGACTCTTTGTCAAATTTTATACAATGGACTTGAAAATAACTCTCGAACCATGCTCGAATCGATGTGCTAAGAAAACTTTTTAACCTAAGATCACGATCCCACTTGGCAGTTTCTCGAAAACTTAGCCGAAAAATCGTATCAATGCGAACGTTCTAACAAGAAATCAATTTATTCCCGATCAAACGCTTGTTCGGTATAATCTTCATCTTCATTGGCCTTAGAAGCAAAAATCGACGCGATGTTAACCAAATTCGATAACGTCCTTTCATCAAATCAAATGAATCAAGCTCAAACTTATCAACCCTCGTGTTACAAATGTAATGATCCTAACCACATTGCCGATCAATTCCCACACTTGTTGGAACAACTCAACGCATTTAATAAAGTTAGGAATGACCATTCTCCTCAATGTACAATATGGGTTGGAGAAACCATCCTAACTTCTCTTGGGCCCAAAAAAATGCAAATTCGGATTTGGTTCGACCCCTTTTTCAACCATTTTTGAATAATCCTTCGAATGCTCCTTTTCAAAATCAATTCCAAAATTATGTGCCACCTTCTTAGAACCAAGCGCAACAATCGTTCGTTCTCCAAGATGACAAACGAATGACCTCTCTTGAAAAAAGTTTGGAAACTCTCACTAAGGCGACCACTCAAAACGCAAACCTTATAACCTCATATATGCAAAACATGAGTCAATCGATCATGAAACTTGAATTGTAAATGAGTCAATTAGCCACCTCTTTGAGAGAACGGGAAAAAGGATCATTCCCGAGTCAACCGATTCCAAACCCCAAGAGCCAAAAACCCAAATCCAAACCAAGCTCATGTCATTCATGATAGCAATCTAACTCAATTGAGTGATATCACGACTTTACGACCCTGTAAGAAAATCGATAATCAAGTTGAAAATCCAAATAATGTGCCGTATGTTCCTTTCGACTCTTTACAGGAGGTATATCTTCCAACAAGGCCAGCTTATAGGAGAGGTTTCTCGGTTCCAATGTTTCGATGTGTGGCTAATGAAGATGTCAAGAGAATATTAAGATAAGTACAAAAGAGAGAATGTGGTGCTCACACAGAAGTACAAACTCTGGCCAAAAAGATACTGCGGTATGGTTATTTCTAGCCAACTATTAGTAATGGTTCGACCAACAATTCTAGACGATGTGATAAATGCTAGAGATTTGCCCTGATTCCAAGGTGCCCACCGACTAAACTTACCCAAATGATCAGCCCTTGGTCGTTTGCCGTTTAGGGAATAGACATCATTGGGAATTTACCGATATCAAAAGGCGGCGCAAAGTACGCAATCATGACTGTAGACTACTTAACGAAATGGGCCAAAGATGAATAGTTAACCATAATCACCACCAAATGAGTTATCAACTTTGTTGTCAAAAATATCGTATGTCGATTAGGACTACCTTGGACTATCATCACAGATAAAGGGACTCAATTCGATAGCTCAAAATTCTAAGATTTCTGCAAACGATATCGTATGGAGAAAAAGTACGCCACAATCTTGCATTCGTAATCCAATGGGCAGGTTGAAGCCATCAATAAAATTATCAAGTCTATTTGGAAGAAACACCTGGAATGAGCAAAAAAAAATGGATCGATGAATTGCCTTTAGCCCTTTGAGCATATCGAACCACCCATAAAACTGCCATAGGTCATACCCTTTTCGCTTTGTCTTATAGCTCCGAAGCAGTCATTCCTATAGAGCTAAAAGTTATGACCCATTATCGAACAAAGCCCTTCTCTTGGAATCATTGAACATCATTGATGAAAAAAAGAGGAATCTAACCTCCGCCCTCGGGCTCATCGGCGTCGAGTCACCTGATACTACAACGAGAAGGTTCGACCTAAGACCTTCGATGTTGACGACCTTGTTTTAAAACCGGTCTTCCCGACCCTTGTTCATATGGGTCCCAAGTGGGAAGGGCCTTACGTCATCCAATAGAAGGTTGATGATTGAACCTTCAGGCTAGCGACTGTTGACGGTCAACTCTTCCAAAGAGCATGAAATGCTAAACATTTACGGTGTTATCTTTCTTTGAACTTTTAATTTTTGAAGTATTGTAATAAGTTGTTTTTTGCCACCCATTGTTGTCTATGAATAAATGCTCCTTTCCTGCTCTGTCTCACTACTCTAATGACTGTGACCTTATGTAGTGACTTGACTGACATAGGTCAAACTTTAGGACTAAGGGAAAAATCTTACTCCTTAACCCTACTCATCGGTCCATGTATCAACAAGACGGTCTCGCTCGAGATCGAAAGGAAATATGGTTCGATAAACTTAGAATTTGATATCAACACTTAAGCCTATGGATCACACTTTGCAGACAAAAAGTGGGGATAATGTCGATGCAAACAACATGACTTCCTGTTTTATTAACTCCGACTCTCACGACTTAAGAAGAAGTACAAAATTATAGGCGAGTGTGAAAAGTGCACCCAGAGTAAAGACCACTTGATCCTTTAAACTCTAACCCCTGATGACTAAGGAGAGAGTGTAAAAGGACTTTTATATCTTTACCCAAGATCATTCGACTCTTAGTCCGAATCGGACCGATCTTCGAAGATCACAAGAGGACCTGACGTCCAAAGTGATCCCCCACGACACTTAGGGCATAAAGATGGACAAATGATCCGACTATGGGCTTCAATCGACCAATCCTCAGAGACTAGAATAGAATGGGAACCAATGTTGGCCCCTTATGTCTTAGTCACATTTAACCCTTCAACATATTATTAATAATGCAAATACTTGAAGGCAAATAACTTTGTTTACATCAACAATTTTTTTTTACAAAATACAGGACTAAATAAAGGTAAAACGCGAGGGTCGCACTCGCAAACAACTTCCAAAGGACCTATAACAACATGCAACAAAAGATTTCTAATCTCGAGGTGGCTTACCACCTGACTTCTTGATTTCCTTCATTTCTTTTTCCTTGATCATCTCCAAGGTTTCTTCGATAGTCAGATAATGCCTTTGGTACTTGGGCTTACTGCCAAAAGAAACAGAGTGACCAGAACCTATTGCATTATGTGTCCTCTTAACTCAATCGATCGGGACAGGGGAAAGAGTTCCTTAGATAGACTCATTATTGTCGGAGGAATAGCTTGGAGATGAGGAATATCAAGGGGATTGGTTGATGATTCGACTTTAAGGGAGGATACCTTTCTCTCATCTTTGGCCTTCGTTTCAGCAATGGTTAGAGAATTAGTCTTCCTGATCTCCCCGGTGATCACTACATCATCATCATCTGACTGAGAATTTCCGGGTCCTGGTTCCATCAGAACATCAATCATTTCTCCATCTTTGCTCGATACAGCGGCAGGATCCCTCTCCGGCACTTGGGTATCTGGCCTAGTAACTACTTTCACCGCTAGTGTACCTATGATAGAAAGTGTAAAAGTTAGACTTGAAAGAACGAATACTCTCTAGAATTGAGAAGGAAGTAGTGAGTTACCATCAGTTTTGGATTCTTTTGGCCTGTTAGTAGTCTTTGCTTCGAAAACATGAGAAACTGGACTCTTTTGGAAGAGAGGATGAGGGGGATCGTCTGGACTATGCTCCTCCACTACCCCTGAGGACTGATTTCTGGGAACAGGAATGGAGGATGAACCGACAACAACGTTTCCGGTGGGATGGGGAAGAGATGTTTACTTCTTACTAACACTGGTCTCTCCCTCTATGATTGACTTTCCTTTCACCTTGTATCGTAACTTAATATTCTCTTCCCTTCAGCCAATGCCTCTGGTTCACTACCATGCAAAAAATGGAATATTAAAGCTTCCTTTTTCATTGACTGTCCCTTTGCAGCCTCAACCTCTTCTCTTATAAACATTTCCTAAGCATCAGCTCATATCCGCTGGTAGTTGTCCACCCAAGACAAATATCCATGGCGGAGGACTCGAGCAAAGAACAATAATACATTTTCATCGAACTTATTGCCTATCTCTTCTATTTTCGCCGCATGTTCGGCTTTGATTTTTTGGATCTCAACATCATGTTGGAATCGAGAGTTGCTAGCGTTCTCAGTCGCAGCCCCTGCATTATCCTCAGCCCGTTTTATGGCAACCATTGAAGAAGCGAGTTGGGCTTTGAAGCTCTACACCTCCCGAGCCAAGCACTCCTTATCATTCTTTAAGACCTCATTTCCGGTTTTGAGAATGCATATTCCTGACCCATTGACTGTATTTGGGTCTCTAAATCTTTCATAGTTTTCCCATTCTTATCTTTAAGAACAACTACATGAGCCTTACATTCCTCCATTTCTTTTTTCATTATCTCGAGAGCCTTCTTGTCAGAATCTCACTCCACCCGTATGTTCATTTTCTATCTCCATGCCTCTAGCAACTTCACATAGGGGCCTTGCGTAAGTGTACATAGTGTCGTATTGAGATAAAGCAAAGTCAACACCATACCTAACCTAGTCACCAGCGCTTGGTGGAAATGGTTGAAGATCAGGGGAGAACTTGATTCCAGTAAAGCGAAGGAGAGAGAAAAGATCCTCCATTTCTTTGATTCATTCAATAGGTGTACTCTCTTGAGCCGAAGAGATCGATATTCGAGGGCTTTTCCTAAGACGCCAAGTGGGAGAGGTAAAGCCCTGACCACGAATGTTAGTTGACTATGTCTTAGAAAGAAGGTTGGTCGAAGGTTTGGAAGGGGGAAGAGCAATTTGTGATTGTTCACTGGTTGTCTTGCCGTTACCCCTAGGAGTCCTATCCCGCGAACGAGACTAAGACCAATGCTTGGGAGTCTCACACTCCTTTTTTTTGGACTTGTCCTTCTCTGTCCCTCTTACGCTTTTCTACCATCTCTTGTTTCTCTCATTCTTTTCTCTCTTGATATTTTCTTTCTCTCTCCTTTCACTCTTTCTCCTTTCTCTCACAATCGTTGTCTCTACGAGCCCGCCTGTCATCACCATCTCTATCCAGTCTACCTTGTTGCGGGGCCAATCCAACAAGTTCACTTTTTTCAAGAGAGAGCCGAAGCTATCGTGGTAATACCCGCTCTTCATAGTACCTGCATCATAACAAAGAAACTTTAATCAATATACACAAGAGAAGATAGTGTTGCGACGTGCAGTGCTTGTGATGTGTATGTCCCGAGTGACTCCCAAAGACAGACCCGAGCCTGGGATGTGGCTCGTCTCCACTACATCTTTTGGGTTGACAGACACAATATCTTCCCCAGTCTTAGGGAAGAAAGAAGTTGAATCTAAGTTTTGAGAATAAATGGGGTTCTTGGGGATCTCCAAATCCTATAAGTCATGATAAGGAGAACCTACTTCTTCCTAATGGGATCCTGAGTGAAAGAAGGATCCTTCCTAACAGCAAAATCTTTCGATCGACGATCACGAGGCTTCTCCTCAGTTGTATCCTCTGAGATTTTCTTTGAAGCACTTGCAGCTGAGCTTTTCCGCATTTTCAATCGGTCAGCCTCCCGAATAAGTCTTTTCTTGTCATGTCTCTTCCCCTTCACCGAGGAACGAATTATAACGGCTGCCTTTTCCCTGGTCGAGGGTTGGACGGACGACCCCCCGACTGGGTGCACGTTCCAAACAAGGGTCAATGTTTTTTGAGCTGGGGGCACATTGGTTTGAACAACATGCGAGGGAGAAGCTCAACCACCTGGGGATCCTAACGCTCCCCCTCATCCAGAAGATGGTAGCGATGTAGGCGGGCTTCAATCAAATACTTCTTGATGCTTTGACATTTTGGACAAAGAGCAGCCATGGTATCTAGACACTCCTGAAACACTCTCCCCGTGGGCTTTTTGGATTCATCACCTACATGGAAACAATTCAAGTGAGAAGCCTTCTTATGGCCGAACCAATTAAGATGAAAGACTTACTACTTCGAAACCATTGACAGGCGCATCCCGGTTGTTACGTAACATAAAACCAGTCATGCCTGATATCCCCCATTTTGTCGGGATGTCCTTAATAATTTTTCGTCCTTAGACAACCTCAAAGAAAAGAAAAGAAGGAGTGTGATCCTTTCGATGTCTAAAGTTGAAGAAAAAGACTATGTCATCAAGTGTTAGCGGTTGATGTAAGTACTTCATGTATAAGACATATAATGACAATAAGTTGGTATATGCAATTGGGTGAAGTTGCATTGGCGCTAATTCATTTGCCTTAGAAAATCAATTATAAATGGAGGAAACAGGGATAGCTCTGGAAGTGCACATCGGATGAGTTAGCGCCATAAAGTCATTTGGGAGATTATGGGGACGATCGTTTCTTTAGGGGATGCGGATATCAATCCATGGAATCTTGTGCTTTACACTCAAACCTTTTCAGCTGTTTCACACTCATCGTGCAAGGCCAAGTGTCTGGAGGATTTTTCAGAAATATAGCACCAGGAAGAGTGTCGGGTGCATCGATCATAGCTTCCACCCCACACGTCCCTCCTGTTTCTATAGCAGAAGGAGGGTTTATCAATGGGTTCTGAATTTCAGTGTTAAGGCTAGGATCGGGCTCGATTCTAGACTCGGAAGAGGAGTCACTCTCTGAATCCATACGGATGGATAAATCCTTGCCCCTGCCTGCTCCAGAGCCATGAGTGTCGTATCTTCCGACCATTGTTTGTTATGCTATTCATAAAAGATTATTCATTGGATTGATAAGATCATAACCCCTCATTGTGCGCATCAACGCATGTATATGTGGTGGAATGATAGCATAAATTAAAAGCAACGATCAAGAGCATGTTCAATTTCATGGTACTCCGTCCTAACTAAGATGAGCAAATGAAGTCAATTATTCCACAAAGACTTATGTGTAACCTTAAGCATCGGACTGATCATTCTTGGTCCTATCGACCTAAGACTTCAAGGATCGACCAGAAGGACTACCGATCCAAGACTTGATCCCATCTTGAATGCAGTTGTCATCGCCAATCAAACCTACAACTGGTAGTAGGGTTGTTATGGTAATGGTTACCGTTACCGTTTAGCAAATACCGTTACCATACCGTTATTACTGGTAAGCCAAAACTGCTTACCGTTACCATTACCGATCGACTGGTATACCGACGACTGGTATACCGATAATCTGGTAACTGTTACACTGGTAATGGTAAATTACCATTTGTCCATCAAAGTTTATATCTTAACATATTTTTATCCACAGTGCATCTTTATTATACTATATGTGTTGTTAATTTATAAAAAAAACATAAATGAAAAAGAAAATAAGTGTATCTGAAATTATTTCATCTGATTATTGAACTAAATATAATCATTTATTTGGTTCTATGTGCATGTAATAAAGCATATCAGATGAGTATACTTATGTTTTGAATTAACTGGTAAAATTACCGTTACCGCTGGTATTGAAGAAACATTACCGATAATTTACCGTTAAAAATGGTAAATTTACCGTTACCATACCGTTTTAACTGGTATACCGATTTTAATCAAAAATGGTTACAGATCGACTGGTAATGGTATGGTAATGGTAAATTTACCGTTACCGTAACAGCCATAACTAGTAGTGTGATCTCTTTTAGTTGGATGGTTGGATCGTCCATTCCACAACACCAAGTCGACAAGCGTCCGGTTTGAAGACATTTTTTTGTCTTTTTCTGTCTGTCAACATTGAAGGCCTACACCATTTTCTGACCACACCCATCCCACCGCGCCTTCTTTCCATGTCGTGTGTCCTCAGAACTAATGGCGCCTCAAAATTCAAAATGCTTTGAAAAACAAAATGTCATTTTATCTCCTTTGTCTCTTCCTAATGACCTTTCTACTCCCTTTACCGGCCATCGCTACTCTGCTACAAGCACCGCAGGTGGCCACCACCTCGCCGTCTAGTTACTATTCCGACGGACTCAACGTTGGCGATTCAAGTCAAGAGTAACATTAGATACAGGTAAAAGCAAAGAAAAAAGAAAAAAAAGGGAAGAATTCATATGCTGAATCATGCAAGAATATGCTCTGAAAACAAGAAGCAAGAATTAAATCCGACCTGTGGAGTAATTGGAGTAGACATTCTTGTTCTTTGGAAGAAAGAATCTGTTTTAATCTTTTGGAAATTACAAAGTAAAAGTAAAATAATGATAGTGGGCCAGTCTTTTATAGTGAGATAAGAGGACTCTTCGTGTTCCTTTTTGACATGACTGCTGACTATTAATATTGGACTGACTAGTCGACTCAACACGTCATCGGTCTGGAATGAACCAGCATGCAACGACAAAATATTATTTCTTCAGGAACTTAAATTGATCCTAAGTGGTCAACTGCGAAATTGTTAATTTACAATATTTGCGATTCATGGAAGAATCTCCAAACTAACTTGCACATAATTTCCCAGTGCCTCGACTTCAGTAATTTCCAATCCATGACAAAATAATTCAACAACCAAAACTTCAAAGCATGTCGCATTCTTAAGACGACATGCTTTTGAGGGGGCAAAGTGTTGACCAGCCTTTTGGTAAGGTTATTAGAAATGTATTAATATCGACTGAAGTGCTGCCTGACCCAGATTGCTGATTCCGAGGACTTAGATGACTGAGCCATCTTCGTTCGGGACGATGAATGATCAAATCGATTAGTAAATAGCTCGGTTCGCGTCTTATCTGTATGAAGTAGTCTAATATACAAAGATACGGAGCCAGATCACTTTTGGACCGATCAGTAAGAACCAAGCCTGTTTTTGCGTCAGATATTCTCTTAAAGATTTGCTCATATTCCTTTTTGACCGCTTCCCCTTATTCATGAAGAACAGCTGCCATCCGTCAGATTAGCGGACGGGTCCTTCGAAAAGAACGCTTCTCCGCATTTTCCTATGGATCGGGAATGAATGACACGTGTCCTGCCTGGATTGAGTACTGTAGCATATATAAATAGATCTTCTGGACTCTAAAAAGGGTATTTTTTAGCGAATCTTTTATCAAGTTACTATTGTGACAATATCTTGTAATTGAATCTTTGCATATATAAGAGATTATAAAGTGGACATGGGCTCATTAACGCCGAACCACTATAAACTCGTGTGTGGTCGCATTTCTTTTCATTCTTTACCGAATTGTCTTCATTTTTATTCTCTACGTTTCTACTTCTTGGGTGTTGTACCATTTTTTGTTGTCAACACATAGATAGGCCTTCCATTTTCTTCCTTTATTCTATGCAAGTAGCATGTTTTTTTTACTTAATGTGGTCATCATGCAAGATTTTATTGCTAAAGCTTCCACTAATATTTGCTTAGTAATTATGAGGATTTTTTTAGTTTAGATTGTAAAATACAGTCCATCAAAGTGCAATGGATAAAGCTGATTAGATATTTGATGACTATTAGTTAGCAGTTTATTTTGATCACAAATCCGTGAACAACATTGTATCATGTAACTTATATTATAATAATAGAAACCGCAAATATCTTTGTTTGTTCACTAGCCAACTCTCGGTTACCTTGGTTTTCTGACTGTAAGTCTGTAACCAAACCTTGTAATGGACAATGAAGACATCAATCCCCGTCACTCTGTCGAGGTCTGTCGTCAAGCGAGGGTTCCTTTGCGGTTGCTATTGTATATCCTGCCTTTGACATTCCTATTTTATTTGGCACTGTCTAATGTGAAGAGGGATGGTTTATTTCTAAGTCAAAAACTAGTTAGGACTAATGGCCATAAGCCGTGGACTAGTGAGAATTTAGCTTGGCAACGTCCTGCATTCCATTTTAGAACTATTAAAAACTATCAAAGTGGTAATGTAACTTATTCTTCTCGATTATAATTTTGTTTTTAATACTGTTTTCCAAATGTGTGCTGATACAATTTTGTTTGTTTCTTTTGTTGCTTTGGGTGGCCTTCCTTCCAATGAAATTCAGATCCATGTGGTGCGTATGCAGTTTATTCATGCTTTCGTTGGATATAAATATATTTAGGCTTGCTGAAAAATAAAATTGCAATAAAAATATAAGGTTGGATGAAGGAATATTTTTTTAATCAACTTGTGCCAAATTGGGTATTTACTTGTCCACTATCACTATGTTCTTAAGTGCATAAAAAATTAAAATAAATAAGTAGATATGTCTATTAAAAGATCTGCAGTGATGGTGTCTGATGATTATAAACCATTTATATGATATTTTATATCTCAATTTAGAGGTCATACGAGTTCTTTTTCCAAAAATATATCTTGTCTGGTTTTCCAACCTAGAACTTTCAAATTTAACTCGTAACTCCGTAGTTAAATTACATATTACAATTTGTATCTTATACACTCATGATTTTTTTTATTTTTTATTTTTATTTTTTTTTAACCTTGTCATTCATATGTTTTAGGACCCATATATTACAAGGGATGGTACCATTTTTTCTACCAGCACAACAAATATTTCACAGGCTGGGGCAACATGGAATGGGGACATGCGGTGTCACGAGATCTTCTTAACTGGTATCACCTTCCGATAGCAATAGAGCGTGACCATTGGTATGACACATTTGGTGTGTGGACAGGCACCGTTACTGTTGTTTCTGATGATCGAGTTGTGATGTTGTACACGGGTGGTACAGAGAACTTTTACCAAAACATAAATTATGCGGAGGCCGCAGATCCATCAGACCCATTATTGGTTAAATGGATCAAGCATGATCAAAACCCCATACTTTGGCCCCCTCCTGGAATCGAGCTAGTAGACTTTAGAGATCCTTATCCCATTTGGTGAGTGCGTGCATGCATGTCTGTATCTTTGTATCATCGGTATCTTGCCTGACCCTATATGTGCAACATTGGGTATTCCAATAGGTACAATTCAACTGATTTAACGTATAAGGTAGCAGTGGGCTCCAAGAACGACTCATTACAACGCACAGGCATTGTTCTTGTTTATGAAACCAAGGATTTTAAGAATTTCACTCTGTACCCAAAAGTTCTTCACTCAGTGGACCGAGTTGGCGTTATCGAGTGCGTTGAAGTCTACCCAGTTGCTACAGTAGGCCCATTGATACGAGATGGTATTGATATTTTTGATATAGAACGTGTACTTAATAGATCGGCTGTGAAACATGTGCTTAAAGGAAGCTTGAATGATGTGTGGCATGATTACTATGCCATTGGAACCTTGGATCCAGTAACTAATACTTGGACCCCGGATGATGCTACTCTTGATGTTGGCTTAGGACTAAGGTACTATTTGTTTCAGCAAGCACTATGTGTTTCATTCTTACGTATTGTGTATTTTGGTTGAAATTTTCATGTGCTAAATCAGTACTTCATATACAAAATAGGTTTGATTGGGGTAATTTTTATGCTGCAAGAACCTTTTATGATCCGGTGAAGAAGAGGAGAGTCATGTGGGGGTTTGCTGGAGAGGTTGATGATGAGGAACAAGACACCGCAAAGGGATGGGCTAACTTGCAAGTATATTTCAGTTGGCTTAAACACCTACGACGTGCATATTTTTATTTTCATTTTTAAATTGAATACTTATGTTGGAAGCGTGTATGGAACTCACATCAAATACTGATTTTTTCAATGAATTAAACACACAAACTAACTTTGTTTATTTCATACAAGTACATACAAATAATAAAACTACATTTTTCTCTCTTACAAATAAAGAGCTTCGGCTAATCGGCTCTCCTTCTTGTACTTTTGTTTCTTCAAACAAAATCATCTGTCCTCAAAATTCTCTGTCATTCTATACCCAACCAATGAGCATCCCTGAATTCCACCCTTTTGCAATTAAACCTTCTTTTATTTTTGAACTTAATTGCAAAAAGATAAAAATTAGTGATCTTTATTGGTTGGGGATAGGGGTACAGAGATTTTTGGGGACAGAGGATTAACTCTTTTGTTTCTTCACTTGATGTGTTCTGTGAATACATCTCGTCTGCCTTTTTGTAAGCAAAAAAACTTATGCATTCATCATTGTTTACATCATTACACACATACCGTCCTTGACGGACCATGCATGCCTTTCTCCCTTTCACACTAAATGGTTGATGCACATTAAACTTATGCATGGAAGGGTTTGAATTCTAACAACTTATATATACAAGTTTGGTGGTATATATCATACTACCAAGCAGGGAGTCCGATCGAATCGAACCTGTAACATCTTGCATTCCGCTCCAATATCTTAACCAGCTAAGACAAAGATGCTTGTACGATATGGATAATATAATATTGTTATTGTTATAAGAAATAAAGATATGTACAAGTGACTGTGCCTACACCATGTGAGTGAGAAATGATGCAAACCGAACTCACTAGCATCACCCACTCCTGGAAGGAAAGAAAAATAAGTAGAAAGGAAATTACATAAAGTGCGGCTATAAGTTAGGCAAATTGCAACTCTTTCCTCGAACTTGATAAACGAGTTAAGAGATAGGATTACTGATCTTGACAACTATATCTTGAAACATAGAGCTGTGAATCCCAACCAACTGGATTCAAACGGCAAGTGTGTGCTTGTGTGTGTATGCACACACGTTATCAAGTTCTTTTTGTAGAACATGAAATTTTTGTTGTAATGGAAATTTTGAAAAAATATAGATCCTTTTTTATAAAGTGGTATGACCAAGTTGCTTTAACTTGTGTGTATGTGACCAAATACTACTAGAGCAGACAGAAATAGTACTATGTTTATATACTAACAAAGATTTTATAACATAGGTCATTCCTCGCTCAGTATTATATGATGTAAAAACAGGTGCAAATCTTCTGACCTATCCAGTTGAAGAAGTAGAGAGCACATAGTATTCTTCAACATTATTGAGTTCTTATTTCAGAGTATGACACTTTTGTTGAAATTGAAATGTCTAAACAAAATTAAATTAGAAGGTGACTATTTGAACACAAAATTAAACATTATATATATATATATATATATATATATATATATATATATATATAAAAGACCTAACAGTTGGATCATTTTGTCTTTATATGAAGGAGAAATTCATGGAGGTGGTCAAACGATACAAATTAATTGTGTCACATTTATATACTAACCAAGGTTTTATAATGTTAGGGCATTCCACGAACAGTATTATATGATGGGAAAACAGGCACCAACCTTTTGACTTGGCCAGTTGAAGAAGTAGAAAACCTTAGAATGACCAAAAAAGATTTCAGTCAAATCACAATCGACAAGGGATCAACTGTTGAACTTGTTGGCCTAGGCGATGCTAATCAGGTATTATTTGTTTTTAATTTTTTTTTCACAGTTGCACATCGACTTAGATTTAACCCTGTTAAAGGTATATTTAATTTGTCAGCTTGGTTTCAAATGTTAACTCTATAAATAACTATTTGTCATCGTATAAAGGGTTGATGAACACTGTTTTATTTTGTTGAATTGGTTGAATATTGTCAAAACCCTTTACAAATGATGAAGCAAATTATGAATTTGCAATGTTAAATAGCTGGACATAGAAGCTGAATTCGAGATAAGCGAAGAAGAACTTGAGGCCAGAATAGAAGCGGGTGGTGGATACAACTGCAGCGCCAGCGACGGTGCTGCAGATAGAGGCATGATTGGACCATTTGGTCTTCTTGTACTTGCCAATCAAGATCTGACCGAGAATACTGCAACTTATTTCTATGTCAGTAAGGGAACCGATGGTACTTTACAGACCCACTTCTGCCAAGATGAAACAAGGCAAGCTTGACTTCGCGCGTATGTATGCGTGCATGTGTGTGACGTTTCTTTTTTATGTTAAATTTTTTGGCTAATCTTTTGCAATTTGGATACAACAATTGTAGGTCATCGAAATCTGACAGCATCTATATGACGGTGGTTGGAAGCAAAGTTCCAGTAATGGAGGGTGAAACATATGCTGTAAGAATATTGGTACGTTAATTACTACTTTATTCCATAATTAACCAAGGTAGTCAGCCAAAGAAAATGCCAAAAAACTATCTTAAAGATGTTTAATATATTTTGCATACACACCAGTTTAGATAATTTTTACAGAAAAATAATAAGAAAAAATTTCTGTTAAAAACATGCGCGCCCGTTGGTTCTAATAAGTGAGTTTCTGACATGTACACAGTACACGTGCACATAACTGATACCATTATCTCCTTAGTGCAAGCTAAAATTCTTCAAGTTTATCCTTGATCGCTTTCTATTATTGTTTCCGTTTTTTCTCCTCCTTTTAATATAGCAATACTGTTTTATTCCATTAGGTGGACCATTCAATCGTGGAAAGCTTTGCAATGGGAGGAAGAATAAGTATCACTTCTAGAATATACCCAACTGAAGCAATAAATGATAAATCTAAAGTTTTCCTCTTCAACAATTCAACTAATGCCAATGTAATTGCAAAATCTGTAAGGGTGTGGCATATGAATTCCACCTTTAATGATTATTATCGTTTCAAAGTGTAGCGAGACATTATATAATTGTGTTGTATATGTGGTTTGATTGAATAAAACAATGTGTTCAAAATATGTTTTACAAGATTGTATTACGTGTTGCACTTAGCTGTAGTTTACACAATTGTATCGCCCTTAATTGAAATCCATTTCGTGGAGTAATAGTTCTGTATAGAAAAACAGTTAGCTCATAATTTATAATGATGAAGCCATGAAGGTTACAGTTTTTGCTCCACCGATTTTGGTGCTGGATACAATGATGGTGTTGGAGCATTTAGTTTATTCCATCTATAATTTAATAACCGTGTACATATTCACTAACCTGCAATAGTTAGTAGAAAATTGGTGGGTAAATAGTTATATTTTGAGGATATTACTTTCTTTTTACCATTACACATCGTCGTGTCCACTCACGTCTTGCAGTGATTTTGCAGTTTTACCATTTATTATTGATTTGGCAGTTCTCTCCTTAGTTCGCTAGCAATATAAAAAACATAGCAGGAAGCATATAAGCAACCATTCATTTTAGCATATTTATGCACATAGAAAATAAAAGTATGCCCTTATAGACAATTGAGTGTATCATTACTTGTTTAGAAGAAGTTATAGCTAATGTGATATGGTCGACATGGGTAATATTGTTCTATGGTTTGGAGCTTGCACTGTCATATTAGTTTTGTAGTACGTCATTTCTAGATTGACAAGTACAAACTCGTGGGGCATAGAAGCAAGCATCAAAAATTTTTTGGTTGAACTTCCAATGTATTGAAAAGTCTACATTGTTCTATTGAATATGTAAAATACACAAAAATTATTGTTTTTTTTTATGTCTAAGGATAGTTTGTTAAAAAAATTGATTATAAGGGCATTATATAGTTTATTTTAAAAAGCATAATTCCCACCGTGCGCGGTTTTCATTTTCTTGTTTGATCTGTTCGGTCGTATCTCGATCTCGATCTCGAATTTGATTTTGTGTTCGTGCATATCTCGATCTCAAACAATCGTCTTCAAAGATTCATATTAATTGCGCATTTCGGATTGCGAAAGATCTCGCGCATATCGGATTGCAAAATCGTCTTCAAAGATTAGATTACTTTTTTTTTTTCGTTTTGCGTCGATTAATTTTATTTTATTTCTTCTATCATAATTGTTGTAATTTAATCTTAAAAATTGCAATTAAGTATTTTTGTTCCCATCAATGACTAATGGCTTCTGTTGGTAGTACAAGAAAGTTTGATTTAATTTTGCTTTATTTAGTAATTGGGTATCAGTTTTTTATTTTTCTATGTATCAGTTTTGGTGCAATAGCTCTGTAATATACTTGTTTTAATTTGTGCTTTTGGTATTGTATTTATTGTGTAGTTGTATTGTTGTTTTTGATAAAAGAAATGTTGTATTGAACTCTTCTATTTTAATCAATAGAACTGTGATATAAACAGTTGTTGTTTTTTTTTTTTTTTTTTAATATTGTAGCAGTTTTTAGATATCAGTTTTATGTTTGTGGGTATCAGAACTGTGTTATGTGCGTATTAGTTTTGATTTGTTCGTTTTGCCAATTGAATTTTTTGATTTATATTTTTTCTACAGTGGTGAAAATAGTCTTTTTATTGTAGTTGTCTTCAATGATTCCTCTTTTAGCACTCGGTTGTCCGTTGATTGCTCAATTTATGATTTGCGGAATGAAATGTGTCGGAATTAGTATCAGATAACTCCTTTGTTGATTGAGATTAGCTATGTTTGAGAACAAAATTATTATTGTTGACACCGATTCTGATCTTCGAATGACACCGATTCTGATCTTCGAAGTATTGTTTGTTTTCAACTAAAAAAGAAGAGTGGTTTTTTTTTTTTTTTTTTGCTGTTAAGATGAAGGATTTTCAAGTGGAAATCATCAATGATGGTTTTGCTTCACTTTCACTAATGTTTCAATGCATTCTTCGTCTAGTGGATCTTTGGGTTCAAACATTGCCGTGCATAGGGAAAGTTACTTGAAAGATTTGATGAAAAGAAGTTTTACATTAACAATTTCTAATTTTAGTTCTCAATTTCAATAAATTTAAATTTTAAATAATTAAATTTTCAACTTCAAATTCAATTTAATATATTTTAAGTTTGTAAATTTCAAATCGTTACACTTTTTCCAACTCAAAACATTTCGTTCTCGAAAAGAAATGAGACAAAATAATAGAAACAAGCAGAAAGATAAGATAGATTTGAAATGAATAATACCTGGAATAAATAACTCAGGATTCTAAGAATGCTCTCCTTCGTTGCCCAAGTAAAATCCTGATCATCTTTACTCCATTGCACTTTGACCAGGTTAACTGATTTCCTTCTCAACTGCTTCGTACCTCGATCGTCAATACGAAGTGGCCTTCTTTCAATGGTGAGATTCGATTTAACATACAAAATTTCTAATAAAGCTTGCTGAATAAACAAAGATGGATCATGAAAATATTTGGGAAGATGAGATACATGAATATGTTATGCATACTCAATATTATTTTTGAAAAATCCACTCATATGCAAAAGGACCAATAAAGCTAGGAGCTAGCTTGCCTTTTCTTCTAAAGCAAATCACATTCTTCAACGGAGAAATTTTATGAAAAACTTGATCACCCATTGCAAATTCCAAATTTCTCCTACATCTATCAACATACTTCTCCTGTCTACCTTGAGCAATCCACATATTCCTTCTGATCTCCTCAACCTTCTCGGAAGCTTTCAAAATTATATCAGACCCAAGAACTAAATGATCTCCAAATTCAATCTAACAGATGGAGATTCGCTAGATCATCCATAAAGAGCAGCGAAACGAGACAACTTAATATTAACCTGATAACTATTATCATATGTGAACTCAATGAGATGGAGGTGATCTTCCCAAGATCCTCCGTAATCCAAGACTCAAGCATGATGATAATATTCTATAATTCGGTTCACTTTTTCCATCTGGCCATCTTCTTGTTGATGGTAGACTATTCTCAGATTTAGTTAAGTACAAAATGCTTTCTGAAATGCCTTCCGAAAATTACTAGTAAAGATAGGGTCTCATGGCACACAATGCTAAATGGAACACTATGGAGTCTGACAATCTCCTTCATATAAATCCCAACTAAACTAAAAGCAATACGGTTTGCCTTAACCAGAATAAAGTGAGCGAACTTAGTTAGTTTATCAATAATGACCCATATACTCTCATTACCCTCTTTATTCCTCTATAGCCCATCAATAACATCCATGGAAACTTGGTCATATTCCAATTAGGGAACTCAAGAGGTTGCAATAGTCTAATGGTCTTCTGATGATCAGCCTTAACTTATTGGCAAGTGGCGCGTCTACTAATATAAATGGAGATATCATGCTTTACGTCATTCTATCAATATAACTTCTTCATATTCTGATACATCCTTGTAACTTCAAGATGGATAGTAATTTTGGACCTATGATTCTTCATAAGTACTTCCTGTCTTAATCCATCGTCATTAGGAATGTAAATTCTATTATTAATCCTCAAAATTCCTTTTCAATCAGTTTGTGCATCCATTTCATCTTGGTTATCACCTTCCTATTATGGACATTCTCCTTAATAAGCTTCAGCATCAAGATTTTGTCTTGGTTAGCAGCGATTGAATCCCTAACAGACGGAGAAGCAACAGGCTGACATAACATTGTTTTCTTCCAACTCAAAGCGTCGGCTATCACATTAGATTTTCTTGGATTGCAGTTGATGTCGTGGTCGTCAGCAGCTAGAAATTCTAGCCACCTAACTTGTCTTTGGTTTAATTCTTTTAGGAAAAATTATACATCGATGATTGATGATCTACAAAGAGTTCGAACTTAGTTCCCGAAAGATATGCCTCCATAACTTCAAAGAACATACTGTAGTAAATAATTTCAAATTATGAGTTACATAATTTGCTTCGTGCGTCTTCAACTAGCGATTAGCATTCATGATAACCTTCCTGTGTTGCATTAAAATAGCCATAGACCTTCTCGGCAAGCATCAGTGTACAACGTTAACCCTTCACTTCCATTTGGTACAGTAAGAACAAGGGAAGAAGTCAACTTTTTCTTTAACTCGTTGAATGTTGCTTCACATTTATCATTCCAATAAACTTTATATTCTTACGAGTAAAAGCGGTAACAGATGCAATAATCTAGGAAAAGTTCTCAATGAACGACCGATAATATATATCTAGGCCTCAGAAGCTACGAATGTCCATAGTAGTTCTAGTGTTTTCCAAAACTTAAATTTTGAATAGGAAATTTGAATTCAAAGAAAGACAAGATGATTAAGTTTCGAAAAAAGGAAAAGGGGATAGACTTACATTGATTGCAGCGACCTTAACCGGATCGATTGAAAACATATTGTCAAAAACAATATATCTAAGGAATTTGACTTCCTCAATCCGGAAATGATATTAAGAGAATTTAGCTTCCAATTGATTGCTTTTTAGAGTTTAAGGACAAATTTCAAATTTGATACATTCTCCTTCTCAAAATTAGAAAAGATAGGAATATCATCAACAAAAACTAGAACAAATTTATTAAGTACATCTCGGAAGTCCAGATTCATAAGATCAACTAAGAAAGCTGGAACATTAGTTAATCCAAAAGGTATAATTAATCTTTCAAAGAAATTGTCTTTAGTGCGGAAAGTGGTTTTGGGAATACTTTCCTCAGCTACCCTAAGTTGGTAGAAACCAATGGCAAGATCAAGTTGACAAAATACTTTAGCTTCATGAACCTGATCAAACATGCCATTGATACGAGACATGGGATACCTATTCTCAAGTGTGAGCTTGTTTAGCTCTTTATAATCAGCGCGCATTCTAAAAGAACCATCGGACTTTGTAACAAACACCACTGCGGCTCCCCATTTTGAATGACTTCTTCTAATCAATCCCTTAGAAAATAAATATTTAATCTACTTTTTTAGTTGGTTTTCTCTTTAGGTGTCATTCTCCTAGGAGGAAGAACTACGAGTTGGCTCCACAAACAAGATCAATACAGAATTCGATTTCCTGTCAAGAAGGTAGAGAAGTGACTTCATCAAATACATTAGGAAATAGTCTGACGACTGAAGTAGAGCTATGATTGCTAGGATGGGAGTCAAGAGAAAGATAAAACTGCCAGCATACTCCCGTGGCATACGACTCAATCAACAAAGAATTACCCACTTCATATACTAATGAAATAGATCATGCTTTGAAGGAGATAACAACTTCGTATTTGTTTAACCAATCACCTCCGAGTAAAATATTGAATGCATCAAAATCAAGAACTTATAATTCACCCATAAAGCGATGTCTGTTGTAAAGGAGTGTCACCCTCTACATATTCTACTAAGGTTCGCAAGTATTTCGATGGGATTAGACACACATAAAGAGTCAGATGCGTAATCGGGTTTTGAAATTGACTCAAACTTGTTGCAAAGATCAACAGGAATAAAAATATGTGATGCCCCGATGTCAAAAAAACTCGAACTGGATGAAGTTTCAAAGTAAAGGAACCTTGGGTGTCATCAGCTGGCGGAGTGGAAGAAGAAACTGCAAAGATCTTGGATGGTTTTCCCTTCTGCTGAGTGGGACAATCTTTCTTGTTGTCGCCTGGCTACAAGAAGGTGTGCAAAGATCCCTCATTGTCATCTGGTCTGGAAGAACAACCGCTCTGAATGAATTAGGAATGATTGGAATAATTCCCTCTATAGTCACACCGTAACATGTGATGGAAGATAAGTCAATGAGCTGCCTCTGAGTATAATATCTGATACCCAGTATGCTCTGCCAATTCTTCTTTTGCTGGGGAAAATTTGGCTTCCACTTCTTCGAATTATTAGAAGTACCCTAAGAAGATGGTACTTATACAGCCTACTTACCCTTGGGGTTATCAAATCTCATGGCTATATCCGTCAAACTAGTAAAAGAATTATACATATGATTAATCAAGAGATCATAGTACTTCGGACACTCCCCAAAGATAAACTTGTCATTCTTCTTGTGCGAGATATATGTCAAGCTCTGACCAAACTTAAACAACTCATTAAACCTCCTTCCATACTCAGGGAATGTCATCTCCCCTTGCTCGTGGTCCATAAATGTCCTATAGAGATTGGACTTACTGGCCTTAAGCATCCACTTGGCCATAAAGGCATACCGGAAATTTAGATTTTAAGTTTTATGCTATATTTTTAAAGAAATACAACTTAACAAATTTGATTCAACTCAATATTTTTCACTTAAATTGGGCTAAGTTAATATTAGCCTCGATAATCTGAGTAGTAATATACTCCCACCAATCTTGGGCAGTCTCCTCCAACTGCCAAGATAGCCAATTGACACTTCTAAGGGTCGGTGATCTCAAGCCCTATGAAGATCCTCTCCAAATTCTTTAGCAATAGTTGGGCCTTGATAATATTCTATGATCTAGTAAACTTGGTGCCCCCAAGCTGAGTGAATTCCTCGCAAAGAGTGGTAGACTTGACAGGCTGAGCTGGTGGAGCAACTGAAGGGGCTATGACATCTCTTCGACTTGTGCCTATGGAATTTCTACTGAAACTCATTTGAAAGATTCAAGAATGGTTTTAGAAAAAAGAAAGAGATTCAAACTTAAATTAATCTTAATGAAAAAAATTATAACTAGAATGACGGATTTCAGAAAGAATGAAAATGATTCCATGATTGATTCTATTCATTCTACCGCTCTAATGAGTTTTACTCCCAAAACTTGGCTCTAATACCAATAGTAATAACCCACTATTTCAAATCATTCAAGTCGAAGATAAAGCAGCACGAATTGTTCAAAGCAATATATTGTTAATAAATTGAGGATTAAATAAAAATCACATCATAAAATCATAGAAACAGAGTACTGCAGCTGGAATAAAATGGAACACAGTGGTTCATGAAGCTACTGGATAACAAAATATCGAAGTTAAATACAGAGTCTTTACACCAATACCACAAAAATCCAAGTACATAAAAATCTCAATACATGCTGAAATGAACTTCCTAGATGGAAATAATTAAAATATGAAATAGCTAAAGATGGATAGGTAGACAATTCTTCAACAGCTATCCGGCTCTCAAGATGAATCTCTAAGAACTGAAAGTCGTAGACTGATCCAAGCATAAAGTAAAATAAAACATTTGAGTTAAAATTAATATTCTTATGTAAATAAATTAACTCAAGTGAAATGCAGAAATAACACAACGAATGTTTGAGATTTACATCCCTTAAGGATCTGTTAAACTATATATGTATAATAGAATACACTACTATATAATGTCTGTAAATTAAATATAATATTAAAATAGCGTACAGTTTACATATGAACACCAGTAAACCGTCAGTTAAAAAGATGCGCTGTGATGCAGTAATGTAAAATCAAACTTGTAATGGATTCGATCAGGGTAGTATAAAGGCACACTAGGCGACACCCATGGTAGGTTTATATCGGAATGTAGAACCTGGCTGGTGGCAACACAGCGCGCAACTACTGCCCACCTCGAGCAACACTCCCATAAATTAAAGGTGATCACCAATCAATCACAAACCAAAAGTATGATTTTCGAAGAAGCATGAGTGATCGAAGGATCTAGCACACTTGGCCCGGTTACGACTCCTATTTTAGTCACTTTAATTATATCATAAATGTAATGCTATCCATCATCGTTTTCTTTCTTCAATCCAACAATCGTATGCCAAATCCAACCTACTTCGTTCTGGATTCTCTACCATATACATAGCTATTAAAGTGGTTCCGGTACTGGCAGAGAGTATGCCAGTGTCTGACTCCAATCTCTTTAACAACCAAACGTTTATTTCATACTGTGGTCATTTATAAAACATAAAATGGATCTAAGTTACAATTCAAATCAATTCTAAAATATTTACTTCAAATATGTTTCATTGCTAAACCATTTATCTTATAACAATTCATATTGATGAATTAAAATTTCATGTGAAGTTTTTAGGTTTTATTATTCAAATTAAATAATTCAATTTTGAAATCATATCTTTTGAAAATCGGTTTACACAGTAAAACTTATTTTTTAAACTTTATCTTCTTATTATAGTTATTAAAATAAATCTTTACCATTATTTTAATTTTAAAATAACTTTTTAATAGAAAATTAAAAACCTTATACTGAATTAAATTTTAAAATTAAATTATTTTATTAATAAAGTAATTATATTTTATTAAATTAAACTTTTAAAACTAAATAAAATTTTAAGTTAATTTTAAATTTGTTTATATTAAACTTATAATTTCAAACTTTAATATATATGCATAATAAAATCTAAAATTTATTTTTAAAACTTTTTTTAATCAAATAAAATATAAATTCCAAAACTTAATCCATTTTAAAAATCAAATTTTATCAGACATAATTATAAATTCATATCGACCAACGGTGTCTGTATATATTTTTCTACCCTATGGTTAAGCAATTCAAGCATATATAACTTCAATCTGAAATAATTAAATTTCTGGGTATGTATCATTTCATTCTGTATCTCAAGTCAAAATTTTCCAGATCTATATAATCATTCGAGTATGTATCATTTCAACCCATAGCATGATTTTATATCTAACACATCAGGGAACTTGTTGTTTGATTTCAATGAATATATAACATAACAAATAATACATGAGTTATGTATCAGATCTCATAGCAGATATATCATATCATTCTTGTGTCAAAAATCACAAACATAGCTTATTATTTTTTTATGTCAAAAGTAACATCTTTATTATAATAATAGCTAAGCAAAACATAACTATAACAAACATTTCAACTGTTGCTACTTTCTTAACATAAATTATTCATCAAGCCTGATTTCTCATTATCCATGGATCTAGGAAAATTGCAAGACAAAACCAAATAGTGCATAAAAATCCATTTCACATAGATCAGAGCAATTGAATCAACACATACTCAATTAAAACTTTGATTTGAATTTTTTTATATTTCAAACGGAGCGAAGATGAAAAGAAAAAAATGTTTTTCGATCTAAGGTGTTTGGACTTCACTATAAGAAAACACTTTAATCTTCTACACAAAATTTCCTATGTCGTTCCTATGTCAAAATACGGGGCGTAGGAAATAAGTAGAAAGAGATAATAGCGTAGGAAAGTCATAGAACATCTTCTACGCCTTTCCTATGCCAACAGTAATATGCAAAGAATTAATTAAGGCATATAAACGTCATATGAAATTCGCTATGTTAAAATTATAGCCGTAAAAAACACATAGATAATCTTCTACGTCATTCATACACCTATGTTAATTTTTCACAAATTCATATTGGCGTAGGAATGGCATAGGAAAGTCCCACGCCTACTCTATGGAAATATAAATAAAATTAATTATTCAGCGCTATACTAATTTATTGTAAGCTTAAATATAATCACTGTACTAATTAACTAGTATTTAATTCCTCCGTATTATATGCTTATATTAGATTGTCCCATATAAAATATTTTGTCCATTAATATAACGTATGGCCCAATTCAAAGGTTGGGAATTCAAGCTCAAAAGCTGCAACATCCCGGATTTTCAGCTATTCAAATTCGAGTATTTAAATATTTTATTTGAAACATTAATGGATTTAATATCGGATTCGTTATTAAATGACGATCTAACATTAAATTTATATTTAATTTATAAACGAACTTGAAATGACGCGGCAGTTCGTAATATTGGATTTTGAACTTCAATTGAATATATGGAATCCGATATAAGTCGGAATTATGTGAAACAAGAAACGTTGAAATCGATTTGATTATAATTTTCTAATAAAAGAAAAAAATTGAGATTTCAACTTAGATATTGTAAGTTATGTCCAATTCAAATTTTGAAATAGTCTCTATGGAATCGTTTATAAACAATAACAATAATTTAATAAGATTAAATATCGATTTCGAATTTGGACAAGATCTTTGAGACGTAGTTATAATTTAATTTTTAAATTTTTTTTGTAATTTTTTATTTGGAAAATACGCCACTTTTTATTTGGAGTATTTTGCACCATATATCACATTTTGGGGTTTCACAATATAAGTTAACCTACCGATATTATTATATTTTTGGAATCGTGTGGCACTGCTCGTTACAACGGTATTTTTATTTTTGTCCATAGTCTGTCATTGATGAACGTTTTTTTCCGTAAAGGATACCCTATAAAATCCAACCATAATAAAACAAAAACGTAAATCAAGTAAATTATAAATTTCACCCATTTCCCTACAAGTCAGCTCGCATGTCCTAAGGCGTGCCTATATTAGAAAGAAATGTCATCAAATCGATCTAAATGCAGAAACCAATTTGGTCCAAAGGGACGTAGGGGACTATTTTCTATTTAACCTTGCGTGCCAAAACTTGTTTCACTTGGGCCCTATATAAATATTTTATTGTGGCCCAAACCTTCTTAGCTGTACATTCCTTGCATCCCACACCTCTTCTTTCCGTGCACACGAATCCATCTAAAGACCGTGGCACCAAAGTTTTACCTCGAAATTCAACCCCACGTATCAGCTAACCTATACACTACTGCAAACCCATTCCCCTATACCTTGCTCCCCACGCATTTCTTTGTCTATAAAACCATATCGAGCTGCTCAACTCACTTCAGCAAAAGAAAACTTCAACTCCATTCACCAATTAAAATACTAATTCCTCCACCTGAAAACATGAACAACAGAAAGCGCCCTCTTCCTTTCTTCTCGTTTCTTTTCCTCGCGAACCCTCGGCAACTCGAGAATAATGCAACAATACTATTCGTGAGCTCCCGGCAATGACTAGCGGAGCCTGACGAGTCGAGGCTGAGGTTGTAAGGAGAGCAGGAGCGGTCAGTGGATGATGGTCACCATCACTTACTGTAGCATGCGGATCCACTATCTTATTCCAAAACATGATGACTGAGCCGAACTTGGTGGTTCGCCAGAAGCCTGAGGTCGAGGAAGGCATGATGGGAAGCTCAACGTGTGGAGTAGGGACGTGGAAATGGGGACAGGGAAAGGCGGATGTCTGTTTGAACGAGAAAAGAAAGATGAAAAGGGAATGATGGATGGCAGTTGAAAGGCACGGTGAGTTGGAGAGAATCACTTAAAGTTTGCATGCGGGGAAAATTGCCTGTAGTCAATTGTGCGTGGAGAAGAAAGTACTAAGGGGTAGAGGTGAGGAAGTGAGTGGGTTTTAGTTGTGAATGCATGGTGAGCGCATGGTGATGGTTGGTGCTGCAGTGTTGGAGAGAACGTGTCACATGGAGAGAGTGATGTTGATTAGTACGTGGATGGAAGGAAGCTTTCTGTTTTGAACGGTGTAAGACGGAATTGCAGGGATGAAGTTATGGGGATGGAATGCTTTAACGTGTGGTACAATACCATGCAGCATGTAATAAAGGGTAGCTGGCTGAATTGTGAAGTGAAGTGGGAAAAATGGTATGAAGGAAATAAAAGAAACAGGATGTGGAGAGATCCATGGTATGGGAATGGAGTGAAAACCTGTAGTAGTTTCTCATTTGAAATGAAGAACGAGATGCAGAGGAAATAGAAGAAAACGTGGCAGGCTGAGAAAATGTTTTGGGCTTCGGCCCTTTGCAATAAAAAAAAAAGAAAAAAAAAAGAACAGTAAGAAGAAAGTCAGCAAATGGGGAAATGCGAGTGGTTACGTGAAGAGGTTGGTGAAGTTTACTCAAGAACAAACACGGGATAGTGGAACGAAGTGGGGACGGTACTGGAGAGAGGGACGTTGGATTGATCAAAAGCTATTGCTTTTGTTTCATATACAGGAGGTAGAAGGAGTTGGGAAAGAAGCTTCATTGGACTCGTGGACTGAGTATTGCTTTGTCGGCCTGGTACCTTTTAAAAAAAAGGTAATTAATGATTTAAGTTTTATTACATTACTACTATGATAACATGACAGATTTAAAAAAAGAAAAGGGTAGGGGTAACGCTTTGAGCATACACAACCAGTTGCAAATAACTAATAAAAGTTAATCAACATGACAGCGTGTATGTGTATATGGAGTAACGACATGGTCAAATGTTAAATATTAGTAAATTAAGGCATTTAATTATTTTAAATAAAATTTTATTTTTATAATTGGTATAACGGGCCCATATGTCAACAGATTCAGATAAAACAAGGGAGGTTGGAATCGCCTGGATGAACGCTTAATTCTGGACATATTAGACGCATTGAATGCAGTTGGTATTTTCAATTAAATTAAACGCAAGTTTAATTTAATTATAAACCGTAGTTATCCCAACGAACGAAGATCTAGGTGAGTTCAACTCACTCAGTTACCCCACTTATATTTATTATAAGTCAGGTTTGTTGTTTGTATGCTATGGTTGTTAGTTTTTGATTGTTTTGTTGAGCATTTGGATATATGTCGATATTTTTATCACTGATTTAAATTATACATTCGTTTAATTTGATCGAAACAAATCGTTATTTTTAACGATTTTTTCCAATAGATGTAACTTACCTTGTTGGTTACGTTTATAGTAATATGAACGTATATTATTTAATTAGATGCTTGAAGTGTTATTATTAGTCGACCAGCTGAATGAAATGTTCATGTTATTATCAAATTTATTGTTTATCATCACATGAAATGATTGACAAATATGATTGAATTATTGAACAGATTATTGATTTGTTGAATCGAAATTCAACATCTGTCTGTTATTAACCAATGGGTAATACTGGTTGAAGAATTAATAGTAGATGGCCCAATATACACTAGTTTATAGGAATTGATTCGCCGTCAGGTAAACCGATAAAGAATAAAGTTATAAATTTTATTTATAACTAAAGATGGATTTTAAAATATATTATTTTAAAAAAAGGAAATCTATTAAAAAGGGAAATAAATGTTATTATTTAATTTGTAAATTATTAAATGGTTTTAAAATGAATATCCTTATGCCATCAAGTTTTAGAAACAAATGGAAATATATTGAAAATGATTATTATTTACTTAATAATATTCAAAATAAATAAGATTTATTTAAATTAATTGTATTTTTAATTAATTTAAATGGAAAGACAAATTGGGATTTGATTAACGAATTAATCATGTTTGAGTTGACCAAGTCAACCGAGTTAACCGAGGGTGAATATTATATTAGTTCATTTATTTCATGGGATTAGTTAATGATGAAGTAAACATTTCATAAATGTTGATATTTGGTTCTTATTTATCTAATAATGATCAAAGCAGTAAATCTTGGGTTTAAATGTATCAATGGAGATTTATTATAATATAAGTCCTATTTATATTTAAACGGTGTTTAAAAGAAAATTATATTAATAGTAATACAGTTTAAATTAAATTCAAGTTTTAATTAATTGAATTCTTATTGAAATTCGATTTGATTAGATTTGAAAAATCTAAGTTAAACAGAGCTGTTAAAACCCAGGTTTTATTAAAGATATTAAGGGAATGAGTTATTAGAAATGGTTGTGAATGGAATAAAAACCCAAGATGTGCAATTTAAGACTGGAAAACGGTTGAGTTAAATGATCTCCTGAATATTGATATGATGTTGGTTTCGGCCTTTGGGGTTGATATTTAGGGAATTATTTTCTTACTGATTTACGGTTAAGAACTGATGAAGGTATAGGAATCGAAATGGAAATCAAGTTGGAATTTAAATGATGAGGTGAGTAAGTTATTAATATGCGATTTAAATTCGCAATATTTAACAGGAAGTGAGGTTTAATCTAAATATAACCAAATGGGTCTGAAATAAACTTATTAGAAGTTTATAAAGGAATTCTATTTATAATAGAATTAAAATGTGTATATAATGTTTCAAAGAATGTAAAGTTAGTAAAAGAGGTTAATAATAGTTTACTTAAAATTAAGTAAACACGTTAAGATTGAAATGGGATTTCCAAAAAGAAGTGTGATATTAAAACTATGTATTAAATCTAATGGTAAATGGAATATGTGGGATAATTAGTGAAATGGGATTTTGTTGATAAACTTCTATTTATTCTGAGGATAAGAATGTTGTTACTCAAGTTTTGAGAGGTAAATAAAATACCCCAACTTGAACGACTTCATGATTATCCAAGAATGATAGCAGTTTAGAAACGAGTGTGGTTGAGAGAAGTAAAATTAGAATTTCGATGAATGGTATTATATAATAAAGTTTGAAATGTCTTAAAACAATAAGATGATCTTAAGTATAATGGAATTTTTTTGAAATAAGAAATAAAAAGGCTTTGTATCAGATATTGGAAATTTAAAGGTTTTGATAAACAAATGGAAATTTATAAGGGTCATGTGATGCTAAGTACTGAACCAGTGAACTCGTTTTATTTTCATGGCTAAATGGTTGTTTATTTTGATAGTTAAATGACCGACTATCAGAAATCTGGCCCATACGATTGTTGGTACGGAAAGATCGGGTCGAATTTATATTCGAAAACCATTCCGACCAACAAATATGTGAGTATTGAAGATATCAAGAAGATGATCAAATCGGAGCACTGAAGATCGTGGATCCTCATAAGCTGAAGAATTACTAAAATTCTCTGACTTGCAACCCGAGATAAACTATGATTCTGTCGTGGTTGGAGTCTATGGATTGCAAGGGCCACTCGCTACCAATCTATAGGGTGATTCCTAGGATGTGTTAGGAGGGTACCTTCGGCTTGTCCAGCCCCATGACAACGTGTATGGACGGATCTGATGATGTGGAGTTCAAAGCAAATGGTGGCCAAATGTTCAAAAGACGATTATAACCTCAAGCCTCACAACCGAGAAATGACAAAAATCAGGCAGGCAGCATGGCTATGTGGATCACACACATTAGGGTGTATTGTCACCATCTAGAGAATATTCATATTTGTTACTTATTTTCATTTCTGTATCTCCCAAGAAACGGTAGCTGCGCAGCCATGAGGTCGCAATATATTCGATACACTCAAGAGAAATGAGTGGTCGGTTATGTGTGGGTCGGGTTGCAAGACGTTCTTGTTGAACCTAGTGTATTCCTCTCTAGAGATACACTATCGGCAGCTGGTTCCATACCTTGTCATAGTCGGAATCCAATCTCCAATAAGAGCCCGCGGTTTTGTTTGTATACTATATATGTGGAGCGTGAGATGCAAGCGTTCTACTAGATTGATAGTTATTTGTATTTAGTCATTATTATAATATCAGAAAAATATTGTTTTTTTCAAAAATGTTTTGTATCGTAAGGTAAAAACCGTCCGTATTTATGTGTGGATTTGGTCTTACAATTATCTTTTTTTTTTTAAAGATTTTTAACTTTAAAATCAAGTTGGATGATTCCCCTTAAACTGCGCGAGTTTTCTCACTCTGGTCCACTAGACTAACCCGGTATTTGAAATGCTCGGGTTAGACCGGGTTGTACAAGTTCAGGTTATTGGACACTACGAAGTTCAGAAGACGTGTTGGAAGAGTTCAGCCGTATTAGTATTTATTCCACTGTGCATTGTACACAAGGACAAATTATTATAACTGCCCATATTGTCTTAACAGATGTACTCTAATTGTAAGTATTATTTCAAGTTTAAATAAAGTTATTTATATATTATATTTTGTTCCACTGCGATGTGAGACTTTGATTTTTGATGTGATTCTTCTTCTAATTTCTTCTATTCTAATATTTCTTTTGAAACACCCCACCTCCGTTAAGGTCACTCACAAAGGGAATGCCTTAACTTTGGTGGAAGTTTATAAGTAAAAGTCACAGAAAATTTACAAGACAGATATAAATATAAGCAGCAGAAAACAAACATTTATTTCATACGTAGTTCAATACCAAAAACATTACAGTAGATTGTCTCAAATAACTTCCCAAAACATTACAACATCATCTCTGTCTTGATTATTAAATAAAGAAGCATAAAACATAATTAAAACTGCATAAATCCCCATAGATTGTGACCAAAATCCATAGCCAAGGAAAGAGAGTCCAAATCATACATCTACTAACTTGAAGCTTGCAAAGAGTCTGACTAAGCTGGATTGTTTCCTCCATGTGGACCGGGGGGGGACAGAAGAAAAGAAGACGAAAGAAAAATAGAGTCAGACATAAAGCCTGGTAAGTCTAGTGACTCTTCAGTATGTGAATAAGAAAAAGGGCATGACAGGAATAAACTGAAAATAGGAAAGTATCATAAACTAAGATAAAGTAGTTTAGAACCGAATATACTATCGCACCCCACACTATATCTCTGCACCTACTTGTACTGCCTCAACTGGCACCCCATGATCGGGGTGAAGTGATCCCCTTTCTAAAGATCGGCTCCAACTCGCAACGTTTTCTTCCTGTGTCATACGACACCACATGATTGTAGATACCTATGCTGGTCCCACCATGGGGTGTATCAAGTCCCATGGTGGCGGCCCGACACAATTCTAAAATGCATAGGTTATACTACTAGTGCCCAGTGCCCTGTTTATCTGCTCTGAAGTGTGTGCATGCCCGCACTTCGTTATAACCCACACTGCTGCACCAACCGCCGTCGTTTTTGACCGCTTACAATCAGCCCAGTAATCATGCCCCATCTTGCCTAGTTTCAGAGTACCATGATACCTAATTGGGTTACTGCTGAAATGGGTCCCCGTTACTTGGGTTTTCTTGTCAAACCTGTTAAGTGGTTAAGTGTTCAGATGAACCTAACCCCACCCATCATATTTAGTTAACATGTTGAGTTGGTTAAGTGTTTTAGTTAACTTAACCCTACCAATCCTAACTTAGCTTTAATCTATTCATTAAAGCACCAACCACTCACATCAGACAGGTATTGTTGCGGTTACAGGATGTGCCGGTCGGTTCCAGGCAGGCTTACACCACAACTCAGTCTAACCTCGGGTCCTTATTGGGCTCAATGCCTTAACCTCCCACATTGGATAGGTATTGTTTGATTACTGGACAACCGGGCGGGTCTGGGCAGGTTTACATCACAACTCAATCCAACCTCGGGTTAAGCATACTCGTATTTTCTAAATTTACATATTTGTTCTCTTATTCTTATATGTAAATTTGTTAACAATTAAATGTTACGGCCCACTTTCCAAATTCATTATTTTTGGTATAATAATTTATACCATTTCATGCCATAAATTACCTATGTGACTTTTCACCAATTTATGTCAAGTTTCCTATAATTACCAATTTTTCCAACGTTACCCCGTCTAAATATTAGGCTAACAATCTTAGCCTAATTTTTCATCAGCATTATTTTTAACATATAATATTAGGCTAAAAACTTAGCCTATTCTATCGTACACAAAATTGGCATACAGAAATTCATTAACATAAACATGACACAGGTGTAAACTTGACATTTTCGGCATAGTCAATATGAACATCGTAGGTGTGAACTTGCAAAATAGTCAACATGAATATCATAGGTGTGAACTTGCAACGTAGACTAAATCAACATACATATATGTGAATTTGCAACATAGACTAAATCAACTTACATATATGTGAACTTGCAACATAGGCTAAATCAACTTACATATATGTGAATTTGCAACTTTAAGATCTAATAATCATAAATCATGTGTTTCAACTTGTCATGTGAACTTGCATTGAAATAGGGATCTAACTAAATAGGTGTTACATGAATTAGCATATGATTTAGACAACATAAGCCTAAACATATTTAGATCTTGGTACAACCTCAAACATAAACTAGTATATGACAAAATTATGTCATGTCCATAAAGTATGTATAATTTTTAACCCATAGGCGTGAACTAGATCAAATCATGTTTACTACTATAACATGAAACTTGTATTAAAATGGATCTTGGCATGGGTCCAATTATGAACTGGCAAACTTTTGTATGAACATGTGAACATGTATGTGGACTAAATCATATAAGCATAGTGGATTTAACCCAAAAGTATATAACTTGCCATAATCACATAAACATATAGGTGTGGGTTCTAACATGAACCACATATAACTTGCATGTGATGTTGTTTTCATTTTAAATATCTAATAGATCCAAGACCAAGTAGATTACACCACAAAAATTCCAATGAAATCATCGCAAATAACAGATATGAATTAAAATATTATACAACATAGTATGATTCCAATTTTCATTTCATATCAAAACACGTTCTAATTCAATTCACATCTCAAAAGTAACTAAACTTACAACAAACGATAAACTTGAGTTCTGGATTTGAGATGCTTTCCTTTGGGTGGCTAAACGTTGTTTTGATTTTAATCGAATTAGATTTGTTCGTCCCTAAGCTTTCTTCAAGTGGAGGCTACTCTTGGCTTCCTTCCAGCAGCATGACGGTTCTAGGTTCTATTTCTTGTGCGAATTTAGGTTGGAGACTAAGGTTGTTTATATATAATTTCAAACTAATTAGAGCCGTTGATGAAGCTAGAGTTAATCAAGGCTATCCATCTCAAGAGAAGCCAATCAGAAAGTGACAAATCATCCCTAGTGACACAGCCAAGCCCCAGAAACCGAGCCAGGACCAGACCAAGCAGGTCAGGCCGACCAAGCAGGTCGACCTATAGGTTGACCCCAGGTCGACTACATGGTCGACCTGGGTACCCAGGTCGACACCCAGGTCGACCTGGGTTCTGGGCGGGAAAATTCCCGCCCAGCCCAGTTTGGGTCTATTTTTGAATTTCGAACTGAATGTTGAGTTGTTTAAATTTTAAATTGAATTCTAAAACTTCCGCAGGTCATAACTCCTTCATATGGAGTCCGATTTACGCAAACTCGGACACTATCTCAAGCAGAATTTTCAGATGAACGCAATGGCGTAACCCGTTTCCCTTAATTCTTTCATTTAGAATTAATTATACTTTAATTTATTTATTTATCGTTAATAGAAAATACGGGGTGTTACATTCTCCCCTCCTTAAAGGATTTCATCCCTGAAATCTTCAAGTCTAGAAGAATGTATATCCTAACATCCAATCGTCCTTCTACTCAACCAACAAACACAGGCGTCCATTGTCCTTAAGAGACTTCTAATGCTTCATGATCATATGCATAGTGTGTGTATGTGTCCTTATCTAATGCAAATATTAGGCGGTCTACTGATTCAGTTGACCTCCTTAATGTGAATCACGTAAGTGTCATGAATCCATTATGTATGCAAAATTTTCCTACTTATAATTCTACATGAGTGCGCAACCATTCATACAAATGCGACATCCATATGACAACATATCAAGTTTCAACCACATACAAATATGAATACATATATGCATATGCAATATGGAAGTGACTGAGCCGGTCTAATACCTAGGGTGTGTGTATATGCATCCACGGGCAACCACAAGCAACCACTTGCAACCACAAGCAAACATCAACCATAACATGTTTCAAATACCTGTTTACATCCATAGGGTTCTACCTAAGTTTCTCAAGGTAGGATTGAGAAGATAAGCAAGATAAAACAAAGCATCTAGGAAAAGAAGTTAAAGATGTACCCCAAGAAGGTCCTGCTTGCGGGCCTTGCCCTTGCTTCTTAGGGATGTTCTTGCTGATATGTCCAGTATCACCACACTGAAAGCATGCTCCCATCTTCATCTTCTTCTTTCTACAATCCTGGACTATATGCCCAACAATGCCACAGAAATAACATTTCCTTTTCTCACGTGTCTTGTTATTATTGTTGTGGTCCTTTCCCCCTTGACTATTATCCGTCTTCTTGTTCTGCGATTCTTTCGCTTGATGGTTCACGAAGAGGAGGAGGAGGAGTAAAAGCGTCTGTAGCTGGGGAGTAAGGTCCCCAGACATGCGGAAACGAAAAAGGAAAGAAAGATTCAAAACAAAAGGATAGAGAGATAGTGCATATGGCTTTGGGGAATTATGCCTTTTAAAAACAACGCTTTTTGTTGGAAAAAAAAATGCATCTTTAAACTTATTTTTGAAAATAGTTTCAAAAACCTTTATCTAATCTGGTAAACCAGTGCTCTGATACCAAGTGAAACACCCTACCTCCGTTAAGGTCACTCACAAAGGGAATGCCTTAACTTTGGTGGAGGTTTATAAGTAAAAGTCACAGAAAATTTACAAGATAGATATAAATATAAGCAGCGGAAAACAAACATTTGTTTCATACGTAGTTCAATACCAAAAACATTACAGTAGATTGTCTCAAATAACTTCCCAAAACATTACATCATATCTGTCTTGATTATTAAATAAAGAAGCATAAAACATAATTAAAACTGCATAAATCCCCATAAATTGTGTCCAAAAGCCATAGCCAAGGAAAGAGAGTCCAAATCATATATCTACTATCTTGAAGCTTGCAAAGAGTATGACTAAGCTGGATTGTTTCCTCCCTGTGGACCTGGTAGGGGAGAGGGGGGCGGAAGAAAAGAAGACGAAAGAAAGATAGAGTCAGACATAAAGCCTGGTAAGTCTAGTGACTCTTCAGTATGTGAATAAGAAAAAGACCATGATAGGAATAAACTGAATATAGGAAAGTATCATAAACTAAGATAAAGTAGTTTAGAACCGAATATACTATCGCACCCCACATTATATCTCTGCACCTACTTGTACTGTCTCGACTGGCACCCCATGATCGGGGTGAAGTGATCCTCTTTCTAAAGATCAGCTCCTACTCGCAACATTTTCTTCCTGTGTCATACGGCCCCACATGATTGTAGATACCTATGCTGGTCCCACCATGGGGTGTATCAAGTCCCATGGTTGCGGCCCGACAAAATTCTAAAATGCATAGGTTATACTACTGGTGCCCAGTGCCCTGTTTGTCTGCTCCGAAGTGTATGCACGCCCGCACTCCGTTAGAACCCACACTGCTGCACCAACCGCCGTTGCTTTTGACCGCTTACAATCAGACCAGTAATCGTGCCCCACCCTGCCTAGTTTTAGGGTACCATGATACCTAATTAGGTTACTGCTGAAATGGGTCCCCGTTACTAGGGTTTTCTAGTCAAACATGTTAAGTGGTTAAGTGTTCAGATGAACCTAACCCCACCCATCAGATTTAGTCAACATGTTGAGTTGGTTAAGTGTTTTAGTTAACTTAACCCTACCAATCCTAACTTAGCTTTAATCTATTCATTAAAGCACCAACCACTCACATTAGACAGGTATTGTTGTGGTTACTGGATGTGCCGGTCGGTTCCGGGCAGGTTTACACCATAACTCAGTCTAACCTCGGGTCCTTATTGGGCTTAATACCTTAACCTCCCACATTGGATAGGTATTGTTGTGATTACTAGACAGTTGTGCGGGTCCAGGCAGGTTTACATCACAACTCAATCCAACCTCGGGTTAAGCATACTCGTATTTTCTAAATTTACATATTTGTTCTCTTATTATTATATGTAAATTTGTTAACAATTAAATGTTATGGCCCACTTTCCAAATTCATTATTTTTGGTATAATAATTTATACCATTTCATGCCATAAATTACCTATGTGACTTTTCACCAATTTATGTCAAGTTTCCTGTAATTACCAATTTTTCCAACGTTACCCCGTCTAAATATTAGGCTAACAATGTTAGCCTAATTTTTAGTCCGCATGATTTTTAACATGTAATATTAGGCTAAAAACTTAGCGTAATTTAGCGTACACAAAATTGGCATAAAGAAATTCATTAATATAAACATGACATAGGTGTAAACTTGGCATTTTTGGCATAGTCAATATGAACATCATAGGTGTGAACTTGCAAAATAGTCAACATGAATATCATAGGTGTGAACTTGCAACGTAGACTAAACCAACATACATATATGTGAATTTGCAACATAGACTAAATCAACTTACATATATGTGAACTTGCAACATAGGCTAAATCAACTTATATATATGTGAATTTGCAACTTTAAGATCTAATAATCATAAATCATGTGTTTCAACTTGTCATGTGAACTTGCATTGAAATAGGTATCTAACTAAATAGGTGTTACATGAATTAGCATATGATTTAGACAACATAAGTCTAAACATATTTAGATCTTGGTATAATCTCAAACATAAACTAGTATATGACAAAACTATGTCATGTCCATAAAGTATGTATAATTTTTAACCCATAGGCGTGAACTAGATCAAATCATGTTTACTGCTATAACATGAAACTTGTATTAAAATGGATCTTGGCATGGGTCCAATTATGAACTAGCGAACTTTTGTACGAACATGTGAACATGTATGTGGACTAAATCATATAGGCATAGTGGCTTTAACACAAAAGTATATAACTTTCCATAAACACATAAACATATAGGTGTGGTTCTAACATGAACCACATATAACTTGCATGTGATGTTGTTTTCATTTTAAATATCTAATAGATCCAACATCAAGTAGATTACACCACAAACATCCCAATGAAATCGTCGCAAATAACAGATATGAATTAAAATATTATACAACATAGTATAATTCCAATTTTCATTTCATATAAAATCACGTTCTAATTCAATTCACATCTCAAAAGTAACTAAACTTACAACAAACGATAAACTTGAGTTCTGGATTCTGAGTTCAGGATTTGAGATGCTTTCCTTTGGGTACATAAACATTGTTTTGATTTTAATTGAATTAGATTTGTTCGTCCCTAATCTTTCTTCAAGTGGAGGCTACTCTTGGCTTCCTTCCAGCAGCATGACGGTTCTAGGTTCTATTTCTTGTGCGAATTTAGGTTGGAGACTAAGGTTGTTTATATAGAATTACAAACTAATTAGAGTCGTTGATGAAGCTAGAGTTAATCAAGGCCATCCATCTCAAGAGAAGCCGATCAGAAAGTGACAAATCATCCCTAATGACATAGCCAGGCCCCAGAAACTGAGCCAGGACCAGACCAAGCAGGTCAGGCCGACCAAGCAGGTCGACCCCCAGGTCGACTACATGGTCGACCTGGGTACCCAGGTCGACACCCAGGTCGACCCCCTGGTCGACCTGGGTTCTGGGCGGGAAAATTCCCACCCAGCCCAGTTTGGGTCCGTTTTTGAATTTCGAACTGAATTTTGAGTTGTTTAAATTTTAAATTGAATTCTGAAACTTCCGCAGGTCATAACTCCTTCATACGGAGTCCGATTTATGCAAACTCGGACTCTATCTCAAGCAGAATTCCGAGACGAACACAATGGCGTAACCCGTTTCCCTTAATTCTTTCATTTAGAATTAATTATACTTTAATTTGTTAATTTATCGTTAACAGAAAATTCGGGGTGTTACATCTTTCTTTCTTATCTCACCCTCTAATTTCTTTCTTTAACGTTCTTGATTTTCGGTACTCAAGTTTGGGCATGGGATGTATTTTGTTGAAAATTCGAGCATTGAATTTTCTGGTTTGTTACAAAAGCAATAAATATGTGTTATCTATGATATTTCGTATGAATTAAAAAAGAATAAAGATTGTCCCTTCAGAATATCGTCTGGAAAACCAACTATTGCCTATGATATTTCAGTTGTAGGTATATAGTTTATACATGATTTTTATTCACTAAACATATAAAAAACATTATTTCATTGTTTTGATAACTGCAATTATTTGTTTACAATTCTGATAAACAACTTATAACCTTGCTTTTTCATTGATTTTTCCCTAACTACTCGTTAGTTGAAACGACCCCGAATTTCCCTGTTAAGGAATGCCTGGATTGCTTTGAGAACAACGCACATCAGAACACAAACTGAAGAACATTTTATTACTGGTTACAACAATTACATCAGAGTACAAGAATATAAAAGAGTATGAATACTTATTACACAATAGAAATACAATAATATCAAAAATTTAAATTACATTTAAATAGTAGCAGAAAAATAATACAAATACACAATCGAAAGGAATACACGGATACAGAAGTTTCCAAATACCACTTCAGCTATAAACCAGGATCCTGTAAATATATCTACAAAAGCTACTCGACTGCCCGTGTGGAAAATATGGGCACCCGAGTTTGCCAGTGAAACAAACTACAGGTCAGTCATGGGACTGGTATGTGAAATCTTACTTAACTTATCTAATAATAAGGCTAATCACAGGACCACGCTGCTAACGCGGAACGGGTTTACTCCATTGGATTGCCAGTGCATAAAATAAAGTAAATCGTTAAAACAACACAATGCTTTTTAGAAAAATGAAACCATTATAAGACTCAAGTCCCATCACACAATGCAATGCAAATCGGAGGATAGAGTTTTACCTTATAATGGTTAAAAGATGCTTGATACGATAAAATGGATTTGATATTATTATTAGTGTATATATGTTTCAAAAATAATTTCAATCATAATGTATCAATCATAGACGACATGGGTACCATATATCATGTCGCCATACTAGTTCTACAATCAAAACCCCAAGGTCGTATTGGAAGTTGGATTTCCATCATGAGTCGAGGCTAGGGATCGTCCTCTCCGATTCGAGACACTCAAGCAAATGCCTCAGGATCCCCCGCAGTGAACCGTTGGAGCGGTAGGGCCGGTCCACACCTGTCGAAAGTGGATTAGTTATGCCTGAACACACGCTTCCCGGTCCTTTTGGACCTCCATATGACCACTTTCGGCCTATAAATCCGAGGCGCCTCAATCCATCAACCACATAAGTAAAACGTCAGGGCTGGTAGGTCGCTGACATCACTCTAGCTAGAAAGAAACGTGTGCACTCCCTTCGGTCCATATCCCGTTTTTGACTCATACCGGGGTGTGAGGCTCGCGAAGTCACGCTATACACAGTGCTATGCCATATTAGGCTATACTTTGATCATCCCACAAGGCCCTGCTTTTCAACAAAAGCCTTGATCAATTGCATCTTGGCGTGCCACATTGACAATTCACGCCATGCGATCGATAATTATTAATATATACCAGGGTGTTAAGCAGAGAATAAATTCTCCACCACCAATCATATATACATTAATAAAAATCAATTTAAATTACATGGAACGAAATCCAATGTTAGACACACATCCATTTACAAGTTCGTTCTGGGTCTGAACGAAACCAGAGACAACTGAGAGGTCCTCGCATATCCGGACAATCAACAATACGTCTGGACGGCTACCACTGTAGCCCCTTCAAGGTAGCTACTCCAATCATGGGCATCAGTAGCAACACATCCATTCGATGTGAAGATCGTCGGTCTTCAACCACCGTCTTCATCTTTGACTCTTCATCGTCGTAGTAATTATTCGGAATGGGTTAAACCCTGTCTTTCTGAATAACTCTCGTATTTTTATAATTACAAATCAAGTGCTATAAAAACACATCCAATGCCTCATTCCGATTCAGAGTTATTCTTCTAATAAAATATTCGCATTATTCTATCAAAGATAAATTCTTTAAATTTATTCTTAAACCTTTCTTTTAAAGATTTATTAAAACCCCAGTTTGGTTTTAAATATCAAAAATCATTATTCAATGATTATTTAAATTTAAAAAATTAATCTTATCTTTAACCGGGTCAAAGAACTAATGTCATTTAAAACATAGTTCACAGTAAACCCAAAATCATCTTCCATAAAATATGGAATTTTCACAGAAATCAAATCAGTATATACTCATTATAAATTTCTGTATCCGACCAATAATATAAATGGAATAACAGCAAAGCCTCTTAAATCCCGTATGTAGTATCGGTCTTTTTTACAGAAGCTTATCTCGGTTATTATTAATTCGAATTCCATTCAACTCCAATTTAAAATATTAAATTGGAAAACTTGGCTTTTGGACAATTCCCCTTTAAATCTTAATAAAGATTTAAAAATTCCAAATCATATTTTTACTGTCAGTTGGGTTAAAGAACACAGTTCACAACAAACCCAACTCACATTTCATCTTATTTCAATTACCAAATATAATTGAAAACTTTAATAATCTAAATTAAAAGATTATTCATTTCATACGGGGTTTAAGAGCAGTGTTATTTAAGACACTATTCACGACAAACCCAAAATCCAATTTATTTAATTTAACTTTAATTAAATATTAGCAAATTGGAAACTTCATTAAATCTAAATTTAATGATTGATCCTAGTTAATAACTAGTTCATTTCAACAAAAATATATTTTTCTAAAATATATTCTTTTTCTAAAATATTTTCTAAAATATTATTTTTCTAGAATATTCTTTATTGGAATGTGACTCAATCAACAACCATATCTTGCATGTAATCAATAATCGTGATAAATAATTATCAAACATCCAAATAACACCCAAAGTGGATTCTACACTAAATTGGGACTAGTGTAGATCGAATTTCATCCTAACACCATGTGGGGTTTCATCTAACAATCAAATAATAAATTATTTGTGCACTCGGGTGATGTGTAAAAATTATCGACCCAATCACATAAACAAGTCGGACGACTTATAAATAGAAGTGTAATATTCAGTTTGAATATACTAAAAATATATTTAACACATCAAACATTTCAACATCACAGACATATGTTTCAAATCTTTTTATTGTGAACAAATGGCCATAAAAATCTAGTCTTTTATTTCCATTCTTTTTATTGTTGAGAAATGACAAAAAATATCTTAACTTTTATTTCAATCCTTTTTATTGTTAATGAATGACAATAAAGTCTTAACTCTTATTTATTGACCAAAAAGTATATTTTTAATCTCATTCATTTTTAAATGACAAAATGAATATTTTACTTCATTCTTTTAAAAATGACAAAAATGTCTCCTTTATTCTAATTCTTTTAAAGTGACAAAAATTTTAATTTTGTCTAATCCCTTTTAATGTACAAAATATGATCATTTTGTCAAATTCTTTTCAATGTACAAAATATGATAATTTTGACAAATTCTTTTCAATGTAACAAAATATGATACGTTTGTCTAATCTTTGCAATGTAACAAAATGTGATGATTTTGTCTAATCTTTTCAATGTAAGACAATATGATGATTTTGTCTAATCTTTTCAACGTAACAAAATATGATACTTTTGTCTAATCTTTTCAACGTAACAAAATATGATGATTTTGTCTAATCTTTTCAACGTAACAAAATATGATACTTTTGTCTAATCTTTTCAATGTAACAAAATATGATAATTTTGTCTAATCTTTTCAACGTAACAAAATATGATACTTTTGTCTAATCTTTTCAACGTAACAAAATATGATACTTTTGTCTAATCTTTTCAACGTAACAAAATATGATATTTTTGTCTAATCTTTTAAAGTAAACAAAAATGTGTCTTCATTCTTTTAAAGTAAACAAAAATGCTAATTTTTCTTTAATCCTTTTAATGATCAAAATGTAATCTCTCTTCTTAATGAACAAAAATGTATTTTTGGTTAAACTATTTTTAACGACCCAAAAATAATTATTTTGGTTAAACTCATTTATTTATGACCAAAAATAAATGTTTTTGTTTCATTCCTTATAAATGACAAAATGTGTATTTTTACTTCATTCTTTTTAATGTGACCAAAATGCCCATTTCTAATTCATTCTTTTTAATGCATAAAAATATACATTTCTAATTCATTCTTTTTAATGTATAAAAATATACATTTCTAATTCATTCTTTCTAATGTATAAAAATATACATTTCTAATTCATTCTTTTAATGTATAAAAATATACATTTCTAATTCATTCTTTTTCATGTATAAAAATATACATTTCTAATTCATTCTTTTTAATGTATAAAAATAGACATTTCGATTTCATTCTTTTTAATGTATAAAAATATACATTTCTAATTCATTCTTTTTAATGTATAAAAATATACATTTCTAATTCATTCTTTTTAATGATGTAATGAATATTTTCTATTCTCATTCTATTATATTTGACAAAACTGAATGTATTTGACAAAAATGAATATTTTTGCTATTCTTTTACATTTGACAAAAATGAATATTTTCAATGCTTAAATATTCTAACCGTTCATATTAACATAAAAGGAATATTTTTATGTCACATCATTTCTAACATTTCACACTTACATAAAAAGAATAATTTTTGCTAAATCAATTTTAACATTTTTACAAAAACAAATAAAAAGATAACTTTGTTTTTGTCGACAATTCTATTTCAACTAAAACAAATAAAAAGTGATATTTTTATCAACTCAACATTTTATAACTTAAAATGTTATTTTTATAAATCGTAACATTTTATAACTAAAATGTTATTTTTATCCAATCTTAACATTTATAACTTAAATGTTATTCTTATCAGTTCTTAACAAAATTGAGGTTTTAATTAACACGACATTCCTCAATAAAAGTAAATAACGTCATGCTTATTTTTCCAATTCTAATATGACAAAAATATCCCATCAAATTAACAGATCAACAAGCATCATCAAACAATTTTAAATCCAATCACGAACATTCAACAAAATATTACAGCACATGTGTAACATCAAAATTATGATTAACAATTTTAATTATATAAATAAAGGACTAGAATTTCTCACATTGATTTTCTGTTCAGTTCAGATCTGAATTTTTCTCAAAATTCCGATTTGTTCCTTTTCAGATCTAGCCAGTTCCATGAGGTAGATCTGGATTTCACGAGTCCAACGCAACGGAGTTTGCAGGTTTCTAATTCAGTTTGCAAAAGTTATAGCGATTCGAATATTAATTACAATAATTTAATTAACATAATTAAGTATTTGAATTATCTTTAACCTTTCTTCTATATCAAAAACAATGGCGGCCGAGTTTGTCTTCTGTTCAGAACCTAGGGTTCGTTCCTGCTCGCGATAGGAGGCTCCGGAGGGTGATCGGTGGTTACAGCGAGGAGGGGCTAGGGGAGGCGCTCCGGGCGGTGGTGCTCTTGCCACGTGCGATCGCCAATTTGGGGTGCGGTTTGCTGATGGGCGGCGACTGTTCGGCAAGGTGATTCGGCCACCATAGGACACGATTTCCGATATCAACCGTACTGAATCGAAGAGCTTGAGGAGTACTTCGATTTTATCTTTGGGTTGGGTTCTAATTCGTTGTGGATTGATAGGTATTAAGGGATAAAGAAGGGGAGCACGGAGGCCATTAAAATCCATATACGGCGGCTGAGGAAGATGGAAATAGGGTTAGCCGTATCCTAGCGTATTTATACTGTATTATGTACTGTATTTTATATTATTTAATTATTTTAATTCAAGAAAATGTTTGTTCGTTGATTCTAACACCGAATCGAACCCAACGAATGTCGCCCCCAGCTAATAACCCCTGTCCCGGACACAATGGAATATGTTTCGTAACCCAGTTCGGCTGTTACGATATGTTATTCTTTAAATTAAATTATAAATCATTTAATTATTAAATTTAAACGTACATTTTAAATTACCGGGGCCACATACTGACTCTAAAAATTGCAGAAAAATTATTTCTAGTTATGTTTTGACGATACGGTCCTAACAAAACTAATTTCATCGAATTCTGAGACCGTTTGAAAAATGGCCATTTTCAAGTTGATTAAATTTGACTAAAATTGACAAAACACATTTTCTTTTGGCAGGCTCACGTATTAATTCGAAAAATTATAAAATTTGAAACCTAGCAAAAATTTGACATTCCGGTTCCAACAAAAGTGGTTTCATCGAAAACAGAGGTCGTTTGCAAAATGGTTATTTTTAAGGCTTATATATTTAATTAAAATATATATAAATTCTATAGCGACTTTTCTAAATTTTAAACTGGACATAACTTTTCATTTATAAAGTAAAATTTCAATTTTTCAAATTCATTAGAAAGATATCATTAAATAGATTTAAATATTTTTTGTTTTTCTCAATTCTGATTTATTTTGAATCCTGTACACTCAGTTAAAGTTTAAATTCAAATATTCAAACTCCTTTTATGTTTAAATTAAAATTATTCGTTTTAACTTCAACTAAAATAAATTTTAGTCATTCTTATTTAAAATAATTTATTTTAAATATTATAAATTCATTAAAAATTTAAAATAAAAATTTTAAATTGGCTCCAAAATTCCAGGTTGTTACATTAGTATATTAGGGTGTTAATTAAATTTTGGTGAATTAATTTGATTGTTGCTTCATGGAATCCATAATCTAATGTGGTTTAGGCTACATTATCATTTGGTAAACATGGTATACAAACAAATAATAGACCCGATATTTAAAGCTTTGTTGATTGCGACATATAATAGTTTCTAGTCCATGGTTTGGCAAGCAAGGTGTTTCATGTCTGCTTTATTCAAGGCTTATACAGTCTTACCATCAAACATGTGATTTGACTTACTGTGCTAGTTAATAATTTTTTATTTTCATCATGTTTGCTGATATTTTCATGTTCATCAACGGTGAATTTTCTTATTTTCATCCTATGGTAAATTGTCTTATTCTCATCGTGTTTCCTTTTTTTGTCTGGATATCATATTCTTACAAGTATCTAATAACACCTAATACATGGGAATTAAGCGGCATGCTATTTCGTAACCATCCCGCTCAGAGTCAGTCCTATTGGAAATAATTCCAACATAGTATGACCACAAATACAAATGTAGACACAATATTAAGCAAGAATTGAAATTTTAAGGTATTGAAATTTAATATAAGGTCGGGATGAAACATTTGATATGTCGACTAGTGCTATAACTAAAAAGAAGGATTGTACATCCTATTATGACAATATGCCTATATAAATAATTAAATTTGCAACAAAACATTGTAGTAATCGGTTGAAATATTGAAACCGATGTGGTATTTAATGAAATGCAGAGATACAAAGATGCTACTTATAGCATCAACAAAGAAGCAGTGACTAGACCAAAATTGGAAAAAAAAATGTGGAGCGTCAAGATGAAGAGATTCAAATGCTAAAAAACAGTATGAACAACTTTTTGAGATGTTTCAACGATGATTTGGTAAAGAGTCAAACGATTGTCGTGAAATCTGAAAGTGTTTTTCCGATTGGTAGTGATATTTATATAATGCATGTATCATGAACATAATATTGTATTGTTTAGACATAGTAGAAATTGATTGGTGTTATTTTGACTTGGTAATATTGATTAGACATTTGAAGTTAATTGTTGGTGAATGATTTGATATTAATCTTTTTATTAAAATGCATATCGATATGGAATAAGTTGATTTTTATTTCAACATTGTGAAACAAAACATAGTAATAATATATCAATTTTTCTTAGAAAAGGCGTATCGTAGGCGTAGAAAAAACATAGGTAATTTAATTTCAAATATACTAAAGAAATCGTTCGGATGACGTAGAAGAAACGAAAAAAACTAAGGTGTACACTACAGGAAAAAACTGATTTTGCAGTGATGAAACCCATTTCCAATTCGTCGCTATATTCATTTTAGCGACGGATTTTTTGTATAACACTTGTTATCGATAAAAACCATGATGGTAATTGTGTCAAATTTTGGCGATAGAATTCAGCGTGAGTTTTCCAACAGTTTTCCAATAGTTTTCCTTCATTATACTATTTATATAATAAAACATAATTTTATTTATTATTTTAATTTATTTACCAACTATTTACCGATGGATAAGTAATTTATAATAAATTATTATTTATGAAAGGCGTTGATAAACCCTTACTAATTGTCAAGGGATTAGCGACAAAAAGTCTTGGCCAAAAAAATTATTTCAGGTATTTTGTCGGAAAACTCTTACAATTCAGCAAAGGATTAGCGAGGAAATTAAATTAGGGAAACCCTTACAATCCGTTGCTATGCTAGTAATCTCTTTTTATTTCATTGGTAATGTTAGTTTATGTTCCAACTTTTTTAGTTTATGATTTTCTTTTTACATTAAACTTACTAGTCAACAAACCAACCATAAAATCATCTCTATAAATATTTAAATGCACATTTATACAAAATTTACAACACATAAAAAATTAGTATTTATAAAGAACGAAATATTCAACTTGTAATACAACACAAAAATTTGTCGCCATGAACACAAAATAAAACAATACAATGTATTACACACATGAATGCACATAAATTTTCCACTAAAAAATTATTTGAATAAATCTTCATCGTCTTCCAGGATTTATGCTTCTGCCTAGACTCATCACCGAATCAACATCAAAAGCATTGATTATTTTCGGTATAGCCCTTTATATTCCTTAAAACACAAGGAGGTGGAGCAAGTTCTTCCTGTGAGCATATATATAAAAATAGAAATCAGTTAAACATACCTGATATGATTCAACAATTAGAACATGCTAGTAAATATATTAATTTTTATTATGGTATATTTGCAATATAACATACTTGATATAATACAAAGATACACTGCAAAAGTGGGTGTAGATAGGATTTTCAAGCTTGTTCGTTGTGACTGGACTTAGGATACTCACTTGCTGACCAAGCATGCACTCCGGTATCTCCTTTGTCAACTAACTCTAGCCTTCTCGTACTTTAAAATTTAAACTTGATTTAAATTGGTCTAAATGTTTACTTCGAACCCAGGGTTGTAAATTAAACTAAATGTAAATCACATTCCATTTCATCGACTTAGGAAAATGTTTTCTTACAGCATATTAGTTAACTTAATTTTAGTTCATTTCCAGAAGTATACCCAGAATATGCGGCATATACAATTTATATGTATATGTATATAATCCATGTAATAAAAAGATTGATGTTCATTTTTGTCTGCTATAATAATAGTCTCTGATTATAGTTAGACATGAATGATCAGTTCATTGTAGTTATGCATTGGAATAAGAAATTTGAAAAGATCTATGATTTAGAATTAACCTGCATTATAGTCGTAACAACGCAGAAATTCAAAACCAATTTAAAATTTTTATTTTAGCTATTTTAATGGATTTTGAATATTTAAAACAATTTATTTTAAATAATAACGACTAAAAATTTATTTAAACCGAAGTTAGAGCGCATAAATTTATTTTAATTATAAATAGAGTTTGAAACGGCGCGATAGTTTGAAATTTCAATTTCTAATTTAAAATGAATGTACAGAATTCATAATAAATCGGTTTTCAGTAAAACCAGAAAAGTTAGAATCTGTTTAATAATATCTTTCTAATGAATGTGAAAAATTCAGATTCCATAATATAAATTGAAAGTTATGTTCATTTTAAAATTTAAAATAGTCGATATGGAATTTATATATATATTAATAAAATATAGCCCTTAAAAATAGCCATTTTGCAAACGATCTCCCTTTTCGACGAAACCACTTTTGTTGGATCCGGAATATCAAATTATTGTTAGGTTTCAAATTTCATAATTTTTGAAATTAATATGTGAGCGTGGTAAATTTAAACGTATTTTGTAATTTCAATTTGAATTTAATCGACTGAAAAATGACCATTTTTCAAACGATCTCCAAATTCGATGAAATCAGTTTTGTTAGGACCGTATCGTCAAAACATAGCTAGATTTATTTTCCTGTAATTTTTGGAGTCAGTATGTGGCCCCGGAAAATTAAAATGTACGCTCAAATTCAATATATATTGAATTATATTTTAATTTTAACGAAAAAAGATTGAAACAGTTGAATTGGCTTACGAAACATATCCCATTGTGTCCGGAATGGGGTATTTGGTTAGGGGCAACAGTCATTGGGTTTGATTTGGAGTTTGGAGCATTAGAAGAATAACGTATGAATTAAATATAATAAAATAATATATATATATAAACCTACTTTCAAGTCAAATTTCTATGTTCTAATTCACTACAGTCAACCGATTCTTCCCAGCTGCCATCCATCGTTCCCAATGGCTAAAAATCCCTAATCGTTTCTCCTAAAATTAAGACAATCCAATAATCGAATTAGGAAATTTCCCATTACAAAATCCTTCAGCTTGGCATGCTCTACAATGTGAACGGAGGAGATGAGTTGTTGCGCTTTCTAGTCACCGGAATGTCGTCTCGAAGCCACTGCTTTCAGGGGCATTTTCAACCGCCAAGGGGAGTTCGAACTCCAAGATTCTCATGGCGGGGGAGGGGCTCGTGTAGGGAAACATCGTGGTGCTCTCCGATCAGACGTCGGTCAACTGCAGTGTTGGGCGTGGCTAGCCCTAGAGGGCGGCATGGGTATGGATGAAGCCAATAATGGGTAACCGATATCTGGGAGAGAAAATAACGAAGGGGTCTAAAACATGATTAAAATTAGGTAATTTATTTGTTAATTATAGCTTAAGTTAATAAATTATGTAACTAAATGTTTGTAATTGCGTAACTTTTCAAATCAAAACAGTATCAGACGAAATTGAGTCCGTTGGAACTGTTATGATGATATCTACACAATGAAATCAACTTGGACAGAAATGGAGCTATTTGGAATTTTTAACAAAATTAAACGGCTGTTTAATTTTGTTAAAACGATCCTCCGTTAAAGAATGACGAAGTGGAAACCAAATATGAGAACTCCTTCTCACTAAATTATATTTTATCATGTTATAGTATTCATGTATAAAAATATATAGAATTGATAGTGTAGATTTTTATCAATTATAATTATTATAAATTGTATACGGTGCCTGTTAGCTCACCTCCCTCGTCCACAGACCATGGATGGTTTTATTGACTGTATTGTGTTTTGTTTGTGATGTTGAAATGTTTAACATATTGAAAATAATGTTAACATTAATGTAGTAGTTGAAATTAAATTATACATATCTATTTATAATTTAAACAGTGAAAAATTGGTTAAATAGAAAAATAATTCAAACTGAATTAGAATTGGTTAAATCTATTAACCAATAATTTATTTAACAGACCGTTGTTGTTTGAAAACCCCACATGGGTGTTCTGATGATATTTGACATAAACGAATCCCAGTATTTAGTTATATGTCAATCGATGCATCGACAAATTGTGATAAGCGTTATTTTAATTATTTAACGCTTATACAGTAGTGAATTGCACTCTGGATGTGAATTGACTGTTTAATAGTTGTTTATCACTATTTTTGAATACATGCGATGTATGGAATCCATATAAACAAAATTATATGTTAATTGATTGAGTCTGATTCCAATTTAGAAATAACGAATAGTTTTAAAATAATATATAGTATAGTTTTCAAATAATATTCAGTATAGTTTTAAAATAGTATTCTGTAAAGTTTTAAAATAATATTCTGTATAGATTTAAAATAATATTCAACGAAGAATCAGAATATGATTTTGATGTCCGATTTTGGATGGACACAAATGTTCATAACTATAATGAATATGAAGCCGAGTTCAGTAGTTAAACGCCATTTTAACCCGAACGGGTTTATCAATCGATTTTATTCGTTTTATAATGAATATCGAAAAGAATTGATTTCAAAATCTGATATTTTGAAAATATTATCATTTTAAAATTATAACGATATGGAATATTCAATTTTGATTTAAAATTGAAAATGAAGTTGGAATCGTTTTAAAATAAATTTAAAAACGATTTATAAAATACGTTTTGAATGTAAATCGACGATATATATATATATATTCTATATATATTTAATGGCCTGAATAGAACGCGCCACGCAGCGACCGTTCGTGAATTTTGACCATTAACTTCAATTGGCATAACGGGAGATCCGACCGTCGGATTCTCCTAAAACTGAAACCGTTAGGTACGTATCTAAAAGAGCTTTCCAATGAATATAAGAGATTTAAATTTGAATGGTTGGATTTTGAATTATGTCCAAAACAATTTTAGAAAAGGTCGCTATGAATGCAGTTCGGTGGTCGCTGTTGGAAACCGACTATACGGGCCTTAATAAAATTATTAAAAATATAGAAAAAATATGTAAAATCATAATAAATGATTTGGAAAGAGTTTAGATGAAAAATTCCAGTTTTAGAAAAGATAAAAAGACATTTTTATCTAAATGAACTAGTTATTAACTAGAATAATAATAATCCAATGTTTTCAAATAAATTGGATTTGTAACGGGGTTTTGAAATAACCAGAACTTTCCAATAAATAAATTGGAATGGAAATAATCTTCGGAATATTTCGATATTTGATTCTGTGATTATACGGATATTATTAATGAATTTGGGAGATATAAATATCGTTATTTCCAATACGATATTTGTTGGTTTCAGAATTTGATACTGAATATAAGCCGATAAAATTTCTATTCAAAGCCTTGTATTTAATATCAAATTGGATTTTGGGTTTTTCGTGAATGGTGTATTAAATAAAACTATTCTTAAACCCCGTTGAGAAAATAATAAATCTTTTAATTAAGATTTAGAGAAGTTTTACCTATTAATTAGTTTAATTGGAATTGAAATGAAAGTTGATTTTGGGTTTATCATGAACAATGTTTTAAATAACAGTTGTTCTTTAACCCAATTTACAGTGTTGAGATGATTTGGAATTTATAATCTTTTTATTAAGATTTAACGGAAATTTTCCAAAGAAAAGTTTTCCAATTTAATATATTAAATTGGAATAGAATGGAATTCGACTTGTTAATAATCGAAATGAACTTCTGTGAATGAAAACTGTTAATATATATGGAATTTAAAAGGCTTTGCCGTTATTCCCTTTATATTATTAGTCTGATACGGGAATTTATATCGATTATACACTATTACGATTTCCGTGTAGATTCCATTTTGATGGAAGATGATTTTGGGTTTATCTTGAACGATATTTTAAAGGACAATCGTTCTTTAACCCAGTTAAAGATGGGATTTATTTCCTCAATTTGAATAATCATTAAATAGTGATTTTTGGAGATTAAAACTAAGTGGAGTTTTAATGAATCTTTAATTATATTGAAAAGTTAATGTGGTAATTAAATTTGCAAAATTTGGGAAGTGATCGAGAATGGAGTACCACCAGTTCTACTCCAAGCGATAGTTAAATCCTTAATTAGATTTGAACGTGAAATGGTAATAAATTTTACCGATAACACTTTGGGTGTTAGATATGGAGTACTACCAGTTTTTCTCCATGGGATGAATATGTTGGGATTGGGATAATAAAAGAAATGATTACTTCGGTATGGCTCGATAATCCCGACTAGTTTTATAAACCTTAATTTGGTTTAGAATTGTGAAAAGATGAAATCAAATATTTTGAAATGGATATCCAAAGGAATAATAAAAATAAGTTTAAAAGAATTTATCTTTGGTAAAATTAACGTGAACCTTTCCCTAAAGATTTGAATATTTGAATAAATGAATATTTTTAATTGGAATGAGGCGTATGATGTGTTTTTATAACACTTGATTATAAAATACGCGAGTTATTTGGAAAGACCGGGTTTAGCCTATCCTGAATAATTAATACGACGACTAAAAATCGACGATGAAGACGGTGGTTGAAGACCGGAGTTCTTCACATCGTATGAATGGTTACTGATGTCTTGATTGAGCTTTACACCCAAGGCAAGGTAATAAATGGTGATCGTCCAGACATACTTGGAGATCGACCGAATATGCGAGGGCCTCTCTCCTGTATTGGACATATGGGATGAGGAATAAGGTGCCTTCATTTTCGTTCAGACATCGAACGGACATGTAAATGGATGGTATGTCTGACATTGTATTCCTTTATACAGGATTCGTTGATCTCTGCTAAATATATATCTGTTTGGTGGCGGAGAATTTATTCTCTTGCTTAACACCCATCTCTGAGACGTACGAGCTTAGAGGTTATATATTGGTGGGAATCAGTGGTACGGTATGGATTGACAATGTGACATGCTAAGATGCAAATGATCAAGGCTTTTGTTGAAAAGCAGAGTCTTGTGGTTGATGGTCAAAGTACGGCTTTAAATAGCATAGCTTTGTGTATAGCATTAATTCGCGAGCCTTTCACCCGGTATGAGTCAAATGGGATCGTGACTACAGGAAGTGCACAACATTTCTTTCTAGCTAGGAGTGGTGTTGTAACGTCCCGTCTTTTGACCGTTTCAAATTGGTAATTAACCAACTTCAAACGTCCAAATTGATGGGTCGTTATTTAGCTTACCGAGTTAAAAACGGAATCAACATAGGAATACAGAATGAATAATAACACAGTATTGATAGCGGAACAAACTTTTACTTTATAATTAAAATTTCTTTAATAAGAAACTTTTCTATATACAGCGGACTGAAAATATGGTTTAAATACAAAAGAGATATTTACTGTTTTAAAAATCTTCAGAGTGCGCATCTTCTGGAACCCCCAGTTTCTTTCCAATCTTCGAATCCGCAGTTGTAATCCCTAAATCTGAAATGCTCGGGTCTGACTCGAGCATTTCATGTAAATACATAAAAAAACACTCAAGTCAGGATTAATCATGGTTCAAGTAAATTAATTTCAATAGAAACTGAATTGAAAATAGTTAATTCTAGCTTCCGAAATATATCCCAAAATAAAAATGGTGCAGTATCTACGACAATCAGTTTTAGGGACAAATGATTATGTGTAACAACCCGAAAATCTGGGCCAGTTTAAAAATTTTTATTTTGGCAATTTTAGTGAATTTTGATTATTTAAAATGAATTATTTTAAATAATATCGACGAGAAATTTATTTAGAATATAATTCGAACGTATATATTCGTTTGAATCGACGTTAGAATATAAATATTTATATATAATTATAAATAGAATTGAAAATGGCGCGGTAGTTCGATAATTCGATTTCAAACTTCAATTGAATGTACCGGGTGCAAAACAATCCGGATTTTAGTGAAACCAAAAATCATAGCATCTATTTGATAATATCTTTCCAACGAATCCGAAAAATTGAAATTTCATAGCGGAGATCAAAAGATATGTCCAGTTGAAAATTCTGAATAGTCGCTATGGAATTTCGGCCCTTAAAAATGGAAATTTTGCAAACGACCTCGGATTTCGACGAAACTACTTTTGTTGGGTCCGCGATGTCAAATTATTGCTAGGTTTCAAATTTCATAATATTTCGAATCAATATGTGAGCGTGGCAAAGGAAAACGCGTTTGACCAGTTTTAGTTGATTTTAATCGACTGGAAAATGGCCATTTTTCCAACGGTCTCAGAATTAGACGAAACTAGTTTTATTAGGACCGTATCATCAATACGAAGCTAGAAAATATTTTTCTGCAATTTATAGGGTTAGTATGTGACCCCGGTAAATTGAAATGCGCGTTCAAATTCAATGTATAGAGTTATATGTTGATTTTGACGAAAACTGATCGAAACGATCGAATCAGCTTGCGATACATATCCCATTGTGTTCGGAAGGGGGGTAAAACGCTATGGACGACAGGCGGTGGGCCTCGTTTTGGGGTCGTATGTAAAAGTCAACTTTTTGAATTAAATAAAAAAAATATCCATCTCTCTCCTTCCCCTTCAAAACCGCTGGCCCCCCCTTTCATCGTTCATTCAAACCAGAAAGAAAAAAAAGGAAAGGGGAAATCGCGACGCCACAGCCCACGCCGCCGCAGGCGGAGCAGCGCCGCCCTTGGCGCCGCAATCCCCCACCACCTCTTCTCTCCGTCGATCCCCCTCCCTTCTCCCATTCGAGACCGCGAGCGCCCCAAATCCACGAATCCCGTAACCTCCTGGGACCACAGCTCCACCATGCGCCACCAGTGCCGATCGCCACCCCCGCCTGACCCCACCTCGGACGCGATGCAGCCTCCATCCCCTCCCCAATTCAACGGCTCCTCCTCCTCTTCCCTCTGTAAAACCGGAAAACAGTGAGTGTTTAAATCTTTTTCATTTATTTATTTATTTATTATTTACAATAAAATCTGATTTTATTATATAGAGATTTAGGTTATTTAAAATCAGTAAATGAATTAGATTTTTATTCATATAAATGGCCGATAAAAATTAGATCTTTATTGTTTGAATGGTAACGAAAAGATTAGATTTTTGAATCAAGAAAGATTTGATTTTTAGTATAGGAAAGACGAAATTTTTATCGGTAGAAAGGCGGGATCTTTATTTAATCAAGTTAGAATTTTTATAATGATATATTTGAAAAGGCGAAATCTTTATAAAGTAAAAATTCGATTTTTATATATTGAACAACGAAGTAAAAATTCGATTTTTTATATATTGAATAACAAGGTAAAAATTCGATTTTTATATATTGAATAGCGAGATAAAAATTCGATTTTTATATATCGAACAGCATAGTAAAAATTCGATTTTTACATATGTAGTGAATACGGGCAACGAAAGCGACAAAGGGCGAGATTGGAGAAGAGTCAAGATGATTGGATAGCTTTTTGTGAGAACTTCTCACTCTTCAATTTCTTTTTCTAGTTATATATATACTAGGATGCAGACGGTGTTTAGTAGCACCCGACACCCGTCATCCACAGACCATGGATGGCTTGTTTGTTTGGTTGTGTAGTTGGTTAGATTATTTGGTTAGAATTGAATTGTTTGGTGAAATGAAATTGATTTGATTGATGTGTGAATGGCGTGGGCCTTCACTAGACCGGGGATAAGGCTAGGCCTTGTCCCGTTTCTAGTATCGTGCCGTTATGCCGCCGAAATTTTCTAAAAATAAGTTAGAAAAATAAAGATAACTTTTTATTTAATAAATGAACCGAATAGAATATTCATAGGTTGAATAAAATAGTTTGATCGTTAAAAATATAATTTTTAACGTGAATGTGAATAAATAAATATTCATTTACAAACCGGACGGTTTGTTTATGTACACCTATTTGAAGGACATTGATTGGGACGATAAATTTTACACATCGCCCAACTGCACAAATAAAAATCTGTGTTTGATTGTCTGAAACCCCACACGGGTATTGGGATGATATTTGAAGTACACTAATCCCGATTGTTTAGTTGTAAGTCAATCGATTGATTGACAGACTGTTATAAGCGTTGAATATTTATATTTGATGCTTATACAGTGTAGAATGCACTTTGGATGATGGTTGATTATTCATCGTTGTTGATATATACATGTGTTGTAGAAAATCCATATAATTAACATTATACGGTAATTGATTGGGCCTCATTCCAGTTTTGAAAAAGAAATATTTAAAATAAAAATATTTGAAATAGAATATTTGAAAATAGAAACATATGAAGCCGTGTTGGTTAGATTGACGCCATTGTGACATGAACGATATTTACATCGATTTTATTCATTCTTCAATGAATATTGAATAGATTTGAAATTCGAACTATATTGAAATGAATTGAAATTCGAATTATATTTAAAGTAAATTGAAATTCGAATTAAACTAAATTGATTTGAAATTCGAATTAAACTAAAATGATTTGAAATTCGAATAGAAATGAAAACGAATTGAATTTGAATTGAAATCAATTTGAAATGAATTTAAAACGAATTTATATTGGAATATTCAATTTTGATTTGAAATTAAATATGAAGTTGAAACCGTTTTGAAAACGAATTTAAAATGATTTATAAACTACGTTTTAAAAGGAAATCGACGAAGTATATATTATATATATAATATATTGGCCTGAATAGAACGCGCCGCGCCGAACTTCGACCATTGACTTCGAACGGATATTTCGGGAGATCCGACCGTCGGATTCTCCTAAAACCGGAACCGTTGGGTTCGTATCGAAAAGAGCTTTCTAACGAATATTAGAAATTAGAAATCTAACGGTTGTATTTGGAATTATGTCCAAATCAAATTTGAAAAAGGTCGATGTAAGTGCAGTTCGATGGCCGTTGATGGAAATCGACCGTACAGGCCTTGATAAAATTATTAAAAATAGTAATAATTTGTGTAAAATCATAAGAAATGATTTAGAAAGAATTGGGATGAAAAACTCCATATTTGAAAAGATAAAAATAGATTTTTATCGAAATGAACTAGTTTTGAACTAGAACTATAATTCTATTTATTTTTAAATAAATAAATTGAATTTGAAAAGGGTTTTAAAAATAACCAGAATTTCCAATGATTGCATTGGAGTGGATTTGAATCGAAATTGTACTCGGAATATTTCGATGTTGGAATTCGTGATTATACCGATGTTGTTATGGAAATTTGAAAGATATATATTAATATCGTTATTTCCAATACGACATTTGTTAATCGTAGAATTTGATATTGAATATAAGCCGATATATTTTCTATTCAGAGCCTTGTATTGAATATCAAATGTGATTTGGGTTTGTCGTGAATGGTGTCTTCATTAACACTGTTCTTGAAGCCAGTTGAGAAAAGATTAAATCTTTTTATTTAGATTTAATGAAGTGTATCAATTAAATGATATTTAATTGGAATTGAATGGATATTGATTTTTGGGTTTATCGTGGACAGTGTTTTAAATAACACTCGTTCTTTAACCCGATAATTAATGGAATGTGATTTTGGGTTTATCGTGAACTGTGTTTTAAATGACACTGATTCTTTAACCCAGTTAAAGATTAAAACTAAGTGGAGCTTTAACGAATCTTTAAATAGATTGAAAAGATCGAGAATGGAGTATCACCAGTTTTACTCCAAGCGATAGTTAAATCTTTAATTAAATTTGAACGTGAAATGGTAATTGAATTTACCAATAACACTGTGGTGTTAGATATGAAGTATTACCAGTTTTACTTCATGGGATGAATAGGTTGGGATTGGGAAATAAAATAAATGATTACTTCGGTATGGTTCGCTAATCCCGACTAGTTGAATCGAAATTCAAAAGAAGATTAAAGAATAAATTTTAATGATTTGTCTTTGATAAAATTAATGGAAACCTCTCCCTATGAATGTGAAATTTAGAAACTAACTGTCAGTTAGCCAAGCAGAATGGTTTTCTGGATATTGATCTGATGTTGGTTTCGGCCTTCGGGGTTAATATTTGGGGAATTATTCTCTTGATTAATTTACGGTTAGTGACTGATGAATTGGAATGAGGCGTATGTTGTGTTTGTGTAACACTTATTTAAAATATACGCGAGTTATTCGGAAAGACCGGGTTTATCCCATTCTGAATAACTGATACGACGATAAGTCGAAAATGAAGACGATGGTCGAAGACCGGAGGTCTTCACGTCGTTTGGGTGATTACTGATGATCTTGATTGGGCTGTACACCCAAGAAGATGGAATCAGTTGGTGATCGTCCAGACGCACTTGGAGATCGATGGATATGCGGGGTACTAGGTGCCTCCGGTTTCGTTCAGACCCAGAACGAACTTGTAAATGGACTGTGTGTCTGACATTGGATTTTAGTCCGTGTGATTGATCTCTATTAAATATATATCTGTTTGGCGGTGGAGAATTTATTCTCTTGCTTAACGTCCTTCTCTGAGACGTACGAGCTCAGGGGTTATATATTGATGGATATCAAACGCATGGAGTGAATTGCCTGTGTGGCATGCCTAAGTGGAAATGGATCGAGGCTTCTGTTGAAAGGCAAAGTCTTGTGGTGATGATCAAAGCACAGCCTGTGTGGCACAGCTTTGTGTAACGTGAATTCGCGAGCCTCGCACACCGGTTGTGAACCAAAAACGGGAGAGGACCTCAGGGAGGGCATGCGTTTCCTTCTAGCTAGGGTGGTGTCAGTGACCTACCAGCCCTGACATTTATATACTTTTCACCTGTGTGGTTGTTGCTATTGCGAGGCGCCTCGGTTTGATCGGACGATCCGGGTCAGATGGAGTCATTTATTGGCTCATTTACGCCCCCAAAGGGCGGGAAACGCAGTGTTCAGGCATTTTAATCCACATCGGTGGACCGGCCCTGACGATCCAAGGGTCACTCGAGCTCTGATCCTGAGGGGCGGGCTAGAGCGTCTCGAATCGGTTGAGGACTATCTTTTGCCTCGGTTCATAGATGGAAACCCAATTTCCAAATACGTGCCATTTGCGGTTTTATTTGTAAACCTATATATGGCGACATAGTGGAATGGGACGCTCATGTCGCCTACGATTGATACTTATGATTTGAAGTTGTTTTATACACTATGCACTTATAATAGTATCAAATGATTTGTTTTAAACGTATCAAGCATTCTTGGCTATTATAAGGTAAAAACCCTATCCCCCGGCTTGCGTTGCATTGTGTGATAGGACCTGGGTCTTATAATAGCTTCATTTTTCTTTATTTAGCATTGCGCTGTTGTTTTATGCACTGGTATTCTTGGGAGGAAACTCGTTCCGTGTTATACGGCATGGTCCCTTGATTTACTGGAACTTTAAAAATAAAGATTAATAACTGTTTTAGTTCTCACACCAGTCCCATGACTGACCTGGAGTTTATTGTTTTAACCTAAACTCTGGGTGCCCTTATTTTGACACGGGCAGCTAGTAGTTTTGGTTTTGCAGATTTATATCCACAGGATCCTGGTTTACAGCTGGAACGATATCCGGAAAGCTTTGTATCCGTATATCTCTTCTAGTTGTGTATTGTATTATTTTCCACTGCTATGTATTTAAATGTAATTTAAATCTCTGATATTTCTGTGTAATATTTATTCATTTATACTCTGTATATTCTTGTAATCTGATGCATTGTTGTAATAACAATGAAATGTTCTTCCGTTTGCGTCCTATTTTGTGGCTTGTTCTCGAACTATCCGCGCTTTCCTAAACGGGGAAGTTGCGGGTTTTTACATTTGGTATCATAGCTTTGGTTTACAAAGCCAGAGAACAAGACACATTAGAATCATACGAAAGAATTCATCAGATATTGGATTAGTAATATCCAATGGGAATGACTCGTTAGAGATAGGATCAGTAGTATCCTAGAACGAGTATGGAGAGTATATTTTTAAAATGAAAACTAATTTTGTTTTGAAAATTTAAATCAATTATTCATATTTGATTATTTATTTTATATTGATTAGGACAATCCAATATATAAAGATTTTGCGTATGCGCCTAGCTAGCATGTATTCGAAGTTTTGATATATTGGATAGATATAGAGTTACACTCTAGTCACCCGGGGGTGATTCTGATGATTGATATATCATCATTAGAATTTATATTCGAGTGACGAACGTGTAATATCTATATACTTCCTATTGACTGGTGTGAGAACCAAAATTAGATAGGGCTTATTGTTGTGATTTTGCATCAAAAATCTGATTTTTGACTATGTATCAAAGTTATAAATTTGTAATGATAATCAACTAATTGATTGATCGTTGTGTTGTTTGATTACTGTTTCGATTAATTGAATGTTGAACCTTTAACCAAATTGGTCAAATATTGAACTGTATTGAACATTAGTCGCATTTGCTTGCATATACTTGTACTTACATTGAACAGGTCATAGCAAGGAGGCTAGAGCAGAGAATAAAATTTGTTTGCCCGACAAATAGGTACATGTTTATTACATAATTTACTGTTTTGTTTGGGTGATGATGATTTTATGAGCCTATTGGCTAGCCGCTTGGCTTTTTCTTTTTCTTTTTGAGATCAGAAGGCCTATATGGCAATTTCGGGATTTTCCCGTGGCTCCCGGTGCAGGGGAGGTTATGGCGAAATTTTTCGAAAATTTAGGGTGTTAGCCAAATTTTTGAAAATTTGAAAACTCAGAAACTGAAAGGTTGGAGAATGAAAGCCAGATCGAACATAGAGTTGATTAATCAAACCACTTTCGACTTTGTTCCTTTTCGGGGACGAAAAGTTTTAAGTGGGGGAGATTGTAACAACCCGAAAATCTGGGCCAGTTTAAATTTTTTTATTTTGGCAATTTTAGTGAATTTTGATTATTTAAAATGAATTATTTTAAATAATATCGACGAGAAATTTATTTAGAATATAATTCGAACGTATATATTCATTTGAATCGACGTTAGAATATAAATATTTATATATAATTATAAATAGAATTGAAAATGGCGCGGTAGTTCGATAATTCGATTTCAAACTTCAATTGAATGTACCGGGTGCAAAACAATCCGGATTTTAGTGAAACCAAAAATCATAGCATCTATTTGATAATATCTTTCCAACGAATCCGAAAAATTGAAATTTCATAGCGGAGATCAAAAGATATGTCCAGTTGAAAATTCTGAATAGTCGCTATGGAATTTCGGCCCTTAAAAATGGAAATTTTGCAAACGACCTCGGATTTCGACGAAATCACTTTTGTTGGGTCCGCGATGTCAAATTATTGCTAGGTTTCAAATTTCATAATTTTTCGAATCAATATGTGAGCGTGGCAAAGGAAAACGTGTTTGACCAGTTTTAGTTGATTTTAATCGACTGGAAAATGGCCATTTTTCCAACAGTCTCAGAATTCGACGAAACTAGTTTTATTAGGACCGTATCGTCAATACGAAGCTAGAAAATATTTTTCTGCAATTTATAGGGTTAGTATGTGACCCCGGTAAATTGAAACGCGCGTTCAAATTCAATGTATAGAGTTATATGTTGATTTTGACGAAAACTGATCGAAACGATCGAGTCAGCTTGCGATACATATCCCATTGTGTTCGGAAGGGGGGTAAAACGCTATGGACGACAGGCGGTGGGCCTCGTTTCGAGGTCATATGTAAAAGTCAACTTTTTGAATTAAATAAAAAAAAAATCCATCTCTCTCCTTCCCCTTCAAAACCGCTAGCCCCCCCCCTTTCATCGTTCATTCAAACCAGAAAGAAAAAAAGGAAAGGGGAAATCGCGACGCCACAGCCCACGCCGCCGCAGGCGGAGCAGCGCCGCCCTTGGCGCCGTAATCCCCCACCACCTCTTCTCTCCGTCGATCCCCCTCCCTTCTCCCATTCGAGACCGCGAGCGCCCCAAATCCACGAATCCCGTAACCTCCTGGGACCACAGCTCCACCGCGCGCCACCAGTGCCGAGCGCCACCCCCGTCTGACCCCACCTCGGACGCGATGCAACCTCCATCCCCTCCCCAATTCAACGGCTCCTCCTCCTCTTCCCTCTGTAAAACCGGAAAACAGTGAGTGTTTAAATCTTTTTTATTTATTTATTTATTTATTTATTAATTATTTACAATAAAATCTGATTTTATTATATAGAGATTTAGGTTATTTAAAATCAGTAAATGAATTAGATTTTTATTCATATAAATGGCCGATAAAAATTAGATCTTTATTGTTTGAATGGTAACGAAAAGATTAGATTTTTGAATCAAGAAAGATTTGATTTTTAGTATAGGAAAGACGAAATTTTTATCGGTAGAAAGGCGGGATCTTTATTTAATCAAGTTAGAATTTTTATAATGATATATTTGAAAAGGCGAAATCTTTATAAAGTAAAAATTCGATTTTTATATATTGAACAACGAAGTAAAAATTCGATTTTTATATATTGAATAACAAGATAAAAATTCGATTTTTATATATTGAATAGCGAATAAAAATTCGATTTTTATATATTGAATGGCATAGTAAAAATTCGATTTTTACATATGTAGTGAATACGGGCAACGAAAGCGACAAAGGGCGAGATTGGAGAAGAGTCAAGATGATTGGATAGCTTTTTGTGAGAACTTCTCACTCTTCAATTTATTTTTCTAGTTATATATATACTAGGATGCAGACGGTGTTTAGTAGCACCCGACACCTGTCATCCACAGACCATGGATGGCTTGTTTGTTTGGTTGTGTAGTTGGTTAGATTATTTGGTTTGAATTGAATTGTTTGGTGAAATGAAATTGATTTGATTGATGTGTGAATGGCGTGGGCCTTCACTAGACCGGGGATAAGGCTAGGCCTTGTCCCGTTTCTAGTATCGTGCCGTTATGCCGCCGAAATTTTCTAATAATAAGTTAGAAAAATAAAGATAACTTTTTATTTAATAAATGAACCGAACAGAATATTCATAGGTTGAATAAAATAGTTTGATCGTTAAAAATATAATTTTTAACGTGAATGTGAATAAATAAATATTCATTTACAAACCGGATGGTTTGTTTATGTACACCTATTTGAAGGACGTTGATTGGGACAATAAATTTTACACATCGCCCAACTGCACAAATAAAAATCTGTGTTTGATTGTTTGAAACCCCACACGGGTATTGGGATGATATTTGAAGTACACTAATCCCGATTGTTTAGTTGTAAGTCGATCGATTGATTGACAGACTGTTATAAGTGTTGAATATTTATATTTGATGCTTATACAGTGTAGAATGCACTTTGGATGATGGTTGATTATTCATCGTTGTTGATATATACATGTGTTGTAGAAAATCCATATAATTAACATTATACGGTAATTGATTGGGCCTCATTCCAGTTTTGAAAAAGAAATATTTAAAATAAAAATATTTGAAATAGAATATTTGAAAATAGAAACATATGAAGCCGTGTTGGTTAGATTGACGCCATTGTGACATGAACGATATTTACATCGATTTTATTCATTCTTCAATGAATATTGAATAGATTTGAAATTCGAACTATATTGAAATGAATTGAAATTCGAATTATATTTAAAGTAAATTGAAATTCGAATTAAACTAAATTGATTTGAAATTCGAATTAAACTAAAATGATTTGAAATTCGAAATAGAAATGAAAACGAATTGAATTTGAATTGAAATCAATTTGAAATGAATTTAAAACGAATTTATATTGGAATATTCAATTTTGATTTGAAATTAAATATGAAGTTGAAACCGTTTTGAAAACGAATTTAAAATGATTTATAAACTACGTTTTAAAAGGAAATCGACGAAGTATATATTATATATATATATAAAATATTGGCCTGAATAGAACGCGCCGCGCCGAACTTCGACCATTGACTTCGAACGGATATTTCGGGAGATCCGACCGTCGGATTCTCCTAAAACCGGAACCGTTGGGTTCGTATCGAAAAGAGCTTTCTAACGAATATTAGAAATTAGAAATCTAACGGTTGGATTTGGAATTATGTCCAAATCAAATTTGAAAAAGGTCGCTGTAAGTGCAGTTCGATGGCCGTTGATGGAAATCGACCGTACAGGCCTTGATAAAATTATTAAAAATAGTAATAATTTGTGTAAAATCATAAGAAATGATTTAGAAAGAATTGGGATGAAAAACTCCATATTTGAAAAGATAAAAATAGATTTTTATCGAAATGAACTAGTTTTGAACTGGAACTATAATTCTATTTATTTTTAAATAAATAAATTGAATTTGAAAAGGGTTTTAAAAATAACCAGAATTTCCAATGATTGCATTGGAGTGGATTTGAATCGAAATTGTCCTCGGAATATTTCGATGTTGGAATTCGTGATTATACAGATGTTGTTATGGAAATTTGAAAGATATATATTTATATCGTTATTTACAATACGACATTTGTTAATCGTAGAATTTGATATTGAATATAAGCCGATATATTTTCTATTCAGAGCCTTGTATTGAATATCAAATGTGATTTGGGTTTGTCGTGAATGGTGTCTTCATTAACACTGTTCTTGAACCCAGTTGAGAAAAGATTAAATCTTTTTATTTAGATTTAATGAAGTGTATCAATTAAATGATATTTAATTGGAATTGAATGGATATTGATTTTTGGGTTTATCGTGGACAGTGTTTTAAATAACACTCGTTCTTTAACCCGATAATTAATGGAATGTGATTTTGGGTTTATCGTGAACTGTGTTTTAAATGACACTGATTCTTTAACCTAGTTAAAGATTAAAACTAAGTGGAGTTTTAATGAATCTTTAAATAGATTGAAAAGATCGAGAATGGAGTATCACCAGTTTTACTCCAAGCGATAGTTAAATCTTTAATTAGATTTGAACGTGAAATGGTAATTGAATTTACCGATAACACTGTGGTGTTAGATATGAAGTATTACCAGTTTTACTTCATGGGATGAATAGGTTGGGATTGGGAAATAAAATAAATGATTACTTCGGTATGGTTCGCTAATCCCGACTAGTTGAATCGAAATTCAAAAGAAGATTAAAGAATAAATTTTAATGATTTATCTTTGATAAAATTAATGGAAACCTCTCCCTATGAATGTGAAATTTAGAAACTAACTGTCAGTTAGCCAAGCAGAATGGTTTTCTGGATATTTATCTGATGTTGGTTTCGGCCTTCGGGGTTAATATTTGGGGAATTATTCTCTTGATTAATTTACGGTTAGTGACTGATGAATTGGAATGAGGCGTATGTTGTGTTTGTGTAACACTTATTTAAAATATACGCGAGTTATTCGGAAAGACCGGGTTTATCCCATTCTGAATAACTGATACGACGATAAGTCGAAAATGAAGACGATGGTCGAAGACCGGAGGTCTTCACGTCGTTTGGGTGATTACTGATGATCTTGATTGGGCTGTACACCCAAGAAGATGGAATCAGTTGGTGATCGTCCAGACGCACTTGGAGATCGATGGATATGCGGGGTACTAGGTGCCTCCGGTTTCGTTCAGACCCAGAACGAACTTGTAAATGGACTGTGTGTCTGACATTGGATTTTAGTCCGTGTGATTGATCTCTATTAAATATATATCTGTTTGGCGGCGGAGAATTTATTCTCTTGCTTAACGTCCTTCTCTGAGACGTACGAGCTCAGGGGTTATATATTGATGGATATCAAACGCATGGAGTGAATTGCCTGTGTGGCATGCCTAAGCGGAAATGGATCTAGGCTTCTGTTGAATGGCAAAGTCTTGTGGTGATGATCAAAGCACAGCCTGTGTGGCACAGCTTTGTGTAACGTGAATTCGCGAGCCTCGCACACCGGTTGTGAACCAAAAACGGGAGAGGACCTCAGGGAGGGCATGCGTTTCCTTCTAGCTAGGGTGGTGTCAGTGACCTACCATCCCTGACATTTATATACTTTTCACCTGTGTGGTTGTTGCTGTTGCGAGGCGCCTCGGTTTGATCGGACGATCCGGGTCCGATGGAGTCATTTATTGGCTTATTTACGCCCCAAAGGGCGGGGAAACGCAGTGTTCAGGCATTTTAATCCACATCGGTGGACCGGCCCTGACGATCCAAGGGTCACTCGAGCTCTGATCCTGAGGGGCGGGCTAGAGCGTCTCGAATCGGTTGAGGACTATCTTTTGCCTCGGTTCATAGATGGAAACCCAATTTCCAAATACGTGCCATTTGCAGTTTTATTTGTAAACCTATATATGGCGACATAGTGGCATGGGACGCTCATGTCGCCTATGATTGATACTTATGATTTGAAGTTGTTTTATACACTCTGCACTTATAATAGTATCAAATGATTTGTTTTAAACGTATCAAGCATTCTTTGGCTATTATAAGGTAAAAACCCTATCCCCCGGCTTGCGTTGCATTGTGTGATAGGACCTGGGTCTTATAATAGCTTCATTTTTCTTTATTTAGCATTGCGCTGTTGTTTTATGCACTGGTATTCTTGGGAGGAAACCCGTTCCGTGTTATACGGCGTGGTCCCTTGATTTACCGAACTTTAAAAATAAAGATTAATAACTGTTTTAGTTCTCACACCAGTCCCATGACTGACCTGGAGTTTATTGTTTTAACCTAAACTCTGGGTGCCCTTATTTTGACATGGGCAGCTAGTAGTTTTGGTTTTGCAGATTTATATCCACAGGATCCTGGTTTACAGCTGGAACGATATCCGGAAAGCTTTGTATCCGTATATGTCTTCTAGTTGTGTATTGTATTATTTTCCACTGCTATGTATTTAAATGTAATTTAAATCTCTGATATTTCTGTGTAATATTTATTCATTTATACTTTGTATATTCTTGTAATCTGATGCATTGTTGTAATAACAATGAAATATTCTTCCGTTTGCGTCCTATTTTGTGGCTTGTTCTCGAACTATCCGCGCTTTCCAAAACGGGGAAGTTGCGGGTTTTTACATTATGGGAGCCTGCACGTACACACGTGGACAAGTACACGTGTGCACTGCCCCAGCATCCCATAATTAACAAATGACAGGTACCTCGAAGTTCATAAGTGTTGCGCAAAAAAAATAGCGAAACAGGAAACAAAGACGGTGCATTTAGATTCAACCCACAGAATTTTTTTATGCATACATAGTAGGTAATGATGAACCAGGTTACTTCGAATATTACTGCATACTCGCAACATGAAACGACTAGGAATACAACCACTAAATTATATAGTCAAGAGCAGCACACGCACTCAGGTGTGCACCTATAGTCCTACAACTATGGGTCAACATAAGCCCTACATTAAAACCAGGTATAGTGAGAGTTTCAGGACTTTCCTATTTAAATAAGGCAAGAAAGAGCCTTTAGTATGTTTCCCATTGAGACAAAAAGTCACTGATAATGCATGCATGCAACATGTAGTTAATGCGCTAATTTTTTTGTGCAACAATATGTAGGATATGCCCTTCCAGGCTTTCAATTCATATCATATGTAAATCTTAAGAATAAAAGGCATGAAAACAGTGACTAATATATAAAAGGATTTTTGTATTGTAAACTACCGCCAAACTCTTTGTGTCTTATTGTTTTAATTTTTCTTTCTCGAGTAATCAAATAGGAAATTAGTTCTTGATCTACCATAGAAATAACAAATAAAATTTTGACTTGTATAGACATAACAAAAACAGATACTTCACTGAATTAACATATATTATATTGCAAATGTAATTACTAATTAATAACAGGGAATGTTATATCCAGGCAAACTCAAGTGATAGGCGATACACCAGTAATCCAAAATATAATAAATAATCCATAGTTATATGAAGTTCAAAACAGTGGTAGTATATGCAGTTCAACCTTCCTATATACACAAGTATATGCAGGTCAAACAATCGTAGTATATACAGTTCAACCAAGGTGGCCAAGTGATCAGCGTGTTGCGGTAAACAAGATGTGGGCAATAGGAAAAACATATGCAGTTTATAAACTGTGACCAGTGATCAAACATCTTGCAGTAAAAAGAATGTGTTACAGTAAATAAAAAGCGACCTAGGAAATCATATGGTAATAGTTGGTTCCAACCGATCTAGATATACCCATATATCATTTATCTTTTCTTTTCAGATTTATAAACAGTCTAGTTCAACGCATATTACAACAAAGTCAGGTTTAAAAAAAACAGCAGGTTTCTCATTAACATGTATATGAACATGGTTTAAGACTTTGCAAAATTAATAGGTACTCATATATGTATAGGTGTATACATATATAATGATAAATCAGTACCAGTATCAACCCATGACTTCATGGTTGAAATTAAACCTAACTGTGTGCAAAAATGAACTAATATAATGTAATAGCCAAGTTCCTTCAGGTGAACTATTTCGACCCTTCTCCCAAGCAATACATGTTAAATATCATATGGAAACAGTCCATAAAAATGATAGAAAATCATATAACACACAGTACTATGAAAATGTGGAAAACACCGAGTTTACCCTTAGATGTATGGTAATAGTCTTAACAGAAATATCAGTATATTTAATATTGTGAACTATATAGTTTTATAAAAGGTTTATGGCACAAGAGATTTATGGTTCTCTTTTCTAACTCACTACATATTCGATTCCAGTTTAATGGACAAGAAGTGTATAAGCATATGTGTACATAATTATCAAGTCAAAGGTGCATGGAATATGACAGCATGGAAAAATATAGCAACCAGATGGCAAACAAGTGAACAAAATTTACATGTATAGGCAAAGCTTGGCATTTTCGTAACTATTTGTTGTTACCGCAGCATGAGTTCTACCTCTTCTTCTCAACAATAACAAAAACAAACTATTATTCCCTTTCTCATATGTGATCCTAACCACTTATCAACTGTAATATTCTTTTTATATAAATAAACTTTAGGTTAACACCAATAATATTGTATTACAAGCAGAAAATGTGAAGTATATCTTAACAGACCATTCACTTTAGCCTATGCCTGAGCCATGGTCATAGATTTAAACTACATGGTATGGACAGCAAGTGCTACAGCAAGCCCTTATGCAAAATAAAAAAAAAACTCAAAACATGCGGATAGTGGAAATTTCATGAAAATCAAAAGTAGGCTTGTATGATATATACACACGAGTGAAACATTTTACAGAAAGTCACAGGGAACCCAAGACAGCGAGGATAACGAACATCCTAAACGGCGGAGGTGGTAAATGGCAACAATCCAACAAAATAACAGGGACACATGAGCATGAGAGAATTCAAACAGGGGGATTAAACAGTCAGGCCTAAAATATTTTATTTAGTTTTAACTGAAATTAAATTACTTGAAACAAAATCCATCGTGAGCTAACACTCACCTTTAACACGATGACGGATAAGGTGATAAACGAGGCGGGTCTGCAGCTCCAAGCGCTGAGAGCTCTGGCTCGACTGGTGGAGCAAGTCTCGACATTTATGGAAGAGGAGTCACCATTCTATTTTGTGGTCGAACGATGGAAGTATGGGTTTGTCGACGCAGTGCTCCAAGTGGTGATGCTCGCGGTCTTTGTGGTGGCATCGGCTCGGAACAAAACCGGTCCGACATGAATTTGAGGAATGAAGACCGATTTGATTTGGGAAAACCATTAAAATTAAAAGGGAAAGAAACGTCCTTTTTTTTTGTTTGGAGGAACTAGGAATAAAAATCAAGGAGCTCAATTAGAAGTGGTGAAAGAACAATTTGGTTCGGGATTTGATTTAGGGAGGAATCATTTCGTCAGAGGCCACTAAAAATTGCAAGAAGAAAGAAAGGACTTTTTGCTAAAGAAATTGGGGATGAGGGTTGATTTATATATAAAGGAAATTGGGGATAAGAACGAAGTCCATCAGTAGGTTATAGCGTAATGGCGCCTTACTCTTTAGGTCTGCGCGATTTTCAAGAGGCGTCCGCGTTAATTTTCTGAGGTAGGCAACAACCGTTTTAATTTAAAGATTGTATTCTACTGTGAATTATTACGTACTGTTCCAAAATAACTCCGAATTATTCCAAATTTGAACCGTTAAATTTTAATTCCTTTATATACACATATACACACAAATCCAAGCCGATTCCCATATATCTAAACAAATAAAATTCTCCAATTTATTTATCATCCATAAATGTTTATTTTATATAATTTAATTCAATCATCTAAATTCTTCAATTAAATTTCAAATCCAGTTCAACCAGATTCCAATCAAATATTTAATACTAATTTTTTTGATTCTCACCAACCATTCTGAATTAAGTATTAAATTAAATTCGTGCACAAACAATATATTTGATTTTAAATTTCTAACTCCAGTAAAAATGATCATTAAAAATTAAGTATTTAATTAATTTTACATTCCAGATGTCGAAATTTCTGGGACGTTACAATCTACCCCCTTTAAAACTTTTCGTCCTCGAAAAGGAAAGATCGTTAGCGTTATACCGATGTATTCTTCAAATTCTCATATTTATGTGAAATTTTAACACAACTAATTTAAATATCGATACTTAAACCATTGATCTTCTTTCTTTTGTCCATCATATTTAATTAACTCGGAAAATTAATTTTCCTTTCTTATAATAGTGGTCAATTTTGATCAAATACGATTTTATTTATTTCCATGCTCTTTGAATTCCAATCAACTTTCTTAGACCCATTTCCTATCTCAAGTTGGTTTGAGATATTTCCCATTTCTCATTCTATTTAATCATTTAAGATATTCAAAATCATATAATTTCTTTTCCAAACGAATTTCGTTTTAAGTTTCAATTTCTGCATAAGTTAGATTTATACATCTCCAACTATTCCAAATTCCATTACAAGCATCATTTGTCAATGTTACTTATCCACCATCGCAACTGTAACGGATCTAGGCTTAGCAACTATTAACCCAATCTCCTTACATTCCATTCATTTAATCTTCCCATCACTCATCGAAGAGTGTAAATAACATCCCTTTTTTAAGTTGCAAATTTTCGACTTGAAAATTTTCCAAAATCAGAAACCTTTAATAACCTTTGTAACACGAGATTCATGCAAAAATATTTGTATTACTATTACATAGCTATGGGTTTGAAAGTATCCTGAAATTCTCTATCTTAACTTATTTAGTTAAGTACATTTTAACTTTCAAATTATTTATTTAAAATTATTTGATAACTCGAAGTTTGACAAGTCTATTGTCGTTCTCACAGATGTTAGGCGTACGCTGGCCAGGCGCACGACTAAAATCTCCAAGTACTAAATATCCTTGCTTCAACACTTAATGAAAATATATCAAAAATTCATTTAAAGCAGATATGGAAAGTACCAGTGCGATATTGATATGTTGATTGTTCATGAATCACAGATACACAATGGTTTCATCTGGATCCCCCAGAAAACATCTGTATCCATAGGAAATCACTTCCATGCGAATTTCGTCATGGACAAATCAACGAAATATATATAAGAATCAAAGGCAAAGCAGAGATCACTAAGCGCTGACTGCTCTATCTTAGGGTCACGAAACATTATCAATTTTGAAGATAAATCAAATCACGAGGATCAATCAATCTCAAGGACGAATCAAGTCACGAAGACAATTTTAGTCATGAAGACACATCAAATCACGAATACACGGTGCTGCATCAAACAGGTGGCTCCACATCACTAAGATATCTCAAACATCGCATGGCTCCATTCTAATTTTAGTAACTCTAGCGGTTACATCTCTTTCACTTGTAGATATGTCATGGGGACCGCAGGCATACAATGGTTACGCCTGATTCCCTCAGGAAATATCCATACCCGTAAGCTTTCATAGCTCTGCGGATTACGCCCTTATCACGACTGTAGATCGCAGCAGACACAATGGTTACGCTTGGTTCCCCCAAGAAGCATCCGTCCGTCGTAGGCTATCTGCAGCCCAGCGAATTTCGCTATACGGTCGAATTCCAATGACTCTAGATCACACGATCACAATGGTTACGCCTGATTCCCTCAGGAAACATCCGATCGTTGTAGGCTATCTACAGCCCTGTGAATTACGCTAGCAGTCGTGCTCAATGGCAACTCATGAGTTTTATGTCCGGACAACCTACCACCACCACCAGCATATCTCAGCTAAGCTTGAATTTCAAAGAAGAAGAAAGGTACTTCCCTTATCTTGATTTTTGAAAATATATGATGCTATGTACGTATAGTATTTTATTTCATAATCCTCGTAAAATTTACTTATGTCAAATTACATAAGATTTTCTTCTCAAATAATATTTTCAAACATCTCATTCCATTGTATAAGATTTCATCTCTACTCAATTATCCTTCCATATTAATGGTTCCTGAATTCGCTATATTCTTGTACTTTTTTTTCTCATACAAGTACAAAAATCTCTATATCCAATATCGAATTCCTACAAATTTCCATCCAAATTTCAAATTTTCAGTTTTGATTTCTTAACCGATTCAGTTATTTGATATCTTTCCAAACTCAGATTTACGAATCTATTGGTTATAACACAATTTTCTCCAAATTTCCCAATTATTAAGTTCCTCACTTCATCCATATCTTTATGCTCTCCAATTTCAAAATTTTCTATTTTTTTAATACAAATTTCTAATTCACGTATCATTTCTCTTCCACATTCACATCCTTCAACCATAAATTATCAAGCGAACAACTCCCTAAGCATAAACCCCAAAGGCAGAAACCAATAACAGATCGACACTCAGAAAATTTATTCAACTTAACAAATCTCCAGTCAGTTTCTAAATTCCTTAACTTCTTTTCTTAATTCTTATCAAATCATTATTTACACAATTTCTCGGATTCAATTTACGAATCTACCTCTCTTACTTCTGCCGCTCTTTATTCACGCCGTACAACATTTTGCTCTTCAGTTTTCTCCATTATAATTTATAAAAATACGTTAGCAACTCGCGATCTTTTGAAAAACATTCCCAATTATCAGATTTATATAAAATCATTTATTACCATTGGAAAACATTTCCAAACATTCACTATCCTTTATTTTCGATAGAAAATGCACTTTATTCACACGGGGAAAACATTTCTAATTTCGTTATTTGAATTAAAACAGATATAAAATATTGTTATTCCACTTAACAATTAAAACTCATTTACTTACTTCACTTACCCACTATTGCTATCGAGTCTTAACCATTTCCTTTATCTCCAATTCCATTTCATCCTTTCGCTTTCCAGCAATATTTACTTCAAAAAAGTAAATATTATCCCTTTTATACGAATCTGGACTCATCACATCAAAATAACTTTTAATTCATTTAAATATAGGTTCATATCTCTTTAAAATCTCCATTCATATCTTGCTTCACTTCATTTACGATTCTCATAATTTAAAACTCTCGTTAATCATTCACTTCTTGTTTATTAATTAACAAGTTTATATCTTGCCATCGAATTCATATATTTGATTATACCTTATTGGTTTGAAACCAATTATAATTTATCTTGCCAAGTTAGTAATACAATTTAACTTAATCGAATTCCAAATATAACATTCTTGATTTTATTATCATTCGTTTATATTCCATATATCAAAATAAAATTCATTGTTTCATTTTTGAAGCGATTTCAATTTTCCCCTTTATCATTCAAATTCCTAATTGAATTCTTACTTCTAATAAATTTTAGTTATCTTTTATTGCTAAAATATATGATTAGAGAATTTAATTCGTCGATTATCTTATACTTATCTTTCTTGGATACCATTCGTTGGTGGATTCAAGATTCAAATCTAAGGGGATCTTATCGAACAATAATTCTCGCAAACCTGGATTCGAAGACTTCTGAAGACTGGGGATTCCGAACAAAATTTTAACTCTAAAAATTCTTTTTCCATTGTATTAGTTTCAAAATAATAGTCTCAAAAATAATTTTTCCAATTTTTTTTCAAAATCTATTTTAAAATTATTTTCATTTAAAAAATTCATATTTCAAAACCTTTTTATTTTCGAAGTTATCTTTTCTAGTGTTGATCCTACTCATTTAAACTCAATAAGCTAAGCTTTGAATAAACCAAAGCTCTGATACCACTTGTAACGTCCCGTCTTTTGACCGTTTCAAATTGGTAATTAACCAACTTCAAACGTCCAAATTGACGGATCGTTATTTAGCTTACCGAGTTAAAAACGGAATCAACACAGGAATACAAAATGAATAATAACACGGTATTGATAGCGGAACAAACTTGTTCTTTATAATTAAAATTTCTTTAATACGAAACTTTTCTATATACAGCGGACTGAAAATATGGTTTAAATACAAAAGAGATATTTACTGTTTTAAAAATCTTCAGAGTGTGCATCTTCTGGAACCCCCAGTTTCTTTCCAATCTTCGAACCCGCATTTGTAATCCCTAAATCTGAAATGCTCAGGTCTGACTCGAGCATTTCATGTAAAAACATAAAAAAAACACTCGAGTCAGGATTAATCATGGTTCAAGTAAATTAATTTCAATAGAAACTGAATATAAAATAGTTAATTCTAGCTTCCGAAATATATCCCAAAATAAAAACGGTGCAGTATCTATGACTATCAGTTTCAGTTTTAGGGACAAATGATTACGGGAGCCTGCACGTACACACGTGGTCAAGTACACATGTGCACTGCCCCAGCATCCCATAATTAACAAATGACAGGTACCTCTAAGTTCATAAGTGGTGCGCAAAAAAAATAGCGAAACAGGAAACAAAGACGGTGCATTTAGATGCAACCCACATAATTTTTTTATGCATACATAGTGGGTAATGATGAAGCAGGTTACTTCGAATATTACTGCATACTCGCAACATGAAACGACTAGGAATACAACCACTAAATTATACAGTCAAGAGCAGCACACGCACTCAAGTGTGCACCTATAGTCCTACAACAATGGGTCAACGTAAGCCCTGCATTAAAACCAGGTGTAGTGAGAGTTTCAGGACTTTCCTATTTAAATAAGGCAAGAAAGAGCCTTTAGTATGTTTCCCATTGAGACAAAAGTCAATTGATAATGCATGCATGCAACATGTAGTTAATGCGTTAATTTTTTTATGCAATAATATGTAGGATATACCCTTCCAGGCTTTCAATTCATATCATATGTAAAACTTAAGAATAAAAGGCATGGAAATAGTGACTAATATATAAAAGGGTTTTTGTATTGTAAACTACTGCCAAACTCTTTGTGTCTTATTGTTTTAATTTTCTATCTTGAGTAGTCAAATAGGAAACTAGTTCTTGATCTACCATAGCAATAACAAATAAAATTTTGATTTGTATAGGCATAACAAAAGCAGATACTTCACTGAATTAACATATATTATATTGCAAATGTAATTACTGATTAATAACATGGAATGTTATATCCAGGCAAACTCAAGTGATAGGGGATACACCAGTAATCCAAAATATAATAAATAATCCATAATTATACGAAGTTCAAAAAAGTGGTAGTATATGCAGTTCAACCTTCCTATATACACAAGTATATGCAGCTCAAACAATCGTAGTATATACAGTTCAAACAAGGTGGCCAAGTGATCAACGTGTTGCGGTAAACAAGATGTGGGCAGTAGGAAAAACATATGCAGTATATAAACTGTGACCAGTGATCAAACATCTTGCAGTAACAAGAATGTGTTACAGTAAATGAAAAGTGACCTAGGAAATCATATGATAATAGTTGGTTCCAACCGATCTAGATATACCCATATATCATTTATCTTTTCTTTTCAGATTTATAAATAGTCTAGTTCAATGCATATTACAACAAAGTCAGGTTTAAAAAAAACAGCAAGTTTCTCATTAACATGTATATGAACATGGTTTAAGACTTTGCAAAATTCATAGGTACTCATATATGTATATGTGTATACATATACAATGATAAATCAGTACCAGCATCAACCCATGACTTCATGGTTGAACTTAAACCTAACTGTGTGCAAAAATGAACTAATATAATGTAATAGCCAAGCTCCTTCAGGTGTACTATTTCGACCCTTTCTCCCAAGCAATACATGTTAAATATCATACGGAAACAGTCCATAAAAATGATAGAAAATCATATAACACACAGTACTGTGAAAAATGTGGAAAACACCCAGTTTACCCTTAGATGTATGGTAACATTCTTAACAGAAATATCAGTATATTTAATATTGTGAACTATATAGTTTTATAAAAGGTTTATGGCACAAGAGATTTATGGTTCTCTTTTCTAACTCACTACATATTCGATTCCAGTTTAATGGACAAGAAGTGTATAAGCATATGTGTACATAATTATCAAGTCAAAGGTGCATGGAATATGATAGCATGGAAAAATATAGCAACCAGATGGCAAACAAGTGAACAGAATTTACATGTATAGGCAAAGCGTGGCATTTTCGTATTTATTTGTTGTTACCGCAGCATGAGTTCTACCACTTCTTCTCAACAATAAAAAAACAAACTATTATTCCCTTTCTCATATGTGATCCTAACCACTTATCAAATGTAATATTCTTTTTATATAAATAAACTTTAGGTTAACACCAATAATATTGTATTACAAGCAGAAAATGTGAAGTATATCTTAACAGACCATTCACTTTAGCCTATGCCTGAGCCATGGTCGTAGATTTAAACTACATGGTATGGACAACAAGTGCTACAGCAAGCCCTTATGCAAAATAAAAAAAACTCGAAACATGCGGATAGTGGAAATTTCATGAAAATCAAAAGTAGGCTTGTATGATATATACACACGAGTGAAACATTTTACAGAAAGTCACAGGGAACCCAAGACAGCGAGGATAACGAACATCCTAAAAGGCGGAGGTGGTAAATGGCAACAATCCAACAAAATAACAGTGACACATGAGCATGAGCGAATTCAAACAGGGGGATTAAACAGTCAGGCCTAAACTATTTTATTTAGTTTTAACTGAAATTAAATTACTTGAAACAAAATCCATCGTGAGCTAACACTCACCTTTAACACGATGACGGATAAGGTGATAAACGAGGCGGGTCTGCAGCTCCAAGCGCTGAGAGCTCTGGCTCGACTGGTGGAGCAAGTCTCGACATTTATGGAAGAGGAGTCACCATTCTATTTTGTGGTCGAACGATGGAAGTATGGGTTTGTCGACGCAGTGCTCCAAGTGGTGATGCTCGCGGTCTTTGTGGTGGCATCGGCTCGGAACAAAACTGGTCCGACATGAATTTGAGGAATGAAGACCAATTTGATTTGGGAAAACCATTAAAATTAAAAGGGAAAGAAACGTCCTTTTTTTTGTTTGGAGGAACTAGGAATAAAAATCAAGGAGCTCGATTAGAAGTGGTGAAAGAACAATTTGGTTCGGGATTTGATTTAGGGAGGAATCATTTCGTCAGAGGCCACTAAAAATTGCAGGAAGAAAGAAAGGACTTTTTGCTGAAGAAATTGGGGATGAGGGTTGATTTATATAGAAAGGAAATTGGGGATAAGAACGAAGTCCATCAGTAGGTTATAGCGTAATGGTGCCTTACTCTTTAGGTCTGCGCGATTTTCAAGAGGCGTCCGCGTTAATTTTCTGAGGTAGGCAACAACCATTTTAATTTAAAGATTGTATTCTACCGTGAATTATTACGTACTGTTACAAAATAACTCCGAATTATTCCAAATTTGAACCGTTAAATTTTAATTCCTTTATATACACATATACACACAAATCCAAGCCGATATCTAAACAAATAAAATTCTCCAATTTATTTATCATTAATAAATGTTTATTTTATATAATTTAATTCAATCATCTAAATTCTTCAATTAAATTTCAAATCCAATTCAACCATATTCCAATCAAATATTCAATACTAATTTTTTTTATTCTCACCAACCATTCTTAATTAAGTATTAAATTAAATTCGTGCACAAACAATATATTTGATTTTAAATTTCTAACTCTAGTAAAAATGATTATTAAAAATTAAGTCTTTAATTAATTTTACATTCCAGATGTCGAAATTTCTGGGACGTTACAAGTGTCATGGTATGGAGCCCAGATAGTTTTACTTATGTGGATGATGGAATGAGGCTCCTCGGTTATTGAGTCCTTAGTGGCTCAGAGATAGGTCCGATAGGACCAGGAAACGTGTGTTTAGGAATAATAAATCCACTAAAGTTAGTGTGGACAGGCCCTGAAGATCCAAGGGTTCACTACGGGGGATCCTGAGGCATATGCTAGAGTGTCTCAAATCAGGAGGAGCCATCCCTTGCCTCGACTCATAGATGGAATCTAATTTCCAATACGTGACTTTTCGAACTTAGTTGTAAACCTATATGGCGACATAGTGGGATGGGACGCTCATGCCGTCTATGATTGATACATTTATATTTGAAGTTGATTTTGACAATATACACTTATAGTGAAAACAAAAATGATTTGTTTTAAAACGTACCAAGCATGTTTGGCTATTATAAGGGAAAACTCTATCCTCCGACTTGCGTTGCATTATGTGATGGGACCTGAGTCTTATAATAGCTTCATTTTTCAAAAAGCAATGCACTGTTTTATTTTAAACTGATATTCATGTGGAGTAAACCCATTCCATGACATACGATGTGGTCCCGTGATTTACCTTATTTTAAAGTAAAGCTTAATAACTGTTTTGAGTTCTCACACAAGTCCTATGACTGACTCGGAGTTTGTTGTTTCTACCTAAACTCCGGGTGCCCATATTTTCCACACGGGCAGTCAGTAGTTTTGGTTCTGCAGATTATTTCTTTTTCTAGGATCCAGGATTACAGCTGGAGCTATATTCAGAAAGCTTTGTATCCGTGTATCTCTTTCAGTTGTGGTTGTATATGATTTCCGCTGTACATTATATCTCATGTATTATTTTCCGCTGCTTTATAATTTAATTCTATGATGTTTATCCACTGTATATTATCTGAACTCTGTTATATTCTTGTATTCTGATGTAAATTGTTGTAATAGCAATGAAATGTTCTATTGTTTATGTTCTGATGCGTCGTGTTCTCAACTCAATCCGGGCTTTCCCGTACCGGGAAAGGTTGGGTTTGTTTCAATAGTTTTCACTTTTGTTAATATTGTTGATTCATTGGAGTTATGCACTGGAACAAGGAATTTGACAAGATCTACTATTTAGAAACAAAACAGGATTTATGGATTATCCTTGAGTTGTATACTAGATAAAACTACCAAATAGTTGATAACATAATATTTATAGGTACAAGACATTAACACTCCTACTCAAGTCACATTTAAAACATAAAACATTGGAATGATATGTAAGTTGCTCTCGTGAAGTTGCCATCAATTTTAGTCAAATGAATCACTCATTTTCATAACATGAAAACAAATGAAAATGCAAATGCAGATTTGTAAAGTAGATTTAACAGAGAAGATCTGATTTGTGAAGTAGGTTCAGCGAAGAAGATCTAATTGTAAAGTAAGTTCAATAGATTAAATTATAAAAATCTTACAAACTCGTAGTGACATGTCTGCAAATTGTTTCTTTGTGTACTATTTTTTTATGGTTGCATGTAGCATTCAGATTTTTTCTTCACAAAAATATGCCCTACGGCCAACTGTAGTCCAAACTACTATAACAAATACAAAAAGACGACATACCTCTTGAGGAGCACAACAAAGCATATAAAAGCAATGGAAACCAAATCTTCTACATGTTTATTTACGCAAGGATGATTTTTTTCTTCTTGATATCATAATCAGTACGCATTAAAACTGATTCTATCATCTGAATCCTTTTTCAATTCAATCAAAAATCAAAATAGCAATCCAATCAAAAATCAAAACAACAATCAATCAAAATTAAAACTGTTAGACCAAAAAATCGCAATAACACCCAAATGCAGTGTGAATTCCTCACAGTTAAAAATCATAGGTCATAATCTTTTATTTATATTTACGTATCACAAGAGAAATCAGTATATTCATAAGAAAGAGGAGAAAAAGAGTTGTTTATACACGAAAGTCCTTGCGTTGATAATAGTGGAAGCTGTGTATGAGAGTGGCAAAAATATCCTTCAAAATTCCTTAAAATGGTGTATTTATAGCCATATGGAGGCTTCTGCGGGTTCCGGGTCGGATGCCACATGGCATGCATCCCAAGAATCTCGAAATGAGGTGGAAAACATGGAGAAATCCTCTTTAGATCGTGCTATGCCAAGTGTAACTTAATACGAGTTAATAGGAGTTAAAATAACCAAGAGAATAGGTCAAATTCCATGCATAGAAAATGTTCCAAGCGGGTCGGGTCTTGCCTTATCTGACCCGAGCCAGTATCTTCGATTTGAAAGCGAGATGCACTTCTGCGCAGCTCGTGTCCAACGCGGGTCAGGTCCCCATCTTCCGATCCGATCCCATGATGCTTAAGGATTCCAAAGCGAAGAAGCTCCAGCGCCATGCCATCGGGTCGGGTTCATGCCTACCCGACCCGCTCCATGCGATCTTAACCGAAAGGGAACGCCCAATCCAGGGTTTTGCTAATGCCAAAATCCAAGTTTCCGATGCTTCGTCGCTCCATCCACATGATCGTCGATTAATGCCAGTCTATACTCAAGTCCCGAGTTGTTCTTCTAAACGCGTTTACAGTTCCAAACCGTAAGGTCGTTTGGGCCAAACGTAAGTTATACCTAAAGTTAATTCACAAGGCTACTAAAGATGCGGTGCAAAGCACAATAAATGACGTTTTGGGGCCCAAAAGATGCTATCTGATAGGAGTTTTGGCTATTTTACGTTTGTGATGCGACTTCGACCAAATCGCTTCATGTTTTCTGATGATATTCTCAATGCTTGAGCTTGCTGCTAACCAGAAATCTCATGTGTGACAGTTTTGACTGAAAAGCATGTCAACTATTTTCCCCTCAGAACATATCGTGCTGGAAAGGAAGATGTGTTCTGGATAATGCGACAAATCCATAATCTATAGAAATTCGGGATACCACGACCACATAGGATCGTATTAAGGCCAGAAAACCGATGATTGCTCGGGATCGTTTAAGTCCAAAAAACCGAGAAAACCAAAGCTACGTCAGGCCCTCCAACTGCGAGTATAATCCATACCTGCAAAGAAAAACAGATGTGTTAAATCCTGACAGTACTGCTTAACCTCTCCTAGCATAAACCATGCTTAGGCGTCAAGTTGAGCATAAACCATAATCAAGAGACATTTAAATCATCCTTCCAAGACATGGCTAAGGACAAAACCTTCTAGGCATAAGCCATACCAGGAAGTTCAAATTGAGCATAATCCATACTCGAGTTTTATTGAGTTCCTTTGCCAGATCCGGACAAGTCCATTCGCCGTTCTTGAGTACAATCCATACTTAAGAATCCCACTGAGTACAATCCATACTCATACCGAGATAGAGCTATGCTTGCCACAGCCTGATAAGGTAGTCCGTCCCTAGGCATAATCCATACTAAGGGTTCTGAGGTAAGTATAAGCCATATTTTTGTTAAGATTGAGAATCCTTCCACAGCTTGACAGGACACTTAAATTCTCCGAACATAATCCATGCGTAGAAAGTCCTTTCTTATTAAATTCAAAATACAAAACCAAAGCAAATCCTGATAGGTTTATCATCAAATCCAGAGCATGCTTTGGAGCTGAATCCTAACCCTGCACGTATGTACTCCGATTTAGCCAATCAGAAAATCTAAAGAAAGATAAAAACATTTCTTAAATCCTAAGAAACGCAGCCAGGATGATCTGATCCAAATCAGTTGATGATGATCCCATAGTAACTAGATCCCGGATCATTTTCTCTCCGAGGAACAGGAGGAGGTAGCAAGGATGTAGGCATTGTTCGTTGTTTGACATACTCGGGTAGGTCTCTACTTCTGACCTGTTCCTCAATCAAATTTCTCAGCCTGTAGTCATTCGTGTCATCACCGTCTATATCATGAAATATGCAATGTTTTCTGGAGTCGCATTCTCTCGGCGTTGGCTCCCTTATGGGAGGCTTCAGATAGGAAACAACACCGTTTGTATCCATGTAAATATCGATCAATGAAGCACGGAGTTCAGTGTACTTTCATATCTGGGTCATCTCCGGGGATGAGTGTTGCGGTCATTCGTGACAACAGCATTTCCTTTGCCTTTTCCAGAATCATACGGTCCTCTGTCTTTCAATATGTTGATGTCGAGAATGTCCTTCTCGAAAGTTGCATCTTCTTCCCCCAGAAATTTTTCTGCTTTAAGGTATAATTCACCGAGATCTCATGGTGGGTTTCGATGAAAAGATATTTTGAAGTTCCACTTATTCAGGATGCCAGATATTGTTGCCATCAGTACCATCGATGGTTCGAGTCGATCAACTGATACTACTACAGTGTTGAATCTTTCCGAAAATGAGCGTAGAGTTTCTCTGGACCTCTGCTTGATTGAAGTAAGCGACATGACGTTCTTGGGTCATGCAATGTGGACCAGAAATTATTCAATGAAGTGGGCTACCAACACGTTCCAATTGATGATTGACTCAGATTCCATCTACCGAATGCACATAGCAGTTATATCAGTCAAGAAGAGAGGAAACCATTTGCCATGACATTCTCCGACGCCATAAGACTTCCATATGCCATTTGTAATGCAATAGATGCACGGTAGGATCCGTCCTATCATTGTAAGGCTCTAGAACTAGAAGCTTGAAATCCGGAAGGTTGCGGCAATTCTTTATTTCCTATGTGAATGGACCGAGATTGACGTTATCCATGTCATCTTGAAAAGTGCGGCCTCTCGAGAGGTGTTAAATCAAATTTGCGAGTTGATTACCATCAAAGAGCTATTGCAAATTGCCAGTATTAGTGTTGGTTCCCCCAGCATCGAGTCCAAGAGTGCGAAGGGGTCTCTACCAAGTCTCGACGTTCGGGTCGAGGTTGCTCCCGAGTAGTGGGTCGAATGGCTCGACCCGACTCGGTCCTTGTGCCTCGAGACGAGGTGCTTCGCATTGAAGTGATGTTGGTTCCCTCTAAACTTGGGTTGATATGGGTCATGCTTGACTTCCAGTATTGCCAATGTTTATTGATGTATGTCGTCCATTCCAGAGGGGAGGCTACTGCCTCTGAGTTCAGTAGGTTATGCGGTTGGGATTTAGCCCGATCTGACCCAGTCTGAGGTAGTTGCTGCTTGAGCCGTGTCCATGGTGCCAGCGAGTCGACTAGGACCCGATCCGACCCGATTGAGGTTAGCTGTTCGAGCTACTTCTGTGCCATTTCCAACATGCTGAATGCTGCCCGGTCTTCCATCCATTTGAGCAAAGAACTAGTTCATCATATCCTGCTGTTTTTGAAGAATCTCATCTTGCCTTTCCATCTGACTTTTCAATTCAGCGATAACTCCATCCATTTCATCTCTAGTCAGGTATGCTGAGGGATCATCATGAGAGGAAGCTTCCTGGCTTGCCTCGTTCCTTGTGCCTTTTGTGCAAACATCCTCAGCACGAGAGAAGGTTCAATCTTTCTTCGGCTTGAGCGTTGATCCAATAACCAAATAATCAGCTTCCTTTCAAGCTAGAAGAAGAAGTTATGGCATGTTCCCCTTCCTGGTGCGCCAAAATGTTAGACCAAAAAATGGCACTAACACCCAAATGCAGTGTGAAGTTCTCACAACTACAAATCACAGATTATAGAATGTAGAAAACAGTAAATAACAGGGGATACACAATACTTTTATAGTGGTTAGGCTCAATCCAAGCCTACGTCCACTTTATAATCTTTTATGACGTATTACAGGAGAAATCAATATGTACGTAAGAAAGAGGATAAAGAGAGCTGTTTATACATGAAATCCTCATGTTAAGCTAAGTGGAAGTGGTCTTGGTATCCATGCAAAGTCCTTGCATTGATAATTGTGGAAGCCCTATATGAAAGTTGCCAAAAAATCCTTTAAATGGTGCATTTACAGTCATATGGAGGCTTCTTCGGGTTTCGGGTCAGATGCCATGTGGCATGCACCCTAAGAATCTCAAAATAAGTTGGAAAACGTGGAAAAATCCTCTCCAGATTGTGCTATGCCAAGTATTACTCAATCTGAGTTAATAGGAGTTAAAATAGCCAAGAGAATAGGTTAAATTCCATGCGTAGAAAATGTTCCAAGCGGTTCGGGTCTCGTCTTATCCGACCCGAGCCCCTTCGATCTGAAGGCGAGATGCACTTCTGTGCAGCTTGTGTCCAAGGTGGGTCAGGTCCCCTTCCTCCGACCCGATCCCATTATGCTTCAGGATTCCAAATCCAAGAAGCTCCAGCGCCACGCCATCGAGTCAGGTTCATGCCTACCTTGACCCGCTCCGTACGATCCGAACCGAAAGGGGAGACCCGATCCGGGGTTTTTCCAATGCCAAAATCCAAGTTTTTGATGCTTCGTCACCCCTTCCACATGGTCGCCGATTAATGCCAGTCTATACTCAAGTCCTGACTTCTTCTTATGTACACATTTACGGAAACGAGCATAACATCCAAACCGTAAGGCCCTTTGGGCCAAACGAAAGTTGTACCTAAGCTAATTCGGAGGGCTACAGGAGTTATGGTGTTGCACCATAATTGACGTTTTCGGACCCAAAAGTAGTCATTTGATAGGAGTTTCGGGCCATTTTACGTTTGCGACTTCGACCAAATCGCTTCATGTTTTATGATGATGCTCTCAATGATTGAGCGCACTGTTAACCAGAAATCTCATGTGTGACAGCTTTGACTGAAAAGCATGTCAACAAAAACCTATTGAAAAAAATAAAGCGAATAATTAACCAACAAAATATATGTCGTAAAGGACAACTGCCGATGATTGTGCTGTGTGATGCAAGCGGAAACAGATTTGAGAAGAATAGCAATGATTGTCCGGTTACTCATGTCATACATAACAGTATATACTTCATGATAAAATACATATTAAAGGCATAAAACGAAATCAGATTCACTTTGGACATACCTTTTATAGCCAAACAACATCAAACTCAATTGATGTCACTTAGCTTCAGTCACACAACATCTCATCGCCTGCATTCCAATATTCTGTGATGCGCTTCACTTGCAACTTTATCATATAACATTTTATACTTTATGATGAAGTTTAGGCATGCTCCACCAAACAACAATGTACAGATTTCATGCAGCTTACGAGAATAATTTAGAACTTTGGAAAAATTCCAACACAATTGGATTGGGAAATATCAACAACGTACTATATAAGCTTATGCTACAATGATCATGAACATAGTCGAAAAACATAAAAGGTGTTGGACCACATATAAAAGGCAAATTATTATGTTAGTTGAAAGAAGCTACGTCTCCAGCACCTGCATAAGCCAATGCACGGTAAGTTTAATGCTCAGTCTCAGATTCTATCATCGGTAATTTTCCTAACCAATGGATAGTAGGAAGAAAGAGGTGCTTCACCACGGAAGGAAGCCAAAAACCCAAAAAGAATACCCTAAAACGAGCACACAAATCCAAAAATCAAACCAAATATCAACATACCGACCAAACCCAAAGCATTGGCAATCGATAGCCACCATTGGCTGAACAAATACGACTACACAGAACTCCCAAATCGAAACCCAAGCCAGACCTGGAAATGCAAATAAACAGCACTTCCATTGTAATAGTCACAAAGGATATTGATTGGAGAGGCTGGCGTGAAGTCGACGGCGAGGAATCGAAGACCATCAGTGGTAACGAACAAAATTTTTTTAGGCGAAGTGGGGTGATAAGATAAATTAGAGAAAATACGCATAAGGGATTTAAGTGTTGAGCAAACAGCTATATACCAAAAAGGGAGAAAGCTAGGGTTAAAGGAGAAGCGAGCGTTGAAGAAGAGAGAGTTAGCAGAAGAATTAAACAGATGAAAAGAAGGAGGAGGCGCAAAGAAAAACCCTAGTCCAAACTAAAGCTGAGGAGCCCGCCTTTCTAATTTTTGCAGGTCGCCTTCTCAACATTACCTTTTTTTTTCACCGCTGTATTTATTAATTAAATAAATAAATAAACCTATGAATTTTTTTTGTCAATGAAATTTTTTGAATATTTTTAAATCATCGGGCAAACCGGATCAGAATAAGTATTGGAATTTGTAGCGTAATGTTTATATTTTCTAGAATTGTCTACTATAATAAATTATTAAGTTTAAATCACTAAACATTGATTATATATTATTTTTTAAAATATATTATTTGAACTTACCAATCGATTAGTTAGTTAATAATAATTAGTTAAACGTTGACTATTATATATATTATTATTTATCATATAACTAAAATTAATCATTAGATATTAATTACTGAAATTTAATTATAAATTATCAAACATGAGGTATTTGAAATTTTAAATTTACTAAAATTTTAACTTAATAAATAGTTTTTTAATTTTGTATCAGATAAAAATTTCAAATTTTGTTTTCAAAATCAATTTAAAAAACTAAAATTTTAGTTATGAAATATTAAACAATTCATATTGAATAACAATATGATTATAAAATATTGATAATAAATATTACGTCTTAATTATTAAAAATTGTTTGCATTGGGTATTCCATGACTTTTGGAAGGAGTACACGTATTTAGGTTAGGGAGCGATGCTGGTGAGAGAGGAGTTGGTGAAATTAAAGAGAAACGGTGGTTTTGAAGTGTACGGAGATAGAGACAGACGAACTAGAAGAGATTTAAGATATGATCGACTCACGACCATCAATTAATTACTAATTCTTTATTATAATAATAATTTTAATTCTTAAAAGTTAAAATCGACTAGGGACCATCGATTATTAAAAATATATTCAAGAGAAACCAGTTTTTCAAAACTACATAACGTTAAATGTGCAATTATTGACTAATTCAACATAGTTGAAAACATATTCAACACTTACTATGTGTGAGAGAAGATAATTACATTCGAAAGCCTGTAAATGGGCATGGAAATAATAACTAGTATGGTAATGTTTGTATTCTTTGAACTCTTTAATATTTATAAAATTTCTATATTCTAAATTTGAATATTTTACAAAATTTCATATTTATTTCAAAATTATGAAAACGTTTATATTTATTTTAGAAAATACAAAAGTTTTAATTTTTTGAATTAATATGTGTTAAACATAATTATCAATTATAATTATTGAATTATGGATAGTAGTAATAAATTTTACTTCTTGATTATTAAAAATTACTAGTTAATCATTGATTAGTAAAGACTACTTATTAATCTATATTATTAATTATTATTACCTTTTAATTATTTAGTAATTAATTAATCAATACCAACTATTGAACTTTATTTACTATTAATAGTAATTATTTATTTTTTATTATTAGTATATTATTATTAACATTGACTATTTAAATTTTATTTAATTTTTACCTATCAACTACTTAGTAAAAACATAAAAGTAAAACATTTTATGAAGAATAAGCATACCAGTCCCTTGAAAAGCTGCTGCAAAATAGCTTCAAAAAATACAAAATGGTAAACATTCTCAATTTGTAACGGAAATCAGCGACGAAAAAACGACGACGCTAAGTTGCTGCAATTTTTTATGTTTTAGTGACGGAAATCGGAACTCGAAGGTAATATCTTATAAAAAAATTAAAATAAAAAATCCTAGATAGTATCCCTTACAGATTCCACGAAAATCCGTCGCTAATTTAGTGATAGAATTTTCCGCTTCTAAGATCTGCAACTATTTGTAGTTTTTCTTGTAGTAATAGGTAAGCCGTAGCTAAATAATGTAAGACGTACAAATGACATGGGGAAAGCATATGAAAACAATGGCGTAGGAAATGCACGAGTAAATGCTGGCGTAGATATGGTGTAGGAAATAACCTTATGGATGATGTAGGTATGACATGATAATTGTATTACCTACGTAGGTTTTACCTACAATAATATTGGCGTAGAAACTACGTAGCTACTGCAATTACCTACACCATACTGGCATGGCAGTTTTCTTGTAGTGCTTGGCATGGGTGGAGTGAGCACGACATGTCTATGGGCAACGGTCAGGTGGCGTTGGAGGTGGTGGTCGTGGGTGATGTTAGGGTGAAGGAGTCGTTTAGGGGCAAGAATTCAGGATTTAGGACCTAGGTTTTAGATCTAGGGTTAGGCTTTTTTGGGGTTTTGGCCTAGAAATTTTGAAGGTAGGTGCATGGAGTTAGTTTGGCCATCCACTATAAGAAAACTGTAGTTTTACCTACGCGAAAATGGCGTAGGCAGGGCGTAGGTAAATGCAGTACTTACGTAATACTTACGCCAATATTCGCGTGGCTAAAACCTACTTAGGTAATAATATTCTCACGTCTTACTTACGCCATCCGTGAGGGTACGGATGGCGTTTTCTACGTCATACTTAACTACATTTTTCCTATGCCATGATCTTCCTACGATTTCTTTACGATGTATTTACGTCTAGCATTTCCTACGTCTTCCCTACGCCATACATTTTCCTATGTCTTACCTACACCATTTTTTCTGAAAATTACCTACGTTTTTCCTACGCTGACTATACGCCTTTTGTAAAGTAATTTTGATATATTATCACCATATTCTATTTCATCATATTAAACAAAAATTAAAAACTTATTTCTTATCTATATCAATTCCAATAAAAAAAATAAAATCACATCATTCACCATCAATTAATTTCAAATATCAAATCGATATTTACAAAGTCAACGTAACATTGATCAAAGTCTCATACATCTAAATGATACAATAGTATGTTCATGATATATGATATTTTATAAAATGTCAGTATGAATAAGAAATTAACTCTCACGACGATCATTTGACTCTTCATCAAATTGTTGTCGAAAAATCTCATAAAGTTGTTATTTTTTTAACATTTGAATTTCTCCATCTTGACGCTCCACCTTTCCTTCAGCTTTGTTTTAATCAGTGTTTCTCCTTTGTTGATGCAATAAATGACATCTTTGTATCTCTGCATTTCATCAAATATTGCATCAATTTCAATATTTTAACCAATTAAATTATCTTATCAGAAATTCCTAAAACATCAGTTTCTTAACATCATCTGGGATACTTTTATATAGCTATTTGGGATTCACTGTCAATTTAATGTTATTCTTATGGACGATAATGCATACTATTTGGGCTATATGCAAATTTCATCACACATACAAAAGATCTTATAACAAACTATAAACATACTGTAACAATCTATAAACATACAGTAACACATGCATACATGCAATGATACAAAAACCAAATAGACTTATTTCTTACTCATTATTGGTTTTCTTATCAAAAAAGAGTTAGGAAATAAAGGATTACCAGTACTTCCACTTTTTCCCATAATACTGCTAGACCTCTTCACAAAGAAATATTGGTTCTCGCTTTTTATAGTCCCGTTGATCACATGAAAAATGAGGTTTCCAGGACAAGGATTGCATTGGTGTACAACTTATCACTCATCCTTGGCACTCATGGTAATCTGTACCATTTAATGAAGGAAGTAAATAGTGTCGCTAGAGTGCACAGGGATAGTTTCAATATCATGTATTCCAAACCGATCGAGAATGAAATCTACATCTTTTTCAGCAATAACAGCTGAGGACAATGAGAGGGGTCCAGGTTTTGGGTTAGTTTCCTGAGATCTGAAACCAAATAACCCTCTACACGGTTGTACCGTTTGTACTTCGCTGGCCGGCTGTTCTTCAGATACAAGTTCAGGCATTGAACCTAACTCTAAATCATAAGCAGGAGCCTAGAACATGACCTGCGATAGTCTATCTTTATCGCTGTTTGTAACTGCTTTGCGTTCCACACTCTTATAGCGTCCATTGGAAAAAACCTGTATTAAAATCCATTAGCATGAATGTAGTCCGTTTGACAGGAGGCAAAAAGCATCTGTCATGCATAACTTGGCTCAAAATTGCTGCTATAACATTTTATTTTGTAAATAATTAGTTCGTTATAATCTATTTACTATCAGTAACACAATGTATAAAATATCCAAAAATACATGTATCCCATGCTTTATTTTTTACCCAACATTATGAATCATCAGATTTTGGATTTGGTGGCCTGATTCTTTGGGTAGTAATCAAGCTACATAAAAACTGATCATTTCTATGCTAATAAAAGTTTTATATATGCTAAATGAATATCTCAGGGTCGGTTTTGTAAAGTTCTAGGTTGCATACACACCTTAATTGTATCTCCAACATTTTCCAAAGGCATATATATCATTGTCAACGACTGTGGATGCACTGCAAGGCATAGTTTAGCTCACGGGAGGTGCACGTAATTTAGCACTGGTCCCTACCATAATTTTGGTCATGGGAGCACTTAAACATGGTTGAATAGATATATAAATTTAACTGCTTTAGTAATTTATGACACTCAATGTGATTTCAAAGGAAAAAAAGATGTCTTAAATTTTGTTCCGACAAGTTATTGGTTTTAGAATTTATAAGAAATATAAATTTAACTAATTAACAAAAGTCTTCAAGGCAAAGTGATGCGTTCATCTCAACATGGTACTTGCATCATTACCGAACTGTACTGGGCAAATAAATTTGAAGAACAGCATCCAAGCCCAATACTTTCTCGGTTGAATTTTCTTTTATTTGTATCCAATACGCCTGTGAGTATGTAATTTTGATACTGCGCATAAAGGCTTTGTCCTAAGTCCTAACTGATAGTAATTCACAGTAATTAATTTATTATATTCATCATATACACATGAAAGTATTCTCTGAACCAAATATGGCAACAAAAGTTCATTCCAACTATATTTGGTAAAGGTTACCGAATATTGAAAATAAAGGGTAAGCACATACCAAATTTGACAAAACACATATACAAACTAAAAATAAACCAAATATAGTACTACAGTTATCTTAAACACACAATTGGTTCATTTAGTTCATACTCTTCATATTTTGTACTCTCTATCCTACAAAATCAATGTGAAAACAAATAAAAACATATAGAATAACTTCAAAGTACAGATATCCTCTTGATCAAGAAGAATCAACTCTACCTCGAATCCTTTTTCCATTAGAGTTCAACCAACAATCACCTGCAGCATTAGAACTCCACGCCCTAAAATGTACCAAAGAGATCCACTCCAGCTATATACAGTCTCGATTAGAGGCAATGTTGGGTTAAAAGGACGAAGAGAACCTTGCGGTAGACCATGACTCCGCGCTTGAATGAAATGCCAGTGGATCATCAGATCTTATGGAAATAGGCTTCAGTGTAACCTCATCCGTCAGATTTGGGAATAAGTAGTATGGATTGTAGGGAAAGCTGACTACAAGAAAATATGCAAAGCGAAAGCTAGGTTTGAGAGAGAGAGAGACGAATTAGCGAAGGAGGCGGCGTCGAAGATAACCTAATCGCCATTTCCGTTTTCTGCTGAAGCTTTGATTTGTAGTATATGTTAGGCTAGGTACGAAATATTTTAGGCCCAATAATCAAGTATTAATTAATTAGTACATTAATTATTCCAAGTAAATTAAATTATAATTAAAAAGTAGCATTATCCCAGCCAATTGAAGAAGAATGTATGAGTTGGATTGACTTATTGTACAAACAAATTTTTAGCGTGGAAAAGGCATAGAAAATGCATACGTCGCGTAGGAAAAGATGTAGAAAATTAACATGAGAAATGCTACAATACCCGAATTTTTTTTTGTCAAAAAGTAAGAAATAGGGGTAAATACGGAATTCAAGGGTAGCAAGCATTGAATTCAGAGGGGTATATGTGTAATTCAAGGGGTGGGCCTCCTATTTTTTTGTCTCTACCGTAGTTTTTGACAAAATGAAAAGCGGACAAAGTAGCATTTCCGAATTGACATAGGCATAGCAATAACGTAGAAGATTATCCACGTCTTCGATGTGGCGATAATTTTAACGTAGCAAATTTCCTATGACTTTTATACGTTTTAATTAATTTTCTACATATTACGGTTGGCATAAGAATGACGTAGAAAATTTCCTACGACTTACCTACTCTTTCCACTTATTTTCTGCGCCTTCTTTACGCCCCGTTTAGGCGTGAAATGGCGTAGTGAATTCTATGTAGAAAATTGAGGTGTTTTCTTTTAGTGATCAAAGGAGCAAGGGGAGTTTGCACGATCACCAACAGTGATGGCAAGTAGCAGCGACATCAAAGAGAGAGGGGATAAGAGAGATGTTAGATCTAAGTTTAATTTCTTTTCTTAGGATAAAAAAACCTAGGTCCAAATTTAGATGTAGTAGGACTTACATGGAAATGGGAAACAGAGAAAAGAAAAATATGCGGAGAAGAAAGAAATAGAGGTGAGTGGAGAGATATATATTTAATTCCAAAAGAATCTTTCAATTTTGGAATGTTTAGGTTTGTTGATTTCGCGACGTGTTAGCACCTATTTATTTATTTTATCATTGTACCAATTTAAAATATACAGTAGAAAATGCTAGAGAGAATATAGATCAAGTATACATAATATACACCATTCGTTTTTGTACGGTTTTGCTGTGTAAATTGCAGATTTAAAGCTATAGACATCTTTTTTAACAAAACGAAAGATGGTACCTTTCTTATGATTTAGTCTATTATTAAAAAGAAAAGTAATTTTCAAAATTTAAAACTTCTTAAATTCTAAAAAAAAGTTCAAAATTTTCCAAGTCCCAAAATTGAAAATTTTCTTACAAAATTTCTTTGTAAATATTCAATCAAATGTATTTCAACTATTGTTTCATAAAATTTAAATTTTAGAAATTTAAATTTTCAACTTAAAAATTCAATTGAACATATTTTAAGTTGATAAAATTTGAAGTCGTTACATTTTGGTATAACTGTGAAAATATATGAAGTCAAATAGTGATTAAAGCACGTTTTAGTATACTGCTAACTATCGATATAGTACGAACTTTAGTTAGGGTCGGTTATATGCTTTTGGTTGCCCTAATTGAATGTAAACTTGGTTGCCTTTTTAAAGAACAGAAACAAAACAGTCTTCTTTTAGCTTTCAAAACAGATTCTTCAATTGTGTCATCTGGAAAACCCTTTATCCGCCTAAGCAATATGTTGAAATAAAAAATGACCGCAACACTCCAAGGTGTTTGAGCAACACTTCACAAAATAGTAAAAACTAAAAATGTGGAACTACAAAATATAAAGCCAAGTAAAAACACAGAATTTTAAAGTTTTCGGCCTAAAATCGCCCTACGTCCACCATAGAAGCTATTTTCATTATCACTTTTGAATTTACAAAGTACATGACTTCATTCTTATCACTCATTTCTCTCTTTTGTAATGACCTCCTTTTTTTCTTTGTTTTTGCTCTTGATTTCACTTGAATTCACGAAGAAATCGATGAGATCTCTTGATTTGTGATGGTAGTTGTGTAGATCTTCAATAACTTGAACAATTATATGATCTTCGTTAGTTCCACGGTGAATTTCTGTTGGATCTAAGCTTTAGAGAGAATTAATGGAGGTTAGAGAGGTTTAGAGATGTTTAGAGTGCTGGAGAAGTAAAAATGGCAGCCCTTCAGGGTCCAAAAATTGGTCCCTTGAATGGTAGAGAAGTGAGGTATTTATAGGTGTAGTTTGGGGGTAGCGGCAGAACTGTAATTTAGGTGTGTAGGGTACAGGTCGGCCATAAACATATTTACGAAAATGCCCTTAGACAGCTGCCAACAGTTGTAAGGCCGACCCGAAAAGTAATGCACGAGCAGATATATTGCTCGACTAGGAGTCATGTGCGACCACGGTATTTGGGCGACCAAGAATATCTGTGTAACTGACCCCTACTATTATTTCCAGAAACCGATCCTTAAAATTACAACTTTTGCCATCGTGTGTATATCTGCTGACCCGTTGTTTGTATAGTAGCTAATCCGACTGCAAATGAGTATGTTGACTTCACATAATTCCCACATGCAATTTACAGTCTTGCTACTACCACATATTTCATTTCGTGCGTTACAAATCACTTTAGTATTTAATAGTTTGGTTTTCCATATCTCATGCATAATAAAGCAGTGACCGATCCTTTGCAGTGAACGACCATACTTAGCTGACCAACCCACACCTCCAGTAAGTGCTCAAGCCATCAGCTTCTTGGTGCTCAACCTATATAATTGCAAGACTGCCATATCGATAATGTTATAACCGACTCAATTTATCATGAGATTGCCACTTCTTTTGTTTCCATGTGAAGCCACGTGTACAATATTGGATGAATTAACTCATTACATTACACGTTCATTTGTCACCTTTATCTTTCAGTGATGTCGCTGGTTGTTTTATTTGTAGCCATATGCATTCAAAAAATGTCAGCCCAATACTGTACTTATATTTGTGTCATTATGCATTTACGTTATCATGCATTGACTTCCTAAAGTCGTTAACACATGTGTTCGTTTTATTATAAACATGTACATGTCTCCTTTAACATATGTGTACATGTCCTTATATGAAAATGTAATATGCTTGGAGGCCATTCTCTTCATGCGCCCATGCTTCAGTGCATTTTAGCCTTGTTCGTATATAAATATTTCATGTGAATGATTCAGTATACATGAAGATGCACTTCACATACAAATACTGACCAATCCGATCTCTTGTATTAGCATAGCGTTGAACTATGGATATTCTTTGTGATCAGCCTGTATTATTGGTAGATAATCGACCGATCCATGGTTTATTACATGGCTGACCGTCCCATCTGACAGAACTCGATGGACCCATCTAACAGAGCTTGACCGACCAATCAGACCGAGTCCAACCAACCGATAGGGCGGAGACCGACCAATCCATTATATTAAATCAATATCAATCCGTGGCTCTTGAATGTCAATGATCTATTACACGTGCGTTTAATTAATTGTTTCTGATCCGTGTTTTTAACAAGGTTAACATTTTCCCCTCAAAGCTTGTATTTTTACTCATAAAAAATGCAGGCTTCGAAATGAATGTGATTATTATAATTTGTGTCAAGCACATCAATGGACTGCTAACATACATTGTTGTTGGATCATAATGAAATCTAACCAATGGATCAAAACATAAGGCAATACCACTGAGCCATGACACTCTTCTTTTAGTTAGTCAACAAAGCCCAAACGTCGGGTCTTGGTTGTATTTGCATCTGGTGCCAGACTTTGTGGGGCTTTATTCTTTTGAATGTAGCTAATTATGCCCGTTAATTTGCTCATAATCTTTGACACTTTAGTTTGTTGCATCTTGGATTAAAGCATTTGTTGTTGATAACACCGCACTACTGTGTGAATGACCCAGTTTTAATTCAGGCCTGAGTGCGTGAAACAAGTAGAATTCGTGATGGATTGGCCGTACTCGATTTTCATTGAAACGTTCGTGGCCAATTCACGCTAAATTACTCGTTTTACTAACACGTGTAGCCGTTAAATTTTTACCAAAGCAATGCACACTTTCTAAAGCGAACAACGACTGTTGTGCCTTTTTTCGCTACTACAACCTGTTTTGCAACAATAAAAACATTGCACATTTCTGGGCTAACATTTTGCTATCGACTGCCAATATCGATAACAGGTTAGTTAATCATTAAAAATTTAACTATGGTGAATTTAATGATTTGAACTGAATGATGTATCCACACAAAAATCGTTTCATCTGATCAATTTGTCGATTATTACCTGTGTAGATACAACATTCTAATCTGAATTTGCGGCAATGTTTGAAATCGACTAAACGACACATACCGACTGTAGAATCCAAGCATCGTCTTTTATTGACTTATATAATCTTGTACGACGATTCGTAAACATGTATCAGTTTAGACTAGAACTTCAATTTGATTTCCTAAGGCTAGAGCGACGACAACTTTTGGATTGTAAACAAACCAGTCTCTGGTTATTCCTTGTCCTCTTTGACAATTTGCTGGGAAGATGCCATTAAGTGCTAACTCACTATGCTTTTAATCAAGCACACACTTGTTTTGGCATTTCCAAATATGTCGCAAATTTGCCAGGGAAATAAGAATTTTCCGATTGTCTATTTTTAATTCAGCTGCAATAGTCTAGTAGGATTCAGAATTTTGAAATTGAAATCAATGCCCCTGCATGGGGAGATCTTTAGATTTGATGCCCCCGCTGGGGACGACTTATATTTTGTGCCCCCGCTAGGGGAATGCTAGACTTTTAATTTCGCCTCTGCTATGGGAGGACGAAAATTTCAATTTTCCCTTGCTATAGAGGGACTTTTAATCTTGCCTCTGCTATGGGAGGACTTTTGATTTTGGCCCAATGATTCGTCACGTCCGATATGATCAGATGTTACGCGAATTAACTGGTTAAGACCCAACACTTGTCACGTCTGAGGTATTCAAACACTACGCGAGTTAATTGGAGGTTCGACATTCTTCACATTTGAGATAACCAGATGTTACACAAATGGATCTCATCATTCTTCACATCTGAGATAATCAGCTGCTACGCAAATGGATTTCATCATTTTTCACATCTGAGATAATCAGATGCTATGCAAATGAATTTCGTCGTTCTCCACATCTGAGATAATCAAATGCTATACAAATGAATTTTGTCATTCTTCACCCCTGAGATAATCAGATGTTACGCAAATGGATTTCGTCATTCTTTACATTTGTGATAATCAGATGCTACGCAAATGAATTTCGTCATTCTTCACATATGAGATAATCAGATGCTACACAAATGGATTTCATCATTCTTCACATCTGAGATAATCATATGCTACGCAAATGAATTTCGTCATTTTTCACGTTAGAGATAATCGTTACGCAAATGGATTTCGTCATTCTTCACATCTGAAATAATCAGATGCTATGCAAATGGATTTTGTCATTCTTCACATCTGAGATAATAAGATGCTACGCAAATGAATTTCGTCATTCTCCACATCTGAGATAATCAGATGCTACGCAAATGAATTTCATCATTCTTCACATCTGAGATAATCAAATGCTATGCAAATGAATTTCATCATTCTTCACATTTGAGATAATCAGATGTGTAGTTCGCCATTCTTCACATATAAAATAATCGGATGCTACGCAAATAGATTTCATTATTCTTCACAACTGAGATAATCAGATGCTACGCAAATGAATTTCGTCATTCTTCACATCTGATATAATCGTTATGCAAATGGATTTCGTCATTCTTTACATCTAAAATAATCAGATGTTATGCGAATGGATTTCATCATTCTTCACATCTGAGATAATCAGATGCTATGCAAATGAATTTCGTCATTCTTCACATCTGAGATAATCAGATGCTACGCAAATGAATTTTGTTATTCTTCACATATGAGATAATCAGATGCTACACAAATGAATTTCGTCATTCTTCACATCTGAGATAATCGGATGCTACGCAAATGAATTTCGTCATTCTTCACATATGAGATAATCGTTAGGCAAATGTATTCTGTCATTCTTTACATCTGAAATAATCTGATTGTAACACCCCGTATTTTTTGTGATCGTATAAGTAACAAATCAGAGAATAATTAATTTTTAAAATAAGAATCAAGGGAAACGGGTTGCGACATTGCGTTCGTCTCGAAATTATGATTGGAAACGAGTTCGAGTTTTCGAGAAACGGAGTCCGTATGAGGGAGATATGGCTCTCCGAAGTTTCAGAGAATTTCAGAATCGAAAACAGCTCGAAATTCGAATTCAAACCCAGAAGCGGGCTGGGCGGGAAATTTCCCGCCCAGGACCCAGGTCGACTGGGTGGTCAAATGGGTAGTCGACCTCCCCAGGGCCAGGTCGACCATAGTGTCGATCTGAGGGGGGGGACCAGGTCGACCTGGGGGTCGACCTGCTCCCGAAACCCACTTTCTAAACCTGATGCATTCTGATGTATTTAGACTCGTTTTCTGTCTAGATTCTTCCGCCTAATCCTATATAAACTCACCCATAGCCTCATTCTCTCCACACCATTTCATTCTGTCTATATTCTGCCTCTGATCTAATTAAAAATAAAAATGGCGTCGCTACCCTGCTGGAATCAAAACTTGGACTGATGAATCTTCTTCCAACCTGAATAGAATTAGAAGCTAAATCAAATCTCAAATCCAAGTTTAGAGCTACGACAATTAAAGAGGAATAATTCAGCATTTCTGCATCAACACCAGTTATTTTCTTTCTTAAACCACGAAAGGCAAGTACAGTTATTTTCCGCTATAAACGTTAATTATGATTGTGACATGAACTGTAAATCTGAATTTGAGGTAATGTATGTTCTGTTTTGTTTAGATATATCTTATTCTGTATCTCTTTCTTCTTTCTGTTCTATAGCTAGGCTACTACGAGCCTGAGCCAAATCTCATAAGAGATTAACGCGCGAACGCTAAAATGTTTGGGACAAATAATGAATGATGCATAATTGGACAGGACTGATTCGAGGACATGACATAAAATCTGAGGCATATAATTGGACATGTGGCATATTTAACATATGACTTGAGATTGAGGCATAAAATATATTGGACTTATAACTTGGGATTCGGGCGTAGATTTAACCGTAAACATGAAACTAATTTAGATACATAGTACATGTTGTAATCTAGGTATGTAGTTAATTTGAGAAATAAACATATGTTAGATCTAGATCTGTTCAAACTAGGTATGATAATCTGTAATTTGGGAGAAGGGGAATTATAGGACAAGTTGAAACTTGGGGGCATAATGCATGTCTTAAATCAAGGTCTGATGTTAGAGTTTAAAGATAATTTACAACATGAATGATAATGCATGTTGAGGACATAATACATGTTATAGTTTAAAATTTTAGACTTTTGGGACATGTTCTTTTATGTAAAAATTCATGACTTGAAAAAGGAATATGTGACTTAGGCGTAGAGACCTATACAAAAACAGGATAACTATTAGTGTGAATGCGCCTAAATAAGGGTTTTTGGATATCTGGCATCATAGGCTATAATTTGGCATAATTCATATTGTTTATCATGATTTATGGAGAATATTCTGTACTGTGTAATGTTTAACTTAAAATTAGGAGCAAGATGTGGTATTATGAATTATGACCATGATTTGGCAAGTGAGTTTAGGCTAAATTTATGATTAGGCAAGATATGATATATATATATAATCTGCTAAATCTGTTATTTAATAAATCTGTTATATTGCCTAATCTGCCAGTTCTGTTATATTGCCTAAACTGCTAATTAGATTGAATTGCCTAATCTGCTAATTATGTTAAATTGCCTTATCTGCTAAATCTGCTAAATAGCCTAATCTGTAAGATCTGCTATCTGTTTAATCTGTTGAATGACGTAATCTGTTGGAACTAAAATGCTGAAAATTTAAAGTATGTGAATCTGTAGGCTCGACTTAAAATTGAGCAAAACTTGTTAATAGAACCTCTAATAATCTGCTGTAACTTGTACAGAAGTTTAATCTGTTAAATAAACAGAATTAGTCTGATATCTGAAATCTGTATTTGAATGAATTGGCTATGACACGAGGTTAGACTCTGTTTGTGGTAGAAGCCTGCCCGGAACCAGCCGGCTTAACCAGCAACAACAAACTGTCTGTCAAATGTGAGAGGTCGTAGGCATAACTAAAATATGCTTAGACACGAGGTTAGGTCTGGCTTGTGGCAGAAGTTTGCCCGGAACCGTCCGGCATATCCAACGGCCACAAGCTACCGACCTAATGTGAGAGGTCTGTGCATTAATATTTAGTTAATGCAAATCTGGGATAAATATGATGTCTAAAACGTGTTGGGTGGATAGGGTTAAACCAATTGGACTAATGAATTTAACAAACCCGTTTCGTGAATCTGTAGGCCCAATTACAAAGTTAGACAAATCTGTAAATCTGTTAAATCCGCATATCTGATCCGTTAGTCTGAAAATTTGTCTGATATGTGAACTAGTTGATCTGAACTCTGTATGTCTAAACTTGTAAACAAGTTAATCTGAAATCTGTTAGTCTAGGGACACAAGGTTAGGAGGGAAATTACTTGTGTCATCTTTTGTTTGGGACCCATATTAGTCAGTAACCCTTTCTGGTATCAAAACATTGACCCAACAGTAGGTAGGGTCCGGACACGCTTACTGAACTAATTATAAGTGGTTCATTCTGATAATGGCGAGGGGTGTTGATGGTGCGTTCCAACCGGGTGATGTGCTTGCATGGATCCCGGTCTGCCTCTGAGGATGTAAGACGCCGTGACATCTGTAAATAGGTCTGTGCCAATTGGTTGTCACTTTAGGGAGTGATACACCCGATTGTGGAGCTGACACAGGGTATTTATGTATTAGGGAGCCGATCGCTTGGGGTAGGGATTTAGGGTACACTTAGTTCTGTCTGTTTCTGTTAGTACCGTCTGTTTCTATTGGGTGGCAACACCTGTCTGTTTCTGCGTGGTACCGTCTGTTCGGGTGGTAAAGGCCCAATTACTAGTGTACATCTAATTCTACATTCTGTTTCCGTAGGGATTAATCTATTTCTGTTTCTGTTTCTATTCGGGTGGTAAAGGCCCATTATTAACATTATGTTTCTGTCTATTTCTATTCGGGTGGTAAAGGCCCATTATCAGCATTCTGCTTCTGTCTGTTTTTGTTCGGGTGGTAAAGGCCCATTATTAGCTTTCTGTTTCTGTGGAAATTATTCTGTTCCTGTTTCTGCTTCAGTTTAGACATTAGGGTGACATCTAATCCTGTTATACTTGTATTAGTGCAGAGAAATGAAAAGTAATATTATCCTGTTCCTTCTATTTAACCTAAGTACATCTGCTGCTCCTGTTACTATTATCTCTCATCCTGTTTTATTTTCATGCCATGATTATTATTATCTGTTCATATGCTGAAAGTCACTGGACTTGCCAGACTTTATGTCTGACCTTGCTTGTTTTCTCCCCTTTTTCTTCGATTTCCCCCCAGGTTTTCCAAGGAGGGAACACTTTAGCTTGATCCGGATTTCTTCTGCTTGAAGTACTTAGAGTGCTTAAAGTATGGCTTGACTCCGTATGGCAGTTTCTGTGGGGATTATGATTTTAAAGTTTTGTACTCTGATGACTTTCTGAACAAGACTGATATTTATGTACTTGATTTTTTGGGAAAGATGTAACCAAACTGATTTCTGTTTTCCGCTGTAATAAAGTTATAATTTCTCAAGTATTGTTTATCTGTCTTGTAAATTTCTGTTCTGTCTACTAAAACGCTCCACCAAAGTTAAGGTATTCCCTTTGTGAGTGTCCTTAACGGAGGTGGGGTGTTACACTTGGTATCAGAGCTGAAGGTTACCAGATTTGATAAAAAGTTTTGAAAACTATTTTCAAAAAGGTCTTAAAAGGAAGTATTTTCAAAAGTAAAGTTAATTTTGAAAAACATAATCCCCAAAAATCCATATATCTATCTTTTCCGTTCTCCGTTTTAAATCTTTTTCTTTCATTCCAGCATGTCTGGGAATCTTAACTTTCCAGAGGGCGTGCCAATACCTGGCTGGTTCAGGAGGTACTTAGAGGTTAGGGCCAACGATATAGGCCCATCAGATATCCCTCCTCCAGCTGTAGCGATTCCTCCTCCTCCGCCCCCTCCTCGTGCAATTGCTTTTTCAAAGATCTGTAAAGATTTTAGGGCCATGGGTAAAAAGGATTTCAAGGGAACTGAATCATTCGTAGAAGCGAGGAACTGGCTCAAAGAAACTGAGGATTTGTTCGTTATTTTCGAGGTGGACGATAGGCAGACGGTACAATTGGCGGTATTGTTGCTCAAGGATGAAGCTTCCTATTGGTGGGAAGTCACTAACGCCGAAAGACCGGTTGAAACATGGATGGATTTCAGAACAAGGTTTGAGACGAAATTCCTCTCGCAAGCTGAACGAAGTCTACAACTGGAAAGGTACTTATCTCTTAAGCCAGGAAGTATGACGGTCAAGGAATACGTCAACCAGTTCAACCAACTGGCTAGGTTCGGACTAGATTTAGTTAACACCCAGCATAAAAAGGCTCTCCGCTTTGTTAAAGGATTGAACGAGCCACTGCACAGCCTAGCCATGACCCATGTACCCATGGGAGCGACTTACGAGAGATTGGTGGATATGGCACTACTGCACGAGGAAGACAACGACAAGAAAGAGGCAAAGAAGGAAGAACCACAGAACAAGAAAGCATGGCCCAAAAAGGAAATACAAAAGAAGGATGAAAAGTCTGAAGATAAGAAGGAGAAAAAGTGCTTTACTTGTGGAAGCTCGACTCACTGAACAAGGATTGCAGAAAAAGAAAGGGCACTTGCTTCAACTATGGTGAGATGGGACACTTCACTAGGGACTGTCCGAAGAAACGAGGGCAAGGGCAGAGGGCAGGACCAACTTCTGGAAGGCAGGCGAACACTCTCGAGGCTAGTGGATGGGATAGAAATAGGAAAACTTTCTGTATGAGGTTTAATTTCTTTATCTGATTTTTGAGTTGAAACTCTTTTCTGATTTTGGCATTTCGATTCTGTAATCGGTACTCTACACTTGAATACTAGTATTGTTTCTGATTCCACTGTAGGCTCAAACCCACAAGGGTTACGACTCATCTGCTTGTGATAGGTTGGGGTTTTAGAGATATCTGTGTTAGGCGTCAAGTAGGACGCATACATTCTGGGTTTTATCATGCTTAGTTTTCTAAGAATCGTTCGATAATCTGATCTGTACTAGTAGTCTGTAAGCATCTGGATATTTCTGATAAGGTTGAGATTTCCAGTTTTGACATTGTCTAAGTAGGGTAATCCTCTGGGTGTCAATCTGATTTTGATTTCGGTCTTTGTAACAACCCGTATTTTTGAATAACATGCTATAACATAAATTAAGGCAGAATTAAACTGTAAAATCTGAATCAAGGGAAACGGGCTGTGCCATTGCGTTCGTCTCGGAAAAATACGCGAAATAGAGTCTTAGTTTTTGAAAATCGGAGTCCGTATGACCGAGATATGGCCTCGCGAAGTTTCACGAAAAATTCAAATTCAAAACAGATTCAAATTTCAGAAAAATCAGGGTAGGCGGGAAAAATCTCGCCCAGACCAGGTCGACCTGGGAGTCGACCTGGGGGGGGCCAGGTCGACTGGGGAGTCGAACCCAGGGTCGACCTGCCTGGTCGGACCCAGGCAACCTGGTGCACCATTTTGGCTGTTTTGACCTGTTTTGTTGGCTAGTGACGGGATTTGATGGCTCTGATTGAATCTAGGGTTAATCCTATGGCTAATACTATCCTAATCCTCTATAAAAAGACCCCTAAACCTAGCCTAAATCACCATTATTCAATCCTACAACTAAACTATGTCAATTTTGTTCCTCTCATGGCCTCCACCCTCATGCTAAAATTCCTAAGTTTATTTCTATGAGAGATTGTGAGTTCATACAAGTGTTTTCAAGCTTGTATGAGTGTTCTTAGTTTGCATTCAAGTCAATTTGCAACATTTCTATTTCAAAGCAAGGGTTTTTATTGATTTGGCTCAAGGGTTTTTCATTGGAGCATTCATATTTGGGTCTTTTTGGTGATTGCATAAGGGCTTCGTCTCAATCTTTATAATAAATATTCATTTGTGTCTTCATAGCATTGTAAGCCCTTTTCTACTTTCTTTTTATTGAACTCTAAAGTTAAATGAATGATTCAAGTTTGGGTTAATCATTATGATACGCAAGTTTGATTGATCATTATGATATGCAAGTTTGGTTGATCATCATGATATGCAAGTTTGGTTGATCATTATGTTATGCAAGTTGGTTTAATCATGATGTATGACACATGTTGCTATGTTATGCAAGTTTGGGTTGATCATTATACACATGTTATCATGTTATGCAAGTTAAACTTGAGGTTGTGAGCATAAAGCTCCAAGCTTTATATTAAAGGTTGCATTTTGGCAACATGAAAGTTATCATATCCCTTATGATAACTTGCATGTGAGGCTAAATGCGAACTTCTAGCAACTTCTACATGTCATTTATCACCATGTATCACTCATATGCTAAGTTTGGTTTTATGCATGCTTTTGAAGCCTAATGATGCAATATGCAAGTGTATGAACATATGTACATTTCATATGCCACCATGATAAACTTGTGGCTTCAACACCTTTTTGTCATGATTATGCCAAGTTCCCTATTTTATCCTTTATGCGTTGTTGCGACTATGTAAACGATGGGATTACGTTGGGGTTGGGTAACATTATGACATAAACATGGTTTTTATAACATAACGTGATATGTTAACTTGTAATTATGTTTTTGAAACATAATGGACATGACACTTAGAAAATATGAGTGTGGCCAACTCGAGGTTGGGTTGAGTTTGTAGCATAAATCTACCCGAACCCGCCCGGCTTAACTAGTGGCTACAAACAATAGGACCCAATGTGAGAAGTTGGTCATGTTGTGCTCGAACCCGAGGTTAGACCAAGTTGTGGTGTAAAGCTACCCGGACCCGCCCGGCTTAACTAGTAACCACAACAAGGTCTAATGTGAGAGGTTAAAGCACATTAAGTTAACTAATGCCTCCTGATTAGGGTTAAGTCATGGTCCACTTAATACTTAATCAATTTGGGCTGGATGGGTTAATCGGGGTTAAGTCATGAACCTTGGGTACACTTAACCAATTTAATCCACGTTTGGATCGGGTTAACCACATTTAACCCGTTAAGGAAACCCTAGTTGCTTGGTCCTTTTCGGTAGTAACCCTCTTGATAGTATCATAAGACCCTAGGACTAGGCTAGGGTGGGACACGATTACTGGGCTGACATGTAAGCGACCAAAACGACGGCTGAGTAGGTACGCCGGTGTAGGTCCAGGCGGACTATGGTCGTGCACATAGTCCGGAGTTGGAGAATCAGGCACGGGTACCAGTAGATCTAGACTGTGCATACTTGATTGGTGTCCGAGGTTGACACCCTAGGACTTGATACACCCTAGGGTGGACCTAGCGCAGTTTAACTACATTGCATGTTTGGGCCGTATGACACCGACACTTGACGAGTTAGGCTTATAGGGAGCCGATCAACTAGACCGTGTAGTTGGACCTTGATTTAGGTCACCTCATGATATTGGGCCAAGCTTGGGCCAAGGGATCAATTCTTGTTTTTACTTGACATGTTAGAATGCTAGTACACCCGTGGTGCAAAACTTAACCTTGATTATGCGATGACACCTTTATCTATCTTGTTAGTTAATCATCATGCCAGTATGTTGTTATCCTTATGTTCATCTCAGCTTCTCATGCCAGTTAACTTTACTAGTTCATGGACAGATAGTAGTTAGGGCTTACCAATCTTTTTGACTGACCTGTTTTCTTTCGCCTCTTTTCTTCCGTTTCCCCCCCTCAGGTCCTCAGGGTGGGAACATTGGAGCTTAGCTTGGATCTTTACAGCTTGCTTACTGGATTTGGTCATGTACGGTTTTGGACATTGAGCTAGCTATGGTTTATCACTTCACTTTGGGGATAGTACTTTATGTATTTCAGTTTTTCAGTTTATGCTTTTCTCTAGACTTTGTTTGTTGGAAAATAATGACTAAGTACTTTGTTGTAACTTAACTATGGTTTTGGAAATGCAAGTTTTATCCGCTGCTTTACTACTATGTTTTACTTATATGTTCTGTCTTGTGATATCTGCATGCACGTTTACCTTGTTTAACGCCCCTCCAAAGCCAGTGTGCTTGCAAGAGTTACCCTAGCGGAGGTGGGGTGTTACAGTCTTCGAGGTTGATACTTAGGGGAGTTTGTCTCTCAACCAAGGTCTAATGGAAACCAAGTTTTTGTTTTATCTGTACTCGCTTCCATCATTCGAATGTATCCCATCGATCGAACCTTCGAACTTTAGGTAGAAACTAATGGGTGTAAACATGTGTTTGAGACATGTTATGTTTGATGGTTGCAAGTGGATGCAAGTGGTTGCTTGTGGTTGCTCGTGGATGCATATACACACACTAGGCACTAGATCGGCTCGAATACACTCTCATACTGCATATGGATGTGTGAGCATTTTCAATTTCTTTGGATGCAAAATGATTGGCTCATCACATGGATGTTGCATATGAATGAATGGTTGTCACTCATATAAGAATGATATGTATCAAATAAGAAAATTTCATACATGTTGGACTCATGGCACTGACATAATTCGCATTAAGGAGGTCACTGAATCAGTGGACTGCCTGATATTTGCATTAGATAAGGAACATACACACACACTTTTGCATATGTTCATACAACATTAGAAGTTTTCTAAGGACAATGGATGCTTGTGGATGATGGTTGAGTAGACGGATGACTGGATGGTAGGACACATTCTTCTCAACTTGAAGATTTCGGGGACGAAATCCTTTAAGGAGGGGAGAATGTAACACCCCGTATTTTCTGTGATCGTATAAGTAACAAATCAGAGAATAGTTAATTTTTAAAATAAGAATCAAGGGAAAACGGGTTGTGCCATTGCGTTTGTCTCGAAATTCTACTTGGAAACGAGTCCGAGTTTTCGAGAAACGGAGTCCTTATGAGGGAGATATGACCCTCCGAAGTTTCAGAGAATTTCAGAATCGAAAACAGCTCGAAATTCGAATTCGAAATTCGAATTCAAACCCAGAAGCGGGCTTGGCGGGAAATTTCCCGCCCAGGACCCAGGTCGACTGGGTAGTCGACCTCCCCAGGGCCAGGTCGACCATAGTGTCGACCTGGGGGGGACCAGGTCGACCATAGTGTTGACCTGGGGGTCGACCTGCTCCTGAAACCCACTTTCTGAACCTGATGCATTCTGATGTATTTTGACTCGTTTTCTGTCAAGATTCGTCCGCCTAATCCTTTATAAACTCACCCCTAGCCTCGTTCTCTCCACACCATTTCATTCTGTCTATATTCTGCCTCTGTTCTAATTAAAAATAAAAATGGCGTCGCTGCCTTACTGGAATCAAAACTTGGATTGATGAATCTTCTTCCAACCTAAATAGAATTAAAAGCTAAATCAAATCTCAAATCCAAGTTTAGAGCTACGACAATTAAAGAGGAATAATTCAACATTTCTGCATCAACACTAGTTTATTTCCTTTCTTAAACCACGAAAGGCAAGTACAGTTATTTTCCGCTATAAATGTTAATTATGATTGTGACATGAACTGTAAATCTAAATTTGAGGTTATGTCTGTTCTGTTCTGTTTAGATCTATCTTATTCTGTATCTCTTTCTTCTTTCTGTCCTATAGCCAGGCTACTACGAGCCTGAGCCAAATCTCATAAGAGATTAACGCGCGAACGCTAAAATGTTTGGGACAAATAATGAATGATGCATAATTGGACAGGACTGATTCGAGGACATGACATAAAATCTGAGGCATATAATTGGACATGTGGCATATTTAACATATGACTTAAGATTGAGGCATAAAATATATTGGACTTATGACTTGGGATTCGGGCGTAGATTTAACCGTAAACATGAAACTAATTTAGATACATAGTACATGTTGTAATCTAGGTCTGTTCATACTAGGTATGATAATCTGTGATTTGGGAGAAGGGGAATTATAGGACAACTTGAAACTTGGGGGCATAATGCATGTCTTTAATCAAGGTCTGATGTTAGAGTTTAAAGATAATTTACAACATGAATGATAATGCATGTTGAGGACATACTACATGTTATAGTTTAAAATTTTAGACTTTTGGGACATATTCTTTTATGTAAAAATTCATGACTTGAAAAAGGAAGATGTGACTTAGGCGTAGAGACCTATACAAAAACAGGATAACTATTAGTGTGAATGCGCCTAAATAAGGGTTTTTTGGATATCTGGCATCATAGGCTATAATTTGGCATAATTCATATTGTTTATCGTGATTTATGGAGATTATTCTGTACTGTGAAATGTTTAACTAAAAATTAGGAGCAAGATGTGGTATTATGAATTATGACCATGATTTGGCAAGTGAGTTTAGGCTAAATTTATGATTATGCAAGATATGATATATATATATATAATCTGCTAAATCTGTTATCTGCTAAATCTGTTATATTGCCTAATCCGCTAGTTCTGTTATATTGCCTAAACTGCTAATTAGATTGAATTGCCTAATCTGCTAATTATGTTAAATTGCCTTATCTGCTAAATCTGCTAAATAGCCTAATCCGTAAGATCTGCTATCTGTTTAATCTGTTGAATGACGTAATCTATTGGAACTGAAATGCTAAAAATTTGAAGTATGTGAATCTGTTGGCTCGACTTAAAATTGAGCAAAACTTGTTAATAAAACCTCGAATAATCTGCTGTAACTTGTACAGAAGTTTAATCTGTTAAACAAACAGAATTAGTCTGATATCTGAAATCTGTATTGGAATGAATTGGCTATGACACGAGGTTAGACTCTGTTTGAGATAGAAGCCTTCCCGGAACCAATTGGCTTAACCAGCAACCGCAAACTGTCAGTCTAATGTGAGAGGTCGTAGGCATAACTAAAATATGCTTAGACATGAGGTTAGGTCTGGCTTGTGGCAGAAGTTTGCCCGGAACCGTCCGGCATATCCAGCGGCCACAAGCTACCGACCTAATGTGAGAGGTCTGTGCATTAATATTTAGTTAATGCAAATCTGGGATAAATATGATGTCTAAAACGTGTTGGGTGGATAGGGTTAAACCAATTGGACTAATGAATTTAACAAACCCGTTTCGTGAATCTGTAGGCCCAATTACAAAGTTAGACAAATCTGTAAATCTGTTAAATCCGCATATCTGATCCGTTAGTCTGAAAACTTGTCTGATATGTGAACTAGTTGATCTGAACTCTGTATGTCTAAACTTGTAAACAAGTTAATCTGAAATCTGTTAGTCTAGGGACACAAGGTTAGGAGGGAAATTACTTGTGTCATCTTTTGTTTGGGACCCATATTAGTCAGTAACCCTTTCTGGTATCAAAACATTGACCCAACAGTAGGTAGGGTCCGGACACGCTTACTGAACTAATTATAAGTGGTTCATTCTGATAATGGCGAGGGGTGTTGATGGTGCGTTCCAACCGGGTGATGTGCTTGCATGGATCCCGGTCTGCCTCTGAGGATGTAAGATGCCGTGACATCTGTAAATAGGTCTGTGCCAATTGGTTGTCACTTTAGGGAGTGATACACCCTATTGTGGAGCCGACACAGGGTATTTATGTATTAGGGAGCCGATCCCTTGGGGTAGGGATTTAAGGTACATTTAGTTATGTCTGTTTCTGTTGGTACCGTCTGTTTCTGTTGGGTGGCAACACCTGTCTCTTTCTGCGTGGTACCGTCTGTTCGGGTGGTAAAGGCCCAATTACTAGTGTACACCTAATTCTACATTCTGTTTCCATAGGGATTAATCTGTTTCCGTTTCTGTTCGGGTGGTAAAGGCCCATTATTAACATTCTGTTTCTGTCTGTTTCAGTTCGGGTGGTAAAGGCCCATTATCAGCATTCTGCTTCTGTCTGTTTTTGTTCGCGTGGTAAAGGCCCATTATTAGCTTTCTGTTTCTGAGGAAATTATTCTGTTCTTGTTTCTGCTTCAGTTTAAACATTAGGGTGACACCTAATCCTGTTATACTAGTATTAGTGCAGAGAAATGAAAAGTAATATTATTCTGTTCCTTCTATTTAACCTAAGTACATCTCCTGCTCCTGTTACTATTATCTCTCATCCAGATTTATTTGCATGCCATGATTATTATTATCTGCTCATATGCTGAAAGTCACTGGACTTGCCAGACTTTATGTCTGACCTTGCTTGTTTTCACCCCTTTTTCTTCCGTTCCCCCCCAGGTTTTCCAAGGAGGGAACACTTTAGCTTGATCCGGATTTCTTCTGCTTGAAGTACTTAGAGTGCTTAAAGTATGGCTTGACTCCTTATGGAAGCTTCTATGGGGATTATGATTTTAAAGTTTTGTACTCTGATGATTTTCTGAACAAGACTGATATTTATGTACTTGAGTTTTTGGGAAAGATGTAACCAAACTGACTTCTGTTTTCCGCTGTAATAAAGTTATAATTTCTCAAGTATTGTTTGTCTGTCTTGTAAATTTCTGTTCTGTCTACTAAAACGCTCCACCAAAGTTAAGGTATTCGCTTTGTGAGTGTCCTTAACGGAGGTGGGGTGTTACACAGATGCTATACAAATGGATTTCATCATTCTTCACATATGAGATAATCAGATCCTACGCAAATTCATCATTCTTCACATCTGAGATAATCAAATGCTATGCAAATGAATTTCGTCATTCTTCACATCTGAGATAATCAGATGCTACGCAAATGAATTTCTTCATTCTTCACATCTGAGATAATCAGATGCTACGCAAATGGATTTCGTCATCCTTCACATCTGAGACAATCAGACGCTACGCAAATGAATTTTGTCATTCTTCACATCTGAGATAATCAAATGCTATGCAAATGGATTGGACGGCTATTGTATTGTTCGATGGGGCAGGCACCAGTTCCTTTGTCGAACGCTTGACTTGGCAGGCTGTCTCAGCTTGGGAACTGGACCTTTGAACCTCTCACTTGGGGAAGTGCCCCTTCGACAAAAGTTATAGCCCTCTCATTTGTTTGTCGTGGCACTTGTTTGTTGTTTGAATCTTTGCGATTCTTCCCATTCACCTTTTTCAAGGCAGTGTTTTTTTCTATTTTGCATTTGTACATATTGACAGGTGCAGCATTTGGCGCTTGAACTAGTGTTGTCGGGGTCGCTATGTTTTGTCAGATTTTAATGGAACAAGCGCTCGACAGATAACCTACAATATAAAATCGTATTTAAGCAAATTTTGAAATGATGAAATTTGTTGCTAGTAAGAGATTTATTCGTGCAGGTATGCTCTTAGTCATAGAGCTAATGTTCAGTACAGTGTTTGTAAAATATTACAGACTGTTTTACAAGATGAAGTAAAGAATGAAATAAAGTAATGGCGATGATGATCGCTTATTCTGAGCCATTGAAATTGGAGTGCCAATCAACGGTCGTCGGTTAATGACCAGCCTTGTATTAACCCATGTTGGAGTTTCATTACTTGGACCAGTTTGATTGGTGGGTGCACTTTGCCCCTGAAGAGCTAGAGCAGAATTTGAGTCTTGCGGATTCTTCACATACTGTTGCAGCCTGTAGTTCCCGATCAACTCCTCGATTAAGGGGTTGTTCGGGGCATCAAAACGGAGCAGAAATGCTCGGTTTTTGCTTTGACGCGTCCCTCGGTTTCTACTTTGACGCATCCAACGTATCGGACACGTCAAAGCAGAAACGGTCCATTTCTCTACGGCTCGAGTTTGGTACGTTTTCCTTCTATTTGCCCTAATCACTTTATTTAATTAAGTTAATTACAAAATTTAGGTTTTTATAAATTTTAAAATTTTATATCTTGTGCAAATGAGATCTGTTTGATACGCGGTTTTTTGCGTTGTGATCGTATCAAAGTGCTCTACGTAATGAAGTTGGTTTGAACTGAATTGGAGTAATTCATAATTTTTATATTCTACTAAGACCCTGTTAACATACTCTGCCCAAATGGTCTGCTTGACGCGCCTAACGCATTCTCCGCTAACTCCAATTCTCCGCTATAGTACTCTGCTAAAATTCTTCGCTTCCTACTTGCGCCAAACACACCCTAAGTTCTTCAAGTGTCGGCATCCATTTGTATCATGTCCAGTTTGATTGTGAATGCGATAGAACTTTCCAAAATTCGCAGCTTTCTTAGGAATACTGATCGGTAGTGGTTCTGGATAGTGTTCTATATCTTTGGTGGCGAGGAAAATTGTTTTGCAGAGTATTATTCGAAGGCTTCAACTACGCTTAGTTGAAAAGTTGAGACTTCTTGCCGTCTCGATTATCTTTTCGGTTGTTTCCTCTCTTTTGACCTTCAGGATTCTTCTGATTGTACTAAGTAGCAGCATTTTTGGGAGCTTCAGGAAGTTCGTTAGCATCAATAACCTGAAGAGGCATAGGATTATTGTCCACTCTCATGTACTCCTCTTCTTTTTTATAGAAATTTTCATCCGCGTTCGGTTCTTTTATTTTAATCCATCTACCGAATTCGTTCTTCTCATCTATGGCGCCGATTAGAGACAATAAGATCATGAGAGGCTTGGGATTCCCCACCTCGGACAAAGCATTGTTGAACCTCTTGAGGAAAGCTTTCACAGACTCTCCTGGATTCTGTTTCACTGATGTCACAGAAATAACATCCTTAGCCTTTGTAGCTTGCAGCCTAAACTGCTCCTTGAATTTTAGAGTCAAATTGGCGAATTGATCAACGAATTTGGCTGACAGCTTTGTGAACCCAAAAGATGCCACGCCTTCTAGATAAAGAGAGAAGCATAGAAATTTGACCTTCTGCCACTTTAGCTGCATTCATATGCCATTCATAATTGTATAGGAAGTGATCTGGATTAGAATCCCATTGTATGGAGCAGGGTAGGATGAGTGAACTTTTTAGGGAAATCTGCTTTGCGAATCCTTCTAGTTAATGAATTTTTGCTGGGGGTGAAGTCCCATTCCCTCTCACTATCCTTGCGAGCCACGTTATCTTTCATGATTCGTTCTATCATATCCGCGATATACTCTTTCGAGTTGTGTCGTTCCGCAGAGCGGACTTCGATCTCTTTTCTGGTTGCTTGTCTTGGCGAGCAATCGTGATTAGAGGATCTAGGTCTTCTACCTCCACTGTAGGGAGGTGCCCTCTTGGCGAGACTTGCAACTCGTCGGGTATTTTGATCGGAATGCTTTTAATCTTTAGCTTTGAATCTTGGACATCAGTGTCGCCTTTGTAACCTCCTGACCATCAACTCCTTCCATGTTATCATTATGATGATGATCAGGGGCTGACGAATTCGCGTTCTCTTCAAGATTGATGTGAACTTTCAGAGGAGGAGCGGGATTCGCTTATGCATTTAGAAGAGCATTCATCTTATCGATAAGAGCTTAATTAGAATCCATTAAAATTTTGGTGGAGGTTTCCATCCATTGATTTAAATTGGTAACGGTAGCATTTAGTTCAGCTCTAATTACTACAACTCCACTTGTTGAGTTTTCTCCCACTTCAAAGCGGTTGGTAAGTGGTGTAGCTTCGTCGTAAGCAACGTTGTCCGGTGCTCCAACAGTTCTAGTTGTAGTTTTCTTAGGTTTAGCCATTATTTCGGACAGGCTCTTAACCTTGTGGGAGAGGATTCGTTAAATGGCCTAGATCTTAGATTTAGAGAATCTATCGTAGAAGTAGGCTTTAAAGTTCCTTGAGAATGTGAATCGGGGCCCAACAGAGGGAGTCAAAAATGTTGAAATAAAAAATGTTCGCATGACTCCATGGTGTTTGAGCAGCACTTCATAAAAGAGTAAAAACTAAAAATTTGGAGCTATGAAATGTAAAAACATGTAAAAATACAGAATTTTAGAGTGGTTCGGCCTAGTATCGTTCTACGTCCTCCATAGAAGCTATTTTCATTATCACTTTTGAATTTACAAAGTACACGACTTCATTCTTATCACTCATTTCTCTCTTTTGTAATGATCTCCTTTATTTTCTCTCTTTTTTCTTGATTTCACTTGAATTCACGAAAAAATACGCGAGATTTCTTGATTTGTGATGATAGTTGTGTAGATCTTCAATCACCTGAACAGTTATATGATCTTCATTAGTTCCATAGTGAATTTGTGTTGGATCTAAGCTTCAGAGAAAATTGATAGAGGTTAGAGAGGTTTAGAGAAGTTTAGAGTGGTGGAGAAGTGAAAATGGCAGCCCTTCAGGGTCCAAAAATTGGTCCCTTGAATGGTAAAGAAGTGGGGTATTTGTAGGTGTAGTTTGGGGGTAGTGGCAGAATTGTAATTTAGGTGTGCAGGGTACAGGTCGGCTATAAACATATTTACGAAAATGCCCCTGGACAGCTGCCAACAGTTGTGAGGCCGACCCAAAAAGTAATGCATGAGCAGATATAATGCTCGACTAGGAGTCATGTGCGACCAGGTTATTTACGCGACCAAGAGTATTTGTGTAACTGACCCTTGTTATTATTTCCAGCAACCAATGCTTAAAATTGCAACTTTTTCGCCTTGTGTGTATCTGCTGACCCATCATTCATATAATAGCTAATCCAACTGTAATTGAGTATGTTGACTTCACATAATTCCTACATGCAATTTACAATCTTACTGCTACCACGTATTTCATTCCGTGCATTGCAAATCACTTTAGTCTTCAACAGTTTGGATTGCCATATCTCATGCATAATATAGCAGTGACCAACCCTTTGCAGTGAACGACCATACTTAGGTGACCGACCCACGCTTCCAGTAGGTGCTCAAGCCATCAGCTTCTTGGTGCTCAACCTATACAATTGCAAGACTGCCATCTAGTTAATGTTATAACCGACTCAATTTATCATGAGATTGCCACTTCTTTTATTTCCATGTCAAGCCACGTGCACATTATTAGATGAATTAACTCATTACATTACCCGTTCGTTTGTCACCTTTATCGGTGAATGATGCCGCTGCTTGTTTTATTTACAGCCAATTGCAGTTAAATAATGTCAGCTCAGTACTGTACTTATATTTGTGTCATTATGCATTCACGTTATCATGCATTGACTTCCTGAAGTCGATAACGTACATGTGTTCATTCTATTATACACATGTACATGGCTCCTTTAACATATGTGTACGTATCCTTATATGAAAATGTAATATGCTTGGAGGACATTCTCTTCGTGTGCCCATGCTTCAATGCCATTTTAGCCTTGTTCGTATATAAATGTTGACCGCAAAAAATTTCGAAAACACCAGGGAATCCTATTACTAGGAACTATTGTTATGGCCGCAAGACTAAGTAAAAGAAAGCGGTTAACGACATGAAGAATTTATAGTGGTTCGACCTCGGAAGAGGTTTATGTCCACTTTGAAAAGGCATGGGAATATTATTAATCACTCAAGAATTATAAAGTAGAGGCATGCTCATGAAATCTCATTACATTCCTTTTTATAATTGTCATGTGCTAAGTATTTAGGAAAAGACTAATTAGTCCTTCTTCTTCCTAAAATGGGAAATGCCATTAATGAGGCTCATGAAGCTCTATGAAGGTCCTAAGTGATCAAAATCCAACCCCTTGAAGTGTTAGGCTGTGGGCTATTTATAGGAGAAGGGTTAGTTAGGAGTAGGTAGGAATAGGGGACCACATGCAGAAATTCGCACCCGCCACTTGCACTTGCACAAATTTCAAACCCGGGCCTGGGTCCGAAATTTTGCACCTGCAGGGTGCGAAATTTCGCATCTGCAAGGCAAGAAATTTCGCACCTGCAGGGCACGAAATTACGAACCTGCAGGGTTTGAAATTTCGCACCTGCTAGGTGTGAATTTCGCACCTTGCCAGGTGCGAAGTCCCCTTGTGTGGGGTGGGGGGGGGGGGAGGACCTTAGGTTTGGGCGCTGCGAGGTTCTGAGCGGTGCAGTCCCTTCTTGATCATGTTTCCTTTGCTCCTAAGCGTCCCTCTCGGCCTTAGCTTCATACAATGCGTTGAGCGTGTCTGATGTACTTCTAGGAACCGGACCAAAAAGTTGGTTAACATTTACCCTCCTAAAGTACGTCTTGTCTTGACATGATGTGCTTTATATTGGTTGAGATGATAGCTGAGCTATTGATTAATCCTGTAAATTAAAGGAAAATAAACGTTTAGCTGTTGGGCATGTTCGCTCTAGATTTGCGAATGAGCCGTTGTCGAGGGGTGCACCGTACTTAAGTCATTAAGTATCCGCAATGCGTCGTCTCCATGGGTGCACGGGAGTCGGTATGCATACGTAGGGAGTACGTATACGAGAGAGCGTGGCGCAATGTCTCGAACCCGGAGGTGCGCTTTTTTTTTTGGATGTAAACTTTCGAATCGTAAGGGGATCGAAATTTCGAACCATTGGAGGTTCAAAATTTTGAACCCAGGAGATTCGAATTTTCGAACCCCTGGGGGTTTGAAATTTCGAACCCGATAGGTTCAAAATTTTCGAAACGACCCTGGAATACGAAGGGACAAACTTTCCTTTTATAAATAGGCCTCCTCCCTCATTTTCTTCCTTCTATTATTTCCTTCCCTGGCCGCCATTGTTTTGAAAGCGCTGAAGTTGAAAACTTCAAATCCGAAACTTTCGAACCTAAATTAGGTAATGCCTGGGATCAAGGGAACTAGGAGGAAGAAGGTCGAAGGGCCATGGCGTCGCCGGAGGGGGTTGACGCAAGAGGCGGAACTGCCAAGCCTTTGGCGAAGATATGGAAGTTCGAACCCAGTTGGGTTCGAAGTCTCGAACCTCCATAGGTTCGAATTCTCAAACCTAGTGTGTTCGAATTTTCGAACCTCGTGAGGTTCAAATTTTCGAACCTCATGCAGTTCAAAACTTTGAACCTTGACGGGTTCGGATTTTCGAACTCGGGAGGTTTAGATTCTTGAACATTCAGGTTCGAGTCTTCGAACCCGGTAGGGTTCGAAATTTCAAACTCCAAGGACTTCAAAATTTTGAACCCAGAGGGGTTCAAAATTTTGAATCTGGAAGGGTTCAAAAATTCGGACTTTGAGGCTCGGAGCTTTGGATTCTGAAATGGGTTGGCACCTTTCTCTCCTGCCTAGGGCTTTGAACTCCTGACTTCCCGTCTTCAGATTTACATATCAATCGCATAATCGTGTGCTTAGCGTTACTGTGTATACTGGTAGTCGCGTTAGCAGGGTTTTGAACCTTTCACATAGGATAGAACATACATTCAAACTGAGACTGAACTTGTTGGACTGTTTCAGACTTTTCTTTATGTTACTCTTCTTTGCATAACACTGCACACATATGTTAATCATTACCAACATGAGGGGTACATGTCACTTTATTGCTAGTACTAACACTGATGTGTTGAAGTATATTTTAGCAATGCAAACAAGATCAAAGACTGGAAAGACCTCGGAAGCCGAGGCTTCCCCGCCCTCACCACATACATCTGGCTCTACCCCTAGTGGTAGCTCGTCTGGCAGCGAGCTTGAGACTACCGAAGGATCGACTCCTTCTCACACGGCCAGCTCGCCCGAAGTATCTGAGCACGGGGAACAAACTGAGAGGCAGCATTCCCCATTTGTAACTGAGGAGGTTGAGAGTGTGGACATTATGAGTGAGGATGCGCCAGCACTTCCGGTGGCCCCGGACATGCTGCTTGACGCGGTTATCTTGGAGAATCCGATAGATTCAGTACCATCGCGCATGGACGCCACGACAGTAGGGAGAATGGCGGCACATTTCAACATTCCGGTGGGTGAAGCCCACGCCCCAATAAGGGATAGCAGAGCTCATGCGCCACCCGAGGGTCTCACCGCCTGGAACAGACAGGACTGCTTTGCCGGGTGCGTGCCCCCGACCAATGGCTTCATTCAGAACATGCTATTCTATTTTCGCCTTGAACCATCGCAACTGCACCCGAATGCTTATGCTTCGCTCCTGGGTACTTATGTTCTCTACCACGAGTTCTTGCAACGGGAACCAATCGGAGAAGATATCCGATACTTTTTCCATCTAAGGAGAACAAGTAACGTCGCACCCTCTTAATGGTTTCTGGAAGCGACACCTACCACCAATTTTTTTATCGGGAAGTGGCCCAGGCCATTAGTGATTAAGTATGAATGGTTCTCTGTTCGATGCCCTCTCGGGTTTGCGAGGAGATGGATAGAAGGGAGTAAGTATTCCTCTAACTTTGTTCCTTGTTGTAAATTCCTGGATCTCCTATCTATTTTTTCTTATGATTGGATCATGGCAGGAAATCCGGAGGTGCCTACCGGTGATGAGTATCGGCAACGCCTTAATGCTTTGCGAGCGATACCGGAGAACCTCCGCAAAACCGAAACCATGACAAGTCAGGAGCACCTTCGCCGCGCCAAGTTACTTCCTAGTGATTGGGCTGTGATTAGGCTTGCAGTTGCAAGCAGTGCACCAAAGGAAGGAGTGGCTACAGGTTCAACCGCCATTGGGCAGAAGAGAAAGATACCCCCTGTTGGAGGGGAGCCGCAAAAGACTACTCAATCCCGAGGAGATGTGCGCGGAGGCAAGGCTCATGGTCAGGAGGAGGCTGCCAGAGACGAGGGGTTATAGAGCACTCCATTCTTTCCTCCGATGGGAAAGGGGGAAGGAGCGTTGGATAAACCACAGTATCTTACGACCCATTCCGGGACCATCGCCCCACTCGAGGATGCAGGCCAGTTTGATGGCTTAAATAAACTCAACCTGCATTTGATTCCATGGCCAAATACAATGAGCATGGATGAGCTAACCCTTGCTGCGGAGGGGTTAGCTTCTTCGAGTGGGCCACAATTTGGTCTGTTGAGAGAACACTTAGGGCATACATCATATACACTGCATAGCATAGATGTTTGCCCGCGCGTGTGACTTGACTAACTTTGACCTGTTCCCTTGGCAGGTGATATGACTAGAGGACTTGGTGGACAGGGTTACGAACATGGGGACTACCGACGCCCCCGAAGCTCTTCCTTTGAAAGTTTCAGGAGATCGACCAGTTTATATGATGTCCCACCTCCACCAGGACAGGGTAGTGAACATCGATATAGGAATCAATCTTGTCGATCCCCAACCCTTCCCCTCCTCCTTCCATTTGCGTGCTCGTGGGAGATTCCCAACTCAACTTAGGTGGCTTCTGGCACTTGCCTTTGACAGATTCCCCGCGTACTGCTCTTGTGGCTCCCGATCAGTCTACTAAGGGGAAGGAGTTGTTATTTGGTCAACCAGTTACGGATAGGGTGGCTGTGATGGGGATGCAAGACCTAACAGAGTCCCAAATTCAAGTGTTTTCTACAGAGGAGAGGAGGACATTTTTGGAACTGTATTTCCCCAGTACTACTTGGTTGAGCTGACGTCCCTTCCTGATCTCTGCCCCGCTCCTAGCAGGGAGTCGGAAGAGATGTGGATGTATGTTTGGGCTGCGTATCACCAAGCCAACGAGCTTACCAAGTATTCTTTTCACCTTTCGGAGCTGATCAAAGAGAAGAACTTGGGGCTCTTTAACCAGAGGTCGACCATTAACGCCGAGAAGACCACTGTTGTAAATTTAAACAAGAAGATAGGTATGCCCATTCCTCGTGTTGTAAGTCTTTTTTTACACATTATCAAACCCTTGAATGCTAGCTTACGGATCTCGTTGTTGTTGCTGAGATGACGCAGGCTTACAATATACTGAAGAGGGAGTAGGAGCATGCCCTTTCAACTTTTAAAGACACCTTGGCTGACTTAACTACTGAGAACACGGCTTTAAAAAAGGGCAAGACTGATCTAGTGCGAGTGTGTGGTATCTTGGACAAGGACAATGCGAGGGTTACCAAACTCCAGAATGATAATGCTGCTTTGAGGGCGGAGAACGAAAGGTTACGAGCCGAGAATGCCGAGGTTGCTGAGCTAAAGAGGCACTGGAGGCTATGAGTAAAGAAAAGGAGGACGCTGAGGCTCGTAATCGGGATGTGTTGAGCACTGTTGATGGGCTGAAGGCTGAACACCTGAGAGAAGTTAAACAACTAAGGCAATAGCTTGAGGACACAGAGTTCCGCGTTGGATCATCCTTTGAGGAAGGTATCCAAAAAATGTATGTCAAGATTCTGAAATTCCGCGGCCTTACATGGGTTGATGACTACTCTCGCGAACTGGCTCGAACTTGGGGGAGGTTGGTCCCGTATGAAGCCTATTTGCGTCAAGTGGATATGAGCACTTTAGATGAACGCAAGCTTGTGATCGACCTTCTGACCGATGAGGAGTGCGAGAAGCTGGAGGAGGGAAGGAGATTATTGTTAGAGGATGCCGAGAGAGAGAGAGAGGTTGGCCAGGCTTAATGTGGAGAAGGGGAAATCCATCATCACTGAGAGCATGACTGTGGTGGATACACTTGCAGAGGGAAGTTTTTACCAGCCCCCGGCCCTTGAGTCTGTTATGGTGAGTGGCCCCGGAGCCTTGGCCCAAGCCTCTACTGAGTACAACCCCGACTATTTGGCACTTGGGGACACCGGTTTTACCTTACTTGCTGCTACAAATGTCTTTCCTTCCCTCTCTACACTGTCCCTGACCGTAGGTAAATTCCCTTTATCCTGCATCCCTGAGGATGACGTGATTACTGAATATGCGAAGTAAAAAGGTTGCATTTTTACTGTGAAGCTCCTTTTGGGCCGTCAGCCTAACGCTACCTCCATCATCCCATAAACGACTGAGTCTGTACCAGGGCCTGCGGAGATGCAGTTTGGAGAGGGCGGCGATTGGCTTGACACTTTCTCGGGGATTAAGATAACTCCTAGCATGTGTGAAATCCTTAACGAGGAAGGAGAGGTGGTAGACAGACAGAGTGCTCCCGCTAGAGCCTAGTGGAAGCCGACGTGCCTTCGATAAAGGCTCTGGTAGCTGCTCAAACAACCAAAATGGTTGCCAAGTGTGAAGAGGTGGAGGATAAGGAGAAGGCTGCTGACGAGGCCCGAAAGAAAAAGGTGGACGATGGAGCCTAGCGGAGGGCTGCTGAGACCCTCGAGAAAACCAAGGCTGCTGATATCACACCTCATAAGTCCCAGAAGCTCGCCGAGTGACGGGCTGATAGAGAGGCCAAGGAGAAAGCTGAACGGGAAGGAAAGGAGATCCCAAAAAGAGCAAGGCCGTGATAGGCCTTGTTGTTGGGAGTGCCCCCATGCCTACACCACTTTCCATTATTACTGACATCACAGGGATCTCCAGCAGTGACAATGCCCGTGAACGATGCCTTTCGGTTACTCATGAATCGGTTACTCCTTCGAAGGGTCGAGGAAGCAGGAGTGGATAGGGTAGGAAGAGATTTGGTGCTGGGGAAGAACCGTCGAGTGTTGAATCTGCAAAGAAAAAGCACAAGCACAAAAAGAAAAAACATGATTAGTGTTAGTAACTTAAGTAAATGTTACCGTTATTTTGGTAGTGTAGGCCAATAGTTTATGCGAGTACGACCCTCACTTTTGGTTTTTCAAGACATGGTGTGGTTCCCATGTACACCCTGTCATTAGAAAGGAATATGTTAGACACATAGTCTGTTAAGTGCGTGTATGTGTGTAAAAATTGAAATATGAAGTAGTAAAGATTGCAGTTTATGCCAAGTGTTCAGATTTTATGTTTTCCAGCGTCCTTTATTTGCATAAGCATACTTATCGTTGCACATGTCATAAAAGCGATTGGGCACCGCGCTTTGGGTCAATTATTCCCGAGGGGTGTAATAGAGCGCTAGTTTCAGTAAGTTTCCCTTAGCTTAGGAAACCCGTAGTTTGTGAAACCAGGCTGTGCGCCTGCTGTTTTGGGTTGTCGGGATTAATCTTAAGTATAGCAAAGGCGTAGGGCGTTGCGTTATGCGGTCCTCCAAGTGAGTGGCTCTCCCGTCGTTCATCGGGTTCGGGCGAGCCGTCGACATCGTTTATTCGTTGACGAGGTAACCCCGGATCATCAACTCGTAAGGTCCGGTCGTGTCCATGGGCTACCCCTAAGCCTTGAGCGCCTAGGGGGAAGAAACGATTTAAGTTAGGTCTTGGTGTTGTGCCAAGATTCGACCGACACTCGCAACCGGCGAAGAAAGACTTGCATCGTTCTTAGTCGGCTGTTGGTGGCGACGCCAAGTCGCATGGACTTGGATGCGGAACAATTTATCCTCGGCCTTGGCACGGGGCCGGGGTTCGAGTTAATGGTAGTTTATACTCGGTCGCACCGCGAGCCGGCGACTCGAGTAGCGTTGTCGGCTCCCGTGCTCGGGGTGCCGGACGTAGCTAAGTGTTTTAGCCTCGGTGTTGGCTCGAGGTTGGGACGACCGCACCGACTCCCAGGCTCGGGGTGCCGATGCTGCGATCGTATGTTTGATTTACACTGGTTGTTGAAACTAAAAAGACACATCACGTGAGAAGTAAACAAAAAGGAGATAGAAAACTTAACATCATTTCTACTAATAACTTTTGCAGTAGTAGCCTTTACAATGCCTTGAATTTCTAGAAAACAAAACATTGTTGGAAAGCATAAACAACCATGAACTGAGTTATGTAAAATAGCGGCGGAGATGTTCTTTATTCCATCCCCTTGGGAGTTTAGCTCCGTCGACGGTGGCGAGTTTGAAAGTTCCATCGTTAAGCTTTCACTTTATGGAGTACGGGCCTTCCCAATGAGACGTGAGGCCTGTTGGTAGGGAAAAACCTGCCATATAACGAGGTCTCTGATGTTGAGGTCCTTATGACGGACCCTGGAATTGAAGTATCGGGCTACTCGTTTTCGTTGGACGACGGCTCTGAGGTCGGCTTCGTTCCCTTTTTCCTCCAGTAGGTCGAGTGACTCCAGAAGTAGATCTTGGTTCATCTTGGGATCATAGTAAGTGACTCCAGGGATTGAAGCCTGAGCTCAATGGGAATGATGGCTTCGGATCCGTATGCGAGGGAGAAAGGAGTATGGCCAGTTATTGTCTTGTGGTTGGTCCGGTAGGCCCATAGGGCTAGAGGGAATTCGTCAGCCCACATGCCCCCAGTCTTTTCCAAACGCTTCTTAATGACTTATTTGATGACCTTGTTAACCGCCTCAACTTGCCCATTGGCTTGAGGATAAGTCACAGCTGAAAATCTTTTTTCTTTGCCCTGGCATTGACAGAAGGCCTTGAACTCAACGCTCTCGAACTGAGTGTCGTTGTCTGAGATGATAGCTTGGGGAACCCCATAGCGGGTAATGATACTGCGGACAACAAAGCTGATCGTCTTCTTCGTGGTTATGGTGGCGAGGGCTTTAGTTTCCGCCCATTTTGTGAAGTTGTCCACCGCAACGACGGCGTATCGTGCCCCGCCTCTACCCATTAAAAGAGTTCTGAGGATGTCGATTCCCCACATGGCGAATGGCTATGGGTCGACCATTTGAGACTATTTGGTGGGTGGAGCTCTTAGGATCCTGGAGAAACGTTGGCACTTATCGCACTTGCGGCATAGTCACCGGCGTCCTGGTCAATCGTGGGCCAATAATAACCATGTTTGAGTATTTTTCTTGCCATGGTTTGTCCCACATTGTGGTCGCCGCATTCGCCTTCATGTACGTTGCTCCGCACTCTAAGGGCATCGCCATGGGCTACGCATCGGAGCAAGGGAACAGAAAAACCCCTACGGTAAAGTACTCCATCCCTAAGAAGGTAATGAGTTGATTGGAGAGTGAGCGCCCGTCTTTCTTTGTAGTGCCTCAGTAGGGTTCCGTGCTGTAGGTAATTCCTGCTCGGTGTCATCCATGACTCGGGTTTGGTACTCATGACCATCTTAGTTTATTTATCCTTGCTTGATGCTCGGAGAGTTGAGCACTTCAAGTGGGGCGAACCCATTAAGTTGCGGCTCTTCGGATCTTGCCATCCTGGCGAGGAAATCTGCTTTTTCATTTTGTTCTTGGCAGACATGGGTGATGACAAAATGGTCAAAGTGGGTTAGTAGCTCCGGAACCCGGCCCAGGTATAGGGCAAGTCGTCCCTCTTTCACTTGATACTCTCCCTGCACTTGATGGACAATCAGTTGTTAATCGGAGAAGATTTAGACGGTCTCTAGCTTGAGTTCGATTGCGATTCTGTGCCCAACGATCAAGGCCTCATATTCCGCGTCGTTGTTGGTAGCAGGGAAATTTAGTCTTAACGCGTAATATATCAGGCGTTCTTCAGGGGTATGAGGACGACTCCGGCCCCGGAGCATTTCCTGTTAGAGGAGCCGTCCACGAACAATTTCCATTGGGTATCGCAAGCTCCAGCATTCTCCGTAGGAGTCTCCTCTGGTGCAATGAATTCCATTATGAAATCCACGAGAGCTTGGACGAGGATGGCTCGCCGAGGGATGAACGTTATCTCGAATTTGCTTAGCTTCATACTCCATTTCAGTAGTCGGCTAGATGCCTCAGACCATTGTAGGACCGGACATAGCAGTTGGCCGGTGAAAACTTTTATGGGATGAGATTGGAAGTATGGTCGGAGCTTTCGAGAGGAAATTAACAAGCAGAATTCCAACTTTTCCAACTTCGGATAATTCTTCTCTGCCCCCGTCAGCCGCTTGCTGATATAGTAGACGGACCGTTGGATACGATCTTCGAGGCGTATTAGTGCCGAGCTGATTGCATGTGCAGAAACAACTAGATAAATGTATAAGTCCTCATGGTCTATGGGCTTAGACATGATAGGTGGTTGCTCTAAGTGATCCAGAAGTTCTTTGAATGCCGAGACGCATTCGGGGGTCCACTCGAAGTTGTGTTTCCCTTTTCGAAGTAAATCGAAGAAAGGAATGCACTTATCGGTGGCCTTAGAGATGAACCGACTTAAAACGGCGACCTTTCCGTTCAAACTTTGGACATCCCTGATGCCCTTGGGGATTTGGATGCCCCGGATAGCTTGGATTTTTTCTGGATTGGCTTCGATGCCTTGAGAATTGACAATGAAACCAAAGAATTTCCCCAAAGCGACTCCAAAGGAGCATTTCAGGGGGTTGAGTTTCATGTCGTACTGGCGGAGGACATCGAACATTTCGGAGACGTCGTGGACCTGATCGCTTGATATTTTAGATTTTACCAGCATATCGTCCACGTACACCTCCATGGATCTCCCAATTTGATTATTAAAGAGATGATTGACCATTCGTTGATAAGTGGCGCCGACGTTCTTGAGGTCGAAAGGCATGACGCGATAGCAGTAAAGTCCGTGGTCTGTTATAAAGGAAGTATGATCTTGGTCACGAAGATTCATTGGGATTTGATTGTAGCCCGAATAAGCGTCCATGAAAGATAGTAGTTGGTATCCAGCAGTGGAGTCAACCAGTCGGTCAATCTTCAGGAGCGGGTAGTTGTCTTTGGGGCATGTCTTATTTAAATCGGAGAAGTCGACGTATGTTCGCCATTTACCATTGGCTTTCTTGACTAGGACCGGATTGGAGACCCACTCAGGGTAGTCGGCTTCGCGAATGAAGTTGTTGTTGAGTAGGAAGTCTACCTCTTCCTTGAGTGCCTTGGACCTCTCGGGTCCCAAGAAGAGCCGTTTCTGCTTGACCGGAGGCATCGTAGGATCTATGCTTAGAAAGTGACAAGCAACAACGGGGTCAATGCCTTTCATGTCGGAGTGAGTCCATGTGAACATATCCAAGTTGGCCTTCAGGAAATCTATAAGATCCTCTTTGATTGCGGGGTGGAGTTGCGATCCTACCTTTAACACTCTTGTCGGGTAGTCAAGGTTGACGGGAACATCCTCCTGTGGATTCGACTGGGGTGGCCCTCTCATATTCGGGCTCTTCGTCCTTCCGTGGGTCGACGTCATTGGAAAGACGGCAGTGGCACCTGAGCCAGTGTCCAGATGCCGCTGATTGCTATGCTGAGATGTTCTTGGCGCAAGAAGGTGTGGGCACGGCTTTGCCCTTTTCCTTATTGTGCGCGTTCTTCCATTCTATTGCATAACACTCTCTAGCACTCACTTGGTCGCCTTTGACTGTTCCAATTCCATTCTCTATCGGGAATTTCAATAGGAGAGACCATGGTGCATACAAGCCCAAAACCCAATGAGAAAAGGGCACCCTAGAAAAGCATTATAGGGGGAATTGATGTCTATAACCACCAAAATGAGAATCCGGACTCGGCTCTAGTCCCCTTTGCCCAGTTCCACAGGTAGCTCGATCATTCCTATGGAAGAACTAGAGGCCCCATTGAAGCAGCGGATCGCGGCGCGACATGGCTTTTAATCATTCGTTTCCAATTTCATTTGGTCGTAAGCGGTCTTGAAGATGATGTTGACCGAGCTCCTTGAGTCAATTAATACCTTTCTGACAGAACCGGCACCGATCTGAGCTGTGATAATTAGTGGATTGGTGGTCGGGATATCCACCCCGGTAGAATCTCTTTCACGGAAAACGATGTCATCCCGCATGGTTTTTTTAGCTTGGCTGGATTTGCTGAGAGCGGAGCAGGCTTCATAAATAGCAGACTCTATGGAACTCACATACTCCTCCATTTTCCGAAAGATGTCATGTGTGGGATAAGGTCTGCCATATATAGTGTTGATCACAATCCCTCGCTTCGGATTAGATGGACCTGGAGCTACCTTGGCGGGCACCGGAGGAGACAACGCCGAAGGCTGAGAGTTCGATTTGAGAGGAAAGGGTTCTTGGACATATTGTTCGAGTAATTTCTCACAGATAAGCTTCTCGATTGCGTCCCTAAGCTGGAGGCACTCGTTGGTGTCGTGCCCGTACACGTCATGGTATCGACAGTACCTCCCGATGTTCTTCTTGCGGTCAGTTGATTCTCTGACACGCGACTTTTTGTACGGTAAAGTGTTGCATGTTTCCAAGTAAATTGTTTCTAAGTCTTCGTTTAATGGGGTGTAGGTCTCTAAGGCACGGTGAGGGCCGATTTTTCCTGTCTCCGCTGGGGTTTGCCCGTTGTTTCGGCCACCCGGTCTACCGTTGTTTGGTTTTTGCCTATAGGGACCTGCCCTCTGTTTGGATTGAGGTGCTCCCTGACTTGCGTTTCTCCATGGTTGTTGTTTGCGGTGTCCGCTTGGGGATCATTAGGACGATTTGTGGCAGAGAGTCGGTTTAGTCTTGCCTCCTCTTGGCATAAGTACTGATCCGCCTTCTCATAAAAGGCGTCGAGGCTCTTATGCTGCTTCCGATTGATCCATGCTCCGAACTCTGAAGTAGGGAGGGCACCTTTTGCTAACTGAAAGAGTACGGTGCGAGGATCCAGATCTTCGACCTCGGCGAGAGCTGTGTTGAATAAGGAAAGGTAGCTTTTGAGCGACTCGGCGGGACCTGGGTATAGGTTGGATAAAGTGAGGACATTTTTCGGAGTCGGCATACGAACCCTGAATTGCTTGACTAGATCTGTTGCTAATTTCCCGAAGTTGTTAATGGAATCAAGTGGGAGGCGAGAGAACCAAAGTAAAGCGGTTCCGGATAGGAAGATCGGGAAGCATTTTCATTTGGCTGGGTCATTAGCCCGGCTTGAGTCTATTTGCCATTTGTATCGATTTAGGAAGGCACAAGGATCGGTAGTGCCATCGTAGAGTGGCATTTAAAGCATGCTAAAGCATCGTGGCCATTCGGCCTCATTCAATCTTCTAGTGAAGGGGTTACGCCTAATGTGAGCTTCCCATGAGCCATGTGTGCCCCTCGCATTTCCCTCATGATCCTTCGTACCATGTCGGGAAGATAAGTTGGTTGGGGGATCCGCCATCGGGTTCCATGGGTTTTGGCGAGGTTCTGGAGTTCTGTTACGAGGGTGCCTTCTATAATGGACATTCGGATCGTCTTTCTCCATGTCCTCGATGTCTATGATTGGGTCTTGGTGTGGATGGTGAGGTTGGGAAGGGTGATGTGGTTCCTGTTCTGGAGGAACGCAAGCCGTTGCAATAGCGGGCCCATCATCCTGATTATCCACCTTCGGGTTGTGTCGAGGAAGAGGTTGGTTTGTAGGACCTGGTCCGTCATTGATGATCAAGCGAGAGCGGTCTCGGTACTATGCCCCTTGCTATATGTGAAAGGTAGTCCGGTCGCCGTTGCCATTGTCAAGGCATTGGTGCAAGCGGCGACATTGTTGATAAGAGTGAACCTCCTTCTTTAATGCGGGCCCCTCGACTTGGAAGTGGAAGTTTCCGATATAGTTGGTCGGGGTCGAGCATTGTTCCGAGTTAAGTGAAGTCGAGCGACGATGCGCTGGCTTTCTTGAAGTTGTCGCATAATTTCGATGTTATTCCTTAATGCTTGATTAAGCTCGACCGCCATGTTCTTATATTTTTCATTAAGCGCGCAGATTTGAGCTTGTGTTGCGGGCGCTTCGGGGTCCACAACAGAAGGGATGTCTTCATTAGTGGTCAGGATGTCTGTGTGTTGAGGTTGTTGGGACCTCGGCTGTTGCTGAAGAGCTGACCATCGCGTTCTTTTGTCGCTTTGCCATTGTGAGCGGACTCGGCGGCAAGTTAAGCAAGGAACCTCAAGCTCGTCGAAGGCCGAGATGACAATGTGCGACAAAGGCGCGAAATCCGAGTTTTCTCAGTGAAAGCACCAAATGTTGACTGCAACAAATGTCGAAAATACCAAGGATTACTATTACTAGGAATTGTTGTTATGGTCGCAAGACTAAGTAAAAGAAACGGTAACTAAACGACACGAAGAATTTATAGTGGTTCGGCCTTAGGAGAGGCCTACGTCCACTTTGGAAATGCACTGGAATATTATTAATCACTCAAGAATTACAAAGTAGAGGCATGCTCATGAAATCTCATTACATTCCTTTTTATAATTAGAGGCATGCTCATGAAATCTCATTACATTCCTTTTTATAATTGTCATGTGCTAAGTATTTGGTAAAAGACTAATTGGTCCTTCTTCTTCCTTAAATGGGAGATGTCATTAATGAGGCTCATGAAGCACTATGAAGGTCCCAAGTGATCAAAATCCAACCCCCTTGAAGTGTGAGGCTATGGGCTATTTATAGGAGAAGGGTTAGGTAGGAGTAGGGGGCCCAAATGCAGAAATTCACACCCGCCACCTGCACATGCACAAATTTCGAACCCGAGCCTGGGCGTGAAATTTTGCACCTGCAGGGCCCGAAATTTCGCACCTGCTGGACGCGAAATTCTGCACTTGCTGGATGCCAAATTCACACCCTGCCAGGTGCGTCGTCCCCTTGTCGCAGGGGGGGGGGGAGGAGAGGGACAGGACCTTAGGCTTGGGCGCTGCGAGGTTCTGAGCAGTGCAGTCCCTTCTTGGTCCTGTTTCCTTTGCTCTTAAGCGTCCCTCTCGGCCTTAGCTTCACGCGATGTGTTGAGTTGAACATGTCTGATATACTTCTTGGAGCCGGACCAAAAAAAGCCGGTTAACAATAAATATTTCATGTGAATGATTCGGTATACATGAAGATGCACTGCGCATACAAATACTGACCGATCCGATTTCTTGTATTAGCATAGCGTCGAACTATGGCTATTCTTTGTGATCGACCCGTATTATTGTTAGATGACCGATCGATCCATGTTTTATTACGTGGCCGACCGTCTCATGAGGAGCTCGACCGACCTATCTGATAGAGCTCGCCCGACCCATCAGATTGAGGTCGACCGACCCATAAGGCAGAGACCGACCAATCCATTATATTAAATCAATATCAATCGGTGGCACTTAAATGCCAATGATCTATTATACATGCATTTGATTAATTATTTCTGACCCATGTTTTTAACAGGGTTAACAACATCAACCGGTATATTATATAAAACACAGTAAACAATCAAGCATTCAATCATTATATATTAACATACATTATTGGATCGAAAATTTACAAATTATATGTGCAATTAAGAAATAACAATATAATTGATTTAAAATTTTATAAACAAGGGAACATTAATAAGGTTGACTGCAGATGTTCTGAATAATTTCTTCCAAATTGGTCAAACTAATCAATTCGTTGTTGAATTCTAGTTTTTCTAATTCTTGACATAAATTGATGAAAATTTTCAGGTCAATCGGTTTATTTTCCTAACCCAATTTTATATAAATAAAGGCGTAACTTTCTAGAATTAATTTTGCGAAAAACTAGAAATTCATCTACATCCGTACTCGAAAAAGGATAAACATCCAATATCTGAAAAAATTGATGTATGTATCTGTGCAGTTAAAGTGCTTAGTGGTTCTATAGCGGTAGAGGCGTATAAAATTGTAGCGGAGAAATAACAGAGATGTAGCGAATGTGCAAAAATGCTAATTAGATGTAAAACTATATAATTAAAATTGATTAATTATCATTGTCGCATCATTTATGTAAAAGAAATGAATATTAATTTATATTATATAATAAAATCAAAAAATATCATGGTTATGCACACTAGATTCGAGGATGATTATAGATTTCTATCTTATATAAGGTATTTATGACTTAAAATTAGCTTATTACATTAGCCTTTTTGATTTATTTTAAAAGAGAATTGACCAAATCATCCTTTGTATATTAACATTGCTAAAGCGGGTGCTAAATACCGTTGATTTAGCGGACGAAGCGGAAAATAACGGGCCTTTATGTGGTGCTACTGTTTATCAGCGTTAAATTGAAATAGCGTAGCGGTCGGAGAGCGCTACGCGCTATAGCGGGGATTTTGCGGAGCTTTAGCGGGGCTTTAACTGCATAGGTACATATGTAGACATCTGCATATTAAAATTATCCGTTCCACTTTTAAAAATGAATTATAGCTTAAATTACATATATTTTAGTACACTAAAAATTACTTTTTAATTTTCTTATTAAGTTCAAAGTATATATCATAGACACTAGAGGCATATTAGATATTCAAAACTATTTACTATTATTAAATTTGTTTATCTTTAGCACATTAATCATTAATAAATTTGTACAATGTTTATATATGTTAATTAAAAAAAATCATTTATGTTTCTTAATTTATCAATTATTAGCAGATATGATAATCATCTGATATCTGTGTGTATCCACGAATCCAATATTCAGAAATTATTTCGGATACTGACATAACGGATACGACACACTATCTATTAAAAAACTTGTATTAGACAAATTGTACAAAATGATATTCAGTACATAAACTATACCTGAATGCACATGTTTGTACAAAGAGAAAGCGGAAATGATATCGGGCTTCAGTCTTCAGGCCCAAATGTGTAGAGACATGCAGTCCACATATATACTATTGTATTATGCATAAGATGAAATAAAAAAATTCACTGTAAAATCATATCTATATTACTATTTGCATCCAAAAACTTCATTTAGTCATAGAAGAACATACATGCAAGATTTCATTGCTGTTTACAAATAGTTGCCTATTCATTACTGGATGATTATTAGTAAGATTACAAAATATATCTATGCGGAGAGTAAAGTTGATTAAGTATTAGATGGATGTAAATTAGTAGACTGCTTTGATCAATCAGTGAACAATATTGAACTAATAACAAACTTCTCTCAGTTCGCACTACAAAATAAAGAAGGCAAAAGCTTTGTTTCTACAATAAGCAACTGACTGTTTCTGACTATAACAACCCACCATGAAAAATGAAGACATCAAAAGAGCCCCTCACTTCCTCCTCGGTGTCTGTCCCCAAGCAAGGGCTTCTTGGATTTTTCTATCGTATCTCCTCGCTTTCAAGTTTCTATTTGATTTGGCGCTGTCTAATGAGAATGGGGAAGGTTTATTTCTAAGTCAAAAACTAGTTAGGATCAAAGAGGATAATCCATGGACTAGTGAGAATCTGGCTTGGCAACGTTCTGCATTCCATTTCAGAACTGTTAAAAATTATCAAAATGGTAATCTAATAATTTATTCTTCTCTATTTTTGGTTTAATCCTAATATTGTTTGTCCAACGTTAGCTAATATAATTTTGTTTGTTTCCATGTTGCTACGGGGGCCTGGCTTGCAATGAAATTCAGATCCAAGTGGTGCGTACGCAGTTTATATATGTTTTTGTTGAATTTTATATATTTTGCTCTATTTACAAAATAAAGAGTGTTGTTGTGTTCACCTCAAATAAAACACTTGAAACTACCCAAATTAGATTTTAAATAATTATAACATGACGGTCTTGTAATTATCCAACTATCTGTCAATCTTCATTGTCTTTTATTGATTTTCATTAACAGTAAAGCATATACCTTTCAACTTCATTACTATCGTCAAGAAAATAAATAAATAAAATTCAGTTGCAAAGTAGGGATGAATTGATGAAAGAAATAGATGAAAAGAAAATAGTTGAGGTATATCTGATTCACAATTCATTTTTTAATATGTGAGTTTATTATGTGAATGCAAGTGTGTGTTTTTATATATCTTTATCAATATTTGTGTTGCATATTCTTGATCTGACCATGCTAAAATTGGTCTTTATTTAAATTAAAAAACTATTTCATAAAAATAGGATCTGTTGGTTTTTTTTTAAACTATGCATTACAGCACCGACTCTTGAATATTTGGTCAATAATAATGCATGCACATAGCACGTGCCATCACCACGTGCGGAGCGCGTGCCGTTATGCTCCTATAAATTACTGTTTCATCTTTCTTTTTAAACAATAGACTTAGAACTCAACTATTTGTATGAATTTGTAGCTTAACGTAACATTTGAAAGTGTTTCTTTGGTGGAAATTGAGTTGAACTAAAAAGAACCATAACCAATGTAGCAATGTTGTGAATGAAGAAATAAATAGAACAAGGAAGATCCACACTTAAATGAAGATGAGAATATTGAAGCAGACATCAGTCAAATATTTTTCTATTTTTATGCCAGTGAAGTTAGATATTTAGAAATAATCGATGTTGATAAAAACACTAAGGATGAGCAAATTGGTAATATTAATATTAAGAACGAGAGAGGGTGGTGAATAAGGATAAGCGTAAGAATGAATGAGTAATGTTAATACCTAGGTTTTTTATTTTTATTTTTATTTATTTATTTATTTATTTTTTGATGAACAACAACATCATGAAATATACATTGGACCAAGAAACAATCTTCTACCATAAACCAAGCTATATTTAGAATGAGCGACAAAATCGCAGAACTTGAAATTTCACAAATAAGTGCAACGTAGCTTTTAGTCCGGACTTCATTTTAGGATACTTGTTTATGTCTTGTATTAGTTGGGTGGGCACATCAGTATATCAAATTTGGGTTCAATCGATTTCCCCTTGATTGAGCATTCAATCTATGTGAGAAATTGGTTAAAGGACCACTTCCTCCGTCCTGGAATGCATGGGCGCTGGATCATAGCCATTCATTTCAGCTGCATTGATTTAATGGATTATTTGAATATAATCCGATGTTGTTAATCTCAAAGGGAGACTAGGAACATATAAGAATTGGAAACACCAGATTTGTCTCATATCTTTACGAACTGGGTGTCTAATAGTCCACTATATTTTATAGCAATAACAACTTTTGTACTTCAGTAAAAGATCTCCTTTGATGATGTATATATGAAGATCTTAAACCATTTATAAGACCATAACCAACCATCCGTTCTGTTCACTTCATTCTCTCTCTTATTTTACAACTAAACAAGCCACATGGCACCTAGGGAGAAAAACTAGCCACGAATCTACTTAAATAATAACATTAAAAAAATATAATAAAAAATTATTTTTTGTTTATAACGGCAAACTCTTTGCCGTTATAAACATAAAACATACCAGAAAACATAAAACGGCAAAGACTTTGCCGTTATAATCTTATAACGGCAAAGTGTTTGCCGTTATAAGAACCAGTCTCTGTTGGGTGAACCAGCCACGGAGGAGCTCAAAACTAGCCACAGACCAGCCACGGGTGAGTGAACAAGCCACACCTGGTTGCTCCGTGGCTTGTTTAGTAACTGAACAAGCCATTGTTGGTTGTGCTCTAAGATATTTTACATCTCAACTCAGCAGGAGTTCTTTTCTCATAAAAATATCTTGAGAATTTTCCAGTAAATTCATAACTTCAAGGTTACAAGATTACATATAATACACATGATTTTTTGATCTGATCCTGGATATGTTTTAGGACCCATGTATTACAAAGGATGGTACCATTTATTCTACCAGCACAACAAAGATTTTGCATACTGGGGCAATATAACATGGGGACATGCAGTTTCACGCGACCTCCTGAACTGGCATCACCTTCCCATAGCAATAGAGAATGACCATTGGTACGATACATTTGGTGCATGGACAGGCTCCATCACTGTCGTTTCAGAAGATCGAATTGTGATGTTGTATACAGGTGGGACAAAAGATCATTACCAAAACATGAACTATGCAGAGGCCGCTGATCCATCAGACCCATTATTGGTTAAATGGATCAAGCTTGATTCAAACCCGGTACTATGGCCTCCACCGGGAATCGGGTTGTTTGACTTTAGAGATCCAAATCCTATTTGGTGAGTGCATCCATGCATGTTTGTATCCTGATCTCATCAATATATACATCATCTTCCCTAGCCCTAACATATACATGCAACACTGTATTCCAATAGGTACAATTCAACTGATTCAACATATAAGATGGCAGTGGGTTCCAAGAACGACTCATTACAGCACACAGCCATTGTTCTAATTTATGAAACAAAAGATTTTAAGAATTTTACTCTGTACCCGAAAGTTCTTCATTCAGTGGACCGAGTTGGCATGCTGGAGTGCGTTGAGGTCTATCCAGTTGCTATCGCAGGCCCAATGATGCACAATGGTATTGACATTTTTGATGTAGAACGAGCACTTGATAGGTCCACTGTGAAACATGTGCTTAAAGGAAGCGTCAATGATGAATGGCATGATTACTATGCCATTGGAACCTTTGATCCAGGAGCTAATACTTGGACCCCAGATGATGCAACGGCTGATGTTGGTTTAGCACAGAGGTATATTATTAAGCAAATATTATGTATTTTGGTTGAAATTTTCATGTGCGCTGAATCACCACAGCACTTCATATGAAATAGGTTTGATTGGGGTAAGTTTTATGCTGCAAGAACCTTTTATGACCCGGTGAAGAAGAGGAGAGTCATGTGGGGGTATGTTGGAGAAGTTGATGATCGAAAACAAGATATCGCAAAGGGGTGGGCTAACCTACAGGTGCATTTCATTTGTGTTCGAAAATTAAGTGATGCATAGTTATTTTCTTATTTCAGAGCATGACACTTCTCTTGAAAATGAAAATTTAAACTAAATTAGATCATTATACATGAAGATTAGGGATCAACAAAAATAATATGCTTAAAGTTGAATGCATATTATATAACTAGTAACTACGATCTAAGTTGAGTTCACTTGTGTGTGTATATGACCAAATACTAGTATAGCGGACAGGCAAGGTATTACATTTATATGCTAACCAAGGTTTTATAATATTAGGGCGTTCCACGAACAGTATTATATGATGCGAAAACAGGCACCAATCTTTTGACTTGGCCAGTTGAAGAAGTAGAGCGCCTTAGAATGACCAAAAAAGATTTCAGTCAAATCACAATCGACAAGGGATCAACAGTTGAACTCGTTGGCATAGGTGATGCTAATCAGGTATTATTTGTTTTTAATTTGTTTTTTCATAGTTGCACGTCAACCTACATTGAACCTTGTTAAAGGTAAATTTGCAGCTATTAGTTTTAAATGTTCGCACTATAATTAAATAACTATTTGTCATTGTATAAAGGGTTGATGAAACACTGTTTTATTTTGTCAAATTGATTGGAAATTGTCAAAACACTTTATAAATGATGAAGTGAATTGTGAATTTGCAATGTTAAATAGCTGGACATAGAAGCTGAATTCGAGATAAACAAAGAAGAACTTGAGGCCATCATAGAAGCAGATGTTGGATACAACTGCAGCAGCAGCAGAGGTGCTGCAAATAGAGGCATGCTTGGACCATTTGGTCTTCTTGTACTTGCCAATCAAGATCTGACCGAGAACACTGCAACTTATTTCTATGTCAGTAGGGGAACCGATGGCTCTTTAGAGACTCACTTCTGCCAAGATGAAATGAGGTAAGCTCGTCTGCGAGCTTGTTAACTGGTGCATGTGTGAGATGTTTCTTTTTTATGTAAAATTTTAAGCTAAACCTATGCAATTCGTATGAACAATTGTAGGTCATCGAAAGCTAACAGCATCTATAAGCGGGTAGTTGGAGGAAAAGTTCCGGTGCTCGAGGGTGAAACATATGCTGTAAGAATATTGGTAGGTTAATTGTTAATTACTATTTTGTTTGATAATTAACCAATGTAGTCAGTCAAAGAAAAAGTAATTTTTTTTACCTTAAGGATGTTTGATATAACCATACATGTGCTAATAACAGATTAGGCACTTCATGACTACCATTATCTTTTGGCACTTGCTAAATTCTTCAAGTTCAACCTTGATCACTGTATATTATTTCAAAAAAATTTACTCCTTCATATAATTCATTTGCTTTAATTCATCAGGTGGACCATTCTATAGTAGAAAGCTTTGCTATGAAAGGAAGAACAAGTACCACTTCTAGAGCATACCCAACTGAAGCAATTAACGATAAATCACGAGTTTTCCTCTTCAACAATGCTACTGATGCCAATGTAATCGCAAAATCTGTGAGGGTGTGGCATATGAACTCTACTTATAATGATTATTATCATTTCAAAGTGTAGGAAGATCCTTACAGTTGCACTGTATATTGTTTTGATTAAATGGAACGACTTGTTCATATCATGTTTTACATGATCATATTATGTGTAACATTTGCTATATTTTACACGTCATGTGCATGGAAAAATGATATCTGTCTCATGAAGTAATAAGACAGTACTGGAAAACAAGCAGCAGATAATTAAAATAGAAACTAAACTATGATTTGCTAATATTGTAAGATAATAATTTTATCTTTGTTAAATTCTATAATGATATAGTTATAAATGTATGTATATATATGAATTTATAAGTTTAAGTGGGTTTATAATGATTTTTATTTGTGATACCTATATATATATATATATATATATATATATATATATATATATATATATATATATATATATATATATGAGGCAGGTTCAATGACGCCCCAAACAGTGAACACCCATTTAACCTACCACTTTTCCACCATTCATTTCCCACTAACTCCCTTTCTCTCTCCTTCCGCTAACTCTCTCACTTTCCACTCACTTTTTTTAATATAAATGAAAGGTGGAAATCAGGGGGCTTTTGGGGTGCTTAATTTTTGGGGTGCCACGGAACGCTTGCCTATATATATATATGTTAACTTACGGAATTTATCCAGTTTTATAAGTTTAAATATAGATAATTTGGATTTATAATATTTAGAGATAGTATAGAAAAATATTGTTATGTATTTGATTTAATAATAATATTGTTAGTATATTTATTTGATTTAAGTTGAATTATAAAAAATAAATTGGTGGGGGAAGATATATTTGTCCCTACTTAAAATTTTAATGATTTGAAATATATTATTTATAATATATGATTTGAAAATTTTGTATATATTCTGTTTAAATATATATAGAAAAGATGTTTTGAGTATTTACCTAACGTTATAGTTGGCCTATCGAATACCTAGTTATTTGGGTATACGTCTGATCAACGTATATATTAAATCCTATGTGTATTAGATAGATATAGAGTCACACTCTAGTCGCTTGAAAATGATTCTGGTGATGACCGCGACATCATCGATATCTATTTTCGGGTTTCGAAAGTGGGATAGATATATATTACCAATCGAGACGTCGAGTGAATATTTGAAATTATTTTGAAATATTTTAACTTTTCATTTGTGTATATATATATATATATATATATATATTTCAAATTATATATAGGTATGATAATAAATATGAACCACTGGTTTAAATATGTTAATTATTTAATTATTAATTCCCGTCTCGTCCCTTTTCGGGGACGAAAAGGTTTAAGCAAGGGAGATTGTAACGACCCCAATTTTAAGTGTATTTTATTTAATTATTTAATTTAGGATTTTGATTTTGATTTTATTTTATTCGTTTAAAACTTAAATTGTTGGATTTTATAAAATAATTATTTTTGATTTAATTTAAAACTAAATTTATATTGGAGTTTATTGATATGAATAAAATTTTATAATGCAAATCAATACATGTAATTTGAACTCATATTTATTTAAGTTAAGATTTTTTTTTTCAAATTAGTGTTAAAGTTTAATTTAAATATTTATTCCATGTATTATCGTATGATTTGTTTTCGATATTTCTAAAAGTGTATCATTGATTTTATTTCCAAATAATGTGCCATTTGTATTGATCGTTATGGATGCAAATATTGCTCAACTTCTATTAGTCGAAATCCGTTTTCATTTGAATAAAATAAAACTATTCATTTTATTAATTTATTTATTATTTGTAAACAAACCGTTCGTTATATATCATTACCAAAACAGTCTGTTCATTTTATTTATATCTCATTAGATATCGTTCGCATTTTGATTGGTAAAAGACCATTCATTTATTTTATTTTATTTTATTTGCAAACCGTTCCTTTTCATTCCATTTTACCACGTTCATTTGTTATTGATGTTAAATTTTTGTAAGTAATGAGACAAATATTCAACATTTGATTCAAAAACAGATTACATAGTCTAATCGGAAATGGAATAATATCTGAACGATGTATATATTTAAATTTTGAATCTCTTAGAGCATCTTCAATGCTAATGTAATTGTTCTCTAATGTCAATGATACGTAGGCACTTGACAATAAGTTTCTTTTTTACTTCTCCAATGCACTGTAGATTTAAATGTGTAATCCGATGTGTCAACCAAAAAATTTCACATTGTGAAAGATGATGTCTAGTTTCGGACATCGTATTAGACAATTTGCAACATACACGTCATCGTACCCCCAACTGCTTTTTTTATTCCTTCTGTTCTCATCCTCCTCTTTTTGCATCAATCCGCTGTGATAATGGTCTAGGGCGTAGCTTTTTCATTTCCATCAGATGGCTCTAATCGCTGATTCAACAACCAATCGATTTTTGTATCGACAGCTCATAACTCAGGTAACATTCTTTCGTTTTCTGGAATATTGTTTCCTTTTCGATTTGATTGTAGCGAATTTATTTTAATCGAAGCAGCTGTTGTTCGGTATTGTTTGAATTGAAGATTGTTTTGTATTCCGTATTTATTTTCAGTTTGAATCGAAGATGCAATTCATTGACAAAAAGGCTGAAGATGCAGTTTTCATGCCAGTTTTTTTATTGCATAAAAGGTATCCACCTTCTGTAACTTCAGTAATGTTAATTTTAACCTAACTCCGTTCAAGTTATTTTTTCTTTCCTTTTTTGGATTACGACTCAAGGAAAGTTTATAATAAAGCATCAAAATCTTAATGTGTGTAGATTTCAGTGGTGGATGGTTTATTCTCTAAATTGCTATGATGGATACTCATCACCATCCATAAAAGAAATAAATACATAATTACTCCTTTTTATCAGTATTTCAACTTAAAGGTTATTGGTTTATTGTTTTGACGTTATCATAAGATTTCTATGTAGAATAATAAATTACTTGAGCTTACATATCCCATATTACTTTCCTTATGAAAAGAAAATTTTACAGCTAGCTTTAGTCAACTTAAAGTTAACGTGCTTCAAATTAATCTAGTAAGCATACTAGAGTAGTAAACATACTAGAAAGCAGGGAAATGCTAGTTCATATGTTGTACTTTCTTTCATGAGCATAGAGTTACTTATTGTGAAGTGTGTAGATGCTGCTCCGTTTATTTTCAGAACTCACAGTTGGATCAAAATCAGTTTGATTGCTTGAATTGCTATTCGGACGAAGCTGCTTGCAATTTTAGTGTAGTCATAGGTGAAGATTGGTTGTGGGATGTACTGATTTTTTTTCATTGGGTTAGGTGGTGTTATAGCTCGAATTACGGCAAGGACCATAGGTTAAAGCAGTATAATAAACTATAAATTATGGCAATTCATGGACAAAAAGGCTGAAGATGTAGTCTTCATGCCAGTTTTTTATTTCTCAAAAGATGTAGTTTCCAGTTTGAAAGAACTACATGAACTACTGCGTTCTATATTTTTTGCAGTTGTTTCTTTTAAATTTGCGAATGGATATCTCATAATCTGTACTTGGAAAGTAAAAATAATGAATAATGTGATTAGTCTTTCCAATTTGTACTTTTTTTAACAGATAATCGTGTATGCCAAAACATCGTGATGTAAAATTTAATTTGCAAGTTTCCTTGTGGTTTACTAATTTAATTTGCAGTTGTTTTCGGACATGTTTCCATTACAAAATAGCGTTATCAAAACGGAAATGTGTATACTGTATAATTATATATTAACTCGCCAATTGATACTGTTGTTGTGAATTTTAGGTGTCCACCATTTTTATGTCTTCATCAGAATCAGAACAAGGATTTGATAGCTCAGATGATGAATCATCTTTCGTCAACCGAATAGCAGATGTGGATGATGAAAGCGATAGTTGAAAACCGATCTCATCAATAACTTATGTACAGTTTACGGAGCCGAACGCTTCCTGAAGCAATTATGTAATTCATGTGTACTGTATGCATGTGTAATATGTGCATTCTTCTCCATTGTTTTTCTTCTTTCAATTCAGCATATGTACTGAAGCAATTATGTTTGACAGCCAATGATGCTTAATATTGATATCTATTTCTTGTTGATACATATACTACGTTTACTGTTTAATTTTAGTACATGTAAGGCATACCATAATTCATGCATATAACACTTCAGATGTGTCAATGGCACACAGATATTCTGTCTCTATTTTTCTGTTTCAAGTTGGAATTATATTTGGGGAATTTCATAATACATGTAACTGGTTTGTCCAAACTACAATAAGAAACAAATTTTAAAATTCATTATAGTAGTACGCATGAATGTAATGAACTACAGTGTTGTGCAAAAGCAAATGATGAGCATACGTAACTTACAATACTCTGTTCCAGGAAACATTAGAGAGAACTGATAGAAGAAATATGCCAAGTAAATGTAGGAATATAATGACCTTGAATGTTGTGCAAATGCAAATGATCAGTGTAAGTAAACAGTACCTTGGGTTCCAGGAAAAATGGAAGAGTATGGATTGAAGAAACAAGCCCAGTACGAAGTCTATCACCAATTTTACGTACTGGCACTACTGCATGTTTTTATATGCGTCATTTTTTTCCATTTACCGCCAATTTTTCAGCTAATCCCTTGTTTAGTTATGCCACATAGATTATTTTACCTTTTCCACCATGTTTGCATTGGAGACCGGTTTTGTATACATGCAATGTTTGTTGACACATAAGCTTGACATTGTCAAGTTTTTGACTCCACGTAATCTGCTAAAGACAATACATTGCTTGAGCATTGGAGATGCTCTTAACCACTTCGTCTGTTGAGTGGAACTAGTAAAGTGGGATGCTCATTTGAGGAAACCACTTCTCTATCCCTTATTCTCATAAAATCAGCACGTCCTCCTCCCATTTTAATGCCTTCCCTTCCCTTTTTATCTTCTTTCAGATCTGAGAATTCTCTAATAAAAAAAAATTATAAAAATTTGGAAGAAGCAGCACCCCCCTTACGATGATTTGCCAGCACCGAAGCCGAGCCACCCATCAGCACCTCCCCTCCGTCGCTCGCTGACCCGAAGTCCGCCGCTAAGCCTCGCCATGTCAACCGCTGCCGAACCAGTCACCTTCAAGCCCGCCTGAGTCAAGCCCTGAACCACTCCGCCAGTCGAAATCAGCAAGCCACTAACTGACCAGCCACCTGAGGCCGAAGTGCCGAGCTCTGAACTGAGTCTCGCCCGAACCAATCTCCTCACTTGACCCGGAACCGTCCTCCTCTTTCCTGTCTTTCCCTTTTTTTCCAATACAGCCGAACCCATCACCGCCATACAGTATACCGATATTCCCCTGGCCATTTTTTTCTTTCCATTTCCTTTTACCTGCTTGCTGAGCCCGCCGATACCCCTTCTGACCCGACCCAGTTTCAAAATTGCTTCACTTTTCCTTCCCATGAACCCGTATGTTCCTCTTTCCCCCTTGTTTGCGTGTGTGTGTGTTCTGAATTCGGTGTGTTATTGTTTTGTGTGCGTGAGTTTACTTCTTGCGTGAGTGACTGTTTGAGTTTCTGGTGTGTGTGTGTGTGTATAGTTTTGTGTTTGCATGTGTGTAGATAGTGTATGTGAGTGGTGTCTTGCATATTTGTGAGTTGGTATTGTGTGAGTGTTGCGTGAATTCAAGTTTGAGTCTGTGTTCATTCCTACGTGTGATTTCGGCTTTGCGTGAGTTTTAATGATTGTGTGAGTTATATATATATATATATATATATATATTTGTAAGGTGAGTTTTGAAATTAGTTGATTTTGAAAATGTGTATTATATATACTTATATATATATATATACATATATTATACAGTTTTGTGTGTAAGTTATAAATTTATATTTATTTAAAGGTTATATATATATGTGTGTGTACGTATATGTATAATGGTTTTGAAGTATTTCGTGTGTATTTGTTTTAAATATAATTTTATATATTTATTTGTGCTGAAGAAACGTATATGTACATGTAAATATTGTATATAATTTTACTATGAGTAGCCGTCCATATAAAATATATTATTTTGAAAAAGTTGTTGTGTTTATATTTGAGTCAAGTTGGTGTTGAGTCCGGAAACCATTCCCAAATCCCAATAGCCATATCAATCCATTGAGAAATCCCTCGGCATCCTCTTTTGAAAATAAATAAAAATCGATCGGTTACTATGATTGAATCTGTTCTGAATCGTGCCTGGATGTTGTAGTCTCTTTCTGTGTCGATTCGTCTTCTGTCTCCAATTCTGTGCCACGAAAGGTGAGTTTATCTCACACTTGACTCACATTATTTCATAGATGTTAGATCAACTAAATGAACTGTTATGAAATGTATAGGATTGTCAGTAGAAATTGTTTGTTTAAAATATACACTTACATATGTGACACGATATTCATATGATCTGTATGTGCACTGATTATATATGACTATGATGTGATTGATGATATGTGATGATTTGTTACGTTGTAGATACCCTAGTTTAGGAAAAATCACTATGGGTTGCAATGATACATACCCGAACGGACATTAGATTAGAAAGAATCGTTATGGGTTGAAATGATAGACCTGAACGATTTTACTGAATTTGGGATCATGGGTTGAAATGATAGACCCGTAGAAATTTTATAACTTACGGGTTAAAATGATAAATATCTGTATCACTTGACCATAGCGTAGAAAACTATATACAGACACCGTTGGTCATGTTTCCGAAATAAAATGATTTGGAATGGGAATTTAACTTAAGATTTTATATTTTATATTTTATATAATTATATTTTAAAGATTTTAAAACTTAGATTTTATAAATTTTGAATTATATATTTTAAAATGATTTTTATAGGTAAATATAGATTATAAACGCTTATTTAAGATTTTTTACTTGTAATTTATTTATTTTAAACTTTATAATTTAATTATATAAGTATTTTAAATTATTATTTTTATTTTATTATAAATAATTCTTTAAATCTTTTTCAATATTATTTTATCCTATATATGTTTGTAATTTATATTCTAATTAATTTTTGAATTTTATAAACTTATATATATATTTCAAAGTTAAATTTCTTTTATATATATATTTTTACAAACTGTAATAATAAACTCATGTTGGATAAGTTAAGATTTTACGGTTTTACATTCGAGATTTGAATTTGTAATAACGATATTTGATTTTAACTATGAACTCATATGAGATCTGTATTTGAATTCAAAATTGATTTGAAATTAAAATGACTGAATGTAAATTTGAATACATGAAATTTCATACCTGGAATTGATTTCGTAAATCATTTGGTTTGAATTAATAAATTTGTTAAATCGAATTTATAAGAATGTTTTTTTAAATGGTATAAATTGATTGAACTGGAATACAAGGTTTTGACTCGAATTTATATGTAATGATTTTTGAATCGTACGAATTGAGATTTATAAGCTATTGAATTTAAGTTTGATTTGAATTATATCTATGGAATTTGAATTGAAATATTGGGCTTTATGAATTGACTTATATGAATGTTTATAAACATAAACTAGATTTCTGAATTGTTTGAACTTGAGTTTTGATGAGGATAAATCACGTTAATTAAAATCGAAGTTAAATATTTAATTTTGAATTCAAGTTTGAACTTGAGATTTCGTATAAATGATTTTATAAAGTGATTTATAGAATGATGACCACGGTGTGAAAAATGTAAACCATTGGTTGTTAAAGAGACCGGGATCGGATATTGTCATACTCTCTGCCAATACCGAGAACCACTTTAACAACTGTGTATGCGGTGGTGTTCCAAAATGAAGTATGATGTATTTGGTGGCGAATACTAGATTGAAGAAAGAGAACGATGATGGATAGCCTTGACCTTTGGGTCATAATTGAAATGACTAAAACAGGAGCCATACCTAGCAGACATGCTTCTTCGATACCATATATATTACTTTGTGATTGATTGGCGCCTTTGAATTTGGGAGTATTGTCTGGGGTGGGCAGTAGCTGTCGGCTATGCGTTACCATCGGCCTGGATCCGCAATCCGGTAGAATCCTGCTGATGGGTATTGTCTCGATGCCTTGTCATATTTATCTTGATCGAGCCCCCTACGACTTTGATTTGTGTCGTACCTATGGAGTTCCCTTTGATAGCCACTAGCTGGACTTTACGGTACTGTATAGACTACGACATTATAAACGGTGTAAGGGTAATAATGGTAATCCCGCTTACGCTATTTTCAATAGTATATTTAATTGTAGACACTATTATAATAGCGTATTACATTATATGATATTAGTTTAACGAATCCTTAGAGGATGGTGATCCCAAACATCCTTTAAGTTACTGATGCATTTCATTTAACAATTCATTTAAGTTGATTTACTTCTATGAGAATGTTAATCCTGATCCGAGTTGTTTTCTTTTGCATTTTTACTCGGGTCAGATCGAGTACTACAACTTTCATGGTTCACTTTTGGAGTTTGGAGCTTATATCGGGTTTGCTCACCTATATCTATTGATCGATTGATCCAGTTTTCGGCTATCCATGTTGTTCTTTATCAAACGGTTATTATTTATTTATGTATTAGAAACCGCTGTATTAGACTTCCGCTGTATTATCTATGTAAATTCTATTGTAAATTTCATTTTGTAGCTTCATGAACTACTATTGTATTATGTATTTTCCGCTGCGAGATATTATATTGCTCTGTGTCTGTGATATGTGATTTATTCTATTTACCTTAGAAGCTAATAACATTCTGCCATTTCGAACGGTTCGAGTTGGTTTAATTTCCGGCTTGAAGTGGACGAAAGGCAGTATGTTACAAATACATTGGGTTCAACAAGAACACCTTGTAAGCCGGCCACACATGACCGACCACTCATTTCGCTTGAGTGTATCGAATGTATATCACCAACGGTTGAGATCAACAACCATTTTCCCGAATGGGACAACATCGAATAGAATAAAGAATGAAATGAATTTCTCTAGATAGGTGATAATACACCCTAATTGGGAGCTACCCACTTAGCCATGCTGCCTGCCCGATTTTTGTCATTTCCCGGTTGTTGAGGCTAGAGGCCATAACGTATAGATCACACATTTATTCACTTTGAATGCTACATCGTCATACCCGCCAAATGACAAATTGATTTCTCCAAAAATATCACGGGTATATGGCTAAGAGAAACGAATTTCTCCGCCATCAAACGTAAATACGTTTGAAGAGATCAACTTACGCGATCTGTTAAATATACTGTGTCATACATTCTTCCATACAGGTTGTCCTGTGACTGGACAAACCGAGGGCACTATTCTGTAAATTCATCTTAGGCAATTTCTACCTAGGACTTGCCAGAACAGCCCTTACATAAACTCTGTCTTCAATTATCTTCATCCTATTTGATTCTCGATGGTAATGCCCATACGAAGTGGTTTTCAGATAATAATTCTGATCCCGGTCTCTTCGTATTGACAACGGAAAAATGGTCAAACTTTAATAGTCGGTTATTTAACTATCAAAGAAAACATGTGTACAAACAACGGTCGTATTTCCAAATGGAAATCTTACCGAGCAAATCATCAATCCACACTGATCCCCTTTAATTTAATTTGTCATTCGACTATCCATTTCCAAATTCCCGTTTCCATATATTTGTAAATTCTTATTTTTTAAACTTAGAAAATATGCGTTATTAATCATTGGAAAACATTTCCATATTTACTCTCATTTCTTTTTTTTATATTAGAAAACATTTTTGATTCTTATTTGGAAAACATTTCCAAAACTCCTTCATTGGATTTAAATAGATGTTTAAATAAAACATCGCTATGTCAACTCAAACCATTACACTCATTAACTAAATTCACTATCGAACCTTAACCATTCCTTAGTTAAAAATGAAGTCAATCAAGTTGCGGTATAACTACCTCTCAGACCTTAACTGAACAACATTTTTAACCTTAAAATAGACAAAGTTCACCTTTTAAATCTTTAACAAACTTCCTTACGTAACTCTCGGATTCTATTTACGAATCCACTTCTTTTACAGAAATCATTTGATTATAACAATAGTGTTATAATCCCATGCTTCCGAAATATAATAACTTAAATATAACTTTTATTTATTTATTTGGATAAATAAACAAACAACTAATTTATAAATAAATAAATCTTGATTAAAAACGGAAAGTGAATAGTACTTTCCAGAATTCGATAAAATCGAATTTCAATGTATAATTCTCTCTCGAATAATCTCTATTCGATAACTCTCTTCGAATAACTTATATTCAATTAATTCTCTTTGAATAACTTATATTCTATTAACTCTCTTCGAACAACTTATATTCGATTAGCTCTCTTCGAATAACTTATATTCGATTAACTCTCTTTGAGTAACTTATATTCGACTAACTCACTTTGAACAACTTATATTCGATTAACTTTGATTCGATTAACTCTTATTCGATTAAATCTATTCGATAAACTCTTATTCGATTAACTCTATTCGAATAACTAAAATTCGATTAAATCTATTCGAATAACTGCCATTCGATTGACTCTAATTCGATTAACTCTTATTCGATTAAATCTATTCAAATAACTAATATTCGACTAACTCTAATTCGATTAACTCTGTTCGATTAACTCTTATTCGATTAACTCTAATTCGATTAACTAATATTCAATTAACTCTATTCGAATAACTAATATTCGATTAACTCTTATTTCCTATCTCATTTAAATTGCCATTTGAATTCCTATTTCAAAACCCAATTTTCCTTATAAATGTTTTAATTTACAAAATATTCATTTTAATCCATTATTCACATTGAATGTGAAAAATATTTCTTTTATATATTTTAAAATAATATCACATTTCCAAATTCTATTTATACTTCTATTTATAGAATTATTCATACGAAATCTCCTTTTTATTTTTAACACTTAAATCACATTTATAATTCCCTTTATAAATGCTGGGTTCACATTCTATTTAAAATATCGGAGTCAAAACCAATTTCTACTTCTCTATATAAGTTCAGACTTATATATTCCATTTATCAAATGATAAATATTTTGTTTAATTTATAAAAACATTATTTATAAATTAATCTTCTCCATTTATCCGTTAAAACGGATTCTATTTAAAATCTACTTTAAATTAATCTTTTCCATTTATCTGTTAACAACAGATTTCCATTTAATATTTATTTTCCACATATTTCCTTTTATAAAATTCTATTAATTTACCAAATATTTCCTTTTGTAAAATTTTATTCATTTCCCAAATATTTCCTTTTATAAAATTCTATTCATTTTACAAATATTTCCTTTTATTCAATATCCACTTTGAAGTTATTTTTTATAAAATCATTTAATTTTATATAAATATACTTTTATTTTCGACATACACTTTGAAAAATTCCTTTTTAATCCCAGTATTATGAATGGTATTTAAAATACCAAATAACAAGGATCAATATTATCCAAACACACATAATCATTAATAGATTATATATCACACATATATCACAATATATGAAAAACAGTAACATAAATGTTGAGGAATCCAGTTGGATCCCTCCAACCCATTTCTCTACATCCACAGATGTTAAACAATATAATAAACATCAATTTCATTTCAATATCAAATATTCTGATAAATATAATCAATATTTGATTAACAATATATACATATACATATACATACATACATACATATATATATATATATATATATATCGTTATCTATATTCTCAACCAATTTCATCCAAATAGTCAATGCACAGGAGTCAACCAACGTTTATCATTTCTAAAAATATGTTATAATAATATGAACTGGTAGAGCTAGTGAGTTTTACTCACCTTGGTCGTTAATCGTCAAATAACAGTTAACATTTGGTTGATCATATCAGACGTTTTATTTTTTCATAATATATAACGAGCTTCAGATGGTTCCTAACCAGTTTCATAACATAGTTTCCGATCCTGCGGTTCCAACGAATCCGACCATTCAGTATTATAGTTACAAGCTTATATATTAATTTAATTTAAAATAAAATAAATTTACTTAGAAACCGGGCCTTACCTTAAAAACTTCAACCCAGTCCCACCAACCCGTTTTGAATTATTGTCTTGAACTGTTGTTTTCCAGTATGTACTGGAACACACCCTTTTTCAACCATTTCCGCTTCGCTTTATTTTTTGGTAATTTGGGCTTCAATGTTTAAAACCAACCCATCACCATATTATACCCTACATGCTGCCTCATATTTCTTCTCCAAACACACATCAACTTCCAGGCTAATTTGTTCCCACGCCATTTCCAATGGTCGAACATCCTTCAATCCGCTAACCTCCATTTCTCCATGTTTCTCACAACCTATCCCACCAATATCATCTCCTTTGATTAAAAGGACCCCCTAGCTCGTGTACACGGTTCCAATGCCATAGCACCATCCAAACCCCAACCCAATACCTCTGTAAAACCCATCGTTGTCTCCCTGTAGCTCCATCTCCTTGAACCAAGAATGTTGCTCTCTAGGCATTCACTCAAAGCCATTCTCGTGCGTTACTGTGTATATATTTTCCTTGTAATTATTTTAAAGGAAAAAAATATCAGTTCCAGTCCTCACAAAAAATTCCTCTCTAGTCAAAACCGCGTGTGTAGCTCTTCACCCAAACCAAATGCAAAACGCAAGGCTCCAGTTGTTTTATTTATTTTTCTGTTTGGCCTTACCCCTCTTCACACGCCCAGTACCCCACTAGACGTACTACGCGAGTTCACCAGAATTTGACCGACCCCGCCTGTTTTCTGATCGCGTCACTTGCCTCTCGCCCTTGCTGTACAGAGATCGGCGAACTCCTTCCCATCACCTTGTTGACATCAGTCCTCCAAGTGCAGACGGCGAACGCTTTCGCATGGGTACACTAAAAATACTCATAACGAAGCTGCTCGCCTCTCTCATAACTCGCGTTACTCTCCCCTTTATGTTGACTCTCTTTTTCCTTTTGCTTTAAATGGCGGGGTCAGATTTTGTTAAAGACACGAAGGAAGAAACCAAGTGAAATTAGAAAAAGGAACAAAATAAACTATGTACAGCAATGTATATATACACGAGCGTTACTTAATAGCGAAGGAATATTTTTTTAATATATATATAATAATAACTTAAGGCTTAAGAAAATATACAGTAGTCACATTACTTAAGTACAATAGTCACTTTTTAGGGTAGGTCAGCTATTACTTTGCAATGAAGTATTAGGGTATGATTTGATGATACACGCACGTCCATTTGTAGGAGAAGATGGGCTACAGTGTTTGAATTAAATCCGCATGTGCATTCTACTATATAGCATGTATTATAAGGGGTGAGGCTGTACGGTTTTCTTGGTAGTTAATGTACTTATATGGTTTTCTTTAGTGTGATGTTGATGTTTTCTTTGTCCTAGACTCAAAACTAATTTGCTTGAGGTGTGAACCTTTTATGAAATGACGTACCTAACATCTTATTAAAATTGTTATATGCATGTAAAATTATACATACAATTGAAACATCCTCTTATTTGTTTGCTGGGTTTTTAAAGTATAAATCTTAGGTGAAGTTTAAAGCTTCCAACTAACGTTTGATTTGATTTTAACCTTATGTTTAATAGAGATCATTCTTTAGCTGACCATCGGTGTTTCGGTGCAAATGCAGTAAATTAGCTCCTATATGTATATTAGTTTTAAAAAAAACCGCTAATAGTAAATGAAACACACTCATTACATAAACTCCGCTCACTTACGGATCGCTATCGACAGATATAAATATATCATCGTATCGAGCAATGTGCAACAGTTCCAAAATTATAATAATATAAACAAGTTAGCGTATATTGTAATATTTCAAATGTGCTGATACAGGGTGTAAAACACTCAAAATAAAAAGTTGCTTATTTTCCAAATTAAAAATTACAGAAAAATTCTAAAAATTAAATTATAGCTACGTCTCAAAGATCCTATCTAAATTCGAAGCCAATATTTAATTAAAATTAAATATATCGTTATGGTTTATACACGATTCCATAACGACTATTTGAAAATTGGATTTGGACATAACTTACAATCTAGACGACGAAATCTTCGTCTTTCTCTTTTATCAGAAAAATACAGTTCAACAGATTCCAACGTTTCTTGTTTCATAGAAATCCGACTTAAAACGGATTCTGTATGTTCATTTAAAGTTCGAATCGCCAAATTACGAACTGCCGCGCCATTTCGAGCCCGACTATAATTATATTATAATTAATACGTTCAACCATCGCTAATTAAATATATTCGTTATTATAATTCAATTCTAAGCTGAATTATATCTTATAAATAATCCAATTCACACAATATTGCGAATTCCACTATTCCTGACTATTTTGGAAAGAAATGTATTATTCGATTAAATATTCAATATTATTTAACTAAACAACTATTTAAATCTCTAAACTACTATTTAAATAATTAATTAAATAAATTATTATGCCATAAGAATATGGGACGTTACATTCTTCTCCCCTTAAAATAATTTCGTCCTCGAAATTGCTAAGGTAGAAAACAAACCCTATTGACTGGGTTAAAAATTATTTGTTTACTTCTTAAATTTCAGTTTCACTGTACCAATTTAATTTCAACTAAAATATTACTATATTTCGAATAACTAAAATTTTCAAAAAATCTGAAAATTTTCTAACACCTTAAATTTTTGGAAATTTCGCCATCGCCTCCTTTGTATGGCTCAATCGGTACAACTACAACTCGCCCTTAGGGCCTTGTTCAATCCAAAAAGAAAATCAAACAGCCAAACGACTTGCCAAACAGGCTCATAAATCTCATACTCATATGAAATATAAACTTGTACCTTTTTGTCGGGCATTCAACTTTATCTCTTCCATCTACTATCAATTCAGCATATATCAATGCCATCTCAATCAATCTCCAAGCAATTCGTTCTCAACACAATTCTTCGCTTATTCCCTAGCCAAATTCCATTTCAAGCTCGAGCTTCTCGATTCCAAACTCCTAACTCATCAATTCAACTTACTTAACCTCGTTAAGTTCTATCCACATATTTCATTAACTAATTAATTCGTCTAATCAGTTATCTTCATCCCAAAATCACAATTCTGATTTTCATTTCAAAAATCAATCCATTTACTCAACCGAGTCCAATTATATACCCAATCCCAATTTTTACTTGATATTACTTCATTTTAATAAAGTTTCCACTTTACTAGCTTTAACTCGTTTTCAATTTGTTTTCACAAATCCCTTTTTAATTTGTGTTAATTCAAACAATCTGTTTCTGAGAGTTTTAAACAGCTTAACTTTTCAAAAATCATATATCCCTTTTTCGAAATCAAACATCTTGTATTTCTCAAATCAATTCAAAATGAATATCTTTGGTAGTAATCCATCACTCGGAACTCGTAAATGAACACTGATGATGTGGCCAGCATCATCAGAAATATTTTCCAGCGATCGAAGTGAATTCAATACTGTATCATTTTCAAAATCACTTTTAAACTATTAAATTTTGAAATTACTTCAAATTATCATTCACAATGTTTGTAGAACAATTTAAAATCTCTCAGGATTTTAAAATTCTCATATATTGAATTTAATCCATTTATAAATATATTTTTAAATTTCCAGAGTTTTAATTCCAGTTCTAATTTATATCTAGATTCACTTCATCTAATTTCACATATTACACTTATATGAATCCCGAATGGCTATTTACATAACCATTTTTTTTATATAATCTCATTCGATTATAATAACAACCAATATATCCAATATATTATAATAATTCCAATATAAATCCTTTATATCAAAATATAATTTGGGTAAAATTATTTCATTTACCCCTTTCAAAACAGACCGTGTCGGTTCATCATATTCAACTGCTTAGAAACTCCTACCGATACAGTGGATCAAACTGGTCGACCAGAACTCTAAACAACTCAACCAATAAATCACACAATATAAAACAATTTTTATAAAATGTACAAATACGTTCACTCGTATATATACAATCAAACCCAATTTAGGGTATTACTAACCCCATCTCTACTAAGTCACGCCACAGAGCCAAGGTAATTACTTAACCTTCAACTCTGATACCGCTGTAACGAACATGAATTTTCGACCTAGAAAATCGACATAAAACCCATGTCGAAAATTCAGGCATCGAACATCCCCGATCATTAATAGAAATAAGTTAGAGGGTGAGAATATAAGATAGAAAATTAGAATAGAAGAAGAATAGATACGACATTAGAGTAACACGAATCTCACAGCGGAACGAATAAAATATATTATATAACATAACTTTAAAATAAGATCAGTATATGTATATAATACCATTACCGAAATACAACACTTACAACACAGCGGAAATAAACAATAGCTATATAATCCTGAAGCCTCCTTCTCCAGCTCTTCAAGTATCTGTAAAATCCTGACTACTTGACTGCCCATACAAATTTGGGCACCCAAGAGTTTAGGGAAAACAAAACTAAATAAACTCTGGGTCAGTCATGTGACTGGTGTGAGTAAACTCCAAATTTTTTTTAACTTTTAAAATCCTTTTAAAAGAAGGAATAATCATAAGACCAATCCATACATAAACACGGATGGTTTCTACTTACGATAAACCAAAACATTCTTTTAAACTCCATACTCTTCTGATATTATAATAATGTCTAAATCAAATAAATAGCAATCTAGTGGAATGCTTTCATCTCACGTTCCACATATATAATATATAATCAAAACCGCGAGCACTTATTGGGTAATGAATTTCCAACCATGACAAGGTATGGAACCACCTTCCGATAGTGTATCTCTAGAGGAGAATACACTGGGTTCAATAAGAACATCTTGTAACCCGGCCACACATGACTCACCACTCATTTCGCTTGAGTGTATCGAATGTATATCACCAACGTTTGGGATCAGCAACCGTTTTCCCGAATGAGACAACATCGAATAGAATAAAGAATATAATGAATTTCTCTTGATAGGTGATAATACACCCTAATTGGGATCTACCCACTTAGCCATGCCACCTGCCCGATTTTTTTCATTTCCCGGTTGTTGAGGCTAGAGGCCATAACGTACACATCACACATTTATTCACTTTGAATGTCACATCATCGTACCCGCCAAATGACAAATTGATTTCTCCAAAAATACCATGGGTATATGGCTAAGAGAAATGAATTTCTCCACCACCAAACGTAAATACGTTTGAAGAGATCAACTTACGCGATCTGTTAAATATACTTTGTCAGACATTCTTCCATACATGTTGTCCTGGGACTGGACAAACCGAAGGCACTATTCTATAAATCCATCTCAGGCAATTTCTACCTAGGATTTGCCAGAACAGCCTTGCATAAACTCCGTCTTCAATTATTGTAACAACCCGAATTTTTAATAACATGTTAAAACAAGAAATCAAGTCAGAATTAAATTATAAATTAAGAATCAATGGGAACGGGTTACGCCATTGCGTTCGTCTCGAAATTCTGCTTGAAAACGAGTCCGAAATTTCGTAAATCGGAGTCCGTATGACCAAGATATGGACCATAGAAGATTTCAGAAAATTCAAAATTCAGCCCGAAATTCAAATCTAGCCAGAAACAGATTGGGCGGGAAATTTTCCCGCCCTAGCTAGGTCGACTGGGGGGTCAACTGGGGAGTCGACCTGCCCCCCTAGGTCGACTGGGGTGTCGACCTGGGTGTCGACCTCCCTGGTCGGCCAGGTTTTCCCTGGTGCACCTGTTTGCTCCTTTTGTCTGCTCAGCTAGCCTGTGACGGGATTTGATGGTTCAGATCTAAACTAGGGTTAATCCTATGGCCTAAACTAGTCTCTACACCTATAAAAACACCCTAATACCTAGCCTAAACCATCACAAATCATCCTAACAACTAAATTCTGCCAAAATTCTCCCTAATCATGGCCTCCATCTTCATCTTAAGAGCTTCTAAGGCAAAAAGGAGCAAGCTTTCTTCTTTCTATCAAAGGAGCTACTTATTCTCAAGGCTTCTAGTGTTGCTACATCATTCCTAGAGCTTCTACAACGTCTCTATCTTGTTCTGTTTGGTTTCTAGTTCTCATAGCCACGCTTTGTAAGCCCCACTCTACTCTTAGATTTAAACTATGAAGTTAATAGGAACATGTAGCAAGTTGAAATGGGATTTTTGGTGTAATACTTGTCTAGGGGCTATATTTGTATGCATAGATCCATTTATGATACTTTTGATCTATGATTGTGGAACTATCATGAACCTAGTACCATTCATCTTGATTTTTGGGTAGAAAGCTATGAGCTTTATTTGGTGGTTATGCATAATGCAACATAGAACCCCTCATAACCTTGATGTTAACTTGCATGTGATGTTGAACTACATGCTACCCACAAGTTTATCACTCTATGTCAACTATTATCATGTTTCACCTTTGCCTATGATGTTGAACTACATGCTAGTTTATTTGCTAAGTTTGATGTCATGCATGTTTTGAGGCCAATAACCCTATATGCTAGTTGTGATGAACACCTTTGCCTCAAATATCATCATGTTTAACCTATGACCAACTTTACCACCTTATGCCCACCTTGGTCATATTTTTATGTTCCTTGATTCACTTGTGTTGATGCGAGTTTACGTACGAATGGGAATACGTTATGGGTAGTTAGGAAAACTTGAAATAACATGAAAAACATGACTTGAAAATATGACATGAAACTTGATTATGCTTGAAAACTTGAATGTGGTCATGACATGTAGAAAACCATAAAGTGGCCAACTCGAGGTTGGGTTGAGTTTGTAGTGTAAATCTGCCCGGAACCGCCCGGCAAATCCAGTGGCTACAAACAATAGGACCCAATGTGAGAAGTTGGTCACATCGCGCTTGAAACCCGAGGTTTGACTAGGTTGTGGTGTAAACTGCCCGGACCCGCCCGGCATATCCAGTAACCACAACAAAGTCTAATGTGAGAGGTTGGGTGCATTAAATTAATTAATGCCACATGTTAGGGTTAAGTCATGAGCCACTTGGATACACTTAACCAACTTGAAACATGATTGGATAGGGTTAACCACACTTAACCCGTTAGAAACCCTAGTTACGTGGTCCTTTTCAGCAGTAACCCTCTTGGATGTATCACGATACCCTAGGGACTAGGCTAGGGTGGGGCACGATTACTGGGCGGATTGTAAGCGACCAGAACGACGGCTGAGTTCGTGCACCGGTGTAGGTTCAGGCAGACTATGGCCTTGCACATAGTCCGGAGTTGAAAAAGCAGGCACGGGCACTTGTAGGTTTAGACTGTGCGTGCTTGATTCGTGTCAGTGGTTGGCACCCTAGGACTTGATACACCCTAGGGTGGACCTAGCACAGTTTGACTACATTCCGTGATTGGGCCGTATGACACCGACACTCGACGAGTTAGGCTTATAGGGAGCCGATCGACTAGACCGTGTAGTTGGACCCCGACCTGGGTGTAATAACCCGGAAATTTGGGCCAATTTAACTTTTTTTATTTTGGCAATTTTAGCGAATTTTGATCATTTAAAATGGATTATTTTAAATAATATCGACGAGAAATTATTTTGAATATATTTAGAACGTATATATTTATATATGTCGTCGTTAGAATATAAATAATTATATATATATTTATAAAAGGAATTGAAAATGGCGCGGTAGTTCGATAATTCGATAATTCGATTTCAAACTTCAAATGAATGTACCGGGTGCAAAATAAACCGGATTTTAGTGAAACCAAAAATAATGGAATCTAATAGAGAATATCGTTCCAACAAATCTGAAAAATCAAAATTTCATAGCGGGAATCAAAAGATATGTCTAGTTGAAATTTCAGAATAGTCGCTATGGAATTCATGCCCTTAAAAATGGAAATTTTGCAAAAGACCTCGGATTTCGACGAAACCACTTTTGTTGGGTCTGTGATGTCAAATTGTTGCTAGGTTTCAAATTTCATAATTTTTCGAATCAATAAGTGAGCGTGACAAAGGAAAACGCGTTTGACCAGTTTCAGTTGATTTTAATCGACTGGAAAATGGCCATTTTTCCAACGGTCTCAGAATTCGACGAAACTAGTTTTGTTAGGACCGTATCGTCAATACAAAGCTAGAAAATATTTTTCTGGAAATTTTAGAGTTCGTATGTGACCCCGGTAAATTGAAATGCGCGTTCAAATTCAATATATAGAGTTATATGTTGATTTTAACGGAAACTGATTGTAACAGCCGAGTCAGCTTATGATACATATCCCATTGTTTTCGGAATGGGGGTAATAGGCTATGGACGACAGGCGGTGGGCCTCGTTTCGAGGTCGAAAATAAAAGTTGCTTTTTGAAATTAATTAAATAAAATAATATATTTATATATAACCCCTCCTTCTCTATTTCTTTCTCCCCGTTGACCCAAATCACTTTCAAATAAATAAAAAAACCCTAAGCTAATCGCATCGCGCCCCCCATCAGCGACGCCTGCCGCGTCAATCGACCCCCCTACCCTACTGCGCGATCGGTACCCCCTACCCTGTTGCGCGATCGATACCCCCTACCCTGCTGCGCGATTGATACCCCCTACCCTGTTGCGCGATCGATATCCCCCCTACCCTGCTGCGCGATCGATACCCCCCTACCCTGCTGCCGACCGAAGACCCCCCCTTCTGCCTGCTGCGACCCCGCCACCATCTCCGGCTCCAGCGCCTGACGATGAAGCCCCTCCCCCTTTTTCCCGATCTACTATAAGTTCTATTTAATTCCTTACACAAAGTAATTAGTTTCTTTTAGGTAAATAAAAACTAGATTTTTTTGGTAAGAAAATTAGATTTTTCATTATATGAAGAGTGCATTTTTTTTATATTGTAAAAGGTCGGATTTTTATAGGATGAAAAGTTATATTTTTATAACATGAAAGGTTATATTTGCATAACATGAAAATTCATATTTTTAATTATATAAAAATCGTAGTTTTTACTACAATAAGAATATGAACTTTATATAATTAAAAATATGAATTTTATATAATTAATAGCAAAGAAAAAAATCGATTTTTATATATTAATAGCGAATTAAAAATTTGATTTTTATATATTGAATAACAAAGTAAAAATTCAATTTTTATATATTGAATAGCGAAGTAAAAATTTGATTTTTAAATATTGAATAGCATAGTAAAAATTCGATTTTTATATATTGAATAACATAGTAAAAATTCGATTTTTAAATATTGAATAGCATAGTAAAAATTCGATTTTTATATATTGAATAGCATAGTAAAAATTCGATTTTTATATATTGAATAGCATAGTAAAAATTCGATTTTTATATATTGAATAGCATAGTAAAAATTCAATTTTTATATATTGAATAGCAAAGTAAAAATTCAATTTTTATATATTGAATAGCGAAGTAAAAATTCGATTTTTATATATTGAACTGCGAAATAAAAATGTGATTTTTATATATGTAGAGAATACGGGCAGTGAAAAGTGACAAGAGGCAAGAACGACGAAGATTTCTACCTAAGAAGAGTCGTGGCGTTGGATTAGCTATTCTGTGAGAACTTCTCACTCTTTAATTTAATTTTCTAGTTGAAATATATACTAGGATGCAGACGGTGTTTAGTAGCACCCGACACCCGTCGTCCACAGACCATGGACGGCTTGTATGCTTGATTGTTTGATTTTGATGTGTAGTTGATTGTGTGATGTGAAATGAAATAAAATATTTTATAGTTAAAAATAGAATTTTTTTTACGTATATATGAAATGAAATAAAAATAAACAAATCGGACGATTTGTTTATACACACACATTTGACTGATATTGATTGGGACGATAAATTTTACACATAGCCCCACTGCACAAATAAAATCCGTGTTTGATTGTTTGAAACCTCACACGGGTATTGGGATGATATTTGATGTACACTAATCCCGATTGTTTAGCTGTATGTCGATCGATTGATTGACAGACTATTATAAGCGTTGAATATTTATATTTGATGCTTATACAGTGTAGAATGCACTTTCGATGATGGTTGATTATTCATCGTTGTTATTGTATACCTGTGTTGTAGAAAATCCATATAATTAACATTATATGGTAATTGATTGGGCCTCATTCCAGTTTTAAAATAGAAATATTTGAAAAAGAAATATTTGAAATAGAATATTTGAAAATAGGAATATATGAAGCCGTATTGATTAGATTGACGCCATTTTGACATGAACAATATTTATATCGATTTTATTCATTTTATAATGAATATCGAAAGTGATTTCAAAATCTGATATTTTGAAAAGAATTGAAATTCGAATTTAAATTGAATAGAAATGAATTCGAATTGAAATTGAATTGAAAATGAATTCGAATTGAAATTGAATCGAATTGAAATTGAATAGAAATGAATTCGAATTGAAATTGAATAGAAATGAATTCGAATTGAAAATGAATTCGAATTGAAATTGAATCGAATTGAAATTGAATAGAAATGAATTCGAATTGAAAATGAATTCGAATTGAAATTGAATAGAAAGGAATTCGAATTGAAATTGAATAGAAATGAATTCGAATTGAAAATGAATTCGAATTGAAATTGAATCGAATTGAAATTGAATAGAAATGAATTCGAATTGAAATTGAATAGAAATGAATTCGAATGGAAAATGATTTCGAATTGAAATTGAATCGAATTGAATTTGAATAGAAATGAATTCGAATTGAAATTGAATAGAAATGAATTCGAATTGAAAATGAATTCGAATTGAAATTGAATCGAATTGAAATTGAATAGAAATGAATTTGAATTGAAACTGAATATAAATAAATTCGAATTGAAATTGAATATAAATGAATTCGAATTGAAATTGAATTGAAAACGAACTGAAAGTGAATTCAAAATCGATTTGAATTGAATTTGATTTGAAATGGATTTAAAACGAATTTATAGTGGAATATTCATTTTTGATTTGAAATTGAATATGAAGTTGAAATCGTTTTGAAAACGAATTTAAAATGATTTATAAAATTCGTTTTAAATAGAAATCGACGAAGTATATATTATATATATAATATAATGGCCTGAATAGAACGCGCCGCGCCGCGGCAGTTCGCGAATTTCGACCATTGACTTCGAATGGACATTGCAGGAGATCCGACCGTCGGATTCTCCTAAAACCGGAACCGTTGGGTTCGTATCGAAAAGAGCTTTCTGATGAATATTAGAAATTTGAAATCTAACGGTTGGATTTGGAGTTACGTCCAAATCAAATTTGGAAAAGGTCGTTGTAAGTGCAGTTCGATGGCCGTTAATGGAAATCGACTGTACGGGCCTTGATAAAATCATTAAAAATAGTAATAATTTGTGTAAAATCATAAGAAATGACATGTGAAGAATTGGGATGAAAAACTCCATATTTGAAAAGATAAAAATAGATTTTTATCGAAATGAACTAGTTTTGAACTAGAATAATAATTTATTTTTAAATAAATAAATTGGTTTTGAAATGGTTTTAAAAATAACCAGAATTTCCAATGATTGCATTGGAATGGATTTGAATCGAAATTGTCTTTGGAATATTTCGATGTTGGATTTCGTGATTATACAGATGTTGTTATGGAAATTTGAAAGATATAGATATATATATATCGTTATTTCCAATACGATATCTGTTGGTCGTAAAATTTGATATTGAATATAAGCCTATATATTTTCTATTCAGAGCCTTGTATTTAATATCAAATGTGATTTGGGTTTGTCGTGAATGGTGTCTTGACTAACACTGTTCTTGAACCCAGTTGATAAAAGATTAAATCTTTTTACTTAGATTTAATGAAGTGTACCAATTAAATAATATTTAATTGGAATTGAATTGATATTGATTTTTGGGTTTATCGTGGACAGTATTTAAAAAAAAAACACTCGTTCTTTAACCCGATAACTAATGGAATGTGATTTTCGGGTTTATCGTGAACCGTGTTTAAAATGACACTGATTCTTTAACCCAGTTAACGATTAAAACTAAGTGGAGTTTTAACGAATCTTTAATTAGATTGAAAAGATCGAGAATGGAGTATCACCAGTTTTGCTCCTGGCGATAGTTAAATCTTTAATTAGATTTGAACGTGAAATGGTAATTGAATTTACCGATAACACAGTGGTGTTAGATGTGAAGTATTACCAGTTTTACTTCATGGGATGAATAGGTTGGGATTGGGAAATTAAAACAAATGATTACTTCGGTAAGGTTCATTAATCCCAACTAGTTTGAATTGATATTCAAAGGAGATTAAAGAATAAATTTTAAGAATCTATCTTTGATAAAATTAATGGGAACCTTTCCCAAAATATAAGAATATTTGAATAGAAGAATATTCTGAATTGGAATGAGGCGTATGTTGTGTTTGTTTAACACGTGTTTATTATATATATACGCGAGTTGTTCAGAAAGACCGGGTTTATCCCATTCTGAATAACTTATTCAACGTGGTGTCGAAGATGAAGACGGTGGTTGAAGACCGGAGGTCTTCACGTCGTTTGGGTAATTACTGATGATCTTGATTGGGCTGTACACCCAAGAAGATGGAAACAGTTGGTGATCGTCCATACGTACTTGGAGATCTATGGATATGCGGGGTACTAGGTGCCTCCAGTTTCATTCAGACCCAGAACGAACTTGTAAATGGACTGTTTGTCTGACATTGGATTTTAGACTGTGTGGTTGATTTCTATTAAATATATATCTGTTTGGCGGCGGTGAATTTATTCTCTTGCTTAACGCCCTTCTCAGAGACGTACAAGCTCAGGGGTTATATACTGATGGATATCAAACGCATAGAGTGAATTGCCTGTGTGGCATGCCTAAGATGCAAATGATCAAAGCTTCTGTTGAAAAGCAAAGTCTTGTGGTTGATGATCAAAGCACCGCCTGTGTGGCATAGCTTTGTGTAACGTGAATTCGCGAGCCTTACACCCCGGTTGTGAACCAAAAACGGGAGAAGGACCTCAGGGAGCGCATGCGTTTCTTTCTAGCTAGGGTGGTGTCAGTGACCTACCAGCCCTGACATTTATATACTTTTCACCTGTGTGGTTGTTGCTGTTGCAAGGCGCCTCGGTTAGATCGGACGATCCGAGTCCGATGGAGCCATTCGTTGGCTCATTTACGCCCTAAAGGGCGGGGAAACGCAGTGCTCAGGATTTAAGTTTAATCCATATCGGTGGACCGGCCCTGTCGCTCCAAGGCTTGATTGAGTACTTGCCTGAGGCTCAGGCTAGAGAGTCTCGAATCGGTTGAGGACTATCTTTTGCCTCGGTTCACAGACGGAAATCCAATTTCCAAATACGTGACATTGCAGTTTTAATTGTAGAACTAGTATGGGGACATGATATATGGTACCCATGCCGCCTATGATTGATACTTATGATTTGAAGTTGTTTTATACACTATGCACTTATAATAGTATCAAATGATTTGTTTTAAACGTATCAAGCATTCTTTGGCTATTATAAGGGAAAACCCTATCCCCCGGCTTGCGTTGCATTGTGTGATAGGACCTGGGTCTTATAACAGCTTCAATTTTCTTTATTTAGCATTGCGCTGTTTGTTTTATGCACTGGTATCCTTGGGAGGAAACCCGTTCCGTGTTATACGGCGTGGTCTCTTGATTTATCTAACTTTGAAATAAAGACTAATAACTGTTTTAGTTCTCACACCAGTCACATGACTGACCTGGGGTTTATTGTTTTGACCTAAACTCTGGGTGCCCCTATTTTGACACGGGCAGCTAGTAGTTTTGGTTTTGCAGATTTATATTCACAGGATCTTGGTTTACAGCTGGAACGATATCCGGAAGCTTTGTATCCGTATATCTCTTCTAGTTGGGTATTGTATTATTTTCCGCTGCTATGTAATTTATTGTAATCTCTGATATTTCTGTGTAATATTTATTTGTTTATACTTTTTATATTCTTGTAATCTGATGCATTGTTGTAATATACAATGAAATGTTCTTCCGTCTGCGTTCTGTTGTGGCTTGTTCTCGAACTGTCCGCTACTTTCCCTTCTCTTCGGAGACGGGGGAAGTTACGGGTCTTCACAGTTGGTATCAGAGCTTTGGTTTACAAAGCTCAGAGAACAAGGCACATTAGGACCATACGAAAGAATTCATCAGATATTGGATTAGTAATATCCAATGGGAATGACTCGTTAGAGATGGGATCAGTAATATCCTAGAACGAGTGTGAAGAGTATATTTTTAAAATGAAAGCCAATTTTGTTTTGAAATTTAAACCATTTCATACGTATTTGAATATTTACTCTATATAGATTTGGACAATCCGATATATAAAGATTTTGCATATATGTCTTGCAAACGTGTATTCGAAGTTTTAATATACTGGATAGTTATAGAATCATACTCTTGTGCCAGGGGATAATTCTGGTAACGGGGCACCGTCGCCAGTATTTATCTTCGAGTTTCAAAAGTGAGATTTCTATAAATTTCCAATTGACTGGTATGAGAACCGAAACTAGATAGGGCTTATCGTTGTGAATTGGCATCAAAAACATGATTTTCTGTATATGTATATGTATCAAAATTATGAATTTGAAACGTTAATCCACTAATTGATTGATGTTTGTGTTGTTTGTTTATTTGTTTGATAAATTTGAACCATATAGCAAAATTGTATCAAATATTGAATTGTATTGAAAATTTGTCACATTTGCGTGCATATACATGTACTTACATTGAACAGGTCATAGCAAGGAGGCCAGAGCAGAGAATAAAATTTGTTTGCCCGACAAATAGGTACATGTTTACTATAATTTACGGTTTTGTTTGGGTGATGACGATTTTGTGAGCCGATTGGCTAGCCGCTTGGCCTTTTCTTTTTGAGATCAGAAGGCCTGTATGGCAATTTCGGGATTTTCCCGTGGCTCCCGGTGCAGGGGAGGTTATGGCGAAATTTTTCGAAAATTTAGGGTGTTAGCCAAATTTTTGAAGAATTTGAAAATTCTCAGAAACTGAAAAGTTGGAGAATGAAAGCCAGATCGAACGTAGAGTTGATTAATCAAACCACTTGCGACTTTGTTCCTTTTCGGGGACGAAAAGTTTTAAGTGGGGGAGATTGTAATAACCCGGAAATCTGGGCCAATTTAAAATTTTTTATTTTGGCAATTTTAGCGAATTTTGATCATTTAAAATGGATTATTTTAAATAATATCGACGAGAAATTATTTTGAATATATTTAGAACGTATATATTTATATACGTCGTCGTTAGAATATAAATAATTATATATATATTAAAAGGAATTGAAAATGGCGCGGTAGTTCGATAATTCGATTTCAAACTTCAAATGAATGTACCGGGTGCAAAATAAACCGGATTTTAGTGAAACCAAAAATAATGGAATCTAATAGAGAATATCTTTCCAACGAATTCGAAAAATCAAAATTTCATAGCGGGAATCAAAAGATATGTCCAGTTGAAATTTCAGAATAGTCGCTATGGAATTCAGGCCCTTAAAAATGGAAATTTTGCAAAAGACCTCGGATTTCGACGAAACCACTTTTGTTGGGTCCGTGATGTCAAATTGTTGCTAGGTTTCAAATTTCATAATTTTTCGAATCAATATGTGAGCGTGACAAAGGAAAACACGTTTGACCAGTTTCAGTTGATTTTAATCGACTGGAAAATGACCATTTTTCTAACGGTCTCAGAATTCGACGAAACTAGTTTGTTAGGACCGTATCGTCAATACGAAGCTAGAAAATATTTTTCTGGAATTTTTAGAGTTCGTATGTGACCCCGGTAAATTGAAATGCGCGTTCAAATTCAATATATAGAGTTATATGTTGATTTTACCAGAAACTGATTGTAACAGCCGAGTCAGCTTACGATAAATATCCCATTGTGTTCGGAATGGGGGTACTTAGCTATGGACGACAGGCGGTGGGTGTAACACCCCACCTCCGTTAAGGTCACTCACAAAGGGAATGCCTTAACTTTGGTGGAGCATTTTAGTAAACAGAACAGAAACTTACAAGACAGATAAAACAGTACTTGAATTTTTTTAACTTTATTACAGCGGAAACAGAAATTAATATGGTTACATCCTTTCAAATCTCAGAATTCAAGTACAAAATATCAGTCTTGTACAAAAGCCTTCAAAATGCATGGTTTAAAATCATAATCCCCATGGAACGGAAGCTATACAGAGCCAAGCCATACTTTAAGCACTTCAAGAAAAGAGAAATCTGGATCAAGCTAAAGTATTCCCTCCTTGGATAACCTGGGGGGGAAACGGAAGAAAGGAGGCGAAACAACAAGGGTCAGACAAAAAGTCTGGCAAGTCCAGTGACTTTCAGCATATGAACAGATAATAATAATATGATATGAACATAAAACTGGATGTGAGATAACTGTAACAGGTGTAGCAGATATAACAGAAAAACAGAATGACATAAACTATTGTTTTACACTTCTCTGCACTAATACTAGTATAGCAGAATTAGGTGTCACCCTAATGTCTAAATTGAAGCAGGAACGGGTACAGAATACTTTAACAGAAACAGAATGCTAATAATGGGCCTTTACTACCCGATCAGAAACAGACAGAAGCAGAAACAGATTAATCCCTACGGAAACAGAATGTAGAATTAGGTGTACACTAGTAATGGGCCTTTACCACCCGAACAGACGGTACCACACAGAAACAGACAGGTGTTACCACCCAACAGAATCAGACGGTACCAACAGAAACAGACAGAACTAAGTGTACCCTAAAACACTACCCCAAACGATCGGCTCCCTAATACATAAATATCCTGTGTCGGCCCCACAGTAGGGTGTATCACTCCCTAAAGTGACAACCAATTGGCACAGACCTATTTACAGATGTCACGGCATCTTACATCCTCAGAGGCAGTCCGGGATCCATGCACGCACATGACCCGGTTGGAACGCACCATCAACACCCCTCGCCATTATCAGAATGAACCACTTATAATTAGTTCAGTAAGCGTGCCCGGACCCTACCTACTGTTGGGTCAAAGTTTTGATACCAGAAAGGGTTACTGACTAATATGGGTCCCAAACAACAGACGACACAAGTAATTCCCCTCCTAACCTTGTGTCCCCAGACTAACAGATCTCAGATTAACTTGTTTACAAGTTCAGACATACAGAATTCAGATTTACCAGTTCACAGATTAAGTTAACAAGTTTTCAGACTTACAGATCAGATGTACAGATTTTTCAGATTTGTCTAACTTTGTATTGGGCCTACAGATTCATGGATGGGTTTACTACACCTATTAATCCAGTTGGTTTAACCCTATTTTCCCCCAATACGTTTTAGACGTCATTCTTATCTTAGATTTGCATTAATTAATTATTAATGCCCAGACCTCTCACATTAGGTCGCTAGCTTGTGGCCGCTGGATGGGCCGGGTGGTTCCGGGCAGACTTCTGCCACAAGCCAGACCTAACCTCGTGTCTTAAGCAGGTTATGACTAACTTCTCACATTAGAACCTATTGTTTGCGGCTACTGGATGTGTCGGGCAGTTACGGGCAGAATTACGCCGCAAACTCATTCTAACCTCGAGTTAGTCACGTTTATCTTTGCGGCCAATTAATTAATAATTTACCGTTTATGCGCACGCCCAATATATATGCCAATTAAGATTATATCAATAATAGGATGATTATATCAACACAGCAGATAACAGATTCTAGCAGATAACAGACTTTCCAGATTATATGACTTAACGGATTTAACAGATTTAGCAACTTAGCAGATTTTGGCATATAACAGGTTAGGCATTTCAACCGACAAATTTAACAGATTAGGCACTTCAATCTAATTAGCAGTCTAGGCAATATAACAAAACTAGCAGTTTAGGCAACTTGGCAAATTAGCAGATTTAGCAAATTTAATATTTCTAAAGGTTCTATTTACATGCCTTGCCTAATCATAAATTGGCCTAAATTCATATGCCTACATAATTGTCATGATTCACAATATGAACATATACTCCATGTTTGCATAAGTGCAGAATATGGACATAATTTGCCATATAACATATGTTCCAATTTTTGTTAAACTAGCATTTTACAGCAGATTCACATATAAATTATACCAAATATAACCATTAATTTCAATGCATGCCATATATCCAAAAATCCCTATTTAGGTGTAATCACAATAATAGATATCCTAATTAATGTAAATCTTTACACCTAAGTTTCCATATCTTATTCTTTTTAAGTCATGAATCATTATGCAAACTATACCCAACAATCTAAATCTTTAAATCATATCTTCTAAAAATTAGATCTTGACTTTTATATGCATTTTGTCCAAAGTCTCAAATCATATGTAATCTTACAGTGGTTCCTCTTCTTCTTTTATCACAGAATATGCATAGGTCTAAAACTTGTTTACAACATATGCTTATTTTTCTAATTAATTACAGATCTAAATAACATATGTTCATTTCTTTAATTAGTTACAGATCTAGATTACAACGTACACTATGCATACAACATATATAAATTATATGTTTACAGTCAAATTCATGCATCCAATCCCAAGTCATATGTCAATATATTTTATGCCTCAGATCTAAAGTCATACGTTCAATTCAGTCTTGTCAAATTTCGCATCATTCATTATTTGTCCCAAAATTTGCGTTCATACGTTAATCTCTTATGAGATTAGGCACAGGCTCGTGGTAGCCTGGCTATAGAAACAGAAAGGAAGCAGAAAGGGATACAGAACAGTCACAGAAAAACAGATCTGATAGATATACAATCTCAGATTCAGATTTAAAAGCATATCAGAATTATAATTAATGTTTATAGCAGAAAATAACTGTACTTGCCTTGATTGGATTAAAGAAAGAACTTTAGTTGTTACAGAATTGTTGCAGAAGCTTTTATCTCAAATTTGAATTTAGGATGATGTTGATTGGCTTCTAGTTTTGATTCTAGCAGAGTAGCGACGCCATTTTTATTTTTATTTAGAACAGAGACAGAGAAGAAGCAGAATAGAATTGTGTGTAGAGGAGGCTAGGTCTTAGGATGTATTTATAGGTGTGTTTAGTTGTTTTAGGCCTTTAGATAAACCCTAAAACAGATCAGAACCGTCAGAATTCGTCACAGGCTCACCAAAACAGCCCAAAAACCCATCCAGGTGCACCCAGGCCGACCTGGCTCGACCGGGGGGGGGGTCGACTCCCAGGTCGACCCTAGGGTCGACACCCAAGTCGACCTGGTCCCCTCCAGGTCGACCCCCAGGTCGACCTGGTCTGGGCGGGAATTTTCCCGCCTGGCTCGTTTTCTGCATTTTTGAAATCTGTTTCGTTTTTCTGATTTTTCGTGAAACTTCTGAAGGCCATATCTCGGTCATACTGACTCCGGTTTTCGAAATTTCGGACTCTATTTCGCGTATTTTTCCGAGACGAACGCAACCGCGAAACCCGTTTCCCTTAATTCTCACATCTGTAATTAGTTATTCTTAAATTTGTGGCATTAATATTAACGGAATTACGGGGTGTTACATTCTCCCCTCCTTAAAGGATTTCGTCCCCGAAACCTTCAAGTTAAGAAGAATGTGTCCTACCATCCAATCATCCATCTACTCAATCACCAATCACAGGCATTCATTGTCCTTATAAGATTTCTAATACTGTATGAACATATGCAAGATGTGTGTGTATATGTTCCTTGTCTAATGCAAAGATCAAGCGGTCCACTGATTCAGTTGACCTCCTTAATGCGAATTATGCCAGTGACATGAGTCCAAAATGTATGCAATTTTCCTACTCGATACATATCATTTCTATATGAGTGCACAACCATTCAGTCATATGCAACATCCATGTGCTGAGTCAATCATTTTGCATCCACAAAAATTTAAAATGCTCACACATCCATATGCAGTATGAGAGTGTTTTCGAGCCGATCTAGTGCCTAGTGTGTGTATATGAATCCACGGGCAACCACTAGCAACCACTTGCATCCACTTGCAACCATCAAACATAATATGTCTCAAACACATGTTTACACCCATTAGTTTCTACATAAAGTTCGAAGATTCGATCGATACGATACAGTCGAATGATGGAAGCAAGTACAGATAGAATGAAGACTTGGGTCCCATTAGACATTGGTTGAGAAAACAATTCCCCTATGTATCAACCCCAAAGACCGAAATCAATATCAGATTGACACTCAGAGGATTACCCTCTTTAGACAATGTCAAAACTGGAAATCAGAATTATTCAGATATTTACAGACTACTAATACAGATCAGGTTCCCTAATGATTCTTAGGAAGCTAAGCATGATAAAATCATACCCCACGAAAACTCAAAATTATACGTCATACTTGACGCTTAACACAGATATCCCTCAAACCCCAATCCCAAACAGATGAGCCATAACCCTGATGGGTCTGAGTCTACAGCGGAATTCAGAAATAATACTAGCATTAAAGTGCAGAGTATCGATTACAAAATCAGAAAAAAAAATCTTAACTCCATAATCAGATAAAGAAATTAAACCTACTATAGAAATTTTTCCTACTCCTATCCTAGCCACTAGCCTCAAGAGTGTTCGCCTGCCCTCCTTGTCCTCGTCTCTTCGGGCAGTCCCTAGTGAAGTGTCCCATCTCCCCACAGTTGAAGCAAGCACCCTTCCTTTTTCTGCAATCCTTGTTCAGATGAGTCGAGCTTCCACAAGTAAAGCACTTTTTCCCCTTCTTATCTTCAGTCTTCTCATCCTTCTTTTGTGTTTCCTTTTTGGGCCCCGCTTTCTTATTCTACGGTTCTTCCTTCTTTGTCTCTTTCAGGCCCTTATCTTCCTCGTGCAGTAGTGCCATGTCCATCAATTTCTCGTAAGTCGCTCCCATGGGTATGTGGGTCATGGCTAGGCTGTGCAGTGGCTCATTCAATCCTTTAACAAAGCGGAGAGCCTTTTTATGCTGAGTGTTGACTAAATCCAATCCGAACCTAGCCAGTTGGTTGAACTGGTTGACGTATTCCTTGACCGTCATACTTCCTTGCTTAAGAGATAAGAACTTTTCCAGTTGTAAACTTCGTTCAGCTTGCGAGAGGAATTTTGTCTCAAACCTTGTTCTGAAATCCATCCATGTCTCGACCGGCCTCTCGGCGTTAGTGACTTCCCACCAGTAGGAAGCTTCGTCTTTGAGCAGCCATACTGCCAACTGTACCTTCTGCCTATCGTCCACCTCGAAGATAACGAATAGATCCTCAATTTCTTTGAGCCAATTCCTCGCTTCTACGAATGATTCAGTTCCTTTGAAATCCTTCCCACCCATGGCCCTAAAATCTCTACAGATCTTTGAGAAAGCAATTGCACGAGGAGGGGGTGGGGGAGGGGGATCATTTGCTGGACCTGCAGCGGCGGTCCTAGCCTCAAGATATTGACGAAACCAACCGGGTACATGAACACCCTCTGGTATCTCAGATGCTTCAGACATGCTGAAACGAAAAAAGGAAAGGTTCAATACAAAAAGGACTGAAAGAAAGATATATGGCTCTTGGGGATCCTATTTTTCAAAATAAGCTTTAATTTTGAAAATACTTCCTTTCAAAACCTTTTTGAAAACAGTTTTCAAAAACTTTACCCAATCTGGTAACCTTCAGCTCTGATACCAAGTGTAACACCCCACCTCCGTTAAGGTCACTCACAAAGGGAATGCCTTAACTTTGGTGGAGCATTTTAGTAAACAGAACAGAAACTTACAAGACAGATAAAACAGTACTTGAAAATTTTTAACTTTATTACAGCGGAAACAGAAATTAATATGGTTACATCCTTTCAAATCTCAGAATTCAAGTACAAAATATCAGTCTTGTACAAAAGCCTTCAAAATGCATGGTTTAAAATCATAATCCCCATGGAACGGAAGCTATACAGAGCCAAGCCATACTTTAAGCACTTCAAGCAAAGAGAAATCCGGATCAAGCTAAAGTATTCCCTCCTTGGATAACCTGGGGGGGGGAACGGAAGAAAGGAGGCGAAACAACAAGGGTCAGACAAAAAGTCTGGCAAGTCCAGTGACTTTCAGCATATGAACAGATAATAATAATATGATATGAACATAAAACTGGATGTGAGATAACTGTAACAGGTGTAGCAGATATAACAGATAAACAGAATGACATAAACTATTGTTTTACACTTCTCTGCACTAATACTAGTAAAGCAGAATTAGATGTCACCCAAATGTCTAAATTGAAGCAGGAACGGGTACAGAATACTTTAACAGAAACAGAATGCTAATAATGGGCCTTTACTACCCGATCAGAAACAGACAGAAGCAGAAACAGATTAATCCCTACGGAAACAGAATGTAGAATTAGGTGTACACTAGTAATGGGCCTTTACAACCCGAATCAGACGGTACCACACAGAAACAGACAGGTGTTACCACCCAACAGAAACAGACGGTACCAACATAAACAGACAGAACTAAGTGTACCCTAAAACCCTACCCAAGCGATCGGCTCCCTAATACATAAATATCCTGTGTCGGCCCCACAGTAGGGTGTATCACTCCCTAAAGTGACAACCAATTGGCACAGACCTATTTACAGATGTCACGGCGTCTTACATCCTCAGAGGCAGTCCGGGATCCAGGCACGCACATGACCCGGTTGGAACGCACCATCAACACCCCTCGCCATTATCAGAATGAACCACTTATAATTAGTTCAGTAAGCGTGCCCGGACCCTACCTACTGTTGGGTCAAAGTTTTGATGCCAGAAAGGGTTACTGACTAATATGGGTCCCAAACAACAGATGACACAAGTAATTCCCCTCCTAACCTTGTGTCCCAGACTAACAGATCTCAGATTAACTTGTTTACAAGTTCAGACATACAGAATTCAGATTTACCAGTTCACAGATTAAGTTAACAAGTTTTCAGACTAACAGATCAGATGTACAGATTTTTCAGATTTGTCTAACTTTGTATTGGGCCTACAGATTCATGGATGGGTTTACTACACCTATTAATCCAGTTGGTTTAACCCTATTTTCCCCCAATACGTTTTAGACGTCATTCTTATCTTAGATTTGCATTAATTAATTATTAATGCCCAGACCTCTCACATTAGGTCGCTAGCTTGTGGCCGCTGGATGGGCCGGGCGGTTCCGGGCAGACTTCTGCCACAAGCCAGACCTAACCTCGTGTCTTAAGCCGGTTATGACTAACTTCTCACATTAGAACCTATTGTTTGCAGCCACTGGATGTGCCGGGCGGTTCCGGGCAGAATTACGCCGCAAACTCATTCGAACCTCGAGTTAGTCACGTTTATCTTTGCGACCAATTAATTAATAATTTACTTTTTATGCGCACGCCCAATATATATGCCAATTCAGATTATATCAATAACAGGATGATTATATCAACATAGCAGATAACAGATTCTAGCAGATAACAGACTTTCCAGATTATATGACTTAACGGATTTAACAGATTTAGCAACTTAGCAGATTTTGGCATATAACAGGTTAGGCATTTCAACCGACAAATTTAACAGATTAGGCACTTCAATCTAATTAGCAGTCTAGGCAATATAACAAAACTAGCAGTTTAGGCAACTTGGCAAATTAGCAGATTTAGCAAATTTAATATTTCTAAAGGTTCTATTTACATGCCTTGCCTAATCATAAATTGGCCTAAATTCATATGCCTACATAATTGTCATGATTCACAATATGAACATATACTCCATGTTTGCATAAGTGCAGAATATGGACATAATTTGCCATATAACATATGTTCCAATTTTTGTTAAACTAGCATTTTACAGTAGATTCACATATAAATTATACCAAATATAACCATTAATTTCAATGCATGCCATATATCCAAAAATCCCTATTTAGGTGTAATCACAATAATAGATATCCTAATTAATGTAAATCTTTACACCTAAGTTTCCATATCTTCTTCTTTTTAAGTCATGAATCATTATGCAAACTATACCCAACAATCTAAATCTTTAAATCATATCTTCTAAAAATTAGATCTTGACTTTTATATGCATTTTTTCCAAAGTCTCAAATCATATGTAATCTTACAATGTTTCCTCTTCTTCTTTTATCACAGAATATGCATAGGTCTAAAACTAGTTTACAACATATGCTTATTTTTCTAATTAATTACATATCTAAATAACATATGTTCATTTCTCTAATTAGTTACAGATCTAGATTACAACGTACACTATGCATACAACATATATAAATTATATGTTTACGGTCAAATTCATGCATCCAATCCCAAGTCATATGTCAATATATTTTATGCCTCTGATCTAAAGTCATACGTTCAATTCAGTCTTGTCAAATTTCGCATCATTCATTATTTGTCCCAAAATTTGCATTCATACGTTAATCTCTTATGAGATTAGGCACAGGCTCGTGGTAGCCTGGCTATAGAAATAGAAAGGAAGCAGAAAGGGATACAGAACAGTCACAGAAAAACAGATCTGACAGATATACAATCTCAGATTCAGATTTAAAAGCATATCAGAATTATAATGAATGTTTATAGCAGAAAATAACTCTACTTGCCTTGATTGGATTAAAGAAAGAACTTTAGTTGTTACAGAATTGTTGCAGAAGCTTTTATCTCAAATTTGAATTTAGGATGATGTTGATTGGCTTCTAGTTTTGATTCTAGCAGAGTAGCGACGCCATTTTTATTTTTATTTAGAACAGATACAGAGAAGAAGCAGAATAGAATTGTGTGTAGAGGAGGCTAGGTCTTAGGATGTATTTATAGGTGTGTTTAGTTGTTTTAGGCCTTTAGATAAACCCTAAAACAGATCAGAACCGTCAGAATTCGTCACAGGCTCACCAAAACAGCCCAAAAACCCATCCAGGTGCACCCAGGCCGACCTGGCTCGACCAAGGGGCGTCGACTCCCAGGTCGACCCTAGGGTCGACACCCAAGTCGACCTGGTCCCCTCCAGGTGGACCCCCAGGTCGACCCCCAGGTCGACCTGGTCTGGGCGGGAATTTTCCCGCCTGGCTCGTTTTCTGCATTTTTGAAATCTGTTTCGTTTTTCTGATTTTTCGTGAAACTTCTGAAGGCCATATCTCGGTCATACTGACTCCGATTTTCGAAATTTCGGACTCTTTTTCTCGTATTTTTCCGAGACGAACGCAACCGCGAAACCCGTTTCCCTTAATTCTCACATCTGTAATTAGTTATTCTTAAATTTGTGGCATTAATATTAACGGAATTACGGGGTGTTACAGTGGGCCTCGTTTCGAGGTCGAAAATAAAAGTTGCTTTTTGAAATTAATTAAATAAAATAATATATTTATATATAACCCCTACTTCTCTGTTTCTTTCTCCCCGTTAACCCAAATCACTTTCAAATAAAAAAATAAAAAATACCCTAAGCTAATCGCGCCGCGCCCCCCTCCCCCCCATCAGCGACGCCTGCCGCGTCGATCGACCCCCCTACCCTGCTGCGCGATCGATACCCCCCTACCCTGCTGCGCGATCGATACCCCCCTACCCTGCTGCGAGATCGATACCCTCCTACCCTGCTACCGACCAAAGACCCCCCTTCTGCCTGCTGCGACCCCCGCCACCATCTCCGACTCCAGCGCCTGACGATGAAGCCCCTCCCCCTTTTTCCCGATCTACTGTAAGTTCTATTTAATTCCTTACACAAAGTAATTTGTTTCTTTTAGGTAAATAAAAACTAGATTTTTTTGGTAAGAAAATTAGATTTTTCATTATATGAAGAGTGCATTTTTTTTATAATGTAAAAGGTCGGATTTTTATAGGATGAAAAGTTATATTTTTATAACATGAAAGGTTTTATTTGCATAACATGAAAATTCATATTTTTAATTATATAAAAATCGTAGTTTTTACTATAATAAGAATATGAACTTTATATAATTAAAAATATGAATTTTATATAATTAATAACAAAGAATCGATTTTTATATATTAATAGCGAAGTAAAAATTTGATTTTTATATATTGAATAACAAAGTAAAAATTCAATTTTTATATATTGAATAGCGAAGTAAAAATTCGATTTTCAAATATTGAATAGCGTAGTAAAAATTCGATTTTTATATATTGAATAGCATAGTAAAAATTCGATTTTTAAATATTGAATAGCATAGTAAAAATTCGATTTTTATATATTGAATAGCATAGTAAAAATTCGATTTTTATATATTGAATAGCATAGTAAAAATTCGATTTTTATATATTGAATAGCATAGTAAAAATTCGATTTTTATATATTGAATAGCATAGTAAAAATTCAATTTTTATATATTGAATAGCGAAGTAAAAATTCAATTTTTATATATTGAATAGCGAAGTAAAAATTCGATTTTTATATATTGAACAGCGAAATAAAAATGTGATTTTTATATATGTAGAGAATACGGGCAGTGAAAAGCGACAAGAGGCAAGAACGGCGAAGATTTCTACCTAAGAAGAGTCGTGGCGTTGGATTAGCTATTATGTGAGAACTTCTCACTCTTTAATTTGATTTTCTAGTTGAAATATATACTAGGATGCAGACGGTGTTTAGTAGCACCCGACACCCGTCGTCCACAGACCATGGACGGCTTGTATGCTTGATTGTTTGATTTTGATGTGTAGTTGATTGTGTGATGTGATGTGAAATGAAATAAAATATTTTATAGTTAAAAATAGAATTTTTTTACGTATATATGAAATGAAATAAAAATAAACAAATCGGACGATTTATTTATATACACACATTTGACTGATATTGATTGGGACGATAAATTTTACACATCGCCCCACTGCAAAAATAAAATTCGTGTTTGATTGTTTGAAACCCCACACGGGTATTGGGATGATATTTGATGTACACTAATCCCGATTGTTTAGCTATATATCGATCGATTGATTGACAGACTGTTATAAGCGTTGAATATTTATATTTGATGCTTATACAGTGTAGAATGCACTTTCGATGATGGTTGATTATTCATCGTTGTTATTGTATACCTGTGTTGTAGAAAATCCATATAATTAACATTATATGGTAATTGATTGGGCCTCATTCCAGTTTTAAAATAGAAATATTTGAAAAAGAAATATTTAAAATAGAATATTTGAAAATAGGAATATATGAAGCCGTATTGATTAGATTGACGCCATTTTGACGTGAACAATATTTATATCGATTTTATTCATTTTATAATGAATATCGAAAGTGATTTCAAAATCTGATATTTTGAAAAGAATTGAAATTCGAATTTAAATTGAATAGAAATGAATTCGAATTGAAATTGAATTGAAAATGAATTCGAATTGAAATTGAATCGAATTGAATTTGAATAGAAATGAATTCGAATTGAAATTGAATAGAAATGAATTCGAATTGAAAATGAATTCGAATTGAAATTGAATCGAACTGAAATTGAATAGAAATGAATTCGAATTGAAAATGAATTCGAATTGAAATTGAATCGAATTGAAATTGAATAGAAAGGAATTCGAATTGAAATTGAATAGAAATGAATTCGAATTGAAAATGAATTCGAATTGAAATTGAATAGAAATGAATTCGAATTGAAATTGAATAGAAATGAATTCGAATGGAAAATGAATTCGAATTGAAATTGAATCAAATTGAAATTGAATAGAAATGAATTCGAATTGAAATTGAATAGAAATGAATTCGAATTGAAAATGAATTCGAATTGAAAATGAATTCGAATTGAAATTGAATCGAATTGAAATTGAATAGAAATGAATTAGAATTGAAATTGAATATAAATAAATTCGAATTAAAATTGAATATAAATGAATTCGAATTGAAATTGAATTGAAATTGAATTGAAAACGAACTGAAAGTGAATTCAAAATCGATTTGAATTGAATTTGATCTGAAATGGATTTAAAACGAATTTATAGTGGAAT